>JAUDYN010000003.1:1419086-2838172 GCA_030407005.1 Desarmillaria ectypa | reverse complement strand
ACTGGACATACTCGACAGCACGGAAGAGGACACCACTCTTTCCCTTGCCCTTTGAGCCCCCACGTGCACCACTCCCCTTGGGTCTACCCCGGGAGGGCATGGGTATCGTAGGCTCTGAGCCATCCGGTGCGAGGAGAGTGATAAGCTGAGCGTACCCATCACGTATAGCATTTCGGCGCTTCTGCTCTGACATGATGTGGTTTAGGCGTTTCTGTGGTGTACTGAGGAGTGGTTTGGTACGGGATGGTGGTGGTGGTGGTGGTGGTGGTGGTGGAGGGGGGACTGATTTGGGTGTTGGGGGTACGGGTGGAAACGGGTTTACGGGATGTGTCGGGAGTATAGGCGTATATGGGATCATATTATCGAGAAATGAGGTGTCAAACTGAGTGGAAGTGTCCCATGCAGTAAAGTTGTCTAGGAAGCCGAGTAAGTCTGTAGTCTCTGCCGGGCTAAAAAGGTCGGCAGATGGCGGTAATGGCGGCGGTGTCGGAATGAGATGTGCATGGTCAAAAGTAAAATCAAACTCGTCCATGTTGGAGGTGAGTTTAAAGTTATCCGGTTGGTGAAGGCTTATATATGTCCGGCTCCGGGTTATACGATGCCGTGATGCTGACATAAGCCGAGCCCGTGGTTTGATGGGGACCTGTTAACTCTTTTCCTTCCGCCCGTCCGCGACCCCCCCGTCGACCGTCCGCACGACCCGATATGTCAGCTATCCCGACCGACGAAATCGACGCTTCCCTGGATATCCAGCAGCAGCAGAATATCCAGCAAGTACAACCCCAACAACAGCCTGGTACAACTTCTGATACTCCCAGAAAACGTGTGTAATCTTACCGACGCAGCATTTCATCTAACTCTCTTTCCTAGCCAAGGCGCCGTCTGTACGACGTGCATGTGTTGCTTGTCACACTGGAAAGACCAGATGTAGCGAAGTATTACCTTGCCAGGTATTTACTAAATATTCTGTTTTTATTATTATTTTATTCACATCGCCTCATAGTCTTGCTTGAAGCGAGGTCTTGGAGCATCATGCGCCTATCCTGATCCCGACGCACAGGACCACAGCCACCCTCCCCGTATGTTCACCCCTATCCCATCCCCGCTGCTCGCCGCTCACACCTCTCCAGCGGCGGCCACTCCCGCCTTTAATGCACCGCCACCCATCTATGCTCCCACTCCAAATCTCAACCATACCCAGTATTATGACTATAACGGTGCTTTCACCGGCGCTTCTTCTTCCACATTCCGTCCATCAAAGCGCCCTCGCAACCTCACAGAAGAAGAAGCTGCTGCCATCACTCGCAATTTTAGCAGGGGTGATTTTTACGTCGGAAGCAGTGCTCCTGTCAGGATTGACCCTCGTTTGCCTGTTAGGCTTACTCTTGGTGAAGGTGACCATGTCCATTTCACTGTTGGCGAGGCTTTGGTTTAATTGTATGAATACTTGGATTATTGTGTATAATGTTTGCTACCGTTTTTTTTCTTCTTGTCGAAAGTTTGTTTAAATGTTCAATGATATTCTACCATACGTCCAATTCCCGTGTTGAGGCTGTTCGCGTTTCATCCTCGGCATATAAACTCTTTCGTAACCGACACGGTTACCCAACCAACGCGACCTTGATGGTTACCATCCCAGTTCTGATTTCCAAACCCCAGTGCACAATTCAATCGTGAGCTCCATCCAAGTTTCAACACCCGGTTATGCACCAATTCAAGGTCGTTCGTCCATCCACTCCCGCACGAAATCCTTATGTTTCAAGTCCAATATAATTCTTCCATGCGAATCTCTCATTTACATCCGCAGTTTTTAATTCATCGCTCGTTCTCCTACGTTTCACATCGACTTTCGTCTCTACGCCTCCCCACCGGCGCTCGGGACACAGGCCGTTGTCCGATTGTGGCGCAACTTGTCCGGTCGGCAATATATGCAAAAGATTTATTCGAAAGAATGTCTATTTCAAATGGTCGACTCCCGGTAGCGGAAGCTCCTGTTCTTTCCGTAAAAGTTAGCCGGGGGCCTTAGGGGAGGTAGTTGTTAATGAATCTATGTTTACCGGGGGTTATCGATTATCTTTAACCTCCCCAACAAACAGTGATTTTGGCGCTGTCGATGCTGAAAAGAGTTCAGAAAATCTCTCACTCGCTTAGTCAGCACATTGTGTGCGCTGCCGTCGCAAGCTCGGACTACTCATAATGTTCATGAGCAAAGCACGGTCCCAACTCGTTATATGAGTATGTCACTACGTAAGTCAAGTCAGCGAATCTTGGCTATCAATTCCGATTAAGCAAAACATCCGTAGAGCGAAAACTTGGTATTGATTTAACTATTCATGGAATATGCCCCCTCTGTGTAAAACAAATATGCACTCAAAAAATTCCCATTCGGCTCTCTCAGACGACTAATTTGTAGTAGTATGCGTCTGTGACGTCGTGGCGAACCCGATCCTTGAGTTTGCTGTGTCGAAAATCGTGTAGTAGCATTCCAAAAAAGTATATCCGTTGATAAAATCGAGTCCTTCGCCGGAATTAGTGCCAATGTCGTTCATGAGATAGACCGCGCTGGAACTGCCTCCAATAGCCGTGTTCAACGAACGAGGCCAGATTTGAGCATTGGGTGTGAGCTCATACGATACATACCAAAAAAACGGAGCAAGGCTTGCGCCGTTGATCTTGAAGAACAGACTGGAAAGATTGGAGTACTGAGAGAGACAAGGTTGCCCAGAACAAACTTAGACTAAAGTATATGAACGAATAGTAATTTACCCTCAGTGAGCCCACGGGACCGATTCTATCATTTGCAAATCATCCAGAAAGATCGGCGTGCAATGATCGATCTGTGACTTACACCGTCAAAGCCGGAAAAGCTGTAATAGGATAGGATCGTTAGATGCTTGTGAAGCGTCGATATTCGAGACTCGTACCAGGTAGCAGAAGATGCTACACCGATCGACTGCGACTTGATGGTCAAGCCTGGGGTGAGAGTAACTTGGTCGTCCCTGGAGTAAACTATGATTAATAGAGATCACAGGCGTGCAGTAGTTATCAATCACCAGAGAATGATCCGGAATCATAGTTAACAGACTATGTGTGTACCATTAGAAGATTGAAAAAAGTGAATGAGACTGGCCACTCACAACTCGGTTGGGGGTCTGTGTGCTAGTGGACGTCTGTACGTACTTGGTCCCTGCACCGACCCAAGTATTTGAACTTCCTGTGTAAATGATCAAGTCGTCTAGTATACGTACGGTTAGCATACCACCATCGGGTTAGCGGGCAAAGAGAAACATGCGTACAGGTTGTCGCAGGGCTCCCAGAGCCAATCGAAGCGGTGTAGATAACGGCAACGTTGTCCACGTCCTCATTGACGATAGCGCGTCTGGTCGTATTCCTTATTGCACGGGATCGGAATGCAGCTACTCGAGCGCGATTTCGTTCTACGATGGTGCTCGTCCCGTTGAAGTTGAACGTCCGAGAAATACTGGGCTTCGGGGAATGACGACGGAGTTCGGGAGCCCGGCGGCGATGAGCGAGGAGAGCACGAAGAAGGTGGGGAGCATTTTTAGATGGGGAGAGAACCCAAGAGGATAGGTGACTTCAAGGGTGAAATTCTAGCTGCGAGACTGGTGATTTTATACTCAGTAGATAGTTACAGTTATACCACCGTGCTGATTCTACTACGAGTAATTGCCATTTCAATGCACCAGCACTTTTCCATGTAGCTTGAGAAGCATTGTGAAGTTGTAGTATTTCAGCGCGCAATCCACTGTTAACAGTTCAACGCCACGCCACCACAGGCAGGAGCTCACGAGTAGTATCAGCTTCTTGAGTATCGTGATATGAGAACGGAAGCGTAGTAGCAGTAGCAATAAAAGTGTATAATTATGATCACAGCGAATGACCTAGTGACCTAAACCTCGCCGAATGACTCGGAAGATGCTACGATTGGGCCACAGAATTCATCGTTGAACAAGGCACTAGCAATGAGATGAAGTGAAGAGAAAGCCATGAAAGTATAGTATCCTGATCATCATCGTTCCTATCAGTCAGTTCCTGTAGAATCGTATGTGCAAAGACGTGCACAGAGCAAAAAAGACGCAAAGAGATGATGTCATGTTCGACTTGAACCCCGCAGAAAATGTTCCCCATTCTCCAGAATAAGGTATCCCAGTTCTTGACAGAATTTGAATTTGGGGTCCGAAAGTTCGACGATGGGTTTTGAAGAGGTACGGTAAAACGGACCGGTATTCCGAGTCTTATCCATGGCGCCAACACCACCCTCCACCTGGCCGTATCCCACCCTCTCCCTACGCATTCCCGACCTCTCTCATCCCGGAGTACACACCTTCCTTCGCCTGCTCGACCCCCACACCGCCCTAACCCTCGCCGTCGAGTCCACCCTTACACATCTGTACGGCACCCCTGCGAATCCCAATATCCCACAGGCGGTGGGGAGCGTCCTCTTAGTACTGCGGAGCATGGATGGTGTGGCACATACAACAGGGAGCGAGACGCACAAGGAGATCCATCTGAGTGTGGATTATATCGTGAAAAAGGGAGAGGGCGAAGAGGTGGGAAGGGAGATCATGGGGGTGTTGACGCACGAGATGGTGCATTGTTATCAGTATAATGCGCGGGGTACGTGTCCGGGAGGATTGGTGGAGGGTATCGCAGGTGAGTTTTGTTGGATTATTATCTGCTTTTCTGAACAATGCAGATTTCGTGCGGTTACACGCTAACCTTGCTCCACCACATTGGTCGTCCCATTCCGTCCCGGACAAGTGGGATGCTGGGTATCAGCATACAGCGTATTTTCTTGATTGGCTGGAGAACAGGTGCGTGTCTCTTCTGCTTTGGATAGGATGGAGTTGACCGTGAATTAGGTATGGAAAAGGGACGATTCGAGAGCTTAATTCTCTCATGAAGGATCGTGAGTGGGAAGAGAAGATGTTCAAGGAGCTGACTGGACGCAAGTTGGACAAGCTGTGGAGATTTTACGTTGAGCATTGGGAGGCATCTTCTCCGTAGATTCTCAAGGAGAACAAAAATCGTCGCATTTTATACAATACAATAATATAGAGGACATAGCCAAGGCATAGATAAGTTTATTCATCCTCTTCATCAGACAAATCTCCAGTTTGCTGCACTTTCTCCTGCGCCTGCATCGCACCGACGATATCCTCTTGACCACCCTTTTCAGCAGCGAGCCGTTGTCCTATTACACCCATCAGCATCACTATAACAATACCCAAACTTAATATAACTTACTTATCAACGTATGTATCGCCTCCTGCGTCTTTCTCTCCAACTTTGCCACCTTTTTGTTCGTCTCACGTTTAAGATCCCAATTTGGTCTTCTCGGTGCAATGTTGAACACGTCCTACGCGCAAGGTATAAGAATTAATTTCATAACCAGAAACACAAACTCACGAGTTCCTGGGCCCTCCTCTGCTCATCCTCAGCAATAATATTTTCAGCCATACCCTCAACGTTCTTCTCCACAGTGTCCTCCATCTCCACGTCCTCTTGCCTTGAACGCTTTTTGAGCGTACGGGATTCGGGGTCAAAGTTGCGGTTTTTTATCAGGTCGCTGCAAGTCAAGAGTATTAGAATAGACAAGAATCAACACTGAGAGTAACATACCCATTCTGTTCACCTTCCTTGCGTCTCTTCAATGCCAAAAGACGCGCCTTGCGCGCTTCCGAGGCTTCTGCTAGTGCCATGTTAAGGAAGAGATTGATGACTAAGCACTACATTTGCTTCTTGCCATGCTACCGATGCTGAGTCCAATGTGGGCTCAACCATGCTTACGACAAACCCTTCCTGCCGCCCTTTTCTTTTCACGTTCCTTTCATTCAACACCCAATGTCGCCGTATCCTACCGTGCCAGAAAAGGCCTCGTCTCTCAGATCCGAACGCCTTCCAAACGCGCCATGGCTGCTAAACTTAAGCGTAAAGCCGCTGCTGCTGCTGCCAAGGACACGAGCACTAGGCTTACTTTGCAGGACGCTGTAAGTGTATTGAAGGTGTGTGCATGATATCATGTTTTCACGGAACAGTCAACTGATTTGGGTAGGCCGTCAGTATACCCTCTCCCCGCCCATCGACGGTATCCCTGTTAGTCAAAACTAAGCTAGGAACAGGCGTGGCTGTCCCGAGGGGTAGGTATAAGCTCCCAAAGGAGGCTACCAACGCAGCAGAAGATGTCGTCTGTGTGTTTGCAGAGGGACGCCAGGCAGACGACGCCAAGCGCGCTGGAGCACATATCGTCGGAGGCATAGAGCTCGTCGAGGGGGTGCGTATACTGTTCTTTAATGTCGTCGAACTTGGACTAATGCTGTGTAGATCGTATCTAATAGGATTCGGGCGACGACGTTTTTGTGTACGACTGCTCTCATCAAGGCTATTACGCCTCGGTTGGGTAGGGTCCTGGGTCCGAAGGGGTTGATGCCTAGTGAGAGGAGGGGAACTGTGACGGATGACGTTGGGGGGTATATACGCAAATTGGTGGGTACTACAGAGTGGAAGGCGGATAAGCAGGGAGTTATCAGGCTCCCTATAGCCAAGGTATGTTCGTTTAGATCTTCCTTTGGTCCCGATGTTTACCTGCATGGTACAGACGGATTGGATAGCAGAAGATGTCGTCAAAAATTTCGAACATGTCATGACTTCGGTCAAGAGAGCTACGGGAAATTTGAGTGTCAAGGAAGGCGGGAAAGCGAGTGTGGGGAGTCATTGTAGGTTCACGCTTCTTCCGTTGCGATCGTCTATGGATTCAGTGCTTTCTTTTCACAGCGGCGCCGATTACAAAAGTGATGCTCAGCGCAACACAGGGTCCCGGGATCAGGATATCAAACTTTTAGTACTGAATGAAAAGTCCTGTCCAAGCTTGGATGCACCTCCTTTGAGATACGGCTTTTATCAAGACGGCAGGCACAGGTAGCGTGTATGATCTCTAGTACGCGGAGCGTCGTTCGATTCAAATCTCCCGACGCTATAAGTCGACTATCGGTCTATACCACCATAGATCAACGCGCTCAAAACAATCGCACTACAGGTTCTAGATCCTGATTACTCAAAACTATCAAACAAAACTACAGAAAATTACGCGGTTGAGCGCGATTTATTCTCTGCCTTACTAACTATTATCTACGTTTTTTTTACAGCACAACTGCGTCCCTAAAGAAATTTCTACAATCCAGAGCAGTGATAGTAATATAACAATGCGATGCGATGATAAACAATGAAGGAAGGATGAACTTCCCGTGCGAGATAGCGTAAACGTAATGGGGTATTAAACGAAGGAGAGGATAAGAGCGGCTTCGGGCTCAGAGTACAAGCTTTTTGGGCTTCTCCCAGCTGTAATCGGAGTTACCTAAGAAGATACATTAGCAAGCCAGATGCTTGAATGAAATTTGAGGTCCTACCAAAGTGGCCGTAGCAAGCCGTCTTGCGGTACTGAGGTTTCTGGAGGCTCAGTTCACGAACTAGGACAATTGTCAATCTCACGAGACGTCTGATAAAAAGACATGTTACGTACCCATGATACCAGGTCGGAGGTCCCAGTTCTTACGAATGAGCTCGACAATCTCCTCTTCCGAGATCTTTCCTGTGCCGTAGGTGTCGACATAGATCGACAGAGGCTCGGCTACACCGATAGCGTAGGAGAGCTGTACAAGAACACGACGGGCGATGCCGCCCGCAACCAGTGACTTGGCTACAACCATATATGAGCAAGAGGACGATAAGGATGACGACTACACGCACCAATCCAACGAGCGGTATACGCGGCCGAGCGATCGACCTTGGAAAAGTCCTTTCCAGAGAAAGCCCCTCCTCCATGGGCTCCCCAACCTCCGTAGCTGTCGACGATAATCTTACGACCTGTCAAACCAGCATCGCCCTGGGGTCCACCAATGACGAATCGTCCCGTAGGGTTAATCTATAATCATCACAGATCCTGATAAGTAAAACCATGGAGAATTACAAATGGGCAGGGGGTTGCACGAACGTGGTAGATAGTCCGTTCGTCAAGAAGGTTCGCAGGGATAACTTGCTTGATAACCTTGTCGAGAAGATCCTTTTGCAGATCGGCAAGTGCTATCTCTTCGGCGTGCTGCGCCGAAACGACGATGGTGTCGACACGGAGAGGGATGGTTGCACCGCCGTCCTTCTTGTATTCGATGGTTACCTGAGTCTTGGTGTCGGGGCGGAGCCAGGGAAGTAGACCGGAACGACGAGCAGCAGCCATTGCCCGGTTCAGCTTGTGCGCGAGGACGATGGTAAGAGGCATAAGCTCCTCCGTTTCATCGGTCGCATACCCAAACATGATACCCTGGTCACCCGCACCGTGACTCTCGAGGTCACCGTGGTCAAGCCCCTGGGCAATATCGGGTGACTGCTGCTCGATAGCGACAAGGATGTTGCATGTCTTGTAATCGAAACCCTTCTCGGATGAGTCATACCCGATTTCCTTGATTGTGTTGCGGATGATTTTTTGGTAGTCCAGCTGGGCGGTGGTGGAGATTTCACCAAAGACCATGATCATACCCGTCTTGGAGGCGGTTTCACAGCCAACTTTGGACCATGGATCTTGGGCGAGACAAGCGTCAAGCTAGTAAGAAAATTTTAGCGCTTGCTGCGATGTGTACTGGAAGGGGCGATGCGCTCACGATAGCATCAGAGACCTGATCACAGATTTTATCTGTACGTGCAGTCAGTTTATGATGGATACCGATATTTTTCTCTAGCAACGCACCAGGATGACCTTCACCAACAGACTCAGAGGTGAACAAGAAGTGACCAGGGGCCAAAGCAGGGCGAATAGCGTGTCCGTTAGCAGACATGACGGGAAATCTATGGATAAGGGAAAGGGAAAGGAGTCTACGGAGGAAGGTAGGGAAGAAAGGGATAGGGAGGGAAGAAAGTCGGGTTCTTCAAATTTATTGTCAGTCGCGTGATTACATAATGCATGCTATCACGCCATCCTGTCATCAAGTTGCAAGTAGCACGTAAAAAAAAAAAAAGACGCCGTCAGTTACTTAGTATGTTGGACGCCTACTTATGTTCGAATATATATCGAAAGATAATGGCGCAGTGCAGATGCCAACGTTGAGTTCGAGTGAAGGACAACTGCTTCTAAGCA
This sequence comes from Desarmillaria ectypa, assembly GCA_030407005.1. Lineage (NCBI taxonomy): Eukaryota > Fungi > Basidiomycota > Agaricomycetes > Agaricales > Physalacriaceae > Desarmillaria > Desarmillaria ectypa. The sequence continues at coordinate 2,829,027 of JAUDYN010000003.1, read as the reverse complement.
AACCATTTCGGTGAGCCAATAGTTACCCTGTCAGTTGTTTCACGGCCGAAAGTCGATTGGATACCGTGCACAGGTTGTAGTCTAACATTCATGGACTACGAAATGATGTGTCAAATGTCATAAAGCTCGTAAATACGTGCTCTCCGGGTCCTTTTTTACTCTGTAACACCTATATATAGTATTCTAATAGAGCGATCACTGGTAAGTAGGAGCAGTAAGGATAGGTCTCGAGCGGATTTGACCAGATTCAATGAAAAGCAGCGGGAGGGTGTTATTGAATGTACCTTGCAATGGAAGCGTTTACGTTGTACAAATAAATTATTCCAAACATATATGGATTTCCTCCACTCCGAGTCCGTGTCCCCATGTAGTATTGGCAGTGAACAGTTTTGATCCGTAGCGTTGAATCAAAACAATCAGGCACTGACAGCAGAAGAAGTCACGCAGCAAGAGTCCCAAGTGGATGTCGGTGAAGCAGCCTTGAATATTTGAATAGCCGTCCAGTCGGCTCTGTCGGTCCTCGGAATTACCGGCCGAAATCCGCTCCGACCCAAAAATGAAATTCCTCCACCTCATACATCCATCGATGCTCGTTCTCTCCAACCTAACGAACCTTCTCTCCCAGATCCTTTCTCTACCTGCACTACACACAGCCGTGCTCTTCACACCTGCTGGCCAACTAGTCACCTTCGTCTCTGAGCCCATACGCCCCAAGGACGAAGTCCGGATCATCGTGGGTTTGAGTGGTGAATTATGGCAGGAAACGCGTGAGCAGGGATACGGGATGGTTGATAGCGAGGTATATATCCCTGGGATCTGTTTGCAGCACGCGCACTGAAGTGGTCCCACCAAGCTGGGTCGTATCGTTGTTGTGCCTGTGGAGGACGTGGAGAGGAAGCCCGGATCGACAGCGGAGGATCCTTTGCCGCTGATGCTGATTGCTCTCAATTCTGATGAATCTATGGAATGGACAAAATTGCAAGCCAAGGTGTGTGGTAGATGTATTTTTTTTATATGTCGCTATCTGATCATCGCTTATGATAGGGAAAACTTGTTGCTAGTCATCTTGCAAGGTCGCTGAGCAAGTACCGCGAATTTCTTGTCGTACGAAAGCCTTCGACGCCACCGACTACATCAGCTATAGCTTCACCTGCACCTATCCGAAGTTAGGCTATGATTTGAAGATACTTGTCTGTATTCCTAGTGATAACAATGATATGTGCATCATCATTAATACCTGCTACATTCATATTATCACTTCAGTGACAGATGTACAGTAGATATGTGCCCAGCCCTGATCTCAGATGAACAGGGAATCCAATAGCCAAATCAAATGAACATCAGGAAACTAAATTACATTGGAATTCGACTCCCATTTGTTTGCTGCAACTCAAAGACCACCAAATGGAAGTCCTTGTTCGTAAACAGCAAAGAAAAGGAGGCCCACCCAGCCAGAGTGGCCAAAGTGGGACAGGAAAATATTTAGACGGTGCATAAGCCTGAGCCTATACAAGCCGCAGACACCCTCTGGGGACAGGGTCGCCGTGCTATGAAGGATCTCTACGGCCCACAAACCCGGTTACGTGAAGGGGCTTGTGCCATCAAGGTAAGTATGAGTTGTTCGGATGTCGGATCCTAGATTTTATACTGTGAAAGCTGCGCACGGACCAGCGACCAGCTCGGGTTTTGCCGTTGGCACTAACAGACACAATTCAGAATCAAGCATTGCAACAGAGTCGGCCCGTTTATGATCACCTCGTGTATTGAGCTTCTCACACTCAGACTCAGGTTTATCATCAATCTCCCATGGGTAAAGATATTGATACCAATGGTGGGTGCTACTGCAGGCAGCTGCGCTACACAGTCAAGGGTTTACCTCTTCTAAGCGCCTTTTGTCACTGTACACTGTGTCAGAGGTTCAATGGTACGCTGTGAGATCACAACGCATGAGCGCGGCTAATTAACTTCCAACACAGCTGCAGCGTTCATTCATACTATCCATTTCACGAATGCAGCCTTTTCCTGGACACGATTCGAAGAGGGCACAGTCCATATTTACAAAGTTGCCGATAAACCATGGAAAAGGCGTCATCGTTGCGCAAACTGTGGTTGCACAGTCGCCTCATATAACACGAAGAAAGATGAGTGGAGCGTTTGGGGTGCTCAGCTGGATAGAGACGACGCAGGGAAGATAAAGAACTGGGAACAGTTGAAGCCGACTGCTCATATTTTCTACGAGACAAGGATCGTTGATGTCGCTGATGACTTGGGCAAATGGGATGGATACGAAAGCTTATCAAACAGACTTCCTATGTAATCCGAGAAAATGGAGAAATACCATTATATACGCCATGATTTTAATGTGATATTTAAGTTTAATAATTTAAGTACGAAAGAAACAATCTGCATCTTACAATCCTTGAGAGGCCTGGAACATGGGTATGAGTAAGGTTTTGGACTTGCTCAATTTCGCAGCCCAATCCCCCAAGACGATGCCCCAGAGTACACCAAAGTAGGCGGCGCCGCCATTCTATAACCAAGGTAAGTGTCCAGCGCGGAGGCAAGTTCAAGTAATCGCACCTTTCCGTTCGTAACCAAAATTAACTCGTAGCTTCCCTTGTATTCCTTCAGATGTTTGCCATCGAGATAGCTCAGAACATTAGCACTGATCAAGGCTGCATGGGCATTCGCCTTGGCAGCTTGTTTCTGTTCCTTCCAATCCAGAATATCACCCAGAGCAAAGATCTCCGGGTAAGAAGCGAGTTGCAGGGTGGGCTTGATCTTAACGAACCCTTTGTCTGTGATGGCGCCCGGAAGAGACGAGGCAATGAAACCCGTGTTGGGTTTGGGACCCCAAGCTGGAACCTGAAAGGCGGAATCAGAAAGATAATTTGGCTGGCGGAAATAAGCAAGCGCACGAAGAGATCTGCCTTGATGATCTTTCCATTCCGAGTAGTGACGCTTTCAACACCCGAAGCCGGTATGTCGTCGAGATAATCGTTGTACACAATTTCCACACCCCGAGATTTCATTCCATTTTCCATCTTGTTCCGGAATCGATCTGGATATGCGTCGTTCAACAATTTGCTTCCGCCGTGTATTATGGTGACTTTTTTGTTCTCGAGTCAGGGTCAGGACAGCCGAAAGGTGGCAATCAAAAGATGAAGACTCACGGGCCAAATGTCCTTGATTTCCCCCGCAAACTCTGGGTAACGAGATTAGTATGATATTTGAGCCGAGGTGATACGAATACACACCAATACCGACCGAGCCACCTCCAACGAGAACAATATCGTTGGCATCCTGGAATCTGGAGCGTTCACTAGTCAAGAAAGTGGAGATGTCGTCTTTGGTATCCGGAAAATCCAAGGGTCCACTCCAAGCTGATCCGGTCGCTAGAACCAGAACGCGGAAGGGCACCTTCTCGCCGTTGTCAAGGATAACGCTACCGCCAGCGGTCTCCGATTTCTGGATACCAGTTACCGAAGCCTGGATAAAAGTGCCTAGAAAACAGTCAGAAAGGGTTGTGCTGACAGCGCATTTAAGAGGGCATGCCGTTGTTGTTGTGGAACAGCTTCTCGTAACCTGCCATGGCAGTCTTTTCGAGGTTGTCGACATCAGAGACAACCAGGCGAATGAAGGCAGGTAGGTGGAAGCGGTAAGGACGAGAGCTGATGAGAATGAGGTTGTATTTCGAGGCATCTAGCTTTGCGGAGAGGTAACGCGCGGCAACAGCGCCGTAACCACCACCAACGACGACAACGTTAAGCCTGTCTTCACTTTTCTTCGACATTTTGTCAGGAAGGAGGGCAGGAGGAAAAGGAATGACATGGAAGCATGATGAGGCAGCATTTTATAAGTTACGTGTACGTCCAAGAAATCGAAGCCCCTGGATTGTGTCAGCACGTATTACTCCATCTTGCATAAGCCAACCAGATCTTGGTAAGAGATCGTAATTTCTGCTGACGCGCGGGTTTATATGCAGCTGATATATCCGTTATTAGTTCATGTTTAGTCCAGGGATCGAAAATAGTTGTGTTCATATTATTATAAAAAAACCATCAGAGGGAAATTTTAGATCCGCGTCGCTATAACAAAAATACAGGCTACTTGCGATGACTAAGCTCGGTTAGCGGTCCGAGCTTCCAGGCTGCATTACGGTCACGTGAGTACGCGTTCGTGTCACAAACTTTGTTTACTCTCTAGGCTGCCACCTCCACCGTGACGTCGACGAACGTCCTGCTCCAAGCATGTCGCATTGGAACATCGGCACCGACGATGTATCAGAAGAAACACAAATATATCGCAATAAGCTGGCAAGCAAAGGTAAGTCGTCTTTTATATTAGGGAACTCAGTGACACATTTTGCTCTCTAGATAGTCAAATTGCCGCTCAACAGACACAACTATTAAAGCAAACGAAGGAGTTGGATGACTTAAGGGCCTCACTACATGATGCTTTATACAAAGTGCGTACCTACGCCGTCCGGCATGATGCAGACTAACCACTTCAGCAGCTAAGCACAGAAACCGACCGGGCTTTACGACTTGAAACTGACCTTTCGCAGTGCAACGATGACTTACGCAACGAAAAGCTGACATCGCACAATGCCGCTAGCTCGCTTCTTGCAGCAAACGAACAGATCAAGGCGAAGGAACTGGAGAACAAAGAACTGCTATCCAATCTCGAGCATCTTTCACGTCAGTCAGATGGACACGCTATACGCGCTACGAAGATAGAGAAAGAGAAAAACACCCTGGAAGCACGGATGAAGGAGCTGGAAGCCAATTTAAGGGAGCTGAGTTCGACACCGGTATCGCCGCCCACTCGACAGCGTTCTTTGCATCGTGGTCGGTCATCTTCGCTTTCGAACCTGAAGATATCTACATTGGAAATAGAGCTCGCAGATGTAAAGGTGGCTCTCGCTGCGAAGGAAGGTGAGGTTCGGGTGTTGAGCCAGAAGGTTGGGAATGAGGCGATGAAGGTTGAGAACGAGAAGATCGCTATGGAGAGAGCTGTGCAGAAGCAACTGGACAAAATGCAAGCCCTTCTAGAGGAGAGAGAGGAGGAGTTGGACTTCCTACGCGGTGGCTCTGGTGGCGGCGGCGAGAGAGAAGAAGACTTACTACGGCGGATTGACGAGGATGGCGCTAAGATTGATGCTTTGGAACTCTTGTTAGGCGATGTCGAAGACGCAAAGGTGCTTGCCGAAAAGCTGAAGGTCGCCGAGCATCGACTTCAGATAGAGATGCAAAAGACTTTCGAGTGCACAAGCCGACAAGTCCAACTCGTACAGGAGAAAGAGGAAGCTCTAGATGAATTAGAAGAGGTTCGAGAGAGGGTGACGTCACTTGAACAGACTGTCCATGAGAGGGAATCGCATATTGATGCCCTGAAGAGGTTTGTCTATCGAGAAGTATCATCATTGCATGCAGCGCTGAATAATGTTATACAGGGAAGTGTCCGATCTTCGAGCCGAAATTGCAGCGTCAGAAGGATCTGACTGCCGTTTTTCGGTGTCTACGCAACAAACGGTAGAAGATATCGAACGACTGCTTTCGGCCGTTAACCGCTTGCGAAATGAGCGAGATGATCTCCGCCGAAAACTTCGTTTCTTGGAAACGGAGAGCAGATTCACTGTGCAGGCCCTTGAGGCGATGAGGGAATCCGAAGCCCGGACCGTGGTCGATGCCTCCAGGCACCGTGAACGAATATCACGAGCGAATATTGCTGTCAGCGTTCTCAGCATCGTCGTAGGATATTTGACAGAGCAGGACGATATCCGGGCGGTGACTTTCGCCTCCAAGGACGCAGATTTGCGAGCGGTCCGGGAGAAGTTGAAAGGCAGCGAGGTCGAGCTCGTCATTGCAACGCAGACTTTGAAGGATATAACGCTTCATCGTGACGAACTGGAGAAACAATTCGATTCTAGCGAAGCAGCATGGATGAAGGAGTTGGAGGAAGTCAAGACTGCGCATGAAGAAACGAAGGATTCTCTGGATCGACTCGACGCTAACCTCACCGAGGTGTCCGCTGCTTTCGAAGAGGTGGAATGTGAACGAGATTCTCTTGCTGTGCAGGTGGCCAACCTGACAAATGATCTCGCTGCTGCCCAATCTGATCTTAATGAGGCGGAGAGACGTTACAGCTCGCTCCAGTTCCACCAGCTCTCCAACATGTCTTCGAATGAGGCTACTCGCACACTTAGTGGTCAAATCGAAGAGCTGGAGAAGCGTGTCATGCGTCGCACCGAGCAGATTGGTATTCACCAACACGATATCAAAAGGCTGGAAACAAACATGCGGCTACAAGAAGAGCGGATTGGTGAGTTAACAGCAGAGCTGGAGATGCTCGCGAGTCAGAAGGATGCTATGGTCGAAGACTGCGCCGACGCGAGGGAGGCTCGGGATGATGCTGTTGCCAAGTTTGAGGCAATTGAGATAGAGGTGGAGGCGCTTCGCGAAGAGACCGTTGCAACGGAAACCCTGATAAAGGTGATCTTTGAAGTGGCGGGGAACGCAAGGTCTTCCATGAAGGCGTCCATGGAAAAGACGCAGTTCGCTGAAAAGGAAGTCGAGCGTCTTGCAGCGGACCGTCTCTATGCAGTACAGCGGGCTGAACAGGCTAACGCTGCCTTACTTGAAGCACAAGCAACCCTTGCGTCATCCCAGGAGGCCGTACACCAGACAACTCTTGCACTGGCGAATTCCCAGATCGAAGTGAAGCGCCTGGTATCGTCTGGTCATTGCCTAGATGAGGCCAAAACCAACTTCGAAGATCGTCTACGGGAGATACAGGATGAGCTTTCCAAATACCTTGCCGAGAAGGACGCCCTTGCTAATGAACTACGCGATATTCAAGCCTCTGCTTCCCACAACGAGATAACCAGCAGATCTCAAGTGGCGGAACTGCAGGCTCAGGTGCAGTCCGTTGAAGACGCCATGATCGCTATGGAGTGTAGCCACCAAGCCGCATTGAAGGACCTGCAAAACCAGCTTGCTTTGAAGGACAAGCTTCTCATGGACAGCAATGTCGAGCACGAGCAACTCGTAAACCTCAAGGTCCAACACGTGGAGGAAATGGGACGTCTTCAATCGCGTATTGTCCAGCTCACTAGCAAGCTTGAGGAGACCAAGACCCGTCAAGAAGCTGCTGAGGCTGCTCGCGTTGCATGTGTAGAAGAGCTGGCGGAGTCTAGGACTGAGGTTGAGAAGCAACTCCTCGCTGCAGAGAATGGGCTCCAACGGTATCGGGAGATCTCTCATGAATTGGAGAAGGTCAAAAAGGACGGGAATAATGAGAGGACTCAGTTGAACAAAGATCTGGAGGCCGTGAAGGAGGAGCTTCGCGCTACCAAGGTGGCCCAAGACGCGCTGGATGCTCGCTATCAGACGGAGATTTCTCGGAACCAGACAGACGAGGCCCGTCTTCACCAACTTGACCAGCAGTTGACCGAACTTCGCTCAAACTTGGAAGAGCAAAAGCGGAAACACGATTCAACGACTCGCGAAGCAGAGGAGCTGCGCTGCAAGTTAATCATCGATGCAAGGAATCATACTTCCGAACAAGAAGCTCATTCTAAAGAGCTAAAGTCTGTCAATGAGCGATATAGTCAGGCGGAGGGGCTGATCGAAGAGCTCAAAGAAGAGGTCGCCACCGTGCGACAGGAACTTGCGGATGTTCGAATCCAGGTTGAGAGTCTGCAGACTGAAAACACGGACTATCAGCAGGATAACACTGGTTTGGAAGCTGAGAATCAACGAAGCTTATCTCTTATTCGTTATCTGGAGAGCCAAGTCAAAGAATTGTACGTGTTTTAGTTCATTCTTGGCGTAGCTTTGATATTCATGCTGCAACTAGGGAGCAAACTATCAAAACGCTCGAGGCGGACAATGAACGATGCCGGGCTTTGCTCACACGTGCTGAGAAGGCTGCAAGTACCGCGGAAGTCAGCCTTAGCATGCAAAATTCGCACCACAAACGTGAGGTTGCGGAAATGCAGCGTGAACTAGCTGCTCTCAAGGCAAAGCCTAACCTTAACACGGTCATTGCTGACCTTGAAGAACGTAATAACGAGATGGAAGAGTTGCTCAAGGCCAAATGTGCAGAGATCGAGGAGAACGACGATCGTACGCTCGAGTGAGTGACTTTACCTACCAAAGCAGCGCGCAACTTAGCTTTCCCCTGCAGTCTATTGAAAGAAAACAAGAAGCTTACTTCCAAAGTTGAATCTTTGAGTCGCAAGGTGCAAAACTTGCAGGCCAAATTGGCTGCAGCGAAAGCGTCGGCTACCAAAGTTGATACAACAGAACCTGCCGCTTCTCATGCTCCGGCTCATTCTCGCGTATCACCTCCCTTAGCCCAGTCCTCGTCTAGACCACCTAGACCACTGTCGGTTTCACATAGTGTCGGACCTGCGGCTCTCCCGAGTTCATCAAGAGTCTCCCCTCCACAATCCTCCTTCCCTCGCGCTCGTTCCAATACCGTGTCTACGCCCACCGGCCGTACCTTCTCTGCCCCCGTTTCCTCTTCACAGGGCATTCCTCCTCCTGTTTCCCGGTCGTTATCCTCTCGAACCCGACCCACCGACCTCTCCGATGCGACTCCCTCTCCAGCCAATATTTCCTCCACACCACGCTCTTTGAACCGTGCCACTTCAAGTCAGTCTTCCCTGCCCCGTCCGAAAACGCCTGAAAGACATGCAACGTCACGAACGGGATCCCAACACCTAACACCTAACAGACGCGCTGATGTGCCTGACACAGTGACGAGCTCGGCAATTGGCAAGAAGAGAGCTGCTCCTGACGATTTTGTCGACTGTGATGCTGTTCCTCCTCAAGGTTTCACAGTAGATAGTCTACCAGGAAATCACATCGAAATGGGAACGCCTCGCCTACGAAAGGTAATGAACAGCATCAATTCAGGGTTCACACCTGTGCGTCACCAGCTCAGTCGTCCAATCATTTCTCTATCTCCGAAACGGTCCCCAAAGCGTAGAGCAATAGCAAAGCCTTCGCCCTTCATGTCCGACGTGACGAATAATCCGCGCCTTGCTGTTTCGCAGCCAGATTCGGAGAATAAGCCTCTGAAATCTAGCTGGCTAGGGAGGATTAGAGGTGCATCTTCTGCACAGGCAACTGAGAGAACGGTGGCTTCACAGGAACGTTATTAACCGGTTTCATTATCTCCCATGCGTGTATTGTTAGACATTTGATTTGTTCATCTATTATCTGCGTGTATACTATTCGTATAATATGTATTCATTTATTCATTACGGTGATAGCCGGCACTGCCACTGTCGAAATCAAGTCGCGTCATTGACCGATTAGGGAGTCCTCACCAACAGTCATGAGCAAATTCCTCAAACGATATGACGCTAATTTTCCTGACCTTTCCTCTGATGTACGCGAAAGAGAAGACTGGAAACCGGTAGAGTTGAGGTCTTTTGAATTTGCCATCGATATTTCTGCTTTCGCCGTGGATCCGTTGTCAGGTCTTCTAGCAGCTGGTATGAAGTTCATCTGCCATTCGATGGCTAGATAATGATCATAAATCCCAAGGAACCGCTGATGGTCTCCTACTTATATGGGGGAAACCTGGTGTCGAGATAAAACTCTCAATTCCGGAGCGAATAGGCGCCAAGTTGGTTCAATTTTCAGTTTCAACGTTCCAAATTGTTTGCCTGGGTATGCTCTATCCATCCTTCATACGCATTGTCCGTCCGTCATTGAATAGCATTCCGTATCAAGATAACACGAATCGTCTACATATCTGGGATCTCTCAAACTATGGATACCCCAAATACGTCTGTTCAGCATTGTTTGATTCGACAAAGTGAGCTTTTCGACGATGAAAACGGGGATTGTATTGATTATTATGGTCCAGCGCCATGACATTATCTCCTTCCCACTCACATGTGCGTAATCATCTTTTCTATCTTCGCGTTCTTTCTTTAAACGATCGCACTAGGCTTTCCTCGTTCTGCAATCAGGAGAAATTCGAACTTATGACCTAACTTGTCATCGGAAATCACCTTACAAGATACCTAACATGTGGAAACTCTATGAGGATAAGCTGGCTTCCAGCGGAACGCCTGAAGCAACAAATGCGGGCTCGTACAAGTCTTTCTACTTTATAATTTGAATTGTTCTCACTGGTCTTAACAGCTCTTCGGCGATTGATGCTGTTACACACCCTCGGAATCTGAATCTTTTGCTCGTAGCATATGCAGGTCTGTCTCATTTGAATTGAAATATTCCAGACCCTGCTAACTGGGATTCCAGGAGGGATAATCCTATCTGATCTCGTTTGTCGATTGCTCTGGTATTCAACGTGTTTTGATCTTTTGCTACAGACCCAACGAAATACGCTACGAGTCTACGACCTTGTTCTGCCTCCTGGTGCTCCCGGTGGAACTGGATACGGCGCTCAAGTATGGTTATGGTCCTCCCCGACGGTTTCATAGTTATTTACCACAACAAACGTTTCCTGCAGGGCATCCTAACGCACAGAAGGCCAGAAGTCACATGTATAGCTGTTCATCCGGCAGGACACTTCTTTGCCGTTGGCTACACAGATGGCATTATTGCCTACTGGGCTGTGGAAGATGAAGATCAGCCTCTCATGGTGCGAACACTTGACTCAGCAGACGTTAATATTGTCGATGGCCATCAGCTTGAAGAGCACCTAGCTAAACCCAACAATCAAGTATCGCCGTCTTCGCAGAAGGAACCGATATTCAAGCTTTCATGGAGCTCATTTTCGGATTCTTCGGACCCTAGAGGAGGATGCACAACTCTGACAGTTCTTGGAGGTCTGCGTTTTGGGGAACCCTCTGGAATTAGCGTGCTTTGGCTTCCTGCTTTTAATCCACCCGAACCGCCAACGTCGGTCATCGAAGGAGCGCTGCATCCATTCTACAGGTCTTCCATGCGGAACTCCCTTGTCCCCACAAGATCTTACTTCTATTCGAGTAACGGCACAGTACAAGACTACTTGCTCATTCCTCGAAATAGTCCCCATTTATCAGGTGTCTTTGATCCCATAGCTATTTTGATACTGTCCGAATCGACGGATAATACGCGAGCATTAGAGGCATACGAGTTTCCTCCTCCATCTTTTTCAGCCCAAGAAGAGGCCAGTTCCGATGCTCCAGAGGAGGACAAAAACGAGGATACTCTGGACGAGTTAACGGCTACACTCACATCCTTGCAGATGAGCAGTGACCCTCTACGGTTGCGGCTTCCTTGGTCTTTATGCAGTGGGGTATTGCATGGTAGACTCGGCGTAGTTGATCGCGATGCGTATCAAAACCTTGTTACTGTTGCTAAGCCACCAGCCAAAGGGGCATTACCACTGAACGGTGGTTATGCGTGGAATGATGAGTCTAATGACATGAAATCATCCAAAGTATTCATTTGTGTGTCTTCATTTGCTGAGTCACTTACCTTTCGTTCAAGTTCCAGCCAAATCGTATATTGATTACTTGCCATCAAGATCTCTCTGTACGATTCTATGACATGAGCGTCCAACTGCTTATCGCCGTCAGGCCGGATCCTGTCCAACACGACTTCCCAACTCCACTTCCTCATTTGACAATAGACCTGTCTTTTCTGTTGCTGGATCCGCTGGTATCCAAGCAAATATCGACAACAACAGCAGCACCATTGTCTATACAATCAGTCTTGTTTTCAACGGAGTCTCTGGAGCCTGCAATTGTCCTTTCATCTGGAAACGTACTAGTGTTTCGATTGCAGGATGGGCAACGCAACGTTCTGCCATACCGGGAATGCGAAAATCGAGAACTCACATGCTTGGAGCATCTTGGCGTTTCCGCTGGCTACAAGTATGCACCCTATGTTATTCTATCACCAACTAAAGGACCGGTAACTGCGTGCGCAATATCAGATATCGGTAAGCAAAGTATCGTGGTTCTTGCTGCTGCAATAGTAACGTATTATAGGTTTTCTATCTGCGGCATATGGAGATGGGTCATTGTATATTATCGATCTGCGCGGACCAAGAATCCTGTTCCATCTTAAACCTAGAAGCAAAGCAAGGAATAGACATTCTATCGGTCTACATCCAAGTGACCACGCTTCGGAACCCTTTGTTTCTTTGACTTGGACAATAAGCGCACTGGAGTCAGGTTCGCATCCATCAACACTCACAATGCATCCCTGATTGATTGAAGGTTTAGATAATCATAATGGCGTTCGGCTCATTGCTATCAGAAAATCAGGGATTTGCGAAGTGTATTCGATATCCCGAGTGGCTTCGTCGTGGAGATGTAGTGAAGATTTTGTCAAAGTGGACGGTGTAAGTGAACCATTTCCGGAGGGCACATTTATAGTGGATGCTAAAACAGGCGCTCACCGTAATGCCCCTCGGCGAGGTTTGAGCGACGCTTTCAATTCATCTCCAGTACAAGGGCACGCATATTTCGTCACTACGGGCATTAAAGGAGCAAGATGCTATATAGACATTGACGGCGACCGTATAGGCAAGGTAGATTGGAATAGCAAGTCCGGTACGGTGCAAGAAGTCAAAGTCGTAGAAAAGCTTGGTGATGATCCAAAATATCTCAAAGTTGAAGTTTTAGCTGACTCGAAAGTATCAGGCTCCTGCGCCCTTGTTGCTTTCACAGACAAGCAAGAAGTGCTGGTATATTCCATCCCTCATTTAGAATTCATCAACGCTTTCCCGCTACCTCTGACGTTTTCGTACGTCATCAATTTGTCCGGAAATCTACGAGAATGACTGTTTTGCCTCAGAACCATTACGGTTGATGAAACCGGAGATTTTATTGGATGGAAGAGCCATTCTCGCTCTAGTTTAATGCGACGCGCTGTATACGGCACTTTGTTCGACATGCGGCGCTCCATTCCCTTGCCGGATATCGATCTGACAAGTACTAAAGTCCTGGTTCCTGCTCAGCCGCAGCCGGTGTCCATGGGACCGACGTCTTTTCTAGGATCTTGGTTGCCTTTTGGGAATCAGTCCATAACCGGGGACCAGGTTGATGAACTATGTGAGCATTATTGAACGCGCTGAAAGCCTAGTTTCCGATCTCACTTACGTTGGTTACTAGTGGGTGGTCCAAATAGACCTATCCCGCAGCCAAAAACCGAAGCATCGGAAGGAGCTTCCTATGAGGGGATATCACAAGGCGCCTCTGCACTAGCTGCTTCTGCATCAGCAACTCAGAGCAGCTTATACGAGCGCTTATCATCTGCGCTTAATGACCGAGGGTGAGATATTATATCCTTACCAAGTACCACTAGGAAGTTACTGACCTATACGTTACAGACAGGTGTTGGGTGATTTGGAGGATCGCTTCAATTCCCTAGAACAAGGCAGTAGAAGCATGGCGGCGCAGGTGATAAAATATTCTTTGCTCGTTGTGGATATTTGACCGATGATCTCTGATAGGCAAAGCGGTTGGCGGCTGAGCAGACCGCAAAGCAATGGTTCCGGTTTTGATACCCTCGTCGACTTGGCAATAGTTCATAGATTGTTGGCGCTGAGCGCCTCGTACTTACGATACCTAGTATTATGAAGTTCGGGTTGTGGCGGTCTTTTCGATGATTCTGATTTTCCATATCCAACATCATAAATACCTTGAGATGAAAGCATATTGATTCGATATTTACACGACCTTCCACGTCAGTGCAGGCAGAAAGCGGTGCCTCAGGCTGCTCGGCAAATGCCGATTAAGAACCCTGCGCTAACCACTCATTGTGTCATATGGCAAACTACGAACAGTTGCACAGACAGTGTCGTACGCTGGAGAGCCTTTTCGACTCCAAGCTCACTTCATACTCTCAGCTCGTTTCGGCACTTTCAAGGCCCAATGAGGACGTCGAAGCGAATGGCTCATCGGAACGGTGGAAAGACCTGGAACTAGAAGTAGACGATCTGCTAGAGAAGGCATGTGTTTGCCAAGTTCTACGTTGGCCTTGCCTATTGACAACATGCTAGCTTGAAGAAACGAACGAGAAACTCGGGACACTGGCTAATGAGCCTGATATCGTATCCCAGTCAATGCTACGGGCGATTCAGAGACACCGGGAACTATACCAGGACAATGTACGAGAAGTGAAGAGAACGAAAGTGCGTATCCATTGCTCTTCCCGCTATGCGTTAACGCGTCATGTTCTTAAAGGCCAGTGTCAAGCAAGCCATGGAGCAAGCCAACCTATTGAGCGGTGTTCGCAACGATATCGAGTGAGAACTCTCCGCAGCCCTCTGGGAAATATTACTCATTATTTTACTAGTGCCTACAAATCATCGGCGGCGGATTCTCTTCTAGCGGAAAGAGGTAGGATTGATGGTTCACACCGCATGACGGACGATATGATAGAGTTAGTTCCCTTGTGAACTGAATGCTTGTTGTTCACATATAATTGCAGGCAGGCATACGAGACACGTTCAGAGTTTACACGCCAGCGTTCATCTCTGGCGGGTATCAATACGCGAATGATCAACGTAATTAGTGAGCTGCCAGAGACTTGTCAGTATATTTATTACTGACGCGTTCCTCCAGATACGATGCCCGGCATAAACAATGTTGTTTCCATGATCAAGTCAAGACGAAGACGAGATTCCATCATATTGGGTGTTATTATCGGCATATGCATAATCCTTGTCCTGTCATATCTTTGGTAGTCGCGGGACGCTACCCATTTCCTACGTCATATTTTGGATACATTTTGCAATGCAACTGTTAGGATTTCAATATCTTAATTAATCTTACATGTTCTATTCAGAAATCAGCATCTGAACCGCTTATCCACTCTTCGACTTTCTTCTTCTTCTTCTTCGACAACTCTGGTGCTTGGTGATCACCTGCGCTAAAGCGCCGCCAGTTCTCCTCTAGCCTCCGAACTGTACCCCACTTTTCCGGGTCTACTTCATTGACCCAAACTTCTTCTACTAGCCAGCCTTTTGTGCGCGCCACAATTAGAACCATATCCCAAGTCCGTTGGGTACACATGTCTACATCATTGAAATCAGACTCGACGAGGATTCTATTCGGCGAGCAGGCCTGGATTAAGGAAATGTGGTTCGACGAGCGACCATTGATGACCGTAGACAGAGAGAGGAAAACGTTGTTGTGCTTCTTCTACGTTAGAAAAGTCAGCTTTTTGCGCAGCTCGGCCGCACCTTTTAAAACTCGTACCTCTATATCGCGCCACAGTTGGGGGCTCAACCCACAGCTATGCAAATCTATACTAATCTTACCCCAGTTCCTGCCATGTCTTTGACACATTTTATTGAGAAAGTCCACGGTGTTCATTTGTGCTTTGACGCTGTGAAGACTGATATTATGCCGTAGCTTGACGGCCAAGTCGACCTGGGCTTCGAGAATAGCAAGTTGATGGTCAATAGGAACCGTAAGGGAGGTCAATTTTCGAGGAAACGCGGCGAAATCATAGGGAATATGGAAAGCTCTGTCAAGTCCGACTTCTCCAAGCATCGCGTTTGGAAAGGCTTCGAGATTGGCTTGCACATCCGCAATGACTTCGGCGAGAGACACTGGTTCTGGAAGAATGTCGTATATGGCCTGATACTCATCGAGGTTTTCGATGGCGAACAGGTCTCTGTAGTGCTCATCCTTGGACATGGGGCCAGGGTGTAAAGTGATACAGTGAGAGAACCATGGATGGTATCCTATCATATGGTGATCGAATCAGAATAACTGTCGAGGACAGCATGAAGGCCCTAACCAAAGCAGGGAATGACTTTCTTCGGATACGAAGAGGCCAATTTTTTCACAAGGGCTTGGTCTGATGTTCTTGACCCCATTGCACAGATAGTAATCTGGAGTTCATCCATGGATTCGGGTGATATTGATGGGGCATCTGTAGGATGGCAGTGCACATCCACGACATGCTGTAGCACAGATTCGTCAGGAAGGGGGACCTAAAAAGCGGTAAGTAGATTCAGTTTTTGAACATTAAGCTGCTAACCCTAGACATGATATCGAGCCAGAGAACTTGAAGATGACGCAAATATTGATGCATATTTGATCTGGAGGGCTTTGGCAGCTCCGGTCCGAGTCAGCGTCGAAAAGTTCTTTGATGCTTGCAGCGACGAGCTATTTCAAGAGATATCCGCTGCTCATTCAATTTTCTGTTTTTCGTTCCATGCATTCCATCCCCCCGATTGACACCACACCACCAAGATACCATGGCCCTCTACATCCACTCGACAAGGATGCATTCCGAAAATGCATATCAGTTCTTGCCCTTCGTGTACCTCCAAATAAGACGAACAGCGTCGTAAAATCGACTACCCTAAGGAGGTACGCTCTCCACTAGTGGACAGAGTGCAGTGCTTACACTCACCCCATCCAGGTTCCTTGTCGGAGCGCCGAAACTTAGTCCCGTGGTCAAGGATCCATCCAATCCCGACGGTAATCGATTAGTGCTACTCAGAATCACAGAAAAAGGTATACTCTCATTCAGAGCTGAGTATAGGTTGATTCAACAACCACAAGCTAGCTCAGCTCTCCCCAGAGGCACAAGAAATTGTTGACCGTGATTGCATTGGATTGACTAATTACACGGTGGACCTTGATTACGACTATTGGACCGCAAGTACGTGCGCTATTTTCTGCATCTGGATGTACCCCTCTCAACTCTTCCAGCTGAGATTCTTGCTGCGGTCCTCCCTGAGGAGCTTGTGGAGGGATCACCTGTTGGTTTTGCGGCAACAGGTCATATCGGTACTCCGTGTTCAATATATTCAGGGGATATTTCATTTACTCTTTCTCGCAGCACACTTCAATTTAAATGATGAGTACTTGCCATACAAGTACGCAATTGGTCAAGTGTTCCTTGATGTACGCTGTGTGCCCTTTTTCATCCTTTCCCCCCTCTAAGCGAGTCACATGTAGAAAAACAAGCAAATCGAGACCGTTGTCAACAAACTTCATGAAATTGACACCCAATTTCGGTTCTTTAGGATGGAACTCCTAGCAGGGAAGCCCGATTATGTTGTCACACATGTTGGTCCGAATGCTATTATTTCATGTTCTCAGCTCATTTCGTACCCCAGCACGAGTCGAATTGTCAGTTTACGTTTGATTTCTCTCAAGTATATTGGAATTCCCGATTGCATCCTGAGCACGACCGAATTGTAAAACTGTTGGATCCTTCAGACATATTGGCAGACGTCTTCGCGGGTGTTGGTCCCTTTGCTATACCAGCTGCCAAACTTGGATGTGGTATCTTTGCGAACGATCTCAATCCGAACAGCGCGAAATATCTGTCTCAGAACGTCGTTAATAATAACGTGAGCACTGATGCAATCCAAGCCAACGTTGACTTATACTCGTCTTAGGTGGAAGACCTTGTACGAGTGTCCTGTGAGGATGGTCGAAACTTTATTCGCGATGTTTTCATGCGACCGATCGAAAATCCTTTTCAGCCGTATACTGGTCCTCGGAAGAGCAAGACACTGGAGCGAAAGTTACAGAAGCAAGCTGCCAAGAACTTATCAACCCCCCAAGATCAAAGCGATCATGATGTCTTACCACTACGTCGAACAATCACTCATTTAGTGATGAATTTACCAGACTCAGCCATTAGCTTCTTGTATGCCTTCCGAGGGGTGCTCTCCACGCCAGTCCTCATTGAACATTACACGAGAATGCCCATGGTACATTGCCATTGTTTTACTCGAGAACTCGAAGAAGACAGTGCCCGGGTCGACATTCTCAAAGTGGGCATTTCCTAGACATTTGGCCTCCTCGTGCCTGACTTTTGCCCACAGCGAGTTGAGCAGGCCCTAGGCCATTCTGTATCAGAAGATGTTTCCATCGTGCATGTACGATCCGTAGCACCTGGTAAGGAGATGTACTGCATCAGCTTCAGGTTGCCTCGGGAAGTGGCCCTGGGCAAGGTGGCGGAGTCATAGGAAGCGTGTGTAGATAAGAATTTCGAATACGTTGAATACTTTGGATAACGGGAGATGGACGGAGGCATCCGGAAGATACCGGTATGCTCTCGCTGAGTCACGGACGGGTTTCCTTTCCAGAGTTGAGCGGGAATAAAAGAAAAAAGTCTCATGTTTTCTTGCATGCAAAAAAATACCGACGAAAGGGAATTGCTCTGAAAATATTTGGAGGAAGAGGTTGCCGCTTTGTTCCGTCATTGTTCCGTTCGCATTTTGACACAAGTCACATGGCTTAACTTAGGAGTTAACCCCGCATCTCTATTTTCGGTCCGACTCGAGCCCACAGAAAACACGATCACAGCGTAAATTTCTCTCCTCTCTACCTCCACCGTCGTTCCTTTCCACGATACCCCTCTCTCCCTACCGTAGACAACGACCAGCATGGTGTTCCCGACAATTTTTCCAATTGCCCATTGCGACGCCCACTCGTCTTCTCTTGCTGCCAGCGCTCTCAAGTCTGTTCGAACCGCGGTAGCCGTGCCAGAGTCCGAGCTTAGGCGATGGCGGCGAACATTCGATGCTAACTCAAAGGACGTCAGCGGTGACAGGTAAGTCCTTCTTGCCAGAGGCGTGCGGTATGTGACGTTGCACCCGCCAGGTACTTGGACCCCGAAAGCTTCGTAAACGCTATTGCGCCAAGAGATGACTCGTCGAAAATTGGCCGAGCCCAGTTTTCTATTCTTTTTCGTGTGGCGGACACCGCAAAACGGGGATTGGTTTCCTGGGAGGACTTTGTGGTCTTCCAGACCGGTTTGAAGCGCTCAGATGCTGACTACTGGATGGCATTCCAGTACTTTGACGTGTCAGTATCATGTTACCCGGTCTTCGAATCATTGCTCATATGTTTGTAGCGACGGCTCCGGTTTCATCGACTTTGATGAGTTCAAGACCGTTTACAGTGCCAACATTCCCCCAGGCTCGATTCCATTCGACTTCAATTGGTGCAGTATTTTCTGTGTCCACTGTCAATTTTATTGACTCATAACCAGCGACTGGGTTAAACTCTATCTCGGGAAAAAGAACGGGACACGTGTATTGGGATGTAAGTACCCAATACTCCTTGAATTTCACCGTCATCAGTGACACGCTTCCTACAGATAACGAGTTTACACAACTTATGAAGGGTTTGCAAGGCGAACGTCTTCGACAAGCCTTTAGATATTTAGACACGGACCAGGACGGATTTATTCGGCCCGAACAGTTCAAGCAGATCATTCTAGTACGTTGGATGGTTCGTGTTCGTGTAACGGGACCTCCTGAAGAACTCCATTGCAGGAAATCGCTGGACATAAATTGTCGGATGCAGTTATAGACAGGTTACCGACCCTTTGCACACTCACCCCAGGACAACGTATATCTTATTCGGAAGTAATCGCCTTCCATAATATTATTAGAGGTTTGTGATTCCATACTGCCTCAAAGCATGTACTAAGAGCGTGTCACTAGAGATGGACATGGTGGAGCGGTATGGTGTATTTTTACCGGTGTCAAAGATATCCGTTCTCACGCTGTATACAGTATCATTCGTGAGGCTACCGCGAAGAGCAAAGATGGGAGGATCGACCAATCAGATTTCCTCAACTATTCCGCGTCAAGCTCTCGTTACTCCCTGTTTACTCCCATGGAGGCCTCCATTATCTTCCACTTTGCAGGTCGTGGAAGCAGTACTCAACGTCTAGCATTGATTGATTTTGCTCAATTGCTTGACCCAAGGTGGAAGGCCCCTCGCGAAGAAGTGGAAGCTAAGGCTCCTCACACCGAATCTTTCCTCAATTCAGTGCTCCATTCCTCCTACAATTTTGTATTGGGCGGTCCGTGAAGTCGTCCTTCTAAAATAGTTCATTCACTCATAATGCATAGGCATGGCTGGTGCATTCGGTGCAACGATTGTGTATCCTATCGATATGGGTAAGTCCTTAACTTCTTTGAGTTCTTCACACCACTGATGCTTTCTTTAGTTAAGGTACGCGTATTCCAGCATGTTTTTAGTTAACTTTGTTTCTCAGACGATCTCCTTTAGACGCGGTAAGCAAAATATGGGTTTCAGGCAATGATGCAGGATCTAAATGGCATCACCAGCATGCAAAATCAACGGAGCACTGTTGTCGGACAACTTCTTTACAAAAACAGCATTGACTGTGCACAAAAGATATTCCGTAACGAAGGGTTCCTCGGATTCTATCGTGGCCTTGGGCCTCAGCTTATTGTATGTAGTGTGGTATTTTTATCTATATGGAATGCGATGTTAATCTTTCTTATAGGGTGTAGCGCCAGAGAAGGCCATCAAGTTAACTGTCAATGACCTTGTTCGTTCCAAGACTATGGATCCTGAGACGGGACGCATCAAACTATTTTGGGAGCTAGTGGCTGGTGGCACTGCTGGAGGATGCCAAGTGGTACGTGCAATGCCTTGATTCAATGGATTGAATGATTGACTTTGGCCATCAATTAGGTCTTCACCAACCCTTTGGAGATTGTGTTCGTACAAATAACCTTTTTCAAGAGTTTTCAATCCAACTGACATGGCTTGCCCACAGAAAGATCCGTTTGCAAGTTCAAGGTGAGACCGCTAAGCTTGAAGGAGCAGTCCCGAGGGGCGCGGTTCACATCATTCGGCAACTTGGTGTCGTCGGTTTATACAAGGGAGCTAGCGCATGCTTGATGCGCGACATTCCTTTCTCTGCGATTTACTTTCCGGCCTATGGTCACTTGAAGTCCGACTTATTCAATGAAGGATATAATGGCAAGCAGCTGTCGTTTTTGGAGACATTGGGTGCTGCTGGGATTGCGTAAGTATCTTCATTGCCACTGATTGTCACCTCATTGATCGATGTACATGCATTGGATGAAACAGCGGTATGCCAGCGGCGTATTTCACGACACCTGCAGGTATGGAACTTCTGTGAGGCTATGCACCTTCGCATCTGATCCAAATTTAGACGTCGTGAAGACCCGTCTTCAAGTTGAGGCCAAAAAAGGACAAACACACTACAAGGGGCTTCGGGATGCGTTCGTAAAGATCTGTGTGTAATTTTCTTCTGATGCACGTGGTTGATCGTTAATTTTTGTGTCCAAGATCGAGAGGAGGGTTTTAAAGCCTTGTTCAAAGGAGGTCCAGCTCGTATCCTTCGGAGTAGCCCTCAGTTTGGTTTTACGCTATTGGCTTACGAGGAGCTCAAGAAATCAGTGAGTGGATCAACGATGCACATCTAACCTGGTATTCTGATGTAATAAACTTTTAATTTAGTTTCCCGTGAGTAATTTCTTGGCGCGCGCTAAACCTGATAGTTGACAGCGGCCCCTTTGCAGTATCCATGGGCGGAAGCACCGCCGAAGGTTGAGACCGTTCTGACGTCCCGTCGCGACGAATTGTCTAGGATAAGGGCGCGTAATGCCCTGAAAATTCTCTTGGATGTAAATGGCGACTTTGGTAGACGTGCATCAGCGCTCAAGGTAGAAGGTAGATAGACCTGCTAATATATTGATCATGACTGGCTACCACAGTTGGCCAATAGCGAAGTGAGACCCGAGCGAAGGGAATGATGCAGGAACGGTTGAACATGTAGGGGCCCTGGAGACACCGAGATGACCAATGTGATGGACAGTGTCGAATCCCATCCATCAGATCGTATGGGACCCCTGCCTGGGAGCGCCTCAAATACCGCCGTCCTGAATGCCCTGTTCTCTCACCCTTTCTCTCACCTTTCGTTCTTTTCGTTTTCGTTTTCGTATTCTCCCTCCCTCCTTTTCTTTCATTCTTTAGCGGTACGTCTCCGCACCCATTACGATGTCTGTGATCTGACGCACTGATCTACAGAGTGCTTGTCCTCGAGCTTTCCGCACATTTTCCCATTTTTACTGCAAGACAGTTTTACAACGCGTAGATCGCATTTTTCGTTCTCCAAATTCGCTTTCCGTTTGGATACACACCGGCCCTTTAGCAGTTCACTCTTTTCATCATGAAGTCAATTATCTTTGGTCTAGCTCTGGCAAGCACTGCCGTCGCTCAGGTGGTGAATGGTGCAGTGTCCATGGTTCCTGCAACCCCAACTCCGGTCGATAATGGTGCTGCCGCGTACTCTGCCCCTACTGCAGCTCCTTCCTCTTCCGGTTTCTATGATGTGATGCCCTACGACTCGTATAAGAGCGGAGGCTACAAATCGCTGCAGTGTGGATATGGTTATCACAAGGGTGGCGATGGTTCATGTCAGACTGAGTCGTGGGTGTGTATTTTTGGATGTTGCTTCAAGGTCAAAAGTCTGAATTCGTTATTAATTTTAAGTACGATAGCACTGCGGTGCAGGGATGCTACGCCACCACCATTATCATCAAGTACGTCGGCTAAACATTCAACTTCTCGTGCTTCTCTTATGTCAATGTTAGCAACGGTGGAGGATATGGCTACCAATCGGATTGCAATCAATATGCCTCAACAATTACCCAGACCGTGACCGAGACGGCGTATAACACGGTGACTTACACTGCAGTATGTATTTGTTGTCCTTTCTGGTGGTCTGTCGTCTTATACTGGGCAGACCGAGACACAAGTCGTCCCAACTACGGTCGTTCAATATGTTACACAAACGCAGACAGACGTTCAAATGGTGACGCAGACCGCCGTCGTGACCTCTGTTGAGATGGTACCGACTACGCGCGTCTGGGTGTCAACAGAAACCATCGACAAAACCTCAGTAGTGGAGCACACTCTTACAGCTACAGAGACTCAGACTCAGACCAACGTCTACACCCAGACTGAAGTCCAGACTGCCACTGCAACTGAAACTCAAAAGGAAACCGAAACAGCCTTTGTCACCAAGACTGAAGTTTCGACTGTTGTGTACCCCACCACGTACACCAGTGTTTGGGTTAGCACGCAAGTCATTGACAACGTGGGTATAGATACTATCGTCCTAACAGGGGACTGATTTCCTTGTGCAGACCCAGACCGTATTGCAGACCCAAACTGCCACCGTCACTGATCAGATGACTGTTGTTCAAACCGCGACCGCTACCCTGAAGCAGACAGAAACAGCTGTTGTCACTCAAACTGAAGTGTCGACTGTCGTATATCCCACCACATACACTAGTGTGTGGGTCAGCACGCAGGTCATCGACAACGTATGCCTATTATCTCTTCCTTGAAGACAAGATGCTAATCCTTCGTTTCAGACCAAAACTGTTCTGCAAACCCAAACCGCAACTGTTACAGACCAAATGACCGTTCTAAAAACCTCGACGGCAACTGCGACTGCGACTGCGACTCAGACAGAGACTGCCACGGCTACTAAGACACAACAAGTTTACAATACCGGTCTCTCTGATTGTTTGGGCAAGTGCAAGTCATCTTGGTCACTCACCACGGGCAACAGTAATCCATACAATACGTACGGTTCTGCTGCTACGTCATCAGTGTCCTGGGACAAGTCAAGTTCAAGTGCTCTTGCTGCCCAAGCCACGTATGGCGCATCCGGTAGTTCATACGGCGGCTCGTACGGTGGGTACTAAGGCATTCCCCATCCAGTCACATTTACATTTACATTGCTATAACGTCTTCAATTCACGTCCGTAGAGATTTTTGATTTACTTTGGCGTACATGAACCATCTTTATACACCTTGGACTTGATCCTATACCATTGATTTTTGATTTTCTGACTGCTTTTAACAGTATTTGGGTGCTTAATTCGTCGTTTCGCAAAGGGTTTCATACGGTCGATTCCCCGTTTGCTTTTTTTACTTGGCCCGCCTTTGCGCACTGTATCTACATTCGCTACACATATGGGAAAATGGAATGCTTCGAGAAGCACATTGCATTCATTCCTCTTCCTTCCACTTGGTAGCACATGGTTTCGGCGACAAACGCTGAGTCATGTCCAGTTGCGCCTTGCTTGCGACACCTGTTGTCATTGTAATTGCTGATATTTAAATGCAAGTGTTGTACAACGGTCCGCGCACAGCACTTATCTTCCGTCAAGTCTATCAAAGAAATGCCTCTTCATATTGCCGACGAGACCTTCACAGAATCCACACCAAAGCCAGAAGAGATCAAACACGATTACTTGATCTTCTACTCGTCCATCGTTGATGACCAGCTCTGGTGCCCGGTAAAGATGTCTTGGCACGTTTGAGATTGAGCGCTAACACCCTGACTACAGGACTGTCGAGTAGTCGATGGACTCGTTAAGGATACCTTTGAATCAGATGAATCTCCGAGCGCGTTGATCGTCTATGTGGGAGACAGACCCACGTTAGTCTCGTTTTCCATGGCAATATAAATATATCCGTACTCACAGTCATTGGCCCCACGATAGGTGGAAAACTCCAGCCAACAAGTTTCGCGGATATCCTTGGAAAATAGAGTCTGTCCCTACAATCATCAAATTGAAAGATGTGTGTTGTTCGAGTTCTCTTTTCTTTGTGTTGTATGTTGAACCAATATCTATGTCTTACAGGGCATCGAGTCGTCGCGCCTCGTGGATAGTGAAATTTCGGCGGGCCTCCAAGAATTTACCCAGTCCAGCTGAGCTAATACCGACATGAACATCCGTATTTTTACTATTAGTATTGTGTCCTTCGTGACTCATGAACATGAAAATACTATACATAACAGAGCTGACTATATTTTACTGGTTAATCCCGGCAATCTTCTGAGTACAATCTCTATAGAGACTCTGATTCTGAAGACTAAAGACTCATTTAGACAGTGCATGATCAGTATCACCTTTCTACATTTCGGACGAAATCCCCGCTCTTTCCACCTGACTTTTCCATAACAACGATTTCTCCGATCTCCATCTCCTTCCCGGCCACAGCCTTCAGCATGTCCCATACGGTCAGCAAGCCAACTGACACAGCAGTCAAAGCTTCCATTTCCACGCCGGTTTTGCCATCACAACACACTGTCGCACGACACAAAACACTGTGACGTTGGATGTCGTGAAATGGCGCCTCGGGTGTCAACGCTACGGAAACATTCGACAATCCAATAGGATGACAAAGCGGAATGAGGTCTGATGTTTTCTTGGACCCCATTATAGCTGCAAGCTGTGCGACAGTAAGCGTGTCGCCTTTTCGACGAACTTTCTGTTTTGCCTTCTCCAAGACCGTCGAGGGTTCTTCACCATCCGGGTACGTCGAAGTCAGGAGTTCATAAGCAACGAGAGGGATGAAAATACGCCCGGTTGCTGTGGCAGTACGCTGTGTAACTTCCTTCGAGGACACGTCGACCATGTTGGCACGTCCGCGGTCGTTGATGTGAGTGAGATGAGGTGGTGATGGCGGAACCGCTGAGCTGTAGCACCGATGTCGAATACCACGCGGTTTGAGATTGATCTTCGGACTAGACAGACGGAGGAAAAAAGAGGCAGAAGGACCTAACATTGGGTATAAAATCAGAAACGTTGTCGAACTCATCAAAGACTTGTCTACTGGATCAGTGAATGGGCACTCAACCGCCTATCAGAATCATCGGGCGATTCGTGATTACATCAATATCTTCCATGTTTGCATGTTTTTCCTGTTTGCCAAATACGGCTTTACCGATAGCCTGAAGCAATTCATCGTCGGTAGCACCTTTTCGCATTGCATCTCTTAGAGATATTTCCTTCGCATCAAAGAGGCAAACCTGCAAAGAAGGTTAAAATTACATGGGCAATAATACAGGTCCAGCACCCGACCTTGATCTGGCCGTCTGCTGTTATCCTCAGGCGGTTACACGAGGAGCAAAAGTGGTCTGACATGCTACTGATGAAGCCAAAGGTTCCCTTGTAACCGGGTACTCTCCATGAACGTGCAGTATCGTTCAGTTCGTCGGAAATTCTTTTGACATCGGGATGACGCAAGATGATTTTATCAAGCAGTACATTTGACGGAACCATCTTGCGTTTATCCCAAGCATTGCCTATACACCAATATCAGGCATGCCTCAAGTCATACGCAGAGTCACACAGACCTGTGAATGGCATAAATTCAATAAATCGGACGGATAACACTCGCTCTTTGGTCATTTCAATGAAGTCGAGTACCTCCGAATCATTGAGGCCCTTGACGACAACAACGTTCAGCTTTACAGAAGCAAGTGCCCGTGAGGCGAGGGCAACATCCAAAGCTTTCAGAACGGCCTCGTGGCCTCTACGGCGAGTCATGAACTCAAACTTATACGGGTCCAAAGTATCCAGACTTTGAACACTCAGATTCTATACACGTAACAACGTAGGATATTTCTTACCTTAAATTGAGATGAGTTAAGCCCTGGTCAATCAAAACCGGAAGTCTCCTTGAAAGAGCGAGTCCATTTGTAGTCATAGCTATGGATCGTAAACCATAGGGGCGCATTTCATTCAGACCACCTAGTCCAAATTAATGAGGGAACTATAACGATGAGAATAAAACATACCGATGATCTCATTCAAACCTTTCCGCACTGTTGGTTCTCCACCAGTTAATCGTATCTTTGTGACACCACTTTTAACAAATAACGCCGCAAGACGAAGAACTTCTTCGTTTGTGAGAAGATGACTTTCAGGAGACAATTCGATTCCTTCCTCGGGCATGCAGTAAAAACCTGTGTCCCTACGTCTTGAGACACGATTCCATACATGAGTCCTGGTAACGTACATCGCAAATTGCACCTCTCCGTGAGAGAGATACGCAGATAGTCGTGTCGTCGGCGGAAAGTGTCAATTAATGCAGGCGAGAAGTGAGAGACGGCATCGACGTGGGATATTCTGGCCTATACAATTGTCAGTAAAGACAGCGACCGTTCAGTCCCTATTACCTGCGCTCGAGATTTGAGATCCGAGTGCCAACACAACGAGGTCATAAGGGTGCGCCGATGAACGGTCCAGAGAGACACCAAACGAATTCTACTCGATTGCATGGTCGCAAACAGTGAGCACGCTATTCTTGATGTCCAGGGATTACGGGGACGACATTGATAGCTGGCACGGGCAACCTCGCTGGTCGTGGTAATAAGAAGTTACAAGGTTGACGCGAACGTAAGCTGCCTAAAAGCTTCCATAGGGGTATGTCTTGGACCATCATGTTGAGATATTTTTTCTGGCCACTGGTCTTTCTTCTGCTCTCGCTTCTGCTGGGTTCTTTTCGGTTGGACGTCGCACCGTCATTTCCTGTGACATATGTCAAAAGTGGAGTGAACGGCTCTTTTGAACGGGTTGGATTTCTTGATCCTGATCCAAACGGACACCCTGATACCACCGCGGTGATTCTGAACTGGTCCCGGTTTCCCAATGTCATCAAAATAGTTTCTCTACTTTGTGGTCCTTCCCTTGAAAACACAATCCACACCGTATTCGTGTGGAACAACAGTCCTGGTCAAATCTTCGAAGCTGTTTGCCTTTTGTGTTTGCTCTTACATTCTCTCAAAATCATGTCTTCGTAATAGGACTTCGCTCCATGTACAGGGAGTAGGCTAAAGGTGTACAATGCACCTGATAATCTGTATTTCCAAGCCAGATTTATGGCATGTGCTCAAGTTTCGACACCTTTTTGTTTCGTTCAGGTACGTGCGCTTCTCACCATCCGGTGGGGTCGGTCACTCAGGCCAAATTTCTAGGATGATGACTATATAGTATTACCTGAAGTCGTCCTTGCGATGCGCGCACGTATGTCTCTGTCATCGAAGACCAGCCTACATTTGCTGCCTGCACACGAATTGCTATCAAGTCAACTGCGAAGACTTGACGTCGGATCAAGCATCCACACATCCTTCGCTTGGCTCGGCCACGGAGCAATGTTTCCTCGATCCTTTGCTGTGGATTTCTTATCTCTTTTGAGATTTCTTCAGCTCACAGAAAATGAAATGAAGATGGCGGACAATTACTTTACAATTTTACACAATGAATATCCAGAAGTCTGGTTTGATCAGGGCATTGAACTCCAGGGCGGCAAGCCGTTTACCGTAGGCACCGAAGGGAACGAACGGAATCGGAAACATATCGTAAGTTAATGTCGCTGTACCTAAAATCAGCTGTTCAGCTGATTTTTTGACTCCCAGAACAGGGCCGTGGAGCTTCTCTCCTCGGTTATTGCCTGCGAGAGGAGTCCCTGTCTACCTGGTGCTGGAGATATTCCGTATATTCAGTACAGTACGCCGGATATGCAAAGGACACCTGTCTCTCGCACACCTTGCAGGGGACTACCTTGTGTTCTAGAAACCTCAATCAGACTTCTTCCTGAGGCTGTCGATACATCTGCCGTGGGTATCTTCACTCGAGAAGACAGTGGTGTTTTGTTGGAAGAAAATACAAAACACTATCTGCTCCACCCTCTGTCTCATGCAGTTGATACTCGAGCAGATACCGCTTTCCGCAGCTTAACAGGTGAAGTACCGTCCCGGACATTAAAGTTCAGTGATTTGAGCTAGTCCTTAGGTGGAAAAAAAGGGGATGCAATATCTCTAGATATGCTACGAGACCTGGATAGTGCCTGGGCAGAAATTCACATGGTGATTTTGACGGATAATGCTACGGTGGCGATTCTTCATAATTCGCTTTTTGAAATGTACTGCCCTTTCACCAAGTCATGGGTACGCATTTTCATCATTGTACTGACCAGTGCCATTAATTGTAAGATCAGGTGCCTACTATTCATGATATCTCCTGCGTCGACATAGCGGGCGGAACATATATACCAGCAGCTATGACGGAGTGCAGTATTCGTATGTCGTCACCAGAATTCAACAACAAGAGGCATTTAGACAATATCAATGGGCATTCTTTCAGAGTTGTGCTTTCAGAGAACATGGGTGATTCAGAAAAGTGGTGCATCTACGAGATATGGATGCGTGGTGTTGCCAAGCAGCAGTAGAACATGCTAAATACTCAATAAATACTTGCTCACAGAGTGGATGCGCGTAACCCTAACCTTACTCCTGCGGAAATACGTCACGAACTGATTGGAGTTATAGCGGGGTTTCACTCACACGTCTCTTGACTTCTACCACAATGTATCGCATTCCAGCTTACAGAGCAGCATCTTCTCTTGCTGCGACGCGTCGATCCATCTCAGTTCAGGTAGCTATTCACCGTTAGATGAATGTTCTGAAGATTTCAACCTCATGACAATGCAGTCTTTGTTACACGGGTCCCCAGAGGCCAAGAAGGCTGGTGAGGTTGACATTCTTCAGCATTCCCGTCTTGTTGGTCGCGGCAAGTACGTTCATGGTTTTGAAGGTAGGTATCCTGTCGTTTCCCAGATGGTGACGTGTCTGGAATCCAATAGTACACCGCGTCAAGTCCGACAAAACGGAAGAGTACAAAGTCGCAGCGTGAGTAAAGCTTTATTACTCACCAATACCCTATTTTGACATCCAAGTAGCGAGAGATATTACACAGGCCTCCTCAAAGATTCAGAAATGAAGGTCAAACTGACAGGCAGCTGGGAGACCCTCGTCGGAGAGCAAGACACGTTCTTTCACATCCTCGAATACGAGAACTATGGTGGATACGACAAATCGAGTGCACTGGCGCGGACATCTGAGGTATTTCCTATCGATTCAACGTGATGTCTCGGAAATTGTGAAGACGTTCACAGCACTTGAAAGCATATCAAGCGATGCTGCCATTCATCAATTCACGCTCCTCTCAGCTAAATCAGGAGTTTGCATTCTTCCCGACCGCTCCACCGCGTGCCCAAGGCGGTATTTTCGAGTTGCGATCATATCAGCTGAAAGTAGGCACTCTGTTGGAATGGGAACACACCTGGTCCGTTCCCAGCGGTCCACCTGTTTCTATTCGGAATGAAAATTGACATGTATGTATTAGGCGAAGAGGCATCGAGGCGCGGCGCAAGCACGTCGCTCCAGTTGGTGCATGGTTTTCACAGGTCGGAAGACTCAACCAGGTCCACCATATGTGGCAGTATCCGTGAGGGCCGCTCTTATAGCTTCGGGACCGACACTTATCTCTCTTGGCGCAGAAATCTGGAGACTCGTAAAGAGACAAGAGAGAATGCGTGGCAAATTGATGGATGGGCAGAAACGGTAGACAAGGTGCGCTTTGATCGATTTGAATTTAGTTGTGTAATTCTGCCCAAACGGCTATTTCAGACGTCGCAGTTGGCCAAGTTTATGGATTCGTTCATTCTTGCCCCTCTGCCGTATAGCCCATTGAAGTAAGGGTTGAAACAAACAGGAACGAACGCGTAATAAATGGACTGTTACGGATCCCTGATGGTGGCTGGCTGTGCGCTGAGCACGATATGGGGTAAGACAAATGTGGACCCACTTGTATTAGCATGCGTTACAACGGCACTATGTGAATATACATCTCTTTTAGGACTGACAATGAAGCGAAGCAACGCCAGAAGGCACGAGTGGCAACCATGTTCTGCCCGTCGAGCAGCACGGGAGCCGACGGTGATTGCCAGCGTACATTCGGCTCATGGTCAGGACGGAAAATACGTCACAGGCTCAACGCTCGGACATGTCGCCCGATCGGCTCATGTCGGACCGGAGTCCACGCTGATTGGCTTGTCAAACCCCATGTTACCTTGGGCACGTGAGTTTTGAAGAGAGACATTCGTCGGGATCGACATCCTATTCGATGTTAATGTCCATTAATAACCGATTCTAGTTTCTTTTCTTGACACCACCACCACCCTCCCATCTTTCCCAACATGGATTGGCATGATTCCGACCCTTCTGACGACGAAGTCAACCACGACTCCCAGGCAGCCTCCAGAAAGAGGAGCAGTAGAGGTATGTGACTCGGCAATCTAAGTTAGGAGTCCCTTGACCTCTTTTTTCTCCGCAGCCTGTGACCAGTGCAGAAAGACAAAGAGTAAATGTGAAAGAGGTGCTGCCGACTCCACTCAGTGTAAAAGCTGCGCGCAGGCAGGAACAGGTCAATATCATTCTCTACGTATGTGTGTGGAGACTTATCTTGGTCTTTGAGCAGCTTGTACATTTCTTGGTGCGCTCCTACAGAATTCAGTCATCGATGCCCTTTTACTTTTTTCTTAGGCCCGAGCTATAAGCGGGGACCGCCGAAGGGGTATATCCATGCCATTGAGCAGCGGTGGCACCAGGTCGAGTCCCTCTTAGGCGCGCTCATGCAATGCAATGATCCTCGTGTGCAGAGCATCGTCGCCGATCTGCGCCAGGATGACCTTGCTCGGGAAATTCTAGGAAGAGTTGATTCAGGTCCTTATGTGAGCCTCGGGTTTCTTCACTCAGTTTCAGCCGAACCTACTATCAATATCTGTAGGGTCCTTCCGGCCGTCGAAATCAACGCTCAGGTGCAACCAAAGAGGACTTTTTTGCGTCTGTCCTGAGAAGCAATGAGACGTCTCCTCCGCGGGACCCTTCAAGGTCGCGAAGACAATCTAGAGTATCGAGAGAAAAAGTCTCCTCGGCTCAAGGCAAGCCCTCGCAGCCTGTTCCAGATCCGTGGTAATTGAAATTCGTAGTAACTGCAGATCGAGGACTTTCCGTAGTCCCTACCCAGGAATGGCAGGATAACCTCGCCGCCCGGCTAGCTTCTGGGTTGTCATCCTCGTCGGCATCCACGCCATCTATTTATGGAGGGCCCTCTGGTTCCTCCAGTTCCATTGATGGTACGGAGCCGGCCACTCAGAGACGTCGACTGAATGTTGCCTCCACTGAGTCTCGTGCTGCAAATCCCGATTGGAGTCGGATGTACACTATGGAACCGTTATCCGGCAAGCATGCAGTTACGTTGAACCCAGGGCAAATTCTGATCGCTCAATTATAGAAAGCGAAGACCGTGAATCATTGAAAGACGCCACGGAACATATGGGCCAATTATCTCTGGACGAAAATCAAGAGGTACCGGTTTGTCCATGTTTACGTTGCAGAGTTAATACGTGCTTTTCATCAAGCTTCGATATCATGGCAAGGCGAGCGGTCTACATCTTCTGAGCAGGAACTCGCGGACCGATGATCGAAACGACGGAGGCGTATGGTGAGAGCCATCAATCGCAAGGAACCAGTCTGAACTAAAACAAATCTGACGTAGGAAATTGCCTATGGCAAGGGTTTGGCCACCGTCTAAGGATCATATACTCCACCTCATTCAAGAAGAAGATATCGAAGTGCAGCTGCCACCTTCGCACATCCAAGATCGACTCATTGAACTGTACTTCGTGTACATTCATCCCGTGTTTCCCCTTATACATAAAGGTCGCTTTTTACGGGAGTACCGTGCCTTGTAGGTGCCATAATTTCTGATTGGAGAAACTGCGCTCATATATTTACAGGAGACAAGGGTATGCAAGATGGACGCAATTGCACGAAAACAGTGACTGGTTTCTGACTTACTCTAACAGCGAATCGTTGCAGCAAGATAGCCCGAAGCCGTCAGAGACCGGATCATCGCCGAAACCAGAAGCTACTCAGAAACTGTCCGCATTGCTTCTTCTGTCCATGTTCGCTATTACTGCTCGATTTTCTGATCAAGAAATGCCCCCACCTACGAACGGAAAGATGTGGGAAGCTGGCCGTAACTATCAGGAATCGGCCAAGGATATACTCAGTGAGTTTAAGTTTCTGTAGTGATGATTTGATTCTCATATTAGCGAATAGCCAAAATCTTCCACCGATCACGACCTACTACCGTTCAAGCTCTGCTTCTATTGGGATATCGGGAGTTTGGAATCGGGAGCATGGAGCAAGGATGGATATATATCGGTATGTTTCTCGTGTTGGCTGATCATCGACAAACAGCGGTTGACCTCAACAATTTAGGCATGGCCATACGCATGGTATACCATGATACTTTGTCACAAGAATAGACACTCACGGTGCCGACAGGCGATTGATTTGGGACTAAATCGTAACTCCGATCATTGGAAAATTCACGGCGAAGACATGTTCTCCCCCGAAGAGACTCAGACTCGACGACAGATCTGGTGGGTATGTACACTCGCGGACAGGTGGGCCATAGTTCCTCAACACTTTAAACAAAGATTGACATATGATATAGGTATGGTTCGATATACATGGGTAAGGAAATACCTCTGTTTGGACTTCTCTCTTAACTTACCAATTTAATAGGACGTCCAATTATCATCAGAGATGATGACTTTGATACTCCCTTACCGGAGGTGAACCAAGTGAGTCTGAATTTCAGGGGTAATATACAATGAACATTTGACGCATTCCTTCATGATCAGGCTGATGAGCAACAACCTTGGCGACCGCTACCATCAGATTCGACAAGTGCTGCCTATCCCCCCACTCCCAATGCGGTGATGTACTGTTTCCGCGCCACCGCCACCCTCTGTAACTGTTCCTGCAAAATGACATTCGCGGGTACTAACAAATACGTCTAGGCGTTATCTTAGGTGCCATAATATCCAAAATCTATCCTGTACGCGCCACACCAGGGGTCTCTCGCCGTGCCTTGTTGTCTAGCTTTGAGTCCCAGCTGGATCAATGGTACATCAGTTTACCTGAACATTTGCGATACGATACTGCTAATCGGCGTAAAGTCCCGCCACCGCACATTCTTTTTTTGCACATCAGGTATTGGGGGTCCGTCTTGTTACTCAACCGAGCGTTGTAAGCCATATCTGTATTGTTTCTGTTAAGAAACGTCCATTCACTTTTGCCCCGGCTAGCATTCCTAATTGGAAAGGGTGATTATTTCGTTACTGTATGAGTTTGGATAGCGTTAACTGACCTTGTTTTCCAGCGGAGAATTCACTTCCCGACATTCCACATTGGAGTTGAAGGCATTTGACCTGGCTCAAGGCGCCGCTAGCCATATTGGGTCCATCGGTAAGTGTGCCGTGCAGTCGGCAATTCTGGCTATTCAAACTTCCCACTCGCCAGTCACGGTGTACCGGGAGACGTTTACGCTTAAACGCTGTTCTCCGTTCCTTACATCGTACATATTCAGCGCTGGGTACGTCGTTCCACTAATGAGATTGTTGACCGGCGCTTATTATAATGACAGCATTATGCATGTTTTGACATGTTCGTTCATTACATATTCAATTTTCACTGGGTGATTAAAGGGCTGATCTTTCCTTTACTAGTAACTTTACGGCCGTCGAATGTCCAGGCATCTCTGGGCTTGCGTCAATGTATGGCAGCACTGAAGGACATGGAGGTATGTTTAGGCAAGAGCCGTGATACGAATCAATGCGGGACTTATAACATTCTTATAATAGGTGGTTTGGCCCAGTGCCTCACGCGCATGGGATCTACTAAATGGGGTACAGCTGACCTTTGACAATGCTCAGACATCGGAGGACTCAAACTCTCCTGGGCGACATAAGCGACAAGCAGACATTGCGTTCGCTCAGGAAAAGACATCTGACTATTTGCAACGAGAGGCGTTTGGAGATCTCAATGGACCCCCGCAGCAAGAGCAGGCAGAAACAGGGGTACAAGACCTGAGCACGCGGATCATGGCACACATGCTAGGCCTGGATATACCAGGAATCGAACCCTCCACATCGTTTTATCCGGGCTATGAATGGTGGCCCCGGAACGGGCAGAGTCAGGGCTCGCAGCCCATGTCTCCTGTCGTAGCACAAGGGCCCACAGTGGATGCGAATCCCGTGGCTCCGCCGCTGAATGAGTTAGACTTTGGAGGAGGAGGAGGCTCGCGACAGGACGACGAGTGGCTGCAAAGTAATGTAGGGGCAGGAGGGCTCCCGTATCCATATAATTTTAATCAGTATGGGCTATAGACCCCTAGACGCGCTGTAATATACAGTAGCTGCTTGTTGTGAGTTGTGTTGTCCTATGTATTTTCTTGTCACATTGTATTTCTACGAGAATAGGCAGTGTGACTCAGCCGAAGACAAATCTGATCGGAGAGATCGCGATCTATGGGGCATATTATATAAGCCGTGGGTGGGCTTATGGGTCCAGTTTGGTCCAGCTTACCCTTATCTCAAAGGAGGTTCCTCATCCCCCTCCATGGCGAGTCTCCGTAGTATACTCAATCCCGATGATTCAAGGCAGGCGTCGTCTAGGTAGGTCTCCCGCCGTCGTGCTCGCCATGTACCACCCTTGCTAACCATTCTAGACTTCATATAAACGATGAGGCTCACTCGCCGTCCGCCCTGGAGCTGCCATCCTCGCCTGCCTCAGTAGCCAGCGCCCATACATTTGACGCTCTAGGCGATGTTGGAGACGTGGATCAGCTAGATCCTGAACCTGAGATGCCTCCATGGCAATACCAAGACCACGAACCGCACCCCAATTGCCCCGACACGCTCGACTGTTTGCCTGATACAGATGGACGTCCTCAGCATACTCTACCTGTCATCTTGCGATGTGCAATCTTGGGTAGCCCACGCAAGCGTCTTACCATAAGGGAAATCTATGCCGCGATGGAGGGGAAGTACGCCTATTATAAAACTGCGGGTCCGACGTGGAAAGTACGTGATTTTCTCATTACCTTGCCACTGGCGATCTTATATTTGTTTTTAGCAATCCGTTCGACATCATCTATCTTTGAATCGTCTATTTGAACGCCAACCCCGCCCCGTCACTGACCCTGGTTTCGGCTCATATTGGACTGTAAATCTTTTGGCTCCGCCGGGTACGAAGCGACCGCGAAAGCGGGGTAGACCCAACAAGGACAAAGAAGCAGAGAATCAGGCCAAGAAAAGAGGAAGGCCTCGTAAAGATGGTCCGTATTCCGAATCCACTCACGCGGACCGATCTATGCATGACGATGATGATTATGAAGAGGACGGCCAGGTTTCGGATGAAGATGAATTCGAAAGCGAGGATGACGTTATGCATTCATACGAACGACGTCCATCTCTCGCCGGCTCGACGCATTATCCGCTACCCTCTACCTCCTCATCTCGAAATCCATTCCCCGAACAAAACGACGAAGCTAAGAGCATCATCGAGCATCTGCAAATCGAGGTGGCCGGGCTTAGACGCCAGTCTGCAGAGGCTGTGTCCCTGTCCATAAGGCTCACTGACCAGCTCGCCCAAGCACAGGCGGAAGCGTCCCGATCCAAATCTACTTTGCGGACGGTAGAGGCCATGTTGGAAGAAGAATCAAGGAAGAGAAGAGAAGCGGAGAGGGATGCAGACGAGGAGGCAGAGTTAAGGCGTCAAGCAGAGGAGCAACTGGACTCACTCCGTATGCATTGGTCGAGTGCATCACGACCTTCGTAACGGTGAACGCGGAGCGGTCGGCAAGAAGCATTATTCAATTAATTTTATCACTATAGGTTTTCAGCTTATTTCGGAGTCCAGGAGACCTTATGGCCTTTTCCCTTTCTACAGGTGTCACACGAGTTGTGTGTTTTTGTATTTTTTTCTACACCTGTGTCCCGCAATGTTTGGTCAATATCTGTCAATATACGTACGACGCAGATATCCACTCCGGTGCCTTGATCACTTATCGCTTTGGGTGAGTCAAGGAACATAGTGACTCTCGGGCATGGAATCCAATAGAGGAAACTCCGATAAGGCCTAGGACCATATCTGTAGATCACCACCTTTCTCGAATAGATGAATAGGAATGGTGTGCTGCATATGGTACTTGAGGTGGAACAAAGAAATGATGATCCAGCCCTGTGGTTTCCCGACACACTAGCAGTGGGTGATGTAGGTACACAAATAAAGCGGTGATACATTCTGACTGTGGAAACCATGCGCTCCCAGCTGGTGCCAATTCCGCCGGTAGGCCGTTTGATGAAACAACGAAGTCGACAAACTCACGCTAGTCAGCGAATATACATGAATGAATACCATATTGGAGTTCGAAAGTTCTTTTGGACAGGCGACATGGGAAAGAGAACCAGCCAAACATCAGCCAAAATCATTTTGAACGAGGGCCGACCAAGCCAGAAATAGTCGTTTGTTACATTACCGTCGAAAAAGGTAAGTAGGTGATGTGACCAATATTTCGAAATCGCCGACTTGTCACAATCACTCTATCGGGAAATTCCCGAGCTCATTCAGCTTTTTTCTGTTCGACGATGGTCATTCCCACTGCGGGGCGTCCGAAGCTCAAGACCGCGTACGCATTTTTCAGGGATTGTGGTACACCTTCTGAAATGAATACAGATTCAAAAAAGCGCGTACGGTTCCCCCGCTGTACACGGGAGGACCCGTTGCAGTCCTTCCAGATGGACAGAGACTCGTGACTTCTATTGGAGAAGAATTGCTATTGACTGAGGTGTCGACGGGCACCCAAATATGCACGTTTGCGGGTGTGAGTACCTGGTACTATTTTTTAACTTGACACTGACATGTACGTAGGATACACAATCGGTAACATCAATATGTGTTTCCCCTTCCTCGACACACCTTCTCGCTTTTACTTCCTCGCTTTCTCTTCGTATCTTCGAGCTTCCACGGTCGCTAGATTCCATCGAAAAACCCGTCCAGCCAATCCGCGTCATAGCTAAGGCCCATGACGCCCCGGTCCACGTCTGTAAAACTGACCCCACATCCACCTACCTCGCTTCTGGCTCTGCGGATGGCATCGTCAAAGTACGGGACATTCTTCGTGGATACGTGACGCATGTGTTCAAAGGTCACGGGGGCGTAGTGAGCGCCTTGACGTTCAACTACCCCCAGGACCCGTCCGTAAGCCAAAGAACCCAAATGCAGCTCATCACTGCATCCGTAGATACTCGCATACGTATCTTTGAGCTCTCAGAGGCTTCCCGAGCGACTAGCAAACCGGGTGCTGTGCTTGAGGGTCATGTTTCCGTCCCTCGGGGTCTGGACGTGTCTTTGGATGGGAAGTGGCTAGTTAGTGGGGGACGAGACTCAGTCGTTCTTTTGTGGGACCTCTCGTCGTTAAGTCTTGTCCACTCTAGTGCCAAGCGAAAGGGGAAGGGCAAGGAAACTGCTCCTCGGCTGCTGAAGACTATTCCGATTCTCGAAAGAGTGGAAGCGGTGGGGTTGTTGCATGATGAAGATTTAACAGGCACCTCATCAGACCCGAAGAATATACGCTTCTATACTGGAGGAGAGAATGGTGTTGTAAAGATTTGGGATGCAAGGGAGGGCAATGCGCTGTTCACTCTAGGGACCGAGCATTCTCAAATTTCGGTTGACCAAGAAGAGCAGCGTCAGATTGTTGACGTCCAGTAAGCTATTTCCTCTGATAATTGGGCAGCGCACTGATGATATTGCCAGATATAATGCGGCAACATCAACTCTTGTTTCTATCCATGCTGATCAAAATATCCTGTTCCACTCTCTCACGTCGCACTCCCTAACCCGTCAGCTCATTGGGTACAATGACGAAATTGTCGATGCAACGTTCCTTTCACCCCTTGGAGCATCCTCCAAGGACTCCCACCTGGCCATTGCGACCAACTCTTCCCTCGTTCGGGTGTATTCGGCCTCGTCTCTCGATGCTCGTCTGCTAGAAGGACACAAAGAGATTGTTCTGTCCGTCGACCACAGCGCCAATGGGCGTGTCTTGGGCAGCGGAAGCAAAGATCGTTCTGCAAGAATATGGGCGCCCGGCACGTCAGATGGGGCCTACCGCTGCGTTGGTCTATGTGAAGGCCATGCGGAAAGCGTCGGGGCCCTCGCCATGTCTCGCAAAGCGGACGAGACCGACTCTTCCACCAAGCTACGATTCATGTTCACAGGGAGTCAAGATCGGACCATAAAAATGTGGGATCTTTCCACGGTACCATCTACATATGCGGAGGGTTCGGATGTTGTTCGGTGCAAAAGCCTGTTAACTTTGAAAGCTCATGAGAAGGACATCAATTCTCTGGATGTGGCTCCAAATGATCGTATGCTGGTGTCGGGGTCGCAGGATCGTACGGCCAAGGTGTATGCGATTGAGTACA
The DNA here is from genome assembly GCA_030407005.1 of Desarmillaria ectypa. Classification (NCBI taxonomy): domain Eukaryota; kingdom Fungi; phylum Basidiomycota; class Agaricomycetes; order Agaricales; family Physalacriaceae; genus Desarmillaria; species Desarmillaria ectypa. The sequence goes on along the minus strand of JAUDYN010000003.1, from coordinate 2,790,284 downwards.
CTGGTGCAAGTGGGGGCCTGAAGCTCTTGGGTACATGCAAGGGCCACAAGCGGGGCGTGTGGAGTGTCAAGTTTGGTCGGGCTGAGAGGGTGCTAGCTACGGGGAGCGGGGACAAAACCGTCAAGCTGTGGAATTTGGATGATTTTTCATGTGTCAAGACTTTTGAGGGCCATACGAATTCTGTCTTGAGAGTCGATTTCCTTAACTTTGGGATGCAGCTGGTCAGTGCAGGGTCGGATGGATTGGTGAAGGTGTGGAACGTGAGGGAAGAGGAATGTATGGTAACTTTGGATAATCATGAAGACAAGGTGTGTGTGCCTCGTTTGGGTGCTTTACGGTCCTGTGACTAAGGCTTCTTCTAGGTCTGGGCTTTAGCCGTAAGCGCCGATGACCAAACTATCGTTTCCGGTGCTGCAGATTCTGTCATTACCTTTTGGCAAGACAGTACGCAGGAGGAAGAGGAAGTGAAGGAGTCGAAGAGGGCCGATCTAGTCTTAAAGTGAAAATTTCTTTCTATTCTCTGGTCTGATGTGTGCTGATGTAAAAATAGGGAACAAGACTTTACAAACTATATATCCCTGAAAGACTACCGCCGGGCCATTGAGCTCGCCCTGGCGATGGAGCAACCAGGTCGATTGTTGTCACTGTTCAAGGACGTGCGATCATCTCAGGATGAAACAGCAGGTTCGGTTTCGGGCAATGCCTCAATGGACCGAGTGATCCGGACGCTGTACGGGCCAGATCTCGTTAAGCTGCTGCGGTACGTCCGGGACTGGAATGCCAATGCGAAGACGAGTGCTGTAGCGCAGGGAGTGCTATTTGCTATTGTCAAACTGAAGTCGTCGGAGGACATGAGCAAGGCCTTCCATGTGAACTTTGGGCAAGAGGATGAGAAAAGTAGTACGGCGCTGAAGGAGCTCATTGATGCGCTGATACCATATACGGAGCGACACCTTTCCCGAACAGAGAAGCTGGTGCAGGAGAGCTATATGGTGGATTATATCTTGGGCGAGATGGATGACGGGATGTTCGATGGGGACGATGGTAGTATGGATGTCGATGAACCGTTGTATGTATAACGGTGCCACTAAAAAGTATTGTATTTGATACACAGGAGATGTACTTCTGTTCAAAAAATCAAAAACCCCATATGACGATCACAAACCCAAACCCAAACCCAAAATGTTGTGCAGGATATAACACAGGATAACATTCAGCCCCCCTGTATCCTGCCGACGCGGCACCCAGAGACACTGTTAAAGACAAGGACCCAGTCTCCAGGCCTGACGTTGTCGAGGGTGAAAGCATTATCTTCTGGTGCCTCTCTTATGCGTCCCTGCTCAATCATCCACCGCCTAAGAACGCCGGGGAGGCAACCCGTGCTGAGGCGGGGCGTTATCCAGTGAGGGGAGCGGTAAAAGGCGATATTGGACACGGACGCCTCGGTGATGGCGCCGTGCTCATTGTGGAGGATGACTTCTGAGAGGGTTGACGAAGCGCTGGATGAAGCGCCGACGGGCGGGAGGGCGGCGCGCGATCTGGCATCATCGTAGACTTGACGGCGGGTTGTCTTGGTCGATGTGAAAAGTGAAGTAGGCGTTGGCTGGGTGTCGATGGTGACGGCGAACACCTGGCCGTAGAGGGTGCCACTGTCCGAGTTGGGTTTGAAGAAGGCGGGCGACGTCGGGTCGTACGCGAGTGGCGGGGTGGGTGTCGCAGAGGCCGTGAGGTTGCCCGACTGTGAGAGGGTTATGCGCACCTATTTGAGTCAGTTTCTGTACTGACAACAAGCCGAGAATTTCTTACTTTGTATGCCCGTGATGACTTGTCCGTTGCGTTGCTCACCGCTTCCTGCGCCGCCGTCTTCAATGCAGTATATGAGAGCCCTACAGCTTCTCTCCAGCCGTGCTGCTCTGCGGCAGCGACAAGGCGATCGTGGTGATATCGCAGCAGCAGAAATGGTGACGGTCGCAACTCGTCATAGTTCCATCCCAACCGCTCCAGCAGCGGGTCGTATCGCGTTGCCAGTAGCAACTCGTAGTTTGCGGTGGTCATTTCCAAGTAAGTTGTCACAAGCAAAGTACGTGGTGACTTGTCACCCATTTAACAGCCTTTGATATGTATCGATTACTCCCCCGGTTCACGCTAGCCCTAAATCCGTCCTTTGCTTTCTCGCTGGAAAGTCCAATTCTAGGGGGTAGATTCTCATCAAGGTGCCGTTCTTCGGTGGTTTCATGCAACAATTTACGTGAGGAAACAGTCCGTGCATGCCAACAATAGTGTTATTTTTGCCTTCTACAACTCCTGCTACAGACCCTCTCAATATCAATGACACAAACCCAAATAACGTACTACGCTGCACCAATATCCCACACTCCTATACATAAAGCATGCATAAGGGTATGTATCCCGGTTTCGCGACAGTTTTTTTTTGTTCCCTCATAGTACTTACGATAAACGCCACACTTGTCGTAGTGTAAAAAAAAATTCGGGGGTAATGACATTCTTGACTTGACTCGCTGTCAAGGCCGCCGCGCGTTTTGGATGCTTTGTAACGAGTTCTGTGCTCAGCGCTTTCCACACGTTTTCAAAAAAAATTTTGATGCCTCATACATACTATTTATGTAATAGTGCGCAAATCCTGATAAACAGGAAGGCCTGAGCGTGGCGCTTTCTTATCTTCGGAGGCCGAAAGAGGAAATAAACGCCCGATGACGTCATTTCGAGCGCGAAGTGAGGAACGGCGGCTCGACAACTGCCCTTCGACGCTGAATTGCTGCTTTATTTGGCCGTGTTACTCTCGAATACAATTATAGGCGCCTATCTTCATAGCCAGTGTGATTCAGGGTCGTTCGACGTGGTCGGATAAGTTTGGTATATTAGGTTGGAACTTGGGGGGACGCGTTTCCTCTGATCTTTGATGGATTTCGGTCTTAGCTTTGTAGGAAGTGAAAAAAGGATAAACTGGGCTATGATTGGGCCTCTACTGATTGGAAGAGGATGTGTTCGAAGCGCCTACGATGCCAACAGAGCATGCTACCCTCCGTACCTCGTGTATGAGCACAGAATACTTATCTTACGTCTATGATTTGTCTTTCGCATCGTTCTATGACCTGAAATGATTCAGTTAGTATCATCGGCGCTGGAGGGGTCAGAAGTTGATAAACTCGGCAGCGAGGTTACCGAGTCTGATATTGGGGGACGAGTGGTGCTAGCGATATTCAGTCTTCGATCTTGATATGGGGGTTGAATTTTCTTGTACTTGAATGAATTCAGACTATTTGGGAGAGAGATATGCCGGTCGTTATACTTCAAGCGCCTGTAACAGCTTATAGGACGGCGTTGAGCGCGTATACTTTGTTGTCTAATCATTTACATGCGGTTCGAGTACCCCTGGTGTAGCATTAAGCGCTGGCGATCATTGTCAAACTGTTTATTATAACGTTAGACACAGTCTAGATGGATATTCCTGTGTCCAACTACAACTACAATCTATCTTTTTGATGGCCGACTCGATTTCGGGGTGGTCCGACGTAGTCGGAAGGTTTATGATGGCGGTTAAATGCATTGAAGAGGTAAAGAGACTATGTAGGGTCTAGTCCTCTGTTCGTAATATGCCTTTGATTCTTGGTGCTTTGAGGTTCTCATACATGCTTTTCTGTGCACTTGTGCGTATGTTCTGATACACTCCGGAAGTTTATTTAATGCATTGCTCTTGATGGGTAGACGCCGCAACATCTGACTAAGTCACTGTACAGCCGATTTCATGTGAAGCTATCGCGGTGCCGTGTATTGGTGATCGGTGTCAAAGATCAGGGGGTGAAGGGATAACCATGAAATCGTGTCAGTCGCAAGAAAACATTACTATTGCGTCCGAAGAAGAAACGTTCGCGTCAATTACCTAGAATAGTCTGTGGATTGTGAGCATATATAAATGAATCGTCATGAGGACGTCATAATAGAGGAGGGGGACCTAAAAAGGAGTGCGGCGGAGTGTCGGCCGGACGGTGAGGCACGTGCGGAGCCGATGAGTATAACTAGTCATTCGGCTGCGGGGTCCCTATCATCGTCTTGGTTGCCTACTATTCACTACTAGCCAACCAATATGTTCACCGTCAAAGCAACCTACCGCGGGGAAACTCGTAAATTTACCTTTACTGATACATATGCCTTCCCTTCCTTCATTCAACTGTATAATCAGGTGAGCAGTCTTCGTCCACGCAAGCTCGTCGGTGGCGCTTATCTTGTCTCGACAGCTCTACCGTGTCTTTCCCCATCTCAGTCATAGTTACTTTCTTTCAAAGCTTCTCTTCTCGCCCAATTCCTCAGCGTCTCGCATTCTGGTCGCCCGGGAGGTGCACAGTGCCGACGAGTACAAGGTGGCCATTTCAAATCCCAGTCTAGTGGGAACATGGTCTAGTCCGATGCTCAAGTTTAGCGTGTTCGATGAGTCGCCACACAAGCAGCCATTTACTGGAGACTGGGGGCAGATTCGTTGGAATAGACCCGACTGGGAAGATTCCTCGCCCAGACCCCACCGTCCTCTTGACCCACTCTCTTCGTCATTGCCTCCAGCACAGCCTCCACCCAACTTTGCCGGCATTCCCCCGCCGCCGATCCTCTTCTCCTCGCCGGCCAGACCTCAGACGCTGGCTCCAATGGATGTAGATCAGTTTGCCGTCCCGCCACAGCCATTCCCGACTCGATCTCCCTCTCCGCAGTCACGGCATCAGTCGCAGTGGGCCACTCCGTCACAGAAGAAAACTTCGTGCTGCGCCGTCGCTCAGGCAAAGGATGACATTCGCTTCCTCATGGATACTTTTAAGAGGGACCTTGACCACATCCTCATCGGAACCTTTGGCCATAACTTTTTAGATCAGAACATGTCTTCTCAGCTACCTCAGAGCGTCTTTGGAAAGCCTTTCGTTCCACCGATGCCTTGCATGTACCATACATGTGCCAAGTGCTTCAAGCTCTTCCAAGGGCCGTGGCAGTTCTGTCAAAAGTGTGCCCGTATTGTAGTACGTATGCCATTGCCTCGTGTTATGTCAGTTCACCGTATTTTTTTCTAGTGCAACGAATGCTACCAGCATCCCCATTCCACTCTGCTTGAGAGTCCTTGCGTAGAAAGCCTTGGTCACCACCTATACAAGCTGGAACGCTGTGCCGGATGTCCCAAAGATTGGCAGACGTTTGATCTGCTTGATCCCATTCCACCCATGCAACCCTTCGCACCGATGTTGTTCCCACCGCTTCCGCCGCCGCCTCCACCACTTCCAGGAATTCCCAATCCTTTTGCGCAGCCAATGCAGCCCTTCTACACCTTCAATAACATGACTCCCGTGACGCCGTTTATCCCTCCCATGGTTCCCGAGACTCCTGCAACTGTCCAACCCAGCCTTACCCCAGGGCCTCGTGTAGAGACCCCGAAACTGGTAGGGATACCCCCTGCACCACCAGTCATCCATTACGATGTCATGTGTGACTATTGCTCGAAGCAGATTGAAGGAATTAGGCACAAGTGCTTGGACTGCTCTGGTATGCATCTTCCCATACTTTTATTTACATGCCTAACAATTCTTCAGATTATGACCTATGCACTAAATGTATCACTACGGGTGGTGCTGAGCGACATGACCCCTTCCACGAGTTCTGGGAGGTCACTGAACCAGGCCGCGTCATCATTTCTCGTGTTGGAAGTGCTGCGCCACCGGCACCGGCACCCGCGCCGCAAGTTCCCACGCCAGCCGTCACTCCTGCTGTTCATGGTGCGACTTGTGATCTCTGTGACTCTCGCATTCGAGGTGATCGTTATGTGAGTACTTCTTATTCAAGAAGGGCCTTTCATATCTTCATTGTTTCGTCCCAGAAATGTGTTAATTGCCCGGACTTCGACACCTGCGACTCGTGTTACGCGTATGTTCTTCTGCTCATATGTCGGTTTCGGTGCTAACGTAATCTCTGCAGTATTACCAAGGAACAGCACCCTCATCATACATTCGTCAAGATTCCCAACCCCGCTGATTACTTGGTACGTTTTGGTATCACTTGCTCATACCGTCTTCAACGTCTAACCAACGCCGCAGTGTTCCAATGGGCCTATAGGTGCCATGCATATGGCAGTTTGCAATGCTTGTAACAAAAGCATCTATGGCGTACGATACAAAGTCAGTCCGCCATTCAATGATAGCCGTCGTACATTTCCTCATAGTTCATAGTGCATGCACCATGAATGTCCTGATTTTGACCTTTGCGAACGCTGTGAAGCTATGCCGATCTCTGTCCATCCTCCCAATCATCCTCTTTTGAAGATGAAGTCTGCAGATACAGTCATTCCCACAGTTTACCGCGTCGGCCAAACCACGTTGATTGATGTCGATGCAGGCCGAGGTCGCTCTCCCCTCAGGTTGAGTACTCCCTTGTCTTATGTGACTCGGTCGCGTTCCCGCTCCCACTCTTATGACCGTGGTGTCCTTCGGAATCCGTCTTGGGAAAAAGCGCCTCCTTGCGCTGGGGGTTTTCCATTCGCGTTGAGGACTCCTTCTCCTCTACCTTCCCCCCCTATGACAATTCCTGGTGCACTCCCGACATTTACTCCCATGTCCCCTCTTATGCCTCCTACATCTATCCCTATTCCTGTCGCTGATTTACCGTCTCCTCTTCCCGAAGCTAATTCTCCCTTCCTTTCTCCTGCGGCGTCTGCGTATATTCCTCCCTGCATCACCCCAGTAGAACGGTCTCCTTTCATGACGCCGGGCTACAATCCCACATACATGACCAGGTCGCCATCCCCGCCTTACCACCCAGCTTTCAATGAGAGACTTCTCCTTCCGGATACAACTGTAGTTTCCTTTCCTAGTTTAGCTCACACCCCCATTCCTTCTTCTCCTTTCCAGTCTACAGCGGGTTCCTCAGCCATCTCGGCAACTGGTGGTGAAGTTCGTTCCGTGCAATATCCTGATGTTACTCCTAACAGCTCCTCCCACTTACCCTCCCTTTTTGAGCAATTCCGACACAGGTTCTACATCGACGGTGATGACTACGCATCTTATGGACAGACCCGTGTCCCTGACGACGCTCACTACACGATTCCGCTGGCCAGGGAGCCCTCTACCAAGTCGAATAAAGCCTCCCAGCCGTACCCGCCATTGTCGTTCCCCGAACTGATCCATCTGATGGAACCTGCCTCGCCAATTAGCCCAATGCCGGAGACTTTTATGACACCTCTTAATCATCCCTCAAACATTCCTAACGTTGATGTTGTAGAGGCTAAACCGCCTGTGCCTCAAGCGGCAAAGCCTGTACAGGACGATTCTCCTTCACTTCCTCCTCTACCGCCACCTACTCGGCACCTCAGTATTCCGGACTTACTCATCTCATCTCAGGAATCTCTGACGTCTGAAACTGTGGCCGCCGACGACAAGGAGAAGAGTTTCAGCGTGTTCTCTGATGACAACCTACCGGCTATTGTTGAGGTCAAAGCTGACTTGATCGGAGACGTTACCGCACCGGATGGTCAAGTCTTTCCCCCTGGCGCCGAGTTTATGAAGTGCTGGCGCATGAAGAACAGCGGTTTGAATGATTGGGAAGAAAGCACACAACTGGTGTTCGTGGCGGGAGAGTCGTTTATCCGTGACTCGGGAACGTATGTCATGCCTGTTGGGCCTGTGAGTGCTGGTGATGAGGTTGATGTCTGGACCGGGGAATTAAAGGTACATTTGAAAGAAACAGAATCAACAGTGGCTGACCCAATGGTTTTACAGGCTCCTGAAGGTCCTGGAAGATACATTGGCTACTGGCGCTTGAAGAATGGCTCAACTGGCCAATTGTTCGGCGATAGCATTTGGATCGAGTAAGTTTTACAACATGTTCTGATCATTACAATTATTAATGTTCCTTATCCAGTGTTGTTGTCGTAGAGCCTCATCGTCAACAGACGGATATAAATGTGACATCTGAAACATCCTCTTCGATGACATCCTCGTCTGTGATTGTTATGCCTAACGTACCCGAGAGCCTGCAACCACTGGAAGTCACCCAACAACATCTCGAGCGACTGAGTCTTTCGAACTCAAATCCTGCTTCTCCGGTGACCGCACCGTCCTCTGTGGATGTTGTCTCTATTGCCGGGTCCGAGGAAACCTTCTCTGGCGCGTCGTTGGTCAGCGCCCCTTCGTCGGATTCGTCTGATGAGGAACTTTGGGAAGATAGCCGGATGAACGCCTCAACTGCGGATAGTCAACGCACTGCTGTCCCGCCGAGAGCGAATGCTCTGGACTATGTGGTGTTGTACGATGAGAATTCTTCATCGGACGATGATGCTTAAAGCTCAAGAAAGTAGCTTTACTGCAAGTAGAACAACCGGACCGATTGCTTGGGATCCTTTGGAGGATTCTTGTACTATTATGATGTAATTTTTGTGACTTTGTACAAAGATTTATTGCAGAATATATATGATGATTCGATTTGGATTCGGTAGTATATGTAATCCCGAGCTTTTGCTCTACATACGAAGCTGAAGATGCTGCCCAAGTCGGAACAAGTCAAAACGTGCTGATAGGATTTTATGGACTGTAACATATGAAGTGTATGTAAAAAGTTGATGGGTAAAATCAAAAATGGTTATATTCTTCATGCCTTTGTAACAGACCCCGCCAAACGGCTCATAAGCTCCTCATCCACGTTGAGACCCTTGAACAAATCCATGAGGCCGTACATGGTCAGAAATTTGCGATCATCCCGGTGAAATCTGCGAACTACAACCTGTTGATGTCAATGCGAGCGCGTCGAGTGGCATTTCTTGACAAACCCACCTCCGTAATCAAACAACCCACTCTGGTCTTTTCCTCATCTTCGACGTCTTCGGCGAACGGAGGCGGTACGTTGCCTTCCTGCTGATCCATCTTGGCCTACCATTGCCAAAGTTTGATATCCAGTCAAACCGGCTAGGTCTAGAGAATAGAAGCTCACCGCCCTCGGGATGCTTGACGATGTGAAGCTTGTCGATAAGCTCATGGGTGGGGGGTAGAAGTCATCGGGGAGATCGGTCGTAGGAGGTTTTGATACTGGTCTTTATAAATCTAGGGCTTGATAAGCGGATATGTTGCCACCAGCACCCGTGGATATATAGGAGATCCTTAGTGATTCTGAATCGTCGTTATTCTAATAGCGCGCCGGCATAGAGACATTGGAGAGTGTCACCAGATTTTGTAGTGCAGTGAACAGAGGCCAGGCCTGATAGAATCTACAGCAGTAATCATCCGGGTTCCAGTCTGCTTTAGCATGGTCTGATGACAGAGAGAGACGGGCGAAGACTCCGGCCGGGGGCACTAAATCACTGAGAGGTGGCCACAGGTAGATATCAATTTGGCAATGGTATGTTTAGAGGGAAAAGAATAACAGAATCTAACATCAAGGTCAGACTTGCAATGATTATTCCAACCTCCAAGTTAACTCGGGGGTCAGCATACAAGCGTGCACTGCGGCGGACGCCGAGTGGCATTCTATGGCATCGGCGGCGTAGCCCTCGTGATCGTGACATTATCTGCCTCGCGAATGCCGCTTCGCATTGAAGGGTCGTTGCTTTGAGTAAGCTCTAGTATAACTGCGACAAATCATAGATGTTCAAACATCCATTAGACAAGTAATGTATGTAAATTTCCATAAAATGCTGAAAACACAGAAAGGTTCCACCATGCGCTCTTAGATGCCAGAGCTTTGGTCTGATTTACTGATGGTCTCGTCATCGACATCGTCAAAAGATGCCTCGACAGCCTCTGCCCGCTGCCTAGGCTTCTGATATTCATAACCAACGAAATTCATGACACTATTAAAGGTCGACTCAGTGGTGTCACAAAAACCAGAGGAGGTAACATACTATATAGTTCCATCTGCACACCCTATCACAACCTCTTCATGGCTCAACTGCATTGACATTGGATTTTTGTCAGGCGTTGCCAATCCTTGGAATTTAGGAGGCAGAGGTCCAATCAAGCCCTTCACCCCAGAACCAGTCGTGCTGTCAGCATTAGCCAAAGCAGCCCACGCGCCCGTAACAGGAATGACTGTGGTATCTATATCCACTGAAGGCGAAGTATTCCTCGATGTAATCCCTAGGGCTAAATCCAGGTCCGCATCTGCTTCCAAAGAGTCGTTTCCGGCATGGGGCTGCTCCTTATCCTCATGAATAGACATGAACATCTGGCCAGAATACGTGTCAACAGAGAGAATGTTAGAAACAAGGCGCTTGCTTACCCTCCTGTCGGCCCCCGCCCGAGAACTGAATCTCGTAGCAGTTACAACTCTCTTTTTCCTTGGATCTACCGCTCCCATGGCTACATCGGGCGTCTCCACCATCGCGACCAATTTCGGCGGCGCAGTTAATATCGCCGCTCTTCCGAATCTGATGGGGAACAGCCCTGCTGGTGTCCCAGTCATTGTCGACGTGGAGCTAATAGATGTACTAGGTGTCCTAGCCCGCGTGGTAGAGCTCATACTTAATCTGCTTTTAGCAGTCGAAGCACTCGAAATGCTGGCTATCAGAGATGGGCGCCGAGAGGACTGTGAATTGGATATGACAGATGATGTGGAACGAGCCAGGGATGAAACTGTACGAGTACGAGGAACAGCCGGAACTGTACTCAGGCTTGCAGACAACAATGTCGGAGAAGTGACCTTTGGAGAAGGCGGTTCCATTAATTTGCTAGACGTGGGTGTAGGTTTCGTAGTAGCTTCTTCAGATTCCTCTTGCCATTGGAGATGCATGATAATCGACTTGGTGGCACACTACAAGATTTCATGAGCAATTACGCTAAACAGACACGAAATGAAACATACGGTCATCTGCGTGCCTTTGGCGGCGAACCATCTACAACGGTGAAATCAGCTCTGCGACCATAAATCTCATACGTTCATGTACGTACTGTAACATGTTGTTAGGGGCGGCGCCGACATTATGCAGTTTTGCGTTCAGTACAGGATCAGTACCACCGAGATCAGATAACTTGAATTGCGACATCATCTCTCTCCGCTCTGGGAAGCTTTTAAGTTGCCAACCAAACGAAGGATGTCGATAGCACTTACGAATACTGAATACCCGTACAACTCCGTCAATGGTGACGCTGACAACCCGCTCACCCTCATTACTCGTCGAGCCAGCGATGATCTGGACGCCGATATTAATCGTAGTCTGCTGCCCGAAGCGAACAATTTTCGTCCCAGCACGCCAATCCCAACAAACAAGTGCCTTATCGGCACCTTTGTGAAAATATCAACAATAAAACATTTCAGTCGCTAGTAGCCACCTTACCTGCAGAGACCAGATTTCTGGAACTCAGCGCCACGGCACGGATACCATTTAGATGTCCAGCAAGTTGTTGAAGAGGTGTGTATGTCAAGGAAGAGAAGAGATGAACGCGTCTAACGGTGGATGCAGTCAATATGGATCGGTCTCGATCCGTCTGAGACTTACCCAACATCATGGAATCCGACCACAAACACCTCTGGTACATGTTAGGCGATCAGGGGCAAAGAAAACCAAGGTGCTTGCCTTCTTCGATTAGCCAGTCGATACAACTAACAACTTTTCCAACTCTCAGTACCTTTTTACACTGGGCGAGGCCTGAGGTGAACCATTAGTCCGTAATACCATCATATCCAATTCAGTAAACTTACCAGCTACATCCACTTGACTCCCGCCAGACACACTGATGGCAGCCGCATTCATTCCCACCCCAACACCTCTCTCCGGCAACTCCCAAAACCGAATCGTCTCATCATAACTCCCACTAACCAGTCGCCTCCCCTTCAATATGAGGGTCGTCACAAAGTTAGTGTGCCCATTCAAAAACAGGATAGATTGAGGAAGTGCATTGGCAAGGTTAGAGTGGAGGTGGTGGAGTGAGCGATAGAGCGGGAACCATCCCGCATCATCGTCAGGCCATTTAAGCGGGACAGGATCGTTTACCGTTACTCGGAGACAGTGGTATCTCCACACAGATGCATGATGTACCGTCGCGTACCACTTCTTGGAGACTGTCGCCAGTCCAAGCAACTGTGATACGCTAAACTCCTTCAGAATCCGGAGAGACAATTCTGGGGAGAAGTTCCCAAGGATATCATATGTGGATTTTAAGTAGCGTTGAAGGAGAAGAATCTGAAGCGGGATATCGCCAGGGTGACACGCTTCTAATATGATACCAATTCTAACAGATCGTTAGGGTAAATGTATAGCGACGAGAACGAGGACACATACAATCGACCTCTGGCATCCCGTCCCATGCGTCGTACTATCCTCCGCACCGCATTCTCGTCGAAATTGGACTTCCCCTTCCCTTTCAAAATGACGGCAAGATCATCATCAACTCCTTCGTCGTCCTCATTATCTTTGACCCCTCTGTATCCGTCCCAGTACCCTTTTTTCTTCCGGCATTGTCGACATAAGCCTTCGCCAGATACCATGGGCGCTGGATTGTAGGCATGCCCATTTCCATTCTGTAACTGCTCCTTGAGAACCTGTATCTCCGCCTGCAGTGCATGTAATTGAGCTGCTGACGAAAGCTGCGTGCGCTCCAGCAATCTCTTATATGATGTGATCTTGCGCGAATGGAGAGTCGAAATCTGGCTCAAGAGACCTGCAAGCTCCTCATCACCTTCGTGCTCGTCTCCGTCTTCTGTGATCATGTCCAGAGTCATATTATCATCGTCGGTAGCCCAGACAGAAGGAATCACAGCCGAGGCGGAAAAGAAGTGGTTTTCGGGGCTTCCGTAGTTGGTACTATTTTCAGTGAGTGAGAGCAGAGCAGCAGATTGGGATAATAGCCTTGGCTGCTCTAGAATCGGCGTGGAAAGTACGGTGGAAGAACGGTTTGTGGAATTGGGGGTACCGTTTTTGGATAACGGACTGTGTCCGAGCATAGAACGCGGTGGGGTAGCCTTGGGAGTCGAAGGGGGCCTATCTATAAGAGATCTTGAAGGTGTCGTTTTGGGTGTAGGTGAAGCAATATGGCTGGAAGGCGAAAGGCTCTGTTCCGAGTAGAATGAGGGTGTTTTGTGTGTGCGTGAAGGTGGTGTGGTCAATGGGCTGAGCTGGGCACGTGGTGGGGTAGTTGTCGAAGTTGAATTCTCGTTTGCAGCGCGCGCTTGGGGAGATGCGTTTGAAGGAGCGTAAATTGTCCTAACCAAGGAACGTTTCTTCGAAACAATAGATGGGACGGTTCTAGGTCGTGGTATGCCTCCACCTGTCGACACGCGTCCGCTGTTGGGGGTAGGCGATATCGGCGTAGCAGCGATGGATGGTGGTGACGCCAATACTCTGATAATGTTCTCTCCAGGAGGTGCTGATGTGCGTCTGTCCTTAATGGCAGAATGAGACGATAATGAAGGAATGGAAGATCGCTTGGCCGTCCTGGGTGCTGCCACACTAGGTGGTTTTTGGGGTGAGTGAGCCGTCGTCGATGTATTGTAGTTCATGATAGATGGAAATATCAATTGTTTAGTTGGAAAATAAAGATTGGTATAACGGTGGTACTGGTATCACTAAAGAGCTGCTGGACGATTCAAAAGTCAAGCTTTATTGTTTAGTACAATAGAATCAGACTTGCCAAGAAATGAATATTGACCCAAGACACGCGTAAGGATACGCGTCAGCTGACGCTGAGCAGCGAGAACGGTGGACAGAAGGGGGTAGGAAGATCGTGGTGGCAGGAGCCAACGTTGACGGCGTGCGAAATGCGGAGATATCTTTTATGAACCCATCAGTGGCAGTATCACCGCGTTGCCTACGACCTCGACGAGTTCTGATCGATGACGCGAACTGACTCCTATACCAACTTCTCTTCCGTGCACCATGAGCTTGCTTGTTGTACATATTAAATTCGTACGCAAACTTGCATTTCTGTGCATACGATAACGGCTGATATGCCGTCAGAGTCTCCCCCGCTGGCTTGTTCCATTAGCCTCGAGTTTCGATGAATTTCTACCTACAATTCACTTCCTAGTTTCGCCTAAGGCATCCTGTCCTACAGTTTCAGTATCTTCTGTTCGTTGATTTCTTAGTTCACTGACGTCTTGAACAGTTGGACTTAGTTTTCATCGCCTCTGTCACAAAGGGAGAAGCAGAAAACCGACCGGTTTCTGCTCAAATTTCGCGTACTAGTTAGGTGTATGCAACAAGGATTTATAACGCAACCATGTTCAAGAAACAGCTGAGGGAATCTAAAGAGGGCATGTTTCTCTGCAGAATTTCAGTCTAATGCACTAGGGTGGAACTTGCAATATACAAGTATTGCACCCTCTGTCTCGACTCCCCTCCTAACAGCTCCTAACCAATAACCATGGCATCGTTACCGGGCAAGCAACTTTCGGTTAATTCACTGGATTTCAACCTTCAAAAGTTTCCTTCTACCAATTTGATCTCTGTTCTTTAACTCGTCAGCCTTCTCCCTTATCCATCATCGTCCGGCATCCCAAGCCGGCGAACCTACAAGGCAGAGACGACAGATTCGCGAGAATTGTTTAGCAGGGTTCTAATAGCCTTTGGTCCAATTTTGTTTGCTACGACTGGGACCGTGGAGAGGAGGTAGACGAGGAATTTAAGACCCCTTACCTTGAAGAAATGGTGAAAGCGAAGCTTTAAATGATACCGTAAGATCTTCCAACCAACCAGTCAATTCATGCTGATTGTATTAGGAATTAATGTAGTACTTACTATTATATGCCTTTGTTTTGATTGCTGGCTCTAACTGTCCTTTCACGGACGATGCCCTGGTTGATTCGGGAGGGATCAAGCTTCGGGACTTAAGGAAGCATATAATTATTGCGATGACATTGTCTTTCTTGCTTGCAACATCAAGGATCCAGAGAGATGATTACGAGTCTAACCATGGTGAGCAGATGGATAGCAATCAAGACACAATCCATAACACCAAGGGGAAGCATAAGCGAGAATTGTCCTGCAAACCAGCTGTTACTGTTCACCAAGTAATGCAATGCATCATTCCAGACGGTGCCGACAGACACTTCAGGTGGTGGATGTTGAACGTCGAGAGAGGTATCTAGAAAACCGCTAGAAGGCACTGTCTATCTTCGGCCGCCAGGGTCTTTAACGGCAAGAATCGCCAACAAAGGAAAGAGTACATGAATGTTGAATAGAATCACTGTCAACGTATCTGTAGCAGCCTTCCTCTGAGATGGCAAAATTCAATATACATTGTAACTAACCCTAATCTGTGTAATAGTATATCATCTTGCACTACACGGTAACAGATCGATATCAGCTAGATTCAATCCTACGAAGTCATACGTTAATAAACACATACTACGCCACCAGATGATACAACATACCCAGAGCTTGATGTTGCCGTCCCAAGAACCAGTCAAAACCTTTGACTGTATGTCTTCTTGTGAGCGTGCAGATATAATAACTTAAACAATAGAAACGTACGGTCTCATGAGGAAGCCATTCATGAGTAATGACCACCTTGTTGTGAGCTTTCAGTCTTGACTTGATACGACCGGTCTTCCAATCCCAGAACACAACATTTCCTTCACCATCCCCACTGCTTATCCACTTTCCATCAGGAGAGAAACCTACTTGGCACGCGTAACCTGCCACAGAATGACCTGCAAAACGTTTTTTGCGGTTTTGCCGGAAGTTGTCTGTGCTGTAGACTAGAATCTGATTGTCAAGAGATTGTGCGGCGAAGTATTTATCTGGACAACTTTTAGTACAGGTTGAGCAACAATGCTCCATGGCTTACTTGAAGGATGAAGTGTAACGGCGGGCATAGAATGCATATGCGGTTCAGCAATGTACTTGATGACTACTGGTATATCGAAGTCCCAGGCCCTAATAGTCTTGTCGTCCGACGTTGTCACGAACCTCCGGTTCTCATCAACGAAGGTGATTGTGTTCACTGGACCGAGATGTTGATCGTACTCCTGGGTGATCTCTCCGGAGTTGATGTCATACTGCAAGACGTTAGAGAGAGACATTGGATCAACATGACACCAGCATACCTGGATAATTTTCTTGTCCGACATGCCCGCAAGGAATATGTTTTGCTTGTCTTCATCGGGGTGGAACTTGATGACATGGGGTATTTTACCATTGCTGAAACGCTTTATGCACTGTCCGGTCTCCGTATCCCACAACTTCATCTGGCGGTCATAGCTACAAGATAGAAAGCGTCGACCGTCATTCGAGAATGAAATGTCTTTAACGTGCTTCGTATGGCCATGGAACGTCCGTAAACAATTTTGTGTTGTGTAGAGATCCCAAAGCTTCAAGGATGTGAATAACGATTCATCTGCACGTAAATGGATCGCGTACTTTTATTTTCGTATCCATGGACCCGCTCAAGAACATATGACCAGTTTGAGGGAAAAGACGAAGTACTGAAACACCTTGATTGTGCCCGGTGAATGTGTGCACGCATACTTTAGGAATGAAGCAGTCCTGAGACCCTGCCTCAGCTGCAAGTTGAGGAGCGTCTGCAAGAGGCGGCGACATGTATGTGCGGCCTTGGTAGTCTGTCATAGACTTGCCGTGGAAAACGGAATACTCTTGGCCATGACCGCCCCGCTTGTTCCTGATCTTCTTGATTTTAGTCGGTTCTTCTTCCTCTTCTCCCTCCTGCTCCTCTTCACCATCCTCTTGTGCCTCAACACCGGCAAGGAACGTACTTTCTGGTTCGTCGCCTTCCCAATCAGCCCAAGGTCCAACGTATGCCCTATCACCCTCCACGATCTCCAAATCACCCTTCTGTTTTCGCTTCCGCTTCAGTTCGTTCCTTTGGTGCTTGGATGCCCGTAGGGAATCAATAGTTGCAAAACCATTAGCTTGGGCTTTGTCTACTGAACCTAGGAACGCAGGGGCGTTGGGATCTATAGAAGGGTTAGCAGAATAACCCAGAATTGAGTGTGTTAGATGTTGAGAGCGAAAAGCATGCTCTGTCATTGACTGCTCCTCAACATGTCCCGCAAGAGCGTTTTGGTTGATGAATCGGTTCCTGTCGCCAAACGGATTGTCCGGACCTTGAATCGGTAAAGTCATATCGTTGAAGGGAATATTCACATTCATTTGCGTGTCTGTTGGTCGTGTAATAAGCGACGTCTGGTGCAGGGGATCCTAGCACGGAATGTAAGCATGATTGAGCAGTTATTGCTGAGCGAAAACCACGTTACCTCTGACAAAACGTGAGGCGCGGCCTGAGTCACAAGGGACGTCCTGGAGGGTTCATCTGTCCGAATCTTCTTCGCAGAAGGTATTGAGGAGAGACCAAATACATCTTTTGAGATGTCAATGTCGTCGTCTTCCCCGGAAGAATAGCCTTGGACAAGAGACATGATGGCAGGGAGCCGAAGGTGTGACCGTGATAGTCACGGTCAGTTCTGCCTCGGTCAGTCGGATTATCGGACCGAATGCTCTGCTCAACTTGAACCAAACTAGAACATCGTCTACACCATGCACTGTACATTGTACAAACGCGTTTTACGTGATTTGTATAATTAGCGCGTCTTTATCCTTGCAGGAACTTATGATTCTACAGTTTCCTGGTGGGCGACTACTAATACATTGGCATTAACATCGTGCTAGCTATTTTTGCAATTCCTTTTCCACATCTTCCTTCGCTTCGCGGACTCTAGATTTGGCCTGAAAATTACTTATGTGTCAAGCAATAGACGTGACAAGAGTCAATGTATTGACATACCCGATTGATTTTCTGACCAGCTACTCTCGAGGTTTCGCTGGCCTTTTCCTCCGTCGTGTTCGTTACGGAGGCTGATATGATTATCAGCATGTAAGGAAAAGGACTGGTATTTCCATACATAATGTATCCTTGGTAGCGGTAGCCGCCTTCTCCCCTCCTTCTATGGCAGAAGTCAAGCCTCTGCCGAGTTTTTTTGTTTACCTATGAGAAGGAAGCATTTATGCAAACAGTTTCTGTACTGGCATACTGTGTCGGCGACATCAGAAGCTTTCTCCGTCGATGACTTGCGTGCTACAGGCATCGTATGTAAGAAGCTGGACCCAGATGGATGCGCTTGAACCGCGGGGAGGACGGCTCTGGATGCTCGGTACATGGTAGAGATTCCGAAATGAAGGAGGTAAATGTATGCTAACAGAAGGAAGGGTGTAATTCATGATGCTGGCAGGACCACTCTTATATACGCTGGATTGGCGAGCCCTATGACGTATCAGGTGCATCATGACGTCTACGCGTTCTTGATGTAATGATGCCTGCTCCCCGAAACAGATCATGATCCAAATTTGAGAACAGGATGTCTGGGTAATCTAATTCCAGCACTCAGGAAATAAGCAGAACTCGTTTACAGAAAAGCACATTATATGAAAGATACAAATTGTCCCAAAAGTTCGGCTGGTGGCACTCGGGGGATCATTGTATCTAGCAATGGATTGCATGCAGAAGAAAACAACATACAAGGATTGGTGTTAGTGGCCCAATCCTTGCTATCTTCAGCAAATACAATTGTAAGGTCTCTGTGTTAGACCTTGTTGTGAAAAACAGGGGATGAATAGATCAGTTCATTCCCAGTTAGTACATGTGCAGTGTCAGGCCAATAGTATTGTGCTTGGCTGAGCTCTGCAAATGCATGCAGATGTACACTACTGTACCTACTTATATACTAAATGCTAATGTACTAGAATCTTCTACAACTTTCCTAATATTTCTCTCTTAATCAGCAAGTTCGGCATGATGCCGGATTGCCATCATCTCAGCTCAACTCTCAAATCCCAACAGACCTGAACTCCATTAGACAATAAGGGTAAATAATGGGCTGTATTGCATTCGTACAGTCACCCACTAAGTCCCAGAGTGTTGTCAACAAGAGAGCAAGAATAAGGTCTTAGCCTTAGGTGAAAGGAATGAGTCGACAAGAAAGTTCAGTGTGATCAAACTTTAGCTCAAAGCTGGAGAATATACAGTGAGAGCTATACTACTTATATACTAAAACTGAGGGCCTAATAATAGTGATTGAAATGATGAGTCCATGTGTGAAACAAGAAGAACAATGGTATAGCAGAGTGAACATTGTGAGCCATAGTATAATGGCTAGTTGTTGGTTGGTAACAACAAGGCGATTGGTCTGTGATTGGTGATTGGCACTGAGATTAAATATGATAATATCAGTGCCTAGATAAGATAAGAAAAATAGAAGAAATCATAACAATACCCCCTCATTAAGATAGGTGTCCTGACTGTCATTATGACCTGACTACTGGTCCTTCCAAAGGGGTTTTCCATGCATTTTGTGCATCATTGTCTCCATTCCACTGGTCATCATCTCTATTTCCTTCCTGATTGTTGGCTGCCCAGTAGTCATTGATGAGGGTTTTCAACTCTGGGATCTCCTCCTTGTAATACTAGTATTCAATGTATGGATATTTCTTGACTAAATACTGCCATTTATCACTGGTCTTCTTTGCATCAATGATGACCATGGCTTTAGCAGGAGTGATCACTATTGCTTGTACCTCCATCACTCCTTTGTTCTTAAGATATTTGGCAATCACTCTTTTTGCATTGCTCAGGTTTCTCTCTGCAACCTATTGATTTTCTTCAGATCTATAACCCTTCCATTTGACAAGATAGTCAGTTACTGTTCTTGATGGTTGGCCTTTTCTTCCATGGACTTTGCAGGGTCTGTCATCCAGGATGGATTTGATCTCATATTCTTCTTCACCATAAATGATGTCTGGTGGAGGAGGGGAGAGTTGTTCCTGATTGGGAAAGGCAGGAGGAATATATGTCATGAGGAGAGTCTTATTGAAAACTGGATAGACTTTCCAGGCAGGGGAAAGTTTCAGCTTGTAGGCTGAAAGGCTATGCTTTTTGATGACAGTGAAAGGCCCAACTCATTTGTTGTCAAGCTTTTTCTTGGGGCAAGGAAAATGGAGATTGGTGATGTTGAGCCAAACCTTTTGACCAATTTGGTACTCAACTGCTGTTCTCTTTTTCTTGTCATATTGAGTTTTCATTTGCTCAGCTGCTTTTTGTAAAGCAGTCTTGGTCTTATGATGGATGCATTTCATCATTTTTTGGAACAATTCTGACACTAGAGTGTGGAGGGGAGAGTGAGTGTTTGAGTCAGGGGCAACTTGAGGGTTTTGACTATAATTGACCTGGTGTTACAATTTTTCCATTTTTTCACCCTTATCTCTCATCATCAAATCAGAATCACTATTGCTCATCTTATCCATCACTCATCCATAAGATCACCACATTTCTTGCCAATTATAAGTCACCTCATTATGACCACCTGGCTACTGCACCCCTTTATTACCATTCACATACTGAATACTCATGAACAGTCCTATATTTAGCCTTTCACTTTATGTATATAAGTAGCATAGCTTTTGCTGTATATTCTCCATCTTTCAACTAAAGTTAATCTTTATACCACATACTTTCCACACAAAGATTGGAAGACCATAGCTGTAACCTAAGGGTGATTGTCTGAACATGAGACAACCTGAAGGATTACATGTGTCTGCAGATCACATGGACCATGGGTCTAACAATTAGTTAAAAGATTCACCTCTGTTTCTTCATCACCAGCCATGAAGAGACAAACCATATGACCAATGAACTCCAACAAAAATGAACCATTGCCCTCAGCATTGCCATTGGTGGAGCATTTTTACTCATATTCTTCACAGCACTCATCTTTTTAACATGGGGAGAACAAATCTGAAACTACCTATGTTGAAGATGGGTTTTATGACTGCAACCCTCACCACCCTTTTCACTTCATTATGTCCTTTCCTGGAGACCAGCCCCTGCAAGGGTGGATCCCTCAAGTTTTGCATCCTCTCAGGAAGAGGACCACTCTCATCACCACATCATCTTCATCCCCCAGTCCTCAGATGAGTTCCCAATGTGCCAGGAGATCAGAACTGACCAACCCTTCTAGCACAACAGGCTGAAATGACCCTTCACTGTGGAGGAATATGTGTGGGACCTACAGGTTAGGTTCCAAACCCCCAATGAGTCACCTCCCCCCTATATGCCCACCCATCTAGCTAGTGCATGGGTATGACATGCAAATGATGCTGGGATGGGTATACCCCATCCTAATCACCCATATGGCCCCTGGACCACCATCCAGGAACATGAGCCCTGGCCAACAAATGGAGAGGAAAGTGACTTCTCATCCTCTCTCCCCCTCTTTGAGCTCCCCAGCAACTCTCCACCTCTGATCACTCCCTGAAGTACCAATGACCCTCTCAACACCAAGGGCACCAACTTTGAGTGGTTAGAACTTACCAATGCTGACCAAGCCCTCCTTAGTGTTACAGCCCAATCTAACACATGATCTTGGGACTTATATCACTCTTGAGCTGTCTCGCATTTGGACAATCACCTGTTAATAAGAGGACAGCTTGTCTTTAGAGGAGTGTAATAGATGGTATATAGATGCAATTTAGTCAGAAGATAGAGATTAAGTACAAAGTCTCACTACTTTATATATGAAAGTACAGAGTTTATTAATAGATGAAATGCAAATGTCCATGTGTGAAACATTAGAAGTCAGACAACCATGGACCAACTAGATAGAGAGGATTGGGAATCCATGGGATATGAGAGGTTTTGTTGGGATGAATATCAGTGTTTTGTCAGATATGATGGCATTGTATAAGTACTGCAATGTAAATCATGATAAGATAATAGAAAAATTGTAACATTACCCCCTTGTTAAAGCAGTCATCCCGACTGCTATGGTTCTTCTTCAGGGGATTCAAGTTGCAATTTTGCTTGATTGACCCAGTACTGGTCAATTAGTCTTTTCCATGCATTTTTATCTGGATTGATAATCCATTTTCAAAGTCTATCCTTGCATTTGGCTAGGTAAGCAACATTCCTGTTTTCTGAGTATTCATGGTCAAGTAGATGAGTTATGATTTTGTTCTGAGGTATGATTTTGGTGGTGTGTAGAGCATGGTTAATGTTTGCTTCATACTCCAGAATCACATCCTTTGCATTCATCATTTCTGTTTCTTGGACCCAGGAATTGTGTTCTCTAGTCCATCCTTTCCATTTGACCAAGTAGTCAGTAACTGTCTTGGATGGTTGTCCTTTCTTCACTCATACTCAATGAGTGTGAGAGTCCAGTACTTCTTCAATTTCATATTCCTCCTGTCCATTGACAAGATCAGGAGGGGGCAGCAGTGGTTGCTGTTGGTTTGGAAATAATGGTGTGATATATAGAGTCAACAGCTTTTTATTGAATTGGGGGTGTATCTTCCAGTGTGGCAGCAGTTTTAGTTTGTACATTGCTGCTCTCATTTTTTCAATGATTTTGAATGGGTCTGTTTATTTGTTGTCGAGTTTTTTCTTTGGTTGTGGGAGATAGAGGTTGGTCATATCAAGCCATACATGATCCCCAACCTGATACTGTTATGGCGGTTGTTTCATTTTGTTGTATTGCACTTTCATTTGCACCACTGCCTTTTCCAAGGCATCATGGACCTCCTTGTGTACTTGGGCCATTGTTTCTGCAAATTCTATGGCTGAGGGATTAGCAAATTGTGTTTTTTGCATAGAATTGGGAAGTAGTCAGGGATTTCTTCCATATAAGGCCATGAATGGGCTCTTCCCTGTTGCTGAGTGCACTCAATTGTTATGTGTAAATTCTGTGAGTGGTAACCATTCCACCCAATCAGTTTGTTGATGGTTAACAAAAATTCATAGGTACTTTTCAATTTCTTGATTAACCCATTCTGTTTGTCCATTGGTTTGCAGGTGATATGCTGTGGATGCATTCTGTGTTATATTTAATATTTTATAGAGTTCCTTCATGAAGGTGGATATGAATTGGGGACCTCAGTCAGAAATGACAACCTGAGGCATTCCATATTTGGCATAAACATGATTTCACAGTATATATGCCCATCCTTCAGTGGAGAGTTCTTCATGACAAGGGACTGGAATGATATTCTTGGAGAATCGATCAATGATGATAAGTAAGGTGTCATAACCTTCTGATTCTGGGAGTCCAGTAATCACGTTGACAGAGATGTGAGTCCAAGGGGCATCTGGAATAACATTGGGGTAAAGCAGAGTGGCCTTTGCCTGAGTATTGCTCTTGGTTCTCTGGCATACTTTGCACCCTTTGATGTAGATTTCTACATCTTGTTTGGCTTTGGGCCACCAATAATCTTATAGGATTAATTCGGTGGTTTTGGTGATTCCGGGGTGTCCAACAGTTATGTGATCATGGTGTTGGGCAATGATTTCCCCTTGAAGATTTTCATCTTTTGGAATATAGATGCATTTATTGTACCAGAGGAGGTCATCTTTCCAAGTGATTCCTCATTCATGATTAAGAGATTTTTCAATCCCAGAATCCCATTGTTTTCATTGTTGGATAGCGTCTCTGATACAGATAATTTGTTCATTGTAGGTAGGCAACACAAGTGCCTGAAAGTGTTCTGGGGATAGAACCACTACATCTTTGTTGTCTTCTTTCCCTTGGTTGTGATCATCATATCAGCTGAGCAGGTCAGCTTTCTTATTTGCTATTCCTGCCTTGTGCTGGAGGATGAAATGATATTCCACCAACTTAGTGACCCATTGAGCTTGTTGACAGTTCAACTTTTGTGGTTTGCAGAAATATTGGAGATTCTGGTGATCGGTCCAGATCTCAATTTCCTTCTTGGCACCCATCAAATAGTGTTGCCATTCCTCTAGTGCTAGCATGATGGCTAGCAACTCCTTGTCATATATTTCATAATTTTGTTCAGTCATGGTCAAGGCTTTAGACATGAATGCAACTGGTCTCCATTTATCATTTTGCTCCTATGAGAGGACAGCACCGATTGCTCCATCACTTGAATCTGCTTCTACCCTGAATTTTCCTTTGTCTGAGGGAATCATTAGGACAACATTGGTGGTCATCAGCTTTTTAAGCTGATGAAACACTTGTTCCTGGTCTGGTCCTCATGTCCAGTTGACTTTGCCAGTTAACTGGGTTAGGGGTCTGACTATTTTGGAATAGTCACAGATGAATTTTTGATAAAAGTTGGTGAACCCCAAAAATGATTGAAGCTCCTTTTTCTTGGTAGGGGTTGGCCATTCTGCAATTCCAGTGACTTTGATGGGGTTCATGTGAATGGCATCTTCACTGATGATTACTCCTAAGTACTCAGTTTCAAGTACTTTGAATTTGCATTTCTCGGCTTTGAGAAATAGTTTATTCTCTCAGAGTCATTGGAGAACTTATTGCACAATGATTCAGTGTTCAGAAAGGGATTTTGTGAAAATAAGGATATTATCAAGATAAATGGTAACCTTTCCTCCTGTGATAAGATCCTTGAAGATGTCATTCATCATCCACTGGAACATGGCTGGTGAATTGGTGAGACCAAAGAACATTATAGTTGGTTCAAAGAGACCTTGATTGGTCCTGAACACAGCTTTTTCTTTATCTCCACTTTGGATGCATACATTGTTGTATCCCCATCTCACATCTAGTTTGGAGATCAGTGGAAGGGGACAACAATTTTTAATAGTCATTTCATTTAGTTTTTGATAGTCCTGAACAGAGTATAGAGATCTATCTTTCTTTTTGACAAAGAAAAAGGGTGAGGTGAAGGGAGATTTCAAGAGATGGATGCATCCAGAGTCCAAGTTTTTATCGAGAAACTTGTCCAACTGTTCTTGTTCATTGCAGTTGAGTGGATAGACTTTACAGTCTAACATAGATTTGGCATTAGGGATTAGCTTGATTGCATGATCCCAAGGTTTTCATTCAGGGAGTTCATCAAAGCTTTCTTTTGAGAATAAATCTCTAAAGCTTTGATACTGAGAGGGTATGAGCTCCTCAAAAGTCTTCTTTGGCTTTTCTGCATTTGCTGCTGCTGCCAATTTATTGGCATGGTGTACTGCTCAAAGTACTAGTTCTTCTTGCATATTGACTGCCAGGATACTTTTGCCTTCTTCTAGCTCTTTATCCCATTGATCCTTGTTGTCTGCATTGGGAAGGAAAAATAGATTTTTGATGCAGGAGCAATGTCCAAAGGTCATTCAGCCTGTTTTCCAATTGATCAATGGGTTATGGCATTTAAGCCAGTTGTGCCCTAGATACAATGTTTTGGAGCCTAAGTCTATGACTGCTAGGTCAATTCATTCAGTGTGGTTTCTGATAGTCATTCAGATCTCCACAAATTTAGTTATGTCACCAGCCTTGTTATGAGTTCTATCAGCATTGTAGATGGGAATGGAAACTGTGGCTTTTTGGGTGTCCAACTGGTGTTATTGGACATAGCTTTAGTTGATCAAGCTGCCCATGCAGCCACTATCCAACAATGCTCTGGTTGTCAATGTCTGTTTCCCAGTATAGGAGGCCAATTTGATATCTATCAGAAAATCCTGTCTGGAATTATTGGTTCTGCAGATGTATTGAATTGGTTTGTGAAGTTCATAGAGCTTTTCACAGGCTAGGCTCTCTTCAGTCATTAAACTCTGGATGAGTTCTTTGGTGAGTTCTTCAAGTTGTTTGGGATGAATCCAAATAGAGAGAATGGCTTTGGCAATAGCCAAGTTCTTTGCAGTACAGACTGTGCATAGAGTCCAATTGACTCCAAATAGTCTATACCACACATGATTTGATTCTTTTAGACTTGCTGGGAGTTCAGGAATTGGTACCCCCTTGTTAGGGAGTAATTTGGGTTTCAGGATGTGGGTTTGTTTGGCTTTTCAGATTTGGAATGCCATGTCATCTTTTTTGTTGGGTACTTTGATGATGGTGATGGTTCTGCTGGAGTGCCCCCTCTTTACCACCTGGGTGCTAGCAGATTCCTTTCCTGCAGCTGTTGTGAGTGCTACTGATGATGGGTGATAGGTAGTTGCACTCTGATCTTCAGGGATGTCAACTGGTGAAGCCGGCATTCATTCTGTGTTGTTAGAGTTGGAATATGCTGATACTGGCAGCTCAACCGATGATATGCCGTCTATGCATTCACACCTAGATTTTGCGATTTTGTAACAATACTATTGCACATCTATCCTATACTAGTGATACATAGAGGACTATAGCTGAGGCTTTGAGCTGATAGTTAAAAGCAGTAAGCAACTGGTAGAGCCAGGACTTAGATGCAACACCATTAGTGGGTTAAATCTACCAGCCGGCCAGACTAGTAACTCGAATGCTAGCAGGACTAAGTGAAATACAGCCACTAGCAAACGAAGGATGCTACTAGCACACAAAAACCAGGAGCAGAGTACACAGATCTTGTCAAGTTCTGTCACTAGCAGCCCAGACTGGGCATAAACGCCTAAGTCAGGATAACTAGTCACATGGCAATCTTGAAACAGGACTTAGAAATAAATTAGGAATGGATTAACCTTGAGCCCAGATCCGACTATTTCGATATAGATCTCTTATGATCGATGCTAGTGGAGCCGGACTGCACCCTCGATCATGATCGGATAGCTGTTACAGGCACCAATATCCGGATATCCATATAACCGCGTTACTAGGGCATGTAGTTGTGCCAAGGGTGCGGAAAGACCAACTGTGGAGTCTCTAGACCGAATATTTGAAAAGAAAACAGACTAGACCGACTATTGTGTGATTATTCACCATTATTCGTGACTAGCCAAGAAATCCTTACCAATATACCCTATACCCAGATAATATTTATAGTTTTGCCTCAGTAGTATATAAGTAGTGGGATGGGCACTCGTGCAAAGCAGGCAAGCCATCCCCGCAGTTGAGCCCTCACTGGTAGTAACTGGTGTCCCCAATTAAAGGCTTTTGTGCTTGACCTCGACGAAGTGATTAATAGTCGCTAAGTCACCCATAGAATTGCATTGAATTGAAGTCCATTAGAGTCACTGTTGTGTCCTGCAAAGGTCCGGAGTGTTTTGAAGTTAGTTCAAGCAAAGTTCTCGGAGTCATAGTTTATTCTTAGGCCAAGAGTGCCACTAGTTAGCCAAGAGTGCGGCTAGTCAAGTGTTTATCACTTGTAGGAAGCAGTATAGGGCCAAGAGTGCCATCAGTTTATTCTTAGGCCAAGAGCGCCACTAGTCAGCCAAGAGTGCGACTGGTCAAGTGTTTATCACTTGTAGGAAGCAGTATAGGGCCAAGAGCGCCACCAGCCTGAAGCCGTTTCAGTCAGAATGAGCGCAGTAGCTCAAACCAAGTCACTCTTATCTAAGTGTGTCTTACCCACCCCACTAGTACGAGTAGTACTTTGTATAAACTCACTAGTAACGAATAAAACGTCTTAAAGACAATTGTACTTGATTATTGAAGTCTGCAGAGTGCTTCCATCGTACTCGAAACCACCCGAATTCAATATTGGTGATTAAGTGTAGAGTAGTAAGAGGTTTAGTGTGATTGGTGTTCATTGCCATTCCTTAATTCTTTTGTCACTCGCCGTTACCAAGCACATCACCGATACCTTCTCTCTTGAATCAGAGGGCTTGCTACCATGTCCCTGGTTAGCACTTTTCTTAATGGAGCTAGACTGAGGTCTTGCTGGACTCAGCCGAACTTTCAGTTTCTAATTTGAATTTGTTGGATATTGAATGGTGACCCTGCCTTTCATGTCACTGTCAGCTGCCAGGGATGAAGCAGGCTGAAAGTTACCATTCAGATCCTGAGTTGGGTGCCCCTTTTTTACTGCCTGGGCACTAGCAGCTATCCCTAATTCTTTGGCCTGCACTTGTGCTACTGATGAGGTTAGGGGAAGCACCTTCCCTCTGCCTTTTGTTGATCTACCTCTATTGGCTGTCCCATTCTCTCATAGGTTGTCCATCAGCTCAACCCACTATCCTGACTGGGACCTGTGTAGGCCATTGGCTTTGGAGCTGAGGAACTTGTCACCCCAGTGGCAGCTTTGCCACTGGGGTATTGTTGTTGGAGGTTGGGACAGGAGTCCTTCTTCTGCCCATCCTGGGAAATTACTGCCATCTGGTTGAAAATCCACTTCCATTGTCACTCCTCATACATTCATGAGATGTGCTCTTTCCACTCTGGATACATTGATATGCTTGGTAATGGTGAGTGACAAAAGAATTAGGGAATGGCAATGAACACCAATCACACTAAACCTCTTACTACTCTACACTTAATCACTAATATTGAATTCGGGTGGTTTTGAGTATGATGGAAGCACTCTGCAGACTTCAATAATCAAGTACAGTTGTCTTAAAGATGTTTTATTCATTACTAGTGAGTTATACAAAGTACTACTCATACTAGTGAGGTTGGTAAGACACAATTGAGTAAAGAGTGACTTGGTTTGAGCTACTGCGCTTGTTCTGACTGAAACTGCTTTGAACTAGTGGCACTCTTGGCCCTATACTGCTTCCTACAAGTGATAAACACTTGACCAGTCGCACTCTTGGCAAACTAGTGGTGCTCTTGGCCTAAGAATAATACTATAACTCTGAGAACTTTGCTTGAACTAACTTCAAAACACTCTGGACCTTTGCAGGACACAACAGTGACTCTAAGGAACTTCAATTTAATGCAATACTATGAGTGACTTAGTGACTATTAATCACTTCATTGAGGTTAAGCACAAAAGCCTTTAATTGGGGACACTAGTTACTACCAGTGAGGGCTCAACTGTGGGGATGGCTTGCCTGGTTTGCATGAGTGCCCATCCCACTACTTATATACTACTGAGGCAGAACTATAAATATCATCTGGGTATAGGGTATATTAGTAAGGATTTCTTGGCTAGTCACAAATGATAGTGAATAATCACACAATAGTCAGTCTAGTCTGTTTTCTTTTCAAATATTCAGTTTAGAGACTCTACAGTTGGTCTTTCTGCACCCTTGGCACAACTACATGCTCTAGTAATGTGGTTATATGAATATCCAGATATTGGTACCTGTAACAGCTATCCGATCATGATCGAGAGTGCAGTCTGACTCCACTAGCATCGATCATAAGAGATCTATATCAAAATAGTCAGATCTGGGCTCAAGGTTAATCCATTCCTAATTTATTTCTAAGTCCTGTTTCAAGATTGCCATGTGACTAGTTATCCTGACTTAGGTGTTTATACCCAGTCTGGGCTGCTAGTGACAGAACTTGACAAGATCTGTGTACTCTGCTCCTAGTTTTTGTGTGCTAGTAGCATCCTTCATTTGCTAGTGGCTGTATTTCACTTAGTCCTGCTAGCATTCGAGTTACTAGTCTGGCTGGCTGGTAGATTTAACTCACTAATGGTGTTGTATCTAAGTCCTGGCTCTACTAGTTGCTTACTGCATTTAACTATCAGCTCAAAGCCTCAGCTATAGTCCTCTATGTATCACTAGTATAGGATAGATATGCAATAGTATTGTTACAAAATCACAAAATCTAGGTGTGAACATGTAGATGGCATATCAGCACCAATTTCAAGATCCAGCCATTAAGGAAGTCCATGAAAAACAAATGTTTGACCTTCAGATAGGGACACAGCCTGCCTCCCATTACTTTCAGAAATTGGAAGAAGAAGTAAAATTGGTGGGCCAACAAGCTGACAAAAATGAGCATGGGGCCATGGTAAGAGTCATATGTCTAGGAGTACCTTCCTTTTACATGACCTTCATCTCCAACATGGGAGTCAACATCCTGCATTCATATCCAGGGTAGAAAGAGCACATCTTGCGCATGTACAAGGAGCGACAAAGAAAGTGGGTTTTTGACCAGACCACTGGCATGTCCCAGGATGGGCAGAAGAAGGATTCCCATCCCAACCTCCAACAGCACCCCAGCAGCAAAGCTGCTGCTGGGACAACAAGTTTTTCAGCCCCAAAGCTGAGTGCTAACACAGGGGCCAGTCAGAATGCTGGTACAGGAAGATGGACAACATACAGAGAGGCAGGCAAGCTGATGGAAATTGACTAATAAAAAGTGAAAGGACAATGCTTCTGATGTGATGAAAAAGATCACATGGCTAAAGATTGCCCTAAGAGAAAGGAGTACAAGGACATTTGGTTAGTAGGGCCCACTAACAAAGTGGTGCTGCCTACAACCAAGATTGAGGAAGCAAAAGAGTAGGTCAACAAGGGTTCGATTCCTTTTGCTCAACCAAGCTTCCTAAAGGTGAGTCCTTAGTCTCTGCAGGTCAGACTGACATACATGCATCCAGACATTTACCTACTACAACAAATACATATCACATGATTTCACAGACTCTAAAACTAAAGATCACCAAAGAATCGAAAAGAAACAGGTATGTCACACTTCTAGAAGAAGCTGATACTATAATCTATAGTGAATCCTGAGCTCCCAACAAGGCACAGGATTTGCCAGGTGGTGCTGGCACTGCCACAAAGTTCACCAAGAACCCCACACAGTGGATCTCACTGGATATGCAGGTAAAACTGTGGACAGAGGCTAGTAGGTGAGATGTCCTCAGACTTCTCAGAAGTCCGAAAAACCCAGACCTCCTAATTAGAGAGCCAAGTCTAGACCAAACCTTGCCAGGGTCAGTAGGGGAGACAAGTGCCTACCAAGGCCAAGATCAGGGCCATGCACTACTTGGTCCAGTTAGGAGAAACCTTATGATGGAACTGACTGCAATGCTGATAAGATTCACATCTGATACCATGACCGAGTACTCTACTGAAACAGATAGTAGCAGAACCTTGGAAGCATCAAGCCAAGTCCTATCTCCTTCTGAGATAGTTTGAGTTCTGAAAGCAACTCAAGCCGAAGAACAGAGGGAAGCTGCTAGCGCCCAGGCAGTAAAAAGGGGGCATCTGAAGAATCTGAAAGTTTGGCTGAGCCTGGCAAGACCTCAGCCTAGCTCCATCAAGAAAAGTGCTAACCAGGAATATGGTAGCAAGCCCTCTGACTCAGAGGAGAAAGTTTCAGTTAAGATGCTGGTACCAGCAGATCCCAAAACCAACAACACAGAATGAATGCCAGCTTCGATGGTCAATTTCCAAATAGGAATCAGTGTTGACATTCCTGGAGATTGGAGTGCAACTGCCTATCACCCATCACCAGTAGTGCTCACAACAGCCATAGGACAGGAACCTGCTAGCACCCAGGTGGTAAAGAGGGGGTACAACAGCAGAAACACCACTGTCATTGAAGTACCTAATGAAGAAGACAACATGGCTTTCCTACAATGGAAAGCAAAACAATCCAAAGCCAGGACCCCAATATCTAAAATCCTGCCAGTCATGGGGGTATCCAACCATGTATGGTATAAGCCCTTCAGAGTCGACTGGACTCTATGCACTATTCATACCACCAAGAACTTGGCAGTCACCAAAGCAGTCCTCTCTACTTTGGTATATCCCAAATGACTTGGAGAAATCACTGATGAGCTGGTTCAAAGCTTGAATACTGAAGAGAGTATTGCCTGTGAGCAACTCTATGAACTTCACAAACCCATTCAGTATATCCACAGTATCAAAAGCTCTAGTCGAGACTTCTTGGTGGATATCCAACTTGCTCCCTGTACTGGAAAAAAGATCCTGACAACCTGAGCATTGTTAGATAGTGGCTGTATGAGCAGCTCTATCAATTGAATCTACATCCAGCAACACCAGTTGGACATCAGAAAATCTGTTACTCCCATACCTGTATACAATGCAGATAGAACCCATAACAAAGCAGATAATGTAACTGAATTCATGGAACTCCGAATGACCATTGGAGATCATGTCGAACGAATCAATCTTGCAGTCATGGACTTGGATTCCAAAACAGTATATTTGGGCCATGATTGGCTTAAACACCACAATCCACTAGTCAACTGGAAAATGGGATCCATGACATTCAGATGATGTCATTGTATCAAGAATTACTTTTCCCTTCCCAATTCAGATGAAGAAGAAAGATGGGATGAAGAACTTGAAGAAGGTGAAACAATTCTTGCAGTAAATATGCAAGAGGAAATTATTCTTCAAGCAGTACATCATGCAAATAAACTAGTGGCAGCCACCAATGCAGAAAAACCAAAAAAGACCTTTGAGGAGCTTGTGCCTTCTTAGTACCAAAGTTTTAGAGATCTATTCTCTAAAGAAAGCTTTGATGAGTTACCAGACCAAAAACCATGGGATCATGCCATTGAACTGACTCCCAATGCCAAATCCACATTAGACTGCAAAGTCTATCCTCTCAACTGAAATAAACAGGAACAACTCAACAAGTTCCTTGATGAAAATCTTGATTCCAGAAGGATTCATCCTTCAAAATCCCCTTTTATCTCCCCTTTCTTCTTTGTCAAGAAAAAGGATGGCTCATTACATCCTGTTCAGGATTATTGGAAGCTGAATGAAATGACTATAAAAAATCGATACCCTCTCCCATTAATATCAGAACTCACTGACAAGCTACGAGGAGCAAAATACTTCTCCAAGCTAGACATCCAATGGGGATACAACAATGTATGAATCCAAGAAGGAGATGAAGAAAAGGCCATGTTCAGAACCAACTGGGGACTCTTCAAACCTATGGTTATGTTCTTTGGACTCACAAATTCACTGGCCACTTTCCAGTGGATGATGAATGACATTTTTAAGGATTTGATTGCCAGAGTAAAAGTCACCATATATCTCAATGACATTTTTATTTTTACCAAATCCCTATCAGAACATAGAATCATTGTCTGACAAGTCCTCCAATACTTATGAGAAAACAAACTGTTTCTCAAAGCAGAAAAATGCGAGTTTGAGGTACTCAAAACTGAATATCTTGGGGTCATAATCAGTGAAGACGTGATCCAGATGGATCTGGTCAAAATCGCTGGAATAGCAGAATGGCCTACTTTAATGAAGAAGAAGGAACTCCAATCCTTCCTAGGATTCACCAATTTCTACTGAAAGTTCATATGCGATTATTCCAAGATAGTCCGACCTCTCACACAGTTGACTGGCAAGGTCAACTGGACATGGGGAATAGAACAAGAACAGGTGTTTGCACAACTCAAGCAGTTGATGACCACAAATGTAGTCTTAACTATTCCCTCTGATAATGGGAAATTCTGAGTAGAAGCTGATGCTAGTGATGGAGCCATCGGAGCTGTCCTAAGCCAAGAACAGGATGGCAAATGGAGACCAGTGGCATTCATGCCTAAAGCATTGATGGCCACCAAACACAACTATGAAATCTACAACAAGGAATTACTGACCATTATGTTAGCCTTAGAAGAATGGCATCATTACCTCATAGGCACAAAAGAAACAATCAAAATCTGGACCAATCATCAGAACCTCCAGTACTTCTGAAAACACCAAAAGTTGAATCGCTGACAAGCCTGATGGGTTACCAAGTTGGCTGAATACCACTTTGTCCTTCAACACAAAGCTGGAGTCATGAACAAAAAGGCTGATCTTCTCAGCCAAAGAGATGATCATAATCAGAGAAAAGAAGACAATCAAGACATGATTGTTCTCTCCCCTGAACACTTCTGGGCATTAATACTGCCCACAACTGAGAAACAAGTTATGCATATAAGAGATGCAACTCAACAAAGAGAACAATGGGATCAGGGGATTGAAAAATCCCTTAACCATGAGCAAGGGATCACTCAAGAAAATAAAGTATTGTGGTATGACAGATGCATCTATATTCCTCAAGATACCTCACTTCATGGTGAGATCATTGTGCAATATCATGATCACATCACTGCAGGACATCCCAGCATAGCCAAGACCAAGGAACTCATTCTATGAGAATATTGGTGGCTGAAGATAAAGAGAGATGTTGAATCCTATATCAAAGGATGTGAGACATGCTAAAGAACAAAAAGTAATACACAGGCAAAGGCTGCTCCTCTTCATCCCAGCATGATACCTGAGGCTCCCTGGACTCATATCTCAGTTGATATGGTCACTAGACTTCTAGAATCCAAAGGATTTGATGCTTTACTTGTTATTGTGGATCAATTTTCCAAGAACATAATCCTGAGTCCATCCAAAAAACCAGTTTTGCAAATCCCGCAGCAGTAGAATTCACAGAAACCATGGCCAAAGTCCACAAGGAAGTCCATGATGCATTGGAGAAAGCAGTGGTGCAAATGAAGGCACAATATGACATGAGGAAACAATCATCTCAAGAATATCAAATCGGTGACAAGGTATAGCTCAACACTGCCAACCTTCATCTCCCATGTCCAAAGAAGAAGCTCAATGATAAATAAACAGGACCATTTGAAATGATCGAGAAATCTGGTATGGCAGCATACAAGCTGAAACTGCCACCTCATTGGAAAATACATCCTCGATTCAATGAAAAATTGTTGACTCCATATATCATGCCCTCTTTCCCAAATCAGCAACAACCACTGCCTCCTCCTCCTGACCTTGTCGATGGTCAAGAAGAATATGAAATTGAAGAAGTCTTGGACTCATGCACTCATTGAGTATGCTCCAAATGAGGGCAACTGTCAAAGGAAGTCACAGACTACCTAGTTAAGTGGAAGGAATGGACCAGAGAACACAACTCTTGGGTCCAAGAAACAGAAATGTCGAATGCCACAGAAGTGATCAAAGAATACAAGGCTAGCATAAACTGTGCCTTATACATTCTAAAAATCATAACCAAAGACAAAATAGTGGTCAAGATACTGGACCACAAGTACTTCGATAATGGCGATGTCGCATATCTTGCTCAATGCAAAGATGGATATCAAAAATGGATCATCAACCTGGATGAGAAAGTATGAAAAAACTTGATTGATCAGTACTGGATCAATCAAGTCATATCACAACTTGAGACCCCTGAAGAAGAACCTTAGCAGTTGGGATGACTGCTTTAACAAGAGAATAATATTACGATTTTTCCCATTATCTTATTTTATCTCAGTCAGCATCAATGCATTCACTGACAACCACCCCAGTTCCCATTGATTAAAACCCTCATTTACTCTTATTGGTCTATGATCCACCCAACTTCAATACCATTCTCTCATAGACTGCACTATTTCATCTATTAATAAATGCCATACTTTCAGTATATAAGTAGAGTAGTTTTTACTATTGTATTCTATCTTTCGACTAAACTTGCAATCATATACCTTCTACTACACAAAACCAAAGACCTAGTTCAGCTCTCAATGGGTGATTGTTCGAATGTGTAACAGCCCAGAGAGTAAGAACTTGTGTCCCAAGTCACATGTTAGACAGAGACATAACACCATTCACCAATCTAACCACCATGGAATTCACTGAAACCATGGCACAAATCCATAAAGAGATACATGATGCATTAGAAAGGTGGCTACCCAAATGAAGGAGCAATACAACAAGAGGAAATGAGCAGTGCAAGATTATAAAGTCAGCAACAAAGTCTGGCTAGACACATATAAACTCAAGTTATCACCACATTGGAAAATCCATCCACAATTTAATGAAAAACTGTTAACACTCTATATTGTGCCCACCTTTCCAAATCAGCAGTTATCTCCACTGCTGCCTTCAGACCTTGTTAATAGGTAAGAGGAGTATGAAATTGAAGAGGTGTTAGATTCAAGAATCCATTGAGTTTGAGCCAAGAAAGGATAACAGTCCAAGACAGTGATAGATTACCTGGTCAAATGGAAGGGGTGGACTCAAGAATATAACTCCTGAGTCAGGGAGACTGAGATGGCAAATGTGCAGGAGGCAATCACTGAATACAAGAAAAACATACAACAAAGATGAGTCATAAATATTGCTAAAATCATAACACCCAACAAAGCAGTAACCATGATTCTCAACTATGAGTATTTGAAAGATGGAGACATATCCTATCTTGCATTATGAAAGGATGGAGTCCAATGATGGATAAAGAACCCAGATGAAAACCACTGGAAGATGCTATTAGATGATTATTGGAACAAGCAAGCACAGTCACAATATGACACCCCTAAAGAGAAACCTCAGCAGTTGGGATGACTGCTTTAACAAGAGGGTAATGTTATGATTTTTTTCATTTTTATCTTATCTTATCACATCTTATCTCATCTCCTATCCATCAATTGACACCCAGTATCCATCAATACTCATTACCACATTAAACAATAATCTCACTATACTCATATAATAAGCATGCCATCTCTTTGTTTCCTGCATGGATATCTCATAGTTACAGTTATATATTTAGATCCTCCATTGATATATAAGTCACATAGTTTACACTGTATATGTTATGATTTTTCCATTATCTAATCTTATCCAAGTCATCATCATGACTCATCCATCTAATCACCAAGTGATTCTGACTCATATCCATCCACTTGCCAAACCTTACCCTTATTCTCACCATCTGTCACCCCAGATGCTCTCTATTGGACCAATGATCCTTCCAGACCATTCCCCTTCGACACTGTTCAAGCATGGACTCTACCATTTCATCTATATATAACACTGTAAAAACAGTATATAAGTAGAGTAAACTTCACAGTTGTACTCCATCTTTTGACTAAACTTTAATCATAAACCTCTTACTCTCACACACTGAAGACCATGCTTAACTCTCTACTTGGGTAATTGTTTGAATGTGTAACAGCCCCTAGAGAACAGCTGATGTCCCAAGTCACATGACTAAGTTAGTACCTAACATTAGTCAAAAGATTCCCTCCTGCTTCTTCTAATGCTAGCCGTAAAGAAGCATCTCCTCATGACCAATGAGGAGAACTGAAACGAACCAAGAACCATCTCTCTTGGCATTGCAATCAGTGGCGCCATCCTTTTGACTTTTTTCACAGTCCTTGCCATTTTAATCTACAAGGAAGAAATTCAAGCTCTTCTCCAACAAAGAAGGGTTCAATGACCAGATCTACCACCTCGACCACCCCAACACCCAGAGAATATCCTTCCCCAGGAGTTACCCACTGCCTGATTGGGACAACAAGAGGCAATACCACTCGTCCATCCCTGGGCCTGTTTCACAATCGCATCCTTCTCTGAGAAGAGCACCAATGATGAGAGGCCCCCAACTCCTGGGCCCTCCTCTGCCCATATTCATAATGCGTGGGCAGTTCTACTCCACTACAGGATGGAATGACCCACCTCCACCCTGGCCCAGGAATATGCACAGGACATTCGGGCTCAGGACAATGACACTCTGCCCCCATACCCTGGTCCTCCCTCTTGTCCTGCAACCCCCACCCTCCGCCAGCAACACTGGCAAGTACATTCATGCTCTCCCTCCCCCAACAGTGACAATGGGTCCTATCATGGACCCTGACACTCCGACAATCCTAGCATGGATCAAAACCACCCATATGGCCCCTGAGGCCATGAAAACTGGCCTTGAGGAGAGACCAATTCAATCTCCTCACTCCCCATCATTGAGCTCTCCAACAAGTCTGATGGGGAGCTCGATGCCCCAGCCCCAGCCACTCCCAATGCCCCCGATGATCCCTTCAACCCAAATGGGGGGGATTAC
Organism: Desarmillaria ectypa; assembly: GCA_030407005.1. NCBI lineage: Eukaryota > Fungi > Basidiomycota > Agaricomycetes > Agaricales > Physalacriaceae > Desarmillaria > Desarmillaria ectypa. The sequence goes on along the minus strand of JAUDYN010000003.1, from coordinate 2,752,925 downwards.
ATCTGGCCCAACCTCTCTGAGGTCGATCGAAGGCTATTTGGTCCCTTTAGGACCACAGCTTGGGAAGTTCGATGAAGGGACATTGAAGCAAGAGATCTCTGGGATGAGCCCAGACCTGAGATGGATGAGTGGCTGGCACTCAACTGAGGAGACCCCATCCAGGGTCCAGATGCAGCTGCTATCATTTGTGCCTGGATATGTGCAAACCAGGACTGAAGTATATTCTACCCCTCTGCTGGGGATATATTTCCAGGGCTTCGAGCCAGAAATGAGGAGGAGCAGAGGGACCTGGAACGGACCCTATGACACTTATGGCAACTGGAGGTTACAAGAGAAGAGTAGATGGGGGCAAAGGCTCCAGTATGATACATTAACCTACAATACAGGTTACTACGGCAGGCTGGAATACCATCAGCCCCAATACAAAATGATTCCAGACTACCCTCCAGACACCCCAGTCACAAACCCACAACTGTTACCTGACTTGCCCCTGCATCATTGGGTGCATCATCAAGGTTATCACTCTTATCAGGGTAGCAGTCTTCTCTTCACAGGGGTGGGAGAAGACATCAAAGTTGAAAACACCCCTGCAGGAACCACCACTGCAGGGGCATCAAGAACCCTGGCAATGGCAGAAGAAATTCACCAGCAGATGAAAACTGCTCTGGCTGAGAAGAAGAAGCATATCACAGAGATGCACGAAGAGCTCGAACAGGAGGAATCTGCCAGGAGGATGATGGCAGACTACCTCCATGATCAGGACAAGGGGAAAGAGCCTGACAGGGGCAGACTATCAGAGCCACCAAGAGGCTATCTGGGTCCAAGGCTGGATTGTTACTTGATCCCAAGACCACCCCCCAGCAAGGGTCCTCCCAACCCTATCTCCAATCCCATCAGAAATGCCGCTGCTGATGCCCTGTACCTGGGCATCAAACCTACTCTCATCAAGGTACCCTCTCCATTCAAGGGGGACCACGATGACATTGAATGCTTCATCAGTGATTATATCACCTACTTTGAAGTGTTCCAACATTACTTTCAGATGCCATCGCACCTGGTACTATTTGTGACCTCCCACTTCAAGGGGGCCACCAAGGACTGGTGGATCTACAAGAGACCCAAATTCTGGGTTGGCGATGTGTATGATGGCACTGCAGCCCACTTTTATTACTCCAACTGGGCCAACTTTATCAACATGGTCTCGCATCAATTCTGAGACCCTGCAATTGAAGAAGTCCATGAAAAACAGATGTTTGACCTCAAGATGGGAGCACAGCCCACCTCCCACTACTTCCAGAAGTTGGAAGAAGAGGCCAAGCTAGTGGGCCAGAGGACTGATGAAGCAGAGCATGGTGCTATGGTGAGGGTGGTATGACTAGGAGTCTCAAGCTCCTATACCATCTTCATCTCAAACATGAGCATCAATATTCCATGCTCATATCTGGAGTGGAAGGAGCATATCCTCAGAATGTATGAGGAATGCCAATGCAAGTGGGTCTTCGACCAGACCACTGGCATACCCTGAGATAGGCAAAAGAAGGATGCCCATCCCCAACACCAACAACAGCAGCCCAGCAGCAAAGCTGCTGCTGGGGTGACAAGTTCCTTGGCCCCAAAGCTGACTGCCAGCAGTGGGACCAGTCAGGATGCTGGAACTGGTCGTTGGACGACATACGGAGGGGCGGGGAAGCCCATGGACATCAATCGGCAAAGGGCTGAAGGAAGATGCTTCAGGTGCGATGAGAAAGGTCACCTGAGCTGGGATTGTCCCAAGAGAAAAGAGTTGAGGGACATTCGATCCTTGGGGCCCACTAACGAAGTGGTGCTGGTCATGACTAAGATCAAAGAGGCAAAAGACTAGGTTGACAAGGGTTCGATTCCCCTTGCTCAACCAAGCCTCAAGGTGAGTCCTCAGTTTCCATGGGTTGGACTAATTACTACAAATATAGACAATTTCCGGAAAATATAAATATATATTCTATGACTTCACAGACTCTGAAGCTAAAGACAACTAAAGAATTGACAACAAATAGGTATGTCATCCTCCTTAAAGAAGCTGACACGAGTATCTGTAGTGACAATTCCCAAGCCCCCAATGAGGTGCAGGACTTGTCAGGTGGTGCTGGCACTGCCACAAAGTCCAATGAGCTCAGCTCACTGGATATGCCACTAAGCAATCAGTGATGGGCAGAGGGTAGTAGGTGAGACTCCTTTGGGCCTCCCAGAAGTCTGAACACCTCAGTGTCCTTCTTGAGTGGAGGGACAAGTCCAACAGCCTTGCCAGAGTCAGTGGGGGACCAGGAGAGCATCCTTCACCAGGGTCAGGAGCAGGGTCATGTGCTAGCCAGACCAGTGGGAGACCAGCCAGTAGTGCAGCTGATGGCAATGCTGATGAGATTCACCCCAGCCGCAAAAGCTCAGTACTCTGCCACAATGGCTAGTAGAAGTGGAACCTCGAATGCCTCAAGCTGAAACCAGACTCCTCCCAAGGCCTGGCAAGTTCCTGAGCAAACTACAGCCAAAAAACAGGGGGAAGCTGCTAGCACCCAGGCAGTAAAGAGGGGGCATGCCAGTAGAACTACCACCATCATTGAAGTACCTGACAAGGAAGATGACACTGCCTTTAGACTATGGCAAGCCAGCCAGTCCAAAGCCAGTACTCCGACACTCAAAGTCTTGCCCAATTGGAAAGCACTGAACCTGAAATCCTGCCTAACAAGGGGGTACTGAACATCAAAGTCTTGCCTGAAAGAGAAGCACATGATCACCAATGGTACAGACCATTTGAGATCAACTGGACTCTGCATGCAGTTTGCAGCTCCAAGAACTTGGCAGCCACCAAAGCAGTTCTTTCCATTTGGGTTTATCTCAAATGACTTGGAGAGATAGATGATGAGCTTATTCAAAGCTTAAGAACTGGAGAGGGCCTTGCACGTGAGCAGCTCTACAAACTCCACAAACTGATCTATTATATCCATAGAACCAAAAGCTCAGGACAAGACTTCTTGGTGGATATCCAGCTCTCTCCTTGTATGGGAAAGCAGATGTTGACAACCTGAGCATTGTTGGATAGTGGCTGTACAGGCAGCTCTATCAACTGAACATATGTCCAACAACATCAGTTGGACACCCAAAAAGCTGCCGCCCTGATTCCAGTCTACAATGCAGATGGAACCTGCAACAAGGCAGGCAACGTCACTGAATTTGTGGAACTCCGAATGACTATTGGAGACCACAGCAAACAAATTGACCTTGTGGTCACTGACTTGGGTTCCAAGACCGTGTACTTGGGCCATGACTGGCTTAAACACCATAATCCTTTTGTCAACTGGAAAGCAGGAACCATGATGTTTGGATGATGCCATTGCATCAAAACTCCTTTCATGTTACCTGATGCAGATAAAGAAGACCGATGGGATGAGGAATTGAAAGAAGGCAAAAGTATTCTTGCCATCAATATGCAAGAAGAAATCATTCTCTGAGCAGTCCATCATGTAAATGAACTAGTGGCAGCAGCAAATGCTAAGAAACTGAAACAGACATTTGAGGAGCTCGTGCCTCCTCAGTACCAAAGCTTTAGAGATTTATTCTCAAAAGAAAGCTTTGATGATTTACCCGAATGAAGACCTTGGGATCATGCCATCGAGCTAGTCCCCAATGTGAAATCCATGCTAGACTGTAAAGTCTACCTGCTCAATCGAAATGAGCAAGAGCAACTCGACAAGTTCCTCAATGAGAACTTAGACTCGGGATGAATCCATCTCTCAAAATCTCCATTCATCTCTCCTTTCTTCTTCATCAAGAAAAAGGATAGCTCACTCCGACCCATTCAGGATTATCACAAACTGAATGAAATGACAATCAAGAATCATTATCCCCTTCCCCTGATCTCTGAACTTATTGATAAGTTACGTGGAGCAAAGTACTTCTCTAAACTGGATGTCTGCTGGGAATATAACGATGTACATATCCGAGATGGAGATGAAGAAAAGGCTGCATTTAGGACTAACCAAGGCCTCTTTGAGCCAACAGTTATGTTCTTTGGCCTTACAAATTCACCCACTATGTTCCAGTGGATGATGAACAACATATTCAAGGATTTAATTGCTGGAGGAAAAGTCACCATTTACCTCAATGATATTCTCATCTTTATGAAATCCTTGTCTGAACACCAAATCATTGTTCAACAAGTACTCCAACATCTCCAAGAGAACAAGTTGTTCCTCAAAGTGGAGAAATGCGAATTCAAAGTATTAGAAACTGAATACCTTGGAGTTATCATCAGCAAAGATGCTATCCACATGGATCCAGTCAAGATCGCTGGAATAGCAGAATGGCCCACTCCCATGAAAAAGAAGGAACTCCAATCTTTCCTAGGATTCATGAACTTCTATCAAAAGTTCATTTGGGACTACTCCAAGATAGTGCATCCTCTTACTCAGCTAACTGGCAAAGTAGACTGGACATGGGAATCAGATCAAGAGCAGGCATTTTCTCAACTCAAAAAGTTGATGACAATGAAGATAGTTCTAACAATTTCCTCAGACAATGGAAAATTCTGAGTAGAAGCTGATGCCAGTGATGGAGCCATCGGCGCTGTTCTGAGCCAAGAACAGAATGGTAAATGGAGGCCCATTGTCTTCATGTCAAAAGTGCTAACAGTCACTGAGCATAATTATGAGATCTACAACAAAGAATTGCTAGCAATCATGCTAGCTCTGGAAGAATGGTGCCACTATCTTATGGGCACCAAGGAGACTATTGAAATCTGGATGGATCACCAAAACCTCCAGTACTTCTGGAAATCACAGAAGCTAAACTGATGACAAGCTTGGTGGGTCACAGAATTGGCCAAGTACCACTTCGTCCTTCAACATAAAGCTGGAACTGCCAACCAGAAGGCAGATCTTCTCAGCCAATGAGACGATCATGATCAGGGAAAGGAAGACAACCAAGATGTCATTGTCCTTTCCCCTGAACATTTCCAGGCACTAATATTGCCCACCGCTGAAGAACGAACCATGCGTATAAGAGACGCGACATGACAGAAGAGCCAGTGGGATCACGGGATCAAGAAATCCCTTAACCATGAATGGGGGATTACCCAAGAAGATGAACTCTTGTAGTATGATGGGCAAATTTATATTCCTCAGGATCCTTCACTCTGGGGTGAAATTATTGCTCAACACCACGACCATATCACGACCATACATCCAGGAATTGCTAAAACCAAAGAACTCATTTTCTGCGAGTATTGGTGGCCAAAAATGAAAAAAGATGTTGAATCCTATATCAGGGGATACAAGACTTGTCAATGAATGAAGAGTGACATGCAGGCCAAGGCTGTGCCTCTTCATCCAAATGCCATCCATGACACTCCATGAACACATATTTCCATTGACATGATCACTGGACTTCCTGAGTCAGAAGGATTCAATGCTCTACTCATCATTGTAGATCGATTCTCAAAGAACATAATCCTCATTCCATGTAACGAGGAGTTATCCACTGAAGGATGGGCATTGATGCTTTGCAACCATGTATATGTAAAACATGGGATGCCACAAATGGTCATATCCAACTGAGGACCACAATTTGTATCAACATTTATGAAAGAGTTGTACTGAATGTTGAACATCATGCAGAATGCGTCAATGGCATATCATCCCCAGACAGACAGACAGACCAAGAGAGTTAATCAAGAGGTTGAAAAGTATCTCTCAATCTTTGTCAATCATTGGCAAATGGATTGGGTTGCATGGTTACCCCTTGCTGAGTTCGCCCACAATAACCGAACCCACTCAGCCATGGGCAAGAGTCCATTCATGGTCCTATATAGATGTAATCCTTGACTCATACCAGAGTCAATCCAGAAAACCAGCTTTGCGAATCCCACAGCTGTTGATTTCACTGAGACAATGGCCAAGGTCCATAAGAAAGTACATGATGCCTTGGAAAAGGCAGTGGCACAAATGAAGGCACAATACAACAAACAAAAACAGTCTCCATGAGAGTATCAAATTGGTGACAAGGTCTGGCTTGACACTGCCAACCCCCATCTTCCTCGACCAAAGAAGAAACTCAACGACAAATGAACAGGACCATTTGAAATTGTCAAAAAGTCAGGAGCAGCAGCATACAAGTTGAAGCTGCCATCTCACTGGAAGATTCATCCCCATTTTAATGAGAAACTATTGACTCCCTACACCATACTCTCATTCCCCAATCAGCAACAACTGCTGCCTCCTCCTCCAGACCTCATCGATGGCCAGGAAGAATATGAAATAGAAGAAGTTCTGGACTTGTGCACTCAAAAAGTATGCTCAAAAAGAGGACAACCATCTAGGGAAGTTATGGACTACCTGGTCAAATGAAAAGGGTGGACCTGAGAACACAATTCATGGGTTCGAGAAAACAAGATGATGAACACATTGAAAGTGATCCAAGAGTATGAGGCCAACATAAACCGCACCCTATACACTCCAAAAATTATAACCAAGGATAAAACAGTGATCAAGATCTTAGACCACAAATACTCGGAACATGGTGACATAGCCTATCTCACCAAACGAAGAGATGGATATACCAAGTGGATCATTAATCTGGATGAAAAACTATGGAAAAACCTGATTGATCAGTACTGGATCAGTCAAATCAAAACACAGTTCAACACCCCAGAAGAAGAGCCTTAGCAGTCAGGATGACTGCTTTAACAAGAGGGTAATGTTATGATTTTTCCATTATCTAATCTTATCTGAGTCATCATCATGACTCATCCATCTAATCACCAAGCGATTCCGACTCGTATCCATCCACTCGCCAAACCTTACCCTCATTCTTATCATCTGTCACCCTAGATGCTCTCTATTGGACCAATGATCCTTCTAGACCATTCCCCTTCAACACCGTTCAAGCATGGACTCTACCGTTTCATCTATATATAACACTGTAAAAACAGTATATAAGTAGAGTAAACTTCACAGTTGTACTCCATCTTTTGACTAAACTTTAATCATAAACCTCTTACTCTCACACACTGAAGACCATGCTTAACTCTCTACTTGGGTAATTGTTTGAATGTGTAACAGCCCCTAGAGAACAGCTGATGTCCCAAGTCACGTGACTAAGTCAGTACCTAACAGTATATCTCTATCTTTCAACTAAAGTTAATTTCTATACCACATACTCTCTACAAGATCAGAAGACCATAGCCATTTCCTAAGAGTGATTGTCTGAATGTGAGACAGCCTGAAGGATAATGCATGTCTGCAGATCATATGGAACATACATCTAACACAATCACCAATCACAAACTGGTCACCTCATTGTTACCAACTGTTACACCCACATTCCATATAATCTTTGGACATGCATAATTCTAAGGGCTGCCTCATGTTCAGACAGTCACCCTTATGGATATGACTATAGTCTTGGGATCTTATGGAGGAAGTGTGGTATGAAAGTAAGCTTTAGTTGAAAGATAGCAAACATACAATGTGAACTATCTGCTTATATACATGAATAAGAAGCTAAGTATAGACATGTCCATATGGTTTGCATGTGTAAATGGAATATCAGCAGCATGTACAGTAGGCAATCACTGTGGATAATTGATGGATGTGAGAAGAGTGAAGCATGCAATAATGATTAGATAGAGGATAAGATTGAAGAAATAGAAAAATCATAACATTACCCCCTTGTTAAAGCAGTCATCCTGACTGTGAAGGTTCTTCTTTGGGGGTGTTATATTGAGATGATACTTGGGTGATCCAGTATGCATCTATTAGTGATTTCCATTGGTTTTCATCTGGGTTTTTTATCCATTGTTTGATTCCATCCTTTCATTGCATCAGGTAAGCTATGTCTCTGTTGTCCAAATACTCATGGTCAAGTATGGCAATCATCATTTTTTCTAGTGTTATAATTTTGGTGATGTCCACCACTCACTCTTGTTGTATGGTTTTTTCATATTTGGTGATTGCTTCCTATATATTTGTCATCTCTGTTTCTCTGACCCATGAATTATGCTCCCAGGTCTATCCCTTTCATTTGACAAGATAGTCTGTGACTATTTTTGATAGTTGTCCCCTCTTTGCATGGACTCAACAGGTGCATGAGTCTAGTACTTCTTTGATTTTATATTCTTCCTGTTCATCAATAAGATCAGGAGGCAGCAGTGGCAGCTGTTGTTGATTAGGAAATATGGGTGGTACATAGGGTGTCAATAGCTTTTTGTTAAATCAGGGATGAATCTTCCAATGTGATGACAGTTTCAACTTATATACTGCTGCCCCAACTTTTTTGAGAATTTCGAATGGTCCTGTTCATTTATCATTGAGTTTCTTTTTTGGTCATGGAAGATGAAGGTTGGTGATGTCTAACCAAACCTTATCTTTGATTTTGTAGTCCTGCACTACTTGTTTCTCTTTGTCATACTGCCTTTTCATCTGCATGGCTGCTTTTTTCTAGTGCTTCTTGTACCTCTTTATGGACTTGCATCATAGTTTCAGTGAATTCTATGATGGCTGAGTTGGCAAATGGGGTTTCTCAAACAGAATTAGGGATTAATCAGAGGTTCCAGCCATATAGGATCATGAAAGGGCTCTTGCTAGTGGCTGAGTGTATACAATTGTTATGAGCAAATTCCACAATAGGTAACCATTTGCTCCAGTCATCTTGTCAGTGGTTGATGAATATGCAGAGGTATTTCTCAATTTCTTGATTAATCTGTTCTGCCTAGTCTATCAGTCTGGGGATGATATGCAGTGGATGCATTGAAGGATATGTTTAACATTTGATATAATTCCTTCATGAATGTTGAAATGAATTGAGATCCATGATCAGAGATAATCACTTGTGGCATCCCATGTTTAGCATAGACATGATCTCAGAGAATTTGAGCCCATCTCTCAGCTGAAAGTTCTTCATGGCATGTGACTGGTATAATTGCTTTAGAAAACTGGTCTACTATGACTAGTAATGCATCATAGCCATTGGATTCAGAAAGTCTGGTTATCATATCAACCAAAATGTGTGTCCAAGGGAAAGTGAGAATGATGTTTGAATAAAGAGAAGCAGCCTTGGCCTGTGTACTGCTTTTGGTACACTGGCACACTTTGCATTCTTTGACATATTGTTCTATGTTCTTTTTCAGTTTTGACCACTAATATTCTTGAAGAACAAGTTCAGTCATTTTTGTGATACCAGAATATCCTGCCATGATATGGTCATAGTGGCAGGCAATGATTTCACCCCATAAGCTCTCATCTTGGGGAATGTAGATGCATCCATTATAGTATAGGATTCCTTGAGCTTGGGTGATATCTCATTCATGATCCAGAGAATTGGAGATTCCATGATTCCACTGATCCTTCTGCCTGGTAACATCTTGAATCCTCTCTTGTTGCTTGTCCTGGTTAGGCAGAATGAGTGCCCAAAAATGCTCTGGAGTGAGGACCATCACATCATGATTATCACCTTTTCTTTAATCATAATCATCTCATTGGCTGAGCAAATCAGCTTTTTGATTTGCTACTCTGGACTTGTGCTGTAGGACAAAGTGATATTCAGCTAACTCCATTACCCATTGCACTTGCTGCCAGTTTAACTTCTGTGGTTTTTGGAAGTACTGGAGGTTCTAATAATCTGTCCAGATTTCAATTTCCTCTTTGGTGCCCATTAAGTAATGTTGCCATTCCTTGAGAGCCAGCATGATGGCTAGCAATTTCTTATCATAGATCTCATAATTGCATTCCATAGCAGTTAATGTTTTAGACATAAATGCAACTGGTCTTCACTTGTTATCCTGGCATTGGCTGAGTACTGCTCCTATAGCTCTGTCACTGGTGTCAGCTTCAATCCTGAACTTCCTATCATCAGATAGGATCACTAGGACAACATTGGCAGTCATTTGGAATTTGAGCTGTATGAATGCTCATTCCTGTTCCTCTCCCCATTTCTACTCCACATTCCCAGTTAACTGGGTTAATGGTCAGATGATTTTTGAGTAGTCACATATAAATTTGTGATAAAAGTTTGTGAATTCTAAAAAGGATTGCAACTCTTTTTTCTTCATCAGCATCAGCCACTCTGCTATTCTGGCCATCTTGACTGGATCCATTCAGATAGCATCTTCACTAATGATAACCTCTAGGTATTCCATTTCTAACACTTTAAACTCACATTTTTTCACTTTGAAAAATAGCTTGTTCTTTCACAATCATTGTAATACTTGTTTGACAACTTGTCAATGTTCTTTCAGGGTTTTGGTGAAGATCAAGATGTTATCTAGGTAAATAATAACTTTTCCTCCCACAATGAGATTCCAGAAGATGTTGTTTATCATCCATTGGAACGTTGCTGGGGAATTAGTCAACTCAAAGAACATGACTGTTAGTTCAAATAGTCCACAGTTAGTGCAGAATGCAGCCTTCTCCTCATCCTCTTCTTGAATTCGAACATTGTTGTATCCTCACTGGACATCTAATTTTGAAAAGTATTTGGTGCCCTGTAGCTTGTCAATCAGTTCTAAGATTAGCAAAAGTGGATAATGATTTTTAATGGTCAATTTGTTTAGCTTTCAATAATCCTGGATAGAACAGATGGAGCCATCTTTCTTTTTTACAAAAAAGAATGGAGATGCAAACAGGGATTTCAACAGTTGAATACATCCAGAGCTTAAGTTCTCATCAAGAAACTTGTCCAGTTGCTCTTGTTCAGTTCAATTTAGGGGATAAACCTTGCAGTCCAAGGTGGATTTGGCATTGGGGGTCAATTTAATAGCATGATCTCACAGTTTATGATCAGGTAGCTCATCAAAGCTTTCTTTGAAGAATAGATCATGGAAGCCCTGGTATTGAGGAGGTACAAGCTCCTCAAATGTCTCTTTGAGTTTTTCTGCATGAGCTGCAGTGGCTAGATCATTGGCATAGTGTACTGCTCTGATTATCAGTTTCTCCTGCATATTGACAGCCAGAATAGTTTCCCCATCCTCTAACTCTTCATCCCATTAGTCTTCCTCATCTGTATCAGGGAGGGAGAGAGGGTTCTTAATGCATTGGCAATGTCCAAAAATCATCTTCTCAGTCTTTCAATTGATGACTGGATTATAGCATTTCAGCCAGTCATATCCCAAATAGATGTTTTTGGAATCTAAATTGGTGACCACAAAGTCAATTCATTCAGTATGACTGCCAATAGTCATTCAGAGTTCAATGAACTCAGTGATATCACCTGCTTTATTGTGGGTTTCATCAGTGTTATAGACAGGAATGAGAATGGCAGTGCATTGGGTATCCAGTTCATGTTGCAGAACATAGGATCAGTTGATTGAGCTACCCATACAGCTGCTATCAAGTAGGCCTTAGATGACAAGATTCTTCTTTCCTGTACATGGGGCAAGTCATATATTAATCATGAAGTCCCTTCCAGAACTTTTAGTGTCTCAGATATATCGAATTGATTCTTGGAGTTCATAAAGGCATTCTCAAGCATCCTTTTCTCCAGTCTGCAAGCTTGTTATAAGCTTGTTGGTGATTTCTCCACATTGTTTGGGGTGTACCCATATGGATAGCATGACTTTGGCAGCAGCCATGGTCTTGGCAGTTTGGACAGCATATAGTGTCCAGTCCATCCTAAATGGCTTATACCAGATATCATTCAGTACCCCCTTGTTAGGGCAGACTTTGGTTTTGGGAAATGGGATTTCCTTTATGTTCATCTGCAGTTCCTTCCAATGAAGGAATGTCATGTCATCTTCTTCATTCAGTACTTCCACTATGGTTACCTTCTGCCCCTTTTTTACTGCCTGGGTGCTAGTGGGTTCTGCCTGTTCTTTGGCTTTCTGATCATCTGATGGAATGTCACTGCCCTTCAATGGGGTTTGAGGAGCTGAGCAATCCATTTTGAAGGCATCAGTCTTTATGGTGAATGAACACTTAAGGCTAGCAGAGTTGGCTAGAGTCATTGGTGCTAACGGTTCAGCACTCTCTTTTTCCTTTATAATAAGCAGCCCATTCTGGGACCCTGGGTCAGTGATATGAAAAATGCCCATCTGTTCAATGTTATTGATGGGTCCTAGCATTATTTGGCTTGGGTAGCTGCTAGTCTCTTCCTCCACAGGCCCTGGCAAAGCAGGACTTGACTCCTTAAATAGGGGTGCTAGGACTTTTGACTTTAGAGGCCCAAGAGCATTCTATAGTTGTGTCCTCACATTTGGTTAGTGCATCATATTGATTCAGAGTTTTTGATTCTTTCAGTGTGTCTGAAGTTTGAGAAAAAAGGGTATCTTGAATGTGCATATTTAAAACATGTCCTACAGATGATATATAAGTCTGACCAGCAGAAATGAGAAACACACTATGTAAGTTCTTGGTCACACAAGGGGAATTGAGCCCTTGGTGACCTAGCCTTTTACCTTCTTTATCTTCAATTTGCTCTTCTCTTCTTCCTTGGGGACCATGATTGACCAGATGTCTCTGAAGTCTTTTTTCTTGAGACAATTCTTTGCCATGTATCCTTTCTCATTGCAGTGGAAGCATCTTTCTTCTGCCTTGCATCAGTCTACTTCTATGGGCTGTCCTTACTCACTATAGGTTGTCCATCTTCCCATCATGATATCCTGACTGAGACTCACATTGGCTGTCTGTTTCAAGGCTGTCAAACTTGTTGCCCCAGTGATTAGTTTGCTGCTGGGGTGTTGTTGTTAGATCGGTCAGTTGTCCTTCTTCTGGCTTTCATAGGATATGCCCAAGGTCTGATCAAAGACTCACTTGTGTTGATGTTTCTTGTACATTCAGAGGATACATTCTTTCCACTCAGGATACATGCGGGGAATATTGACCCCCATATTTGAGATGAAGATTGTATAGGAGGAAGATACTCCTATTCAGACAGCCTTCACCATTATGCCACATTTGTTTTCATCTGCTCTTCAACCTGCTAATTTGGCCTTTTCTTCCAACTTCTGGAAGTAGTGAGAAGCTAGCTGCATTCCCATATGCAGGTCAAACATTTGTTTTTTATAGATTTCCTCAATGTTAGGACTTTGTTCTCACATGATCTTAGGATCAAGAGTAACTCTTGGGCTGTCTCATGTTTGGACAATCACCTATAGTAAGAGTGCTGCATAGATCTTTAGAAGAGTGTGGAAGAGTATATGAGATTAAGTTTAGTCACAAGATGGAGAACATACATAGAGAATATGCTACTTATATACTGAAAACTGAGGTTTAACTATAGTACTGTGTGTGTATATTCATGCATGAATCATGTGTTTATGGTTGGGTGATAAAAAGAGGGTTGTATTATGGTGGAAAGAGGATTGTATCATAGTGACAGCATGAGTATATCAATGGAGTTATCGATGGATGAGCAATGTGAGATGGGATGATGATAAGATGTTGCAATTAGATAAGGAAAAATGGAAAAATTGTAACACTCAATCATGGGATCTCAGAATTGATGAGTGACTAAGTCCACAAATTCTTCCCAGTTTGGGTATTAGAAGTGCATGACAGTTCCATCAAGACTTTCCTCCACCCAATATTCTGGCCTCTTATAAACTCACCAATCTTTAGTGGGTCCTTTGAAGTGTGATATTGCAAACAGAACAAGGTGAGATAGCAATTGGAAATAATGCTGAAATACCTTGAAGTATGCAATGCAATCACTGATGAATCATTCAATATCATCATGATCTTCCTTAAATGGCTTTGGAGGCTGTATGAGTATAGGCTTGATGCTCAGATATAGTGCATTGTCAGATGCATTCCCAACAGGGTTGGGATATGGATCCAGGGGAGCCTGTCCTAGGGGGAGTCAAGGAATAGAGAATCAATCTGATCATGCAGATAGTGCATGCAGGGATTCTACTGGTCTTCCATGCTCTAGTTATTTTCCTTTATTAGGAAACTGCCAAATATTAGCATGGAGATCCCTTGCAGTCTCTGCTTCTTCAAGTTCTTGATGGATCTTCTCGATCCATCATTCCTTCTAGGCCAGTTATTCTCTGACCATCTATAACTGTTCTTCTGCCAGCAACTGTGATGCTTCTACAGGAGCTGAACTTGTCCCAGGGTCTTCTCCCATGCCTGCAAACAGAAGGCTTTTGCCCTGATATAAGTAGAAGCCTGGTTGTCAGATCCAGCTTGTTGGTGGCAAATCAGGAAGAGGGTATGGCTGAGAGATTAGGGTATCCAGGGGATAGTCTTGCCACAAGTACTGTGAAGATGAAATATATTGGAGCTGGGTCTATCTCAGCCCAGCATAGAATCCTGAGCAATATGTAAAAGTATCAAAGTTAGAACTCCCTCTCATCAAGGTCTGTCTTGTTGCTCTCCCTTTAGGCCAATATCTGTAGGGAGCACTCCAGCTCCCTTTGTTTCTCCTCTGTTCTTAGGCATAGCCTCACTGCTCACTCCTCTGCTGAGGGAGAGTATAGCTCCCAGTTTTAGTTTGCAAATATCTGGACATGTATATTGGCACTGGGATTGGAGCCTCAAACCCAGTCTCCTCAGTTGAGAGCCAAGTATTCATCCATGTCTGGATAGAGTCTTAGCCAGGCTGTTCTGGCCTCGATGTCAGCTCATTGAAGTTCTCATGCTTCAGTTCTAAAGAGGCTGAATAGTGCTCTATCAACATTTGAGAGGCTAGACCACTTGAAATCATTACCTTCAGCATTGAAGGGATCATCAGGGTCTTGGAGAGTGGTCATGGTCAGGGGGTCATTGGGGATGATGATGAGAGGGAGGGAGAAAGAGGAGTCACTCTTCTCTCCTCTAGTTGGCTAGGGGTCTCTTCTCTGCATGGCAGTCCAGAGACCATATGGGTGGTTAGGATGGGGTAGACCCATCCTGGGATCATTTAAGTGTCATACCTGTATACAGGCTAAACAGGGGAGCATGTAGAGGGGAGGGGGTGGTGAGTTGCTAAGGGCTCTGAACCTACCCCATACATTCCTCATGTGTTTCTCTATGGTGGAGGGTCATTTCACCCCATTATGCTAGGTGGATTGGTTGGTGGTAAGAGTCTCCCTGTGCATGGGAAACTCTTCAGAAGACTGAGTGATGAACCTGATGCAGTGGTGGGAGAGGTCCTCTTTCTGAGAGGGTGCCAAATTTGTGGGATCCACCCTTGTGGGGGTTGGTCATTGAGGAAGAACATAGTGTAGTGGGAATGAAGTGGGAGGTTGTGGTCATAATAGCCATCATCATTGTAGATAGCTTCTAATCTCTTTTTCCCATGTTAGAACCATGAGTGTGGTAAAGAAGATGAGTAGGAATGTGCTGCTGATAGCAATGCTGAGAGCAATAGTGCATTTTTATTGCAGTTTGTCAGTCATATGGGTTGCTTCTTCATATCTAGCAATGAGGAAGCAGGTGGAATCTTTCAACTAATTGTTACACCCATGTTTCACATGACCTTTGGACATGCATAATTCTAAGAGCTGCCTTATGTTTGGACAGTCACTCTTATGGATTATGACTATAGTCTTGGGATCTTATGGAGGAAGTGTGGTATGAAAGTAAGCTTTAGTTGAAAGATAGCAAACATATAATGTGAACTATCTGCTTATATATATGAATGAGAAGCTAAGTATAGGTATGTCCATGTGGTTTGTATGTGTAAATGAAATGTCAGCAGCATGTACAGTAGGCAATTGCCATGGATAATCAATGGATGTGAGAAGAGTGAAGCATGCAATAATGATTAGATAGAGGATAAGATTGAAGAAATAGAAAAATCATAACACCAACCAACAACTAGCTATTGTACTATGGCTCATAATAGTCACATCATTATACCATTGTTTCTCTTGTTTCATGCATGGACTCATTGTTTCAGTTACTATTATTAGACCCTCACTTTTAGTATATAAGTAGTATAGCTCTCACTGTATATTCTCCAGCTTCAAGCTAAGTTTAATCATACTGAACTTTACTTGTTGACTCACTCCTCTCACCTAAGGCTAAGACCTCAGTCTCACTCTTTCCTTGACAACATTCTAGGACTTAGTAGGTGAATGTATGAATGTGATACAGCCCATTATTTATTGTTGTTATCTAAAGGAGTTCAGATCTAACATCATGCATGAAATAATGAAGACAAGAGTATAGTAGTGTGACTGAGCCATAGCACAATGGCTCATTGTCAGTTGCTAACAATGAAGTGGTCAGTCCAGATCCATGATTGGCACTGAGATTAGATATGATAAGATCAGCACCTAGATGCAAGTGAGATAAGATAAGATAAGATAAGCATGAAAAATAGGTGAAATCATAATACCAGAGATTTAAGTGAAAGAAGATAAAAGAGCACTAAGCACAGGCCCAAAAGTTTCATTGCTGGAGAGTGGGCAAAAGAAAAAATATCATGTAGAGTGAACTAAGGTTAAAACCATTAACACTGCACTAAAATTTAAGTATTTTTACCCTTAAATATGCAGAAAATATTCAAATTTTTCTCAGTATTTTTGTATAAATATTTATTTATTTTCACTGTATTTGGCAAATTTTGCCAAAGATAGTGAAATATTTGAAATATTTTTAGTACTTTTTTCAGTAAAAAATGGTGAAAAAACTTTGCATATTTTATATGTATTCATAGGTAAAAATACATTGTTTTTCATCCAGTGCAAAACAGTGCAAGGCTGCACAGGTCCATATTTGGGTCCAAAGATAACATGCGGATCACAATCAAGTATTTATCTTGGTTACCAGGGGGTATCAGGATGAGTTTGGGACAATAGTGGGATTTATGAACTTTAGTCAAGCAGATTGCAAACATAGAGAGCAGTAACATGAGAAAATATGAAGTTCAATTGAGTCCTGGTGGGATTTGCAACTTCAAGCTTGTGCCGGAAGATTCTCGAACTTTTGGTGGCGTCATTAAGGCAGAATATAATTGGTTATTTTAGTAGAATACTCTAGATACATTCTGTAGTATTTAAGTAGCTCGTCTCAGGTTCTAGTAGCTAAGAATTCAGTATTCTCTACTTAGCAATCCTCCCACTGCAAAGTTACAACAAGTCCCTCGCCATGTACACGAAAAAGCGATGATCACTTGGTCGCATCAGCATGTGGTGAGTCAACAAAAATTACCGATCAATGATCTGGAATGCATCACGTGCACAGCGGCGTGAAAACGGCGATGTGATTGGCCGGTTCGTTGCCGGCACTACAGAGAAAAAAGTTATCGTGCCATAGTGAGTTTCCGTTCTGGGTAAACAAGACTGCCCAGTCGTGCTTATACGCTGGACCTTTTCTTGTCTTTTATCTTCCACCATGGCACTCAACGACTCCTTCCGGTCTGCCTCTATCCCGTCCTCCACGTTTGGCGCGTCCCTCTACTCCTTTCCATCCGGGTTGTCCTTCCCTTCTAGCCAGTCCGCCACATGGCTTGTCACCACGACGGTCATTTTGGTTTCCTTGTTGATCCTTGAGCAGTCAGTGTACCGATATAAAAAACGCCATTTGCCTGGCGATAAATGGACCATTCCTATTATCGGCAAGTTTGCAGATTCCATGAAGCCAACCATGGAGGGCTACATGAAGCAATGGAATTCAGGCGCCCTCAGTGCTATCAGCGTCTTTAATATGTAAGAGGCGTCCGCAAATATATTGACGCGTCGTTGACACTTCGCAAGCTTCATTGTGATGGCATCATCGACGGAGTACGCTCGCAAGATTCTTAACTCGCCCACCTACGCTGAGCCTTGTCTCGTACACTCGGCGAAGCAAGTCCTTCTCCCGAATAACTGGTATGCATACCCGGGTTCTGTACTAAGCCACTTGTCTTACGGGTACTTTTTGTTTTTAGGGTATTTCTGACGGGCAAAGAACACGTTGACTACCGACGAAGTCTCAACGCCTTATTTACGCGGAAAGCTATCGGGTTAGTCATCCCACCAATATTACTTTCATCTCTTGATGATCGCCTTCAGGATGTATGTCGCTATTCAGGACGTCATCACTCGACAACACTTCAGGGACTGGCTCGCTGAGGCTGCCAAGGACCCATCTCCTAAGCCTATCATGATGACTGCCCGTCATCTCAATATGGATACTTCCCTACGCGTTTTCTGCGGCAACTATATTCCCGAGCATGCCACTCGGGAAATCAGCGAAAAATATTGGGCAATCACTTTGGCTCTCGAACTTGTCAACTTCCCCCTCGCACTTCCCGGAACCAAGATCTACAAAGCCATTCAGTCCAGAAAGGTGGCCATGTACTGGCTTGAACTCGCGGCAGCTAGTAGCAAAGCAGCTATGGCCAAAGGTGGTGAACCTGCTTGTTTGCTTGATGAATGGGTCCGCATCCTCCAGGACCCCAGCTGGAAAGGCAGACGTGACTTTAGCGACCATGAGATGGCCATGGTTGTCTTCTCTTTCCTCTTCGCCTCTCAAGATGCTATGAGCAGTGGATTGATTTATGGATTCCAACACCTTGCCGATCGTTCGGATATTTTAGCAAAGGTTAGAGAAGAGCAGGAGCGTGTTCGTCAAGGAAACTACGATGCTCCTCTCACGATCGAGATGATGGATGAAATGCCTTACCTCCAAGCTTTCGTCAAAGAGAGCATGAGAATCAAGCCTCCGGTTACTATGGTTTGCTTCCCTCACTATGTGACTCTCTTACCCTCTCATCGCCAATTCCAAGGTCCCGTATAAAACGACTAAGGCTTTCCCCATTGCCAACGACTACACTGTGCCTGCAGGCAGCATGATCATTCCGTCGTTTTACAATGCCCTACATGACCCGGAAGTTTTCGCGGACCCCGATGCCCTTCAACCTGAACGCTGGCTTGACCCTCAAAGCTCTGCCAATACCAATCCAAAGAACTATCTTGTCTTTGGTGCTGGCCCGCATAAGTGTATTGGTTTAGAATATGCCATGTTGAACATCGCGCTTGTGTTGGGAACTGCTGCTGTAATGTTTGATTGGGAACACGACGTAACGCCTAAGAGCGAACAGGTCGAGTGAGTATACATTTTCTGTTCCTCAACAATGCTGAATTTTCTTTTACAGGATTATCGCAACGCTATTTCCCAAGGACGGTTGCAGACTTAAGCTGACGCCGCGTACATATGCGTAATTGTTTTCAGTACTTGAGGAGCTATAACACGCTTTCACCCAACAATCTGTCGATACAAATGCTTACTAAGGCCCCTTTTCCATTTGGCATTTACGTTAGATTATTTTGTGTTAATGATATATATTGCGGGGTATCTTGTTTTAGCTGTGGGTCCATATGGATTCCAGCTGACCGATCGTGGCTTACACACATTGATTGATCGGCCTCAGGGGCTGGTATTATCCTGGCATGGAAAACCTTAGTCTCAAACATACCTGTGCTCCTTTCGTTCTGTTCGAACTGCGAAATAAATTACATATCATAGGTAGGCAGGCTATCATGGATCGATTAAGTTACAAGAAGATTGATAGATACAGAGCGAATCGATATCATCTTCAGTAATTGCGTTCTATCCTAATAAGATGAAGCAGTAAATCCAGGCGCATAGAATATCATGTCTCGTCATGTCTCTATTTTATTCCGTATTCAGAGCTTGCGAACTCTGAGCGGCAAAGAACTTGGACCTTGACCCTTAATACGAGGACGAATGACAAAGCTTTGGAAAGGTTCGATGTCGTAGGAACAGGTAAACGCAAATTGGCGAAGCAGAGTGAACATCAGAACCTGTTGTGGTGTCAACATGATAAAGGTAATCGAGCGTGGGCGTCAAGCTTTCCTTAACCTCACACATCGCGAATGCCTTCCCGATACACGAGCGAGGCCTGTCACTGCGATCAGAAGCACGGTGCTGTTTGAAGTATATGGGACGTACCCCTCGCTGAAAGCAAATATTTCTCGCCCATGCCTGATACCTTCTTCTTTACGCTCTAGCCAACGTTCGGGGCGGAAGTGTTCCGCATCAGATCCCCATATTGTTGGATCGGTCTGGACGACATTCACGGGAATCTCCAGGATAGTTCCTTTGGGTATGATGAGGTGACATTCTGAAGTTCCCGGAAGGGGCTCGGATAAGGGTACCGCAATGGTCTCTGCTGCCTGGAATGATGTTCGTGAGAAGAGCGACCAATGAAAAGAGTCTATAGCAATTTTACCTCATGGTGATTTTCTAAGATTGGCGGGTGCATTCTCAGCGTCTCTTTGAAAACAGCATCAAGGAGGGGGTATTTGGCATTCAGTTCGTCGAATGATGCATCTTCTGCGGTCCAGATCTCTTCCCGGAGCTCTTGTTGGAGGTGCTGATTTGATGCGAGTTCATACAGCATCCACTGATGAACATATGTCCGTGATGAGCAATCAAGACCGACATCACTATAACAGACACATACTGCGATAAGGGCGGATACCGGTTCGTATCCTGCAGAAATGACCGTTCGCATCTGCGAAACGATATACTCCTCTCCGAACTTTGTTCCATCAGTAGAATTAACTTTCACTATGAATACTAATCAGCTAAAGAAGGCCACCGCATGATAAAGACAAGACATACACATGACAGCGAGTATGTTCCTTCCATCAGCACCGACAACCTTGGCGTCCTTCCACATCTTCGAGGCAATGGAACCCAGTTCTTGCTTTGTTTTTCGGATCATTTCGCCTTTGGTCCCGATCGACAAAATAGACGGGAATATCCAGAAAAGAGCTCTCATGTAGAAGGACGACGGCTTGTTCTCGTTGTTGGTGAGGCCATCCAGAGCTTCTGCGAGGGCATGCGGTTCACCGGAGAGACACCCAAAATCGTAGGAGAATGCTGCGCGCCCTACGGTGTCGAGGCTAAAAATGAGGGCGTGTGAGTACCACATCTGTTATCATTAGAAGTGGACAGACGCGAAACGGCCGGCCCAGTTCGTCATCTCAATCTCGATGTCCTCGCTGGTGCTTTGATCGAACAGTTTGACCCATTGACCAGCGAGCTTAGCGGAAGTTTCGTAGAATAGGGGAGCCATGATCCTGACCGACTGCTGACTACAGTTGATAGTCAGAAAACTCTACGACGGATGTCGTTAACAAGGGGATACCTGAGAGCCGGTGCAAGTGATCGCTTCTGCTTTTCATGCGCATCCTTCCCTACGACATGGACTGAGGATGGATTAAAGGCAAATAACGAAGACAGATACCTTCCACCCAGAGAATGCCTTCTCCGAGGGTCGCCTTGAACCACTCCCGAACTCCGTTGGGTTTGGGGAAACTGTAGATCCCTTCTCCAAGAATATACGAGATAGCGCGGGGGTCGGTTATAGAAAGAACTTGATGCTGTCAGGGTAAAAATAGTCAGAAAAAACATGTCCGACGACGCCTTGGAAAATCCTACCCCGAAGGCTCCGGTAAATTTGACGACTTTTCCGAAACGCTGGTGCCATCGAACATAATGCGAGCCTGGCAGGGTATGGTATAGGAGCCATTCTTCGCCCCAGAACAACGATGATGATCGAGGACCAGGGACGTGTCTCAGCGTCCGGCGGACAGTGAAAAGATGGATGCTGTATCGCAGAAATAATACGACAAGACAACCAACGTAGAGAAAGATGGCTTTAGTGAAAATATTCCACGCCATCGCGAATACGAGCCGGAGGGGGATTCAAATTGACTGCAGCAGCTGCTAGACAAGACCCCTTTTATATGTCAGACTGCAAACGCCCGAGCGAAATTTGCTCCGATGATGCATGAACGAATTGTGTTAAACCAGAATCTGGATGAGAAAGCTTTGCCACGCTAATACACTCCTGAGAATCAACATCGCGGTTTGGATCTCGAGCTTGTGGTCTGTTTACCGTCATTCATAGATTCGTCGCTTGATAGCAGCCCATTTATTATCCGCAATAGGAAATAAATGGAGTTCCTTTCGCATCGAATTGTATTGTACCCATAGATATTTCTGCAGATCGAGATTTGTTACTGGATATCTTACAAAAGATGAGTTGCTCTGTTATTCAAGTTGATGAGGCTCTTTCCAGAATGCATGAAATACGTACGTACTTTGTAAATGGTCCGCGGCTTGGCTGCCAAATGCGGGAGGGGAAGCATTGCCTTGTAAATAATTATACATGACTTGTACGCCAGATGGCCAAGGGGCGTCCCTCGTGCTCGTCACCGCGGGAATTAACGTTGCGGGCGGCCACATTCAAAGACGCTTCGTCGTTGGACTCCACATTGAGTAACTCTGAAATAGCGCAGAGAGCCACGGATCAAAGATATAAATGGAACGACAGTTTTATTCCTCCCGAAAAACACGAACACCAGCACGCGTCAATGGAGGGATCAATGTGAAAGAGACTAGTCCTCTGACCTTGCGAAAAGCCGCCACGATGAAGCTGAGCCGATGAGCGTCAATCAGTGTGTGCTACGATAATTTTTAAAGAAGTGTCAATACTCGAAGAATGCAGGCGGAGCGCGCTCCGTCTGTTAGAAAACGCGCAGAGCGGCATCGGGTCCGATAGTTGCGGTTGTAGAACGTAGAACGACTGACGATCCCGGATAGTGAGGCACCGGGGAAGATTAAGTCAAGCAACTGCATAATTTTCTTTGTATACAAAATAAATCATAAGGCACGTACTTCTATGCAAGCGAGGGATTCATGCAGGCGATAGGATTGAATTTAGGAAACACTGATGCCGACTGCGATCAAAGTCGGCATCGTGACCTCGATCATAGCACGTGTCACATGACTGACCACCACGTATCCACTCAGCTTTAATTTCCTTTTCCCCACATACTTTAGTACCGCATCGACAGGCTCTGATCCATTCAGTGCATGCCAGCACGTCGCAAAAAAATTCCGGGAGCAAGAACGTCTTCTCAGAGGAGTTCTAACAAAAATCACCGAGGATATGCCAACGAAAGCTTCGGCAAAGGATTCCATGGCACGGTCTTCGTCACTGCACAGTATACATGTCACTCCAAGAACGCCAATTGTATCAAGATCCCACTACAATACTCGCGAAGAAATGGAGAATGACGCGGAAGAAGGGCTTGAGATGAGTTTGCTTGGTGAGGAAGAGCGGCGACAGGCTGCGCGCGATGTCGATGAGGATGCTTCCGATGACGGCCTCAAACATCCCACGTCCTCCAAGGATAAGCGAGCAATGGTTCTGCTCTGTGTCTTGTGTGAGCTTCCATGCCGTTAGCGCCCAAGGTCAGCCAAACTCACCTGCCGACCAGATCTAATCCAGGGTGTCCCGGTATGCTTTGTTATGATCCACCGAGAGTTGCACTAAAACCGTATTGAATCATTTTATTCAGCTAGGACTCGCTTTAGGTCTGTTACATTTTTTTCCTGTTGCATTCTCCTAATTCGAATTGGCCTTAGGCTCCGTTCCCTTCCTTCTCAAGGATCATCTGTCATACTCTCAGCTAGCAACATTCGCTTTGTCTAGCTATCCTTATTCGCTCAAGCTTCTTTGGTCCCCCATAGTCGACTCTGTCTTCTTTGTTTCCATAGGCCGTCGGAAATCATGGATTATACCGATGCAGCTCATCGTTGGGACCTTGATGTTATACATATCATTCAACGTCCAGAGACTTATGGATGATGTTCGGCTTTCTCGTACCGCCTGGCTTCTTTGCTGATTGATCTACAGGCGGCCGAGTATGTTTATGAACTCACGTTTGTTTTCACATCACTCGTGTTCATCTCAGCCACTCAAGGTACTGCTGCCCGGAGTTGTTTATTCTATATTAAATCTGACTTCTTTTGATTTTCAGACATCGCCGTTGATGGTATGTTGTTTCCGGACCTGACTTCTTCGCGTGTCATTGAAACGGCTGTAGGTTGGGCTTTGACCCTTCTCTCACACGAGAACTTGTCATATGCATCTACGTGCCAAACAATTGGCCTCAATACTGGTTATTTCGCTTCATTCACAGTCTTCCTCGCTTTCAACAGCAGAGAGTTCACGTGCGTTTCCCTCCTTCTCATTATGACGCCCTCGACATCTCTTTTCAGCGACCAATGGGGGTTGCCGCATCTCTCCTTGAGTGCGTACTTGAAGTTCTGGGGTGTGGCCAGTTACTTAGTGACTATGTGGCTTCTCTTTTTCAAGAAGGAGGTCAGTGCCTCAAAATCGTGTAAATACAGGTCTAATGCCCGAGTTTAGGACAAAGAGCCTGCTAACGGGGCTGACATGAGCATAACCGGTGTTTACAAGACCATATGGTCGATTTGCAAACTCAAGCGTATGATCATTTTCATGGTCTTTCTGAACGCTGACATGATGCGTTATCTAGACATCCAACAGCTCATGATAATGCATTTCTTTGCCAAACTAGGTTTTGCTGCCAATGATGCGGCTACCTCTTTAAAAATGGTCGAAAAGGGATTCAGACGCGAGGAACTTGCCGTCGCGGTCCTCATCGACTTCCCTTTCCAAATTGCTGGCGGATGGCTGGCGGCGCGTTGGTCTCGGGGTGATCGACCACTCCGCCCTTGGGTCATAGCCTTTGTGCCGCGGCTATTCTTTTGTCTCGTGGGCACGCTAATCGTGTACTGGTTCCCAACACCACCGATATCTGGGGGTTTCTTTGCCTTCCTGATAGTGCAAACCGTCTTGGCGTCGTTTTCAAGGTAAGTATATGTTTAATACGAACCGTGGTCCGCACCGATTCAACTTTGTATGAAGCACCGTGCAGTTTGTTGGTATTTCGGCTTTTCACACTCGAGTGTCAGATCCTCTAATCGGGGGCACCTACATGACGGTGGGTTCGAGAATCTTCTCATCTTGCATTGCTCTTACCTCGGTCAAGTTATTGAATACATTTACGAACCTTGGGGGCACATGGCCTAAGTGGTTCGTTTTGAAGGGTAAGATTGACTTTCGTCATTCCTTCACCGCTCACCGAAAGCCTAGGTGTTGATCTCTTTAGTGTGGCCACGTGCAAGGTAACAGATGCTGGCACAGAAATTGCTGTCAGAGGTAAATGATTCTTTTCTGTAAGAAATTTTGACCTGACGTTTGGCAAGCGACGGAATGTGTTTCCGACTACGGAAAAGCGATGTGTAAAGACATCAACGGGGAATGCATCACGGAGACTGATGGATACTATATCGTCTCTATTATCTGCATGACGTTTGGTATACTGTTTCTGTTGAGTTTCATCATGCCTACGGCGCGTAAGCTACAAGGTCAGAACTGATTGACAGAGTTGAGCTAATCAGCCGCTGACGGTATTGTGTTACAGAGCTCCCTTCGTCGGTGTGGCGTGTAAAGTTGTGATCATATTGTTGAGGGGTACCGCTATTGTAGACTATAGCTTCTTATCATTGCAATACATAATTGACTAGAACTTGCGCCTGCCCTAAAGACCTACCCGAAAGGCCTACTTACCACGTGAGAAACACATCTTAAATTTCTGAAAAAAGCCGCGAACTCAATTTTTCGTGACTTCGAGTTTACACACTCTCAACGCAGACTATCACAAAATGTCGACCAGCACGATGCATTTTGGCCCCGAATGGATGCGCACCAAGCAACCAGCACTTCGGATGCAGGCCGAGCCGACTCCACCACCGCCAGCAAGTGCTCCGGCTTCATACGCGTCCACATATTCTGCTCTTGTCTCTTCTGCACCAGTACCATTCTCTGACAGCCGAGACGAGGCTCACCCTTTCAGGTATTCCAAAGGGGAGCTCCTTCAAATTTTCCGTGATGGCGGTGGGCAGGGTGGCTTGGGCCTGGAAGTCGAACGCTGGGAAGGTGTCGTTCGTGAAATAGGAACAGAGCCTACATCCCTACGCGAAATGGGGGAGGCCGAAAAGAAGGTGAGTACAACCCCAAGATATTCAGTCCGTATTGTCGCGTTTTCGTCTGCTGACCTGGGGCCTCATGTCCTGCAGCTCTTTTCGGTCTCCTTGAATTCAGATTTACGCCGTCGTCAGTCCACCGACTACCTTCCTGCATCGTCCGGCCAGAATTCTGGAGCAGACAGACCTAGGTTGACCCACGTAAACTCAGCTACTGGAGCCGCCAGTCCTCTTAGAGAGCGGTTCGGTTCTTTAGCTGGTAGAAGAAGGGGCGATAGTACAGGCGGTCAGACTCTTTTTTTTTTTCTAGTTGGAATTAATATTGATACGTTTTGCAGATCAAATTGCCATACCTCGCAAGCTTTCCTTATCCTCTATGCAATCACCAATGTCTCCTCGTGATACAGGTCTTCCATCTCCTCGTCCTTCTCGCATGGGGGCAGGCTTTGACGGCGTGTTGAATGGTGGAGACTCGTGGGTAGCTCGACGGCGCGCCTCAGAGGGCCTAGTGAAGTCTGGCGGAGGAATGACACGGGATCCTGGCAGTGAATATCAACCGGATGGGAAGAGTTCAGAGATTAAAGAAGAGGACGAGAGCGCCGCGCAAGCCACGGATCGTGACCCTCATCCGGACGAATTACTTCCTCATAGCGCTGATGATGAGGCTACGGCAGCTGCTGGAGCGTCCCATTCCCAAACCCAGATTCTCGATGCAAGTGTTGCTCAGATGTCCTTGGGAAACGACAACAGGCACAGTAGTTCTGCATCACCCGCCAACAGTAGTGCAGGATATCCTCCTCCGGGTCTTGCGGATGTATCTAACGTCGAATGGTCTTATCTGGACCCTCAAGGACAAATACAAGGTATGTCTTGTGTTTCCCTTTTTCGAATTGCTAAACCTCCGTTCACAGGTCCTTTCCGTGCGAATGTGATGCAAAAATGGCATGACGAAGGGTACTTTACTGCCGATCTACTCATGAGACGGACACACCTCGACAGCGACTGGACGTCCGTAGGCGAATTAATTCGTCGTGTCGGTGGTCCCCAGATATTCCTAACTCCAATAATCCCAGCTCTCCCTCCTGGTTTATCTCGTCATGTCGATTCTCCTCAGCATATATACGCCATTCCCCAAGATCAATTTAACGTTCCGTTCCAGCCTGCACCCATCCGTTCACTGCGCAGTTCGACCCTGGACAGTTATTTGGGCAGTTCGAACGTATCGGAATCCCCCGCTTCGTCGCTGGGAGCAGGCCGATACAGTAACGGATCTCCGGACCCCAGTGCTTTCGGAGGTCATGCAGGAAATTTCATTTCATCTGACGCGGGTGTGTCAGGGCGAAGAAATAATTTTGGCGATGGCGGCATAGATCACAGATCGTACGGGCAATTCACACCAAATAGAAGCTCCGCCGTGGATAGCACGTATTCAGCTAACGGACCTTTCGCTTCCAGCCCATGGCCAAGTTCTACCGGCAATGCCGTCGCCATCGGTTCTGGCTTCGACTCGGGGCGAGCGTCAGCGGAACTATCGCCGTTGCCACCATCATTCCACAACAACGGACTAGGATCCTCTTTTCCCGGCGGTTTTAGGCCTGTCACATCGCAAGATAATCTGCATATCACCAATACTTTTGGGGGTACTGACTTCCACTCGCTGGATCCTGTCTCAGATGCTTCCTCTCTGTCGACTTTTAACAGTTACAATGCATTCCCTAACCAGCCACTCGTCCAGCAGTCATCTGAACCTATTGCCACCCGCATACCCCAACAACCGATACCAGACAGCAGTTCTACCGTTCCTCTATCACCATGGGGAAATATTCAAGATGCACCTACCTCTGTTTCTCGACGCGGTGGCCCGTTCGACTTGAACCATCCCGCATCAACTAATCCTTCACTGCTTGAACAAACGGTCAGCCCTTCACCTTGGGGTGCATCTGGGTCTTTGCCGCGAGCAGACATCTCCAAGACTATTGATTCCTCTCCCTGGCCCGCACCTGTGCGACCTGCCACGGAAAATAGAAAGGAGGATGTCGTTGTTCCCCACAGTCTCCCGAGAGACAATTTCAAGCTGAACCAGTCATCGAATGTTGAAAGTACCGCCCCCCAAGTTCTCACGCAGTCACCGGAACCAACCCCTGCAGAAATGCAGGCAGATTCACTCCTTGCATCCTCTAACAGGAAGCCTAGGGGAGTCAAAGCGTCTGTGCCTTCAAAGCAAAGCGTTATCCAGCCTGCTCCACGACCTCCATCTCCCACAGCTTCCTCCCCCATTCCAGTTCACAAACCTGCTTGGGTCAAAGATGATGATGCTGGCAAACTCTCGGGTGTTTCATTAAGTTTACGTGAGATCCAGGAGGCAGAGGCCAGGCACGCAGAGGCACGCAAAGCCGCCGAACGGGAACGGGAACGTGCCCGTGCAGCAGCATCCGCTTCAGCCGCCTACGACGAGATACAACCATTCGTTGCTTCATGGGGACTCCCTACGTCTCAGGCTGGTTCGCGTGTAAACAATACCCAGACCAAGGAAACGTCCTCTGTGTCAGTTCCAGCCCCAACTGCTGCACAACCTGTTTGGACGACAGCTATAAAGGCTCTCACAACCAAGAAAACGATGAAGGAGATTCAAGAGGAGGAGGAGAAACGCAGGAAGATGGCCGCGAAGGAGACAGTAGCTTCTGTAGCTTCCCGAAGAGCTTACGCGGAAACCACTGTCAAGGTGAGTGATAGATCTCAATTCAGTTTGTATATGCTTATGCCTCGTAAAGAGTCCTGTTACCGTCACTGTAGGCGGCGGGGCTTGGACAACTGTGGGACCTAGCGGTAAATCCGCCCCTCCTCCGGCTGCTCCAGTTCGGTCACCTGTGTCTTCGGCGCCATCCTCATCAGCAGCTGTTCCTCGGGCTAACGGCACTCCAGCTGCGATTCGACCGGTACCGACGCCAGTACCTCCTAAGTCCACGACCGGAGGCAAGGTGGATGATTACCCGGTCGCCCCATCGCACGAATTTCTCAGGTGGCTCAACGAGTCTCTGAAAGGACTTAACAGTTCTGTCAACGGTGCGTGTTCTAAGATGACGTTACTTGCGTTCTCTTATTATTTTCATTTTCTTCCAGTCGAGGAGATCATGCAGATGCTTTTGTCATTCTCAATGGACCCCGATCCATCCACTATAGAGCTTATTTCGGACTTGATATATTCTAACAGTACGATACTGGACGGTCGACGGTTCGCGTCAGAGTTTGTGAGCAAGCGCAAAGCTGACGCTGCTGCACGAAAGGGAACGGCGTCCTCCGCGGCCGGGATGAACAAACCTGTGTCTATCGCCGAAGTAGTCAAGGCGCAACCGAAACCTCAAGCATCCGAATGGGGTGGGTTCAAAGTGGTCAACAAGAAAAAAAAAGGTGGTAGATCGTAATGATCTGCAGCTTAGCGGTCGGTAAATTAAAGCAGCGCAGGCCATCTAATAAATACCCCTTGAACTTGGGGTTTCTGATCTCTGAAGCGTGGGGCGTCGTTCATGAGTACCACGCTAGTGTTGTTGTGTTGTTGTAATGTTCTGTACATGGATATGTGCTACATATATGATTTAGTTTACCACCATACGAACAATGATGTTGTTTCGTTTGTCCGATTTCTAATATTACATTCGTCTTCGAACCCAACCGAAGACGGACGTACTTACACAACCTTTCATCGTTCGTTTAATATACAGGAACACAGAAGTCACTCGTACGTACCGAGATTTACGACAAGCCAATTGAGATGACAAACGTGAGGGTCAGAGCCAAATCTAAGGAATCAAATCGCTGTAGACCGCATGAAGTTGAAACTTGGGACGAGAGATACGAAATCTTAATCACAACGGAGAGTGATAAGTTTAATGAATTACAATGCAAAAACAGATCCGTGTGTATAGATGAAGGGAAATGAGAACTATACATGTACTAATACGAGTCCAGTTTCATCAATTCAGGGTTATGCTTCGAGCTCCGACCAATCACTTCCCGTATCGTCATCCACTTTCTTCTTTGTGGCAGTCTCCTGGTCCGCGGAGTTCTCCTCTGAGAGGAGGAAGGACTCTCCGGGATCCTCAGAAGACTGCGACTCTACATCGTACGGTCGAACTGTGTCGATGGAACTCGACGAAGGGGGATAGGCGGGAGGGTAGACGGATGCTTGAAGTGGTTGCTCGGTGTCCAGCTCCTTGTCCTTTATGGTGCTACTCTTGTCAGCTGATGACTCGGAATCAAGGTCAGAAACGAGCAATTCAATTGGCTCAGGCCGGGATATAACGATAGCGATGTTCGGAAGAGTTGTATCAGCAGCAATGGCCGCATCTTCGTGAATGGCAACAGCTTCAGCAAAAGCTGGCCCGTCAACCACAACAGGTTCATCGTCCTTCACCGCTTCAGCTGGTGCAGCGCCCTCTGAGGCGAATTCAGAAGTTACCTTCTCAGCAGCCTGTGCATTGTCGGCACCTTGTTTCTCCGCTACCTTACTCTCCTTGGCAGTCTTGCTCCGCCATCGACCCTCAACCTCCCGCTCTAGCTCTTGCAGCGCACTCTCCACCTTTCCAACGACTTCCTTCCTAACACTTCTCAATG
The DNA here is from genome assembly GCA_030407005.1 of Desarmillaria ectypa. Taxonomy (NCBI): domain Eukaryota; kingdom Fungi; phylum Basidiomycota; class Agaricomycetes; order Agaricales; family Physalacriaceae; genus Desarmillaria; species Desarmillaria ectypa. Next base: position 2,722,548 of record JAUDYN010000003.1, on the reverse strand, counting down.
CTTCGTTCCCGAAGCTTTCCACCGAATCCAACTGTGCCAGCAGCCCGCTCAATGACTGTTCATAATACCGCACGGGCACGTTACGGGAGGTGTAAGCCAGTCTCCCTATAAGAGACGACTCAGAGTCTGACGAGGTTGGAGATGGAGCGGGGGTGAAGTCTAGCTGGACAGGGAAGACGAACTCCGACTCGAGGGTATGGAAGGCCGCTTCGACATTCCGGACAGCTTCCATGGATGATACAACGTCTTTGGAGGTGGCGTGCTCGGTGCTGATGAGATGGGCCTTCTCCTTGCCTTTGATGCTAGATGACGAAGGAACGTTTTCATGATTGAGTGATGCGAAGATAGCATGGATGGTGTCCTTGATTTCGTTGGATTGGTCATTGTTCAGGCGGGCCTCAAGTTCGGCCTTCAAAGAAGATTCAATTGAAGAGGCCTTCTGAAAAGAACGAATAAGCTCATGACCAAAGGCTCCAACCATCATTAAAGCGTACCTTCTCCACAGGCTGAGATCTGGATGTCGTGGCATCTTCGCGAGACGCTGGGGCCTCTGCTCTCTGCGCAAAATGGCCGAGCATTGCACCTAAGCATTCTTCAACGGTTATGTGCGAAGACTGCTGGGACTTGACTTCAGATCCCTTGGATTTGGGACCAATTTCAGTGGGGTTAGAAGTAGACGGAACTGACGAAGGATGTGCCACAAGGGAAGCCTTGACCTCGACCTCGTCATCAAGAAAGGCTTTTAGCAGCTCAACAATACCGTTGGGTGCAGGCGCTTCGTCAATATTGTTGGCATGGGACGACGAAGCAGGTTTGGCTTGTCCAGATGCAACGCTGGAAAGAGGCTTTTTAGCATCATCGCTCTTGACTTGAATCTTGCCAACACAAGGACGACGCTTAGGTGCTTCATCCTCTGCGGCTAAGGCAGCCACAATGTTAGCATAGTCTCCGAATGATAGAGACCTCTGGAGACAAGTATGAGGACAGTGGACACTTCGAGAGACTGCGTAACGACCCTTGGGTTCGTCCAGGAAAATGGTATCAGGGCCAACCAGTGGGTATTTAGGACGTGACTGAATGAGATAATGAGAACTAGGCAATTGGTGCAGACCGACTCCGTAACGTACCTGCCGAATGAACGCGACATTCCTGGCTTGCTGAGCGCGGCGGCGAGTTCTCTGTGCTTCCAGAGCCTTCCTTCGCTCCTCCAAGGCAATGAGCTCACGTTGCTCAGACGGCGAGCGCCTCATAGCAAAGAAGTCACGAGTCGCAGCCTCCTGAACCTGTTGATGCCTCTGTCGGCGGACGAGGTCCTCTTGCCCAATCTTCAGGGCAAGGGCAGCCCGTGCCAAGGTCTGTTCTTCCTGCGCCTTAAGACGTTCCTCTTCTTCAAGCTGATGACGTAGTGGGAAAAGACGGTCGAAATATCCGTACGAGTAGCGTTCAACGCCACGGAGTTGACGCTTCTGGAGCTCTAGTTCCTCAAGACGACGGCGAAGGGCGAGTTCCTCATATTCGACAGCAGCTTCAGCCGACAAGTATTCCTTCTCGGCTTCTTTTGCCATAGCAAGGGCAGCCAAATACTTGTCTCTGGGACCGAGCGAGGACTGAGTAGGATAGAATTTGGTAGGGGCGTTGTAATGGAACATGGTTGTTAATAAGATGGGGGGATAATGAAAACAAGGAAAAGGCAGGCATGGCTTTATAGAGAACGGGCAAGTGGCTGAATAAGACAAGGCCGCGCGTCCGTATACGCGCGTCGCGACTAGAGTTTTCGAGCATTTTCCGTGGCTGAGTTGGGCTAGTCAGCCGCTGACTCCGACTCGCGTTATCTGACTCAGCAGCGGTGGCAGTGTCTTTTGTTCTTTGCAAATTTAATTATGTATGTCTAAATATTTACACAATAAATCCCAGATTCGGTCATCACTAAATACTACTTGAGCTTGTAAAACTTGACACTCTTGATTTCCCAGTCTGCACAGGCAATAAACTCACAAGAAACATAGTAATGAGATGTCACTCACAAGCTTCATCAAACGACGCACCTTTTGCCCGGACAAAGTCTTCGCAGCTCGAGTATCCTGTCCGAGCAGCGCAGCTTTGTTCTTGGCCTGGTATCCCCGAGCTACTCCATACTCCACCAGCCCAGTCGCCGCTGACCCCAATCAGCACATTCGATCTGTCCAGAAACAGAAATGACTCACCACAGAGTCGTGTCAAAGATAAATGAATGCTGGTAAAAATATTTGCTGGAATTGCATGCCGATGAAGGCCAGTTCGCCATCGGCGTCCCCCACCTGTCAGGAACGGGCGTCCCAGCATCAACGTCAGACGGAACTGAGCCCTGGGACCAGAAGTAGATCTTGATGCCCTCGTCGTCCCATTTCACTACCGCCAATGAGCGTGGGGTTGTCAAAAAAGATCATTACTCACTGGCATATACTCCGCCACCGTTGTCATTGAAAGCGACACCAAACGAAACGTCAGAGGCAGAGCGCACCCCACAGCCCTGATTGCTCGTCTCGGAAGCTGCACAGTTGGTCCCGCCAACTATAGTTCCTGTGATATTAAGCACGTTCGCATTCGAAGATGTCAGGGAACATCCGACATCAGTGTGAACTGTCGCCTGGTTGTTCGTGTAGTTATTTACACCCTCCACGATGTCTATGGCGCAATAGGATCAATACAATAAAAGAATAGTTTAAACACGGCGAACCTATTTCCCCACCAATGGGCCAATTAGGTCCTATAAAAAAGGTTCAGAACAAAACAGACAGATAAATGGCTTATCTTTTACCGTTCGACCACCATGCACTACGTGACAAAAGAATCAGCGCGACCATCGAATATGGAGAGCAACAGGACTCACGGCCACGTCCCACAGCCCGTCGGCATGTGCACAGAATCCATGATCACTAATACACCGTCGTATGTACTCTTTGTAGTGATACGAATGCTTTGACGATTTCCAGAGACGGTTCCTGTCGTCTCGACACGCATAATAGCATTACCATCCGAGTTCACCTCCACTAACCCATTCGATCTCTGTTTTCTCATCGTTAGCACAAGTACAAGCCGGCACACTGAAAGGCATACACCCGTGCTCTCATCAACATAATCCACAATGCCTACAAAGTTGCTCAATGATGTGCACGGAGCAAACAGGGACACCTGGCAAAACCTACCATGAGTAGGATCCGAAGTCGTCCAGAAGGTCCAGCCATCAAAAAAGTTTGTGCCAACCTACATGTTGCACATCAAGATATATCCTATAGTGATCAAAATGACGACGCACATGAGACTCTACCAAATTATACGGGGACGAAGACGATGAAGTAGTAGCGGAAGCACTCGACGTGGATGCAGTCCTCGTGCTGCTTGTCCCGGAGTGGCTACTACCACCGCTACTGTTCCCACCACCACCACCACCACCAGTGTTATTATTGTTTGATGATCCAGCTTTGCAGTAAGTCAAGCGCGTCTGCGGGTCGACCTGAGACTGCTGGGAGACAAGGACCGAGCCAAAGGCCAGGCGAAGGTCGCGCGCTATGCTCTTGGTGTGTCGGAGGGCAACATCATGGACACGGGAGACGAGACTTGCTGAGACGTCATGGGAGACGATGAGGACGAGGAGGTACACAGGTAGCACATGGAGAAGGAGCATCTAGAAAGCAGGCCCTGTCTGTGGTTGTTGAAGGAGTATAATAGAATTAAGAGGCAAAAGGAAAGGGATATAATGTAGGATGTGGTGGTGGTAAAGAAAGACGACCGGCACCTGTTCTTAGAACAACCTGGACAACAAATGTATGAAAGGGACAATGCTGGCACCAAGAATAAGCAGACCCCAAAAGGAAAGTTTGATCTGATCAAGCCCCTCGTCCACGAGGTCAGCATCTGTTCTCATGCCCGTTTCGTTCTCCTCTGCGACTGCCTTGCTACAACTGTACGACAGACTCTGTATGGCCCCTTGCTCGCTGCGAGTATCGATCAATCACCGCCAAAAATCCTAATAACAGGTCATAAGTAATATTCATGGCTCTAATACATAAACACCTCGTAGCATAAAATCAACCGAAACGAGCGTTCTTCATAATAGGTATGGTATGTAGAAGATGTTACAATCGAACAACGACGAGTCAGCCACCAGTGGTGTAGACATAAAGATTATAGTAACAAAAACAAACTGTCCATTTGCCGACCTGCGTGAGAACGACAGCCCGGAGTCCCAAGATGCACGCATCCATCCACCAATCAAAAGACCTGCCAAGAACGACTAGCGATGCGAACCCGGTGCAAACGCCTCCCGAACACTTCGACGGAGCTCTTCGTGCTCACGGGAGCTGCCCACAGATGATCCAGGCTGCATGTGCGATCCGGGCACACTCGAAGATAGCATCCCTTCATCTCCTTCGACGAATTCAAGAATTCTTCGCGAGAGCAGCTGGATTTCGCCTTGGCCATCACCAGTATCCGTCTCATCATCATACATTTGGTTGTGCGAGTGGCGGGAGTCAACAGACTCCGAAGGTGACGACGCTCCCGAATTCGCGAGATTTCGAATGTTAGGTAACAGCAGTGGAGAACTTCGAATACTGCTGATCAACTGCGGGTCTAAACGAGATATCAGCTACGTTCACAATTACCAAACAATTGTTTCATACCGTTGGATTCGAGGAGTTGCACAATCGTCCAGACGGCGATGTGTTGGAAAGTTGCGTCGGGACTCGTCAAGAATCTGTACAAATACTTGTGCATACCGCCATCAGGTTTGTCCCAGACGTCATTAAAAGCGGAGTAGTCATCCGTCGACGACCGGCCATCTGATCACGACAATGAGTCTCCGAACTAAAAGCGACGATAAGGGTCGTTACTCACCCTTAGATGAGAGATTGCCTAGAGCTGCAGCGCTGTTTCCTTGGACTTCAGAGCTGGGCGAATTGGTGAGAGGAATCAAAACTTCACAAATGCCCATTTCAAGCAGCCGCCCCTTGAGTTCATCTGTAGGGAGGCATCAATGACTGGAAAGGAAGAAAAAGGCCAAAGACGAACCACTCAACGCCAGAACTGCTACGCACGCTGTCATCTCACTCTGTACATTGATTGGAACCTCCAAAACGAGCTCCTTGATGGACTCCACCGCACCCGCTTTCACGATCGCTGTCTTGTTCTTCTCCGAACTAGCGGCCAAGTTTCGCAGAGTTGAGATAGCGTGGCATTGGACCTCTTCATTGTCCTTGAACGAAAGGAGGTTGATCAAAGGTTGCAAAAAGCCGGATTCGATTATTGGCGATTCGTTCTGCGGATGTATGGACACATTTCGCACACAAGCCGCTGAAGACAGGATCAAAGGGAGATATGTGGACTGTAGGAGCCGAAGTAGTGATGCCAACCCGTCTGATTTGACAATCTCCAATTGATACTTCTCTGTAAAAATTTTTTCATATTACTCCGACTGGACAAAGATAACAACACGACCGGCTTACCATCACTTGCCAAGTTCCTAAGTGCCAGAGCTGCTTGGCATTGAACTTTCAAGCTAGAGCTGTCCATGAGCATGACCAAACTAGCGACGAGCTTGGGTTCGCTCTGAGCCAACTTCTTGCGGTTGGCACCTGCAAACATAAATTCGATTAGGAATCTCCTCAAAGTCGATGTAACGTACCATCTACAGCAATGTTACTCAACGCAGTTGTGCAATAGTATTGGACGTCAGTATCAGGCGAGTTCAAGAGACTGACAAGCACAGGGATAGCGCCTGCATTGACAAGCTGCTGCCGGTTCTCGTCTAGAATGCTCTGTCAAAATTGTCGAATTGGGATCATGCCAACTTACCAGAATGGGTCATATTTAGTAGGGCACCAGTGGCGTTCCTTTGAACGCGCATATCTTTCGAACGAGCCAAGCGTGTCAAAGGAACAAGAGCACCAGATTTCGCAATCTTGGTCTTGTTGTCATCTGGTGGAGAAGGGGCTCACTATTCGTAAAAGGGGTATCCGTATGAAAATGCATACCATGAGTAGCCAAATTTGTTACACATCCAACGGCGTTGCATTGCACTTCTACGTTGGGGCTTAACATTTGACGAATCAAAGGTTCCAAGCCACCCAGTTTGACGATGAGAAGTTTGTTATCGGCTAGAAGGTGTCCATTGATTCCATCAACATAAAGTTTGAAAGGTTGACTCACTGTTGACTGCAAGGTTTCCAAGCGCAGCACTGGCAGCTCGTTGCACCTCTGTGTCATGACTGCTCAACAGGAAAAGAATGGGGTCCAGAGTGTCTCGACCAACGGGCCTCACTTCCTTCTCAGTGATCTCTGCGAATGCGAGAGCGGCACTCCTCTGCAGATCGACATTGTCAGAAAACGAAAGTGTTGTCAACGCATTGAGAGGCGAGCCAGTAAAAAAGTTGGTGGTAGTGCGGTCTGCGGATGCTGCGTTCAATATGCAATAATATATGGACAAGAGATGGACCCACTCTCAAGGTACTGAAGGAGATCTGCCACAGCCTCTCGCTCATTCTCCAAGAGAAGTGGCTCGTATGCTTGCGACTTGCGCGAGTGGACTGTCAGGTGGTCAGTGGTGCCAAGGAGTCTGTAGGAAACGGCCTTACAACAGGTGTCGCAGCAGCTGAATGCGTTTCCCATGTCGACGGGGACGATGAAATATACAGGCTTAAGGAAGGAGGGAGAATAGTCAAGAAAGGGAGGGAAGGGGGGGAGACGACCTGGCTGTTCAAAATTATGGACACCCTCGAGTCTCAACCGAACCGGCAATTTCCGTGACTGTCACACACATAACTGTTACACTTCCTATTTGGGTCCGGCAGTCGGCGCATTAACGCGGCAATGACTCTGCTCAGACGCGGGGCAACATCGATTCGGCGTCTCTCAACGATGGTTCATCTCAATGTCGCGCCTCTTCGTCGTGTTCAATTGCCCATGGATCCAAAGGTCGAGCTGAGCGAGGGCGAAGACCGATTATGCACCCTACTTGACGAATGCACTCAGTATCTGAAGGCGGAAAAAGGTATTAGCACGTCGTGCCGCATAGCAGGTGGCTGGGTACGGGATAAAGTGCGTGGTGTTCTCTCTTTATTACTGTCACGTTCTCATTAGCATTCAAGTTGCTTGGTTCCCAAAGCAACGACATAGATATTGCTCTTACGGACATGATGGGATATCCTTTTGCTGAGCATCTTGCTGCGTTCGCCAACAGTCGTGGTATCGAAACCGGAAGTATCAGCAAAATTGCACAGAATCCTGATCAGTCAAAACACCTCGAAACGGCAACCCTGAAAATACTAGGCCTGGAACTCGACCTTGTCAACCTCAGGAGTGAGGAGTATGCCACCAACAGCCGGATACCGACCGGTGTGGTAAGCGTCGTGGGATATCACATCTATACGCCTTGTTCACTCTGTCCCAGGCCTTCGGGACTCCGCTTCAAGACGCCTTGCGACGTGATATCACTATAAATGCACTATTCTACAATGTTCACAGTCGTTCCGTCGAAGATTTCACGGGTCGGGTACGTGTTTTGCTATTTATGAGTAGCATAGCGAAATATAATTCTCGGTCAGGGTCTAGACGATCTCCGTCTAGGCACTATCCGCACCCCTCTTCCGCCTCAAGAAACATTTTTGGATGATCCCTTGCGGGCCTTGCGGTGCATAAGATTTGCCAGTAGATTCGGCTTTAAAACAGTCCCAGAAGTTGGAGAGTGTCTTAAAAAGACAGAGATACGTGTGCGCGTCTGCCACCGTCAAAATTCAACTGACTCAACTCTGCTCCAGGACGCTCTTGTGTCCAAAGTGTCACGAGAACGCGTAGGAGAAGAAGTTTCGAAAATGATGAAAGGTATACCTTTCCGTCATCCCGTCATGCAATCTGATGCTTCTTAGGAGACTCTCCTCTGCACGCAATTCAGCTCATTAACGACTTTGAACTTTACGACTCTATATTTTCTGCAATACCACTGGAAATCAAAAACGCTTTTTCTCGCACTCCCGAAAAGGTTATACTGTCGTTACAGTGTACAGCCGTACTACGAGCTCTCATAGAGCACCCCGAGTCGTCTCCTCTACCTCTCTTACATCGAGCATTACTAACGGCAGTAAATAACGATGCTACCTGCAAAAGTCGATTGTATCTTGCTTGTGCCATCGCTCCATATATCGGTATTACCTACAAAGATAAGAAGAAGAAGACTTATCCAGCTCCGTTCTCTGTCGTCCATGATTCACTTAAACTAGGGACGCAAAATCATTACTCAGATGGCATACCTGCGCTTGTCGTTGCCTCAGATCTCCTGAAGTCTCCGAGCTTGGATGATGAACGGTTTAAGACAAAGCCTGAGAGAGTAGCAATTGGTCAGTACATTCGGCATCCTTCTCTGTATATTCAACAGGTTATCGGCAGGTATGCTTTTGCGTCAGAAGTCGATTCACAATCCGAGCACGGGGTCACACTGGACCAGCTCAATGCTGTTTTCTCTTGTACGAGAACTGGGGCCTTTGTATGATCCCTCGTCAGATGCGATCAATGGTAATCAGATTCATGTCATTTGGTGCCCCTCCGTGAACTGACTTTCTTTCAGCAGAAGACGCTGAGAAAGTAATACGTGTGTATAATGAATTTACAGCTCGAATCGAAGAGCTTGACTTGTTGGGGGCTGCAGATGCAAGGACGCTTCTAGATGTAAGTTCACGATTACTCAAAAAAAAAGATGCCTGGCATATGACACATATTATCCTAGGGACGAGACGTTGTGAAGATCCTGGAAGCCAAACCCGGCCCTTGGACGGGTCAAGTGCTCACACAGGTGATGGAATGGCAACTCGAACATCCAGAACGGACAAAGGAAGATTGCACAGCATGGCTAATGCATGCTCATTCGACGGGTCTAATACGAACCGATTTTGCCGCAGAACCTGTTCGGAAAAAAGCAAGAACAGCTTGAGGGATTACGAGTAGCCCTCTCAATAGAGCAAGAATTTTAGTTATGCCACGCAGTTTTAGCCATAACAAAGTTCTTCAAAAATGCAGTGAAGGAGGGGACAAGAGTGCTGGAGCGTTAGTCGTCCGTGCCTGCTGATCTTGAGAAGATGCCGGGCGTGTTTTTTTTCGGCGCGAAGCTACTCTGGCATAGAAGAGCCTTTTCTCTTTTGTCCCTCGGTACATTACTCGCCGTTGGACTGGCATCATCTTGTTAAGATAAACTGTGATCCTTGACTGATGCTCTACATATGTAATTGAAAGATCTTCGCGTGATAGAAGGTGCTAGGGCCGTATTCTCATTGTTAATCAACATGAATTATTCATCCGAAGTATCCTTTGTGCTTCGCTTAAAACCTTCGCCTCCTGCCTCTGCCTCGACCTTCGCTTTCCGTCTCTTGGATCCGGCAATCATATCCCTAACAGAAGGATTAAATGATCGTTCCAATGTGAACTTGAAGTCAGTTTTCTTTACCTTTTCTTGATTGCAGCTTGGCGGCCTATCCTACGAGCCGTGTTAACCACTTCAGCCCGCGCCACTTTCCCCATCTGCCTTCGCTTGAGCTTGGAGGGTTTGGGTAGTTTCGTTATCCACTCTGGCACTGGAGAACCGGATTGCAATAATACGTTTGCGATGCTTATCAGGATTTAGGTCAGCCGAGTTCTCGTATCACTTCAAAAGATATCCTCACGACTTTAAATAGGGCGCATCCTCGTCAGTGAAAAAGGTCACAGCCTTCCCTTCCCTGCCGGCTCGTCCGGTTCGACCTAGAAAGATTGAGAATATGATTCCAGCTGGACAGGCCGACGTACCTATCCGATGTATATAACTCTGTACACTAGTAGGAAAATCGTAATTGATCACTTCACGAACCCCTTTGAAGTCCATTCCACGGGCCATAACCTCGGTCGACACCATCACCCAGCTTTGACCTTGCCGCATACGGGTGATGGCATCTTCACGTTCCTTGTCTGACATTCCAGCATGAAGACAGTCGACATTTGGCACACTATTGAGCACTAGTTCTTCTGCAAGTGAAGTCGCTCGGGGCTGTGTCGACGTAAAGATCAAAACGGGAGGGTTGTATGGTTGAGCAAGATAGGCTAGAAGGCTGGGTAGCTTGGAAGGATCATCGGCAACATATGTGAGAGATTGTGCAATAAGAGGAAGTGGTGTGTCTCTAAGGAAGGATCTAAGTTTGTCACTGACATTGAAACTAAACCTGATGCACATACTTGAGACCCACGACAATCCTAACGGGGTTGTGAAGCATTTCCATGGCGGTTTTTTCAGCGCCAGCAGGAAGTGTCGCGCTAAAGACAGCCTTTTGCAAGTTTGGGTGAATACAAGCGGCGACAACTTCTTGAACTTGCGGCAAAAACTCTGCATCTAGCATTCGATCGGCTTCGTCGAGAATGAGAAAACGGACACTGGGAACGCCGGTATTATTCTTCAACGGCAATAGAAGACGAACAGAGAAGCGTACTTGTTTAGCTTCATGCTTCCAGATTGTAGGGAGGATACCAATCGTAATGGCGTACTAATGATGATATCTACAGCAAAAAGCTTTCGGCTATGGAACTCTATGATCGGTGCGTTCAGACGCACCTGCTTTGTCCCTAGCCCACTTGTCGGATAGCGTGTTTGCCGTTGCCTTGCTGAACAAGATAACCCGCCATTTTCGTCCATGGCATAACTTCAGACATTCGTTATGAATCTGATGCGCTAATTCTTTCGTCGGAGCAAGGACAATAGCTCTGACTCCGGAGCCATATTTCCCATTTTCCGTAACAGATATTGGTGCACTAAGGGAGGATATCACAGGGAGAAGATATGATAATGTTTTTCCGGTCCCAGTCGGCGAAATGGCAGCAAGATCTCGAGACTGTTACCTTTATATTGCATATCAACGCAATAAAGTTTAGTATAGAACACACACCTCGAGTAATATTGGTATTCCGTGAGCTTGGATGCCAGTGGGCTCCATAAAACCACTTTTTGTCAGATTGGCCTTGAGAAGGGATGATATATTGTAGCGTTCTGCCAGTTGTTCAAAGCTATCGGCAGGCTCCGGTACGTCTTTTCCTTTGCTTATAACACGATGTCGATGAATTGGGGACTTTGGAACATCGCTGAGTCGCGTAGGCTCTTCGTCGTCATTGTCATCTTCTTCAATGGCATCTTCAACTTTCCGCTTCTTGGTTTGCCTCCCGTCAGAAAGAACATTGGTCTTGCGTTTTCCAGTTCCTCCTTGCGCATACTTGAAGAAATCAAGCTCGGTGGGAAGTGGTGAGTTTCCCTTTTTCGTTGAAGAACTGGATGCTGGCTTTGACTGACTGACCATTGAGCGACATGAAGAATCTGCAAGATCAAGGAGACGCACGTTGAACCTTTGCACGTCATTCTGAAAACGCTTCTTGTTGAACTGTGCGCCACCTCTAGACAGCAACTGGAAAGCCTCCATCAAGAATGGCGGAAAGAAAACGAAGAAAAAAAACAGATTAGATAAGAGATGCAGATTAGATCTTAGTTCTCACGCACACCATCCCTGCCTAACTCTTGCTTGCGGCCCGCACGTGGAACTTTTTGCTAGGTCATGCAGGAAACTTGCAGCGTGTTCTTGGCCGGATGAGAACGATATTCACATCACTCTCATTGGGACCGCATGCTACAACGGGCCGATAGGTAGTCAGACGGTGAAACATGCCCAGTTGCTCTTTCCGATGTTATTGCTGGACATCTTCTCGTGATATATATGCTTCTCCCCGGTATTTACCCGCCGTATGGACCATCTCTGTGACATAAAAGAGGCATTCTTAGGATTTGCCACTTCGTGTCTCTACCCTAAAGATGAAGATTTGGCTTCTGCCCGCGTTCTCTCTTTTTTCCCTCTTCACTACGCGTGCAGCGGTTATTGTCCCTGGTGCAACATGGACTGATACCTCTGGAGCGGTCATACAGGCGCACGGAGGCGGATTTTTGAAAGTTGGTGATATGATCATCTCAAAGAAGCCATCTTATTGAGACCATCCATATCAGATTGGATCTACATACTACTGGTTTGGAGAGGACAAGTCTCACAACAGCGCCTTATTCAAAGCAGTGTCATGCTACACGGTTATACGATTCCATCCGTCGTTTAGGTCCTTAGAACTAACAGAAATATAGTCTAGTGATTTTATGACGTGGTCCCGTCAGAACGATGCTCTTTCTCCTATCTCCGCTACGGACATATCGACTTCGAATATTGTTGAACGTCCAAAGGGTCTGTTATTGTATCGATGCTATCCTCGATCTCTACTCACTACCAGCACTAGTTATCTATAATGCCCAGGTATCGTACATGCCGGTTCTGTTTTCAACGTTCCTTCTCCCTGATGCCGTATTAAGAACTCCGAATATGTTATGTGGTTCCACTCTGATTCGTCAAAGTGATTACATCCCTTCGAATTCGGCATACAGGAGCATTCTCTGATTTAATCCAGTTACGGCGCCGCCATGGTCGGCGTTGCAACCGCTACCACACCATGTGGCCCTTATACATACAGATCAAGTTGGAAACCGCTCGGAGCCGATTCTAGGGACATGGGACTATTTGTCGATGGTTTGTTTTGTGTTAATTTGAAGAACTGTATCCTAATTATCATAACCAGATGATTGTCTGTATCTTGAAAGCGCAATTGAATCAAACTGATTTCTGTGCATCAGCGACTGCTTATCTGCTATATGCGTCAGATAACAATCAGAATTTCAAAATCTCCCGATTGACCGCCGACTATCACAATGTGTCTGCACAAGTCAGCGTCCTTTCTGGTAAGCATAGCTCATGCCACTCCATCATTTTGACCCTTTTAACTCTCTACCGGATAGCTTCTACTCTGGAATCTCCTGGCATCGTCAAGCGCAACGGGGTATAGTTTGTTTTAATCGTCTCTATGAAGCCTCATAGTTGACAGGTATATTATCTTTTTGCCTCTCACACGTCTGGATGGGCTCCCAACCCAAACAAATATTTTTCGGCAACGGTGAGTCCCTCTGTTCTTGTCATCGACCAAAGAGTACTTCTCACTGCTTGATACCACAAAAGTCACTGTCAGGACCGTGGTCGTCCCAAGCTGATATAGCGCCTGAAGCCGTTCGAACATACTTTTCACAGAACACGTATGACTTTCCTTTGGGATCAAATGCGATATACATGGGCGATCGGTGGAGGCCATCTTTGCTCGGAAACAGTCGCTACATGTGGTTTCCATTATCGTGGTCGTCTGGATCTCCCCAAATAGTCGCTGCGGACGTTTGGAGTATGAACGTAGCATCAGGTGTGCCCGCAATGATCCCTTATAGGTTTATAATGTTACTGACTTTGCGTTAGGAACTTATACCGTAGCCACTGGCACGACTTACGAGGCTGAAGCTGGAACCCGAACTGGCGCTGCCACAATTATCAGTGATTCAGCTTTTTCTTCGGGTGGTGGAGTAGGATGGCTGGGTTCGTTACATACTAACCTTCCATTCTACGTATCTGTCTGACCCTTTCATGGACTAGGTAATGGTGGGACAGTCACTATCAACAATGTCCAGGGAACTGGGTCTCCTCAATGGATCTCCTTGTATTATGCGAATGGTAGTGCTTTTTTCCCAATATCCGATGTTATCACTAACATGTTGATAGGCGATAGTTCGTGGCGCAATGTAACTGTCAGGTCAGATCTTCTGTTTCTCCTACGTAGACAATTTCATTGATTTAAGTACATTGTGCCCAGTGTTAACGGCGGCACGGGCGTGTATGTGGATCAACCAGATACAGGCGGCGGACATGTTATTTTGTCTGTCCCCGTGCGACTCACCCTCCGAAGTGGTTTGAATTCGCTCACCTTTGGTTCTGGTCAAACCAGTCAGTGCCTGAGAACCATTCATAATATGTACAATACTGACGAATAAGCGACAGATTATGCAGGAGACCTGGATAAGATTATTGTGTATACAGCAACGTAGCTTTGATCTTATCTCACCACAACAAGTCTATGTTATCATTACAGGGGGGAGGAATAAAATTATGAATTGGGTACGACATGCCTACTATATACGGTAAATAAGTCATATTTTGTCTATATACTTCTAGGGTGAGTGTATGCAAGACGGAAGGGATAGTGTGAATTACGCGTGTTATACCTTCCATACAAGCCAAGGAGTGTTATGATACAAGTGTGCTCCATCCTTTTTTCAGTTGCTAGAACGAGTTTAGTACGAGTTATCGTCCTAGAGGAGAGACCTGTACCTCGAAGAAAACGAAGAGCAAGACGGTATTGGGTCCGAGACGGATAAATGCGGGAGTCCAGCCCATAAATAGAAACCTTGGCCCTTCGTTACGAAGAGAAGTTGTCAATACATGAAGGAATGTATCTCCTGAAGACTAGTATAGAAAAGATGAGTCCAGTTCTCTGACAAAAGTGTATAACATACGGATGACATGATGCGTGATCGTATAACATCAGCGGGGGAACAGACGGCTTTATTAGCAGGTGTCAAAAATACAATCAGCTTCAAAGCAAATGTACGAACTGGTGGCAAATGTGCCTGCAAGGACACTAGATGCGATGTGGAGCCCGAGATTGTCTTGGAATTGATAGCTTGTCATGGGTATAGGATGCTGTAATAAGGATGTCTTGAAGAAATCATATCTGTTGCAAGGAGGTCATCATTGGCTCAAACATTATAGGTGACAAAAACTTACGACCACACCTGAGACGACTAGTGGGGAAAATGGAGTCACAAACGTCTCAAGTCAAGGGAAGTGAGGAAGATAACACGGACGTTCATAAGTACCGCCCTCGTCTAAAGGTGAATTCGTCAGCGAGCAGCTTCGATGGGAATAGGAAGGACGAAACTGTATTAGTACCCAGTCCTCTTGTCAGTCCTTTGAGGCCTTCCTCCTTTACAAGTCTGACCAGTCCACTGAGTGCATTGGAATAACCATAGCGTTTCTCCGGCGGCTTAGTGATATCGCTAGTCATTCGAACGAGTAATATATCTGATGACATTCATCAGTTACATGCGACACTGGGACCAAAAGTGCACAACCTGCTGGATTTCCCAAAATACCACCGAGAGCGCCAGCGACAGTAGCAGCCATGAGAAGCTGTATCGTAGAGGGACGGCCGTTGCTTGATAGACGACGTTTAAAATCCTCATAGGCCCCGATGCGCACCATAGAATACGTCATTTGCCGAAGTAGTGAAGCGGACAAGCCTTGGTACAAACTACGAACACCATGACTAGCGACATTGGCGCGTATGACGGAAAATATGGAAGGACGTTTGGATCCAGCTTCGTTGATCGCTGTCTGCATTCGCCTTGAATTCGAGAATGAACAACAATTGCAGCATTACTGAGATGAAAAGAACGCACACTTTCGTTGCATCCAAGGGATGGGTGCAGCTAGCGGCCACTGATTTAAAAAAAAACAGCATTAGGAGGATTTAGACGACATGTAAATTTCACGCACTGGACGCGGCAACACCTGATATTCAGAGAAAACATTTCAACCGTCAGTTGCCGGATCCTCGCAAGATACAAAAACCGTATGTACCTCCAAGCCTAGGCAAAGCAGAGTCAACATCACGACCGCGCAGAAAATGGGGCAGCCATACGCTTACCAGAATGGATAACTATTGGCCATGACGGGAAGGCGACAGAATGAACTAAGCAGAAACGACTTGCGCAGGAATATCTCTCGAATGGAGACCTGTCCGTTCCTGTCCGACGAAGCTGGGTCCTGCCTTCAAGCGGTATTCGTATTGGTACTTCCACTAGTCAGGGTCGGTGACGGCACATCGGAGTCTTTCGGCCGAACAAATCACATTGGGCTCAAATTTGAGTGGCTTTCCTCATTCACAGCACTAAGTGGTCGACTTTGGTGGTAATTGACAGTTGATATCGGATAAAAAAAGCTCAAGGGTCTACTTTGCTTCCTGGACGAGACCACGAACTATTAAACTTGCAAACAGTCGCACATATGACAAGCTCAAAATGTACAACAGTCAATACCAGCCATTTCGGACGTAATCGATCGAATAGGTGATACACCCCGCTACATCCTCAACTTATTTGTGTATACGAGTCTAAACAGCTTTTGCCTTGACCAGCCCTAGAAAGAAGAGAGCACACGCGTCAGCAAATGAGAAAATGTGGAAAGAACAAGCACATATTGAAATGGACTCACGCTCGATTTCTGCAACGGCCTCAGTCAAAGCATCCTTTTGCATTTTGGGATCGCCGATGCTCTTCATCACGTTGTCAATGACTGTCTTGGTCAACTCCGCCTGCTCGCTCTCCTTTTGCTGTTGCTCATATCTGACCCACGAATCCAACACCGACTTAAGCTCGGCAGCGAGTGCGGTTTGTTGTTTGAGGGCAAAGGTAGATGCTTCCAGGGTCACAGTTTCCTGGAAGAAAATCTGTAAACACGCAAGAATTCATATGTCGGTACGAGCACACCTTTGAAAGTGAAAAAAGGCCTTGTGTAAGCTGCACGACGTCCTTCATTTGACCAACGGAGTCGATACGCTCCTTGACGGCCTGAGTATGCTCAGCTCGCGCACTGTCCAAAACTTTCTTGATGCGACTAATGTGTCCCTCTGCCCAGTTCACATATGGCTCTTTGATGGCCTAAATTTCACGGTTACGTTACGAGCCTGTTACGACGTAGAAAAAAAGCCGCGTACCTTTGCCAAGAACGTGAAGAAAATGGCAGATCCCACAAGTAGCACAGTCTCTTCGTTAACGACGTAAAGCTCCTGCGAGATCGCGGCAGCCGTCAAACCAGTACCTAGAATGGCGGTACCGGTCTTCGTGAGCAGACCGGGAGAGGAAGGGAGCTTGTTGATGATTTCGCTCGCTTTGGCATCTGGATCCTTGGGTGGCTGAGTCGCGAGTGACCGGGATACAGCAGGTATGGATGAAATGATACGGGAATGGGGACGGGCCAGAGCGCGAAGAGCTAGACGGGATGCCATGGCCATGACGGTGAGTGGTAGCACAGAGCAATGAAGGAAGTTCCCGGAAGGAATGCTTTGGCACTATTTGGACTGAAAGCCCATAGATAGAACAGCGTGTCAGACTTAAGTAGTCCTAATTCTTATTCACTATCGGAATGGTTGCTTAATGTCTGTCCGAATCCTTTTTAAATAAGGAGGAAGCGCCCCAAAATATGCCGCATATGTCCAGGCGCTTATTCCGGATCCAAACGTGACCGTGGACTCGTGTATTAGGCTTCTTACAATCGATGGACAAGGCAGGATTTAGGGCGGACTCTTCTGGCCACCGCCCTCATCAGCCATGGAACCGTTCAATGGAATAGTACACAATGGTGGTGTTCCGGGAGATACGATCCGCCTGCCTCTTGAAGAGATGTCGGCCAAGGTCCTCATTCTTGATGGTTTGTGCGGCTTTATTGGTATTTATGAACATTTCACTCATTTGTCTTCAATAGTCAGCAGCAGAGTAACATTAAGCCAAACTTATATCAACCCATCAGACCATCCTACCAGTAAGGCACGATATTACTTCCCCGTACCCGCTAGTGCTGCAATATGCTCCTTCGAAATGCGAACGTCCAGGGGCAGAGTTATCACTGGTATTGCGAAAGAGAAGTTACAGGCTCGTGAAGAGCATGAACAGGCAGTTGCCAGTGGGCGTTTTACAGGATTGCTGGAATGGGTCACAGATGATAGTACGGTATTCTACACAAGTGATGAAATGACAAACTTCATTAACTGTTTGCGTAGTCTTCACGATATCTATCGGATCCATTCTACCAAGGGAGACAGCAATAATCAAAGTGGTTGTATGTATTTACTTTATTCGTGTAGGTCTGTGTGGGCTGATTGTCACATGCAGTTTGTTATGAGCCTCATGAACGATTCCCGCGAGGATTCAATCCGCTTTCAACTTCCCATGTGCGTCGGCAAAAGATATGAGCCGCCACCTCCAGATATAGTTTCTGCGGTATCGGCTTCCGCGACAACACGGATTCGTGTCAAGGTCGACATTCAGACCAGTGGTGAGATCCGACAAATCGCCAGCCCGACACACGCGGATGAAATATCTGAGACAAAGTATGTTACCGATCGCGGTCGCCCATCTCGTCGTAGGTCAACGGTCAGGTTCCGCTCGAAGACATTCCTAGCCAGGGATTTCGTTCTCATAGTACAAGCAGACAAGCTTGATGCGCCACGCTGCTTCGCCGAGGTTAGTCGAGGTAGCGGCAGACGGCAGGGTGCCACCCTTGCTCTGCAGTTCACAATAGTGCCAAAGTTCGATTTGCCTCCCATCAGTGCTCAGGAATATCTATTCCTCGTGGATAGAAGTGGCAGCATGTCTGGCAGCCGAATTGAAACCGCAAAGGATACATTGGCATCGCTGTTGAGGGTTCTCCCACAGCAGGGTACAACATTCAATATCATGAGTTTTGGTAGCGACGTCGACGGATTATGGGCCACAAGTCAAGCTTATAGTCAACGTACGCTTGACGATGCCGTGCGTTTTAATCTCTTCCAAACTGCAATGACCTAACCCGGTTATCTTGCTGCACAGACGACGCACATTGACAATATGGAAGCTAACTATGGGGGCACGGATGTTCGTCAAGCTCTGAAATTCACTTTTGAATCTCGCCAACATCAGTATCCAGCCGCAATCTTTGTTCTAACGGATGGAGAGGTCTGTCGCGTTTGAGCATCGTAGTATTTGGGTGCTGAAAGTCTGTTTATAGTCTCATGACATTGATGGAACAACACAGTTAGTTCGTGAGACTGTAGAAGGTTCTGATACCCCACTTCGAGTGTATACCCTAGGAATAGGGTCAACTGTTTCCTCTGCAATGTGCGAAGGCATCGCTCGAGCCGGTAACGGTGTGTGTCTGTTTGCAACAGCAACGGAGGACATCATGGGGAAATGTGCACACCTCGTTCGGGCGGGTCGAACATCATTGGTACAGGACGTTGCAATAGATTGGGGCATTGTGGATCAGTCCTTGATGTCGCCTGTATCTGTCAATTTTTCTACACCGGATGCCACGCGTACAGCGGTCCTACGCCCTCCACCCGTGCTTCAACAGGCACCTACTATAATCAATGATATCCATGCTGGAGTCCGTCTTGTCGTCTATGCTATCATACAGATCAGAGGGGCTGTTGCTCCCAGAGCTGTCACCCTTCGCGGGCGCCGCCACGACACCAATGAACCATTTGAGCTTTCAGTTCCTATACGTCTAATTCAGCTTGTCGATTCTGATCAAGGACATCCCATGGTACATACCCTAGCTGCTTGGTGGTTGATTCAAGAGCACGAAGCCAAAATTGCGCCACCTCCCATTCCATTTGACCGAAATGTTTCTGACTCGGATATACGGAAAGCCACCATCATCAGACTTGGAACGGAATATCAACTTGCCAGCCGGCACACATCCTTTGTTGCCGTTGATCCTGATAACGAGAGACCTCGACGAGACTCCTCTGACCGAACCAGCGCTAACAGTGCGCGTACCATCGCTGATGGTGGGATGTCCAATGTTCAAAATATATCATCCGGAATCACAAGGATTCTTTCTAGTTTTTGGAATGCTCTCTCGAGCTCTACACCTAGAAACAATCGGGTCGTACCCAGCTCTTGGGCCAGCGAATCGCCTTCGGTTACCTCTTTCCCGAGCTCAAGGATATCCTCTAACTATCGCCCTGGTCCGTCAGAGGATGATGGGTACGAGACATACTCAACCATGAGCTCCCTTGAGAGTTCCAGCTCGGAGTGGTCAGAATGGAGCGATATCCCGCCCATGTCTGAAGAAGATGTTTGCCTCCAGCGAAGCCCGTCTCCACAGTATGAGCATGCCAGCTTGGCTCCGGAAGCAGAACGCGATAATCTTCCACATCTTATACATCCTGCATCTCCACCAGATGCACCTCCCGTCGTACCACCCAACATTATTGATCTGATGCGGTTGCAGCAGTTTGATGGATCTTTTAGGCTAGATGATTCTTTTCAGCGAATAGTTGGAGAACGCGCAGTTCACGAAGCGGAGTTATCGCCTATCGATGAAAAGACATGGGCGACAGTGTTGTATGTTGCCTTTTTGATGAAACATATGGACGACCAGAAGGAGCTAAGGGATGATCTCTTGATGAAAGCTCATGAATTTCTGAAGGACGAACCGGATGTCGTCGGATTGGTAGAAAGAGCAAAGAATCTTATTGCCTAAATTCTTAGCGTTGCACATAGGCTCCATTGTACAATTGCTTTGTAATGTATTTTGAAAACGTATGCTCTCAAATTTTACGGTGGTGATTGACCAAGAAGCCATGTGGTCCGTGCGTCGCCGCATGGCTGTGTTTGTCACTGCTTAGCTAACTAGTGCACGACGTTTCCAACCTTCCTTGTCTCGTCTCTTCATCACCCCTTCTGCTTGCTTTTTCGACTTTTAAAACAATATGAGTGCCAACGACAACGAAGACCTTATCGACTATGAAGATGAGCATGACATTGTTCCCAATGGCTCAGCGACAGCGGCAGCCACCAACGGTGCAGCCACAGGTGGTGCAGGAGCTGATGGAGACGACAAGAAAAACTTTTCTGGTATTCATTCCACAGGGTTCAGGTGAGCTACTGTCTTTTCTGATTGATAAGAGATTTTTTCATGCTCAACTCTCTTTTTGTGTAGGGATTTCTTGCTGAAGCCTGAACTTCTTCGTGCCATCAGTGACCTCGGTTTCGAGCACCCCTCAGAGGGTACGTGAATCTGCTCGAAATGTACTCCTTTTCGCTAACGTTTTCAATTAGTGCAACAAGAGTGTATTCCTCAGGCAGTCCTTGGAATGGATGTCTTGTGTCAAGCCAAATCCGGCCACGGCAAAACGGCAGTCTTCGTCCTTGCTACCCTCCAGCAACTGGAAGCCGTCAATGGACAAATTTCAGTTCTCGTTCTTTGTCACACCCGTGAACTTGCCTTCCAGATTAAAAATGAATACACCCGGTTCGCCAAGTACATGCCCGAAGTTCGAGTCAGCACATTCTATGGCGGTACTCCAGTTTCCAAAGATGCCGAGACCCTTCGCGACAAGAACAAATGCCCTCACATCGTCGTTGCCACTCCTGGTCGTCTGAATGCCCTCGCAAGGGACAAAGTGTTGGATGCTAAAAACGTGAAGCACTTCGTCTTGGACGAGTGTGATAAAATGCTTGAACAGCTTGGTTAGTCATACGAATTTCGGACCCACATCATCCATCATCCTTTTGTCTCGTCTTTGCCGAGCGCCTTAATGGGCATGGCTTCGACCTTCTTTGGCGCATATGGGACTTGTCTCCTACCTTCGATCCCGAGTAGCTATGGGCAGGATTCGGGAATAGTCATTGTTGACTCGTTGAGGGTTGTGCGAATTTTGGTTCGCCGAGATTAAAGAGAGTCGGAGGAGGTTTCGATCGAGCGCTCGAGGATGTCGCTGCTACCCGAAGAGTCTGGGCGCCTTTTTTCTTTTCGATTCCTTTTTTCGTTTGCACACCGTATGGACCATTTCATCTAATTGCGACACCACCCATTAGACATGCGACGAGACGTACAAGAAATTTTCCGAGCTACGCCTCACCACAAGCAAGTTATGATGTTCAGCGCGACACTGGCGAAGGAGATACGAGTTACTTGCAAAAAATTCATGGCCAACGTAGGTCTTTGTTTTTCTGCGCAAATAGCGGTTATTGATTGGTTTGTTTTAGCCCCTTGAAATCTTTGTTGATGACGAGACAAAACTTACCCTGCATGGCTTGCAACAACATTATGTCAAATTGGAAGAGAGCGGGAAGAACAGGAAGTTGAACGATTTGTTGGATACGTTAGAATTCAACCAAGTGAGTACTTCATTTGTTGTTGACGTTTCCTTGTCGAATATTTTCTAGGTTGTCATTTTCGTGAAGTCTGTCGCCCGTGCAATCGAACTTGACAAACTGCTTGTATCTTGTAATTTCCCTAGCATTAGTATCCATTCTGGTCTCCAGCAGGAGGAGCGGTTAGTGGCTTTCACCTTCATCCTTTAATATCCTTATCAATGAAATTGCAGTATCAACCGATACTCTGCTTTTAAAGCGTTCGAGAAGCGCATTCTTGTCGCCACTGATATCTTCGGTCGTGGTATAGATGTTGAGCGGGTAAACATCGTTGTCAACTACGACTGTCCACCTGATGCCGACAGCTATCTGCATCGTGTTGGGTACGTGTCATTGTCAAATCAAAAGGATGACACTGACATCAGGTTCTAGTCGTGCTGGCCGGTTTGGGACCAAGGGTCTTGCGGTTTCTTTTGTTTCTTCGGACAGTGATCAGCAGGTGTTGGAATCTATACAGTCGAGGTTCGAAGTGGCTATCCCTGAGTTACCGGACCACATTGACCCTGCTAGCTACAGTGAGTGCTTTCGACACACGGGAAGCCTTTCATTTGCTGACTTATGACCACTCTTTAGTGACATCTTAGTGCGATTATGTTTGTATTCTAGTTATTCTTTCGTCTACATTGTCCTCGGTCCCTTTTTCCCTGTAAAACTACCCTAAATGTTTCACGAATAAACACTTCTCGCGACGCGAGCATTTATTGACCGAAAGTTGCAAAGTACAGGGTCCTCAGGATTAAGGTTATCATGACGTACGGTGAATGTCAATATTGCCATATTTGCCCCGTAACGGTATTTGGACCTGGCTAGACCCAGCTGACTGCATCGTACTGTTGCGTGCTCACCAGTCCGAGCAGCTTTTCTTGCCTTCGTACACGGACCAATCACGATTTTCTCCGACTTCGTAGAGGAGGGACGTCTGCCATCAAGGCTTCCTGCTGACTCTAGGAGACCTATGCGCAGAAAATTTGGCCTTCCAACACTGCCCAACCTTTACTTCAGGCCGGCAGATGGCATACTCTCTGTTCCTGGATACACGTTCGAGAAGGTATGTGGATTGCCCCCTTCATGATGACGGGCTCGTAAAATGCGGTATATATCTAGGCCATGCCATGGGAGGACACCGGTAGCATGACTTATCTCGCGGAAGGTAGTAGTCTGAAGGACAGCTCGAACGTCCTAGCCAAGATATCTCCAGCTCAGTCCAATGGTTCAATGTGCTTGGAGAGGGAGGCTCACATGTGTGTCACCGTCTACTTCTTCGTGGATACAACTAAAATAAGATTTCTAGTCTCGGGAGAATGGCCTTGTCCTCTGACAATCCTGCCTTGCGTATGATAGATTTCCTCAGCATACCCAAAGAAAATGGCGATGTCGTCGTGCTGCTGTTGTTTCATCCTGGGCCGAACTTGCTCGGACGCTATCTACCCCCATCCAAAATAAACGAGCTACTTCTGGCTGATATGTCGCGTGTCCGGCCATCGTCATCTCATGGAGACATCTACATGCTTGGAATTGAGGAGCCTGATTTCACTGAGGAAATGGAAGCTTTCGATATCATGGATTTGGCCTCGTTTTTGGAGTAAGTCCGCGGTCGTTTTCGATCCTTGTCCAGCTATCAGAATTGACGTTATAGGTTTGCTATCCAAGCGACGCATTGTTTGGAGAGCCTGCACAAGTACGTGATTTTGTGTTTTCCAAAATACAAATCAATCATGTTACATCAAGGGCCGGCATAATACACCGCGAAGGTAATGGACACGTCCTTCATTCCCAGTAGGTTTATTACTAACCGCTACTGCCCCCCCGGTAAGTCCGCGCTAATGCCTTTCATCTTAATGCGCATTCTGGAAATGTTCGTTTTGTTCACTTTGGAAACCGAGCCATCTCGTTAGAAAAGTCCGGTTCTCCGTCCTCACTTGTTCTTAAAGCCTTTGATGAATCTGAGAAAGTCAAAGTGAAGGAAGCCCTTTGCTATCTTGCTCCGGAGCAAACAGGCAGTATCGAAACCACGAGTCAAGACCACAGGACGGATTTATATTCCCTTGGAATAATGTTTTGGACTTTGCTTGTCGGACGAGGCCAAATGCCTTTTGAAGGCGGGCCGCTTGAACTCTTACATTCCATTGTGCAGAAGAGACCAATGCCTGTACATGATGTGCGACGTGATGTGCCTCAAGTTCTCGCTTCTATCATTGACAAGGCATGCCTTCATTTTCCATTGCCCCAGTTATTTAGTAACAGCAGCATCATTCTTGTCTTCTCAGCTTCTGGCTAAGCATCCGGATTCACGATATCAGAGTGCTTATGGTCTCAAAACCGACCTGATCGAGTGTCAGAGACGACTACTCCTGGCAGTGTTCGCATCCGCTGACACTTCTGCTACGGAAGTCAGTATAAGATGGTTTCACCTGGTATGTTCGTATACTGACCCGGTTGTAGCTCATACCTCATTTCGACATTGCGTTACAAGATAGGTTCATGGTACGTAAATTGCCTTTCGTTGATATGCATTGATTCACATTCTTGACAGGAATTCACCATACCTTTGGTTTTGGTGCGATCTGATTAGCCTTAATGCCACCGTTGGTTCACTAAATATATTTCAGTTTGGACGTGACAAAGAGTTAGAGCTCATCAGGAACGTTAGTAAGTGTACTTTGCTGTGTCGTAAAGGTTATGAACTGAAAGATTAAGTCCGAAATACGTCCACAAGTTTTTCGCGTCATTTCTCTGCATCAAAAGGATACATATCGATATCGTCATCCGGAAGCCAGGGTACAGAGACAGGCAACGGCGAGGAGCACACAGATTCCAGGTCTTCGGGCAGCGGTGTATCATCGAAGTCCATAATGAATCCTGAAGTGGCCAGATCTGTGTCGAGAAGCACACCTTACGACCAAAGCTCCGTGTCGCCCAGCATCACTTCGTCATTACAAACAGGTGACGGTTTGCTCAGGACTTCATTACATTCAAGACCCCGAACGGCTCGAGCTCAGGTAGTTGTAGTTGCTGGTCCTCCTGGGTTAGTGTCCGCCTGCTGGTTATGGCAATAGGCTAACATCTATTCAGTATCGGAAAAAGTTCCATGATACTGATCAATCAAGCTAAATGGCGCTGTGCGTCATCTTTTTAGATTTATTAATACTTGCTGATCAGGCTGCCTAGCACATGGACTATGGGGACATGCCAAATTTCAGAATGTCGATTCGGCGCCGTTCTCGGCATTAGTGAGCCATACTTTTCCACCTTCGATGCATCTTACGAACGAAGCGCAGCTCAGTTGTCTTTCTTCCGTCCTTCGGCAATTGATGGTCTTTCATACGGATGTGCATCGATTCGTTACGGCTCTAAAGAAGCGTTTGGGCCCTCAGATACAAAATGCACCCCTTTTATATCAAGGGACACCAGAGCTCAGGGATGTTTTGGCGCTTCTAGATATTCACCTTGACACTCCAAAAGAGCGCTTATCAAGTCGCGAGTTACGCGCTCGGTTCCAAACCCTGGTGGAGAATGTCTTTACTGTCGTTGCCGAGACAAGGTTGTTTGCCCTTTTTCTGGATGACTTACATGAAGCGGATGAATCGTATGCCTTTCCTTTTCGCTCTTTGCAAGGGACTAATGGCTTGACAGAACTCTTGATCTTGTGTCTTCATTCATCAACTCAAAGAGTAGAATGGTACGGTCGAATATGTTATACGGTTTGGCTCATTGTCTCAACAATTTAACAGCTCATCTTCGCCACAATTCGGTCTGATAGAGCGTGAGCCTATCCACATCGCGTCATATTGAACTCTATACTCACTATATATTTAGTGACGTCGTTGAGCGAGTTCGGGCCATGTTTAGCAGTCGCTCTAAGCCAACTTGGATCACCTTGGAACCACTATCGTACAACGCAATCTCGTCGCTGGTATCTAAAACGCTCCACCGGGCTAAGGAAGATTGTGCGCCGCTGTCTCGTTTTATTTACTCGGCTTCTTCAGGAAACGTCTTTTCGGCACGCAGCATTTTAAATGCATTTTACCGGCATAACTTCGTACGATGACAATCATCTCCTGTAGATTTCCCACTAATAGCAACATCGGATAGATTACGTTTAATTGGGAACGCAATTCCTGGCAGTACGTCTTCAACTACGATTGACCTGACCTTGTGTTTAATGACTATAGATATGATATGGCTGCCATTGAGTCCAGCCTTGATACCGAAAAAACATTGGATCCAACAGATCTCACATTTCTTGTCTCACAGTTGAGGGAACTTCCTAAAGAGGCTAGGAAATACTTAACTTGGGCTGCATTATTTGGAGAACCGTGCGTTTTCTTGAGGCTATTGCGTGACATATCATGACCGCGTCATATATAGATTCAAAGTCACTGAAGT
Organism: Desarmillaria ectypa; assembly: GCA_030407005.1. Classification (NCBI taxonomy): domain Eukaryota; kingdom Fungi; phylum Basidiomycota; class Agaricomycetes; order Agaricales; family Physalacriaceae; genus Desarmillaria; species Desarmillaria ectypa. The sequence continues at coordinate 2,696,237 of JAUDYN010000003.1, read as the reverse complement.
GGCTTTGATGATGCATTTGGAGGATGCAAGTGGCAGCAGCAGCAGCAGCAGCGAGGATGAACACGATGATTATCTGTCTTTTCATAGAGTGGATACAACTAACACTCCTCGAAATTCAATTCTAGGACTTCAAAAAGCGCTTGATGAAGGATGGCTCATCCAGCGGGCTAGGGACATGTGCAGTTTCGCGCATGACCGATACCGCCAGGCAGCACAAGCTGAAGCTGCCAACCTGTCGGAGAAGGTGGCCACAAAAATGTCTCTCAGAGTGTGTTAATCTTAGAATATTTGTTTGCATCAACGCTGAACCATTCTCTGTCACGCAGATCGTCCTCATGATGTTGCACGAGACACCGGTGGATGTTTATCGAATTGCGGAGCATGCCAAGCGGCAAGTATCTGCCATATGCTTTCAATACCATGTGCCAACCGCAGAATTCTAGATGCCTTCCCCTTTTGCACGACCATCCCAAAAGAGACGAACTTTTGTCTGTTCTCATTGAAGCTGGTGAGGCTGCATGGACCAGGGGCGCCCACGAAGTATGTCAAAGACGTCATCTTGGGGGGTTACCGGGATTGATAAGTCTTTTCCTAGCTTGCTATCCGATCTTTCCATAGCGCGCGCTCTCTTCTTCGAGACGATCCGTGGTCAGAACATCCCCAGCGAACTTTTCAACTTTTCTCTCGTATTGCATCGTGAGTGTCCTATCTGTTTTCCAAGTTTATGTAGCTCATCAAAATATCAGACTAGCAAATTGGGGAGGTAAAGCATTTGTCATACAACGCTGTCATCTGTCTCTGAACAACGTCCTCCTAGGGGATTACACTGCTTCGAATGAGTTGGTCCAAGATTGTATGTTGCATGCTCAACGGCCAGAGCAAACAGGGTCTCTCCTGCGGCTTAGATCCCGCAATCACTGGATGCGAGGAAATTTTGCGGATGCCCTGAGTGATAATTTGCTTGCATTGAAAATTCTAGGTGTGGAGATTGATCCTGCTCCGACCAGGAGAAAGGCCGATAGAATGTTTGAAGAAGTAAAGAATGAGATTCTAGCCGTTGGGTTTGATGAGATTCTCTCTATTCCACGCACTACAGACCCAAGACATCTATTAGCCGTCGAGCTGTTGAATGATGCTGGCACTAATGCGTATTGGAGTACATCTCCTGCTTTTGCGGATGTCATCGGATTGACTGTGAGTACGACAGATGGATCTCTTAACCCTTATGAGATGTAACCCATGCTTCCAGACTATCCAACAAGCCTTACGGTCAGTGGCTAGATTTGTCTGAAGAGTGATGATAAACGTAGCCATCAGGAATGGAATGGCTCCGGGCACTGCTCTAGGCTTCTTCTGGGCACTTGGAGGTATGTCGTTGTTCTGTCATACCCTTATGTCTCCTTAAGCATTGTAGGTGCCGCAGAGCAGCGAGAGTTGTATCGATTTTCTGCTGATCTCGCTAGACTAGCTTTACGCATAGCAGAAAGGCATGGTTCTAGCAGTGAAAAATGGTTTGTCGTTTCTCTTTAGCTGGACATAGGTTTCAACTATTCCCGCAGTCGCGCGCAGGTGCTCTATTGTAGCATGGTATCTGGGTATGACAGTATGCACATTAGCACGATGATCCCCCGCTTAGAGGAGGCAATTCAGTACGGCAATAGTGCAGGAGACCGGTGAGATTTATCGGTCATCAGTTCTCGTTTCGATTTTGACGGCTTCGTCCAGGGTCTACACCGCGTTCGCGCGAGTCCATGCGATCATAACGCGGCTTTTTGTTTGTGAACATAGTGAGCGGTAGTTCTGGATCAAGTCTGTAAATCAGGCTCAAGTGGCTTCAGTAAACGAACTGGTCACTGCGGCAGAGGATGTATGTCTTAAACCGGTTGTTTGCATGTTATTCATCACCGACAGAAAATGTTTCATTAGTGCGTCAACGAGATCAAACAGGCAGCTAGCGGAGCCGATATCATCGCACTAGCACAAAGTGCGCGCATTCTACTCATCCAAACCAGTAGTCAGATCTCAATTTTTTTAGGCTGCCTCAACGTCATCCGTGCTCTTGGGGGCTACACCTATGCCCGCTCTGCTGATACTGCCTTCGACACAGATGCATTCAACGAGGCTGAGTATCTGATGCAGCTGCGAGAGCAGTCAGGAAATCCGGCTCTTGCGTTTAGTTGGTAAGATCGCCAACCGAAGCCCATTCGCCCGTCATTGATTTTCATCTTCCTCCCTCCAAGGTATAATTCCTTCAAGGTGATTCACCTCGCGACTTCCTCCGTTTATGGACATTGAGAAAATAACACCAGATCGTTGGCTTCTACTGCCTGGGATTTTTTGATGAAGCTGCAGAGCTCGGTTTCTCCGTCTACGATACCAGAGATAGGCACCCAAAGTCAGTATGCCTCTCAGTTCTCTTCAAAGTTTGCCTTGACATAAATGGTCTCAGTCACCGACACGTCCGATATGGTCTGTTTTTCCACAGCCTGGCCATGATATCTAGCATGAGAAAGCGTAACGTTACTGAAGAAACACGCCTCCGTTACTTAAAACAGATTGAACTCAATCAGAGGTTTATCAAGAAGTATATCCCCCTGCGTCTACCATCTGCTTGTCATACTTATATTTCTTACCAGGTGGTTGTCTCCAAGTCCGGTGAACACCAGCACATGGGTGGCTCTCGTGGTACTTCTAACATTAACGTCTTTGTCATGGAGTGCTTGATAGCGTTTTTTTAGGACGCCGAGTTGTCTTCATTGTTGAATAGGCCAAGTGCTAACAAGCAGTACGACACTGCCGTCAAGTAAGTTTCGGTCCTGCTCTAAACCATGCCATAATAATTGTTCAAAGGCTAGCGGTGAACCATGACTGGCTTTTGGAAGAGGGATGGGGTCTCTATCTTGTTTGTCTTTTTTCTTCTCCTTGATTTTGCCGCTTACCTCAAATTGATCTAGCAAGGGTGTCATTTCGTACGCACAGGCGTCGAAGGACTGGGAAGCGAATTACAGCGTCGCGGCATATCTCGACATTCTCAGTGGGGAGCCCAAGGCATTGTGTAAGCAACGCCTTTCCTTTCACTCCCATGACATCTGTATAACGGATACACCAGGAATTATCTCAATACGGTGGTGGGAAGCCGGCCCCAGTATCCTCTGAAACGACCTATATTCATGTCCGACGTTGCTGTTCAAACCGAGAGTGCCACCGTGGACGATCCAAATTTCCCTTATGGTCAGACAAAGACCACTATGAGTGACGAGCAGGAATCAACATTGAGTGCCTCTGATCTTGCGTCCATCTTGAAATGGAGTAAGGATATTTCGAGTGACATCAACTTATCTTCAGGTCTGATCTTTACTCTTATTGCGCGTTGTAGAATAGTCTGACACATTTACAGCGTTACAAAGGTTGACAGAGATTGCGACCGGTAAGTACTTGAAAAGAAAATGTTGTAACTGTTGCTGACTCATGATGTTGAAGAAACTTCTGGCTCTCAAAATACTTGCGGTAGGAAAAGTATTCTGGCCTTATGAGGATCTTCTGACATCGCTTAGTGGTTATTACGCGAGAAGACGGAGACTATACTGTAGCAACGAGCATGACACCACCCGAACAGTGCCAAGTATACGAGTGCGTTCTACAATGGTTTTCCGCCGCCTGGTTTAACTTGTAACAGGCAGCCACGGTCGGTCAGAAGTCTGGCAAATCCCTTACAAAAAGCGATAATTCAGCACAGTATGTCGTGAAGATATGAGGGGCCTATTTCATTGGACCTAATATCTATTACAGCCATAAACTCGAAGGAGCGACTTCTATTCGATGATGCTGCGTCTGACTCTCGGTTCGCAGCAGAGGCCCGTCAGACAGTCTATCGATCAGTCATATGTTTACCTATCTTCAGCAACCGTGGTCAAACATTCGGCACAGTATATGTGTCTTCGAAGTACTCATTTTCACAGAACATTGTGATAATGTTGACACTTCTGTGTCAACAAGCGAGCATCAGTATATCCAACGCGCTTCTCTTTCGTTCTGTTCAAGCAAGCACCAGAGAGAATCTGAAAATGATTGCTGCTCAGCGAGATGCTCTGGAAACTGCCCGTAAGAGTCGAGAAGACGCCCTTAAGGCCACGAAGGTACTCCTGTTCGATAATCAAGCTTGGCCTATTGCTGACTTTCATGTTCAGATTAAGAGTAACTTTTTGGCGTCAATGAGCCATGAGTTACGAACCCCGTTCAGGTCTGGTCGATTTTACTGGGCCTCGGCTACTGACAACTCATGGGTTTTGTCTAGCTCTTTTTACGGTCTTCTTGATCTACTGAGTGGAACAGAGCTGAATCCTGGCCAAAGCGAAATTGGTGCGACCCTGAACCCGTATTGATACTCTTTAAGATCACTTATGTACATGTTATAAGTCCAAACGGCAAAACAATCTTGCGAACTACTGTTGAAGGTAAAGTGCTTGTTCCTTGTGCACAAGCAACGAGCTTGACTTGTCGTAGATCATTGATTCTATTCTCGACTACAGCAAGCTAGAAGCCTCAGGTCAGCTGCTCATTCCACGCTGCAGACAATTAATGGTACTAGGTTTTATTATCAGCCCTGAAGCTTGAACCGTGCGGCTTTTTGGTGGAGGTAAGTTTCGTTGTCACTTCTTTATCTGGGTGCCGACTTAGAGTGTATAGAACATTATCGCAGTAAGTCAACGCAGGATCGTGGTAGAACATCGCATTTATTTTTTAGGATTGCATGGAATTGTTGCTTCCCGTGGCGGCGAAAAAACTGGATCTCTCTTTCAATATCGAGCCGGACGTACCGCCATGTAAGTCTATCCAAACGTTCGATGGCTCATCAGTTGATATTTTCAGGGGTTTATGCCGACGATGCTCGCATCCGCCAAGGTAATGAATAGTGCTTGCCTATTGGCCACGATCATGTACTCAATATTCTTTTCAGTGCTCATGAACCTAATTGGCAACGCAGTCAAGTTCACAGAGAATGGTTACGTCCAAGTATCCTGCTCGGTTGCCAACCCTGCGTCCGTGTCCTCTTCTGATGAAGTAAATCTCAAATTTGTTATCCAGTAAGGGTGTTTTTCTACTTGTACTGTTTTCCTACTGACACCGATATACCAGGGATAGTGGTATAGGACTCTCGCCAAGCGACGTTGAACTGTTGTTTGTACCTTTTCAACAGGCCGACAACTCGTCGACTCGGCGTTTTGGTGGAACTGGTCTAGGCCTGTCCATTTCGAGACAACTGGTCAAACTTATGAACGGTGCTATTGGGGTACAGTCGGAACTGCATGCAGGTTCAATGTTCTGGTTCACAATTCCCGTCAAAATTTTTCACTCAGAAGAGTCGAAGCGGGTACGTTATCTTTTTCTTCGTATGTTATTCACATCTCATGACATCGCTCAGTTTTTACTGGACATTCAAAACCTCAGGGCGAGTTTACAGCAGCCTCAAATCCTTGTTTGCTCGGGGTCCAGTGTTACATTAGCTTTGCTGAACACTTTCTTTACTGGTTTTACCGTCACGCTCATCTCAAACATGCAAGATGCAGAAATGTTTCTTCGAAGCTTTAGCAACCTTCATGCACCGCTTGATTTCATCATTCTGGATGATCAGTCGGACGAGCATGCTAATGAGCTTGCACATTTTCTGCGTTCGCTTCATGTCAGCGCTCTGCAAGATACAAAAATCATTCATTTATACACTCCTACGACGAATCTATCTCGACAGTCAATCTTTGGAACCAACACGCCAGGCGTTGTCAAGATGACAAAGCCACCCCGCCAAGCCAGACTCTTGCAGACTCTTGCAGGCTTGAAGAACCTTCCCAACGCCATCCCGAGTGTTCCGTCCACCGAGGTTTCTAAAGCCGTGCAGAACGTCGCCGCGGCACAACGTACTCTATATGGCAACGTCCTCATCGCGGAAGGTGAGTGGACATTCTTTGAGATTGATGTCAACTGAAGCCGGTTCAGACAACCCTATCGCTCAGCAACTTCTCGTCAAGCAATTGCAACGGTGTCAACTGAATATAACGGCAACGTCCAATGGAAACGAAGCCATTTCAGGTAGAATCAAATCACTTGTGTCCCTGATTCTATCGAGCGAGCTTTTTACAGAATGGGAATCACGGGATCCTGGATATTTCACAGTGGCACTCTTTGATCATCGTAAGTATGATATACGACTCAGTGTCGCATTGACCGTTCTCTTTCAGATATGCCCATATGCGACGGTGTGGAGGCCGCCAAGCGGATACGAATGCTGGAGAACAAGCGGAAGTCTCAGGTTATGCTACCAAGTAAGATATACTCACTTTCATCACGGCCTCGCTCAATCCATCCCCAGTTGTGGCCTTGAGTGCCGATTGCCAGGAGTCTACGAAGCAGTTGTGCTTGAGTGCAGGCATGAACGCATTCTTTAGCAAACCATTGAAGAAGGGTAAGTTAATTCGGTTGCCCTTGATGAGTAACGCAATAATGCTTCTATAGCGGATCTAACATCATTATTATCGATGTTTGGGCCATCACAACCAGTGACATAGAAGGCGGGGACTGTTTATTTCGTCATATAGTACTATGTATATCCGCATTTGCTTTGAACATACGCATTCATCTTGTATACCTGTCTGTACACGTACTACTACACACCATACAACTATTAATCTCCCAACTCTTCTCTTGGAAAGGCGGATGATGAAAGATTGTAAATGTCAAAATCGATAATACAATACATTATCGTGCATGGAAAGTCTCAGTTCATTCTATCATACACGCCCACAAATGTTGTTCAGAAGAGGTATAACCGTCACCGCCCATGGCCATACTGGGCAGGATATTGCATTGCACCAAACCCGCCCTGCGCCAAGGGTACTTGATTCTGTGCATGCTGTGCCTGTTGCTGTGCGTGGACAGGTATTGCCGTTGCACTGTGCTGACCAAAGATGGGGATATTCTGCGCCTGCCTCTGGTATGCCTGAGCGGAGATCTGTTGTTGCATTTGCTGCTGTTGGTGCTGGGGAGGTGCGAGGCCGTGAGGATGAGGGAAGTTGAATGAGGGTGGTGGCATAGAGCCAGGAGGAGCACCCATAGGGAAGGGAGAAGCCGTTGCGGTGGAAGTGAAATAAGGATGGGAAAGCGCCTCCGCTGCTGATATGCGTTCAGACGGATCAAACTTCAAGAGGCGCTCGAGGAGGTCGAGGGCTGAACGTTACACGTTAATATTATAATAAGGCACGACGGTGAAGCACCATACCATGAGGCGATGCCTTGGGAATGACTTGCTGTAAATTCATCTTCGGATACCGAGGAAATTGTTTGTTGGCAATATCGGGCTGAGTGTGTGCATCAGCAAGGACACCGCACCCAGAGTATGTGACGTACTGCATCTTTAAATATGGTCTTAATCTGCTGCTCTGACGGTGTGCCAATAACCCGCATGATATGCAATAGTTGATCCTGGTTGTCTCTACCTCGAAACAAAGGAACACCGGATATCATTTCGGCAAAGATGCAACCGCAAGACCACACATCGATGGAAGTACTATATGTCCGTGAGCCGAGGAGGACATCTGGAGCTCTGTACCAGAGAGTGACAACCTGCAAACTTTAGTGAAGTTGTTAAGGCAGCCAAGGACGACGCACTTCGTTTGAGAACGTATTAACAGGAACACCAAACGCCCGCGCCAATCCGAAATCGCCAAGCTTCAGCTCCCCTTTTCGATTTATCAAGAGATTTTGAGGCTTAAGATCACGATGAAGGACCTGATTCTCGTGACAAAACGCGGTTCCCTTCAAAAGCTGGTACATGAAACTCCGCACGGTGTTAGGGTCAAGCGCGCCACGATCACCATTCTTATCCATGTACTTCTTCAAATCCTGTTCGCAGTACTCGAAAATGAGAACGAGTTTCGTCTCGGTATGTATAACGTCGTGGAGGCGGACGATGTTGACATGTTTGAGCTCCTTCATGAGCGAGATTTCTCGGATGGCGGTCGATGGGGTTCCTTCTTCAGCATCGAGGTGGATTTCCTTGAGTGCTACAATCTCATTGGTGGTTCTCGATCGACCCTGGGCAGGACTGTAGTAGGGACCAAAATGGGCGGGGCGGCGTCATACCTTGTATACTGTGGCATAAGTGCCCTCTCCTGTGGTGTGTATCAGCGGCAAAACCAGAGAGATGTACAGGAGTTCCTCGCCTAGTTTTTCAAGCTACAAGAAGGAACTTTAGTGTCAGCTCACGGCTGGTGGCGAAGCTGTAACATACCTGAATGTAATTCATAGGAACTTGTCCAGAGAAATTTACTGCGGGATAGAGAGAAAAGAATAAAAAACCTGGAGAGCGAGGTGTGCTAAAAGTACAGGGAGAGGATCCAGAGTGGTGGTGGTAACAGATAGAGCTCTGCCAGATGGATCACAGCTCATCCAGTTTCGAATCCGACTATCCAAATCAGGATGCCTCGAGCACGTGGTCAACGCCAAAAAAAATTCTCGGCTCGACAAACTTCTACATGGCGTCTCCAGAAAAATCGAAAAAGACCAAGTCGAAACCGCCTCGCGGTCGTCCAACCGCCAACTCTGCCATTTCTCAACCTGCGGTGCAGGATGCTGCCACCACTACCGCTTTTCCCGCCTTCTCTCCCAATGGAAATCTTTTCGCCTATCTCTCAATGGCTGTTGACAAGCATCGTTTACGCGTTTATGATACTGCTACAAGCCAGTCCGTTGCAGAGCATCTTTTCGAGGCAACCAAGGCTACTGCACTGGTATGGGCACAGCTGCAATTGTCCGACACAGACAAGCCACACGGTGCGGACCAACCACCCAGCAAAAAGAAACGGAAGAAAGGCGTGGATACGGCACAGGTAAAGATGGTGGAAGTGGTCATCCTGGGTCTCTCTGACGGTACCTTGGCTCTCTTCTCTCCCATCCACGGCCGGGTTATACGAACCCTCTCCGATTCTCAAAGTACAGTTGCCATATTATCAACGATTGTCGTCAAGAATGCGGACAATGTTTCTAACATATGGACTTCGAGTGTCGACGGCTTTGTACGGAAATGGGACATACAAAGTGATGGTGTGCTCGGTTCATGGAAATCCGACGACCGAGCACCCTACTCAGCTATGGCTCTCCGACCGTCCAGTGAGGAAGATGGCCACCATATCCTCGTTGCAAATTACTCCCTTCGACTGTTATCTTTTGATGGCGCCGACTCACAAAGGCCCAATCAACTGGCATCCTTCTCAGGGCATGCTTCAGCCGTCAAAACTATACAATGGGATGCTTCTCAGACGCGATTGGACCGTTTCATTTCTATGGCAGAAGCGGACAGAGTAGTATCAGTATGGGCCGTACCCGCGGAGGAAGCAACAGAGGGAAAGCTCATTGCTTCATTACAACTCGACTCTGATGTCAGAGCTATTTCTCTTCTTCACGCCGTTGCTTCTCCCAGTCAGGTTCTCTTGACGCTTGCCGCGTCTGGGAGAATATCTATTTTCCCCATCCCGACGGAATTGTCGCTGCCTACCAACTCTTCTCACAATGTGTCAACACTACTACCGCGCTCCACGCTCGCAGTACCCTCCGCGAAAAATTCATCCGGTGCCCAGCTTTTGGCGGCATCCTTTGTTCAAGGACATCCCGGTCAAATTCGTATAGCAAGAGTTGTGGGCGGTGTGCGACCAATATTCGACCTTGTCGTAAGTCTCCAATTTTCTCCCATCCATACTTGACATTTTACTCTTTACATGCAGTCATATTTGGATGAGTCGGGCACATTTATCAAAGATGTTTCAATTGGCGACGTCTCCGCCAGCCTTGTCACTGAAATAGCTATGGTTAGCAACTCTTGTATACCGTATTATATACCCTGATTCCCATACCTCATAGATGGAACCAAGCAGGCGATACAATGAGTCGTCTTCAGTGGCGGTTGGCTCTGGAGTTGGACTTGGGCATGATTCGGATCTGGATGACTTGGCCCTTGAGCATCCCGAAGGCGAACTGGATGTTGATCTTGCTGAGCTCAGTCTCGGTCAACGATTAACAGCGCTCTCCGGTGCCAACGTCCGACCTGAGGGTAGTGACGATGAAGAAGCCTCTTCTTCCAAGCACCGTAAACTCTCAGGGAAAAAGGTACAAAATGATATATCCGTTGTCCCAGCTGCTTCCTTAACGCGGACGTTACTCCAAGCTTTACACTCATCAGATTCAAAGCTTATAGAGACATGTCTGGCACATTCTGATCCTGTCTTGATACGGAATACAGTGAAGGCTCTACCGCCTCAGTTGGCTGTTCCGTTGTTAACGGCCTGCATGGAACGATTAGGGAGAGGTGCAAGGGCGAGCAACATGAAGGGCGGCGGAGGTGGCGCAAGCTCCCAACGTGGTACAACTCTGATTGCGTGGGTGAAAACGGTGCTGGCCCTGCATAGCGGACATTTGATGACCGTAGGTTATCTCAATTGAATCGTCTATATTGTGGCCGCCCTAACCTATTCTTTTAGATGCCTGATCTTGTGGCACGGCTTTCTGGTCTTCATGCTACACTCACTGCTCGGATAGCACTGCAGGAGAGCTTGCTGTCCCTAAGTGGGCGACTAGACATGGTCCTATCTCAGATCGAGATGCGTTCATCTGCAGCGCCCACACCTCTTATCCCGAAGAAGAAAGCAGTCAAGGACAAGAATGTTAAAAGATATGTTGAGGGTGAAAGCGAAGACGAAGAAGAGGAGATGGATGTAGAAATCGAAGTTGACAGCAGTGATGACGCTGGTAGTATCGAGGATGTGGAGTTGGGGGGCAGTAGTGATGAATCGGAAGAGGAGGGGAGAACTGAAGATAGTGAGGAAGATGAGGATGGGGATGAGGACGAGGGCGATGATGGGCCCGTAGCTAATGGATTCATCGATGATGAGGCAGAGGAATATAGCGACGAGGAATCAGACAGTGAATAGTTATGTGTGTATCTACTTTAGCTATTTCTCACGCTTCTTCGATGCTGTCGAAAGATTCCCTTTTCGCGGTGAAGGAGCGTCGGCTTTCTGGCTACGAGATCGGGTCTAAGGAGGTGTTAGCATCATTCCCCGTTACAACAAACATGGCATACCAAACGTTTCGTAGGAGGCTCTTCAGACTCAGATTCCGTTAAGGGGGGCAAGTCGCTGTCGTCCTCCACCTTCGTTTTCTGGATAGATGAAAAAGTGAACGCATTACCAGTGGCACAATAGTATGCACGTACCTTTTCCCGTCTTTGGGCCCTCTTCCTACTTGTCGCGGGTCCAGAAGGAGCACTCTGAAGTTCAAGCACGAATGCGGAAGTGCGTCCACCTACCGTTATCCATTTGATTGTGGCAGGTTCACCAGACGGCTTTTTGAAGTTGGTGAGCATGACTACACAGGTGGCGTACGAATTGTAGGTGTACCAGTGCCAACTTATTCGCAACCTTTTTGCCTTTGCCCTGTGACACGAACTAACTGTCAATATCGGCTTGTGATGATGCATGGGATGTCGGCCCACCCAACGATGTTTAAAAAGCCAATTGTCAGGAAATTTTGTGTCATCTGCGTTCGTTTCAATTGCTGTTTCACAAACATAGACCATCTTTTCACGCAGTGTCATTACTTGCTCCTCTGTCAACGTGTTGCACCTCTGCTCCGGGTGAATGTGAGCATGATAAAGTATCTCATCTGGGTGAAGCTGCATCATTCGTATATCAGCGCTGCAGCTGTCTGTACTTACCAGCTACCCAGTTACCAACGCCAGCACTGAAGGATTGGTCCAGAAGCAGCGCTTTGATTGGACAAGATCGTTTTACAACGAGTCTGAGGAACTCCTCCAGGGATGGCATTGACAGAATTGGATCGAATCCCAGCTCAGAGATTGGCAGTTCTTTTGTTGGCGAGGAACATAGACGTATTCGACCCAACCTACGAGCATCTAGGAAAGCTAGCTCTATGATTTCTGTCGGACCAGCGTCAGACATGGTTTCTAGGTGTAGTATGAACTATATGAGTGATGAGAACAGAACGGAACCGTGGCCGAGAATATTGAAACTGTGCGAACTTTGACAAAACGGGGAGGCCAGTCTGTCGAGGCCATCCTTGGTGTCTCTCTGTAATATGTTGCCATTTGTCCCTTGACCTTGCGAGTAGACGGCGCCAAAATCAGCAAGTACGTCTATAGGTGCACAAAGCCTTGACCTGCCTGCAGCATTCCTGTCATGCCAAAATGCATGACGGGCATTCGACCGGCACCACTCAATTCGAGATAGAAAACTTTCCCTAGTAGATTTACTGCTGAGTATCGCACAACTGCGGAAGGGAGAGATATGAAAGGTACCGTAACGTCCTACATTATCTATCGTTCTTCCTGTCAATTCATGAGCCTTGGTATCATTTTCAACATCAGTTGGACGGTGACCACAACCACATAGCAGAACTCACAAATTCTGTGTGAGTAGTGCCGGAGTACACGATGGTATCCTCAAATGACTCGACCCGGGCTATTTTCTTGCCCAGACCAACAGTCCTGATGAGCTTGGATGCTCTTTCTACTTCTAATTTTGACTGACAATGTAATACAGGTGTGGAAGAAAACCCGCTACGCACCTGGAAGTTCTGGCATGCGTCTGGGGCGGAGTCAGCTTCGGAGTTGGCCGTCGACGGTCGACGCGTCTGAATCGGTAGCACGGTACCGTCGTAAATTGAAAAATACTGAATCTCTTACATTTATGATTGCACTTGTGGTTCTAGTATCTATTTTTTTCACAGAGAAGCCTAGCTGGATCCTTCCCTCTCCGTCGATAAAATACACATACCATAGGGATGATTTATCGCGATTATAGCTACCAATGTCAATGTCCATGATCGACGTCCTGTTAAATAAGTAGTTGCTGTCCTGCGATAATATTAATATTAATGGCCCTTGCTTCCTGGACAGCCACTTCGGGCCCAATGAAGCGGACCTCGGACTTGAGGATCTCCGCCAGCTAGTTACGGTTTTGATTGCTTTCCCAGGTTGCTTTTCCCTTTGCCTCTCCATTTATTGTTCCTCTGCATAGGATAGACCCAGACGTTCTCAGCAGATAACTCTGCTGCAGTGATATTCAAGTATTGCGAGGTCGTCTAGCGCTGTCAGGGAGTTGCGAGCGCTTTTGGAGTACGAGTCCGGTGTGTACAAGGTGCGTCTAATCCTTCTGTCATTCTTTTTCACTTTGTTTGCATCGACTGAGGTATTTCCTGGGCACTAGATATGAGTGCAAACACATACCCCTCACCAGCATCGTCAGCAACACAGTCCAACGTCGAGCCAGAGTTAGTGGCGCAACCTCCAGCGACCACGTCTCGAGCGTCAGATCATTATCAAACGCAGACGAACCTTCAGCACGCATCTACGGCACTACAGGCAGCATACCGTCGAATCCGACAAGTGAGGCGAAGCCTACTGGAGTTGTCGGACGCCATTCCCACTCGCGATTGGGATAACAGAGTCGAAGGCGACTCTGAACTGAGGCCCAGACACGACGCCATCATGCTTACAGGCTCCATGTTCGATGATTCGGGTGAATCCTCGGACGAGCCCTTTGAAGTCGACAGACTTCGAGGCGCCTTGCCTGCGATGGAGGGACGGGACCTTGAACGACAGTCTGATCCAGCGCGGTCAAGTCTATATTTCAATTTAGTTCGCGAAAATGACATATCAGACGTACCTTCCCGTTACAGCCGTCTTCCCCTCGCGCCACTGGGCTCCATTTCAGAAAGTACAACCCCACCCCTGGCACCAGCACCTCCTCCCCTCATCCTGAATTCACCTATCAGCCCCCCTCGTTTGCCACGAAGATCATTGCTTGAGTCAGGCCTGCTACGTCGTCGAGAACTCAGCGATGACCCTAGTACAACCACTGGCCGTCGTGTTGCAACTCTTGAAGCGGCAAGTTCAAACAACTATACCGATTCACCCGTTGCGATGTCAGCGTCGGATGAGCTTTTGACGTTACCTCTTTCTGCCGAGCGTGATTTTGAACATTTACGTTCAATTGTGCGTCAGCGTCGTTCTGATCCGGGTGTATCGGCCAGAGTAGACTTGCTACTTGAAAATATCCGTCGGACAAATGGCGACCGGCCTACTCGGAGCTTGGACTCACCTAACGCAAGAAATGGAAGCCAGAATGCATCCAATCCTACTCCGAGAACATCTTATGGCTCTCGCAGGTTTAGATATTCACGACCAACATCTGTACAGTCGCCAGTGTCTCCCTCCTCAGACAGATTATCGTTGCTATCAAACTTCTCCATCCAAAACCTGCCGACTCCGACATCTTCCATTCTTTCGCATCCGCCCCTTCTATTTGACGAGCCCTTAAGTTATGTCCAACCGTCAGATCCCAACTTCCAGTCCCGTAGTGCGTTGGATCGAGATGGGAGTACGACGGAGGACCAGGACCGGAGAGGGTACTACATTAGTCGACGACTCAATTCAGAAGGACAAGAACATGTACACAATGTTCAGGTTGATTGGTCCGATGATGCCATGGCCTGGTTGATGCCCACGAGAGATCGGCTTCAGCAAGATCAATCAGCACAGAGTCGGATTCATACTCGCCGACCCAGGGATGGTACAATCACTGGTCCAAGGATGACAATGTCTCCCCCGCCAGAATCTACAACTCATCGGCGTCATTGGGGTGAGCCACTCACTTTACTATCTCGATCAAAGCACTAACTTGCTTTCAAGCACGCCTTGACGCGGATGGTAACGAGATTCCTTATGATGAGGAAGAGGAAATCGAGCGTAATCACTTCCACCGCCTTCGAACACACGAGCGCCGTTTGACGGCACAACCAGTTATCGAGCCTTCTTCACAACGATTGTCCGACCTCGTTCCCATTACTCAGACGTCCATTTATGCCGACGACGATGCCACTATCTATCGACGGCCTCGTGTCAGACTTGGTCGTCTAGAAGGCGGCGACCTTTTTGAATATAATCGGGCGTCTCTAGACCTTTCGTCTGGCCAATATGATTATCTCTATCCTAGCCGGCGTACAGCGCCTTCGAATGAGGATCCGGAGTATTATGGTTCGAATGTACCGTTCTATGTCGACCCCTTGCCTATGCCTCTATCAGAGATGGTGTCTTCTCCATCGTCGCGACTAAAGAAGAACGCCATTCGGGTCCATAAGAACGCCAGCCTTGCAGGGAGATAACATTGCATAATCCATTTGCCTCCTGACACCTCTAACTTATTCACTCAGACTGTTCTTTCTCGTTACTTATGCAGCATTATATACACATTCTTTCGTGAAATACATTGATTACGTTCCGTTCATTAAGCTTAGTTTCATTTGCAGTGCTTTTATTCTTCTTCCATTCAATCGACTTTGCATTTACTTACTTCCTATTATCATTGGTTACTGTTACATGTGTAAGGTTGTATGTGATCTGGTGCTTTTGGCGTTGCATCTCAATGTCATACATTTTCTTCATTTGTCGTTTGCCTGAGGTCTGAGTCACAGCAGTCACGTAGCGGTCTACTGGAGCGGGCGGGCTACTGGCCAACTACGATCACTGCCGTCTTTCATTTCTTCATGGAGGTATGATAGAGTTCTTTGAAAGGATTGCTCACAGCACTCAAGTTAGGTGGTAAACGCGCGGTCGGCACTATTGTCAAACTTTGAAGTACTATCTTTATTACGCGAACTCGAGAGCGACCACCTCGCTCGCACGAAAACTGCCTTGCGAATCAAAAAAGAGGAAGAAGCTGCTGGTGTTATTTCTTCGATCGTACCAGGGGAGAAACACCCAAGCAATGTCGAAGTCATTCACAATCTGCGGACAATTGAGGTTGAGGTGCGCCTTGGACAGCCTTTTCCCCTGCGGTATCTCTAACTGTATCTTCAGGCAATCCAATACCTATCTGCAGAGTATCAAACCACCAAGTCCCAGACGGAGCAAGGCATCATGCGACTGGTAAAAGACCTCGATAAGTACGCCTTGACAAAGGCAGAGAAATTGCAGGTGGTGAATCTCGCGCCAACTTTACCCGTGGAGCTCTACGTAGTGTGTTCTCAAGATCCTCTATGTGATGCTTCTGTATTGAATATGCCTCCTCAAAGATTGTAGAAGAGCTCGAGGATCGATTAGGAGAATCCATGGAAGAAATCCTTGTGAACGTTCAGTCTTCGTTATCCTCCTCGGCGAGCACGATGACGGAAATGAATTCATATCCATCTACTGTCCATGAGGAGTTTGAGCCAGCAAACGAGGAGGACACGTCGTTCTGGGATGCTGAAGGCGACGTCGATACGGAGATACAGTTTGATGACAGGGGAGAAGGTGTTGGGGTCGAGGGTGACCTCGATGTCGAAGATGACTGAGTGAGACCTTATTTCTCCTGTATCTTTTGTCCCTTCATATATACCAGTTGGACAATCATCTATCCCATTTCCTCCATAATATATGATACAGCGCTGTCATAACACAGGTCCTTGCATCAAGCGAGAGGAAAGTACAGCAAGCGTGTCATTCACTGATTATAAGCCGTACATTCATACTTCTAAAATCTTAAAAATAACGGGGCAGCCCCAAAATCCACTGACGCATGGAAGAAAGTACGGGCTATGAAACGACCGCCATTCTCCTGCCCTTGAACCAATTGCGAAACTCTCGCGCACTACTTTTTATGCTGCCTGATATGCTTCTCAGACTCTTGGCACTGAGAGCGCTCTTCCCGCCGCTGCTCCTGGCACTCCGGAAGCTTTCATACGAAGGTGCGCTTCGCAAGTGAGAAATCGATGCGGCCCTGGTTAATGTCGTGGGCGGCGAAGGAATAGTAGATACCGAAGACGGTGATCCTAGCACAAAAGGGCCAGAAATCGAAGGACGGGCTTTGATGGACCGTGATGACGCCGACGATGAACTGCGCTTCAGACTGACTAGTCGTTTGAGGGACCCTGTCTCGTCTTTCCTTTCTTCGGGGCACCCATGATCCGTTACAGACTTATACTCTGTGCCTTCAGCATCTTCATCCTCCTGGTCGAACCCAAGAATCCTCCCCAGCATAGGCGAGTATGCTCCTCCCTCCTCGGTCTCCGATTCCGTCTCATCCGCATCACTGTTCTCGTCCGGTGTCGCCCAATCCCAATTTAATTCTGAATGACAGATACTAGCATAGTGAACAGTAGGCATGTCCACAAACTTGACCGATTTGTTGCTACTTCCGCTCCGTTTTCGACCCTGCTGCGGTCGCGAAACCATGACTGATGACGAGTATTTATTAGTGGACGTGGAAGATGAACTCGTCGTCAGGATGGATCTCGGAGGGTATGGGTTCTGCATCATATCCATGGGTGATGAAGAATATAAATACGAGGGAGTTATGGGCGTGGGTGGGCGTGAGGAAGATGATGTAGATATCGTTGACGAGGACGCTGACCGGCTTTGCAACGGCTCTGTTGCGGTAGAGTGATGAGACCCAGAGGATAATTTGGATGAAAGCGGGGATGATGGACGGGAGTCAGAGTTGTCACACTGGGGGTAGCCGTTGTTGCCGGTCACAAGCGCGTCGTCCTCAGATATACGAGAACGTAAGTGGTGCGGAGACCAGAAAGAGGAAGGCGGGGAGGGAGGCGAAAATCTAGTGTCCCTGTTGGTAGCTTGATAATTTGAATGACAGCCGGAAGGGAGCCTGTGTTCTAGGCAAGGTCCGAGACGTCCGGATGTAGGAGATGGAAGAGGCGAACGCGGTCGAGGGTTAACGTTAACACGCGATTGAAATTTCGGAGAATCAGATGAAGACTTTGGGCTACGGTATATCCATTCTCGATGTTTCGATGCCTGCCTCCGTGGAGGCGTTGAAATGACATTTGGAAATAAGTCAACTTCGATCGGTTTGTTAGCAAGGAGAAGAGCACGAGTCGTACGTCCGTTTCTTGGCACCTTCGTTCGCGAAAATGCGGGAGAACCGGTCTTGAGGAATGGAGAAGATGAAGAGACAGCCGCAAGAGGTGGAGAGAGAGTTGGTGGCGCCTGTCCACAGATATGTCAAACTGTGCATTTTGATGGATTCCGAACTTACAACCGCATATTCGAGACCAGAACAGTCTGGATCTGCCTCTTGATAAGCATCTTCGCTGAGCTTCGGGATCGCTTTGGCTCTGCTGCACTTGGTCGATCTCTGATAATTACGACGCGGCATACCCCTTGCTCTCAGCAGGGTAAGGGAATCATTGATGCCGACGGGAGCCGGTGGCGGTGAACGGGACCGCTTGCATGGCTGACACCTTTAATAACGGAAAGAGGACAAAGAGGTATCCTTACGATAGGCATTGGGGAGGTGGGACTGGGCAAAGCATCTTGGGTAAAAGTAGAACAGGCAGCAAGCCATCTAATTTCGTCGCTGGTAATGGAACTTCGCGAGTTGTTGTCCTATTTAATGGTATGGGTCAGTGAGACACATCGACAGCCACATAGCTGGATACCCCACACCTTGAACATGAACGCAATGTTCGGTGACCGGAGCGAAAGAAAGGGAGCGGCGTAAAACAAACAGTGAATGAAGTTGGCTCACAGACAGGTGCGACAGTAATGCTGAAGAGAGGGACAAAGGGTCAGTATATAAGTAGACATACCTAAACCTTGCGATTTACACGTGTGCAAGGGTAATAGAACCTCGCGGATGGAGTAAAGGGCGAGGCGATTAGATGGATCAGACGCATGTCGAACACGATGCCAAATAGGCAGTAAAGGGTGTATAAAGTGTCTATATCATGTGTACTTTGAGGAGTAATACACTACGGGGGAAAAAAGGACGACGACGACTAGGAATATTCTCAGCCGTAGATGCAGCGATGCACCTTGAGGTAAATGCCCACAGAATCCGCACCATTACAGTCTGGGACGTTCAGCATGTAGTCCACTCCAGATGCCCCTGGTGGCTTCTGTCGAGCTTTCCACCGGTTTCTTCAGGGCTCTGATCTTGGCGCCCGATGAATCGAGGAGAAGCTCTACTTTTTTTTCAATGCCGGTGACTTCGAAGCCATTCAGAGGGATGACTTTGTCACGATTGTTGACTACGAATATGATCACGGAGAGAATCTCGGAAAAAGAAAATAACATACCGTAGTACCCACGAACAATGGGCTCCTTGTAATCACGCTGCCTGACCACGACCTCTATATGGGAGTTGGCGCGCGCCAGAGATTCAAGGTGGTTGAGAATGTATGTGCGAGTATTCGCAGAGGAAGGCCATTTGTCACAGTACTCGAAGACAAGTTTCCGAATTTGCGAGAGAAATATTCCGTGGCCATTGGCAGGGTACGACCTCAGCTGTCCCCGGAAGAGGGCGGCGACCATGGCGGGCGACGGGCACAATGAGGGGCTCGATGTTGTGGGAGAGTGTCGGAGTTTGAACAAGTACAGTCGGAGTTCTGATGGATTGAGACACCGGTTCTCCTTAGCACGCACCAGCTAGGAAATCCAAAAACATCAAGACGCGACGCGCGCGTACATGGCTCGCGCTACTCGATCCTCTGCTACCACCGACCGACTCGACGACGCCGTGACTAGCACCCAACTAGCTGCCACATCGTCGGCTGCTGCTCTCAAGAAACGAAAACGTCGCTCAAATTCGCCGGAAAGCGACGCCCAGCCAGCGGCCAAACAATCTCGGACCGAGCATTCTGAGAAAGAACAGACGCCTTTGTCATCGCCGCCGTCCCTCAAAGATGTTGGAGAGATGCCTCTTAGGTCGGAGGATACTGCCAAGATCCTTGATGTCTTGGAAATGTGCGTTTTCTTTCGACACATGAAGTCATGGAGCTCACTGTCGTCAATGTGCAGGACCGACACGCAGGGCTTGCTTGACCGCCTCTTTCCTCTTCCAAACGATCCTTCATCTTCTTCAAATCCTTCATATTCGCTCAGATTCTTGCTACAGAATTCGCCACATCATCCCCTGTCTCTTCTCCGAGTGTGTTGCCAATTCTCCTTGGTTTTTGTTTCTGCTCACATACCTTATAGTCGGCTATACATAGTCTGTTTCCCATCTCTTCCAAGTCTCGAGCACGATCCTCTTCCCCCGCATCGCGGCAGATACAGTTCTGTAATCTCGCCCTCTCCCTCCTGGACGAAGCTTCTACTCGTTCCGTGCAATTTCCGTTGGAGTCCGAGTCCATTTTCCCAGCAGACGCAGAACCACTGCAGGATGAGTTACCAGTAACGTCGCCGTCTGTTCATCAACCACCGCGCAGGTATGCACTTGTACAGCATCTTCCTCAAGGCGACTATTGGTCTTCTCTGAATTCGACTCTACCGATCCCGTCCTCTGGGGATACTCGCGAACTGAAGGATCTACCCACTGGGTATGCAGAGCTGGTGTCCATATTTCCTTACCAATACCCCCTTACTCGTACAACACCGCCAAGTCTTGGTTCATATCACAAAAAAGTGATACCATCACAAAAACAAAAGATGCCTATGCAGAGACGTGCTACCAAAGGCAACTTTCTTGACTACGGGGTCTGGGGAAGTTTCGCACCTACATTTGAGCTCGAATATGCCGAGGTTGGCAGGCATCAGCTTGGTCAAGTTTACTATGGCCAAGAAATGAGAAGGAAGGCCGCTGAAGAGAGGCGAAATAAGCTGCTTCTGGCTGCTAAGAGAATGTATCAAGAGGATCACGCCATGGACGAGGTGGAAGAGATCAAAGAGAGTGGAGTGGTCGCGATTGATGTGGAGAGTGAACTCAAGGACATTCTCCCTCCGGAAGAAGTGGAGAATGTCAAAGACGCCCTAAACAGCTTGCAAATGCAGAGTTCGGTGGAGGAGCTTCTAGAGCAAAACCGGAAGGCTTTGAATCGGCTCGAAGAGCTCCAACTTTCGCGGCTTCAGAAAGAAGATGGTGGGACGAGTGTTGCCGAAGAAGGATCGGAAGAATGGGAAACAGGTCCGCATCAGGTTCTGATCTTTCTGACTTCATTTTATTTAACGTTTCGTTTAGCGCAAAGCATCTTGGATTCTTTGTCTGTTTTAGCATCACTGCGACCGCACGCTTCTGACTGCGAACCTTCTACTATCATGCCCGCCGCAGAAATCTTTCATTCACTTCAGCGTACCTTGCCTTTGACGGGCTCAGCCGGCTGGAATGGAACTCTTCCTGCGGCACAAGCCGTTGCCCTTCGTGACGATTCGACAATCAGATACCGAGCAGGAGCTACCGCTTCAGTACCGGCAACAACGACACCAGTGCCAGCAGCGCCAACACCAGCGCCAGCAACTACTGTTACACCATCCACGTCATTTTCCGGTTTCAACTATCAATATGCCGCACCCCAGCAAGGTCAGTACCGTGCACCAGCTACGGCTGCTTATACTGCTACATATCGACCGGGCTCCGCGACACCCTATTATCCATCCTCGCAATACCAGCAGCCGGCACAAGGAGGTCAGAACGCATATTACAGCGCACAGGCTTATGCTGCCATACAAGCTACTGGTCACCAGCCATATGCCTACACGGGCTGGTTCTCAAGCTTTCAACCGAATGCAGGAGGAATCACTTCTGGAAGAGGCACGCCGCAACCGGCCACAAGTGCAGCACCAATGCCTAGTACTTATGGGTCATTTTTTGCTGCGACTCATACAGGTACTGCCGCTGCGACACCACCACCACGGACGCCCGCGGTGGCCAATACAGTCGTTGGTGCGAAACAGGCACAGTGGGCTGCTGGGTATGCGCAACAACCGCCGATGTTGCCGCTACATATGAGGACCCCGCAGAATGGAGGGGCATATCAGGCGAGTGCAGCTACAAGATGACCAGACTGGAACTTGACGCTTGAGGCCTGCTCCTGAGAAGCTCGAAAGTTGTGTATGTCATGGCCTTAATAACTTTCGCTTCCGCCTTCGTATATTTATTTACTTGAAGATAATTTTCGTTTTTTGACAGCACTCATTTGACGAATAGAACCGAAGTAACATACTGTACTTGCATTATACAGAATACGAAATACACCCGCTGTTCCTAGACATAACATTATAACCCCACGAGCTATAGATTGAGACTGATACTAATAAGAATGGAAGATGTTCGATGCCGCCCAGTTCCGCGTTCAGCCAAGAAAAGGTGAATCCAGACACCTCAACGTCAGGTCTTTCTTGCATACAAAACCACCTCTTCGCTTCCTTGGAGTTAACGTCCTCAAGAAAAGGAAAGTGTAACCCAACCTAAGCGCCGACCATCAGGATGGTATAGACAACGACGGACCTAGGATGGACGAGAGTGCGTTGGGAAAAGAAGCGATTGAAAAAAAACCGCTTTATAAGGCACTGATGGATGATGTCATGTGTCAAACTCATTGCAAACACTCTATTGAGTTGGGAACTTGGAAAACCTAATCAGGAACTGACTTTACTAGTATGTGTGTAAAATAATATGAAGCAAAAGGGATAAGCACTCAGAAAACTATGTTACGAAAGTAGACCAATTAATCTTCCTCCCGGGGCCTCGCCCTACCCGCTCATGGGCATTCGGTGCCAAGTCACACAGATGCCGCATCGTAGGTCGTCCGTGAGGACAATTCCATGGTTGATCCATTGCGCCCATATGGTGTACAATCTAAAAAGTAATGGTCAGCTCGAAACGAAACAAACGTCACATGAGCACGCACAGTTGTCATCTGGCCTTTCGTGAGAGGCATCCCGACCATAACACTCTTACGACACGCTCGCATAGCAAACATTGCTCGTGCTTTGGAGCAGCGGACCATCGTCCCTGAAGAACGATCATGCATGAGGTGAATAAGTTCTTCGAGGTCTATGAAGAACTTGTGTTAAGCACGAGTCGAGGCTCAGAAGTGGCCCACCTTTCATATTGAAGACCGTGCTCTTGCTCATAGGTTGCGCAGTCAGACGAAGTTTCGAGCCAGCTCTCACGTCTTCATATTGGTCGCCTCTTTCGACCTCGAACCCATTTTTCTTTAGTATGTCCAGATGCTCTAACGTGAGAAGTTCATCGGCTGCTGTGAGCTCTAGTGGTTGAGGCCTACGTCACAGCAATTATAAGCGGTAGCATGGTAGTAATAGAGGGGAAAGCCACCTAAACAACTTCTGCGACCTAATTATCGTCGTTTCTTGAAGCGTTTCGAAGTTGTATTTTTCGTCAGCAGCATGCTGATCCACGATGAAAAGGTCATCCATCCCATCTTCACCCTTCCGTCTCCGGGTCACAATGAATCCGAGATTAAACTGCCCCACTACGTCCATTTCGGAAAAGTCGGACTTGGAGATGACGCGGGATAGAGCGGCTTCATCATTGTTGTCGAACTCAATTTTCTTCGTTGAGGAAGACGTCGAATCACGGGAACAATCCGAGGTCGCTTTCCATCGCTCGACTACACCAGAAAGGTCAAATCGAAGTCCTATATCACCCTCTCCGTTTTGTGATGTTCGAATAACTTCCGGGCGGGAGATGGGCCGGGAGTCCTGTGAAGATGAAGAGGTCATCGCCCCCATCGGAGTTATATCTTCATCGTCAGAGACGAGATCGATGACTTGGGAGTCACTTGTAGATATTGTTCTGTCCGTCGCCTCGCCAGTATCTTCTACTTGTGCAATTGTAACATCACCTTCATTGTCTTGACCCGCATCCGTAGTTTTGACATTGTCCTCGAAATCGTCCATCGCATCTTCTTCGACCTCTTCCGTGGCTTGGTTAACCACGCTTCCGCTTCGAGCAAATCCGACAAGCATGCTTCGGAAGGTCAACGTAGCTTGTTTGTTCTTCTTTTCTCCCCTCTTATTGGCCTCGACCGCCTTTGTTTCGAGCTTATTTTGATCGGTGGCAAATGATGCGGAGGGAACGCTCTTTCCCGATCCAGGTTGATCGTCACTGTTCTTTGGATTTTTACCAGCCCCTCGAGCCCATGATGCGAACAACGTGTTCATGACCACCTCTTTGTCCCGGTCCTTCCGACTTGTGGCCGACGGCACCGCCAGGGATGGGACATTTTTTGAGGAAGGCACTGAGGAAGGTTCGACATCCAAAATGATCCTTTGCGGAGGTGCAATTTCGGTCGATGGAGAGGGCCTGGAGATAGAAGAGGAACATCCGGATGGAGAAGTTTCTACGCCAGTCAACGGAAGTGTACTCTGGCATTCCACCTCGCTATCAGCATTCATCTCATTCATATCTGAGAACGTAGGAGGTTGAGAACGAGAATTCGAGCTAACAACCGAAGATGTTGTTTGGCTGATGCCGAGATTTGACGAGAAATCCTGCTCAGAAGGTACCGTTCGTGACCTTGTCCTCCGTCCCTCGATTTCGGCGTCCTCTAGAGATATCGTCCTCTCTCGTTTTCTGATGTTTAATGGTCCCTGCGTTTCCGCAATATACTCATGCCTTTGCAAGCTGCTTGTCTGCGCTAATGGTCCGGTGTTAGATCGACTTTGTTGAGAGCTTCCGACCTCGTACGTGGAACTTCCAGACGTGAAGAACGCCTGTAGTTTTAACTACAGAAACGTTAGACAGATCCGACAAAACGGCGAGAGGAAATCACCTTCAGGCCCTCCAATATGGCAACTTCGTTATGCAGGAAGAGTGTTCTCTTATCAGGGGTTACATTCACATCATAGGTATCTTAGATGGAAAGTGAGCGATATCACACCGAACAAATAGAACGTTAATTATACCAGTAGGTATCTCAAAATCAGCCACAACAAAAGGAACCTGGGAAGCGGTATTATGATTGGGGGTAAATGCGCGATAAACTTCGTTGATCGTCTTCTGTATCTAAAAGAGAAAATAAGAGGAGAGCGCTACCAAAGACGCATACTTACTTTGGCCAATCCACAGGGACGTCCATTAACGTAGAGGAACTGCCTGTCAGTGCTACTTCTGCCATACCCAGGGGCCGAGATTAGACCACGAATGCACACTTCAACTTCGCTCGTCCTTGAATCGGTTTCCTTTGCCTTTCCTCGTCTGCGAATCTGAATGCGGGGGATTGAAAATGACACGTCTAAGTCTTGTACACCGTCAAGAGACTTGCTGCCCCAGAGAGCAATCACAGACGCTCGTAACGATGGTAAGCCTTGAGTTTGAATGGGAGTGGATTTCTGTCTAAAGGTTGCGTTGAAACGTTACCGTAATGCGCATAACATGAACGCCTACCCTTTATCTATTTGGTTACTGACGAGAAGTCTGACGCCATTCTTCTTTGTGCACGGAACCAATGCGTATGCCTGGAGGAGGGATAACGCTTTACCGTATTCTCGTTTGGCGTTTCGCTCAAATTCCTTTCGTCGAACTGGTAGTGGGGCAAAGAGATTAAGAAGTGTCATCGTCGTTCCGCGCTATAAAGAATAAATGAAGATAGTTGCTTAAAAGGAAAAGTAGACACACCTGCCTCGCAGCCCTTTTCTTTGATTTGATTTTTCCAGTCTTATCAATGTTAAGGACGACGCCTATAGGATCGTCCGCGCGCGTCGTTACGGTTACACTCTCACACATCGCACACAGGGATGACACGGCCTCTCCGCGAAAACCAAATGATGATACGGTTGCAAGGTCGTCAAACGAAGATAGCTTTGAGGTGTGGTGCTTTAGACCTGCAATATCGGTGACGCTCTGGTATTGATGAAGAGGAGACGTGCTCACCAATGCTCTCCCAGTCATCCTCTGCCACTCCGGATCCATTATCTACGACCTCCACACTCTTGACTCCATAATTTTTGAACTTAACCTCTGTGGATAAGAATGAATATCGCGTGACGGCAGAAGTGCCTGAAGTCAACCTATGCTTCCTGCTCCAGCATCGAGACTGTTCTCCACAAGTTCTTTCACGGCTGTCTCGAGGGAGATAACAACTTGGTTTGAGGTAATCTGGTGTATTGACGCGGTGGGAAGAGCGGCAATTGTTGGCATTGCCCTTATGTGGGCTTTCCTGGTGGATGAGCACAAGAAGCTCTGATGCCGAGCCGTGTACCAAGCGGCTATCCCACACGGTCATGTGAACCTGATACTCGACACGGCTGCCATGCACCAAACCTTCGCTGTATTTTGTTCTGCCAACGTAGACCAACATTCCAGGCATCACAATTGAACCTACGAGGCAGTATTTCCATGAATAATATGGATGACCTTGAAGTTTGTGAAAACTTCGACGCACGTCACGCAGTAGTTAAACTTGCGACAATCGTTCAACTTACCGCTGGTACACGCTCCCAATATATAACAGTTTTACGGATTAGCAGTCTCCTTCGTCCAATTCTGGGCGCCTGCGGCGTCCTCAAGAGTCAAGCCTTACTCGACAGTCTGAAAGTACTTAGAATTGGAGTATTACATCTTGTATCCAGGGATGTATTGTGCTATGACACGGACAGAGAAGATTATTGGATTGAGAGGATTCGTAGGTACATATAGCGATGCCCGGCTTTCTTATTCTGCATTTATTAACAGCCACCTGTATAGTATCTACCAAGACGCGGTGGAGGTAGTATGCCACACCCCCTCCCTTCATGAATCCAGTTTCTTCCAGTCTGTCGGCATGCAACGTGTAGTGTAGCAACAGACTTAGACATCGTGTAGTATTGTGCCCTT
Source organism: Desarmillaria ectypa (assembly GCA_030407005.1). Lineage (NCBI taxonomy): Eukaryota > Fungi > Basidiomycota > Agaricomycetes > Agaricales > Physalacriaceae > Desarmillaria > Desarmillaria ectypa. The sequence continues at coordinate 2,669,622 of JAUDYN010000003.1, read as the reverse complement.
CGTAGGGCTTGGCTAGTCGGCGTTTACCCGGTGACATTGCATTAATCTTTTTAAAGATCCATCGAAGAAAAATGCCTGCCATAAACTGCGGTACTTTCCTTGGGCATTTTTTGGCGGTTAGCTTCCTTTGCCAAAGTGGTAGTCCACGATACTCATGGTGTGTCCTGAAGATTGAAGCATCGCAAGCACCTTCGTCAAGCATATTGTGTCTTCAAGTTTTCCTCACCCCTAGTTAGCCCTCCAAATGGTGGCGCAGTCCGTGACGTGCTTGCATGTAGGTATTGACACAGAAGGATGAGGTTGTTCGGATCTGAATTTAAATATCTGTTTTAGTATTTTAACAATCGCATGGGGCATGCGAAGAGAGATTTTTGATGCTCTTTGTGTGGCTGTTGAGATAGAACCTTGTGGATTGACCTATGCGTTGCTAAGGCCATTGATGATGAAAGGACGTCATCCATAAACAACGATATCATGTTATACTTGCGATTCTCCACCAGAACTGCAGGAGGGTATCGTAGCGTAATGTCTAGGTGGTACGATCAGACGGGAAATTCTTGTGAAGTGGTAAGTACATTGTTAACAGCTGTTAGGACAAATGACAGACAGGTGAATGCTTAGACGCGCGGATCTTCATTGGAGCAAAGACCTGCTCCGAAGATAGAGAGGATTATGGTATAATATCATGACCAAAATGAACATATAGAAATATCTGAGAGACTATGAGAAGTGTATAGTTACGAATCCAGACATAGCTCCATTACAACCTGATGTACTTACCAGCATGCCTGTCAACGGTGCGGTAGTCATGGATGTCATCGTTAACAGGCGCATCCTCCAGCTTCCTGTCCTTTTGCAATTCCACCAACAAGCTGCACGCCACCTGGGACGCCTCCTTGGCCGCCGTCGGTCCGTTGCGGTGAACTTTCGCTAACACCTTGTTCTATGATGCGTTCGACAACTTCCGTAAACGCTTCATTTACGCCAACAGACGTCTTCGCCGAGGCCTCCACAAACAGGGATCCTATACGCTCAGCGAAGGTGCGACCTTCAGCAGTGGACACCTCACGCGAAAATTCCTGCAATAACGTCAATGTAAGTACGGAACAGTAAGTTATATATACGCACTTTATCAACCTTGTTGCCTACTACCACCCTGACAGGCCCCTCGGCTACGTTGCCTAGATACGTTTCCATCTCCCCCACCCACCTCGGTAGTGCCTCAAAACTCTCCCTACTGCTGACATCATACACCAGCACCACCCCTTGCGCGCCCCTGTAGTAGCTTGCAGTAATGGTCCGAAATCGCTCTTGTCCGGCTGTGTCCCATATACTGAGCTTGACCTGTTTACCGTTGCGAAGTGTGAGACGGTGTACACGAAAATCGACACCAATTGTGGCGGAGGCTTCATCCTCTGGTAGCCAAGTTTCATCAGAGAATCGAAGAAGAAGTGACGATTTTCCAACAGAAGAGTTGCCAATGAGCAACAGCTTCACATTCGTCGGCGGATTTGGAGGAGGCGGCATGGTGGCACTGGCAAGGTGGTGGTCCTCTGCAACGAGGGATGAGCGAAAGAGGATATTGACGTCATGGGGTGCACGTGAGAGAATAGGGGCTTCTTGGCCGCAAAGTTCAACCAAGTTTTATCAAAGTTCAGTCAAGTGTATACGCATAAATTGAAGGCTGCATATCCATACAAGAAATTATACGGTTCAAGACTGACCGTATCAGCAACACTCTGTCGGAATGTTGAAAAACGACGATAGAAGACAATAGGAATATTTCAAGCGTTGATTTGACACCTGCGCTCTTCCTCCCATCGCGCCTTCATCATCTGCAAGCCCTCATTCCGGGAACGAAGCATCATAGCCGAAGCCGTAAGCTGGGCCTCCAGGTGAGGCGGAATCGTAGAGTCATTACGAATGACCTGTTTAGTAGTTAATCAGTGGTATCCAATGCCGGGCTTGGGTAGGCAAACATACAGATCCGATGGAAAGGAAGAACGAAAATGTGGCCGCACTATTCAACATGTACATCGAAAGGGTGGAGAGCGTCCCTCGGGTTCCTGCTCCATATCTGCAGACATTTTCATGGGACAAGAAATAAGCCATGTTGCCCTCGATACCTTCCGAAGACCTACGCACCGGAAGATGCTCCACGACCCAAAGATAAAACCGATGGTCAGACCCACGCCAGCACCCATGACGGCGCCCATCCTAAATAATTAAGGTCAAATACCAGATAAATCTATGTAGCATCTGCCGGCAAGAAAGGATCGTACTTCACTGGAAAAAAAAACATAAAACTACGCTCTACTGTCCAGAAAGTAGAAAAGACTAACTTTTATCCCACACCGATGGCTCGTTGCGTCGTTGAAATTGGGACATTTCGACAAAATCGCTTCACTGCTGGATAAGTTAGATGCCCCAAGTAAAAGGTGATGGTCCGGATTCAAAAGGTGTCACGCGTCTGGACCTTGCTAGAACTGCCATGTCAACTGGCATCCCCACCTTTCCCGATGCCCAGCAGGCCCAAATAAGTTCGTGGCAGAGCTGCTTAATAGTTTACTCTCCTCTAATAATGCCTGTCTCCAGTTCGTGCTCACCAACGAGATCTCTACCATGTCTCGTCACTAAGGGAGCAAACCGACACTGTTCTGCGGTCATGGCTTGGCACGTCCCACTTTTTCCCTACAAGAAACCGCATTCTGACATAGAATTAGGGACACGATGGCTGACAAGACGAGACGTAGAAGTGGACCTTTTCGTGAAGTTTGTGTATTACGGGATGACTGTGGGTCGTGGTACGTCTCCGGCGCCTGCAATATCTTCTTGCTGAATGTGCAATGTGCAAAGGAATTCAGACATTGGGGGAGGAGTATACCAATATATGGCAGTACTCTCCTTCTACTGGACATTCTCCACCATCGCAGTGGTTGCGTTTAGCTTTGATACTCATACCGACGATTCCTCCGTACATTCTCTCCCGAGCCACACAACTTGTGTTAATGTCAAATCATTCCACATTGGCTTGCATACTTAAGGGCCTTCCTTTGACGCTGGGGGTGCTAACCGAAGTCAATCTGGCGGTATTCTACGTTTCTGCGACATACTATAGTCTAGTGAAACGAATTCTGCGTATTAAATATGTAAGCGACGATGCTGTTGTCCTATTCTTTTACTGATGACTGGTCGCAGCTATCATCCATACCCGATAATCCTGATATAAAACCACCGTCGTACTCTCTTCTAGGTATATTGCTAGGAATCAGACTTCTTCATCGTTTGGCGACGTCCCTGAAGCAGCGATATTCATCAGAAGAGCCATCTGTGAAGAAGGAAAAGGAACCAGCGGGTGCGAGTACTTCGAGCTCACGGGAGAGTTTCCTAGATGACCGCGCTGTATCGGCTCTCATTGGGCCCGCTGATCCCGAAGCAGACGCCTCAAAGCCGACTGAAGATGACAGAGGGACGGCTTTAGACATATCGTCAATACCCGATATGTTGAGGGCTGGGAGAAATTGTACACTCTGTCTTGAGGAGAGAACCAATAGTTGCGCTACAGAATGTGGGCATCTGTTTTGTTGGACTTGCATCATTGGCTGGGGAAGAGAAAAGGTACGTTTGTTGCACGACGACAAAATGTAATAACCTAAATATGTTTTTAGGCCGAATGTCCTCTCTGTCGTCAATCTCTGAATTTGTCGCACCTTCTTCCCATCTACAACTTGTAAATTTTTGTAAAGCTATAGATATATAGTACAGCAAGGAAAACGTTACAGCACCGTTCATACTACCTGCTGGATCAGCGTGATGTTGTCTCCTTTGAGTAGAATACGCCCTATGACTGAGGTGAGAAACTTCAATGCGAGCAGAAAAATAAGGACGAACCGAGCTCTTTCCGGGGCTGTGCACCTTTCACGAAAACTTCTGCGGCTTCATCGATGACGAGGTTCATGAACTCATCGAAACCCTGTAGAAAGAAGGGCAGTGAGTTTGGGCACATCCTAATTGCGGCAAAAGTGTATGAAGATGTGCACGAGGCGCTCAGCCCAGCAAGGAGCGCGTTATTCATCGCCCTTGCGGGAATGTTCAACACACAACTGACGAGTAAGAAGAAATATGACCCAGACGCACGATAATTCGACCCTCAATCCGCATGTCAATATTATCATATAGCCAAATGATGACTTTCGTTCGCTGCATCAACAGATGTTAATAGAGGCGCTTGAAGACACAGTTGCAGCGCACCTGCTGAAGATTTTTGAAAATTACATTCTGGGGAACCGTTGTCAGCAGTCGTACAGAACTACATCGAAAAACTCACGATGGGCTGCACCATCACACGCTGCTGGCGACCAGACATGATGGATGAAAATGGAGCAAAGACGGAGGTGGTGGTTGCTGGAGGCAAGTGCTTCACGTGCCAACAAGGCCAAAGCCAGCAGACCCGTTGTGGCAGTCGCACTTTTCCCTCCATTTAAATAGCCGGACGCGTCAACACCTTCCCAGCATGGAGGTCAGTACTCGCCCCAGGCATTGCGGCACTTCTGCTCAGGTCAATATCCTTTCAGGTTTTCACCCCAGCAAATTCGTCGACGGCGGCAGCCGTCACTTTCATCACCTTCGTACAAGACCTCAAGAAGAAAACCAAAACATGGGGTCCCATGATAGAACTCTGCGCCAATGGGGAGAAGACCTTAGAACGATTCAGATACCAGTTTCCCGACGACTGGCTTTACAGTGACCAACTCAGAGGAGAGTGGAGCGCATACAACGAGATATTGAAGCGAAAGAATGATTCTATTCAGGAGCAGCTGGGTACGTCCGTTGGCACTAAATCTACTTGATATACCCTTATCTTTCTCCTTAGCTGGATTGCAGCTGAAGATTGTTGCCCAAGACAAGATCGTCGAGAACAAGATCAATGACATTCTGGTCGAATGGGAGCAGACACGACCCGTGCAGGGGAATATGCGCGCCGATACCGCCATAAATACCATCAGCGTCTTTGAGAACAAACTAACTCGCGTTCAGGAGGAGTACGACCTCGTTTGCAGGGCAAAGGAGGCGCTCGACCTAGAGCTGACACGACACACGCGACTAGAGCCTGTTTTCGAGGAGCTACGCGATCTCAAGGCGGTATGGACGGCGTTGTCCGGTATCTGGAGCCAAATATCTGAGCTCCGGGATATGGTGTGGGCTACCGTGCAGCCACGCAAGTTGAGGCAGCATATAGACGGACTGCTGTCCTCTACAAAGGAGATGCCCACGAGGATGAGGCAGTACGCTGCCTTTGAATACGTTCAAGATGTTTTGAGGGGATTATTAAAGTCCAATTCCATCGTGTCAGAGCTCAAATCAGAGGCGCTGAAAGACAGGCATTGGAAGCAGCTGTTCAAAGTTCTGAGGCTCCCAGCGCAGATTAGCCTGACTTTGTACGCCTCCCTCAGTGTACATCTGCTTCTGTATCACTCATTCATTATTTAGGATGACACTCGGTCATGTTTATGACTTGGACCTCAAAAAGAACGAAACAGTTATCAAAGAGGTTATCATCCAGGCCCAAGGAGAGGTAAGCATGGCTATGATTTCATAATATTGTCCTCACGAATGATCAGATGGCTCTCGAAGAATACATCAAGCAGGTCAAAGAGATATGGACCAACTACACTCTTGACCTTGTCAATTACCAAAACAAATGCCGCTTGATCAGGCACGTGAAGTTTTTTGAGTTAAGAGCCAGACGCTGATCGTCTTGTACAGAGGATGGGATGATCTTTTTAATAAGTGCAGCGAAAACTTGAATTCCCTGACTGCAATGAAATTGTCTCCATATTATAAGGGTGAGAAGATCTCCGGCATTTTCCGGTGGACCGGTCGCTAACGCTATATGTAGTCTTCGAAGAAGAGGCTGGTTCTTGGGAGGAAAAGCTCAATCGAATTCACGTTCTCTTCGGTGCGTATGTTTTGACCAAGTAGCTTTTTCGCCTTTTCATGCTTTATATAGATGTCTGGATTGATGTTCAACGTCAATGGGTTTATCTTGAGGGCATTTTTTCAGGCAGCGCCGACATCAAGCACCTTCTTCCTGTCGAGAGCGCTCGATTCCAGAATATCAACTCCGAGTTTCTCACTGTGATGAAGAAGGTCTACAAGTCACCTTTCGTTATCGATGTCATGAATATTCAAGGCATCCAGAAAAGTTTAGAGCGTCTTGCAGACCTACTGAATAAGATTCAGAAGGCCCTTGGAGAGTACTTGGAGCGGGAGCGTTCATCTTTTCCCCGCTTCTACTTTGTCGGTGACGAAGATTTACTCGAGATTATCGGTAACAGCAAAGATATTCTTCGGATCATGAAGCACTTGAAGAAGATGTTTGCCGGTATCTCCACCATCAAGCTTGACGACGAGTTAAGCCAGATACAAGGGATGGCATCCAGGGAGGGAGAGGAAGTCATGTTCACGGAGCCAATTTTGTTGGCCGACTATCCCAAGATCAACGATTGGCTGGCAAAGATTGAGGCTATGATGAGGTTGTCACTGGCCAACCTACTCACGGATGCCGTTATAGAACTGCAAGCATTTTACGGCTCTGGCTCCAAGCTATACATGGAGCCACTGATGGCCTGGATGGAGAAGTATCCTGCTCAGCTTGTTACGCTTGCAGTACAAGTTGCATGGACATCATCTGTTGAAGATGCCTTGGAGTCGGGGACTGCTCCAGACGCTCCACTGGACACTGTACATCAGGCACTGGATCTACTTGCTGACGTCGTTTTGCAGGAACTGAACCCTGTCACTCGGCGAAAATGTGAACATCTCATCACAGAGTTGGTTCACCAACGAGATGTCACCCGTTCGCTTATCCAGCAGAATGTGCTCGATCCTAAAGGTTTCACATGGCTGTATCAGATGCGCTTTTACCTCGACAGGGCCATCGAGAACCCCCTGGAGAGACTTTCAATCAAGGCCGCTGATGCTTCTTTCCCTTACGGCTGGGAGTATCTTGGTGTTCCCGATCGACTTGTTCAAACACCGCTTACCGATCGCGTCTATCTCACTCTGACACAGGCACTAGATAACCAGCTTGGTGGCGCTCCATTTGGTCCAGCTGGCACAGGTACACTCTTTGTCCCGATGTTATTCATGGAGAGATATCTAACCGTCAATGCTAGGTAAAACGGAGTCCGTTAAGGCGTTGGGCGTGCAGCTGGGTCGCTTCGTGCTTGTTTTTTGTTGCGACGAGACCTTCGATTTCCAGGCAATGGGTCGTATTTTTGTTGGACTGTGCCAAGTTGGCGCCTGGGGTTGCTTTGATGAGTTCAATCGTTTGGAGGAGCGAATTCTTAGTGCTGTCTCGCAGCAAGTTCAGAGTATCCAGCAGGGGTTAGCGTCTTTAGTCAAGAATTCAAATACAGAGATAGAGTTGGTCGGGAAAAACCTCAAGATCAACAAGAACATCGGTGAGTGGTTTTGTTTTGGGGCGCAGCCATGACTCACATATTGACTGTAGGTATCTTCATCACGACCAACCCTAATTATGCTGGCCGTTCTCAGCTTCCCCCTAATCTGACGAAGCTTTTTCGGCCGTAGGTTCAAATTTCTGATCCAGCGACCTAGTGTTCTGAAACGTCTCTTTCTAGAATGGCAATGACTCGGCCAGACCGAGAGCTGATCGCTCAAGTCATGCTATTTTCTCAAGGTTTCCGCACCGCGGAATCTTTAGCGTCTAAGATTGTACCATTCTTCAATCTTTGTGACGAGCAGCTGTCTCCGCAACCTCATTATGACTTTGGATTGCGCGCACTCAAAGCAGTCCTCGCTAGTGCGGGTATCCTCAAACGAGAGCGTCTGCAATCAGTCCGTGCATCGGAGGACGATTCTGAGGCGGTCGGTCTCTCGGACGCCATCTCAGAGCAGATCATCTTAATTCAAAGTGTCACAGAGACTATAGTGCCTAAGCTGGTTGCTGAGGATGTCCCTCTTCTTACTAAGTAAGCTTGTCTCTTATGACTGTAGTTTCAGTTCGACATTTAATCATTCTTCTGTAGCCTTTTGGCCGACGTCTTCCCGGGCGTTGATTATATGCCTGTTGATCTGGACGCCTTACGGGAACAGATCCTAAAAGTGTGTTCTGAACGGCGTCTCGTTGATGGTGATCTATGGGTTTCCAAAATTCTGCAGCTCTATCAAATTCAAAAAATTCAGCATGGTCTGATGATGGTCGGGCCTTCAGGCAGTGGCAAAACCAATGCTTGGCAAGTCTTACTTGCAGCTTTGGAGAGACTTGACGGTATCGAAGGAGTTTCCTATGTCATTGATCCGAAAGCTATGCATAAGGACACTTTATACGGTACCTTAGATGCGACCACTCGCGAGTGGAATGATGGTCTCTTTACCCACATTCTTCGCAAGATTGTGGACGACGTTCGTGGGGAGAGTGGCAAGAGGCATTGGATTATCTTTGATGGTGATGTAGATCCCGAATGGGTGGAGAATCTGAACAGGTTGGTTTAATGATCCACGCCTTAACCCAAACTAATGTGTTTTCATAGTGTGCTCGACGACAACAAACTGCTTACGTTGCCGAACGGAGAACGACTCAATCTACCCCCAAATGTGAGGATCATGTTCGAAGTAGAGCACCTCAAGTATGCGACACTTGCTACAGTCAGCCGTTGTGGCATGATTTGGTTCTCGGGCGATGTCGTAGAACCTTCTATGGTCTATCGTCATTACCTTACCACACTGTCGTCTGTTGCTCTTGACGCTGATGACGATGAGGCTGGCGATTTGCTTGCACGACGCAGTGAGATTCCAGTAGCTGACAATAACGCTACTGCGAATTTGGTCACACAGAAGCAGGTTGCTTCTATCTTGGAGCGCTATTTTGCCGAAGGAGATCTCGTCAGCTCAGCACTCAAATTCGCCGAATCTATCGAGCATATCATGGACTACACGGTCACCCGCGCTCTCAATACTCTCTTTTCTCTCCTCAACAAGACTGTCCGGAACATCATCGAGTACAACTTCCAGCACTCTGATTTCCCTTTGCCTTTAGATCGTATAGAGCAATACGTCACAAAGCGCCTACTCGTCAGTATCATCTGGGCATTCTCTGGGGATGCGAAGCTAGATTTACGCGCCGAGATGGGCGATTATCTCAGAAACCAAACTGGCATTGATCTACCTCCTCTTGGTCCCGGTAGCTCCCTCATAGACTTCGACGTCCAGGTGGCTAACGGTGAATGGGTTGCTTGGCAATCTCGAGTCCCCGTCATAGAAATCGAGGCCCATGCCGTAACCGCGTCAGATCAAGTCGTCCCCACTATGGACACCGTTCGCCATGAAGAAGTGCTATATTCCTGGCTATCGGAGCACAAGCCTCTGATGCTTTGTGGGCCTCCTGGATCTGGAAAAACCATGACCCTTTTCAGCGCGTTGAGAAAACTTCCCGACATGGAAGTTGTGGGCCTGAACTTCTCCAGCGCGACAACTCCAGAACTCATCCTCAAAACGTTCGAGCAATATTGCGAGTATCGAAAAACCCCGAATGGTGTCATTTTGGCACCTGTGCAGATTGGTCGATGGCTAGTTGTATTCTGCGATGAAATCAATCTACCAGCGGCTGACAAATATGGCACTCAGCGTGTCATCTCTTTCATCCGTCAGCTGGTTGAAAGTGGGGGCTACTGGCGTGCTAGCGATATGTGTTGGGTGAAACTCGAACGTATTCAGTTTGTAGGAGCCTGCAATCCTCCTACTGATCCCGGACGAGTTCCCCTCAGTCACCGATTCTTACGTCATGCTCCATTAGTCATGGTGGATTACCCTGGTGAAGTGTCCTTAAAGCAAATCTATGGCACTTATAACCGCGCTGCTCTCAAAGTTGTTCCCAATTTACGCGCATATGCAGATCCTCTTACAGATGCCATGGTGGCATTCTATTTGGCTTCTCAAAAACGATTCACCACCGACATCCAAGCACACTATGTGTATAGTCCTCGTGAGCTGACACGTTGGGTACGAGGTATGTACGAGGCCATTCGACCGCTGGAAATACTGTCAGTCGAAGGATTAGTGCGTGTGTGGGCCCATGAAGCCTTACGGCTGTTCCAGGATCGTCTAGTCACTGAAGAGGAGCGACAATGGACAGATGAAAATATCGATGCAGCTGCTATGGAGCACTTCCCTACCATTAATCGCGAAGAAGCTCTGAGCCGTCCAATCCTCTTCTCGAATTGGACCTCCAAGGATTATATTCCCGTTGATCGGGATACACTCCGTGAATATACTAAAGCCCGTCTCAGGGTTTTCTACGAAGAGGAGCTCGATGTTCCTCTTGTCCTGTTCAATGACGTGTTGGATCATGTTCTCCGTATCGACCGAGTTTTCCGTCAAATCCAAGGACATCTCTTGCTTATTGGAGTTAGCGGAAGTGGAAAGGTATTTATCCGCCGTTTTTTTTTTTTTTGGTCAAAACACTATCTTAATCTTTGCGTAGACCACACTATCGCGTTTTGTTGCTTGGATGAATGGTCTAAGCATCTTCCAAATCAAGGTGTCCAACAAGTATACAGGCGACGACTTCGACGAAGACCTTCGAGTCGTTCTTCGCCGGGCCGGATGCAAAGGTGAAAAAATCTGTTTTATCATGGACGAGTCCAATGTCTTGGATTCCGGGTTCTTGGAAAGGATGAACACGCTTCTGGCCAATGCCGAAGTACCAGGTCTTTTCGAAGGCGACGAGCATGCTGCCTTGATGACCGCTTGCAAAGAAGGGTCTCAGCGCGATGGTCTAATGCTGGACTCTCATGAGGAACTGTATCGCTGGTTTACCCAGCAAGTTGCGCGAAATCTTCACGTCGTGTTTACCATGAATCCTCCCGAGAACGGTCTGGCGTCTAGAGCTGCCACCTCTCCAGCCCTATTCAACCGTTGCGTCCTGGATTGGTTTGGAGATTGGTCAGATCAGGCCTTCTATCAAGTAGGTATGGAGTTCACCCACAACTTGGACCTTGATCTTTCAACATACACACCTCCGACTCATTTCCCGATCGCTTACCGCAGCCTGTCTATGCCCCCAATCCATCGCACTGCGGTTGTGAACGCCTTGGTTCATGTCCATTCTTCTTTACACCAGATCAATCAACGCTTGTCCCGCCGTCAAGGTCGATACAATTATGTCACGCCTCGTCATTATCTCGACTTGTATGTTTTGGTCTGTTTCGCTTCGCTTCTCAGTCTCACCCTTATTCTCAACTAGCATCAACCACTACGTCCGTCTATACACTGAAAAGCGTGACGAACTGGAAGAACAGCAGCGCCACCTCCACGTGGGTCTTGACAAGCTCAGAGATACCGTAACACAAGTCGAGGAGCTGCGCAAAAGTCTTGCCATCAAGCGATCTCAACTTGAGGCTAAAGATGCAGAAGCCAATGAAAAGCTTAAACGCATGGTATCGGACCAGCAGGAGGCTGAGCAGAAGAAGGCTGCTTCCATCGAAATTCAAGCAGCTTTGGTCGAGCAGGATAAGCACATCGAGCAGCGCCGTGCCATCGCAACAGCCGATCTAGCTAATGCAGAACCTGCGGTGCTTGATGCACAGGCCGCCGTCAGTAACATCAAGCGACAGCATCTACAGGAAGTTCGAACCATGGCCAATCCACCGGAAGCCGTTAAATTGGCGATGGAATCCGTTTGTACAATTCTTGGTCACAAGATTGACAGCTGGCGTACCGTGCAAGGAATCATCCGTCGGGACGACTTCATCCAGCGCATTGTCAACTTTGACACTACTACCCAGATGACCAAGCATCTTCGAGACATCATGAAGAGAGACTTCCTCAGTCGTCCCTCTTACAACTTCGAAACCGTGCAACGTGCCAGTAAAGCGTGCGGTCCCCTAGTCAAGTGGGCTTTGGCTCAGGTTCATTTCTCTGAAATTCTCGATCGCGTTGAGCCACTCCGCAATGAGGTACAGTCGCTAGAGAAACAGGCAGAGACAACAAAAAAGCAGGCCAGCGCAATTATTGAGATGATTGCAGAGCTGGAAGCGAAGATTGCACGATACAAAGAGGAGTATGCGTTGTTGATCAGCGAGACACAGGCCATCAAGTCAGAGATGGAGCGGGTGCAAAGCAAGGTCGACCGCAGCATGAAGTTGCTGGAGAGCCTGTCGTCGGAACGCAGTCGATGGGAAAGCGGCAGTCGTGCATTCGATGCCGAAATGTCCACTATTGTTGGCGATGTTCTTCTATCGGCGGCATTTTTGGCTTACGGAGGATTTTTTGATCAACATTACCGTGAAGTCATGTGGCAAGAATGGTCTAACCACCTTTCCGACGCTAACATCAAGTTCAAGCCAGAGCTGTCGCTCACAGAATATCTCTCCACTGCAGATGACCGATTGAGCTGGCAATCGAAGTCATTGCCTGCAGACAATCTCACTACGGAGAATGCTGTCATGCTGAAACGCTTCAACCGCTATCCTTTGATCATAGATCCTACGGGACAAGCAACTACTTTCCTCCTGAATGAGTACAAGGAACGGAAGATCACGGTGACTAGTTTCTTGGACGAAGCATTCCTCAAGGTCCTGGAAAGCGCCCTTCGATTTGGAAACCCACTTCTTATACAGGATGTGGAACACCTCGATCCCATCCTCAACGCTGTTCTTAATAAGGAAATCAGGCGTACCGGAGGGCGAGTGCTCATTCGTCTGGGAAGTCAGGACATTGATTTCTCGCCTTCATTCACCATGTTTCTGTCGACACGAGACCCCTCTGTCGAATTTTCTCCCGATATCTGCAGTCGTGTTACATTTGTCAACTTCACCATGACTCGTAGCAGTCTTCAAAGTCAATCTTTGGATCAGGTTCTCAAGGTTGAGCGCCCTGATACGGAACGAAAACGCACGGACTTGATGAAGATTCAAGGCGAATTCCGTCTCCGACTTCGAACGCTGGAGAAATTGCTGCTTCAAGCGCTTAATGAATCATCAGGGAACATTCTTGACGATGACAAAGTCATTGACACTCTAGAGACTTTAAAACGGGAGGCCGCCGATATTACTTCCAAGGTCGAAGAGACCGACGTTGTCATGAAGGAGGTGGAAGAAGTCACTGCCGAATATCTGCCTTTGGCGCAAGCTTGCAGCGCGGTTTTCTTCGTATTGGAGCAGCTAAATCTTGTCAACCACTTCTATCAATTCTCACTGCGCTTCTTCCTTGACATCTTTGATTACATCCTTCACCATAACCCCAATCTGAAGAATGTGACGGATCATAGCCAGCGTCGAGATATTCTTCTCAACGATCTTTTTCTAGTGGTGTATAAGAGGACCTCTCGGGCCCTTCTCTACCGTGACCATGTCATGCTTGCAGTCCTTTTAGCTCAAGTAAAGCTGCGAGGCATAGAAGAAATTACGGATGAAATGGAGTTCTTGTTGGAAAGTGCGGATAATGTTGTCGCTTCAGTTAACATGGTTACAGGCGCCACTCCTTCAAGCACCATCCTTTCTGCCGACCAAACCTTGCGTCTAGAAAATTATGCTAAGCAGTCTATCTTCAGGCCTGTCCAAACCCATATCATTGAGCACGAAAGCGATTGGTTGCCATTCCTGCGGTCTCCCTATCCAGAGCAGTCCGTTCCCACTCCTTGGGAACCTAGCGCGCGTAAGTTTTATTCCTGTTAGTTTATACATCCAGGACTGATTTCGGATGTAGCGGCTGTGGAAGCCATACGGTCCATGCTAATCATCAAGTGCCTACGACCTGATCGCCTCTTACAAGCAACTGCCCGATTTGTCCGTCTTGTATTCAACACCGAGTTGTCTTCTGAGTCTGATTATGACCTTGGTACCATGGTCAACGACGAAGTTCCAGCTGCGACGCCACTCGCATTGATTTCTGTCCCTGGATATGATGCCAGTTACCGTGTAGAGAACTTGATAAAGAACACAGGTGCTCGATCTTCTTCCGTCGCGATGGGCTCCCAAGAGGGTTTCGGCCTGGCGGACCAAGCGATTGCGGCGGCAGCCCGGCAAGGTTCGTGGGTTCTCCTGAAGAATGTCCATCTTGCTCCTTCGTGGTTGGGACAGTTGGAGAAGAAGCTGCAGACACTGAATCCGAACCGCAACTTCCGCCTTTTCCTCACGATGGAAGCCAATCCATCCATCCCAGTCAATCTTCTACGTCAATCCCGTTTAATTATGAACGAACCACCTCCGGGTATCAAAGCCAACATTGTTGATTCTCTTCGCAGCATATCATCTTCTCGTTTATCTCAAGGGCCTGCTGAGAAGATCCGCCTCTATTTCCTGTTGGCTTGGTTCCATGCCATTGTCCAAGAGCGCCTGCGCTACGTTCCTCTTGGTTGGAGTAAAGCCTATGACTTCAACGATTCTGATATGTCGTCTGCATTCACTACGATTGACACTTGGCTGTCCAGCGTCTCAAAGGGCCGCACAAACATCGATCCCGTTACAATACCCTGGGATGCTTTGCGTACATTGGTCAAACAGTCTGTGTATGGTGGTCGAGTTGACAGTGACTTCGACCAGAGAATATTGGATTCATTCGTTGACGGATTATTCACCCCGGCTGCGTATAACGTCGACTTTGATTTGGTTCCAAGCATAGGTGGTGGTCAGGTTCTAGGTGCTCCTGATGGCACTAAGATGGAACACTTCTTGTCTTGGGCGCAGGGCTTGCCTGATCGTGAACCTCCTTCTTGGCTTAGTCTCCCCCCAAGCGCGGAACGTGTGATTGCTATTGCTCAAGGTGCGATGGTTATTCTTCGGAAGATATATAAACATTGACGCTCATCTACATAGGAAACGAACTGCTTGGCAAGTTAAGGAAGATGCGAATGCTAGCAGACGATGATGATGATGTTACTCCTGCTGCGTCAACTAAATCTCAAACGTCCCAGCAACCGGCCTGGATGCGGTCTCTCCTTGACCGTTGCAAAGAGTGGCTTTCTCAGTTGCCTTCTGTGAGTATGCTTCTGGTTTCTATTCGCCCGTGTGCTGATCTTCTCTTAGAAATTCAACACTCTTCCTCAGCAAGGCAATGATAGCCAAGACCCATTACATCGTCTCTTCTCTAGAGAAGGCGAGATTGGTCGCCGCTTGTTAATGCAAGTTCGCAGGGATCTTAGCGACGTTGTCAAGGTCTGTCAAGGAGAGTTGAAGCAAACCAACCATTTGCGAAGCCTTATGAGCTCCTTAACCAAAGGTATGGAATCGTGTTCAATTAGAGACTGAAATTTTTCGTTGATGTCGAACACAGCCACCATTCCCAATCACTGGCGGCAGTACAAAGTGCCCAAGGGAATGGCTGCCTCTGGATGGATTGCTAACTTTGCTCGACGACTGAATCAACTTGATAGCGTCGCTGAGCTTCAGAACTTAAATGACGTCGAAGTTTGGCTTGGCGGACTCTTCTTCCCTGAGGCATATATCACGGCAACTCGGCAAGCTGTTGCGCACCGGAAAAGATGGAGTTTAGAAACCCTTAGCTTGCGACTCGATATCGAAAAAGTGAATGACCCCGAGGCGTTCATTGTTGACGGTATTTTCTCTTCTCCTATGAGAAGAACTCAAAGGCTGATGCTGTTGACCACAGGGCTTGTATTGGAAGGTGCATCTTGGGCGACCGACAAACTCGTACTCAATGATGGCGAAGTTGTTCGGCTGAATGCTTCGCAAATTCGGTGGGTCCAGTCAGATGACTCAAGTAGACAGAACTTGGTGAACCTGCCGGTATACCTAAACGGTGACCGTAGCGATGTCATGTTTACTGTCGACCTTCCATTCGATTCTAGTGCAGGCCCTCTCGTTTCCATGAGGGCAGTATGCCTGACGACCAGTGCTTAGTTTTACCGCATGTTACCATTTTTACTTTTGTTATGATATATTGATACCCCAAGAAGGATAAACATCAACCATCTCGTACACTACATAATGCTCAATACCCAACATAATACTTGTATATGCCTCGGCTATCCATCTAGTTATGTACTTCACGGATTTCAACTACCTTTCTGTCTAGTGGATTAGAGAAACTAGGATGAATCATTCAACTGAACTCCCGCCTACGACTGTCAATACTTTCCAGTCGATCTCTACACCAGTCTTTTTAAAGATTAGTCGTGCATCTTCTGCAATAGCTTCGAAGCCATGTGTTGCAAGAGCCAAGATTGTTGGACCTGCTCCAGACAAGCAAATGCCTAGCAAGCCAGGATGGCTTGAAGGAGTGATTATTGATGTGACTTCGGGCAGGCCAGGTATCTGCAATAAATATGAATATCTAGGACATGTACCAGAATGTATAGGAACTTACCAATGTTTTTCGGTATGGTTGATGGACTCTATCCTTCATGGCTTCGTAGATGAGATCGGGATCTGGCGGTGACTGGGCTAGTGCTGTGGTCAAAACCGCCAGGCGCTGCAGATTGAAGACCTAATAAGTGCGTTGAGCAAAACGCTTCCCACACTGCGCCGCAAGGAGAAACGCACAAGATCCTTACGAGAATAAGAAGTTGGGAGAACTTCTCTAGCCTTAGCAGTGCTAAGCTCGAATCTAGGCACAATAGCTACGGCCTTGATGCTCTCGGACCAGCCGAATCGTACAAAGTGGCCTATGCCGCCTGGGGGTGCAGGAGGATCAAGGCCCCAATCTTCAGACGCATCCGGTGGGTACTCCGGCAAGACTTCGCTCAAAGGCACACTGGCTGCCTCTGTCGCGGCCTCATCCAGTTCCCTCAAATAGGACCCGACAAATCCTCCTACCAGGGCAGCTGTGACATTGTCTGGATGCCGCTCAACCATCAAGGCAAAGTCCAGTAATCGTTCCCTTGGAAGCTTGAGGTTCCCTAGTTGGTTTCCAAGTAGCACACCGGCGATTACCGCTGCGCCTGACGATCCAAGGCCCCGCCCGAAAGGAATTTCATTGTCCACATAGATCTTGAGACCTGAGGGGAAGGCGCGAATGCTGTGACACCGCAAGACGTATAGGGCGACGCGAGTGGTGAGATTTTTGTAGGCGTCCAGGGGGACTTCATCGGCGCCTTCGCCAGAATAGGTGATAAGTGGGGGCGCGTGGGGGGATGGGGGGACTTGGGGAACAGAGACGGCAAGGGTAAGGTAGAGGGATAGGGACAGACCAACGACATCGAAGCCTGGACCGATATTTGCAGATGTCGCAGGTACCCTAATTCTAAACGACAAAGTCATTTTTGGCAAACTTCCAAAGCTTGTTAAATGACTCTTTTCGTCAAAAATGTTTCGGAGAATCAGACAGATTAGATAACCACGTGCTTTCCTTTTTCGTCTAAATTTAATTCAAAAAAAAAGACTCCTTTTGCTCTCAACGCCATGGCGGCACAAAAACGCACACTCGACAACCCTCCTTCCTCCCACAAGTCAAAAAAATTGAAGGCCTCGACCTCGGTGTCCGAAAGGCCTCAAAATGTACCAACTACCTCGAGTCTCATGACAGACAACATCGACTTTCCCCGCGGTGGTGGGACAAGCTATACCCCCTTGGAGGTTAAAACAATCAGAGCAGAGGCTTTGAAGGAAGCAGATAGAGAGCTGTTTAACGTTGTTTTTCTTATTCATTCAAACGAACCATTGCTTACGTCGTTATAGGAGGCACAAGATGAATCCAAGAAATCCAAGAAGCGGAAGAGAAAGTCTGAAGCCGGACCATCCACTGATGAATCCAAGGCTGGAAAAAATGATAGAATACGGATAGAACATCTTAACTATAAAGTGTGTTGAACTTCAGTTTTCTCACATGGGGGTCTTGACATCCCCTCCAGAGAATGAACGTCGGCATGAAGATTTTCGGTCAAATCATGTCTATCCAACCCTTCGCCCTTATTGTATCTCTTCCCAATCAACTCTTTGGACACGTCCCAATAACCAATGTCTCCTCTCAACTCACGAGTCTACTGGAGAAGACCGAAAACGAAGACGAGGACGACGAGGAATCCAACTCTGAAAATGGTGTTCGTGTTCCCAGCCTGTTTGACATCTTTCGTGAAGGACAGTATGTCCGAGCAGTGGTTACTGCACTTCATGCCCCGGGACATACCGACATCGTCGGCATAGGACGGACACGAGACGACGCGGTCAGGGCTAGCAAGAGAGTCGAACTATCCCTCTACCCGGAAAAAGTCAACGCTGGGGTAAAAAAGACGGACTTGGTCCCAGGATTTGTAGGTCTTCATTTCGCGTTTCTGGATCGCTCCTCATTGTTTCACGCAGACTTTGACGGCCGAAGTGAGAAGTATTGAAGACCACGGATACCAGCTAAGCTTTGGTGTGCCGGACATGACAGGTATTCTCACTTTCAAAGATACAAAGGGCCTGAGCGATGATCAATCGCTGATTGTGGGGCAATTGGTTGACGTTACAGTACAAAAGCAGTCGTCTAATGGGAGGACATGCCATGTCACCAACGATCCCGACTTGTTTTCATCTTCTTCAGCAAGTAAAATGACTTTTATTCAGTCACGACCTTCTAAATCTTTTCTAGCTGACCGAAATAACAAGTGCCGCGTCGGTGCTTCCTGGGTCGTCTGTTCAGGTTCTCATAACATCAATACATGCTGCAGGCTTCAACGTCCAGGTTCTTGGCTTTTTTGACGGCACCATTGATCGACTTCACCTTCCTCGGCTTATCTCAGAAAAGACACACAAAGTGGGGAAAAAGGTCAAAGCAAGAGTGTTATATGATTACTCAATGACGCCCCCGCGATTTGCATTAGCTCTCAATGAGCACATCGTTGAACTCGGAACGTCGCGAACAGTATCGAGAATTAGTATTCAAGAAGCTTGTCCCGTTGGCAAGATTATCGAGGGCGCGAAGGTTCTCAGAGTTGAGCCTGAGCGTGGAGTGGACGTTGAAGTGGAGGATGGACTGGAGGGTTTTGCACATGTAAGTCACTTGCCAGCTCCTAGATGTCTTTACTTCATCCCGTACAGATCTCTCACATTTCCGATGAACATTTGCCCGTTGTGTCTGCTTCTGGCCCTTGGAAACCCGATTCAGTACACAGAGCTCGCGTCATAGGATACTTCCCCTTCGATGGTGTCCTACAACTTTCACTTAAGCCTTCCGTCCTCGACCAACGATTCTTCCAAGTCGATGACATCAAAGTGGGTGAAATCGTGAAGGGCACAATCAAGAAACTGGCCGACAATGGGCTCTTCGTGTCACTGTCGGGGAACATAGATGGTGTAGTGTGGCCTAATCACTATGCCGATATCATGCTTAAGCATCCGACGAAGAGATTTAAAGTTGGGGCCAGTATCAAGTGCCGAGTAAGATTGGAAGGCGACTATAGGATTGCTTCAATGCTGACATCTTCCCAAGGTTCTTGTCGTGGATACTGTAAGGAAGCGACTATCTCTCACTCACAAAAAGACCCTTTTAGAGTCCACATTACCGATTGTGTCTTCCATCGAGAATGCCAAAATCGGCTTGGTGACTCATGCTGTTGTCTTCAAAGTGTTGGCCAAGCATCTCATGGTAGAATTTTACAACAATGTAAAGGCTACCGTTCCAATAAGCGAAGTTAGGTAAGCTATGCTCCAAGATCAGTTTACAAACCGGGAACTCTTACACTTCCCCGCAGCGAAGTCCCAGTCAAGCTATCCGACGCTTTCTCCGTGGGAAAGATTGTCAAAGTACGAATTATTGATGTTAACGAAGAACATGGTCGGATCGTAGCAAGCATCAAAAAGTCCTCCGCCTCGCAGTCTTTCAACACTGACATAAGCGGGATCGGAATCAGTGACATCGTCAGCGGTACTGTCTCGGAAATTCACAGCGAAAATGCTGTTCTCGCTTTGCAGCCTTCCGAAGTGCGCGCGCTCTTGTCACTTAACAACCTAGCCAATCATCGTGGTATATCACTGGCTCAGTTGCGTGTCGACCTCTCGGTGAACGACAAGCTCGAGGAACTCGTCGTTGTGACTAGGAATACTGAGAAGAACCTTGTGATTGTCGCGACGAAGCCGAAAGGCAAGGCGAATGTGAAGGGTTCCTTGTCCATGGACAAAGTGGTTATTGGGCAGGTGGTCAGTGGACGTGTCACCCGGAGAATGCGGCAAGGTACTCTCATTAAGCTACCTTCGCGTATTGGTGGCCTACTACATCCGACGGATACCACTGATGATTATGAGACGGGAACACCTTTCCCGGCCATCGACTCTGTGTTGAAGACTACGGTCATAGGGATTGATGCCGCCAAGAAGCAGCTTTCCCTCTCAACACGGCCTTCAAAGATGTATCCGGACGAATTAAAGCCAGTTGCTGACCGTGTCATTGATGGTATAAACGATATACACGTCGGTGAGACGTTGCGTGGTTTCATCAAGAGCGTAACAGACCACGGTCTGTTCGTTGCTATTGCACGGGATGTGGATGCTCGAGTGCAGATTCGTGAACTTTTTGATGACGTTAGCATTCCATCTCTTTACGCTGGCTCTAACTGATTTTGTTTAGTATGTCAAAGATTGGCAGGAGCGATTTCAAACCGATCAGGTCGTCAAAGGGCGCATCCTAAGGTGATCATCTTGTCAATAGTTGGTTGAAGATGCACTCATTGTTTTTAGCATTGATACAAACACCAAAAAGGTCGAGATGACGTTTCGCTCCAATGATCTGTCAAGAAAATCGACGTCCCTGGGCTACGGGGATCTGCAGAAAGGTCAAAAAATTATCGGAACGCTTAAAAAGATTGCAGAGTACGGCTTGTTCATCCAGATCGAAAGTTCAAAACTCAGTGGTCTATGTCACAAATCAGAGGTTTCCTCCTTCCTTTCTTCTTATATGGCCGCCCTCACACGAAAAATTAGCTTTCAGACAACAAGGACGCGGATGTTACTGTGGCGCTGGGTAGCTTCCGCGAAGGTGATCGTGTCAAAGCCGTCATCCTCGATGTCACAAATCGACGAATTTCTCTGAGCTGCAAGCCGTCACACTTCTCAGAAGAGGACTTCGTTGATCAAGACTCTGATGAGACGGAAGCTGTGGAGGAATTAGGTGTCATCGACGAAAACGTGGATGACGACGAGCAAGAGGATGGTCAAGACGGCCTCGTTCCTCATGAAGCTGATGATTCTACTGACGACGACAGCAACGATGATGTAATGGATATTGATTCGGCCCCCTCACATCCGCAGTACCAGCAGTCCTCATCAGCCCCTAAAGCAACCACCTCGGAATCTGTGCCACTTAAATTGAACACTGGATTTGAGTGGTACGCCAAAGAGGTCCCCTCAGAACTATCAGATGACGCATCAGACGCATTTGAAAATACCGACAATGAGGATCAGCCCAGTAAAAAGCGGAAACGCAAACGCAAGGAAATTGAGCAGGATCTTACTGCCGACATGCACACAAAGGCGCCGGATTCTACTGCTGATTTCGAACGTTTGCTGCTAGGCTCTCCGAACTCGTCCTACTTGTGGGTTCAATACATGGCGTTCCTCACGCAGCTCTCCGAGATCGACAAGGCGCGGGAAACAGCAAGGCGCGCTCTGAAAACCATCAACTTCCGTGAAGAACAGGAGAAACTTAATGTATGGATTGCGCTGCTCAATTTGGAAAATCTTTATGGGACCGACGAGACGCTGGAGGAAACTTTCAAAGAAGCTGCCCGAGCAAACGATTCCAAGACGATCCATCTTCGTCTAGCATCTATTTTCGACACGTCTGAAAAATTCCAGGTAGGATACAACTAGCTCTTTTGAATCGATGAGTCATCAATACTCTCCTACAGCAAGCTGAAGATCAGTATAGAAGAACTTGCAAGAAATTTGGTCGCAGTTCAAAAGTCTGGACCTTGTTCGCCGAGTTTTATCTTCGTCACGACAATATTGAGAACTCGCGGAATTTGCTTTCACGTAGTCTTCAAAGTCTGGAGAAGCGGAAACGTACGCATGACATCTTCTATTTTCACGTGTAAACTCAGTCATTCTAGATCTGAAAACAATCTCAAGGTTCGCTCAACTGGAGTACAAGATGGGTGACCCTGAACGGGGAAAAACCCTTTTTGAGGGTATCGTCGATTCGCACCCCAAACGTTGGGATATATGGTCAATATATATGGATATGGAAGCGGGACAACGCAACATCCAAAGTCTGCGGTGAGTCCTGCTTCGATATCTGATGAGTCAGGACTAAGCCACTCTCAGGTCATTGTTTGATCGCGTTTTAACTTTCAAAATGACTAGCCACAAAGCCAAGTATATACCAATTTCCTTGGATCTTTCAATTATCTCTTATCAATTACCTACAGGTCGTTTTTCAAGAAATGGCTCGAACTAGAACGACGCTTAGGAGATGAGGATGGGGCTACGATGGTGAAACAGAAAGCAGTCGAATGGACCCAAAGAGCCAATCCATCATAATATAATATTCATCATAGACGGATCACATCAGCACATATACTGCTCATGGAATATATAAGTAGGCGAAGCGAAGCTAATAACATCAGACAAAGCACGAAGAAGTATGTAAGTTAGAGTGTGAATGAATCCAAGCGAAACGACCAGAAGTCGAGGAGTGGTATATGCATAGCAGATAGATGAAACAAAAAAGAAATGTCATGACCGTGGTGATCGTGTCCTTTCTGGCTCTGCATCGAAGCCGCTCAACGGTCGTCGATTGCTCATGGAGCTGGCTAGCTGTCGTTGCCAGTCGTCGAGTTCGCTGGAAAGATGTTCAAACGCCAGCGCGTTCTCTGAGCTTGACGTACTGGTTCGACGAGCGGACACCCCTGACATTGGCCTCCCTTGACCAAACGTCGGTTGGTCCACCTCGAGAAGGAGACCGATTTTATGTGTCAGCTGCTCGTTGTCGCGTCTAAGTGTGACGTTCTCATTGCTGAGTTTCTCGAGCAGTGTCTCCTGGTCACCGCCTCTTGCTATAACCAGAGAAGACTGCAGTCTGTCGACCTCATGCTGAAGCTCTTCCATCTGGACAAGACGATCATCTGACTCTCGTCGAGATGATACCAAGTTGTCCCGTAACACCTCCAGCTCTCTCTCCATCGACTCCAGACGCGCACGCAGATCTTTGTTCTCATTGTGCAACCGCTGCAACTGTCGTTGTGCTTCCACAAGTTGAGCACGCATCTGATCATTTCCCTCGTCTGAAGGCGTGCTTCGCCCATTCACACCGCGTAGACGAGGATCGATAGGTGACCTGCCGGATCGAATGGCATCAAACTCGGATTGAAGAGTTGTGTTCATATTCTTCTGTTTGGTTAGCTCGTCCTTCATCCGTCGCATCATTTTCTCAGTACCCCTGGAAAGACATTAAGAAGGGTTGAAAATGACGACTAATAACGCACTTGACATAATGAACGGCGACTTGGTAATCATCTTCCATCTGAGCCATACGCTCCTTGTAGCTCTTCTCAGTCTCCTCAAACCTGCGTTCGGCTTGAATGAGACGAGCTTCAGCGGCCATATCGTCACCTCGTGAGGGGGTTTGTGTTGAGCGCGCATGATCAAGCTGAGATGTCAGTTGACCAATACGGTTCTCGAGCTCTTTGGTTCGATGAAGGGCTTGCGCCAACTCTTGCTCTGTTTCTTCGCGCAGAGCTTGCTGTTCGGCGAGCTTATGATCCAGGTCTGCAGCAGCGGTCGACGAGGTGCCGTTAACCTTGGATCCCGATAGGAGATCACCTTCATCAACCTCAACGCCATTTTCTGCGAAATAGTTACGAAGCATTCCCAACCGCACTTGGGTATCCGCAACGTCTTTAGATTTCACGCGCAGGATTTCCTCTCTATCAGCAACATCTCTCCGAAGACGTGAAGATTCCGCAACAGCAGCGGAAAGCTTAGCGCGAAGACCGGAGATCTGTGACCGTAAGAGGGAATGCTCAGATTCGAAGGCAGATGCTCGCCGGCGCTCGTCGGTCAGCTGCCGCTGTGCTTCTTCTGCAGCTTGGTTGGTCTCCTGTAACATAGTCCGCAAAGAAGCGGACTCGTTCTCTAGAGCCATGATCTTCTCAGCATGTCCTCTCGCGAAACGATCCTCGTCAGATTTCATGTTCCGATGGGAGTCAAGTAGTTCGCCTAAGCTGCCAGTCGTCAATGCCCTGTATGAATCGGCCTCTTGTCTGGATTGCGCCCATGAATTTTCGACGTCTGTTAGTCGAGCGCGGGTTGCTTCGGCTTCGGCATTGCGAGTTTCGAGCTCACCCCGAAGGTCTGCTACATCAGCCTCCAAGTTATCGATCTTCTCGCGTGCATGTTTATACTGTACGTCCAGCTCGTTTGCACGTGACGACGCGGCCTCGACTGCATCTCGTGCTTGCTCCAACGCACGTACATGCTGCTCACGCGAGTGCACGAGCTGTTCAACTTGCTCGCGAAGGGCATTTTCCTCTGCTCTGCTTTGCTCCAATGCCGACGTTTGCGACAGTAACGTATCTGCACGATCTCGAGATTGCGTTTCCAATGTGGTATAACGATTTTCGAGATCAAGGTGTCGTTGTTTAATGCGATTATGGGCATCAAGCTCCTGTTCAGCAGTTTTCGTGGCATCAGCTGCTCGAACTTCGGCTTGCTCACAAAGAGTTGTCTGTACTGCAAGCGAGTCGCTGAGCTCATTGATCTTTTGATCCTGCACTCGTCGCTCGTTGATCAGGATAGACAAGTCACTCTCCAGCTCCGCGACCCTTCGCCTCTCCAGCTGCAGTATCTCCGACTCGTTCGCGGACTCAAACGCAGCAAGTTTCGCGCGATAGTAAGCGGCTTCTTGTGATGCGCTAACTTTCACGCGTTCTGCGTCAGCGACGTGCTCTGAAGCTCGCTGTGCTTGCTCCATCAATGCCGTCTAAATCCACACAATCAACGACAAGAACACCTCTAGTGTGCTGCGAACTGACCTGCATCTGCGCTTTGAATTGCTTGAACTGTAGCAGAAGCTCCGTATTCTGACCCTCAACGGTGTCCTCCAATTGACTCCCGTCCTTGTCAGTGTAAACATAACCTGAACGAGATGCCTTTATAAGAGCCTCCTTCATCCAAATCATTTGCCGTCGGACTCCCTCGAGTTCAACTTCTTTGGCTTTGAGATCCCGAAGTAAATCTGCAGTCACATTACTGACCGAGCCTTGCCGAGAAGAAGACTGATGGTGTGTAAATCCATTGACAGTGGGAGATCCGCCGGTAGGATAAAAACCATCAGGTGGAGGTTTGGATCTGTCAATAATGGGTGATACGCGGCCACCCAATCCATTCATCGTCATTGATGCCATATTTGGCGCTTGCCCGATGTCTGTTCCGATAGGCGAAACTGCCCGGCTCCCTGTAGTATGTGGGCTCTTGGCTCGGTCTTGAAGCAGCTGCTCAGGAGATGTAGCTCGCATGCGAGTCGAGAGCGTTTCTTTCGCTGGTGGTTCGGTAAGATCGACGTGATCATCTTCTCGTCTCGGCCGCATTGGAGCCTTAGCAGTACCTGAAGGCGGGACGACACCATTCGCTGGCTTGTTAGAGCCATTCGGTGACAATGCACGGCGGTCTTCGGCGTCGCCCTGCAAAGGGGATACTGAACGAGAGCCATTGAGAACATGTCCTGAGGGAGAAGAAGAGAGCTTCGTAGGTTGATTTGCTTGAGGAGGAATGGAGGACTTTCGAGCAGGATTCTGTGGAGGTGGGCTTTTATTGGCATCAGGGTACTTGATATGCTCTATTAAATATCTTGTTTAGATCAGATTGCCTTGTCATGAGAAATGAGGAGACACACTGGTATCCAAGACATGTATTAGACTCGGGTCATCCGCCTTGGAGAGTGAAGATGATTCGCCTCCAAGAACCAATACCTTTGGTCCTACAGCAGCCATAGCGTGACCTGACCGGCCACTAGGCTGAGGACCCATGTTTTGGAACATATACCATCTTTGATCTGGATCAACAAACAGCTCAATATGTAAGATCCACTTGCTAAACGGAGAGACTGACTGGATATTTTGAAGGCAGCGAGGTCCGATAGATCCTTTCCATCCACGCCTCTCCCTCCAAAGATGTAAATTACGTCGTCGACGAGAGCGGCGGCATGACCCTCCCTCGGAGATGGTATGTAGCCAATACAAGACAATTCCGACCATGTTCTCGTGCTGAGATCGAATGTCCAAGTGTCATTGTAATGATACTGACCATCAGTTCCACCGAAACTAACGACATGCATCAGGTAGGGCACATGTTGCAGACTCGAACCACCTACATAAATATTCGATCACCGTACGTCATACAAATATGACCCGTACGTCGTGCTGGTCGTTCTGGTGTGGTAGGCTCCAAATAATACCATACTGTTCCCGTTTTCACTGGGCAGAGTTCGACGTTCAAGGCTGCGCTGATAGAAGCGGTGAAAGAAAAACTCACATGTACTGAGATCAAATGACCATATATCGTTCAAAAATTCTCCGTCAACCTGTCCACCAAAAACAATGAACCGCGTTCCAGCCATTGTAACTGCGTGTCCGTATCTCCCGACAGGTGCTGGTCCCTGCATTGTAAGAAGAGTCCATTTTCGGGAGACTAGATATCAGTTGAGCAAGTGAGGCGTAAACCAGACCAGAAAATTCGATTTACCTAGATTAAACAAGTAAAGACCATCGTCTTGTCTGTCAGAATACCGTGCTCTGACGTCCGTTTTCGTATCTCCTCCCCAAACAATTAGGACATTACTGATAATGGCACTGGCATGTCCAACTCGAGGAGAGGGGATGTCTCCTTCGGTCTGAACCAAAGAAGCGACATAATCGCGAGTATTAAAGAAATAGAGGTCGTTCTTTGGCGTTTCGCGAACAAGGCCGCCGAAGAGATACAGGTCTCCGTTGCTGGTAGAAGTCGTGGGAAGGGCATGACCATATCGAGGGAAGGGTGATGGCGAGAGGGAAGTAGGCGGGGCAATACCTGGCTTGTTGAAGACGATAGGTGGGGCAAGTGCAAGGCGTTTGGCGGACCACGGGAAAGACGGCCGTGGTTGCTGTTGCTGTGGGGCGGGTTGCTGTTGCTGTTGCGATTGTGATTGTGATGGAGCGTGCAATGGGCCTGAACCCTGTTGCGAGCGTTGATGCTGGATTTGCGAGCCTGAGGAAGGACTGAGGAAATGATGATATATCGAAGAATTGGCGCACAAGTTGTGAATAAGTTATTCGGAACAAGGAAGGAAAATGACCACATACACATCATGGGGACCGTCCAACCTCATATTTCCCGCAGTCTGCTGGTTATGGTGATGCTGTTGAGCAATGCTGCTATCTTTGCTGGCAGGTACAACCGAAGACATCTGGGCCAGTGCTTGGCTCGGCGTCTGCGCTACAGAAACAGTGGCCGGCGCCGGGGGAGGTGCATGCTTCTTCCTTGAGAAGAAGGACATTCTGCGGGTCCTGGTTCCTAGGAGGGACGGTATGGCGAAAAATTGGACGTGGTAACAGAATTAGGTGATGGTAGTGCAGCGTCCAAGGCGGCAGACTGCAACAGACGAAATGGATGCCAAGGAATGGTGGTAATGGTGGTAATTATGATAGAAAGGAAAGGGTGAGCAGGCCTGCCTGGAGAATGGGCAGGACCCAACAACTAATGGAGGGTAGGATTGCTCGACTTCAACTACCTCCGTCCGTGATGGCTGCAACAACTTACTTTGCTCTTGTTTGCCACCGTCCTTGACGAAATCAATTTTCAATTCAGGCACATGAGTTATTCACTGCAGATATATCTAGTCCTAGAAGGTAATCCTCTGTATTACAAAGTATCCGACAATCTATCATGACAACGAGTTTTCTCCTTCCCACGCCTCCCACAACATATGTGCATCGTAAATGCTGTTTCGGGCCTCATCCTCCCCGAGGCCATGTCCCAGTATCACTTCCAAGTCATTCCCCAGAAAATCATAAACGTAAAAGGACGGATCTAACGCGCCAGGATCCAGCAGGGACATGTCAAGTTCAAACTCTCCAGCCATCCCGCCGGTAGCATGTGGCGCACCGGAGTTTGATATCCGCGTTTGTTCCATTGCTTCATCTCCAGCAGATCCAGGCGCATCCGGGTTTCTCCTGACGAATTTCCATCCTCGGCCTTCCTTTTCCTTTGCAGTCTCTCACTGTCAGCTATTACCAGAGATTGGGAGCTATTCCACTATCACTATTCCGGTCCGAGTTCTACAGAATAGTCAAGGACTTACTCGATCGTAAAAGTGTGCTTAATTTGATCCCATTTTGCTTTCACTACGTTGAGAAGCTCCGCGACAATCTCTTTACAGCGCGTTGCACCTGACCACACGTCCTGCATGCCTTCCAGCATACTGCAACACTTTTCCGTATCAACAAGAATAACGGTGACAAGCGCAGGGTCGGTCACTTGGGTTACCACCCGCAATAGTATTATACTAGAAATGCACACCTGTTATACTGCGTATGCCAAATGGTGAGAAGTGGGGAGTGTCTAAAGGATAATCAACAATGAACCGAAATATTTGTTAGTTACCTACACTCTTCACCATATCTCCAATTCTTATACAAGCACCTGGTATGATATTCAGAGTGTTTCGGAAGTCCTGGAATATTATAGACTTATGCGTTGCGCTCACGCACTTCGTCAGCGAGGCTTCGCTAGTCAGATGGACCTCCTTCGGATAGGGAATGAGCGGTCGATCTGTCGACCTCAGCGTCATAAAACAGAACACGGAAAAGCTGTGACACTCACGGAGATTAATAGTCGCAGAATAATATACGAAGAAAGCGATTAGACACAGTGTGTGAATTTTAGGATTCCCTGCATCATCCGCAGCATACTTGATGTTCGGAGGCAGAGACTCAACCCAATCTTTTAGCATGTCATCTAGATGATGTATTACCTGAGGTATCTAGGCTTTTGTCTCGCCCGTCTCTCGTAAGAGCTGCAAAGAGTGCGCAGAGCGAACAATCTTTCCAGCGACGACGTATATCTTGAGCAGGCTAGATCGAGCGCTTAATGAAACAGTCATGTAAATAAGAGCGGTGCTTACGCCACGAAACCGCACATACATGACGTTTGCGATTCTTTAATTTTACCCCTGCAATATGCTTCGAGGTCGCCATCGTCAACTTGGGAGGCTGTGACACTCGGATAAATTAACCCAGCGAAGAAAATTAATATTTCTAACTAACGATATTCAACATCGCAAGTCGTCCTCATTTTTTGCTCCGGGCCGCCCAAGAGAAATTGAAAGAACCCTACATGAACGCTGCCGTAGTCGTCATTCCGGATTACATTTTTACTCACCTATCTAAACCGTATACACACTTATCAATGCTCATTGGGAGTCAAGCGACCTACAGAGTGATTTAAAACATACCACCAAATTCTCCTTCTCTGTTCTTTTTCAAGTTCAGATAATCGAAGTCGTTTTGACGATCGCTGTTAGTACAAGCTATCAGATGCTAGCTCAGTCTATGCCTAGTCCCCCCGTCAACTCACATGAAGGCCTAGATCTTGAGCTGCATGAATTCTGACGGGGGTGTTTGAGCTGCAGAGATGCGCGTAAGTCCGAACGACAGGAGACTCACGCTTGTCCTGCAAGGAGCCAACTCTGCGACAGGGCTGGCAAGAACGAGTTGCAGAGACGTGGACTAGAGTATAGCTTACTCATTGTTCCATCCAGCGCAACATATAGCCAGTAACGCCAAGCACTGGACACTTGAAATTCAGAATAGATGAGCGCTGGACCACGCTCTAATAATTGTTACACACTTCTCTAGGGCAATAAGCCGACTACCCATCCAAAACAGAACCATACTCTGTTCATAAAACCTGGTAGAACCTATTTCAAGTTACAATGACAAAGCCAAACTGATTCGAGCCCTGCGTATTCAGATGGTACAGTCCATTTCCAGCCTTGCTCTGATGTCGGAGTTGAAGCTTTTCCAGCAGACAAACTCTGTGCACAGGCAAAGACCGCGAACAAGGATGAAAGAAATGCGTGGTCGCCTGATGGTTTGCCTGAGTGGGCCGCCCTCATGACATCAGTATACAGAGAAATAAACCTGGGACACGGGCAATCAGTCCTCATAATTCTATACTGTGGCTCGGTAGAATACTGACGTCTGTTTGTGTAAGATTGGAAAAGTATAGTGTATTTGATTGAAATAGGTCTCGACCTACCTATGCATCAATATCCTACTCATGCTTATAGGTTTTCACTCACCAACTTGTCCGCAATATCAGCCGGGGGGAATACCGTGTCTTCCGGAGGGGGTCTGTAGCGAGTGATGAATAAGTAAGCCCTGAGGGCACGACGGGCTACTTACAGAACATCAAATCCTCGAAAATACAAGTTTGGTCGAAAGAACAGTAGTTCCCTTTGGCTAGTGAATAGGAATGCATTACGTGGATGTAAAAGGACTCATGAATTTTCAATGCTTCTACTCACGGTCTCTAGTGAGGGATCGGGGGTTTGGGAAGCTCACAATGACTGCAACGCCTCCACTAAAACCAGAGACGATGCACCGCCTATAAAGCTAGGAAATTTTGAACATTTGGAGTCATTCATGAACATTAGCGCAGCTCGATGAAGTCGGCATACCGAAGGTTACTCAACGAATCCTTTGTTAAATGAGAATCGATCGTTCAATGTTTGTTCTTCTTTTTCCCCGCTTTTGAAAGCAGGATGAGGCGGAGAGGTTGCCTCCGTCAGAACACCTGGTTTATTAGGTGATCTTGACTGTAGCATGCTTTGGATCGACAGAGAGGGAACATGAGGTGAACGTGCTGGACGGGCTGACGAGGAAGCGTCGCTGGACGAGCTGGATGCTGGAGAAGGTTCATTATTATTAGAGGACTATGCTAGTCGTGCTGGAACTGAACTGTATGGATTAGGGCATTGAGTAGTGGCAGTGCCATTCCATTCTTGGATTTACGTGATCATCTCTGGTATATTGACTTTAGCCCATTTTTCGAAAACAGTTGCCATTGGCATAACGATTTTCTCCAGCTGCGCTAATCGGGCTTCAAAATTGTTTGTTATCCTAGGAAACTTTTATGATTTGCTTGAAGTAATGAGAAATACACATACTGGTGATTTCCAGAAGCATGATTCGTTTTTTCTTTGACTGAACAGGAAAGTGGTCATGAGGCCGAAAGCTTTCATTGTAACAGAATACGCACAGGTACAATCCTTCTTGTTCGTTGTACAGAAGGCACATGGATCCTAGGAATGAGGTGATGCAAATCGCGAAAGGGTGCATAGACACTTGCCTGGTCGTCACATTCGATCTGCTCAAAGGATCAATAGATATTTCCCGCGAAATCGTATAGAATCAAATGTACCTTGCGTTTTCTGGATATTTCACATGCTCGCCACACTCTTGTTCTCGGCCTGGGGAGCGATAGCTGAGTTGATGCGGTACTACCTGGAGCGGACAAAGCCTCTGAAGGTTGAATTGCACTAATCGTCGACATTCTGTTGGGAGTGGAGTAAATAGCGAATGTCGCTTTTGGAATAGTCTGACCGCGGTTCGGTGCAGAACCTCGTGAACCCGGTTCGAACCCGAACCGCACCTTCAGGTTCAGGTGCGGTGCAAGTTCGGGTTTTGTGCTGCTATGCAGGTGCGAGCTCGTATTTCGGCACGAGTCACCGGGTTCGCACCAGGTTCAAACCTGGTGCACACTGCCGCTTTTGCCCAGCAATACGCAGGCCCAGGTGGTATAGACTTCAAATGTCAGAAGCATCCCGTTTCTTGAAAAATTTCCCTGACAATACTAGCCTGTCAGACACTGAAGAGCAGAAGAAACTCTTCGCTGAAGATCCATATCATTCATTAAAATATAGAAAGATGATCGAGGTACCGTTTCAAAATTTTCTCTCATTAACATTGGTGCTAAGAAATCTATCCGCTGGTAGTCCGACCTCAATCAACGATTCAAGTTCATTGTAATTAAATCCTCACTTTCTGAAGCTGGTCGTTACATCCAATAACAAATACTGAAAAGAAACTTGGAATATTTTCCGCATGGAGGTAAAAATACTGAGATTTTAATGCAGTGCTAGCTTCATCAAGACGGATATCCTGTCTTATCTGCGATGGCCTGTGATTATCTTCCAGTACTTGAGTCTTCCTCACCTTCCGAGCGCCTATTTTCGTATGCTGTACACACAGATTCTGATCCCTGGCGCCGGAATCTTAGTGGCGAGAAGTTCGGGACCTTGCAACGATTAAAGGAAGCATACCGTGATGGCCGTGTAGGTGCACAGAACGAGACGTGGATGGACATCGGACCAAGCTTCAACGATATTGACTGGTGACTTGAAATGAAATCTTTTAGCTAGCCTTCATTATCTCACGTGCGTATGTACATAGAATTTTGCCATTTTGCGTCAAAACCCGGTTCGAACCTGAACCGAACCCCGATCAGGTGAATCTGGGTACCATTTCAAATTTTAAATTGAAGCACCCCCGGTAATAGGGGACTACTTGGCAGGACGTGTACTACCAATGCGAAATGCACCATGCCCGCCCTGGCCCATGTCGATACACTAGGTTTTGCTCTTCAAGTTGCATAAGCCTAATTGTCTAACGATATCGAGGCGACCTCGGGCCGTTTCCACTCTTCCATCCCTTTTTTCCTTTATAAAATCCTTTCCTGTATTCATTTGTACATCCCCATCCGTTGTCGCCATCATCAGACAGAGCCGGTCTTTCTCGTTCCCACACAGATACCTGATCAGGCTTGTCACCATCAGCGATGTACCCTCTGCTAGATGCGCATCATTCTTGTGGGGATTGTTACTCTTTTGTCGTCACACGGCCCAAGGAAACCTGTCAAAACTATCTAAGGCGCCACCTATATTGACCTCCGACGCAGCTCTGAAAAAAGCTCTGGGGCATCCGAGAACCGGAAGCGACCTGCCGGACCTGTACAACGACTCAGCTTTCTTTTCTGATTGGCGTTTCCGTCTCTTCTCCGTTCCAGGCCCTGCACCACCGCCCGGTAAATATACCTTGGAACACGGACAGCGCATCCCAGCCGTTGCCATGCACTAAAATTTAGCTATTTTTTACCCCTAAATACGCAGAAAATAGTGAAACCTTAACAATATTTTTAGTACTTCTTTCGGTAAAAATGAAAAAAAAACCTTTGCATATTTTCTATGTATTCACAGGTAAAAATAGATTGTCTTTCATCCCGTGCATTCATAAAAGTCGAATTCTCCCCAGACATTAATTCATTTTTCCTTCGCCAGTGCTGGTCCTTCTTATTCCCTATCTGCGCCGTCTCTATCCTTCGTACAAACTCCCTTGTCTGCTCTCTCATTGTTAATGTCCTATGCAACCGTCACAATCATTGGCCACCGAACCACCTTAATGTGAATTTCTTATTCGTTCTGAGAAGCCTAGGCGTAAACAACTCGCCTCCTTCAAAGACCCTCTGCTGCAGCGTTCGAGGGATTGCCCATGCACTCTCAGCAAACATTTCTCACAATCAACCAGTGTCTCGGTTGCTCGCGTACCTCTGTCTCAATGCTGTCCATCACTTCCATGACTGAATAATGCTCTTTCAAACGCTTTCGGCATGGTAGTGCCACTTTGTAAATCAGAAGATCCTGAGGAAAGCAAGCAGTGTAGCGGTTCGTGTTTCTCTCGCCAATGGAATCACGACCGAGGTGCATTAGATTATGTTGACTCAGCGTTTATGCGGCCAGTGTCTGAAAACGAAGACGTCTCCGGAGAAACAGAAAGTTCCTAAGAGGCGCTGAGCGAGAAACGACTTGACTTTCTGACAACTGTAACAAGTTCTTTTTCGTCGTGGCATCGCATCCATACGATCCTATATCTCTTATCATTCTTGTATTTCTCTTGTCGTAATCCTGCTTTCGTCGTATCAATTTCTGTTGAATACGAGTGTAAGTTGCCCACGCCTTCTCTATATGACTTTGAAAGGTAAAAGAAATTTGTTAATGTTTATAAAAAAGAATGTGGTACGGCGACAATGAGTTGATGTACTTTCCAGAAAAGTTGGTTTAAGATGTGCTACTGCGGTCTACATATCCGAACGCACATATATTGCCCGAAGATCAGAATAGTCTGGTTGCTCATCCTTTCCATCCAACAAACCGTAATAGAATGTGGTGTCTTCCCAAGGGTGTAAGTCTCGAGAAGAGCATAAAATGTGATAGTCATCTTACCTCTGCCGTCATGTTCGCGGACAGTAAACCCGTCTCCGAGATATCCGAACCTGAAATCAACGTGAGTCAACTTGATTGGTGAAGTTATTACGACGTGGCGGCTTACCTGTTGTTGGCAGAATCATATTCATAGTCCCAGTCCTCGAAGCGAGGGTTAGTAAGCAGTTCAATAAATAGGACGCGATTCCCGGGGAACATAATGGGGGAAGCTAGGAGGGGAAAAAGTTCAGATAAGATATGGGAAAACTGCAATGGGAGGCTTGCCATCTGGTCCAGGTTTAAACCAAGAACTGCATTGGCCTGACCACGCCGTCCGCTTCAGGTATAGTTCGCGATGTTCATTAAAGTCATCGACGGCCTTGCTGTTTATTGTCATGGTCGTGATATTCTCCATTTGCATCTTCTTGAGAATCTTCATGAAGCAGCCGGTCACTATAAATTTCTCTTGAATACAGTGACACGGACCGTGAGTTCGACTCACGCGCTTCGATCATGGGAGCCCCAGATCCATGACCGGTAGGACCATGAGGACCGTAGTACATCAGGTACTGTGTAATCAGAACGTTGAGTAACACGAAATGATGAGAAAGGCATGGAGGTTACTAACGTTCGGAACATCTTTGACAGCAAGAGACATGTACACGTCGACGGGGTACTGAGCCCAGTGGTCTTGAATATTTCGGCCTCTGGCGATCAGCGGAAAACGGGGAATGAAGCTCGTATCGAAACCTCTGGGAAGAAATTGAAAGGATCGGCGCTATAGACTAATACATGAAATGAACGACGCACGTAGCGCATACAATGATGTCAACCTCGACTTCGTTCCCGTCGGCGTCGATAAGACCTTTCTCGGTTATCTTCTGGAACATCTTCGTGTCTACACGAACATTGGGTTTAAGGAGGGCTTCAAGGTAACCGTTCCCGGGTGTAGGTCTCCGACATCCTACAGTGAAGTTTTTGGGAACTATGGCGTCAATCAAACGTTCATCGCCCTGAAGGCGTCTACGCATGTCAGCATCAGCATACTAAGATTGAAACAAAGATTATAAAATTAGCACATAAGTAATGTAAGAAGAGCTCACCGCAAGTACAGCTTTCTGCTCGGGCGTGCCAATTACAATGAACTTGAATCGTTGATTGAGGTCGGACTACCAGCGGATAGATTTCTTAGCACCAATGTTAATGAGAGAAAATTTTGAAACGGTACCTCGATCATCTTTCTATATTTTAATGAATGATATGGATCTTCAGCAAAAAGTTTCTTCTGCTCTTCAGTGTCTGACAGGCTAGTATTAGTCGGGGAAATTTTTCAAGAAACGGGATGCTTCTGACATTTGAAGTTCATACCACCTGGGCCTGCGTATTGCTGGGCAAAAGCGGCAGTTATCCATGTTTGTGAGCGAATCCAATGGTATATTTGCTTAGCATCAGGTTGCATTGTGGCCATAACCTGTATTCCAGAGCTTCCAGATCCAATGACAGCAATGCGCTTGCCTTTGTAGTCTAGGTCCTTGGGCCAGCGGGCAGTGTGGCAAAGAATTCCTTTGAAGTCATGTAGACCTTCAATGTTGGGCCATTTCCAGGTATTTAGAACGCCTAGTCAAACCGTCAAAAGCCATTTCAATGAAGAAGTATCGACGCTCACCGCCAGCATTAATGAAAACATCGCATTGATTTTCGAATTCTTTCGCGTCTGGACCCCGGATACGAAGTCTCCACTTCTTCGCATCGTCGAGCCATTCAGCACGTATGACTTCGTGGTTTAAATTAATGTACTTTCCTAGGCCAAACCTGAATTTGTGCAAGTTCACTAATTATAAGTTGAGGAGAAACAGAGACATGTACTTGTCCACGAGGCCTTTATAGTATAATTGGATATCTTCTGCTGTGCCATAGAATTCACTCCAATTGGGATTTGGACACCACGACATCTACACTCTCACCATCCCCAGTCAGCATAGTCAACATTATTGAACGAAGTTTTATAACCTGGTAGTTTACTGAAGGTATATCACAACGACATCCGGGGTAACTTCGAACATAAGTCAGACTCGGGTTCATCTAGGAGCTCAGATCAAAGGTTGAAAACCTACCGATTCCAAAACCAAGTCCCACCAACGTCTGAACCCATCTCGTAAATCGTTAAGTCGGTATTCCTACCGCGCTCTTGGACATCATGAGCGAGACAGATGCCAGATATACCGGCGCCAATAGCGATAACTTTGATAGGTTTAATCTAGTAGAAACAACAGGGTTATGACCTTAACTGAATCATTACTAGGGAGGCGCACGCGTACTCACATTACCGAAGAGTTGTTCAGGAATTCGATAGCCCCTAGCGTTCACTGAGGGCCATGGTCGCTCAGATTCATTAGTGGACATGCTGAAGAATTCAGAAAGGTGAGCAAAGGAAAAGCCTGATGCATTTATTTCCTTTTGAGCGAAATAGCTTGGTGGCCAATCTGGACGTGAGAATCACATATCGGTCCGCTTGCCGGACTTATCCGGCGGAGCACAACGCATGATCTTTACTACGGGTAACTACGTTCCTCTTCAAGTTCTAGATTGACTGTACTTAACCAAGGGCCTTCGAAGATAGACCTCATTTCTTTGTCAGTATATCTGCCGCCTTTCTCTCTTTTTCGTCTCCTATATCAATGTCTGGCACGTTGTCCATCGCCATCGTTGGAGCCGGCATTTGCGGTCTCACTTCTGCGTATAACATTGTGAAGACAGCCAAACGTACAGGAAGGAGCGTGGCTATCGTTTTGTACGATAGGAATCCAGCACCTGGTGGTACATGGTCACTCTCGAGGCATGGTCATGTTGTTGTCACAAATTGTCGATGAATGCTTCAATACAATATCTTTAGTGTTTACGACGGTCTCATCACCAACAATTCATGGAAACAAATGTTGCTGGACGATGACGGACAAGCTGAGAAAATGTTCAAGGTCGATCCGTCTGTTGGGGCCGGACCTGGCGGCTTCCGTATGTCCTTCATATTCTTTACCTAATACCCACCGGAAGCTGACTCGTAACTTCAGGCGCAACGGTATGTGCTGTGGAGTGAATTAGTCATAAAATTGATGTAGGCGTATGTAGGGCCTTGGAATGGTCGAGGTCATGAACCATGTAGCGCGTCAGGTCAAGCAACTTGGTGCCGAGGTCCGATGTTCAACGACAGTTATCTCAGCAACACAACCAGGCGGTCAGGGCACCCCTTGGACGATTGTTAGCGCCCATGCTGACTCTCCTCATACCAAAGTCACCGAAGTTTTTGATAAACTGGTCGTGGCTACTGGTACATTTTCCACTCCCATTGTCCCCCACTTTGCTACGCCGTTTGTCCTTCCTAGAGACACTCCGATCGACGATCCTTCGGCACCCTTCGCTATCCATACTTCCCATCTCTCCGACCCAACGGTACAAACCGCGCTTTACTCCAGGCCACGAGACATCATCGTAGTTGGAGCGTCTAAGTCGGCTTTGGATACTGTCGAGAGGCTAGCATTGGTAGGTTGTTACCTGCATATCACATCACAATATCACAATTCATTCTTTAAGCTCAGAACGGCTATCATGTCAAGCTTGTCCTTCGAAATCCTCCTTACTTGGCCCCTCCAGCCGCTACGGAACCAAAGACCGGTGCCCCCGCTGATGCTGCTGGTGCGGTTGGTACAAGAGTAAGCGTACTGGAACGCTCAAAGGATCACGTGCTTATCGTTTACTTGCTAGCTCGCGACATCTCAGGTTCCGTATTTCAAGGATCCGGTGACCGGTCTGAGAAGCACTGGTGGTTTGGTGGCGTCGCTGTTCCGCACTATATTACACACCACCTGGATAGGTTCGTTCATCCACCGAAACCTTATTTCCGCCTCCAAGAATGTATTTTCGTCTTGGGGAGGCTGGAGCAGTCCTCTGACTTCCGACATGAGGCCTGTCGTTGATTTGATGTGGTCTGACTCGTAAGGTTTTCTCGGGTCTTTGTATTCAGTGTGTTCATCTCAATTCAGATCTACATTGCCAGGTCCGGCGTCACTTCCATCCCTCATTCAGTCCGGACAAATTAAAGTCGTCAAGGGCACAGTTATTGATATGTCCAAGGCTAACTCGACTGGCTTCAA
Organism: Desarmillaria ectypa; assembly: GCA_030407005.1. Taxonomy (NCBI): domain Eukaryota; kingdom Fungi; phylum Basidiomycota; class Agaricomycetes; order Agaricales; family Physalacriaceae; genus Desarmillaria; species Desarmillaria ectypa. Next base: position 2,631,286 of record JAUDYN010000003.1, on the reverse strand, counting down.
ACTTAGCATTCGATCCTCCGAGGATGACAAAACAGTCATCGAACACGTTGGTCAAGCTGTCATCTACGGAACTGGATGGAATACTGGAACTTACCCGTTTTTTACCCCCTCGATGTTAGATGAACTTGGGCTCCCTGTGATGCATCCAGATAAGTCTCCACGCGAAGCAGGGTTCGAGGAATTAGATGCCAAGTCTTTGAATGAACTTTTGGCTGACCAACGGACACTGGCGGACCCTCCACACATCTGGAATTCACCAACATACAGCGCGCGATGGGCTGGTCGAATTCCTAAACAAATTTCTCCCTTTCGTCTATACCGACTGATGGTGCCGTTAACGCATCTCAAACAGCACGACTTAATCTTCCCTGGCATCCCTACATGTAAAGCTAATCACGTTCTTTTCCTTGTCCAAGGCCACTGGTGCGTAAAAACGCTTTACGCATTCAATTGCCTGACATTCGCTCAGGGTTGCGGATTATTTACTCGGCATGCTACCCAACTCGCTGCCATCCCTGGAAATCGCCAAGAAGGAGGTTTCTATGCAGTCGGTGTGGTCGCGGAGGTTGTTTGGACCAGGTGAGTGGCCGTACCTGTTCTAGACGATGTGTATCAACATATAGGTAGCTCACGGAAGGCTGGGTCAATGGCTTGGGGCCTTGTGGATAGAGTATTGTGGGAGACTTTGCCTTGGTAAGTCAGAAAAAAGTGCTTGTTATCAACGTCACGATGTCTGATCAGTTTACGAAGACATGGGCGTTCCCGCCGACGGTATGGGGCTGACAGGTGTTGTTGACAGCAGTACGTACCATCTGGAGGAGAAAAGGACCAAGAGGGACCAGGCGAGAGGAATGCGAAGTATCCGATAAACTGCCTCTCACCGGGCTCGACTTACAGTTAATTCATAGGCGTGCACAATGATGTATTGTGTCCGGGTTCCCTTTTATAATAACAAAGCGTCAACAGCTTGCCTCTAACATTATAGGGTGATGCGCTGCCAAGCGGCAAACTTAAAAACATGGTAATGTTTATTCTCTCGTTTCATTTTCCACTACTAAACGAAGGATATACATTGAAGTCTAGTCCGAAGCTGCAAAAGATCAACATACGCTTGGCGCTTGGCATATAACCTGGCGGGATCGACGTAAGAACCTGTAAGAACCCAAGTACATTGAATTTGTTCTTCTTCCACGAAGGATGACGTGGGTCGTTAACTTGACCTGCAGAAGTCTAATAACCGGATGCCAAGTCTTTTTCAAGATGCTTGGGTTCCTCCGGATTTGCCTGTCCGTTTGCTGGGCGCTCTTGTGAGTTCTTGGCATCCGACGTCTCGATCAGGGTTTGTGGTATGTACGGCAATCGCCTTCCATGGCGCCTGTGGACCGACTTTTGTCCACGGCTGTTATGATGTCCTCGAGTCTGTAGGCTGTTCTCGTCAGCCGCCACGCTGTTGCTCAAGCCCAAAACTTATCTTTGGCATTAACCGTTAACCTGTGGCTGGCTTGGCTTCAAGCATTTTTTGAGTCCGCAGCGGATTCAAACGCGTCAGTTTCTCATTTGTTACCGCCACTTATCTGGCCCTTAGGGCTATGTCCTCGTTGTTTCAACTTGCGCACATAAGACGCACTTATGTCCGACTTGAAGGCTGGTGGTCTGCAACTGTTCCGTCGGAGACCTTTCGGAGGTGGTTTACATGCTCATACACCGCAGGCTTTTTGCATTCATTATTTCAAAGGCTACCCGACGGAACTCCTCTCTTCGCTGAATTCCTTAGTGTGTGTGAACGCTACTACTATCAGGTGTGACCTCTCGCGAAGCCATAAGTAGCCTCAGATCGTTCTAGTCCTACCTTACAAATGATGTGGCATTTGTCGCGGGACTGACTTGAAGCGTCACTATCCTAGGCTACCATGTTCGTCAAAAAGCTACTCTTCCCCTTTCCCGTTCAATTGTGGCTTTCTTATGACTGGCAGAATTAACGATATCTCACCGATGTATCTCACGTTCTGTCGGACTGATGGCACACACTTCCGCGCCTACGGCTCTCCACCGGGGTTATCTCTGCTTCTTCAGGCTATTGTTTAACCATATCAATGATACATTCAAATTCGCACTGTGCCTCATACTCAGAAATCCTCCGGAGGGAAAGTCATCGTGAACACCTTCACTTCGTCATATCCATGACACGACCGACTTTCGGACCACTATTGATTCGTCTGTAAGCATCTATCATGTCGCAACTATATGCTAGAACAATCTCGTTTTCACAATCATTACAAATATATTCTATGCGACTCATCTTGGGACCGCTGTCTCCCACTAGCATCGCTTCTATAAATATTTTATCTACTACATCAAGCCCTAAGGTTCTGTGACAGCCTAAACACCGTGAAACCTCTGCCTTAATTCCTAGGTCCGCCCAATGATTTCTCAGCCTTCAGGCTTTCGTGTGTTAATTCTCAGGCATTCTTTCAGTTAAGCCTACGCGATCACTTTGTAATGGTCCACTTTCTTCGTGGATTGCATCTTTACTTTAATCCAGGAGTATCGGGTTAGTCTTTGCTTCATTCGCCGTCGCGTCAACCTCTATTCTTGAACTATGCATTGGCTATTGGCTTGAGCTTTGGTTAAAAATCTGCTCTTCCACGGATGTCTTATTTCTCACGCTGTTGCTTCCCTTCACAATCGTTGCCTCGGTGTTCCATCTGGCACCGCACCAGGGCCTGTTAAATACGGGCAAGGCTATTGTACCTCAAATCAGCGATTCTGGCATGGATGTACAGTTTTGTCTACGGCGATTGTCACTTGCATCCATCTATTGGACAACGTCGAAGAGTACTCTCTCACGTTCCTTACTTGGAGTTTGGTCGTGAAACATGAAACCTTTATACTTGTTCCTTGACCTGACAAATGTCGCAACGGTGTAGTCCTACGAGCCCAAGTGACTATGCAGTCCATTCTCACATCTCGGTGTATTAAATTACGCTAACTACCGAATCGGTTCACGGTTCAACATAGACGGACTGTAGCCTGAGTGGCTGGCAGCGCTATGTACTGTACGTTTTCCTGTATATTCGCACCGGCGAATCCCTGTCGGTGGTCTCGACCCCCCGTCTGAAGAACTCGAGAATTTAGGCTCCAGGTCACTGTGAATGTTCTTCAGACATGCTTTGGGGTGCAACTCACGAAGCATACAGCTCTTGATCGTAGCGACGGCCCGGGGCCCCAGAATTACTGATTTCGAAGCAGGATGACTGTAATACCCGTTGATGTGCCTTACCGGCGATGGACCTTGTCATCAGCTTTTCTGTAGCGGAAGAATGTTTTTGGGAAAAGCTGAGTAAATGCGCATACGTTACGGATTTCGATGTCCCCATCTCAAAGGCCGCTCTTACCCACACCTTTTTCACGGCCTAATCTTCCGGGCCGTGGTATCTCGGTGAGCAATAACAATAGAACCCCGGGGCGCGTATCAGTACTCTGGCTAATCGGACATGTCCTGTCTGTGGAATCCGTACGTGCTTCTATCTTTCATGAAATGTACCCGTTTACAATTTAAAAGCAGCTGTAGTATTCGAGAATGGCACGTCCTGATTCTATATCCGACAATCGCAAGATCCTTGTAAGTAAGCTGGTGCATCTCATTGATTATTGTAACAATGAGTGTCCTTCATGTACTGCGGATAGTGATGTTCTCGGTCTCTGCCTGAAGCATTACTCAGTGTTCACATGGGCAAGAATTCGGAGTCCACCCAATAGCTTCCATCTTCTATCACCACTGGGCAATACGGTATGTGGTCAGTCATGGAATTTCCTGCAACGTAAGGGAATCGGAGGGAGATCAATCCCGGGATAGTAAAGTACCTTACCACATTGTCACCTCTTGAACCGGGTTATTATAGCCTGAGCAAGAAGCCTCGACTTCTGTGGTAGTGTGGGGAGATATAACTATTCTAAGTAGATGCTCAACTCCAAGAACTGATGGTCGAATAAGACCGGCACTTAAAATGATTCTCAGCGACAGTAGAGCACTCAAGCTGCTACTACTAGTCCGTGTCAGAACAAATGATCGGTCTACAATCCTCCATAATCAATGAAAAGATTACGCACCTTCAAAGAAAAATCGAGAGCTAGCTTGCGCCGAAGGATTGAGTCCCAAGAAATCAGAGTATTTCTCCGTCGGCGTGAGAAATAGACAAGCTATTTTTATACCGCGTCGCGTAGCATCCTGTAGCGTCACGTGGCGTGGGATCATTCCAAGTTGACCTCTTGGCACTCTATGCCTACGACCTCCTTTAAGGATGTCCCGTTATCCGAATACGCTAGGCCCTGCAATGACACTGACCAAGGCGCAGAAGAATAGAGCAAGGAGAGAACCTTCAGGAGTATTCTCCCTGTTCCAGGCCCCCCAAATCCAGCAGTTCAAGGAGGCATTTCAGTTGATTGATCATGACAAAGACGGATGGGTTGGCGAGAGCGATTTGAAGGAGATTTTTGGGAGTCTGGGTGCGTCATGGGTTAATTGTATCAGTCATATTACTGAGCTATGCTACAGGAATCCAACCGTCACCAGAGATGATGCAAGAGCTACTATTGTCGCGACCCGGGGAGACGATCGTTGGCGAGCGTGGGGTGAACTTTACGATGTTTCTAACAATGATGAGTGAACGGCTATTTGAATTTGATCCGGAGCAGGAGCTGGTGGAGGCGTTTGAATGTTTCGATGAAAATGACAGCGGCTTGGTCAAGGTTGAAGAGATGAGGAAATGGCTGAGCGAGCTGGGAGACAGGATGGATGACCGCGAGGTGTGTCACTTCATGTTGTTGAGTGCTAAAAAAAAAACTGACTGTTGCAGATTGACCGGCTGCTTAAAGGACCATTTACGGATCGGCAGGGTAACTTTAATTATCGTGAATGGGTCAAGATGCTCCGGATAAATGGCGAGGAGGAGGAGGAGGAGGAGAACAAGATACGATAATGTGCCAAGGAGGCTAACTCTTGCGTTAGTTTACGGAATTGTAAGATACTCCTCCTTGCCAAGCTATGGTGCTGAACACAGAACCAGACAGCAACTATTACGATCATGTGATGCCATCCCGATTCTCTCTGCTGCAGTATTAAGATCAAACAAAGACCTCAAGAGGTATGTATCCATACGGTGAGACCTAGACTTACAAGGTTTCGCCTCCACTGCTTTTCGAAGGTGAAATCTGCCGAACTAGAACAATTGCGTTACCCTCAATCAAATTCGTAGAAAATGCATCAAGCTCATGTCGCTGATGAATTGATAATGGTCGGGAACACTTGCAACACTGCAACGTCTCGAATATTCGGTTCGAATTGCAAGTGCTAGAGCTAACCACTGTGATTCTAAAGAAGGGATTGTGGGAGAGAGAGGCAATTCATTCAAACGCCTGTTTGATTAACGTAAGTATAAGCTCGAAGACCGGAACCTCGAATTCCGGGTGCCTCTACATCACCGTCATGGTTTGAGGAGCTCACTGTTAAAAATCATGCGAATGGTCATACGTAGGGTTAGACGGAGCTTCGCCCTATCTACCGAGGTAAAGATTAAAATAATCTTCTCTGTTTTGGAAGACTGTTACGCCGAGTGAAGAGGACCGAATTCCTTCGTTGATTAGTAGAACAATAATTCGAGACTTGGCAAGGGGCTAACCAATCGGAGATAGATACGTTTTAAGAATGACTGTTTTAGGAAAGGGCTTGGCCGGCCAAGAGGTTCTTGGTTATTGATCGACTTGGCAGTGTGGAATCCCTGCCAAGCAAAACTCTGGGCAAGGCTTGGCGTCCACGTTATAAAGTATGTCAAAAATGGCCTACCCTGATAATTCTTCTATTTGGCCCCAGTCCGTTCAATTCGACAGCCGTCTCCTCGTCCCTCTTGACGTTCTCCAACAACAGACTTATCTTCACATGTCATCCCTTCCTCCATCCCCCATGTCCTCCACCTCACCCCCGCCAGCAGAATCCGAGTCTACACCGACCCACCGGTGTCTCTGGCAGGATTGTACCCAGTTGTTTGGTGATCCCGAGCAGCTCTACAATCATCTTTGCAACGAACACATTGGTCGCAAGAGCACCAATAATCTCTGTCTCACATGCAAGTGGAAGGACTGTGGGACATCCTGTGCCAAGCGGGACCATATTACCAGCCATCTACGAGGTATGCTCGGAGCTCTTTGATGACTTTGTTTGATCGTTATTCGACAGTGCATACCCCACTGAAGCCTCATTCTTGCGAGGTATGCTACCCCCTTTGTTTACTCATGACTCACTTTCTCACTGCCTGCAGATATGCCAGAAATCATTCAAGCGACCTCAGGATCTCAAGAAACACGAAAAGATTCACACGGAGGAGCACCATGCGCAGCACAAGCATTCAAAGGCCATCACCGTTGTCGACCCTGTCTACGTCAGCAGAGTCCGTGGCGGTGAAGACCCGAAAAAGCAGCTGAGAGTGCCCAGTGCTCGCTCGACCTCCCACTCTTCGTCAGCCTCTGAAGGTGGGTAGTCTATTGCAGCACATACGATGCCTTTACTAATTGTGCTGCGTCCAGTCTCTCACTTTGGTCTTCTTCCCACTCCTTCTCCAGAACTGCCTCATCAGGCCGCCCACCATGTTTCGCCCTCAGACGATTTTCATATGCTGCATAACCAGCTGCCGTCATGGGAAGTCCTGCACACGGATGATCCGCCGGTCTCAGCAGGCTCGAAGCGCTCGCATGACTACAATGTCGACGACTTCTTCACCGACATGAAAAAGAGGCGCGTAAATCCGTCGTATGACCCCCGCATGGCTGAGCGCCTCAACAACCTCAGCTTCGCCGGACCCAACTTTAATCCTCGCTCAGTGTCTGTTGAGATTCGCTCTCCAGAGGAGCTCGCAGCGGTCAACGAATTCCTGGTCACTCTCGGCAGGAATGTTGCCGGGCGCCCCCAACAGCCGTCCCCGCCTTCTGCTTCTGCCGCCACTTTCCCGCCCGACTACTTTGATCCAGTCTCTCTTTCCCAGCTCGGCCTTGCCGGGATGCCGGGGATGCCGCCTTCTCATACGCACTATTCCCCGGAACCCGCACCATATCCGACTAATTCCCCCCCTCAGCAGTACGCCAATTACTCTACCCAGCGGTATCCATCGCTTGCCGAGTACCCGCCATCTGCCGATTATAATCGACGCACTTCCTCCGTCTCCTCTTCGCGTTACATATCCGGCGGGCCTTACCACCCATCCCCGCCTTCAGAGCATAGCATCACCCCGCCTCTTGACTTTGATTACATCCGTGCTTCCCGCGGCCCTCCGCCTGCAGCGACAATCTCCCCCGTCGAGTACATGAACAAGGCCATGCGTCCTATGGTGCCGCTCAAATCGGTGCCAACAGCGTCCAAACCAGGGCCCGTCGAGCCCAAGCTCCTGCGGAACATGCATCGCGGGCCTCCCGCTAAACTCACTTCATCTTCACCCTCGTCTTCCGCTGCTTCATCTACGCCGTCTTCCCCGGAAGGAAAGAAGAGTTCGTTGTACCCTCTCCTCACTTCGGGTGATGCTCAATACAAGCTAGCCCCACTCACGTCGTCGTCATCGGAAAAAACCCTTCCTGGTATTCGAAGCATAAGCGATGACCTCTCCCGGATAGAACTTGGCGCAAAGCGCGAAGTCACATCCGAAGAGAGGCGGCATCATGCTGAGCTTATTAAAGACTTACTGGTTAGCATAAACTCTGATTATAAACGTCGCTACGGCACACCGAAAATGGTAAAGGACCGAATCGTGGAACGCGATGTTGAGATGGTTGCTGTTTAATGCGAAACATGGGGAAAGGACTCTTCGTCTCCTTATTTTCTTTGTTTCGATCTGTTTATTATATGTGCAAATAACTTTTGGAGTGTACATTACAATTCTATGTATAAGTTATTATGGAAGATCAAATCGTGCGTTGTCGATTGGCGCCTTAAAATTTGCCATTGGCCTCGCATTTCTCACTGTGCGGAAGGGAGTATAATAAAAATACAGCATGGTATAAAATAACCGTCCGCTATGCATACTGTAAGTATCTCAGCTTCTGTTCTTGATAGTGAACTTGATTTTCGGCTTTGAGGCTGCAGACTCCTCTACGTCTTGTGCAGACGTGCTAGTAGCCAAAGGCGATGGCGCAAAAGGCGTATTGAACCCGAGATTCGGCGTGTTGATCGTGGGCGGCGGAGGGCTTCCTGCAGGTCCCGCCACTACAGGCGCAGCACCACTGTTGAACTCTGCCCACCTTGGACATTTCCTATTTGTTTCTAGAAAAAGTCGGTCAGCATCAGAAACTATCCAAGAACACACAAAAACCCCACTCATATGCCCCATCTGTCCACAATGCCCACATCTCCTCGTCGTATCAGGTTTCAGAGGTCTATTCAAAGTCATCGGTGTCCCACCCTCCTTCACAATCTTCGCGTTCTTTCTATGCAAGCGCCTCTCTTGGTTCTTCTTCATCCTGGCAATTTCCTCTTCTAACCTCTTCTTCGCCCGTTTATCCTTATCTGCATCTCCTGTGGGAGCCAGGCTGTCAGCCATTGTGGCCTCCTCCTCCAGGAGCTGCTTCCCTCGCACGTAAGCACGTATAACACCCGGGTCTCGAATAATCTCAGTTTGCCATTCCCCATCCATCAACCGCTTGATCCTCAGCACTCGCCGGCCGCCGTCGGGTCCCACACTCATGTCGCGCTCGACGGATGAGGTTCGACTGGGACCGGGAGCAGGCGAGCCAGGTGTTGCGGTGGCCGCAGATCCAGACCCGTAGGAATTGTGCGCTTTCTTGGCTTGTGCTTCCGTTTCGTTTTCCTTGTATCTTCTCTTATCCTCCTCCGTCAACACCGGCTCGTCCTTCCGACTCAGGGAATCGAACTGAGCCTTCCATATCCGTTCAATCTCAGAACGATATATTTGTTGCTGCTCGGCGACGTTATAACGGTGGGCAGATTTTGGCCGGTTCTCAGCTTCGGCTGCAATGACAATTGAGTCGTGGAAGTGTAAAGAGACAAACGAGACAAACCCATTTTCTGCTCGTAATCTTCCCCCGCTTTTACGAATATCTCTTTCATTGATATCCGGATAAAGCTAAAAGCTTCTCCTCTTCCAGATGGATCACCCTCGCCATGCAACCTCAACATTGCTTTCGCCTGGGTAGCAAATAAGAAATTCTTTGTTGTGATCCATGGCGCCAACTGCTGCTCGACCGAAAGATTCGATTCATCGCCGTCCGCTGCATCCGCAGTCTGACTATAGCCGGAGTCTTGCAGGTGCCGTTGACCAACTTGCATACTCTCTGTAAGTACAACCTGCTCCGGTCCAACCATCTTCAGCATCTCAGCATCACTTGGAATGGACAAATTGGGCTTGAGCCTCCAAAATCCCTGATGAGGTCCCCGACGGTGATATTCCATAAATTCTTTCAGCCTTTGTCGCATCTGCAGCTCGTTCTGATCTGGAAAGTATTTCATCAGCCTTGATATCTTCAGTCGTTCCTCTTGGCTTTTTCGGAGGAGCTTGAATGCAATGATCTGCAATCTGTACTTGATCGTATTCGTGATTTTACGAGAATGAGGCCCAGGAACTTCGGTGACCGGATACGTCTGCCCGACAACGAAGAGATTTTTGATCTCGCGGATGAAATACTTTGTATCACCTTTGACGGTATGGCGAATGACGAGGAAATCGGAAGGGTAAGGTTTATGTCGGAAAAGAGGTGCCCGAATTAGGTTGTTGTACAATGCAGGCATTGTTTGTCCTGGATAGACGTAACCGAATTTCATGAACGGAGAATCATCTTGAGGTTCAAGAACGAAGGGAACGCCCAAGTCATACTTGGGTATATGTTCATCCTTCTCATCCTTCTTCCTGTAATAATTCACCAGCGCACTACCCATGCCAAAGTTAGATATTATAGGGGGATGCTCTTCCTGCATCACGGATAAATAAGAAACATCCATATGCCAGATAAACACGACCTACCGAATATTCCCAGAGAACAAAGTTGCTGGTGTCTCGAAGACTGAGATCGCTGGTATTATGCAGACCCTCTCCAACATTTCCGCCTTTTCCGAGCCGCCGACCAGCTTTATCCTTCTTTTTCTTAGCAGTGCGAACCTTACTAAACCGTAATTCGATATTTGAAGGAAACTGCAACGCTGGGCGATGGAAAGAACGAGCCTCTTGTTTGGACAGCCGGGTCTTGTACTTCAGAGGAAGTCAGATTGAAAACCCTCGTTGAATACGAAAACATGAAGACGTACAAATGGCAACTGCAGTTTCTGTGCAGGATAGGCATGCTCCACAGACAGTTGACCAAAGGTTTGGCGAACACGATGACGACCGTCCTTGGAAATCTCATAAAAGTGGTCGTTCGATAGATTGAACTTGTCACGAATGCCTGCGTCAGTTCTGAGCCTCTTTCGAGGCCTGGCCATTTCAGCTGCAAGAATATTAGTTGAATGCCATGCTTGGATAAAGGCAGATGACAAACTTGTTCTATCTTCGGGGATAACATCATCTTCGTGATTGAACTCCAACTGGGTGAAATCACGGAATGGTGCACGAGGGCTCCATATAATACTTTGTGTCCATGCGCCAGATTCTAACGCTTTGTTTGCTGGTGTCGTAAGGTTATTCTCCGGTAGGCCGTTACTGCGCGAGAACGTGTTCTCAGGCTCGTATATGATTTGGTCCTCCCAATTCGACAACAAAACAAGATCGAAACTTCGATCATGAAGGGGTAGAGATATAGGAACGTTCGTTTTGTCACGTTCCTGAGGTAGAATGAGAGTGTAAGACCAAAAGGGTGGTTTGTAGACACACCTCAAGAGCCTTGCGAAGATCGACTTCGACACTTCCAGCAGAAACAACGGCCTCCACACGCTTACTCTCGACTTGCCGCTTCGTGTCGCCTACAACTGCTTCAAGGAATGCTTTGGGTACCTCTTTTCTCCGGGGATACACAGTTTCGACTGGCAAGTACTCAGCAGTTTCTTACAGGCATGGGGCAGGAGACTCACTATGGAAAGGTCTCTTGGCGAGTCTCGACTTGTTCACCGTGTACCCTTTGAATAGCTCACTGAAATCGAGTATCTTGTCCTTCTGAAACGCTGGAAATCGCTCATACACACTCTTGGGTCTCTCCACAAGTCGCTTCACTATCCGCACCCGCCTCTGTTTCTGCCTTATGGCGTCCGGAGAGCGAAGCTCTGTCTTGACCGCTGGGGCCTCCATGTCTTCATCCTGCATCTCTTGGTCAATTTGGGACTCCCAGTCCTCACCCTGATCATTCCCAATGGCCTCATCATCCTCATCATAGCTCTCGTTGTAGATCTGGCCGGAGTTCAAACTTGGCAAACCGGAAATTCCAAGTTGGTTCGAGAGACCCGAACCGCTAGGCAAGGACATTCCATCGAGAAGATGATTGAGTGAGAATCCAGTGAGCGCAGATATAGCATCGTTCTCTTCCTTGTTATCTGTCATGGTGATGATAACCCCGAAGGTAACTGCGCCCTGTGAATGTTCGTTAGCAAGGTAGTTTGCGAACTACTAAAGCTCTTGGAAAATATATACAAGCATCCAAATTAGGAAGCCACTGCGTCAACTTTTTGAAGCTTCTGAGCTTAAGTCGCGTCGCATTCACCTACCATCATCTTCCGAACAGCATGAACAAGCATCTTACCACAGAAATAGAGGTTGGTTACATTTTCAGGGTCCTTAACTCCCTGTATTATTTATGTTGGCGCACTCAGAAATTTCGCACGAGCCTCGCAAGCTCAGCAGAAGACATCGCCTTTCGAACATTTCCTTCCAAGGTATTGCTTTGCACGCTCCCCTATCATCATTGCAGTCAATTGAAATATCAAGACAGATATTGTAAATTGTGGATATTTAGTCATTCTGGCGCTAAATCAAGAGCAGGGAGCTCCAGGAGATTATCCAAGCATTCGATTCGTCTGCTTCGCCTTTCCATTCGTCCCATGCCTCGACCACAACCGATGCAACAGTGTATCCTCCTCATGATGACCATTTCTCTGAAGAATCTCCAAATAAAAAGCGCCGACTGGCTGATCCAGTCGACAGCAACGCCTTACAAAATGTTCGCTTCACCAACTCCGTTATAGCGAACAGGCATATATCCGGTCTACATGCGATTGTCAAACGGGAGTGCGAGCAGCTATCTTCCACGGTCGTACGTTACCTATCTTGTATCCATCGTGTGTTTGCTAATTTGACGCGTCAGGATCAAGTGAAAATGTGGATAACTCTGGCGATGCCAAAGTTCGTGACGTCTCAGTCCCTTCACCCCAATCTTGCCTCTGACATTTCATATACAGAATCGAGGAGTACGTGCTCTTGCCCATCCTCGGCTTCGAATGAATCATAGTTCCATCCTTGTAGTGGCGATAATTTTGGTTGGCGTTCACTTTCTGAATTCTACAGTGTATGCTCATGAGTTCTGCAGGGGTCCAAATCCAAGAAGGTTGTATTGGCATCTAACGGTTACGTCACTTTTAACGTTGCTAGTTCAGAGGTCCTTTCCGAACTGCATCGCGCACAAGAAAGCGCATACAACCTACGTGACACCGCTCGTCAAGATTACATCACTAGGGCAAAGCTATGTTCTAAGCTGATCAAGTATCCCAACTTGGAAGACTACACGGTATGGCGAGCCCTTTCCGTATTCCTCAGGAACTCAGTAATTGCACCAGTTGGCTCTGAAAGAACACGATGAGAAGCAGATTTATTTTTCCCGTCAGCACATTATAGACATCCGCAACATGTACGCATCACTGATGGATCTCGTACAAAAGAACATCACCAAGGTCTGCGGTCCGTTCATACCCATGAGCTCGATTATCCAACCAAATTTGTAGATTCGCGCTCCGAAGGCAAACAACAGTCGTGCACTCTATTAGACCATTCCTTATGCCGCTCTAATCCAACTACCCTTAGTTCTAAACCTACTAAACAGAGATGGTCTTGTACACATCAAAGCCATCGGCGCCCGTGCTAACAACGCTCCCAGGTATCTGAGGATGCCAGTGGGCCTCTTTTACATTTTGCTGATGGTGAGAGAATAGCAGCTGGGGTGGTACATTTTGTTCGCCGGAAGAATCAGTTGCTCCCATTTCATCATCGTCTTGCTCGACCGCAAGATCCCATAGGGTAACTTGATCATCGGCAGATGATGCTAAGAACATAGAATCCTCTGTTGGATGCCATTCGATAGACGTTATGGGCGCCTTGTGCCAATTAAATGAAGCAATAGGCGCAGAAACGGAGTCATTCGTACTACAACTGAAATCAGGCCTAATGCTGAAAAGGGGACATAGCTTACTCGCCTTTTTTTCTTTATGTTACGGAAATCCCAGACTTTGATTCCACCTTCATCTCCACCGCTGAGAAGAAGATAGGTTGTTGACTTATTCCAACTGATCACATTCACGTCGCTGTCATGGGCTTCGTCGATACTAGCAACACTCTGACGTCCTTTGCTTCGTACATCCCAGACTTGGATCGTTTTGTCGGCTGAACATGACGCAAAGACCGTTGGCTCCGAAGGGCTCCATTGTATATCTTCGACGCTCGATGTGTGAGATGTAAAAGGCTGTGAAAGGGCGTTGAAACCAGAAGGTGTAGAAGTTGTCAAGTAAATTTTGGAGTGAATGTCGCCGGTTAACAGGCGCAACGAAGAAGTGCCTGAAGCAGCCCAGTCCATTGCAAACCCTTCCGCTCTACCATGAGAATTTATGGTAAAAACGGGCAACTGCGTTCGATTTTTATTCCCTGCATACCCGGGTACATCGAGTGATTCAATGAGCGGTCGAATATCCCATATGTGCACTTTACCCGTCTCTGCCCATGTTGCAACGTGATATGGCTGAGAAACGGGAGGTAGAGGAGTAGAGGGGGGAAGTGGTTGTGCTCGTATCCGGTTAACACCGCCGACGTGAGGGACAGATCGATATTCAAGCACTGGATCTTCATCAAGCCTGTCGTCGTCATCATCATCATCATCTTCTTCTGAATCCGAGTCGCCTGGGTACAAGTCAGATAGCATACCATAGTAACTCATCTGACCAACCATTTTTCTGTGTTTTGTGTAACGAACTCAGTTTGCAAACTCGAAGTTCGTTTTTTTTCGTTGTTTCTCCCTGAGCTCCAGTTACAAAGTAAGCTGTCGCCGGAAAGCTCTGCCTCTCGTCGCCAAGGCCATCCCGTAGAACGTCAAACGACAGACTGGGATAATCAACGCCCATAGAATGTCGCATAAGATATACGGAATCGTCAGCTTCCAATATTTCGTCTTCGCCCAGAGTATGGTACCCAGGAATGAAAACTCTGTTGGGCGAAGGTTGCTCTTCAGAGTCTTCGACTGCAGCAACGACTTCGTCGTCGATTTCCATTGCTGCTTCATCATAAACAAAGGTATCTCAGTATGAAAAGAACAATTCTTCACCATTTTCATCGTTATTTTGCTCCTCATCGACTATCTCTTCGTCGCTTTCAATCTCATCCTCCCAAGCATCTTCAAAATCGCCCATCTCATCGTTGGGTGCCGTTCCGCGCTTCATTCGACTTCCGGAGGCTTTTGCAAAGGGGTGTCCATCATCCTCGGCACTGGGGATCACTTCGGTAGCGGAACGTTTTGCCATTGGGGACAGGCGTAGGGAATAATGAGATGCGGTTAGGTTGAGGCACTTGAAATTTGGGTTACACGTGACTCAAAACCGTAAGGAAAGGATTCGCAGTGCCGTCTCAGGACGGGTCCCTACAACTCTTCCTCTTCCCCTCACTGTGTCGTCACTATTAACTGGTCGCCCATCGTGGTCGTCGACCTCGACGATGCCGAAGGACTCTTCCAGACGGCCACTTCCCGCCTCCTCCGTCGACTTCGCCTTGCCCCCATCGAATGTGGCATCGACATCGTCCCACACCCTGGATGAGTCGGTATTAATGCAAAGAATACGACGCCCAAGTATACTAGCTCCCAAAGCAGCCTTTCTATCTGAAGCTCGCCTGTCGAGCCCGTTAGCCGCATCCTTCACGCTGCATTCCTCGTCGAGACGCAGGGACACCCACCGCGACTCACCGTCTGACATGTCCGATGGTAGTAGCGGAGCAGTGCGTACCGATAGCTCATCCTCTGCGAGCTCTGGAGATACCACTCCTTCCATCGGTATAGAAGATGATGCCACCCAAGAAACCAAAGTTCCTCGCCCTTGCTTCTCGTCCCCTCGCAGGTTGTCGTCATCAACAGCTGACGCCCAAGACTCGCGCCCTTATCCCCGACGCAGATTATCGTTTCCCGTATGTCGTTATCTATTTGATATATGACCAGGGAGCCTAACCGTTAACGCAGCCGAAACAACCCCGCATCATGAACCTCCTCGCCGAATCCCGCCCTGTCGAAAACGAAGTCAAGTCCGAGGCAGCCTTTCAACGATTGGTGGCTTCCGGTGCCGAACTTCCTCTTCAACCCCACACCCCTCGCTCTGTATCCGACCGAGGTCGTTATCCTGAAGAGGCTGGTCATGATGATTTCCAGAGGGAAGACACGCCCAGCGATGATGATGAGGATGGTCCCTTCGCCTACACTCCTTCCAGTCACAGCGATCCAATCAACATTGTCAATCGTCGTAAGAATGCTAGTGGAGAGGACCTTGACATGTCTGAGAGCTCCAGTTTGATGGACATTGATGGTGTACGCGCGTTTTGTTGCTTGATGAACGTGTTATTCATCATGTTGACTAGCCTTCCTGTTCACCCATGTCGACATCATCGATGACTCAATGGAGGTACACACCACCTCCCACGACAAGTGCTGTGAGGTCGGCGAAACGCAAATGTACGTTCTTTTGGTTTCATTTTTACCGCGTTGGTCGTAAAACTCCCAATAGTTGATGATCGTTTCGACCCATATCCTGCCTCAAAGCGCCGAGCCGTTTCGCCTTCGATCCCTCATCTTCGTGACCCACATTCCACGTTAGGCTCTCCTCGAGGCAGTAACAGGATACCCATCGCTATTCCTATATCAATACCGGCATCAGCTGTCAATTCCGCTACGTCTTCCCCGACAATATCCGGATCGTACCCTCGTTCTATGAGCATAACATCTAGTCCCACATTACGAGCATCGATGGGTTTGTCTAGTCCAATTATCAGACCTGTTCCTCGAACTCGGAGATTTGACGGAGAGGACAAAGAAGTAGATGGGGCGGGCGAAGCCGTCGGTGGTCTTAGTCTCGGATGAATTGCCCGACTTCTGATATGTAAACACATCGACATCTTGCATTTTTCAATCCTTCTGCATGTAATATTTTGGAACCCGCAACAACGTATCTGTATAGCAACAGCTAGTTACATATGTATCATCAACAACACTCATATCCACTTCTACCTTATATTCTTGTATCGTAGCGTATTATTGGTCTCGTACTCATCATTTTCCCCTTCGGTGCTATTGCGGCGCGAAACGCGAACGTCCTTCAAGGAACTTGACTCGGCGCTTTGTAAGAAGGAAGTAGCCTTCTTATAAGGCGCACAAGCCATTGTCGGCATTGACATGATGCAATAGGCCCTCTGATATTCGGTTGCTTTCTTACACTCTTCATTTACAAACATATACAGGATGTCGTTATAAAAAAGAACCCGTCTGGGACTTTGTTGCTCTTAAGGCGGCATCGACAATTTCTGCCATGCCTATGACGGCTTCCTCTTCAAGCGTTCGGCCTACAATTTGCACTGCAACAGGCGCATTTCTGAAGGTTTCCGGATTATCTATCAAGAGCTCTTCAGTTTTCTCGCAATTATACCAAGATACTACTCACATCGATCATAATTCTCCCTGTCCTTGTCGCTATAGAACTTGTGAGGAGGTTTCTTCACATCGAGGCGTTCATCGACTTTGGACACTGGTATAACTAGAGCGGTATAATCAAGCACGTTCCAAATCCTTGTGTAATCCGTTATTCTTGGGATCCAAGTTGATGGGTAAGTATGGTGGTAGATGAAACGGATCAACTTAGTCACCGGTTGAGACCATGTGGGGGTGCAGCATATGGCGCTACTGGTGCTATGATTGCATCGACGGGTCTACCAGTGCCCGTGGTCTTCTCAGTTGCTTGCCAGTACTCGAGATACTCCTGCCGTAGGTTTCTCTTTTGTTTTTGGACTTGCCACAGCTGGTATGCCGATAAACCCCTGTTATGTTTAGACTTTCCAGGTTCCGAATTTCCATTAGGACTCATGGTGGAGATTATAGGTTCCCCGGAAATCTGAGTGACTACACAATAGTCTTCGTCGCAACCTGCGCCCCAAATTTCGTACTGATGACTTTGACGTTAACATGGTTACATCGCAGTATCAATGATGGTCTTACGGAAGTCCAGGAAAGAGCATCATGTTTGAAGGGCTCCCAATCGACAACTTGGGGGAGGGGGGCAATCAATGGTGCTATTATGCCAAGATGCCGACTAGCGAACCTTTATGACCTGCAGCCAATAATGCTTTCTTTGTCATCTCCAACCCGCGAATTATGGGAGGATTTGGTACCACGGATCTGTCGTCCCATAAAATACCGAAACACAGCGATTCCCCGTTCCCGTGATTGACAAGTTTATGCTCTTCTTCACTCCATGCTTTAGGGATGACGAGGGAATCTCTGTACCAAGGTTTCGCGTCTACCACGGCTTTCATGAAACGTTTGAGGCCGCTTAGGCTATTGGACATTGGACCTAGAACGGACATAATAGAGTCCTGTCCCTCCATCGAGTTCACGCAGCCCGCATAAGGTACCCGGCCATGGGAAGGTCGCAATCCATAGATACCGCAAAAAGACGACGGAATCCGGATGGACCTAGGAGAAAGATTACAACGAAAACCTGATGCAAGCTTTACCGTCTTTCTTACCCTCCGATGTCGGAACCAATACCTGATGTTCAAATCAGTAGGTGTTCATTTATGTTCTGACCAATCATATACCTAGAGGGCTTCCTCTGAGTGCTGGGGGTTTGATTTAGGTTATATGGCATCTCAAACCATCACAAAAATGACCTACCGATTAATGCACCTTCCCCACCAGAAGAGCCCCCACTTGTGAGAGATCTGTTGTGAGGGTTACAGGTGCGTCCGAAGACGTTATTGAAAGTTTCTCCCCACTATGATTTCAAGTGAGAAGAATGATTCACTCGTATGATAAGTAAACTTGCCATCAAGGTTTGAGGAATGTTTGTCTTGACGAAAGGAACAGCACCTAAGGAGTCCAGTATGTCTACAAGAACGGCATTGTGCTCCGCAAAAGTCCCGATCCAGGATACATAACCTGCAGAAATGCTTATCAGCACGCTTTCACATGAATGCATTTAGTCTACCCATCGTGGACTCAATTCCCTTGATATTGACTTGATCCTTCAAGGACACAGGCAGACCGTGAAGCGGTCCCAGCACCTTGCCTGTTCGCTTGAGGTAGGCATCACGCTCAGCAGCTTTAGCAAGCGCTTTTTCGACAAATATTTCCGTAAGGCAGTTGACCTTCAATTCTTTCAGAGTGTTATTATGGACACATTGATGTGAGCCTACCAGCTGGTGCGCGATGATAGCACGTTTGTAGAACGCTGTGGTGACTTCAACAGATGTCCATTCACCGTTCGCGAGCCTGGACAAAAGATCATCGACTTCAGACCTAGTAATTTCGAGCTCTGTCGGTGTCAGTAGACCACAAGAGTCTGGGAAGGCGGTAACGTCGATAACATTCTCCGACGGTAGACCGGCCAAGGTCCACTCCTGGGGAATCGAAGCCAGCTGCCTCTTCTGCTTTTCTGAAACTGCCTCTTCCCAAGTCATTGAAGAAACTCTGTGGGCAGTTGAGGAATCAAGGAAAGATACGAACAAAGTCTCACGGACGGTAGCACGGGTCACGTTTCCCGAGTGAGATAGAAACTATTTTTGATAGGGTGAGAAATACAAATAAAGAGGCGCTATTCCTTTAAAACATAGTAGCAAATAGTGTAGCCATGGTTGAAGTCTCAAACTTACTATAATGGTGGAAGTGGAGGAAAGAGGCGTCCCGAAAAGGCCGAAAAGGCGCGTCTGTCACAGAAGTGTGACGCTCGACCAGACCCAACCGCTCAACCTTGGAGCTTCCTTCCTTTCTTTGACACGTCCTTAACGCGTACATATTCCTTTGTCTCTGTGACTACATGGATGCGAATACCAAGCCAATCGCGCACCAGCATATCCTTCGACCCCACCATGTTGTCCTGTTGACCCTCTTTATGCTCGTCTTTCGAGAGTACGACTCCAAGTTACTGCCTCAGCCTTTCTTACTTCATATATATCGGTTGCTAATGAACGAAGTATCGGAGGTATGTGTATCCAATTCCAGTTGCTACATGAGGGTGTTCTACATAGGTCAGTAACAGGTCGCTCAACCAAAGAAATGGAAGCAGCTCCTCAAAGAAATTATCGCTGCCCCAAAAGCTCAGGAAGGAGAGGCATCAAAGCTAATACACTCGTTCAGGAATGTTGTACGTTGGCTGAGTACTTATCGTTGCGACTCATCAACTTTGTTTCCAGCACGTAGAACTCTACGCGACAGACAGACTCTCAGCTTTTCTTCGAGGTGAGCACCCAGCTCTGTCATTAAACATCCCTTCAATTATGGCCAGGTATCGCCGTATTGTTCGATGAGAGAAACGAAGACGTCAGTATGAGTTCTGAAATTATACCGATGCTATACTAAGTTCATCCCCCAGGATCCGCCGCCGGTCTTGGTACGCTTCTGACTTCAAGGCTTTCAAATGGAATATAATGTTTTCTCCAGTCTTCTCGCTCGCTTTTTGGATACTTCTGTCGACGGTGTCACATTAGTTATCTCAAGTTGTCTTGGGCTGGACTGGTTGCACTGCATACCGATTACGTCGCTTGGTGCACCAGTGAGCATTCTGAAAAATACGCCCGCATCCTGAATGACCCATTAAACTCAGGTAGGTGACGGCTCAGTACAATCATCTGTGTATCTAATGTACCGTGTAAGTGGATCGGTTATTATTCAGGACACGAGGCGACCAAGTGTTCTGGCCTCAGCCTGATCCTTATGAAGCGTGCGTCTTGCTAGCTGGTCTGATTAGTTCCCACAAGCACAAGTTACGAAATCCCATTTCAGAATGGAAAAGGCGCATGCAACAGGTGATGAACTTGCTATGGACGAGAACGCCAGGCGATACTTTGAGCAACAGTTCACAGACGGGCCCGACTCGTAAGAACCATGGTGTTCTCTTCCTCATCGTCGTATCTCACTCGTAAACTCAAGTGGATTACGACAGAATGTGCTACTGAGTCTCATCCGCATGCATTATCTTCGGCATGAGTTCACGGCTGTTAGAACAGTTGAGTCTTACCATATTGACAGGATAAAATCCTCACATTCCAGCAGATACTATCTGAAGCTATTGCTGTTTCTCGTATTGCCGGTGACAAGATCATTTTGCAACATTGTGCTACGTATTAGAGTTCCATGCACACGGAGATCTTCCCCTCATCATCCCCTAGTATGCTAAATAGATTACCTCCCGATGAAGAGGGAAAGAAAGCGCCATTGAATGAACTACAACCTGACCTACATCCAGCCGAAATCCTCTTTGATGTCAAGAAACTGCTCGACATAAATAATGTAGGTCTATAAGCCATCATCGATCCCTCCGAACTAATTTGAGCTTAGGAACAACCTTTAACTGCATCGTTCGCAAAGATTGTTCAAGCAATAGGGCTGTATGACTACTGGACTGAAATACATCCAGAGGAAGACTATGAAGCCGGCCAATGGGGCCAACATGCGGTACAAAGCACTGTATGGAGCGCTGCAGGTTTGTCAAGTTCGGCGGTTCACAGACACCGTATGTCGAAATTTAGAACCTTCTAGGGTGTGAACAGCTGGCCCAAGTTGAGGAGAATATCGTTATTGCCTTCACGGAATACGGAGGCAGCAATAACAATCGTCTCACGGCTATTTTAAATAAGGCTTACAGAGTGCGGCGCCCTTTATCTACGCGGACAACATCATATTTAGCCTTCTGCAGCAAGCCCGCCAAGGCAAATATACCCAAGCCCTTGTATCGCTGTTAGAGCCTGATGTTTGGCGTGGATTGACAATTGATGACTATGCCTCTTGGGCTCAAGAAATATGGCATGTTCTTGTTCTACGAGCTGTCCGTCGGTAAGCATCTTTCTACGGGTCACCATACGCCATTGCCTGATTGAATGATGATCTAGGAAACAAGATCGCTTGTATTCCAGTTTTCTGCTCCCTCGAAAGCCCCCTGGCGACTTCAATCCTCGCCACTATACCCTTGATAGTACCCCGACACACATATCTAAAATTTTTGGTGATCTGCATGAAGTCATACGAATGCGGGTACGGTTTCGAGGTGATTTCATTCGTCATATGTTTCTTAACACTGTTTTAGGCTTGTGAACAGTCTCCAACAGCAGTCCACCACTTGTTAACTTCCCTCTGGCATTCTGAATTCCTGTTGCGGTTAAATTTGTACCGGACAAGTATCATTATGCTCGCTGATGTAGGGCTTGAGCTAGGGTTGACAAAGCGATCTCGACGTATGTTGGAAAGAATTATGCCCCAGGTATGTTGGTGACGTGATTTCGGGGTCTACGTTCTGACGGATCTTGCCAGCTGATCACCGGAAACGACATTGAGCAACGGGCCTTAGCTTCTTTCACGTTGGCTCGTTGTATTATAGCCGCCGAGGGGGCTACTGGTTTGTGTTGGCTCGCATCATATGGTTTCCTCCATTATTAATGTTTATGCGCCAGAGCAAAGCCTCGGTGAGGCAAGCACGTATCTCCAAGTAGCTGAAGCAGATTTTAGCGCTTTAGAGATGTACCGAGAAGCATCGGATGCCCAATACTTGAGCTCAATTGTATTCCACAATCTGGGGGATGAGCGGATGCGGAATGTCGCTGCTCGAAATAATGGCGTCACATTGGAAAAGGCAACGAGGTTGGAGAAACAGTTGTATGATGAAGAAGTGGCCCAAATCCTAGACACGGTAGCATTAGTGGGAGCCAGATTGGCGCTCCGTTAACATACATCATTATAGTGGTCTACTGAAAAAATTGGACGATCACTGGTTTCTTCCACGTAACTGAAAGGCGATAAAACCTCCGGTACGATAACGACATGATTGTTAGATCGGAAGGGATAACAGACAGTGCCGGGAAGTAGCACAGCGCTGAGGGCGAAGTTTAGAAAAGGGCTTCGCAGGACCTAAGCTCGACGGACACCCCCAAATCTCTTAAGGATTCGGATGCGCGCTTGATATCATCCTTCTTGACCTTGCCAGAGAACCATCGATCAGCAGAGGACAGGACGATCTCTACTCGTGACAACATGGATTCTACCAAGTTGTCCTTATACATCGCCTCTCGACACTTGATCACCTCCTTGACGACAGATATATTCTCAGTGGAGGTGGTAAAACCGATTTCTGCGAGATGGGGAAGGCTCGGACCTTTTAGATATTCAAGGATCTCGGGCGACAGGCCTTTGATATACACCGTCAGGGAATCGTTTGGAGCATGGATAAAGAGACGCTTCAACAACCGATTCTGTTCCATCTGTAAGCATGGCAGTATGGCATGCTCCCTGTTATCAGAACGATGCCTTCTGTTGGTGTTGGGAGCCATGCGGAGGGTGATCAACGAGCAAGCAGAGCGCGTGAGAAAGTCCATGATATGTTTTGGAGGTACGAAGCGATCATGTATTTCCAAGCTCTCTAACGCGGGTAACGTCAATTGGTGAAGCAGATTTGGGATGGCGTCAAGCTCAGAAGGGTCCCAGCGGATGTCAAGAACCCTCAAGCTCTTGTGAATAGCACGGCTTGTTGGGGCTGTGGCGTCGGGCATATGCCCGACATGCATCTCCTCAAGAAGAAGCCCTTTGAGAACACCCACGAACTGTTCAGGGTTCATCAGCGTACAGTGCAGTATCTTTAGAGCGCCCAGTGACGCGTTGCTAAGGAGAGATGCAGGCCCATTGAAGTCGAGATCCCTGAGATTGGGAAGCGTGGGGAAGAGCTGGGATGCCCATGCTACCATGCTTGCGTCGGCCCAACGGTCAGAATGAAAGTAGAGGGCCGTAAGCATAGGCGCGATGGGAAGGGTGAGCCAGGTGATTGATTCCAGTCGATTATGATGGAATTGGAACTCTAGATTAAGCCTACGGCATCGGTGGATCTGGGATATAAGGTGGGTTGCTGTGTAATCAGGACTATCTTCATGATATGAAGCATATATATCCAAAGGCACCCGCTGTGACGAGGTGAGCCACAAATTCACCATCTCCTCGTCAAAGGTTGGGTTATTCAGCGGACTTTCACGAGCGAACAAGGGGAAGGCCGACCAAATGCGAGGTGTAGATAATGCGATAGTTCGCCACCTGCGGCAAACGTGAAGCAGTTCCATACGAGACTTCATAAGCGTATTACGACGCCGATAATCCCAGTAGGAAAAATCTGGGAGGGGATGGAGATCACAATGCACCTCAAAAATCTCCCCCAGAATCTCTGGGAGTAGGGTCCTCATAGGGCTATGCCGCAGGAGCATATAGTGAGCATCAATGGTACCCTGGACTTTTCTGACTGCGCTATGTCTTGCATTTATAGTTTGTTGCAGCTGTTGAATCTCGTCCAGGAGATCTTTGAGTTCCGACTCGTGGTCTTCTAAGGATTTCTCAATGACACGACGCTCCTCTTCTGTGGGTGCATGATTTGTGCCAAGGAGAGATATGACGTTAGTTTCGGTCATCTAGATGGGCTGTATATTAGAACATAATTCAAACCAGTACAAGCTTTCCCACCTGTTGGAGATGTAGTAGTGATAGACCGGTCGACTTGTTGAATAAATCCTGCAAAGATTTAAGTAGGTACGTGTGTGGGTTACTAGGCAGACTGACCTTGAGCCGTCGCCGCTTCAAATTGGATGTCAGACCAAGTCGTAGACGTGCCCGCTGCGTAATCTAAGGCAAAAAGTCAAGCAAGTCAGATATAGATAATAGGCGGGGAAGCCTGGAGCTACTGACCTACTCTCCAGCAGAATTCGTGGTGACAGTGCGGGACTAAGAGACAAACGGGCTCGTCAGCATCTTGATCGCGTCAACGGTCGGGACTCGGGACGCGTGCATGGCTATGCCAGAATGTTTCCACTGTTTGCCAAAGCCCCCTATCCTTCACTTCTAGTTGATCGTTTCTGTCGCACCTGTGCCAAAAACCCAGTTTTGTCTGGATTTTAATTTATCTTCCTTCGATCTGCGCAGTACCGAATAGCAACCCTGCCGCAATGTCTACCCCTCAAAAACTAACCAAGAAGCAGAAGAAGGCCATTGCTTTCCGCGAACACAAGTCGGGCAAAAATGTTCACGGCCATGCGCATAGCATGGAAGCTGACAGTATTCCTGTCATGGAGATCCAGGACGACGTTGATGGCTCGGGTGATCAGGTGGAGGGTGAAGAGGTGGGTGAGGAAAAGAGTAAAGAGGCGAGCAGCAAAAGTCAGGCGAAAGCGAAGGATGGTGAAGGTGAAGGTGAAGCTCGGGATAGGAAAAAGAGGAAGCGGAAGGTGGAGGATGACGGGGAAAGGATAGAAGAAAAAGGTGACAAGGTGGTCCAGAAGAAGAAGAAGATCGCCACGGCGGAAACCAAGCAGCGTTTTCTTCTCTTCGTCGGCAAGTGCATTCACTTTTCCTATGCGTGCTCCTGCTGAATCAGTTGCTCAGGTAACCTCAAGTACACGACATCCTTGGATACAATAAAAGCACATTTTGCTGCCTGCGGTCCGTCTTAACATTTCCTTACGTTTTCATCCATTGATGATGTGAATCAGACCCACCGCCGAGCGTCCGTTTACTCACACCAAAAACTACACCGGGAAAGATGGCAACAAAATCCAAAGGTTGCGCGTTTCTTGAATTCACGCATCGAAACGCATTGCAGCAGGCGCTCAAATTACATCAATCTCAACTGGATGGCCGTTTGATTAATGTCGAGCTGACAGCAGGAGGTGGCGGAAAGGGAGAAACCAGGATACAAAAGGTGAAAGACAGAAACAGGGAGCTTCACGGTCAAAGAGTGAGTTCTCTCGTAATGCTTGTCTATTCTGGTGCTCAACTTGCCGCAGAAAGAGAAACTGGAAAAGCAAGCCAAAGATGGGGCACTTATATCTATAACAGCACGACCTCAGCGTTATTCTGCAACGTCTGGGGTGGATCAAGCGCCGTCGAAGAAGCGAACATGGACTATTGACGATACAGTAGGGAACGAAATACATCGTGGGGGTGTCAAGCACGACAAGAGTAGAAAACCGCGAGGGGGAAAGGCCTGGGGGACTGGGGTCAATGCTATACCCGTTGGTTAACCAGCATTTGTTTAATATGCTCTCGGGTATCATATTAATATAAGTGCATGTCTATCCATGCCATGCATATATGAGCATGATTTACTGTCCGTTGAATATACAGGTTCCCGCCCTGCATAGTGATCCTCATGACACCAGAATGAAGACCAGGAACTGTGAAAACACTGTTAGTTATTGAACTAGCATCAACAGACGAAACCGCAGACGCACGAAGACAATGAGAACGCCGAATATTTTCAGCATCAGCCACCGATTACTTGAAATACTAGTATAATACTTCAGGAGTTCTCGTTGTGCACCACTGACGTTTGACGCAATGTCCATGGTGTCAGCATCGATGCGCTGCACCGTTTCCCGCTGTTCGGCAACCATATTAGCCAGCTGTGTGAATATCTGGCCAAGCTCAGCAATGGTGGATTCTATCGACTCTATGGCAGTGGAGCGGGATTGTATGTAGGAGTCCTGTCAAATGGATGAAGTAGTGGACATCGAGATACTGTGAGGAAAAAATACCTGTTGTTCAACGAGTTGCATCTGCATAAATGCTCCGCCATTCTGAGATGCGGTACCCTCTTCAGCGGTGTCCAGGTTAAGAGCGAGAATGTCTCCGTTTTGTAGGAAGCGACTTTTGCCTTTGGAACTAGGCTCGAGCCGGCTTGGACTGCCGTCACCCATGGGATCGCTCCGTTGTGTATTGAACAACACCGAACCTGGAGTGATGTGTAAAGATAATGTAGGTCGAAAGCAGCTGCAAGGCTTACTTGAAGGTGTCTGGTTGGCTGCAGAAGATGTCGAATACATGAACTGCTCGGTACGATCCTTGGTTTCCTTCATGTTCTAATCATTCCAGCTCAGAGAGACGTGACCAAGGAAAGACATAAGCATCCACTCACCTGCGTTCGAACCTCCAGAACATCTTTGAACGTCATACTCGTATTTGCCAGCTTACTCTGCAACAGCATAACCACGTTGTGATTGTGCTCTTCGATCTGCTTTCCTGCTGCTGAGCCTGACGACTGAGCTTTGCGTTGCTTGACGTAGGACTGTAATTGAGCTATCTGCTTGTTGATACTGGCAATGTCTTGTTTTATGATGAACGTGAGTTCCTGTATCACCCGACAGTGCGAGTCAGCGCCAACACATCGGAAAAATACACTCCCTACGCTAATCTCGACCGGTCTATCATCAAACAGGGTTTTCCGTTTGGCTACTGTACGAATGATGAGAACGTGTCCGCAGACCTAATAAAAGACCTGGATACGTACACTGGGCTAGTTTCCCAAGTTTTATTGTTGTACTACTGATATCCTTCCCAATAGTCGAAGCCATTCGTGAGAATTCGCTTTTGCTTCCATGTGCTCGACTACCATCTTGCAACAGGCGCTGTTTGGCCTCACCGCCACGAGAAGGCAGGGAAGACCTGCTCCGGATGGACTCGACGCAGGAACGAAATTCGTTAGTCCGGTCTTGTATAGGCATGTGTAATATAAGGAATTGATAGAGTCTATGGAAGCAAAGGAAGAGAACAGGGAAACTGAATTCGTGGTCGAGGTCAAAGGGTGATTTGACACGTGATATCAGGCTTCATTCAGTTTCACGCTGATCTGGGTTCGAAGCTCGAATCGCTGGGGTGCACGTTTCCCCATCCTCGGATGCTGCTACGGACCGCATTTAGGGTACAAATACCGTGCCCATCCTCGTATCTTCGTCTCTTACGTCCTCCTCTTTTCTGCTGTTCCGTCTTATCCTTTTACCACTCTACTGCACACATGTCAAAGCAACAGCCGGAACAAGGATCCAAGGTGCTCGTGTTTGGCGCCGGTAATTTTGGGAGCTGCCTGGCAGACCATCTTGGGGATTCGGACCATGAGGTGTTTTTGTGGGCTCGCGAGGCGCACGTCGTAAAGTATTTTAATGAACATCATTACAACCTCGAGTACCTCAAGGACCACAAGTTCTCGGATAATATCACCGCGGTTGGGCCTGAGTTCCCTAGTAAGGAGCTGATCAACATGATGGATGTTCTGTTGTTTGCTATCCCGACTCAGTTTCTCAGGTTCGTTGTCGCCATATTTGCGGTCAGACGAGCACTAATGATCACCACCCAGGGAAAATCTATCTCGGCTTCGCCCTCATCTTGACCGCAGCAGCTTTCCTCTTTTGATCTTCGTCAACAAAGGTATCGAAGTTGGAACGCATGCCTTGACACTTGAAATCATCGCGGATACCTGTGGTCCAGAATTCGCGAAAGCGGCGGCATTCATTGTATGTTCTCGTAATTTGTAGCGGTATATTTTTAACCTCAGCGTGCAGTCAGGACCATCGTTCGCGAAAGAAAGTACGGCGTCGCGTTCGGGTTTGAACAGACATTAACGCCTCTCCTAGTCGTCCAACGACAACCAACATCCGTTTCAGTCGCATCTTTTACTGAAGCAGAGGCCGACAAGGCAGCTAATTTATTCCATCAGCCGCACTTTCGTTGGTGAGCTAAGACCTTTATGGGCGCTTGGGTTGCTGACCCATCCATTTTAGTTACACTGGCAGTGATCCAATAGGTATCGAGCTCTCCGGCGCCCTGAAGAACGTCTATGCCATAGCTGCCGGCGCGTCCGACGGCTTGGGGTATAAGAACAATACACGGGCTAGTGAGTTTGTATTTGAATATGGTTTCCCACAAGTGTAAATCCCCACAACAGTGATGATAACGCGGGGTTTAGCGGAAATGACCTGTATTGGCACCGCGTATGGGGCGTCACCGTTGACATTTCTGGGCTTAGCCGGTGTTGGGGACCTGTTTTTGACTTGCAGTTCTTCTAATAGTCGTAACTATACGGTGGGATACCGGCTTGGAAAAGGCGAGTCCCTAGATACGATTCTCAACACACTTGGAAGCGTGGCCGAAGGTGTGTCAACGACCAAAGGTGTCAAGACTGTGATAGATTCACTGGGAGTTCCTGCGCCCATTGCGAATTCCGTGAGTTACCGGCACTATCTCAACTTGAAAAAATGAAACGTTGACGCTGGTGTTACAGATGTATGAGGTTTTGTTCGAGCGTAAGCAATCGCGACATCTTATTTTACAAATCGACGTGACATTAATTATATTACAGGGAAAGATATTCGGACTGCGGTGCGGGAACTGATGGAGCTTCCACCTTCCCGAGAGCTGGAATTGCCTCCGACTGCCGGTGGACCTGCCCGCCAGCTGGTAGAAAAATTGGGATTACATAGCAAGAACTGAAGTAAATCCTGGTAACAAGGCGACGACGGATCATTCGGGCAAGAATGTAGAGCGGCTGACATATCGATTTTTTATCGGTAAGATCAAGCAGGATCAGGCCATCGGAGGGTGCAGGACATTACTTAAAATATTTTTACAGTACATCAGTAGTTTGTCCGGCATAATGACATATTGCACATGTCGATGGCTTCCGGCGTGTTATGTTTTCGGAATACGCGGAATAAAGCAAGGGCGAGTAAAGATAAAGAAGATGAAAAGTTGGGGTAGCCGGAGAGAAAAGGAAAGTGAGCCGAGGGAACATGGTTAGAGGCGCTAATAAATGAATCCGCTGAAATCCGGATCCGCCGACAGAACGCGAGGTCCCATGAGCCGGAGGTACGATCAGATTTAAAAGCGGTAGAGGAACTAATCACGTGCGAGTGAATTGATCGAAAAATTGTTTGCCCTCGAAGAACCCAGATTTCGTAGGACGGGCTTTCACGTCCAGTTTCGCGCTGCAGCCATCTTGTCCACCGTTGCTTGCCTCCCTGCTGCCTCCCGTCATCCCGCCATCGCCCAGCCCTCGTCGTCTCCAATGGTCTCTCCGCTCTGGAAAGCTGCTTCAGAGGGCCGTCTCACCGACCTCGACGATCTGCTCGCCAACGCCACCGTCGTCGACATTGAAGTAAAAGGTGCGTCCACCAATTTCAGTGCATGTCCGTCTTTTTCACGGAGGCATTTTCAGACCATACTGGTGCTACACCCCTCATCGAGGCGGTAAAAAATGGCCATGTCGATGTAGTGTCGCTCCTTCTTGAGAAAGGTAGGCTTTTAGCCACGTTCTCGCTCGGCGCTGGTGCCTCATTGTTTTCCTTTTTTCAAGGCGCTGACCCAAACAATGCCTCCAGCCAAGGGCCACCCCAGCAGTACACCTCCGACCAAGCCATTCTCGAGCTGCTTACTGCTGCGCAAGCCAAGGTCGCCTCCCAAAATACCTGCCAGGAGAACGGATATACTGAGGATGTCAACGGTGATGCTACAAAGACCCCATACTATCCTCCCTCCTACCCGTACTATCCCACTCTCAATTCGGCTCCTCCCATGCCTGAAGGTGCTGCGTATTACCCGCCGCCGCCATCGTCTGCCGATGGTATCATACACGGCGGTCCAGGCAATCTGCCCCCACCAGACATCGCGCGCTTCATTCCGTGCAGATACTTCCCAGCGTGTCGGTATGGCTCCTCGTGTATGTTTTTGCATCCCCAAGGCCCGTACTACCAGGGACCCGTATCTTCACCAGGGCGGTACCCAGCACCGTACGACCCCATGGCACAGCAGCCCTACCAGCCAAACTACTATCCATTGCCCCCACCTTCTTTCCAACCGCCGCCGAACGGTGTTCCGGTCAACACGCTCGCTACGCCACCTCCGATGAATCAAGGTCATTCTCCTTCTGACATGGGCCCAGTTCCAGCACATTTCAGTCCTAATGGCGCGCCTCCTCCTTTACCATACGGTTCCATGTCTCCCATGATGTCTCCCACTGCTTACCCTCACCCAGGCCAGTTACCTGTACCTATGTCTATTCCTCCCCTGCCTCCCCTCCAACATCCTTTGCCCCCTCCCTCAGTGGGCCAATCCCCTCATACCGTATATCCCGCCCTACCTCCAGCACATCAATTCACGATGCGACCCGATGGAACACCTTTCCCGCCTCCGCCGGCTGGACCCGTTCATTTCCCGGATGTAAATGGCTCGGCAAAATCACCTTCTCTCAACCCTCAACCTGACTCATATGGTCCCAGCTCAACTCGTGAGAGCTTTGGGCACCAAAGGCGCGGGAGTGCACGTCGCGGATCTTTTGCAGGTCGCAGACCCCCATGTTTGTTCTTCCCATCTGGAAGATGTAAAAATGGGTATATTTTTTTCCCTTTCGCCACCAATGACCTGTTTTAATCTTTTTTGGTTTCCAGCGACGAATGTCGTTTCCCTCATGTATTACCTGATGCATCACAGTATTTCTCCAGCTCACGAGGTGGCGGACCCCGGCCCCGGGGCGGCCATGGGGCGAATGGCTTCGCAACCATCGATGAGAAACTTGCCGGATTGTCTATTCGCGATGTACGGCATTAATTTGCTCCCTATCCCTTTCTCTCATTGATTACGTCTATCAATAGGATCAGGCACCGCGTTATCAAAATGGCGATGGCTCTGGTAGATCCCAGGCGGATGCTGGAAACCGCCCAAAGTACTCTCAAGGGTACAAGAGTGGCACGAATGGGTTTCAAAATAACAAGCGCGTCTTTCAACAAGTAAAGCAACGTCTTCCTAGCGCCGACGACTTCCCGGTGCTCGCCGGATCTACGACGCCACCTGTACGGAGCCCGAGTAACGGGTCACTTTCAACAGGTATCGCGGGACCAACCGCCGCACAGGTGCTACAGGCCCCAGCCCCCATTCGTCGAGATAGTACCAAGGAAGTTTCGCGTAACGTGACGCCTGACCCGGTCCACCCTGCTAAGGTAGGGAGTTTGCAACACCGTCAGCTGTGATCTCAGTTTTCGTTAGGATTCGGATTCGAGTCTTACGGAGACCTCTGAGTCACCACTTGTACCGGCCACCAAGCTTCCCATATCGTTCGCGGCTGTTATGGCTGCGCCAGACGTTGCAAAGGAAGTACCTGTTTCGGCCTAAAACCATCGACGTGCGGTTTACAAACATCTTCGTCGATGGATGCTTCCAGCAAGCCATTTTGTCTATTTCTCAAGTCATTATTGTATTCTTGGGTTGCCTGGTACCGTTCTTCTCATTATATTTTCCCTTCCTCGCATCTATCCTCGTCAATGACCTGTCCTCCGCATATAGCACCTCACACATCACATCACGCACAGATTTTCTCCTGCATCACCATCGGTTACTCTTATTCGTCTCTTTGTGTAGATATATATTATCTTGCTCTATTTCCTTTCAGCCTTTGTCTTTTCTATCATGGTTCTTTCACATCCTATATAACTGCTGCTCTACACGTACAAACACAAAACCACTTACTACAGATCTACTATTATGTCGGATATGCTCACCCACCCTCGTAGATCCTCGCTCTTTGCATGCTACCCTGTGCTTTTTTGGTTGTCCCTTTCCCTGTACCTGTGAATTACACATCGGATGCTATGACCATACGTGTATGTTCCTCATTTCAACCCCCGGATTTTCAGTGACTTCTCCTATCTGATAAACCTGAGCCTGGCCCATCTGTCGGATGGACTGAACAGTAGCATCAACATTTTGACCGTTGACAACTACGACCATTCCTATTCCGTTGTTAAAAGTCCTGGACATCTCAAGCGGAGCTACTTGGCCCTGGGTCATGAGGAATCGGAATACAGGCGGTAATTCCCATTTTGAAACGTCGATGAAGCACCCAAGCGTCTTCGGAAGGACTCGTGGGATATTTTCAATGAATCCGCCGCCAGTGATGTGAGACATGCCCTTGATCAATCCTGCTTGCGCTGCAGGGAGTAGTTGTTTGACGTAGATCCTTGTTGGCTCCAAAAGGGCTCGACCGAGAGACAGTCGAGCGTCCCAGGGACACGGGGAGGAATAAGTAAGCCCAGATACCGAAACGATCTTACGTATGAGCGAAAATCCGTTAGAGTGTGGGCCCGAGGACGCGATTCCGAGTAGAACGTCTCCTGCTGAGATGTCTGTCCGCGGAAGAACCAGATTCCGTTCTACCGCACCCACGGCGAACCCTGCCAGGTCATAGTCGCCTGGATAATTTTAGAAGTTGGGAAAGACAACGGAAAAAAATCAGAATGAAAATTCTGCGGTAGATTGGACGGCAACGGACCATCTTGATACATCCCCGGCATTTCCGCGGTCTCTCCACCAATCAAGGCGCAGTTTGCTTGGCGACATCCTTCGGCAATGCCTTTGACTACCTCTGTGGCGACAGGAACGTCCAGTTTACTGCACCCGAAGTAGTCAAGGAAGTACAGCGGCTCCGCGCCTTGAACGAGGAGGTCGTTGACAGACATTGCGACGAGATCGATGCCTACCGCGAGACTAAAGATATTTGGTGTATACAATGAAAGAAAGGACTCACCAACGAGGTCGTGAGTACCTGTCTCAACGGCGACGCGTAATTTTGTGCCGACGCCGTCTGTTCCGCTGACGAGAACAGGATCGACATAACCAGTGGCTTTGAGATCAAATATACCACCGAAACCACCGATTTCTGCGTCTGCGCCGGAACGACGCGTCGATCGCACATAGGGCTTAATGGCTTCGACCAGTGCGTTCCCTGCATCAACTGATACGCCTGCTTGCGCGTAAGTGAGACCGGTGCTTGAGGTTGCTTCGGCACCTTTTAGGGCCCTAGAACATTTATAGACGAGATAGCAGGATGCGTGAAGAAACATACCGGTGCGCGATATCGCGTCTGAACATCTTGCCCTCAAAGGAAATATTGTCCACGCCTTTGTAAACCAGATCCACGGCATTTTGGATACTTGATCCATAAGCTGCCACTGCCAGGACACGTCCACCCGAGGTTAGCACATCCTTTTCAGACGTCTGCGTGCCTGCATGGAACACAACAACATCTAGGAAGCAATAAATAACAAGGCAGTGGGAATGACGATGGTGTAACAAACCAGGTGGCATATCCGGCATCTCAATCTTCTTCCCTTTCGGATAATTTCCCGGGTAGCCCTGGGAAGCTAGCACAACAGAGACAGCAAAACCAGGGCGCATTGTTATTGAGACAGAATCGAGGCGATGTTCTGCACACGCCAATAAAACTTCAGCAAGATCGACGTCTTCATGCAAAAGCAACATGAGTGCTTGCGTTTCCGGGTCTCCGAATCTGACGTTGTACTCGAGAACTTTTGGTCCAGAGGGGGTAATCATAAAACCAGTGAAAAGAAGACCGACGAAAGGAAAACCTTCTCTGCGCATTCCATCGATAGTCGGTCTCAGAGTCTGTTTCATGATTTGGTCCATGATAGCGGGAGTGGCAACCGGTGCTGGAGCATATGCACCCATACCCCCGGTGTTTAATCCTACATCTCCTTCGCCTATCCGTTTGTGGTCCTGGGCAGCGGGAAGCGGAACGATGGTATATCCATCCGAAAACGCGAGGACTGATATCTCGGGGCCAGTAAGCAGTTCTTCTACAACAACTTCGCTACCTAGAGAATTATTGAAGTGGGTACTACATGTTATGGGGCAACAACGTACCTGCCGAACCGAAGACGCTTGCAACCATTATATCTTTTAATCCTGCAATTGCTTCCTCTTCGGTCTGGGGGATCAAGACACCTTTTCCACCAGCAAGCCCACTGGCCTTGAGGACAACCTGATGGCCGCATGTCTTGACGTACTGGATGGCTTCGTCTACCTGATTTGCCTGGAAAATCCTATATTGTGCAGTGGGAATGGAATGGCGGGCCATAAAATCTTTGGAGAACGCCTTTGATCCTTCCATACGAGCAGCGAATTCGCTGGGTCCAAACACGGGTATGCCGACTGTGTACAGTTGTTAAATTAAGCATGTATAGATGCTGAGAAATAGGCGCACCTTTGCGGAAATGCTTTTCAACGCCATCGACCAGAGGCTGTTCGGGACCTGGAACAACTAGATTGACCTGTGGTATTGTCCGTAAGATGCCGAGGTTAGATCCAGAGGACTGACCTGGTTCTGAACGGCAAACTCGACGAGACGAGGGAAATCATTCGGTGGTAGGTCGACATTGACGGTCTTCGCTTCCCGAGAGGTGCCACCATTGCCTGGACAGGCAAAAATGCGGTCAAGATGCTTGGACTGGGACAATTTCCAGGTAAGAGAATGCTCTCTGCCACCGTTTCCGATGACCAGAACGCGGATAGACATTGGTGAAAATGAAGGATGAAAATTGATCGATTCCAAAATGGAAACATTTTTTAAATTACATTTTTATTACATACCCGATGAGATTCAAACTGAGCATTATTGCGGTGGTGAGAAAGATGCGAGTTGATATGCAAAGCTGTGTATCAAAGAAGCGAATAGAATAGAGAGAGATAGGCAACAGCACCACGGGTGATGACAGGAAGGTCAGCAGGACCAGCGAAGAAGGAAGAAAATGTTGGGACAAGGATATCTGGCAATAGTATGGCCTTATGCGCCACTACGTCTGACCTTACGCAGCGAGTGGGCACGTGTCGGCCGTCCTTGGGATTGCAAGACATTCACAGCCCGTTCTAGTCTTACCTTCGTATTCTTCTCCATATTCTGGTTGCTCACATCGACGTGGCCCTTAGCGACTGGGTCTGTTTGCAACTATGACGTTCTATGGCGCTGCCGCCCAGCCATATGAAGAGGTACTTTTCGGGCCTATTTCACATCTGCTCATGTGTCGCTGAAATGTTGTCTCCATCGTCCAGCAGCAGTCTCAGGGTAGCACCGAACCGCCACCGCCTGATGCCCTGAAGGCTTTTTATCAGGACATGGAGAGAAAGGAAATGGAGCGCAGGACATCGAGGCGCAATGCTACCGGGACTTCAATTTGGTCCCGCAAGTCGGTTAGGCGATCAACACAACCCTCTTCCCAACCACCACAACCGCAGGCTTCTTCGCAGTCCCCCGTCGCCGAAAAAGAAATTTCTCGCAGGAATGAAGACGAAAGGGAGATGGAAAAATTAGAGCAAAGGGAACAACCCGACAGCATACTAGCACTCGCCAATACCCGTTCTATCATCCCAGATCCCCTAAAGGACCTCCCTGCCTGGTATTTGAAGGACGACCTTGCCTCTAATTCTGTAGCTCTCTACAAAATGCGCTTCAATATCCACAATCCAGTCGGCCCACGTCGCTACTACAACCACCATCTTATCCCGCCGTCTCAAAAGTCGGCTTCACGGCCACCATCCATTTTCTCGCCCTCATTCCCGCCCATGGCTACCTCTTCCGTACCGGAGCAGTCTGAAGAATCCATGCGAATGCCTGGCCCCAGCCGCACGCCCTCAAATTCGCCCCTTCCTACGCCCAGTTCGTCACAGGTTCGAGTTGGCGACATAGGTGGCAAGCCTAGGTCGCGAAAAACGTCCCAGACTGCGCACGACACCGTTGATCTCCTTGACGTTACGGATCCTTGGGGGACTAATTGGCACCATGAGTCACCATATGATGTAGGCCTCAACAATGGTTCGGTGTCTGTTGAGGCACAGGAGGTAAGTGCAACGTTAATCATTCTCCTATTAGATCTCACTGTTGTAAACAGGGCCGCGCCCGACACACAAGCTTGACAAACCGGGACAACCGGAGGCGCACTGTAACGCCATCGCCGCTTTCCCAATCAACCTCCGCCGTGCACCTTCAGCCACCAGATGCCGGTGGGGCTCACTTACCTCGCAAGCTCAGCAAGCGCAGGGCACCCACCTTTGGCGGTTTTTTCGGACATTCAGATTCTAAGAAAGACCGCAATGCAATATCCCTGCCGTCAACGCCACTAGATGAGCCACCCTCTGCTCGCTCATCCATAGTTTATCCACCTCCTACTCCGAAGCGGATATCTACCGTTCCTGCAGCACCCCCTTCAGCCTTTAAGCCGGCTTCGTTGACGTCAAAGAAGGATCGACGTGGGAGCGCGTTGGGCCGTCTAGTTAAGAGATTTTCCGTCCTGAAAAGGCCAGCGACGGCGAATTCTTTGGATACCAGTTGGCATCATGTTGAGGCAGAGGAGAAGACCGAGAAGCGATCATCCATGGTGGTAGCGCGTCAGCCTTCGCCGGAGAAAGTCACCAAACGAGTACCTCCTCCTTCCGCAGAACCTGTTGCTCCTCCTCCATCAGCAGATGTTCCAAAGGAACGACCAAAGGAAGATCACGAGTCCGTGGATTCTATAGACCCGCCTTACTCCACCATGGGCAAACTGACTGTAGCTAACCCTGATGCACCGAGTTCTGATAGCACCACACCCCTTCAACGGACTATTCCCTTACTGCCGGAAAGACGTGATCCTTCTCCGTCTGACCCTCCTTCGCAGCCGAAACAGGTTTCCCAGTCGGCGCAGGTGCCTACTGCACAGGCTACTTTATCTTCTACGACACAGGGTTCGTCCTCCCATATCCAGGGTTCTTCGGCTCTTGCCGTACCAGGGTCCTCGTCGTCCCTGATTCAGGGTTCATCGTCCCCGGTACCGGCGTCGTCGATGCAGGTGTTCTCAGAAAGTATGCAACCAGAGGTACGGTCGTTTGACAAGCCATCTGAGAAGCTTAAAACACCCACTCCTATACCCGTAGCTTCAAGCAGCCACGCTAGACGATCGTCTGCCGATGTAAAGCGTTCCTCTACTAGTGCCCCGGAAGTGTCGGCTCCGACCGCACTCGTGAGCCATAGCAAGAGACGATCGAATGACGCGAAGCCGAAAGCGAATATTTTCCCCGTGACTCAGCCAACAACATCTGCAGCGCCTAGTTCAGACGCTAGGAGAACGTCGCGGTCGCCCGAAAAGAAACCTGTTCCTTCTGTTTTACCCAAGTCTGCATCCGCACCACCTGTTCCATTCCCAGCATCAGATCCCACAAACGAACATGCGTATCTATCTGCAATGATTTCTACATATCCTCACGATTTCGATCATTCTCCCATGTCTGCGTCATCTATTCTAGTCAATCCTCCGACCCCACACGTCAATTCTCACCTACACATGGCCTCTCCCGCTCCAAGTAGCATCCCGCCTTCCTTGCCGCCGAAACCTTCTGCGGAAGCTAAACATCGAGAATCATCGCCCAGTGTCAACTCTGTGACTAGCAAGCAGACAGAGACGTTTAAACTTGTTCGTAGCATGTCTGGAAATGTCTATTCTTCCAGTGAAACGATTCGGGCGGCCGGCCAGCAGTGGGAGGTGGTGGAGGACGTGAAAGGGAAAGGGAAGGATACTTCTCGATCAAAATCCAAGTCGCGGGACCGAGAGAATAGCAAGGAGAAGGACAAGTCTGATTCCGAACGAGAACATCGGAAGCACGGTCATGGTCAGAAATCGAGTCGACGTTCTTCTGACGTACCTCGAGCTTCCACTTCCAGCGCTCTGCCTAGAACCAGCAGCTTGGACCGGAATCGTCGTGCACCTATCCCTGACTTTAAAAAGGAGAAGGATTCCGAGCCTCAAAAGCGGAGAGAGAGCCGAGGTCGAAAGTCATCAGAAGTCGCTCTGAACCTCAACAAACCTCAACCAGCCCCTCCCCCGCCAACTCCAGGACCTGCTGTCCCCCGTAAACTGGAACGCAACCAATCGAATTCTGCGCGACCCACGTCTGAGGTACCTCCTACTGCGGACCTGAACGCTATGAAAGGCAAAGAAGCATGGGAGATGGAGCGCCTTTTCAAGGCACGGAGCATGTACGGTCTCGAGCGTGAGGCCTCATCTTCCGCTCCCGTTCCCACCCCCGCCCTTACCTCGAACGGGAACGATGCAAATGGTAAAAGTCACGGATCAAGTCACACATCGTATACCGTGCAGAATGCTTTCCAGAACCACCAGTCCCTCCATTCACATATATATCATTCCATGCCTACAAGCCCTCCCGCCATTGTGTACTCGTCGGGATCACAAACACAAACTCTCCCTCAGAACTTTAATCACGTTAATACGCCTCCTTCGTTCAATCACAGTCCCTATACTGATTTTTTACCGCCGTCACGACCTAATCCTCTTCCTGAGCCTCCACGAGAATCACCTTACCGGCCGGCTCCTTTAGATGCACTTTTGGACTCTACGGCTGCCTCTGAATATTGGACTAAATATGCTGGGGTGACTACTGCACACTGATATAATACCCATCCTGCGTAAATAAGTTTTGCTTGCTTCCACATTGTTAGGGCTAAGGCTTTTATATTTCCACTTCATTTTTATATATCATTTGGACTGCTTGTATCACATCGCTTATTAACTGCATTCGGGACCCTCGTGCTCACTTTCAATACTCGTACATCTTCATGAAATGTTTGACTATTCGTTTGGATTGCTAGCACTACCATATATATTTTGCATTATCACAATTGATGTTCACATTTTCTAGACGTATGGAAGATCGAGATGGATACCGGTACGTCCCTGAGAGCAGTGTTTGAATTCTCCTTTTCAACTCAGCCCGGTTTAAGGGTAGCTTCACGTGTTCGTCAATCGGAGCTTCTCTTGGTGGTTGATTCTGTCTTCAGGATTCCACACTACTGGCTAAATATGTCCGTACCAGCCTCTATTAGACTGGACTACCTCCATCGACCTCTCTCCGAGGAACTACGGCCCTCTCTCAGGCATCTTCCTGCGAGTCCGGCGTTCCTATCACATTTCTGGTAGCCATAAAGCAGAAACCTCTCGGGGGCCATGCTTTTCATCTAAGGGACTCGGCTAGCTCGCGATTCCGGCATGCACGGAGCTAGTGTCGATTCTTTCAATACGAACACTCACCTTCGATGCTGACCCACAGGCGGAAACCGTTTTTCGTAGCCTTCTTTGCGACTTTCTTCTTCCTGAAAGTATTGGCTAGCGACGCTACGTGCTCGAATACTGCGTACGGTTGGGTGCGTCCCTGACACCCAAAGGACAGCAGCTGTGGCTTGACTCTTTCTGCAGGCTTTCAACTCTCTATCACAGTCCCCATGCCAAATTGCTACCGACTTGGCGGAAGTATGCGACAGCTGTGCATCAATCGTTACTCAAACCACATCCATGAGCATCTAACCTATATCTCTTTCTTGTAGCATTTTCAATCCCAGCATTGCCGTCTGGTTCGGTATATCGAGGTCCATCCGGGGGCACCAGTCGCATGGAATGCAGGTGCAACACAGTGTATTACTCTCTCTTGTCCGTGTGCGCGGAATGTCAGGGAGGTGGCGTTACTATGTACGCCTAGCACGTTTAGTCTGTGAAGCCGAGGAAATGAATGATCATCTAGATGGTCGACCTATAGTATCAATTGTACGACCACGTACACTATGTATGTGGGTTGAATACCACATTTTACTACCAAGTGTTCACTCATATTCTGTAGATTTCCTCATGACATCCCGAGTGATACTGCTGTACCACATTGGGCTTATATCGATCTCCTTGTGAGCATCTTGTTCCTGTGGTGTATCATTGCAAGTGATGCTACCTGCACAGTCGAACGGTACTGTCAATATGGCAGCCGCTGAAACCGATACTGGTGCGGAAACCACTTCGACCGCAACAACTTCATCTGTAGCAGTGACCCCCACGTCGACCATAGCGTCTAGACCTGAAACAACTAGCGCGTCTTCGTCCGAGTCTTCTAAAGACCGCACGGGTGCTATCGCTGGGGGTGTTGTCGGCGGCGTTCTCGGAGTAGCCGCCATTATGATAGGGGTCATTTTCTTCGTACTTGGGCGAAGCAGGCAGAAACGACTGGGTCGGCCGCAACACCCGGAGCCTATATTCATCGCGCCATCAAGCACGGGTCAGAAGCTCTACGTGAACCTAGGCTTTGATTGTTATTGAGAAGTCATCGCACTGAACTTGTATACCAGGATCCTAATAACCCATCGACGTTCCCCGTCTCGCATTCGCCTATGACTTCAGGGGAATATTCGTCGATGAATACTCGCTATGAGGACCATCCGTATTTCGTAACACCAGACCAACAAACAGTGGACCGTAGAAGTCCTGCGATGGCTTCCTACAGACCCTCGACGCCCGCTCGAGATTATAGAGGCGTCCCAGAGATTGATGCTCCGTCTTTCAATCCCTATGCTACTAGTGGCAATGTTTCCGGGTGATGATCTTGACGCCACCCTCTTGTTACTTCAGGACTACGGATTTTACTTTTATATACTCCTTTCATTACCACAATATAATCATGTTCATCACACTTTGAGGGTAATCGTTTGGATTGTAGGATAGTACATGCATGCTATGGCAGTTGGTAGGAAAGATGGTTATGAAATGCAAGTAAGAAAACAAAATAACAGGGAAAAGAGGGGAAAAAAGGGAGTCTACGATGTCGCCTGATGCTTCATCGGCTCCAGTGGGAATGTCAGTTCTGGATAATCATCCCACACACCATCTCCATCCAAAAAACGTCTGAGGCGTGAAACTTGGGAGGAAAGATACATAATGATGATCTGCATTTTCACATCCGTAAGTCTCAGCCTGAGTATCTCTTCGCACGTCTTCAATGCTTGAGATCGGGTACTAACAAACATGTTGCCGGCGAATCCCATCTCCTTAAGATTGTCGATGAGTTCACCAAATTCGGAACACCACGCCAAGACGCCGAGCTAGAGAAACATATCAGTAAATGATAGCAAGTATCTTTTGTGACCTACCTGTCCGTACTGCTTGTACCTGGCGTACAATACATTAGGTGCCGCACTGAGTGCAAATTCAAAGGCTTCATTCTGAGCTATAACGTCTGGATCAGGCACATACGGTGTCCCGACGCTTTGTGGTGCCTTATCGTACCAGAAAATTAGCATATAGTTGGCAGAGATAAGGGAGGCGTTCGACGCACCGGTGTAGGTCTTTGTGGAACATCTTGGAACCATGCGGTTCCAGAATAATCCACCTCGCCACCAAAATCAATGACTTCTCCGGTCTTTCCGTAAAGATCCATATTCAAAAGGTGTCCTTTAGCTTCGGAAAAGACGCTTTCAAGAGCAGTGGTTAAGAGATTACTGGGGTCGTTGATATCAGTATCAGGACGAGTTGTCGGAATAAAGATCTGACGATCTTCCGAGAGAATGGGGTACTTGACAGATAGTTGTGGTGAAAATAGAGGGTGGATATGGGTGTGGATTGAGATTGAGCAAAGGGTAGGGGAGGAACCAAGTTTCGCGCTTGCCGGAGATTCGTGGGGGAGTGAAGGTGATGATCCGGAGGGCTTAAGTAGCAGACTTGAATGGTCCTGCAATGTGGCATGAGTCATATGATAGTTATGATTGACACGAGGTGGCCACGCTTACCTGAGACGAGTGCAGCTGGTTTTCCCTTTCACTAGCTGAGTATGTGAAGGAGGACTGCGCCGAGATAGATTTCACTGATGAGCGCCGAGATAGTGATCTGTAGTGAATCAAGGACGACGTAGAGTTGTTCTTCGAGAACTTGAACGTTTCAAGGTGAGTGAGCCAGCTGGTGACTTCAAGCGGGGAGAGAGGGGGGGAATCTGCCTGAAGAGAAGTATCGGCGAGGCGTGGAGGTATGGGAAGCGGTGGAGGTGACGCTGGAACCGCAGAATCTTCTGGAACGGTCAAATCGTGACTCGGCACTCTGTATGGTGCGGGAAGGTTTCGGCTCAACCAAGAAGGCGAGGGGGGGATGAAGGATGTCCGTGCAGAAGGAGCACAGAGGTCAAGGCCGATACGCGGTGATGGAGATGCTGTCAGCTCAACGGGGTCGACCAGACAGTAGGTGATAACTGGAGGTACAGTCGCGTCAGGATCGTGCTCCTCGGTCGGGGTTGGTGGTAATGGCTTCT
Source organism: Desarmillaria ectypa (assembly GCA_030407005.1). Lineage (NCBI taxonomy): Eukaryota > Fungi > Basidiomycota > Agaricomycetes > Agaricales > Physalacriaceae > Desarmillaria > Desarmillaria ectypa. Next base: position 2,589,124 of record JAUDYN010000003.1, on the reverse strand, counting down.
CGATAGAGATCGGTAACTCGCACAAAGGAGAGAGGTTGGGTTGTCCACGTCTCCACTTTACTCGCTTAGTGAGCGACTTGAAGCGTTCTTTAGAAAAGATGCGGCGTTTCTTGGGCGTCTCTGGAGCAGTATCGACAGAGACAAGGGAAGAGGCGCTGCGTGGCACGAAATTGACCACTGAGGTCGCGTCTGTGGGAGTAGGAATGTGAGTGGGAGGGTCCGGAAAGTCGTCGAGAATGGGATCCGAGGTATGAATGCCCTTATTCGTAGGAAAGGGCAGACGCTGCCTCCGTCGCTTCTGTGAAGGAAGAATGGAAACTCGTGAATAGTTTCTGAGGCGATTGAGCACAGAGACGTTGTTCACGACCGAAGGCGGCGAAGTGCTGCAAGGTGTCACGGTTAAGTCGTTGGGTTTGTCGTTGTTCCAGTTAAGTATCACTTGCTGGGGACTGTCAAGGCTGATGGGAAGGTCAGCGGCGGTCACGATGAAGAAGCTGCTGGCTGCGTCGTCGTCGCTGTCGGTGCCAACAGTGGGCTGTATGCGACCCGGCCGACTGTTACGGGGTGAGTTTCGCAAAGAGCCGCAAGGGCGTCTAGCAAATCTCGACTGGATAGAATTGAGCGACGCCATTGTACCTCATGCAAGTCCAGCGAAAGGGACTTACGGGAACAGAATCCAAGTAAAGCTTACCTTTTGACTTGCTCTTGAAACTCAGACTCGTGCAGAACAGGCGGCGAATCGTTGATAACTGAAAAAATCGTAATTGGCCGTCTGCCACCTCGTGGCCGGTGTCGATCATGACATGCGGAATGGATACCGTACTTGCTAGTTCTTTACTCTCTCAGATTACTTACAAGAAATGAATGAATGACGCTATAGATTCCAGAGTACAACGAAAGCAATCAGAAAACAAGATGGAAAGCAATATTTTACAAGTCCACAAGATTCGGTGTCTCCTTCCGTCCACTGAGCATCTGACGGAAATGAGCATATCTCTCTGTCACCCAGTCAATACGAAGGCTTCCCAAGCCCGGCCAGGGAATAACCATGGCAAAACCACCTACGAACACGATCCCAATGAAAAGCATGGCACCAGAATCCCCCATAACGCCATACACCGTGCGTTCGCTGTTAAAAGGGTACTCGATGCCAATGCTACGCACCCAAGACCCTTCTCCAACTTGTGTAACCTCTGTTATTCCCCTACCCGATACGCCACTTACTCCGCCATGACCTCCATCGCACCATAAAATCGTGCTGTCCAGTTCAGCCGCACGCCGTTTTGCTTGTTCCCACATGGCCAGACCTACTGTGGGCTCCCATGTTCTGGCAGGAGCTAGTATAAGCGCCGGTCTAGTATCAAGCGCAGCCAAAGTTCCGGGGATGGCAAAGTCGAGGCAAATGGAAGCTGTCATCGGAACGGGTCTCGTAAACTTGGGAGGAGGTGCCCAGTCCGGCTTTTTCACGTCCGATGGGCTCATCATGTCCATGGTATAAATGGTCGCGGGGGTAGTAGAATGTACCAGAGAAAATGATTCGGCAACTAGGAAAAATTAAGGCGTCAGTGCCGAGTGCGAAGTGGAATAACGTACCGGGGACAAGGTGTCGTTTGTAGTATTCCAAATGAGGCGAGGAAGACTTGTTGGAGACGACGACCATGCCATTTCGTCTCAAAAGGTTCCGACGAGTGACATCGGAAGGGTCACTAACAGACTCTTCAAAGGAGACTCCTACATGGGAACCCCGGATCGCCTCTTGTACTTTTACTAAAGCCGCGGTTCGCTCAGACTCGTCCCGAAAGGTGACTGCCCCTTCAGGCCACAACAAAACTTGAGCCTTCCCATCAAGCTTCCTTGTCTCCTGCAAATAGTCCTCAAATCTCAACTGGCGATCGCGGCGCTTCGGAAGAATACAGCCCACGCTGAATGGTGTGGTATCTGAAGAGTAGACAGGAAGTGCAACGTCAGAGACAATGAACGAGGGTATCGTCAAAGCTGCCAGGAGGGCGGCCAGACACACAGCATAACGCCACGAAGGCATAGAAGGTGCCGTTGCTTCTTCATCTTCTGAACTCGGACCGCGATTTCCAAGTAATGGTTCCTCTTCCCCAAGGGACTTTGAGCTCATAAGCCACGCTCCAGTAATTTCTGAGATGACGACCGCCCAAGCTGCGGCAATCCAATCATCCATTACCGGCCCTACCCATTTCAACATCCAACTGTACCCCATGGTGTCAACGACCGGGGCCCACGCGGTGAGGCGTCCGATCGGACTAACAGAAGATACGCTCCACCATACAGCAGCCCATAATGCCGGAAACAACATGATCTGGGACCATGCTGATGGTAGCCGTGATCTGAGTTTGGTGTGAATGTACAGAGTAGCCAGAGTTATGGCAGAGGTGATTGACCCCCCGAGGAAGAGGAGGGTAAGGGAAGAAACGGGGGAGGAAAGGGCATGAATGGCCGGTGCGAGTAAAATGATGAATTTGGCAAAGGACAGGTTGATCCACAAGAGCGCAGCCTGCTTGCTTGCATCCGGACGATTCACGAGCAAGGGGCTGTAGACAAGAAGGGTGGAAAGGTGAAGTACAGTAGGAATAAGAGACGCCGAAGAGGTTGCCAGCACTGCGGTGCCAAAAGCCAGAGCATTGAAAACCACATGGGGGTGGTCGATTAGAATGAGTCGGCGACCCGACATGATTTTACCAAGGTGTCGTTAAGAAAATCTGAATGTGCACTCGTGTGAGCGTAAAGAACAAGAATGAAGGCTGCTTGTGAGTCACTAAGTGCAAGCGCTCGACAGTCACGAGTAGTACTAGTGGCTGTCAGAGTCAAAGTGCCTTAGTACAAAGGTAAGCGCTGCGAAGTTGGAACCATGCGTCTGGGAAATCTTATCTGATAAAATTAGGCGCTTGGACCCGTGCGCGTACGAAAAACCAATTACATGTTCTCGATACCCAAGACTGCGGTAAAGTTATAACAGCAGCCGACCATATCCTGGAAAAAACAGAACTCATAAGGAGAAAACCTTAGAATCTAATCAGATTGATAAAGGCTTCCAGGCCCCAACTCCCGATGAGTCTCGGTAAGAAAACAATATAAAAGACAGAGGAGACCTCTGACCACCATCAACCTACACCCAGCTACTGTTTGATAATAGCCTTGGCAATGGTGAGTATTCCTTCTCATTACGAATTCGTGGCCCCGCTGACTCGACGACAGCCTGAATCTTGCTCTTCGACCACCAAGGAGACCTGCTCCTACCCAAGCTGCGCCTGTGGCAACGACCCCACTAAGAACAAGGCCAACTGTGGCTCCACCACCTGCTCTTGCTCGTCGTATGCGCCGGTCCAATCACCCACCATTTCTTTTTCTAAACTGACGTTCTCTTTTCAGTTGCGGCTGCAAGCCCGGTGAATGTAAATGCTGAAAGAAACCAATGGCCGAGATAAGATACAAAGAGTGTACAAGAAGAAAGACGTGTCTGTATTGGATGAATTAGCAAACTATATGCCTTTTAAGATGATAATCGCTCTCACGTCAGTGTTACTGCTCGCCCATAGGCTCAGCGGCCGCAAACGGGTCTACAGTATCGTCCATCAGTTGCCCTCCCATGAGAGTGTCCGAAGGTTCCAACTGCGTCAAGTCGTGTGAACCTTCCAACCCCAGTCCATCCGGCCCAAAGCTGGACATATCCAATTCCATCCCATCGTTCTCGATATTGAGTTTGTCCACATCCTCGAGACTGGAGTTGAGAGGCTTTAGTGACGCATCAAGAATATCTGTGGTGTCATCCATCGTCAGGTCGTCATTTGTGGGGGGTTCCAGTGACAATTGGGGATCGGGTGAGGGAGGTTTTGTGGGCGGTTCTGTACTCTGGCTCTGCGTGACAGCTTCTTGTACCTCGGACCCATTTTGCGCTGCTTCCACGTCGACAATGTTGGGCTTGTCGTCCTGTTCGTCCTGTTCCCCTTCGTCATCGACGTCAACGACCTCAGGTTCATCAGGGAGAGGTGCCAGAGGTTCGTCAGCGTCATTGTCGTCTTCATTGAATTGCTAAAGCGACGTCAATAAGTAGCAGCTGGAACAGAAAAAGAGACGTGCTTGTATTTTATCCGTCTTGATCCATTTGAACACCTTCAACGTTGAATTGACGGATTGTCCCTCTGGCGTTACCCAGACTTTCTCCCAGCAGGGGACCGGTTGCATTAGCTGACGACGGGCAGCTTCCGTCGTCGCGTTGCTTACTCCAATCCGTCTTCGAGTGGACATAGGACGGTCGCGTCCGAGGGTTGAGTAACTAGTGAAGAGCCTACTTTGGCCACGTGGCGTTAGCTTCGAACTGGTTCAAAATACGAAATCTGATAAAATTGAATAGAATTATACAGTGTTGTTCAGTAATATGGATACAAGATGGAATATTCCAGGTCAAATGAGATTCATTATAGTTCCTCCGCCCAGCGAAGTACGTCTTCATTGCTTGGTCCGCGCTCGTCCTAAATAACTTGGTCGCACAGAACGAAAACAACAGGGGAAAACACGTACAGTTCCTGACGGTTGAATGTCCATGTGCTGAAACGCGGTGAGCGATATATTTTCGTTCATCTGAGACGAATTTTGCGCAGATGCCCGAAGTTCCGCCAGTTTAATTTCAAGGGAGTCGCATTTTCTGTCTTCAAATGTCAGAAGTAGCAGGAACGGCGAAGAGCGGCCGTACGTGTGAAGTGCAGCAGTTTCTTCTCTCCGAAGTTCCACTTGTCGCTTCATGATAAGCTCTAGATTACCCCTTGCCTACAACCCTAGGTAACTAAGTGTCAGATGATTGAGGAGGTGATGTACCTGGACAGGCCGGAGGTCATTTGCTGCAGCTAATATGTTTTGACTCAAGATAGATATCCAGTCGACATGACGTTTCCATTCGGGCTCCACGTTCTCAAGAGAAGAGTTTGTCAGAGGCGGAGCGAGCAGAGCGGACGTGAGATACGAATATGTCACGAGAAGGGAACGCAAAACGGATAACAACGCCGGTCGTCGGTCTGCATGACGATAAGTAAATGCAATCATGAGAATAAGCCGAGCGAACGCACCAGCACTAGGGTCAGAAGGGTATAGCTGAGTTATGCCTGCCTCCGCTAGTGGGGGTATCGTCTCTTTGACCTGTCGAATGCATGAGTAAATGGTACAGACGTGGACTAGTATGCTGTGCGCACCGACCAACGGTCACCAAACACGTCGTAGTAGGCGTCAGGCTCGTCAAGAATCCAGTCAACGCGTGGTTTCTCAAGTTGCTTCAATGGCCAATCTGGCACGTCCACCTGATCGGACAAGACCTCCTGTTGATTGGGGTTCTCCTCATCGGGCGCCCGTTCGTTGAGCAATGCCAGCAGCTTGAGATTGTGGGTCGTATAGCGAGTATAATGCGACGGCGGCGAGGGGAAGGGATTTCGTAGTTCAGCCTCGTCGTCGTCCATAGCGAACCAGTGCGGTTTTCCCACGAGCTACGCGAGCGGAGTTGAGCCGGGATCAAGGTAAGATCGAGGAACCGGGACCAGAATCTCAGTGACGGAAAATTATACCACAACAAACTAAGACAAGTTCCAGCCGACTATAAAGTGAGAGATGGCCCTCTCTTCTCCCATCTTTCTTCTTCCTGCCTTTCTTGCCGGTATGTACATGCTCAGTATTCACATCGTCACACGTTTACCCGTGCCTGCAGTACATTATCTATCATGGAATTCTCAGGCCCAGCGTTGAATGTTGACATTCCTAACCTTACCGTTCCTCAGTTTATTCTTGACTCGCCTCACGAATTGCGACCCCATAGGAAGGACGATATACCCTGGTTCATCGAAGATGGCACTGGCCGTACACTCTGTCACGCCGAGGTGGTTCTCATTAATAACATGTCAGTTCCAGGGATCTTAACGTGCTACAGGTTCACCAACGGACGCATGGGCTGGCAAACGCGCTAAGTCTTATATGGGGCCTGTGTAAGTCACCCTGGTTCCCCCTAACAGCTATTGCTGATCCCAGATCTAGCTGAGGATGATGTTGGTACGTCGCATCCGAGACTCGGCCGTCGCGTTGGAACTAAGACCATCCAGTCTGCATCTTTAGCCCTAACCACATTTGTAAGCATCTCCTTTCCGCGCTCGAACGGACTTCCTCATCGTTTCCCCGCAGATTATCCTATCTCTATTTGGGCCGTTCATAGGGTGGGGGGCATCATAACGTATCAACCCTCTTCCATCTCCAGTCTTCGACATTTCATGAACTTTGTTTCATAGACCTGCCAACCCTAGCTACACGGTCGATGAACTAGTCCACCAGCTACAAACCGCCAATGCCAGTGCCATCGTTGTATTCTCTGCTTTCCTTCCCACTGCTATCGAGGCTGCACGTGCTGTCGGCATCTCAAAGGACCATATCGTATTGATAGATGGTCCAGGCCACAACGCCTATACCTCCGTCGAAAATCTGATGGAATACGGCAATAGCAAGCCAATAAACTTTACCGAACGAAGATTAAGCCCCGGAGAATCAAAGACGAAACTCGCATTTCTTTCCTTCTCCAGTGGAACAACCGGTGAGTGTAGCAGTCACCTCAGCTTGCGGCTAAAAATTGACGACGTATTCAGGAAAGGCCAAGGTGATCCAGATGACCGTTTCATTATGTTGGCCCCTGAAACATGTAACAGGCCGTTGAAATACCTCATCGATCTATCGTATCGAATGTCTTGCAAAGCACAGCTCATATGAGCGGTGAAAGAGATCCTCATAAGAGGATGACGCCTGGAGACGTGTCGCTGGGAGGTATGTTCATTCTACACCTACGCGATTTATTGGTTTTTATGAATCTGTCAGTCCTACCATTCTACCGTGAGTCTGCCTCCACCTTGGAAATAAACTTCCTCTTATAAGGCGCAGACATCTATGGACTCATTGTTACGGTGAGTGTAGAATACTTCATCACCAGAGTATAAACTGACAGTCAATCCTAGCTCCATTATGTCCTATTCTCTGGAGTAAGTTTGTTTCCCGAGTTACTCTGCTGGGGCTATGCTCATGAACGACAGCTATCTGTCGTTGTAATCCCAAAATTCAGCTTCAAGGGATTCTTGAGGAGCATCGATCGTTACCGAATCACCCATCTATTGTAAGCTTGGCATACCATTCTTTTGATATTTCGAATGACTCTGCCTCAAGTGTTGTTCCTCCCCAAGTCGTACTTCTATGCAAGGTGTGTTACACTCCTCGACCATTCAACTAGGAACGCGTACAAATGTGATTTTGTAGTATCCTGCGATTCGAGATCGCGACTTCTCACATGTCAAGTTGTTAATGTGTGGAGCTGCACCATTATCTGGAGATCTATATGTGCAACTTGCAAAAGTTTTCCCGAATGCCATGATTGGTCAAGGATATGGTTTGTCACTGTCAGGTTCACATCTGACTGCTGACTAAATGGCGACTGCAGGGCTTACGGAGACTGCTACGTCTGTTGTCGCAATGGACCCTACAAAATTGCACGGAACGATTGGAACTGCAGGTCAACTTTTGCCCGGCATTGTCGCGCGCATCGTTAAAGCAGATGGGTCGTTGGCGCGAGAGGGAGAACAAGGAGAACTTATCGTTACAGGCCCTTCTATGGCGCTGCGGTACAGGAACAACGAGGAAGCGTAAGTCCGACTGTTGGCACTCCTGATGTTGAAGCTCATGGCAGCAGGACGAAGAGCACTTTTGTTAACGGATGGGTCCATACTGGGGATGAGGTTATTATCCGGAACAACGAGCTTTTTGTTGTAGACAGGCTCAAAGTATGGTCTTATCTAACCATCAGCCCATGGGTACTAACCTTTTTGTGCAGGAAATGATGAAGGTAATGATAATTCCTCCCTAACCGGATTGTACTTATACTTGTGGACTTGTGGTAACAGGTCAAGGGATTCCAAGTTGCGCCAGCTGAGCTTGAAGGCCACCTTCTGCTACATCCATCCGTGGCGGATTGTTGTGTCGTTCCAGTGCCGGACGACTATAGCGGTGAATTACCGTTGGCTTATGTAGTCCTAGAGCCAGGACTGCGAAAGCGAATCGGTGTGAATCCGAATGAGATATCCAAGTTAAAAGCTACTCTCATCAAGGCAAGAGTGATAGTGTCCTCCTCATTACGTATAGCTGATTGTATTCCCAGCATGTTGCCGATTCAAAAGTGCAGTACAAATGGTTGGCTGGTGGCGTTGAATTCATCGACGCTATACCCAAGAATCCATCAGGGAAAATAGTATGTCTGAAATGATCTCACCAATTACTATTCTCTAATTTTTACACCTCCAGCTTCGACGAGTGTTGCGTGAACAGGCTAGGAAGAGGAAACCTGTAGAAGTACAAGCTAAACTGTAAACCCGCATCTATTACCACAATTGTATATTAGTTCCGCTACGACATTCCCCATTTGGTTGCGTGTCGCCGGCATTACAAAAAAAATCGACCTTTTGACTAAGACGCCATGGTGCGCCGTATAGCGTCGCAAGTACACCAGCAGGCGCTGCGTCTTTTGAAAGGCAACCTCATCGACCAACCAGTATGGCTTGGCTCTGTTCTCCAGTACCCGCCCTTGCCTCTTCCCCCGAAAGCGCCTCCTCCACGATCTTCTTTCGACTTAGTAGCCCCCAAACCGACGGGGACCGCCCAGAAACTACGCGCACCAAAAAACAGACCATCGTCCATTGTATACGTCGAGGATGAGGTCCGACGCCGGTTCTTCCGTGACCATCCCTTTGAGGCCTTCCGACCTGTGACGCTGACCGAACGCGATGCCATACGGGAGCAGCGTCCTGTGCAAGGACGTGATTGGCAGAGACTGAGGCAGTGGGGACGGAATCCTTCACCAGAAGAGTACGCTGTACCATCTCCATCGTCGTGTATATACTAACCATAACCAGCGCCATACGATTTGCCGTCAACCTGTACGAATACCACAATCTTCCTCTAACGTTCGCCTACGCGCGGGCTGTTGCCCAGTTCCGTGCCCTGCGCTCTGAACACCACGTTGCACGTCGATTTGCCGTGCTGGAAGTAGAGAGCTACGGGCGGGTGTTCAAAACGTCGCAAGTGCAACTTGGGTTCGAGAAGGAAAAGAAAGCTCTGGATACCTGGGAAGAGGCCTCGAGTATGGATGCCGGAGAGTTTGCTTCGAGGAAGAGGTGGAGGTCCATTGCAGCCAACTTTGCTGGTGGTTCACAGGAGTGGACGAGAGGCGAGCAGTACACGACGTTGTGGAGGAAAGGTGTCCGACCTACGTACGCCCCGGCGCTTACGGAGGTCAAGTATCCGTCTATGTTGGCGCCAACACCAGAGGCAACGGCACAGGTCGCAGTCCCAGAGGCGGTGGGACCAGCTCACACGCCAACACCGGCTGCCCGGCCACAGCCTGTATACAATAGAACTGCCTAACAATGGATAATTCTCACTCAGATCGCAGAAAATGAATATGTATGGGACATGTCATAATCATGACTTTACGCGAGCTTGAGCTGCCTGTGCAGCGTTCATACCCATCCACGCCTTCTCCACCAAGCCCAGCAACTTCTGCATGTCTGAACTCCAGTCATTCATCACATCCTCCGGACTTCGTTGGTTTCTAAAGTTGACAATCCCAGATGGTCGATCAATCCGCGCCCAAACCGTTTTTGAAACGACTAGCCGTGCGAGGGTTTCCTCTGTCTGTTTGGGTGTCAGGTCCAGAAGAGAGGTGAGTCTTTGCAAGGTTATCCGAGTGTAATACTCGGCAACAACGCGGATATTCTGTCAAATCACGGTTAGCCTCGATTTTCCAGCAACAAATGCAGCAGCTAACATGTTCAATAACTCGAGTGTGAAGATCTTCCCACCGCTTCTCTTCGGAGAAGACTTGCGTTTGACGGAGGAATTCACCATATAGCGTCTGAATGCCGGGCCACCGCATTAGCTCGTGTGTCGTGAAGCACTTTACAAGGTTGCTGTTTAACCATGAATAAATAGCGCAGACGTAATTCTAGAAACACTTACTAGTGAAGCTCCAATTTCAACAGAGCGGGGTCATTGAACATACGATGTAGCATATCAGACTGTTCGTTATTATGCGGAGCAAGGATGACATAGTAGATGATATGTTCAAGTGCCTGTCGTTACATGAGAAGCGCATGCACCGCCAACAGATGTCACATACCGCTTTGCCTTTATCGTTTACATCCTCCTTTATTGAAGGCGTTTCCCAAACCTTGTAATAGTAATTTGCTACGTCAAGATAAGCGGTTTGATGTAACGCATGTTGGATCATTAGGTCATAATATTTGAGTTTCAGGTCCTAGGAAAGACTTAGCACAAGTATGGAAGTTTAAACATATATCGCAAGTACCTCGTTTTCTTTTTCTTTCAAGAAGCCTTCGTTAACTTTTCGACCACCTACCCTGACCTTCACCCACTCTGATTCTCCACCGTTGGAACTTTCCGTATCTTTCCGTCGCGCAACAGCAATGAGCAGTCGCATTTGCTCGAGGAGAAACTCAGTCTTTTCTCTTCGTTCCATCGACGAGTAAGTCTCTACTTGCAAATCCGACAAAAGCTCCGATGCAGTTTCGAGGGATTTCTTGGATTCATCAGGATTTGTGGCCGCGATTGAAAGACCTTCATGGTAGTGAGCGAGAAGGAGAGTTACTCGGGCTCGTGGTGTTTCTAGGAAGATCTACGAATGAAGGTTATAATGAATCTGGATTATAGAGAACTATCACGCACCTTCCCTTCAGTGACAGTCCTCAACGTTTCAACCAACTCGAGCCATTTCTCTTTGCCTTGTTTCTTCTTCTTCACGTCTTCCAGCCACCCCATCGCCTGCTCAACCATAGCTTGAATAGCTGCTTTGAGTTGGCCATGTTTCTTGCTCAGCAATAGAATGCTCGAGTTCAGCAGAGTAAAGTCCGTGGCCTGGTAACAGTGTTCAAGAACAGCGTTTACGAGTCGCGTTGTCGATGCGAGATCTGCAGCCTGGTAGAAATCAATAAACTGGGACAGAAGTATAAGGAACAGTTTTTTTTTACATTCCGTGTTTGCTTTTCAAGAACGAAGAGCTTGTCAAGCGCCGGTTGTAGTTGTCCAGCCTATACAGACATTGGTCACTTGTCCTTCGGGGCTATGAATTCAGGCGGTGCCATACCTTGGCGAGTGCCTCTGCCTCTGGAAGTAGAATGTCTACCTCTGGGGTAAAATCCTTTTCTTGTTTCTTGTTGTCGGACATGATGTACTTCCACGAAGCGGTCTGGTCCAAATGACGCGTCGCGGTGGTGTTTGTCCCTATTACTTTTGCAAGACTTTGAGCCCAAGAGAGGACAGGCACTTCGGGATTCGCCGCCAGCAACTCAGCTCTTCTCTTTTCCTCGATTTCAAGGTTCCTTGATAACGGTTCATGTTTCTCTACAGATTCAATATTCTCTTCATTGTGAGTATCATATTCATAAATGTCCTAATCGTGCATAATAACATATATGAGCATATAGACGGTCGTAGCAGCGAAATCATGAACGGACTTGAATCGTGTTCAGCGGAATATTGGTTGATGACGACGCAACAGTCCCCTCTTTTTTCTGAGCCTCCTTTCTCAAACGAGCTCTCTCAAGCGCCATATGGATGATCCTTGATGGGACCGTTAAAGGGAAGAATACGACCAGTTTCCATGCCATGGAAACAACGTCGGAGAGATGGATACTTGCCAGGCTGGAACGTACGGAACTAGAACGAACGGAGGGTGTTTTGTCAATAGATGCAGATTCCTCGACGAGGGCTTCAACCGATCTGGAGAAAGTCGGCACCGTAGCATCCACTGCACTCTCTCCGGTGGACACGACCGCTTCCACAGACTGGTCTACTGTCCTGGGCAACGCCTGGATTGCAGAGTCGACTGTCTCTGGAATGGCGCCGATAGAAATGGAGCACATCTGTGGCTCAGCGTCCACCATGCGGTCGACCAAGATGGGAGAAAACTGCACAGCAGTCTCTGTAACGGCTGGCTGTACTTGTACCTCACACTCCATCGTCGCAACCGTGGCATCAATACCCTTTTCTGCAAACTCAACTTGAAGTACCTGACTCTCGACTCTGTCGATGGCGTGGGTAGCGAACAGTCGCTCTGATAAACGAACGTTTTGAAGATGGGGGAGGGCTTCCGCGACTCTTTCCCAGCCTCGTGCATTCGCCTCGACGTACCCAGGCCGGTTTTTCTCGTGGAACCACTTCAGCGTCTCCAGGTGCGGAGCAAGGTGGCTAAGCAGGATGGTGATGTGAAGGGTGTCTCCTACCCATGAGTGGCCTACATGAAGACGCAGGAGCGATGCAGAAGATGCCTCGCGTGAAGACAAGACTTCGCCCGTCCCATGTTTGGCATTGACGACGACTGAAAGTGTATGGAGTCTTGGACAGTTGGCCATCAAAGGCGCCAAATCCTCCAATGTGATACTGGGTGGGCCGGTAGCAATCGGGAAGCGGGCCAGTGGGCACAGCTTGAGTTCTTCCACCATTGGACAGATCGTTGACACATGCCGGATGTCGTATTTGGTGAATAGAGTGGACTCTGGAAGGTCGATATCTAGCCGCAGGAGGCATGGGAGTAGAGTGAAGTAGCCGAGGGGTAGACGTTTGGGAGGCTCCGCCCTTGCAGTCGACCTTACAAGCTCGCTATACCGCGAGGATCCGCTGCCTGAAATGCGCAATGACTGCAAGGTCGTACCAAATCGCTCTGAAATGAGCGCCGACAAGTCTTGCCAGTCGGCGATATCTGGAGGATCCTCGATGATGAGTTCAAGCTGAATGAGGGTACTGCGCAGGTGCCTCAAAAACACTGCGATATTTGAAACCTCTCCGGTTAGTTGCAACTGTCGGATCGTCGCAAAAGATCCCTTGGACCGTAAATCCCCAGTCAGCCGGAGTGCAGATTTTCGGTGGTCCGAAAAGTCGAGTTCTTCTCCCGAAAACACGCCGCTGTCTGTGGTCATGACAGAGCTTGGTGTCGAATACCCTGAACGTGGCGATAGCTCCTCAAAAAACCCTTCCACTGCAACCACACCCCTCCCAGAAAGATCCAGTTCTAGGACTTTAAGCTCTTCCAGAGAAGCAAGCCATCGCCCAACTCCTGGCGACAGCGCACCGGGAGCCACAAGAACTACTTTGCAGAGACTCTTCTGCGGCAGCAAGAGCTCTGTGAATGCGTCTGGTAGGGGCGTTGGAGAGATGAATGAAAATTCCTTCAACTTGGTGCGACTCGACATGTCGGCAAGGAAGTGGTTCAACTCGGGGAACCGCGTCCCAATCTCAAGAGAGATACTCTCGAGCTCCGGGTTGAGGAAGAGAGAGCAGCGTTCCAGACCAGCTGGGCTCTCGATCTTCCATACGAGCTGCTGAAGGTTGGGGAGGATGAACGTTCGGGGACGATATTGTTCGAAAATAGGGAAAATGGAGGCGGCAACGTTATTTATCGCCTCGTTGTATGCAATGCGACGCACTCGCTCGCCGTACTTTAGGATTTTTGACCAGTCGTCTTCCGTCGGATTCTTAGCCTGTCGGGCGTGGACATACTTGTTAGCGTCTCTGTCAATTCATGCCGAAAGTTTGACCCACCAATCCTAGTCCTGGTCTTCTGGTCTTCTTCAGGAGAGACGACGGGAATAACCCAAGAATGGGTATCAAAGAGTCTAGTTCTCTCCATAGTACGTTCAACGCCGGCTCGCGCATCGCCTTGCATGTTCTCGCCAATCTTGACAGAGACCGCCTCCCGCCTGGTGTGTCAAGGATGGCCTCAAGAAGTTTTTTTGTTACATTTGGGTCTTGGAGAATGATGGGAGCCATTATCTGCTGGTAGACGGAGTACGAACGATACGAGGAGCTTCGACTGTGTTTCCCCTTCCCTTTCAATGAACTGTGGGTGCTGGCGGTGCTGCGAATACTTTCACGAAGACTAGTGCGGCGACGAAGGGATCCGAGACTGTGAAGGACGTCAGATAGCACTGAACCAGAAGGCATATGAGGAGCGTCTCTGGGGCGTCAAGTACTTAAGACAAACCGCGCATGAATTACACGCACTGTGGGGCCTGTTTACTGGCGTTGCACGCGCAGGAAGCCGTTGAGATGACAAGTCGATCGAGGACCTGCTGCAGTGATTGATTTGTACGCGACTTCGTGCTGGAATTGAACACGAGGATCCAGGATGGATGCTGATGAGAAAGTTACGAATATCTGTAAATCAATTCACCCTCGACGTAACGTTCGAAGTGTAACAACATACATAGTTAATTAGGGGATAAGAATATCAATTTCAAAGGCGAGTAGCGGTTGAAACGCATAGAATGGTAGAACCTGGGTAAACTCATGTACTACATGTGTTGTACTTGCGATTAAACATGAGCTTCAATACTGCGCAACGTGTTGATTGGGGGTATCTCTGAATACAACAAAGTCTTCCGTATGACTGAATGAAGAAACGGTACAGAATGCACTACAGTTCTCCGAGCTCCCATGGCACAGATTCACCTTGCCAGTCGTCCTCACCTTCGTCCGCCACAGCCACTTGTCCGTCGCCGTGCTCATCCTCCCCAATATCCCAAATCTCGCCACCTCTCGACGGATCGTAATGATCCACTCTCCGTCCATATAACAGCCCCTCCACAACCCGGACCTCCTGATAGTCGCGCGTCCGGAATTCAGACGGCGAAAACGCCAAAACATGACGAAACCTGTCGGGAAGATCGACATCAAATTTGCCAGCGTCCTGTCCATCATGCATGTCCTCAATCTGCGGGTGGGAGGCGGCATCAAAGGTATCATCTGCGTCGACATCTGAGTTCCGCCCCGAATTATCTTTACGAGGTGAGCCATAAGTTCGACGCACTACTCTAATCTTTTCGTTTGGCCCTTCGTCGTCGTCATCAGAATCTACGGTGGTAGCGGTTAACTTGGCCTTCTTTCGTCCATTGTTACTGGTTGCTTTCCCCTTGCCTTTGAAGGACCTATGGCTCCGTTTCGAAGCATCGGGTGGCGGTGGAGAGGGAGGAATGAGGGAAGGAGCGCGGTTGTGGGATGAAGACTCGGCTGCATCTGCATCAGATAATACACGCTTCCGGGGCTTGGGTACAGCGATGTTGACAGGCGCAGGTGTGGTCTTCTTGGCGAGTCCCCAAGGCTTTTGATGGCCATTAGAAGGTGCTGCAGAATGGGGAAAGGGCCTCCCGTTGCCTTTGCTGTCATGGTCTGTCTTGAGACTTTGCAGACCTTGCCATTCCATTTCGTCATCAGGCGATGAGAAGACATCTGAGGAAGAATGAGCTGTCTTTGAGCGAGGAAATAATGATTTCTGTTTCGTGTCATCGAACAGTAACTTGAATCCATTCGAGCCTTTGATGGGGGAATCATTGACAAACGAAAAGTTTCCGACATGAGCGTGGTCTTCATCGTTATCATCAGACGCCGAATCTTTTGTCCGTGAGAATAGAAGAGTATCCCCAGAAGCTACACGTCGGCGCTTCCCTTTACTGGGAGAAGGGGAAACTGGTTCGCCACGCAAGCGTTTGCGCGCTCGAGTAATAGCACTTGTTGGTTCTGGCATAGTGCTTGCCGCAGGGAATGCCAATGGCTGGAAGGGGGCAACGGGAAGCGGGGACACCTCTCGGACAGGTGCCCTAGATTTCACTTTGGAGGGTGTTGCAAACGGATTTGATCGGAAATCCTTGATGGCTGGAAGTACCTCCTTCTGTTTCCCCTTATTCTTCTGTGGAGAGAAGGGATTGAAGGTAGACAAAGGCGCCGTCGTTTCACTGGCTCGGGCTTTGGGCAGCAAAAACGACGGTTGGTGTTTTTGTGATTTTGATGGAGTGATGGGTGTATTGGAGGATGTATCGCAACCTTTGGCAGTGGAAGCCTTGCCTAATACTTTGTATAGCTTGTATTTGACCTCTGTGCGACTTGGTCAAATTCAGTTTCACTCATGAAGGTCGCTGCGACACACCAATATCCGGATGCTCCTTGATATCCTGCACCTGTGCTGACCGACCATGTTTTGCCTTGAAGTCTCGCTCCCATGCCTTGATCTCTGCCTTTACTGTTGCAAGGTCCAACATATTGTAGGTATGTTATCGAGAAAATTGCGAAGACAGCGAACTGGGCGGAGGCTAGGCGGAGTGTGACGCGACGGTCACGTTACTTGTGTCTGAGTAAACAAGACCAAGCCGAACGCGGTGATCGGCTGAGTGGAGTTGCAGAATTTCTTCACCACCCCTGCAGATATCCTTGGCCTTTCTGTCCTTAGTGTCATTGTTTATTCAATGTCTACCATGAATCACCCTAGAGAAAGCCTTCTCACTATGTTCGACCCTCTGTTTGGTTCTGTCTCTCAGCAGAATGGTGGCGACAGTTCTGTTGAATTGGATGATTACGACTCGGAGAAGGAGAATAACATGCCATTGGGGGATGTGACCATGATATCGTTTTTTAACGGAGCCATGAAACCCAAGGCCTGCGCGCAGCCCGCCCCACTCATGCATCGTCTTATTGATGTTGGAGATGTCACAGTCGACAACACGTTGCTTGTGAACGAAGTATTGGAAGAGATTGGAGAGGATGAAGAGTCAGAAGACGAGAACAGTACGGTTATCTTGGGACCAGTCAAAAATACACCAAGGGCTCCAAGTAGCGTGGAGATCGTCGCGACTCCTCGTTTGAATCCTCGTACACCGTTCGCTGAACTTCGAATGGAACGAGAGGTCACGCCCGTAGCTCACAAGCGTTTTCTGATTCGTCAGAAGCAGTACACCAACTCCATCACTGCCAATGACTTTGCGACTCAACCACTTTCTTCGCTTTCTTCTCTGGTCGATGCAGTCACTTCGGCTGGCGTTTCCTTCGCGGGCTCGAAGCCGACTCTCTCGGAGGCCTGGCCCAACCCTGTTTCTCCAAAGGTGCCTGAAGTCGCTATCACATCTCCGTTTCAGGCCTCTCCAATGAATATCCCTCTTCCATCATCACCAATTGACGTGAGCGAACTTGATGCTCCTACCCCTCGTCCAAGAAAACAGCCCCCATCTGTGTGCGACCATAGTCGTCAGTCTTTGGACCTACACGCCTCTTTCCAGCTCCAGTTCGACTCAGCAGAATCAAGTTTTGATTTGCTGACCGACAAAATATCATTCCTGGGCTCACGATCCCATGACTTTGACATCACTTCGGGAGATGAAGACGAGAATACGAGCATGAAGACTGTGCTAGTATCTGCAGGTAAAATGATCTTACAATCAGTTTGTGCCTTCGTCTGAGCACATTTTTAGGTGTGGATGACGTCGTCAACGTCGCTGCTAACATTCCTTTGCCGCCGCAGGACAGTCCTGAGACTGGTAAGTCAAATTTCAGTTAAGCTCTTTCCCTGACTGACATTGTGGAAGGGCATCTATATTCGGCGACGCATGTCCAATCCCCCAATACCACTGATTCTCCACTACCCGTCTTTATGCCCAAGACGTACATCCGTAAGTTCCAGTAGGTCTCCAACGAGTCGTGCGTTTTGACAAAAAAAAAAACTAGCTACCCAAGCTATGGTTCCCGAAGGCTTGCTGCAGAATGACGATGTCCATGGGGACTTTTCCTCGACTAGAGATCCGTTGGTGACGCCAGCTCCATCCAGAAACCTTCATCCCGTCGTACCACCTCCCATTCAGGCATTACGTATTGTCAAGCGGGCAAAGAATGCGGCCGCCGCCGCCGCCGCCGCAGTAGCGCCTCCTCCAGATCGCCGTTTGTCCACGCGACTTCCAGCTCACAACGAGAAGAAAATGTCGCTTTCAGTTCAGTCAGACATACCTGACTCGATACAGATCAGCGAATCTGAACACCCTGCTCCTGTTGCACCGCCCAAACCGGTATCAAGCGGTTCGTCTTCTGGTCCTCGTCGTGTGCCGCTTGCTGAGAGTAAGGAAGTGCCACACAAGGCTGGGGGACTTGGACGCATGTCAAAGAACAACAGGCCCAAGAAAGTATTGTTATCTGACGCAGTTGCGCAGTGGGGTCATATGCAGCCTGCGAAAACAGCTGATCTCAATGCTGTCCGGGAAGCCCTCAAGGCTATTGGCACCGGGATGCCCAAGGCACCAGTGAGGGACGTGAAAAGCATTGTTCGACCTGCGGTCAGCACTCACGTTGGGCAGAAGGAGAGTCGGCCAGCATCTACCATCCCACGTCCAATATCTGGTATCTCTAGATTGCCTGCTCCCATTTTCGGTACCAATAGAGCAGGCGCTGCAGCTGGAAGGGCAGCAAAGCCAGGCGCTGGGCTTCTCCGTCGAGTTGGCGCCGGACTTTAACTACATCTCTCCACATTCTTTGCCAGCATATCGCTTTCGTGTGTCGTCGTCTCTGCAAGTCCTCGAACTTTAGATCATCGCATATCTACTCACAATCCAATACGTACTCATTCATCACCTGTAATCTATATACGCACCTATGCATACAGGCATTTCGGCCCTCAGCTTAGCAAAGATCTGGCTCAGAGACTGTTTCGCGTAGCACAAGGTATCTAGTTCAAGGTCCTTACGCCCGACAAATCGCCTACTACATAGATTACTATTGGAACCAAGTCAATGAACGGCCCATTAGCAGCTATTCCTTCTTCCTTGAATACAACTTCCATAACAGACCAAGCACCCATGACCTCGGTAGCCATTTGAACAGCCAGAAAAGAAAAGCATTTCCTCCAACCGAGATGTAGGAGGGAGGGGAGTTTGCCAACGCCTTGTCCACAATACGTCTGGAAAATTCCTCGTTAGACATGGATGACTTGGTCTGACTGGCATGCATTCTCTCCATAATGTTGGGAAGGAACGCGGTATACAGGCTGTTCTCCGGCAAGCTGAACCATTTCTCCTGATTTCTGGAGAAGTTGGACGTGACAGAACCCGGAGCTACATGCATAACGTTTATTCCAAGCGGACGGCACTCCATTGAGAGCACTTCGCTAATGTTCTGGACTGCTGCTTTGGAAGATGAATATGCTCCATGCCAGGGCGTTGGGCTAAATGTGAAGATCAGCATGGATCTGATGAACGGGGACACGCTGACTTACGTCTCTCCGACGATGGAACCTGTGAATTCAGTAAGAGCTGGAATATCTTTAGAGTGTGTAGAATCCACCTATATTCACGATAAGTCCGCTGTGTCGCTTTGCCATGATGGGAGTGACAGTCTTGCACATGCGTATCACCGAAAATGTGTTGGTATCGTAGGTGCGCTTGATTATGTCCATGGACTGGTCAATCAAAGGACCTATGCTCCCGAGTTAGCGTGATAGCGTCAACTTAAAAAAATAGGTGTACCAATAGCTGGAGTAGCTGCATTGTTGACCACTATATCGACTCTACCCTCAGTATCGGCTACGTGCCGAATAACTCGTTGAACATCATCATCACTAGTCACATCCAAGGCAAGGTTTTCGATGTTGGGATCCTTGAAACCTTGCATAGTCTCCACATTTCGCGACGTAGCGTAGACCTTGCATCCCTGGAGAGCGAACTGTTCGCATCTTGAAAAGATCGATTAGCGCTATAATGAGTTAACTACGCAAACCCACAATGCAAAACCGATTCCTCCAGTAGAGCACCCTGTTACTATAACCACGCGATTTTTGGGCATTTATGTGTTGGGAATACCGCTAAAACGTCAAAGCAGGGTAAGGGTCCGTTGATACCGCAAGCATTCAAGATCTTCCGATAAATAAGACGCCTGACGTAAAGAGCTTGCTCGTTTGCGACGAAGTCCTTCGAACTCCAAGCTTAGCCCTCAGAACCCAGCATCACATGCACTTCGGCTGCGGGGGTAATACTAGCATTGTTACCGCAAAGAAATGCATTATAGAAATAGGATTTCACATTTCGGTCTGGGTCGCGAAGGTATTATTGTTGGTACAGACGAGCTTAGTGGATATGGGAATTGGATGCATGGGAAGTCGCCCGATAAGAGGTACATAGAGCTTGGCAAAGACACCCCAGAGAAGACCTCGCCAAACAATGTACGACATTGACGTGGAACCCTACTTTCAGTATTGCACTGCTCGTCGAAGAGCAAAATGCGCGCTGCCGGGCTCTTTGGGGTCCTATTCTTCGCCTTTCTGGCCCCAGACGTCCTCTCTGTAAAAACTAATGACTTTAAAACATGTTCCCAGTCCGGATTCTGTCGCCGAGGACGCGCTCTTTCAGCTCGTGCAAAGGATGTCGCATCGTCCTGGAAATCCCCCTATTCCATTGACGCATCATCGGTTTTGATATCGCCTAGTGAAGCAGTGGTGACTGCTGCAGTCAAATCATCATTATACCCTGAAATCAAGTTCGAACTGGAAGTGCGTGTGCACGAAGATGGTGTTGTACGAGTCCGCATGGACGAAAAGGATGGTCTACGGAAGAGGTACGACGAGGCCGCCTCGTGGGCATTAGTAGCGGAGCCTGTGATCAGCAAGGATGTTCGGTGGACGGTGGGGAAGAAGGATGTACGTGCTGTATATGGTGATCTGTCGGCCGTCATTGTATACGAGCCTCTGCGCGTGACACTGCTACGGAAGGGAAAGGAACAGGTCGTTCTGAATGGACAGGGCCTTTTGCACATGGAGCATTTCCGTACCAAGGATTCCTCTCCTGAAGTGCAGGCAGATGAGGCTGGCGAGGAGTCTCAGGTCCCCATAAAGGCAGAGAATCCTCGTGCTTGGTTCGAAGGTGACGAAGAGGATGCTTTTTGGGATGAGAAATTTAATTCTTGGACGGATTCCAAGCCAAAAGGTGAGTTCGCAATCGCAATTACTCAGAATTCGTGTTTGGTTGAACTGTGTTTAGGTCCTGAATCTCTTTCGCTGGACATCACGTTTCCTAACCATGGGACTGTGTATGGTATTCCCCAGCATGCTACTCGTCTGGCACTACCTAGTACCACAGGGGATGACGCAACTTTCAGCGATCCATACCGATTGTACAACGCCGACGTGTTCGAGTACCTTGCTTCATCCACTATGTCTCTTTACGGCTCCATCCCCGTCATGCATGCGCACTCTACCGATTCAACCGTTGCTATTTTTAACGCCGTCGCGTCCGAGACTTGGATTGACGTGCACCATCCCACCTCCAAGTCTTCATACTCCCACTGGATATCCGAATCTGGTATTATGGACGTGTTTCTCCTTCCGGGGCCCACCCCCGAAGATATATTCGCTCAGTATGCTCGCCTCACAGGTAATACACCATTACCTGCCCATTGGAGTCTTGGATACCACCAATGCCGGTGGAACTATGTGAGCACAGACGACATACGTACGGTGCAGAAGCGATTCGACGAGGAGGATATGCCTGTTGATGTTTTCTGGCTCGATATTGAATACGCCGAGGAACATAAGTACTTCATCTGGGACGAGAAGACTTTCCCGGATCCAGTTGAGATGACAAACGACGTAGCTGCAGTGGGGAGGAAGATGGTCGTCATCATTGATCCCCACTTGAAGCGTACCTCCAACTATCCAGTTTATCAAGAGGCATCTGATCTGGGAATTCTTGTCAAGCCAAAGAGCGGCGAGGGTGAATATGAGGGTTGGTGTTGGTCGGGCAGCAGTTCCTGGATTGACATGTTCAATCCCGCATCTTGGGACTGGTGGAAATCTATTTTCGAGTTCCAAAGGGAGGATGGCTGGTCGTGGACTAACAGCACAGATGCTGTTCATATCTGGAACGACATGAACGAAGTAGGCCATCTATCCTCTATTCTGATTCTCTGTTAAACATTCGTTAGCCATCGGTCTTTAATGGACCAGAAATTACGATGCCCAAAGATAACATTCACTATGGGGGATGGGAGCATCGTGATATCCACAACATCAACGGAATGCTTTTCGTACGTGTCCCATTTCTGTTGTTGTAGCATAAACTCAGGGTGGCTGTAGCATAATCTTACTTCTCAAGCTGTTGCGGAGCGCACCACACCTCACAAGCGTCCTTTTGTTTTGACCCGTTCATTCTATGCCGGCTCTCAACGCTTTGGAGCTATGTGGACAGGCGACAATCTTGGCACTTGGGACCACATGACAGTCGGCGTACAAATGGTCCTTGCTGATGGCATAGCAGGGATGACCTTTGCCGGATGTGAGTTATATCGCTACTTTCCGCAGGAGATACGCTCCTAACAACTTATAAAGCTGACGTTGGTGGGTTCTTCGGCAACCCAGATACGGACATGCTCGTTCGGTGGTATCAAGTCGGCATATTTTCCCCCTTTTTCCGCGCGCATGCGCATATCGACACAAAGAGAAGGGAGCCATTCCTTCTTGACGAGCCCTACAAAGGGATGATAAAGGATATCCTACGCATTCGTTATTCGATGTTACCTGTTTGGTACACTGCGTTCTGGGAATCTTCGAGGACAGGTGTACCGGTTCTAAGGCAAGTACCTCAGTTATGTTTTTTCCTTCGGTTTTTCATTCCATATACAGACCACACTATGTGATGCTCCCTAAGGATAAGGCAGGGTTCGAGATCGATGATCAGTTCTTCGTCGGCTCCTCCGGATTACTTGTCAAGCCTGTTACGGAAAAAGACATCACAGAAACGACAGTGTACCTTGCTGAAGACCAGGTGTATTACAATTACTTCACCGAAGCTCCTTCGTACAGCTCCTCCAAAGGCAAGCAGATAACAGTCCCACTTGAGCTGTCCACTATTCCGCTATACATCCGTGGCGGCTCCATCGTCCCCACGCGTGAACGACCCCGTCGATCCAGCCCGTTGATGGCTCACGATCCGTTCACTCTACGCGTAGCTCTAGACAAAACGGGTTTCTTTGCTAAGGGAGACTTGTACCTCGACGACGGTGAGGGGCTGACCTACCAGGACGGTGATTATGTGTGGAGAGAGTTTGTCGCCGAGAAGAACGGGAAGAAGGGGGTGAAGCTGGCCAGCAGGAATCTATCTCTTGTGCTGGGAGGAGAATATGAGAAGAGCATTAAAGATGTAAGAGTCGAAAAAGTGACTATTCTTGGGCTAGCAAATCAGCCGAAGGAGGTCAGGGCTGTGGGGAGGGATGAGCCGTTAGCGTGGACGTACAAGACTGTTGCTGCAGCTGACAAGGGTAAGGCGGTTGGGGTGTTGGTCATCAAAGATCCGGCTGTGCTTATTACCAAGGACTGGGAGATCTTTATAGATGTTTGAGTAGATGCCGTATGTTGACGTCAAAAGCAAAGTCTTAAAACTCTGAAACTTAAACAGTACATCTACAAAAAAGCTCCCGAGCCGTAGCCCATCGGTTCATCGACTTTAGTATGGTCCTTCCTTTAGATGTGGGCCGTACCCTCAAAATTTGGAATATGCAGATCCGCTTCCAAATATGGCGGTCAGGGCAGCGATCACTGGACAATCAGCAACGTTAGTTGAACGGCTCAAAGGTACGGAGGCTGTACCTTGGAGGTAATTGCCTGTTAATTGAATGAACAAGGTACGCTGCGTGCGCCAAGTTAAATACCAGGCGATGGAGCAGAGTACACAGGATACACGTGCCGCAGTGCCGAGGGTCTGGTATGTAAACTTGGCTCCGCGTTTGATCAGACTTTTTGTTCTTTCTGAACATCTCTCCGCTTGAACCACCTGTCTCTCTCATTTACTTACTACTTATTTCTATCTCCCCCCTTTCATTCTTTACTCACATCTGGACTTCTCATCTCGGACATGCTCTTCTCTACCAAGTTACTCGCGCAGGTCGCTTCTCTGTTGCTACTATCCCATGCGTCCAATGCAGCCGCCACTCACCGTCGCGCCACGACGTGCAACGGCTACAGCCAGGTACGCCCCCCCCCCCCCCCCCTTTTTTTTTTTCCCCCTCTTTTCGAGGCTTCTCATGGTCTCTGCAGCTCTGTGACGTGAGCTATGGCAAAGTGTCGTTTGTAGGCGCCCACAACTCCTACGCTGTAGGGACGAATAACCGTGAGTACTGCGGGCTGTGCGTCCTCGGAGCCTGAGCTCATCTTCTTTCCCCCACCGCAGTTGCCGTCAACCAGGACTATGATGGTATGTAGTCTCGGCGCTCGTGGTTTGCTGCGGACTGAACGCAATATTCTCGCAGTCACGCAGCAATTGAACGACGGGATCAGGCTACTGCAAATGCAAGCTCATAACAACAGCGGAACTATACAGCTTTGCCACACTAGTTGTGTACGTCCTACATTCGTATTCCCTCGGGTACAGCTGAATCTCTATCCTAGTCATTATACAATGGAGGGACATTGGAGGATTACCTTGGAAAAGGTATGAAGCGCTTGTGCTAAATTTAGCTATTTACTCACGCTGACGCATCACCTTTTAGTCAGATCCTGGATGCAAAGCAACACGGCAGACGGTACACCGCTTTGTGCCATTCATTATTCGTGACCCACTAATTGAGATATTGCAATTTAGTCGTGACGCTACTAATCGTGAACTCGGATAATTTCGTCGCAACTGAATACGACACCGTTTTCAAGGCGGCAAGCCTGGACACACTCGCCTATTCTCCAACTTCCTCTAATATGTCTAGGGATGCGTGGCCGACTCTAAACACACTCATTGATGCAGGGACGCGCCTGGTAACTTTCTTAGACAACGGTGCAGATTTCGCAAGTGTTCCATACCTCATTGATGGTGAGTGGTACATTGATGCATGAACCATTATTGACACCCAGCTTTTTAGAATTCACGAATATCTGGGAGACAGCGTATGATGTTACGGATACTACTTTCGACTGCGAAGTTAACAGGACCAATGGCGACACTTCTACACAAATGTATCTGATCAATCATTTCCTGGACAGATATGTGTTGGGGCAGCCCGTTCCTTATGTTGATAAAGCAAACGAGACCAATGCTGCGAATGGAACAGGCTCGCTTGGTGCCCAGGTCACGACATGCGAGGCTCAGTATAGCCGAGCACCGAATTTCTTGCTCGTCGACGTAAGTCTACCTTTCATCCCCTCCTTTCGCTTTCTTATCCACTTGTAGTTTTATGAATACGGCGGAGGTTCTGTATTCGAAGTTGCCGCAACCATCAATGGTGTCGAGTACAGCCCAACTTCTGCCATCGCCACACCCAAGTCTACAACTAGCTCTACATCATCTAGCAACGCAGGATCATCAACTATCAATCTTCTTCCTGGTCAAAAGCAATGGGTAGCTTTTGCAGCAGTGATCTCAGGTATCATTTACGGGGTATCTATTGTGATATAAAATCAGGATCTTTGTATATCTAAAAGCACACAGAGGACATCTCACAGACTATGCATTAAGTACCCATAAGTACCCAATTATAATAGGATCGCATTTTAATACGCCCGCAGTGAGATCTATTTCTTCCGTTCTCTCCGCCATTTATAAACACGAGGCATATATGTCTTGGACACAATGTGCGCGATTGGCTTGCCCCTTCGTGCATCAAGCTCGTCTTGATCTTGGTCATCGTCATCTCTGCCCCCATCTACCCTTTCGACTCCCTTGAGCTTTTTCCGAGCGCCTTTCCCCATCATGAGTCGTTGCATTTCAAACTCCCGTTCCGTGTAACGCAGCTGCTTGTCGCGTGCCAGTCGCGCTGCGAGATCTCGAAAGAGGCCCCGGCGATTGCGAAGAGTTGCTTCGTAATTGTTTTCGTCCTCGCCTTTCTCGTTTTCCATCTCGACGTCGTCTTCCGGTGACATTTTGGACTTCTTGGACCGTTTCTTCTCTGACGGTATTTTCCATCCCAAATCTATAGGCTCACCCTCCTGTACTGTTTCTTCATGAACAACCGTCGACGACGATTCGGGTTCGTACTTGTGTACTTTCGAAGGAATGAGTTTTTGTCCCACAAGGTCAAGTCCGGTGGGCATACCTTCATCATCGTTTTCCACAAAAATTAAATGTTTTGACTTCCGTCGATTCTTCCTGGACTTTGGGATAACTCCAGCCTCTTCCAAGAATTTTGTTTGTCCATCACCAAGCTCTTCATAATCTTTGTCGGTGACTGAATCAACCATGTCAGAGAGCTGTGCTTTTATTTTGTCGATTTTCTGAGAAGGGTTATTCAGACACGGAAGGGTGAGCATGGATTTGAGGACATACCTTCAAGCCAGCTGCTCGCATTGTTCGGATGTAATTTTCATCCTGCGTTTTTAGCGCCTTTACCATGTCAATGGGCAGCGCCACATTTCCTCTCTCCTTGACATGGACCCCACCCTATACAACTGTCGGCAAGTTCTGTATAGAAATAAAGGGCCTCGTACCTTAGTCTTCTCCCTTGTCATCGAAAAATAAAATTCATCTTTATTCCTGTCTGCAGCCTTTTGCCTCAACCGGTTCAACTTGTCCTGCTTCGAGTGGTAGTCCCGTGCGCGCTTGACATAGTCTGCATGTTTCTCTAGGATCCCGAGCTTTGCCCGGTGGGCCAGCTGGGACCGCTCCTTGTGATTGCGACGATGTATCGAATTTCGCAGTGACGAAGTCATAATTGAAGGGAGAAAAGCTGAATTGAGCTGAAAGTGTACAAATACGAACGTGACCAAAACGAAGGATTTCCTTTTTTACAACCTTGTTTATCAAGATTTATCAAAGATCCTTTCTAAAATGGATAGCTTACGTAAATTTCACCGGACTTTGGTTGCTTCTTTCGTTTCGATTTCACCCCCAAATCCATTGCAGTCCCTGTAAGTTAGCATTTCCGCGGCCTTTATCTACTATGAGCTTCCAGCATTTTCGACTCGGAGAGCTTGCCATGCACCAACCATTGCCACCCCATCTCATGCAGCCGCAGCCGGGAGCAAATGGAGAGGTGCAATTTCCTGGCCAAAGTTTTACTACCAATCCCAGCAACGGTCATATTTTTTCATCCTCATCTGGTTCCAAACAACCATATGGATCTGGCGACTCCGATGACGGGTACACTTTAGTCTTTCCCAATCTTGCTGCTTTCAACGAATGGCGTCAGAAGGAGGAAGAGACCCAGATGGTCGAGTTTGTCAAGGTGCGACTGGTGCTTTGTCTGCATATATGCGCACTAATTTGGTGGATAAAGGGAGATACCCATGGAAGCAAAGCCGTTCCTCCTCGTTTCAAGGACCATACTAAGCTGGTCTGTGCTCGCCACTCGCGCAGCGGCAGGAAAAAATACGTCAAGAAGCATCCGGATAGGGTGCGCAAGGTCCCCAGTCGAAAGGCGAGCATACAAAAGCTCCGGTGTACGTCATGATAACTGTATTACAGCTCGAGGGCGTAGGCTGTTCGGCTTCAATCAGCTTCAAAACTTATTTTAATACCGAAGAAGTACGCGCTTCATGTCAGTTCTCCATGCTTTACTTTCTATCTTCGTTCTAATTTCCATGTAGATAACTCGCAACATTCTCACGAAATTGGCCTCGCCAATCTGCCATACACGCGTCGAGGTCGTAAGGCTGTTGTTCAGCAAGAAAAAGAACGACCTCGCAAGCATCCAAGGAAGGAAGAAAGTGCTTCATCACCCCCTATCAACGCTTCTCCGTCAACGTCCATGCCTCCTCCTCCACCACCGCCGAATCAATTTACCTCCACTGTGTCCATGATAGCACCCTTACCTGGACAGCCTCCTTATCCACAAGTACCGCAACCTTACGGCTATGTTCCTCAACCATATCCCATGCCTCCGGGCCCCGCCGCCGCTGTGTCCCAAGATCGATGGCAGAACATGTCAACCCTCTTCAACTCGATCCGTGAACACGCTCGAAACTTTGAATACCCGTTTGCCAGCGTCGTCGCTCTTGAGAGTGTTCTGATCAGACTCTTTCTCGAAAGCCCGGTGACGATGACTCAACCCGGCATGATTCCCGTACCGGGGGGCCCACTACCACCTCAATTGCAGCAGCAAGCGCCACCGCCAGAAATTGACAGTAATCAGTCTAGCGGTCCCTCGGCGAACACTGTTCAAGGAACCGAGAGCGAAGAGAGCGGAGGATCGGATGACAGCTCGTAGCATGTAAATTATACTCTTTGGATGGATAGAGATTGTGGAGGTTCGTTGTCTTATTGCTATCTATGTTGTGGTCATCTTCTTATTCTGAACAGGAACTTGTACGATTGTTGGGAAGAATTACTGTTACTATTTCGTCTGTAATATCGTTAAAAAAACAAACTTTGTGATCAGGCCTTTCTGGGCGCACATGACGTTTAATTCCGATCATTCTCTTTTAGGAAGACTATTATCTAAATTCATGCCTGCTGTGGTTTCTTCGTACTCCCAGCCCGTCTCAGAAAGTAGCTCTTCCTGTGCACTTTCCTCGCTGAAATGTCTGCAATCAAGTTTGCCAGGGAAGCGTTTGGACGTGAAAAACCCCACGTACGGTCGATATCTCCTGGATCCCTGCGATTTTCGCTCACAGTGCACAGTCGTCCATCACCGATTGGGTCGAAATTCTGACGGCAAGCACTATTGCGGAGGAGGCCTATGATGGGTGCGTCAATGCGCTGTGTTCAAGTTATAGGATGATGTCAATATGGTGTCAACGCAGGATCCCGGAGCTCGTCGACGCCATCAACCTCCAGCCACATGCAGGGTATTGCCCGCCATTCTTGCTCCAGGTGCTTCTCTAAATATCTCGCTCTAGTCCCACAGAGGCCTCCCGGGCGATACGCAAGAAACTCAAGCACGGCAGCCCACATCAGCAGTACCGTGCTCTCGTGGTCAGCTGCATCTCATATCGCTCCGGTCTCGCTCCTTCTCATTGGGACGTTCTAGATCCTCAAGGCATTGGTAGAGAACTGTGGAGATAAATTCAAAAGTGCGTTCTAGCGTCGCTCGTTCGCGGTCGCTATCTCATTCGAGCTGTGTAAAGCTTCATTTGCTGATGGACAGCTAACCGACGCGCTCAAGCACCTCGCCAGCGATAGTTACGGCAACAAGAGGGTGAAGAAAAAGTTGATTCTCGTTCTCAAGTCGTGGCACGAGCAGTTCCAATCCGACCCATCCATGTCCATATTCTCCAATCTCTACTCACAAACTGTCCGTGACCGGCCGCATGTCACGGATACCTATCTGGACCCGGAAATCCAGCAGCGGAAAGTGGAAGAAGCCAAACGCAAGGTTCAGGAGAAAGCCGAGGCTAAAGAGCGTCAGAAGCAGGAAGAAGAGAAACGGAAAGAGGAGAAACGGAAAAAGAAGCAACCGAAGTCTAAACGTGCCCCTTTTGATTTTGAGAAGGCGAGTAGCTGTTGTTATTGTCTACTGCTGCAGCAATAACATTACTACAGGAGAAACCGAAAGTATTGTCAAGTATCGTTGACGCGTCCCAGGCTTCCAGCAATCTCGTCAATGCTATCACTGTAAAGACTTTATGATCTCTTATCGTCAATTCTCTGACATCAATTTCAGCTTGTCAATAGAGAAACCGACAATCTACAAACTAATGAACGCGTCCAAGAATGTCTGTCAAAGGCCAAACTAGCACGAAAGCAGATAGTGCGCTACATACAAGTAATTCCTTCTGTCTCTTGTTAAAAACCTACGTTGATCAAAAGATTACAGCTCGTGGAGAACGAAGAATTAATAGGAACCCTTATCGAAACCAACGAGCGAGTTATTAACGCCCTGGAGTCCTATGATAACGTCTTGAACGCCCCGGCGAAGAAAGCAAACGACAGTGCTGACACTCTGTCGGCTCCTCTTGCAAAGGTTCACTTAACGGGAGAAAGCGAAGTTGTTAAATTGCAGGAGAAGCAGCGTGCTGCTGTCGAACGTGCGAAATATCGGAATGATAGCGGCGCGTATGCTGACCTGCAAGATATTAATTTTGGTTCGATAGGTAGCTCTTCTACGAACCTACAGCCACCCTTACGGCCTTCTACCTCTACCATATATTCAGACGAAACCAATGGTGTCAGAGGCTCGCTATCGGACTTCAGCGACTACGAGTCATCGGATGAAGACACTCGCAATACTTCCCCGGTGGCATGGACACGAGCACAAAAGCATTATGCCGATGATGATCCAGATTCAGTGGGATTGGGTATCCACGGCATGAATAAGGAGGAAGGCGGTTCTAATGTTGCATTGGTCAATGTGGAGGATCCATTTGCGGACCCTTTCGCTGACGAGGTTGCCATAGGTCCACCGAAGAAATGGTGAATGGAGCAACAGTTGCGGTAGTAGTGTACATGTATATGCAGATCTATAGCGTTAGTTACATAAGGATAGCGACAAACTTGAATCTCGAGTTTTGGTTATATAAATAAATGGTGTAGTGTTATATCATAGCACAATGTATGAATCCTTGCAGGTCCCAATTCACACCTGTCTCAAAACCACTAGACCCATTGAATGATATTTCGTTGGGTGGGCTGACCGAGCCAGAAGGGGCGAAGAACATCTGGCAGCCTCAGACCTGTGGGTTGACTATTTTCGTCAAATGTGGCGCCGTTTTCCAGAAGCGCGACAATTAGACGTGGAATAGCCACAGCGGTACCGTTAAGGGTATGCACATAGACATTTTCGTGTGTTGCAGTACCCCGCTGATTCACGACAGGTCGCTGATATTTGATCGACAGCCGGCGAGCCTGATAGTCTGTGCAATTTGACAGTGAAGATATCTCACCCCAATTGCCGCGACCGGGCATCCATGCTTCTATGTCGTATTTCCTATATGCGCTGGCGCCCAGTTCTTCCGTTGGCATATCGAGGACCCTGAATAATTTCAAGACAACATAGTAGGAAAAAGTCAACGTAGAAGACACACCTGAAAGGTAATCCCAGGCCATCAAAGATAGCTATTTGTATATTTTTCATATCCTCCATCATTTTATCACTTTCCGTCTCCGTAGTGATTGCGAACAGTTCCACCTTGGTGAACTGATGTACCCGATACAGTCCCCTTGTGTCGGCACCTCGGGCGCCAGCCTCCGAGCGGAAAGCGTGTCCGAGTCCGACCATCTTTAACGGCAAAGACGATTTGGGGTATAGCTGATTAGCACAGAGACCAGCAAGTGGTATCTCTGATGTTCCAGAAAGTATGAGTTTAGGTGAGGAAGAAGAAAGATGTGAGTCGACATGATAAACCTGCGACTTGAGGGGATCTGAATCGTCCCGAGGTTGGAACCCACATCGTTTCGCTACGTCGCCTTTGACGATGTCTGGGGTCATAATAGGCACAAACCCATGTTTCATGGCTATGGACATTGCATAATTCGTTAGCGCCAACTCCAAGAGGGCCGCTTCATGTTTCAAATAATACCAGGATGCACCGGTCACAATTGCAGCATTTTCGAAGTCAACCAGCCCGAGACTCTGAGATATCGTGTAATGGTCTCTGTGTGGTAATGCAGGGCCAGGAGTGAGACCGTGAGAAGAGAGTGTAATGGCAGAGGATTCGGGGCCTAGTGGTGAATTCGGATGAGTGTCATTGGGTATGAGAAGGGCTGTGTCGAGGAGGCCTTGTTCCAATTCCGAAACGGTCTTCTCTAGCTGCGATATCTCCTCCTTCAACGTCTTTGCCTCTTCCAAACAGGCGATTAGAGCTTCCTGGTTCTTTTCCTGGCCAAAATTCTTTATCTTGTCGCCAATCATGGAACGTATGTTTCTTTTGGCATTGAGTGAAGAGGACAAGTCTTTCAATGACTTGTAATCACGGACGACGGACTGGATGGCGAGGGGGGTAATTGGAGATTTGCGGTTCACGGCATTCGACATTTTGTAAACCATATTTTCTGAAATGTCGCGATAATTGAGGATAGGGCGCATAAGCACTGAAGCCGTTCGAAGTGGTCCAGCGTTTGCTGCTGACGACATGAAGCATCGTTGGATGCCACTGCCTGGAAGGCCGTCAGTGATATCTTTCAGTGAATTGGGGAATACTCACTGAACTGGCGACTCAGCCATACTCTACAGGGACTTCTAGCGCAGCGAGCCAGAGTGACCATCGCGCTACCGTGAGCGTAATAATCTTCCAATTTTTTTTGAGCACGTCCTGTCACTTGTTGTCACGCAGCGTGATAGCGCGCTCTTTTCGTGATCCATCATGACTGCCTCTGCTTCAAAGTCAAAGAAAACAAATGGCGCTGCAGAAATTCCCTACGAACTTCCGTGGTATAATCCATGTATCTTTGGTCTGACTGCCACTGACATTGCTGTAGGGTGGAAAAATATAGACCCCATGTTCTTGATGATGTCGTGGGAAATGCAGATACTATTGATCGTCTGAAGGTCATTGCAAGGGACGGAAACTGTCCCCATATCATTATATCTGCACGTCACACACTCTTGTGTAGGTTATGCAGCTGATCCTGCCTTAGGGTATGCCAGGTATCGGAAAGACAACAAGCATCCACTGCCTGGCGCATCAGCTTCTCGGTGACGCGTATAAAGAGGGCGTCCTGGAATTAAACGCCTCCGACGAACGGTGCTTGTCATTTTATATAATTTCTGCTACTTCTTACCTGCCGTTGAAGGGGCATCGACGTTGTTCGAAATAAGGTCAAATCATTCGCTCAAAAGAAAGTCACACTGCCTCCTGGACGGCATAAGATTGTCATTCTCGATGAGGCCGACAGGTTCTTACCCTTCTCATTGTATTCCAAAGATAATCGGCTTACTTTGGACAGTATGACAGCAGGTGCTCAGCAAGCCCTTCGACGGACAATGGAAATATTTTCAAACACGACGCGTTTCTGTCTAGCGTGCAACATGAGCAACAAGATCATCGAACCTATACAGAGTCGTTGTGCCATTCTTCGATACGCGAAGCTCAAGGATCAAGAGATTTTAAAGCGTCTTCTCGAGATATGCGAAATGGAAAATGTGCGATATAGTCACGGTGACGTTTGCCAGGTGCTGAGTTCTTCTTCGGCAGGTCAAGCACAACGATGACGGCCTCACTGCTCTCATATTCACTTCGGAGGGTGACATGCGTCAAGCTATCAATAATCTACAATCTACATACTCCGGTTTCGGTTTCGTCTCGGGCGACAACGTTTTCAAAGTCTGCGATCAGCCACACCCCATTATCGTTCAGTCAATGATACGCTTCTGTCTCAAAGGAGACATTGGCCAAGCGATGGAAAAACTCAATGATCTTTGGGACCAAGGATATAGTGCTGTGGATATTGTCGTCACAATATTTCGCGTTGTGAAGACCTTTGACGAGTAGGCCGTTTTTCCTTTAATGTGGTTTTTTCTCTGATCGGAAATGTAGAATACCGGAATACACCAAGCTGGAGTATATCAAGGTCAGCATTTTGTCGCGGCATAACCATTCCATGCTCAATATGTCAATAGGAGATCGGGTTCACACATATGCGGATATTGGAAGGCGTGGGCACTCTCATTCAACTAGCTGGGCTCGTAGCTCGCCTTTGTAAAATGGTACGACTTAATGCTGCCACCGTTATAAGGAAACTGATGGTATACTTACATGCAGAATGTTAAACCGGAATTGTTTAATATATAGTCGATACCATACCCCGCATTTTGTATATCTGTTCACTCCCACGTTTCCGGTGTACTTTTACCCTGGTACTTTTGCAGAGCCACTGATGCTTGCGTGATATATGGACCCTATATTTGGCGTAAAGATAAATATTTGAAAAATAAGTTTGTTAGCGCGTGCATGACGGGATCACGTGACAGACGCGTTGATCAGTTGCTGCTTTCATAAGCAGCATTACCGTTGGTTCTGAACTGAGTCCAAAAATGGAAGTCTCGTTGGAGTCGCACGTCCTCTCTCCCACAACTATGACCGTCACTCTGGATTTCGAGGCTTCAAAGGCGGACTCTTCAACCAGGCGTTCCCTTTCAGATCTCTCTTTGTCGGTCGCTAGGTGTAAGAGGATTGTTGTCATTACAGGAGCCGGAATATCGTGTTCGTCAGGGATTCCAGTATGTTTGCAATGCCTACACTAAAAGTCAAGTTCCACACTGACCACTCAATCCAGGATTTCCGTTCTTCAGATGGCTTGTACGCTCTCGTTAAGCAGCGATACCTAAACACCGTTATGAAGGGTCGCGACCTCTTTGACGCGTCTCTATTCCGTGATACAACCACCACATCTGTCTTCTACACGTTCATTTCTCAGCTCAAGCAGTCTATTGATTCTGCATCGCCCACTCCCACCCATCGTTTCATAAAAACGTTGGACACGAAGAAGAAACTCCTTCGCTCCTATACTCAGAACATAGACGGCCTCGAGGAGCGAGTCGGTCTGCTAGGTAGTGGTAGCCAAGAAACAAAGTCGTCATCTCGGAGTAAATCCAAAATAAAGGCCAAGGAAGTTCGCAATGTACAGCTTCACGGTGACATTCATCGTGTCCGATGTATGTCTTGCTCCGCGGAGTATCCTTGCACCTCAGAGCACCTCAGCATATTTGACGAGGGCCTTTCTCCTGATTGCCCGGATTGCACTCAGCGTTGTAAGCTGCAATCATCTCATTTCAGTATCCATAATACTTATAATCGTCTGTCTAGCCGCTGCTCGTGTAGCTCGCTCTGCTCGTGCCACAAGGGTGGGCTCCCTCAGACCTGCCATTGTACTCTACGACGAGCCTCACCCCCTAGGGGATGATATCGGTTCTATCCAAGCGAGTGATGTCAACCGCAAGCCAGACATGCTAATAATCATGGGCACATCACTCAAAGTACACGGTTTAAGGAAACTTGTGAAAGATTTTGCGAAGGCTGTTCATGCGCATTCGAGTGCTCCGTCGACGAGCACCGGCAAGGCGAAACGGTGGGCTGGGAAAGTGGTCTTTGTGAACAAGACTGCGCCAGGATTAGAATGGTCGGATGTCATTGATTACCACGTTGCTGGGGAGACGGATGTATGGGTCGGCAGAGTCATTGAGGATTGGAAGAAGATGCGTCCGGCGGATTGGGAGGTTCAACAGACTCTCGTGGCAATTGATGGAGATGTTAGTATGGCCTCGCCCTTCAGGTCCGTCAAGGACGCATCATGCGTTGCTACTGGCACCAAAGGCAAAACAAAAGGTAAGCTTTCTTCGTGTTTGATGTGTCCGATCTGCTGATTTCCTTTCTCAGAATACAAGAAACCCCGGGATGACGATGAGAACGTTCCGCCGGTGCCACCTATGGATATGATTCCCAGCACACCGGACCTTTCTGGCTTAGCCATCACGAAGGGAAAGTCATTAGCCTCCCCCGGCTCACCAAGCAAGCGACGGCAAGGCGCGTCTCACTATAACGACAATGACTCAAGCCCATCGAAGCGTCGCATAAGGACTGACAAAGTAGGCCTAAAACCAGAGGAACGAGGCTTGCTGTTTGGCAATAGCACGAACCAAACCATTGGCCTGGACGACTTTGCAGAGACCAACAATAGCTGCATAGCTGATCTGTCAATGCAAGACCTCAACAGCCCTCCGCGACCAAAGAACGTGACGAAGGCACGCTCAAAGACGGAGAGAACTAGTAAAATACCCCTTTCAGAAACTGCGTCTGGGGACCGTCCACAATGTTCGCAGAGTCGTCTGAAAGCTGAAGTCATTATTGAACGAAATATGAACTCAGGAGTGGCATGCACTTGATATTGCTTCATTTTACTATACATACGCAGTAAATTATCATATTCCAGGATGGATGAAACTTGTTATGCGGATCAACAGATTTGGCGAAAACAAGGGAGGACACAAAGGATCAGCACGACAAATTCTAAGATTACAATCGCCAATGCCCATTCGTCGTCAATCTGTAATTAGCTCCGACACACTCCAATCTTCAAAACTGCCATCAGGAAGATAACGTCGGATGATAAGGGGAATTTTTCGCTGCGATAGCTCCTTGATAGCGATTTGCAGCGCATCCGTTTCACCATCGAGAGGTACGAGAACTGGGGCGTTCATACTATAGGGACGTTAAGTGCACAGTTCTAGTCCAAGCTGTGTTTCAAACCTGATTTGCAGCGCCCTCGTTCCCAGTATCCGTGCTCGCTCGTACTTGGTTAGGTACGGTGTCGTGATTCGAACTTTGTTCGGTTGTCGTTCCCCCGCTAAACCTGCCCCAACAGCGACTGCCTCGTCACCATTAGCCATCTCCTGGTCTTGCTCTGCGCCATTGACACCGTTCATCTGGTTGCCATCATCTCCGATAGCAGCCCCGTCACCCTCCTCGCCCTGATTGGCACCTTCGCCCTCTTGACCAGCATTGAGCAAGTCATAGTCGTTGTCCTAAAAGCCCAAATCACACCCGATAGCGCCAATAAATATATTGAACAGAGAAATCTAGCAGTAGATGTACACACAAAGGTATCTTCAGCGTAACTACAATCATAGTAAGAACGGCAAATATATGCGGTAGGAGGCACATAACATACCTCGGACCATCATAATCATAGTCATCACCACCACCGCCGCCATAACCATCGTCCGACATTTTTCGAGAGGAAAGGGATTGTTGAATGTGGGATAAAGAGCGTCCGAAAAAAAATGCGGTGGATGACAGACGAAGGTGTCGGAGTTTGAATGGCGCCTAACTTCAAGACCACCATTGCTTGACTTGGTCGTTTCCAATGAAGTGAAAGAGCCTGCTTTTACCGGAGCTTCGCTTCTCTTTCAATGTCAAAAATCGACTTCTTTGTGCTGCTGTGGGGTCTCATTGGACCTGAATTTCGCAGCAATATATCTGGAATTCTAGGTCTAAGCCAGCTCAAACCAGTGGATGTCGTCTGCTCTACGTTATCTCCATTGCAACGCCGACTCTCTCGGGCCCGACCGTTTCTAGTTGCTAATCTGGCAGGACTGCGCGTGGACAAGCAATCATATATACTTAAATGGCCTGCCTGATGATAGCAAGTGATCCCTGAGAATTGCTTGAAGATCTCATTTTCACCGGAAATCAAGGATTCCGCAATCATACGGCTGCTCAATATAGCTTCTTAATTTCTCAATCAAGAACCATGCCAGGGTGGATGACGGGGCCTCAAACCATAGAGGTCAGATAGAATATTCGTTTGCGCGGAGATTGTCAGTCTACCTTTTTGTTTGAAGATCTTGCCGTGGCACATTGACCAGACACAGGGAAAAGAGAATATCGTCCTTATTCCCCACGCATAGCGGTACCGGTCCGCGGAGGGCACTCAAGGACCGGGAGTGCGATGGATCTTGAAGTTGCTTCGGAATTGACATGACACCAGACATCTCTGTAGCGAGATCGTCGCTACTGGTCGGGCATCGAGAAACGTTTCTTGCTGTACGCGAAAACCCAGTGGAACTGTGAACGAGCTGTGATACTGTTGGAGGGTGTGATGTTTGGAAAGTGGATCAATATTTACTGCATTTATTTTCTTTCTTTTTTTTAATCTGAAAGCCGGCCGACGGTCACCGCCCTTTTCTGTCCCAATCATCTCTCTCCTCTGCTACCACCATCGCCCTTCCACCCCCACCTCCAGCCTTTCCATTATTCACTTTTCTCTACCCAGAACTATTATTTCTATCCATATGCCAGTAAAGTCTTCGACCGCTTCACGCGCTTGGGGAACTCGTTTTGATTCGCTTCCTTCAACTTCGCCGCCATTGTCTCCGAGCTCTTTCGACCACTCCTTGCGTGACGTTGAAACTGCCAACAACGGCCAAGCTCCTTTCGACGCGTCAAATAAGCAGAAAGAAGAGAAAATGCCCCACGACGCCAGCGTTTTTGTAGGAAGGTAACAATTTCCATCCACCTTTCACGGCAGTTCTCATCGTGTCTTCCAGTCTTCCCAGCAACATAGACCAGCCGGAATTGGCCCGTTCGTTGTCTCTGCACCTATCGGAACATGCACAAGTCAAGAACATCAAGGTAGTTCGCGACTCCAAAGGCGGTGTCTGCGCTTTTGTACAATGCGAGGTTCGTCCCTTTTCCACCGCATATATGCGCCCTATTTTCTTTGTAGTGTCGCGTTCGAGCCTTCTTTCTGATTTGCTTCGCCATTAGGACGCAG
The DNA here is from genome assembly GCA_030407005.1 of Desarmillaria ectypa. Classification (NCBI taxonomy): domain Eukaryota; kingdom Fungi; phylum Basidiomycota; class Agaricomycetes; order Agaricales; family Physalacriaceae; genus Desarmillaria; species Desarmillaria ectypa. Next base: position 2,551,154 of record JAUDYN010000003.1, on the reverse strand, counting down.
CGGCCGCGACTAGCCTTATACACATTCTTCATTCCACAGAGCCTAAGCCTTTCTTGGGTCGCCACTTGCGCTATGAGCCGGCAAGGGCCTTCAGGACCTTGTTGCTATCTTATCGGTTAGTTCATCAATAGTTTCATATGTTCCGTACTTACAGTCCGTTCTTAGCACACCGATGCAATTTATCCCTATCACGGATGGCGACGCTGTCCCCGGAGAACATAATCGGGGAAAACATGTAGAACTGGACCTTCCCTACGCCATGAGACTGTGGAGGCCAAGAAATTCCAAGTTCCGCCGCCTTTTCATTTTGCCACGCCAATCTAATACAGTCTGCCAGATATCTTGCCCTTCTATACAACGCAGAAGCTGTCGAAGCTGAGAACCAAGCTTCTGCGTCTAAAAGCCGTTTCAGCGGCGACTCTTGTGGTGATCAAGTATCGCATCAAGTATTGCATCTACAGCCAGTTACGTGTGATGCTGAAGTGAGTAAACGTTCCTTTTCGCCCTTCCTTCCAGGAGTCGAAGGCACCCGGCGGTGACGAAGATTCTCTTGCTTCGCTTCCTTCTCCTCTGAATTCTATCATAAAACTGAATACATTGTTCAGACTATCAAGAGGATTTGTTTTCATTTCGGACCACTAGAGCAGTTCCGGCCATATAAGGTTGAAGACGCGACAGGTAACGCTATACCCGGTTGAAGTTCCATGGACTTTTCTGACATTTTACATAGATTCTGAAGATGACAGTCTTCGAAAACAATTTCCTTATCCCCACGACGGACCTCGGTCTGCTTCGATGGATACTTGTTGTTTTGAGGTGAAATGGGCACACAGGGATGATTGTGTCAGTGCGCTGATGGTAAGAACGCTCATCTTCGCGTCAGATCCGCTGCTAACACTTCGGGAATTACAGACTCTGCGTCGAGTCCCACATCTGACGGTGACCTGGGCACACCAACCTACATTTCATGAACGACAATCTCCCTATCAGAATCGCTCTTCTTCTTCCAACGCCGCCTTTTACCCGATGTATTTGCACGACCAGGGCCACGTGAGAGGCAGCCCGCTCGCCGCATCTCTCTCTAGCGGATCTCGAAGGGACTCTACAACAACTGAGGAATACAGCTGTGCTACGAGGAGTGTTGGAGAGTGGAATGGCTTGCCTCAAGCTGCTCGTAACGGGGAATCAACTTTTGCCTCCATCAACTCCACTCTCGTCGATACTTCGATGCCTAATTCAGGATCATCATCACAGGGCGAGTGGAATGAAATGGACTTTCCTCCTCTTGTTGATGTTAAGGAACGCAAAACAGATTTCAGTGGCGTTTGGGGTGAAAAGAAGGCAGAAGACGAGAGAGAAGATAAAGGAGATACCAGAGAGATTGATGGGTGAGCGGTTCTCGGCCTCCGTCAGAACTTGATCGTTACTAATAACGTGCTCGCGTTGCGGTCGAACCCTTAGGTTGGCATCTACCATGGGGGTCGTTTCCTTGTCTGACACGCCTCACGTCACGTACGATATGTCGGAAGAACCGTTCGCTGCCGAAAAAGAAGAGAACCCAGCGGGGTACCAAGACATTGAGCAGGAGTTGGATATGCCCCCGACTCCTGGGTTGGGGATGTCTCCCATCACACCTCGGACCCCCGGAGTGATGTTTCCCGCGACACCCACCAGTACGATTGGTGACTTGCATGGCATAGTTTCGTTCAATGGGTATGACTCAAAGGACAAGAACGGCTATCCAGAGGAGCGTACTCGTGAAGAGAGGTTACTAGACCCGACGACCTTATTCGTCGGGGGGTTGGAAATGTATGGTCCAGGCGCTTGGGATGAAGAGAAGGTCAGCAACTTCTTCCGAAAGTTCGGTGGGCTGGAGAGCGTCAAGGTAGTCAGGCCAGGTATGTTTTCATGCCCAGCGACAGCGCCACACAAAACTTCACTAATATTATGAAACTCAGTGAATGGTCGTGCTGCCTTTGCTTTCGTGAAGTTCGACAACACCGAATCGCCTGCTCGTGCTGTTTTTGAAGAGGTTCAGTTGCTCTTTTTCCCGCGCTTAGCTATCTTTTACTGATTTTTACGATGATAGCACAATCGAGTTTACGAGGGTCGTGCCATGCGTGTTCAACTTCGGGATTGTAACCCGCCCCGTAGCAGCTGGAAGTACGGCCGGGGGCGTGGACGTTACCCTCATCACAACGTTATGCCTCATCGGCCCTATGGTGAGACAAATGAGATGCACTATCACAGGGAGCATAATCTTCGGACCGACATGGTAACTCCTGGGGAAACACCGGCAATGCCTGCCGTCGATGCTGATGCCTCGCCAGCTTTCGATGTAGGTACTCAACTAGACGATACGGCGTCTAAGAGGAATTCGGAGGTTCCGAGCAATACAGAGACTGTATTGACTGCTGCTCATGATCAAGAAGCAGCGAAAATTCTTGGGACAACGGAAGCGCCACCGCCGACCGAGAATTATCGCGAATGGTATGATGCCCTTGAACCGTCACCGACAGAGACCTCGTCACCGGTCACTCTCAATCCTGCTGTGCCTTTTCCTGGTGCTGGCAGTGCGAGTGTTCAGTTTCCGATGCCAGCTGGAACATATTATCCACCTCCGCCTTGGGTTCAACCTTACACTCCACAAATGCAGTACCCAGTTCCTTATTTCGCAGGCCCTGCCATTCAAGCCGGATATGCTGTTTCCCATCCTTCTGCCCCGGGATATTCAAGTGCCACAGGTTCTGATGCCAATGGACCCATATCTACGCCCCAAAATCTATGGGCGATGGGCATGTATGGTGTACGTATTTGCAGATTTCTTATCGTTGCGTTTATTGATGGCGTTTCAGGCATATATTCCCTACCCTGCCTTCCCGTCGAGGCCGACTCATAACGCTGACTCGTCAGCGCCTCAGCAAGCGCATGTGCAGCAACCTCCTGTGATACCGACGGGATTCATACAGAACGACCAAGGCACTCTCATCGCAGTCTACCAACCTGAAGCTATTGATCAATATATGACCGGCGGCCAGGTTCCTTCTCCGCCTAACAGCGGTCAAGCTCCAGCGCACACCATGAACAACTGGACTCCCTCCCCTGCTCCCACTTTCGGAGTCCCTGGCCAAGTGCCCCCGAGGATGTCTATGCAAGCTCGTCAAATGCTAGCGCCTCCAGGAGGCATAGGTTGGATGCCAGCCAGTCAATCCACCATTCCCTTTCCCGCTTCTGGATCTCATCAGGCGATGACACCATCCGGCAGTATGCCTCTCCCAAGTACAACGACATTCCGTGCCAGCCATGATCTTAGTGCCAATCATCTTAATCCATCTTTGAGGCGAAACACGGGCCGTCGAGACCAGCAGTTTAATCCCAATAGGAACAGCAATCGGCCCCTTTCAAACCGCCACAGTCGACCGAACGGCAATAATGTGGGCCTAGGATTCAACGAAGGTCAGCCACAGCGCACAATGCCTTTCCCCGTTCAATTCTAGGTGATATCTGCTGTATACATCTTTCCTTTCGATTTCATTCGTCTCTCTTTTTCATTTCATTTCATGATCTTCGCCCTTCTCACTCATTTTCGCTGTGCATAAACACAAAAACCCCTTATTTTGGACCGTTCATCTCTTTGATTTCTTACATCTCGTTATTCTTTCAGATTTCCTGTTCATATTTTGCACACGCCTACCACCACGATCTCTACAGTCTATGTCGTATTCTGTTTTCTGTTCCCTTTCATGTTCGCATCTTTCTTAATGTTTTTCTTTCGCCCTGTGCGAACAAAAGCTTGTCTATCCAAGTCATGTACTATGGATTGCATGTGCATATGTTTCTGTTACTGTACACATCATCCCGCATTTCAAGCTCATCGCATCCACTCTCATGCTCTTGTCAAGACGCTCTGTACTGTATCATATCCTCATTTTCCCACATCCTACATCGTGCACTCACTTTCATTATCTGTATAGTATAATGTAATATCATGTTCTGTCTGGCTGTCAGCAGATATATGTTGGAGCCGCTTTGTTCCTACGCTTAATTTCTCGGGTGTTGGACCTCATCAATCTTCCTTAGCCAGTCACCGACCTCCATCCAGAACAATCTTTGACGGGGAGTGGACAACCAAAAGGGTACAATAGAAGCGTGAGTGGTGTCAGAGACTTCATGCGTTTGCCACACGCCAAGTTCCGGAACCGAAGGTTTCGAAAGTCGGTCCACAGGGTAATGCCGACACCTCGTCAGTCTAAAGGTCCCAACGATGTCAAAGTATTGCTGTCTTTAGTGAAGATTTAATTACCTGTATGGTAGAGGATGCCATTGAGAAAAGACCGGTACGACACCGTCATTTGCCCGATATTCATCGCCCAATTCTAAGGGCGAAAGTCTTCTCATGTATAACCCTTGCTCAACGTCGGGTCCGTATCCATTTCGACTAGATTCGGCGTCTGCACAGTCCATACAGGTATCCACGCTCAGATCTCTGCCCTGAAGTTGTAGAAATGACGGTACCGGCAAACGCTGCTCAAATCAAACTTTACGATGAGCTGAGACATGGGGAGGACCGAAATTGAGTATTTGAAGGCTGGCGTATGAGTATTGTGGTCGGCGTCTTTCCACGTCTCAAGTAAAAAGACTTAGTTGTATGTCCCTCTTCTCCGAGGAACGGATGAAACTACTTGCCATGAATGCCGCAAAGCTCTTGTAGAATGTTCCTGAATTGGGTTCGCCTTCCTTTTTAGCCTCCCTCTCGTCTGTGGCCATAAAGGTAACATCAAATGGAGCTGCGTCTCGGCTCGTTGCCCAAGAACTCTTCCATAGTTCTCGGAGAAATCCCGAGAAGGGTATTTCGTGAAATGAAAGTGCACGAGATTCTGAATGCCAGATGTCAAATGATTCAGGCAAAAGCGGTTTGAGGTATGCGATTACATGTACAACTTTTGCCATGAAATCCCCGATGGACCAGGGGCGCACGGCAGGTGCGCCATCTATATGTTCGCCAAGGGTGTAGACGATAGGCGTGCCTCTGAAAGGAGAAGAAACTGAAAACGCTGAGAAGCCGTTCCTCCGCTAAGCTTTTCATTCGGAAACTTACTGGTAGTGATTGACAAGATCATATCTGGATGATTAGGACCTCCGAAATAGCCTTGTTTCAAAAGGTACTGTAGCTTGATTATCGTGGGGCCTCCCTGATACGGACGTGATAATTATGCAAAGTAGGGCCAATTGCGTATTAATTACCATAGAGTGGCCCAAGAAATGGAGCGGGCTATCTCTTGACCATTGCGGATATAGACCATTGCGGTGCTTGTAGCCGTGTCAACCGTGTCTATGAGTTTTGCTATGCTGTTCGCCATAGTCCACTGAGTGTACGGCATCATGAGTGTTGTGCTCTCAAACTGAATAGTAGGGTACCTGTTCCACCCATCAGCTGATTGTAAAGCTCACAGGCCCTGTCATACAGAGAGCTTACAGGCCCTACGCTTTAAAAGAAGTGATGAGAAGATCTATGGCATGCCGTTACTGTGCAAATACTTACCTGGCAAAGAAGACCAGACGTGTCTCCGAGCTGGAAGCGTTGAGATACTGCTCGAAATTACCCCATACAAAGGGACCAACTCCTCCAAGGGAGCCCTCGACGATAACCAAAGGTATCATTTCCAGCGTTTCTCAGCGGCGGTTGATGGCGTGCTATTTACACGGTCGGGGTTAGAGTTGGACCGTTGAGAAGGGCTGATGGGTAGCAGTGATGATCATGTGATGATTAATCTCCACACAGACCCAGAGACATTCCTGGTGGCTTTGTAACGATCCATTACCAGTGCAAGGCCTGCCGATCAAGCGGAGGCATTCACAAAAATCCAATGACGTCAGTTAACCTTTCTGTAAATAGCAAAAAGATTGCCTATTTTATTCCATTTGTTCGCACGATGAATATGGCTTCGGCACATCCGGTGCGATGCCTCCCTTACTTTACGACCATGAAACCCGTGCGCCGCTCGACCCGGAATGTAGCGAGGAAATCGTATGCCATCGCCTTGGACTCTGACGAGGATGACATCCGCAATGCTGCGCTCGACTTGCCTTTGAAGCGGTCAGCCAGTCCATCTGCCGGCGATTATGGCCCAGCAGCAAAGAAGAGGCGAAATCTTCGAGGGTTTCTTCAGATGATGAAGGACGTCCCTTTAGATGTTGTATATGAAGTCAGCGCATGCATCTTTACCAGTTATAACAAAGCATTTTACCATGAGCTGTAGGTTTTTGGACACCTGGATCCCCTGGACTTGTTACAGCTATCAAGGACGAGCAAGCAACTCCGCCGTCTCCTCTTACAGGATTCCGCTAGATCCGTCTGGAAGACCGCTCGCTCTAATGTAGATGGCTTGCCCGATATACCGCCAGATTTAAACGAGGCGCAATACGCTCAACTCCTCTTTGGAACATACTGTCAGTCCTGTCTGAAGCCTAGCCGACGAGCGCAATGGGAGACGCGCACACGCCTTTGCAAGAAATGCTTCCTCGCTTCCTCAGAGTATGCTTACCTCTTATTGTTTAGAACTTCTTACAATCCACCTTGACAGTTTTATCGATTGGATGAGTCCACAAATTGACTCCCAATGGCGGCTCTACAACCCCCTCGTTTCTATGGATGATGGAAGAGCGAGTGAGTTTACTACTTTTTTTCCCTTGGTATACTTTCACTGATGATGTAGTGTACTTTCGATACCATCGTCTGTATACTCAAAAGCTGAAGCAATCTTACGAGGAAGTTAAAGATGACTCCGAGCAATTGCAGCAGTGGCGTGAGAATGCTAAGATGGCCTATAAAAGTATTAAAGAGGTGCATTATCTTGGTCAATTATTCCAATGCGAACTCAATAATAAGATATCATCTAGCACGCGGAGAAATGCGAATTCTGGTACCAGAGCCGCGTTGAACGTCGTGGCAAAGAGCTCTTGGCTATCCGATTTAAACGACTTAAAGAGTAAGTTTTGAGAACCTTGCCAAACGGATACCTTGATTTTGTTTTGCAGTATATCAGATCGACTAAGAGCTCTCGGTTGGGCAGAAGAGATCGAGAAAACAGACCCTACTGCTCTACTTTCACACAAACTTATATGGCAACCAAGGCCTTTAACTGACCGAAGTATGTCGCGGTTCTAGCATGTCGTATCGCTGGCTTATATTCACTTTTAGTCTGGGCTGGTATAGAAGCAGCCATGGTGGCATATATGGAACAGCTAAAGGCTAGTCGTCTTCTCGCTGAGAGACTTCGAACTCTAGGCGCACGAGCCAAACTCTTTACAAGGCTCTACAAGGCGTTCTTAGCTACTCAACCTTCCTCCCTGCCATATCCTAGTCCCGTCGACGCTCTAATGTCCGCCCCATTCAAGACAGTCGTCGTCGACACACCTGTTACCCAAGAACTCGCGGAAGCGAGCTTTTCAGATGCCTTCGCCCACTTTTCAGATTATTCAAAACAATGGAAGGAAGCCGCGGACACAGAGATAGGACTTTTGTTGAAAGAAGTTAATCAAGATAAATCTCACCTCCATCTTGCAACGACGATATTCCTTTGCCGTTCCTGCAAGAAGTATATTTCCTACCCTCGTATCCTTTTGCATTCATGCACGACAGTGGGGTGGTTAGTGCCAAACGGTTTAGACGACGACGAGACGGTCCTGCGGAGGAGCGTTCTCCCCATTTTACCTTGGTCAACCCGTGCGGATATGGTGCCTAGCCAGTGGAGGATCGCTTGTCAAGTCATCGAGCTAGTCTGTAATCGTGATCCTAACACGACAACAGCGCAGGACATGAATAAATGGGATCCTGTCTTCACTTGCATTCCCTGTTCGAATGGCTGGGATGGTCGACTATTCATGAGATGGGAGCAGGCCGTATGTATACCATTGCTTTATGAGAATAATCTGGAACTCTTTCACAGATCCTTCACACTATCCATACCGATACCCATGAATCCATTGATGCCGTTCTCAAGCTTGTCACAAATGAGGAAGAATTAAGGCTCTTCAAGGAATTAGAGTCCAAGGGAGCGTCTGAAAGGAAAATAGGTGTTCTTCAACAGGAGGGGATACTGTCAGTCGTTCGGTTGCGCTGTAACCATTGCGACTTGATGTTCATGTCAAGAGAAATGCCCGACCACCTCAGGGACGGGTACGCTTTTACTTGATCTTGCCATGGCTTGGCTCATTTTTTTCAATATCTTCGTTCAGCCATAGCGTAAAGATGCCCTCACCGGGCGATTTCAACTGGCACTCGGATGACAATCGCTTGATCCGCTCAGCTGTGAGGGTTCCGAATGCCTACTTCGTTTGGTGAAACGTCTGCCCGCAGACAGCTACTACTGAGCGCCGTCACGATCACGAGTGCACCGGACTTTCGCAATATGCACCACGCAAATCAGGAAGATGGATCCGTATCCTTGTGTTGAACAACTAGTATACATATATGTACAGACGATCACGAACGAACTAAAACAACAAAACAAGATATGAATATGGAAGGGTGGAATGATGTGTATGTACTCGCAGTGTAAAAGTCCATGCATCAAGAATGAGTGGTGTTACATTGAGAGGGATATGTGGGGATGCTGATGTAATGTTCGTTCACTGATTAGACTGTATACTACTAGCTCATGGCCGACAAGTAGCACATGAGAATAGGATAAATATGGACTCCGGGAATGGTGGCATGCATAAGATGGCCTGAGATGAGTGTCAGTCAAAAAAGGGAGATAAAGACCATTTGGACTCACGGCATAATTTGTTCGTCAGGCAGATTGCATAGAATGGGGCATAATTGATCATGAAATATGGTCGTTTTCTGAAGCAGGTCGTAGCTGAAATCCGATTAGATAGGGGGTAGTCGGGGTAGGTTGCTGTATAGATGCTTCAAGGTACTACGAACCACATTAGGTGGCATGAAAGATATCTTGTTTTGAGAAGGTTTACCAAATCACAGGATCTCGGGAGTGGGTATGTCGATCAACGCTTATTGCCAGCGTACCACGACAGATTTACACTGCCAACGCCGGCTATACACACCTTGGCTCGAAGGCGACACACCTACAAAGGGAACCTACTCAGAGGGGGCGCGTGCTTAAGATGGCTCTGACTCACCGTATCCGCAACTTCGGCACTCCGAAAATATACATGGAGGTCACCGTTTGGCATTCGCATGATCTGGCTAAGTTCGCCAAAGGACTGCAAGAGCGATGCAGTCAGAAAAGGAGAGTTGTGGACAGCATGCATTCTCACCTCACACCAACGCTTCACACCCTCGAATCTCCGCGTGTCATCGGGCCCAATGCCGCTGATGATGAGTTTCTTCTTCTTCGAATTACGAGTACTTAAAGAGGCGAAGAACACACGGGGCATAGTGCCTCCCTTTCCAGACGCCGAAAAGGCTATCTGAGGACTGGTGGGATTCGCCTTTGGCGAGCGTGCGCCAAACTCTCCGACGCCATCTTCCTCGATTGGAATATTCGCATCCGCGATATACCTGGTGGATAATGGCACCCTGATACTGCTGCGTGCCTTCTTAAGCTTCTTAGGCATGACGGGCTTGACAGGCTCCAGGCCAAAGTTGGAACTGCACGAGGACAGTGACTCTTTGTGAAGGCCATAAAATGCGCCGCCGTGGGAAACTCCATGAAAGCGGACAGAGTCGGCGAAGGAAACCTGGGATACGGGGATGCTGAGGTCGGAAGTAGAAGTGACGGTGGTTGTGATGGTGGATGAAAGACTCGGACGAGAAGGGGTATAGACGATGTTCTGTGACGGGGTAACGGAGGCCTGGGAAGCAGTGGCCTGAGAAGAAAAGTGGCCGAGGACGCATGGACGCCATTTAGAAGAAGAGGGAGACCGGGGCACGGAGCTGCTCAAGGTGGGCGGGCTTGAAGACCGTTTCTGCTGACGAGAAGACGGTGCAGTGCCGACACGAGATAGAAATGACGTACGAGTTGGCGTTGCTGACGATGTCAGTGGTGGAAGAGAAGAGAAGAGCGCTCGTGGGGGCTGGAAAAAGCGCGTGCTTCGTGGACTTGAAGGTGTCTTGGAAAAGTCAGATACGCCCAAGTCGACAGCGTCAAAATACCCACCTGGACCTCTGCCGGAATATCATCATCCTCCACAAAGTCATATGTATTGAGCGTGACTGCCGATCCTTGTGCATCCGGATGCATTGGATCAAGGTACTGATGTGATGATAAAGCAGGGATGGCAGAAGACAGTTCACGTATCAGCGTATCAGGGACGTCCTCGAGGGTGGGTGCATGTCTCTGCTGTTCCTGCAGCCATTTATCGAAGAGGCTCGAATGACAACGGTGGGGCTGCATGACCAAGGGCGTAATATTGAAAGGATCCTCCTCCAGTAGTGTATATGGTTGATCGTTCATAATGGCTGGATTCATAAAACGCCTGTTACTCGACTGTTTCCCGGGCTAAAGCGAACACAAAGCGCACCTCGTTACCTGTTCGTTCAGTCGTTACTCTCCGAGGTGGTACACTGGAATATGCCAAAGTCGTGAAATGGGGTCCTTGAAAACAAATTACAGAAAATAAGGGAGGTATGAAAGGCAAAAAGACAGCATGGAGAGAGTAAGGAGAAGAAGGGCAAGCGGCGTCGACGCGTTGTTTACCGAACTTCAACCACTCCCTTTTCGGGTAATATTCGGATGCAATTGCCGCAACGTGCAAAACTTTATCGCACCTCGCCTCCACCCAGCCCTGGACATGACACGAAAAATTAAGCCGTTACCAATTGGCATCCAGCACGTTGAGGTCCTATATTCGCCTTGGGTTGTGGGCACAGTCCCTGGACAAATATTCTAATACCTGTACGCATAGATCTACCATTTCATGGTTTACTGTTTCGTTCAACACGGAAATTAATACCAGAAGGAATATCTCGCCACAAAGCAGATTGCGCGTAGAAGACGAGCCCGACAGCTTTATTGATCGATTGGCTTCCATACAGCAAAGCGGGGGCAGTTCAATGGTTGTCAACCCTGAAAGGCAAGCCTCGTGCCGCTAGTACTCCATTGGTTGTATCTTCCGAGCGACTAAAAAGCTGCAATAAGAAACTGTCAAAAAGAAATGTCATTCTAATTTCGGCGACATGCGGAATTTCTCTTTACCATCATGGCCTAGCCGCAAATTTGCAGTATTTTTTGAACAATAGACTTGAATATCTGAGCCGAGGGCGTGGATTTATACCGCTCCAAGACACGAAAACCTGGCGCACCATCCATCTGCACCGTTTCACTCGCATCAAGCAAAGTCACCAACTCTGTGTCAACCGGTAGGCTTCCGAGGAAAGACAGCCCTTCTCTTCTCGCCATATCCTCTCCTCCACCCGTGGAGAAAACGTTACTGATCTCTCCACAGCACGGACAGACATAGCCACTCATGTTTTCAATGAGACCCCACACAGGAAGGTTCACAGCTCTAGTGAATGAAAGACACTTCATGACATCCATGAGTGCGACCGCCTGTGGGGTAGTTACGATGACGGACGACAGCTGTGAATGAACTGGCGCCATGTGTTCAAGGAGAGACAAATGCTCGTCCGAAGTCCCTAAGCACAAGTTCAGTGAAGGGTAAGAATAGATAAGCTCTTGACATACCGGGAGGTGTATCGATGACGAGATAATCTAGCTCTCCCCACCGAACATCGCTGAGAAACTGCCGAATCATCCCATTCTTCTTCGGCCCTCTCCAAACAACAGAATCTCCCTTGTTCTTAAGCAGGAAGCCGACGCTCATACAGGCTAGTCTGGCTTCGCTACCATCGGCGTAAACAGGAACCCATCCATCAGTACTTTGGTGGACACCATGTCCATCCAAGCCTAGCATCCTCGGTATTGACGGTCCAGTTAAATCGACATCCAGAATGCCGACACGGGCCGTAGGCGAACTGGCATACAGACTAAGCGCCAGCTGAGCGGAAACCGAGGATTTGCCTACGCCCCCTTTGCCAGAGAGAACGATGATGATGTGCTTGACAGACCGGAGCCGCCTGGATACGGGAGTGTCTTGGGATGCCATGTAATTTAATGTGAAGACTTGGAGGCGATCCGGCGTCGCTGACTTGAAGATGAAACAACATGAAAGCAGCGGAAAAAAGAATTTTAGATGCTGACTCAGAGAATCGGTAAGCAGCCTATAGTGACGACGTGCTAACATATATCGGCCCGATTTGCCCCGCTCAACTTTACCACCCACCACGACCACTCTTGCGCACTTCATGTTCTGAGGATGGAGTACGCTCATAATACCATATTGGCTCCGTCTTCGAGCAAGATGACTTCAACGTAGAATCTAGTGTTTTGTATGTGCCATACTGCTCCTTCAACAGATATCAACAGAAGGCATGCAACAATCTCATCGCTCAAACGTACCGTTCCGTAGACATGGCTGTAATACCACACCTCCGACAGAATGGTACCATTCGAACACCCCAAGTAAGGAATCGCAGCCGTCTGTGTTGCGATGGTGGTCTGGATCTGGTCAAGCGTGTATGCCGTTCTGTTGGAAGGTACGATCCCGGCACTGTCTTGACATCAGCGTAGCCCGAAGAGAAGGGAAGGTATAGTTCCTCCTTACGAAGCCAGGATATCAAAAGTCGGATACTGATGAAACGCTCTGATCACAGCGTCAAAAAAATTGACCACTTCCTCGTAGCGCCGATAAGAAGCACCATAGCAGGAAACATCGAACGTCGACGTGCACGTCGCATGCTTGGAGAACTGAATAAAAAAAATGCGGGAGAATCCTCTATAAAATGGAGACAGCCATCAAACCTCATGAGCCCACAGGTCGACATTTGGCGCGCCCTGATTGATCCAATAGGTGTTCACTGACATGATATCAATTAATTCGGTCGTTGCCAAGCTGACGTTCGCGTAGAGATCCACCACTCACTAAAATCCAATAGATCATCCCTGCCAAACGACTCCACGAGGGTATTCACGCCAGGCCCTGTGTACGCCGGTACGATGGTTCCATCAGGTAGCGTCGACGGCGAGGGTTCCGGGTCATATTGGCGTGAGAGATCGCAGTACTGCTCGTACGATCTAGGTTGACCGATGTCATTTGGCATACCCTATACAGAAGACAACCCACCCATCGCAATTATCCGGCCATAAGCCATGGATTGTCCAGCTTCCCTTGGGCAGCAACTGCCCTTGTTTCTCCAGCCCCGTATACCTGCTCCAGAACTGCGTAACAAGTACCAGTCCGCCCGGAGTGGGGGAGCAACACGTATTGGCGATGACGGTCGTGTTTTCACAAGAGTATGTCGGCGTCTGCAGTGAGCAGCTTGAGATATTGGGATAGGTCGTGGGCACCTGATAGGCGTTCACCACCAAAGCCAACGACACGACGAACGAGAGGTAGCGGTTCACTAGCATGGTAAGTACCTACGAGCTGGGTAACGCCACAAAAATCAGGCTATATATTGGTTGCGACCCGCCGAAATTACAGACGAACGTGCTTATCAGAGCGTACACCATGAGGACACTGGAGCTGTCTGCAAATGGACGACCGTGTCATGCGGCTGAGTGCCGGGCTATTAAGCCAGCCCTGCACGAGCAGATCAACAGGTACAGGGAGGATGAATGTGGAGGGTGGGAATTTCGTTGACTTTTCATTGGCAGAATGAATGATTAGTATACGATGTGGCAAATAACGGTCCGGTATCCAAGGCAATAAATCCTCTAACAATCAGCTAGGTAATCAGTGAGAGCATCGTACTCGTCCTGGTCGACACTGAGATCATAGTAATGTTTGACAGTTACCCAGGCCCGGACGTATGTGCAGACATAGCTGTCGAGAGGGTCCATCTATTTCGCTGGGTCTAAATAATGGTGTACGCGAAGGGTAGGAAACAAGAAGAGACCTGTGGACAGGACAGGTCGTTAGCAAAGTCCTCTCGTTCATCGTCCGTCCAGTACCTCGCGCCGGAGACCCACGCCTATAGCTATACTTTAGTAGCTATGCTGTAAAAGTCGATATCAGACAGTTTACGCACTTCTTTCAGTGGAACGACATGGTCCTACAGAAAAGGTCGTTCAGAACTTTCGAAATAATAATTTTAAAAAGCCACTTCTTTGACACTCACAATGTCAAGATCACTGACCAGAGTATCGCCACGCCGTCGTAGGGGGAAAATCTACATACCAGACTTTGCGGAACAATCGGAATTCTGTACGATGCTGATTCCACGTTAGTACTCTGTCTTTGCCCGGTTCATCATATGCATACGATGTCGCATCTCGTGCCAATACCTCTGTGGGGCATCTACTCAGTAAGAGAAATGCTGAGGAAGAGGCACCTACTCTCCCTAGTATCGCATTTTCCGGAAACTAACAAATCATATGAGTAAGAGTCTTTCCAAGGAGAGTAATCACCCAAATGATGATCCAGTGATTGAACAAATCCCTATCATATGCGGGTGAATTGCTCTCGACCTCGATGGTCACTGACACATCAGCGTTGCCCACAAATCAAGAGGAAGGGAAGATACAGGATTTCAAGTACGTCCTGGCAGTCGACGCGCTGACTGGCACAGGTAGAGTGCACTGCTGCAAATCGTTGGATCGACTCACTAGCACAGTCATAGCCAGGTTGAAGAAGCTGAAAAGAGCGAGGGCCTTGAACGAAACCATCTTTGGATCTGAGTACGGGTAGAAAACATCCAATCCGAGTATTCAAACTCACACACGAACGTTTAATGACGACGCTGAATTACCTACATCCTAACAGTTCCTACGGCCCCATGCCTTTAATCTTTGCCTCTATGAGGCAGGTGTGTACCAACTCGCTACCAGAACCACAGGGATGTAAACAATGAAATGGTACTCCATTCCCTGCATTGGGTATGATACAATCTACACATGCCCGGAGCTAAACCTAGGCGTACTTCTGCTTACAATAAAGAGACACTTCCTACCTGAATTACAACGACCAACGGAGGCAACAGCCTCACACAGAACGGAGGTCGTTCCTCTTTAGCGCCGAATCAACAAAGCACTATGCTTTGGAAGTCGTATTGCTCGTATAGCGAGGAATTACCGAGATAGCTTAGATTCCTAGTTCTTGTGTTGTGCAAGAGGCACAGAATGGGGAAGCGGAAGATAGCTTGCCCAGAAAATACTGCACTATTCCATTCATATTGTCCATCCGGCTCTCTTTACCATTGAAGCCAGACCCACGACCAGAGCTTGGCACGAGAAGTGTGATGAGTGCATAAGGTCAAACCAAATTGAACGGGCACCAGAAAAAAAGCATTTCCAGGACGCAAACGCCAGCTCGACGGTTCTCACAGACTCGAGAGTCCGGTCCCAAAAGAACATAGACCATTGGGTGTACTGCAACAGACTGGCAGGATATAGTTGATCAATCTCAGAGCAAAATGCGGGATAACTACGAAATCTAGCAGCTGAGCTGAAAATAAGGCTGGCGATGATCGTGGTGAAAGGCAGGCACAGGGGCTAATTTCCCTGTATATCGGAAATCGGACCGGTGCCTCAGCTCAAAAACTTTGAATCAACTTGTCTCGCCCATCTCTCCACCGGAAGCTGCCTAAGACTTGGTCCTTTTCAGTTTGCAGCATCACTCTTTTACTGGTTATTTTTTTATCGACAAACGAACTCAAGCTTCAAGTCTCGCAACTTGAAGGCCTCTGTAAGTCTACCCCTGATCCGCATATTGAACTAACGCGCCGACTCGTAGGCACGTACAGTAAACGGGTAATACTCGTTCAGAACAGCACTAAACTTCTACCCGTCTTTAATTTCATGATGTCGAACACGAGCCTTTCTCGCTTTGAACAGGCGTCCGGTTACCTCGTCCCTATTATTGATCCCTGTACCGAGCCATTCACTCCGAATGACTTTACTCATTACGAATACATGGCGCGGAGTTACATCGAAAGTGTGGACAACATATAACCTCATAGATACGTCCACGCCCTTTCTGAAGGGTTCAGGGACCCCCTTATCAAGGACTGGTTCATGGCAGATATGCACCATCTTTGCTCATTGAATTTGACGGATTTCCTTTTGGCTATGCGAATGGAATTTCTTCCGCGAGGCTGGGATAGGAAGTTCCGGGATGAAATACCTTCATCCTATCAAGGAGAAGACGAATCCGTCACAGCGTGGATGTCTCGCCTTCGCCTAGACAACACTCTTCTTCGACACACATACTTTTATCTTACCAATGACGGACTCCTTGCGCATTTCAAGTCTCGTCTTAACAAGTCCCTCTCTACTGCACACCAACGCCACACCGAGGCAGTAAAGGAAGACGATCTCATGCGGTGGATACTTCTTATCAAGGGCATCGAGGCATCTCAAGACGTTGATGGAGGCAGCGATTCGGATGCTACACAATGTTCGCCAGTAATATTCAAGCCAACAGATCCTCGTTTGAAGCGAAAACGTTCAAGGAGCGAAGACGACGTTCCACCCAAATGATCCACCGTGAGTCTACCACCTTCCGCTTCTGTAACTACAGTTCCCTTAACCCCAATTCCACTTTCTGCTCCCTCTGCCACTCATTCTTCGAGAACGTCGCCCCCCTGAACGTACTTATGCCCATCATGTTAGTCTCCCCTGTCTCACAGATGAACAGCGGGACTGGATGAGGCAGAAGAGGGGATGCTTCAAATGTCGTTGTATATGGGTATTCCATACCTCGCACGAATGTAACAATGGGCTGCCCGATCCCACAACCTATCGAGGCATTTTGCAGCAGGATGGGGCCATTGCGCCGGGTGCGCCGAAACACTATTCTAAGTCGCCACAGCTACCTTATAACGACTAGCACAGGCATTGGAGAGGGTGGGAGTACTGAGATTGTTCGACCTCGTATATCAGTAATTATCAACATTATCAAACAAGATAGGGCTGCTTCCCAATGGTGGACAACCATCTACTTATACGGTTCCTATTTTTACCGCTACGTTATGCCTCACTTATAGCTACATGTACAATATTGGGAAATTCAAGGATGTATGGACACGGGTTGAGCTCGAAGCTTGAAAGACAGTACTAGCAAGAAGAGCATCTCTTACCCTAGTACATGCCAACTTTATCCAGACAGCACATCATTATGTTCTTCTTTGAGCCTCTCAGCCAGTTCTGAGAACTCGTACATACCATATTCTACAAACGGCTCCTCCGTATGTCTTCAATCAGATTTCCGCAATCCACAACATCCAGGTGTTCAAAGACTTGCTCTAACACATCACAATAAAGAAGAGGACCTTGCAGAACACACTTTCCGATTTCGCCACCGAGCGATAGTGTATCGGAAGCGATGTTGATAATCGCAGAGGCGGCGTCTTCGCAAGTTCCACGAGAAGCATCATCGCTGATATGGATGAGTATTCTTTCGATGATTTTATCTATACCTTCCGAGACCTAGGAGAAAGACATCATGAAATGTCGATGACAGAAAAACAAAGGAAACGACAGACTTCGTGTGAGTGATAAAATTGATGGCGCGGCCATAGGTCATCAAGGGAGTGCAGCATACTGTCAGCTTGTCCAACCTCACGAGAAAAAAACGAGGACCTCCTCATCATGTGCTTTTTTCGCCTCTTCGATCATCTTCGCAACCTCAGAGTCGCGCGCGGCTGCTTGCCCATCCTTTTAGAAGAGTAGACGTGTCCATCCGAGCACATTTCGCCGATATCTCGCCGATGTGCGAACCTGGAACTACGGCACCCAGGCGTTTCAGCGGTGGAGTTGGGGCGGCTGGCAGGATTGAAAGTGGACGCCCAAGCAATCGCTGGAGGTCGGTCGCGGACAGTGACGATTCAACCACACTGGATCGGTCTGTGGGACCTTGAGGGTGTAGAGGAAGACATGGATTTGGAAAGAAATGAGTAAGTGGTCTCCAAGATGCAGGTAGTAGCTGTTTGCTCACCAAGTGTTTGCACGGTCTGCTTTGAACATAGTTGGGGCATGTGCATAAGGGCGTGTGATTGACTGTCACCTTCCACTTCTATCATAGTTTTCATTCATCTAACTTCTTGGATGCGAAGTCAGACACACCATCTCGTAGGAGCCTGTCATTATGAACCCGTCGCCTGTGTTATCAGGAAGCTCCCTTCGCTGCCAAACTTCGTGTTCTTGGCTCGCTCTAACCTTTCAGATATTTCGAAATCTAGAGGTATATTTCAAGTAATTTGATGGTTCATGTCAAAGTAATGTCAAAGCATATTTTGGCTTCCCGTCGTACACACCGCGCCGATCCGCGTTCCCGAAGTGTCAGCTCAAACAGGGTACAAGGGCTTCAATGACTCGGATATGCGACGTAAACATGAATCCCCTTTCAAATGTCTATCGAATCAACCATGACGTCGGCGTCGTAGGACATCCTCACCTCTCGTACATCATCAAGGAGATACTCAGTCTTCAATGTCCAGTCAAAGGTTTTTCCAGCGTGCTGCAGAACGGAAGATATGCTTGGTGAAGGTACCTCCCGACACTACCGAGGTTCAAGGTGCTCGTTACAATTGCAATGATAGCGATGACGGCACTTTCACAGGTGAACTGGGACGCGTTTCCATCATCATGAATTATGATCTTCTCGATGATATCGGCAATGGCTTGGTCGACCTTCAGAAAGCTTATTTAACCCAGTGAATGTAAACACCAGAATAGACACGTACTTCATGAGAGCCGTCATATTGTACTACGGTGTTTAAGCTCGTCAAGGGTGTGAAGGGCCTTGTTGGCTTTCTCAACCAGACCGTCATCAAAGTCGGTAATCTCCTCGGCGTGCGCTCTCTTCGTGTCCTCAATCAATTGTGCAAAATCAGGGTAACGCGCCGCCGCTGCAACAAGGTCGTCTCCTTCCTGACTTGGACATTTGAAAAGCTCGAGTGGAAGTGTCGATGCTTGCCCGTTTTGCGGCATTTTCACTGGCGGAAGCGACTAGAGCTGGAAGTTTAAACTATCTTATCGGTGAACGTGTCTCAAGCAAAGTATTGTCATCAAGTTGCGCTCTTTGCTTAACCCTCGTATATTTTGACTGTCCCATACGGCCGGATAATATTTCGCATGTTATCATAGAAATTTTAGGGACCTAGACTGAGTCAAGGGAAAACGTTGGTGTCTGGTAAGTTTCTTCTAATCTGGGGTGCATGCTTTGGGGCACCAAGCCGAGGAGTCCTCGGCCACCGCGGGTCTACTCAGATGGATACATCCCATTCACTGTTTTATTTTAGAACACAGCAGGCGTATGTACGTATGAATATAATTGAAGCAAAACAACCTAGACGTCAAGACGGCGGAGGAATTTTGTTTCAGCGGCATCGCAGAGCAAAATGTCCGACCAGAGGGGAAGAGACCAAGAGACTATTAGACATCAGACCAGCCGCCTTCATCTAGCTTGTACGAGGCTTCACTTTCAGGACGGTCAGGGCTATCGACAAGTTTAGCTACGCGCTCTTCGGCGCGTCCTTCGGAGTTGCTTTGGTTTAGTAAGGGATTTACAGGTCGCAGACAAGAAAATGAACACCTTTACGAAGGAACATCCGCGTCGCAGAAGCGTGCGACAATATGTGTCCACCGATTGGCTTTAATGCCCCACCAGCAACGAATGTCATTGTCGCACCAGGATCAGCTAGTTATGAATTTGGATGTACGTCAGTATGGAAGCCTATATAGATGAGATAACACATACACTGTACTTGATTCGTGAGGAGAATCGCAATCTGTGCAGAAAATTAAAAAAGAACGGACGCAGGGGATGCTACGCACGTTGTATTCCTCTGAAAGCTTAGTTAACCTTGATAGCATCTAAATAAAATATTGTCAGTTTGATCGAGGTCTGAGTTGGTGCTCATCACTAAACCTGAGCCAGCTAGAAGGGTGAAATTAGTCCTGATTTAATGCCCCATATTGACGAGAGAACCAACCTTTTGCTGTCTTTCACTCAACTCTCCTCTTCCACTGTAGTCGACGCGGAAGAGGGCCATGATACTATCAACGATCTGAAAGTGCATCAACAATATACCGAGCCAAAATGAAGGCTAGCTTCGCACCAAGAGCCGAAAGTCTTTGTCTTCGGAAAAACGCAACGAACATTCGTTGATGAGTTCCATCTGAAGCAAGTTCTAGAAGATACGAATCATGGAGCGAAACTCCTGACCTGATGTTCGCTGTTGAATGCGCGGGCTACGGCCGGATCATAAGGAGAGAGGAAATGGGTCCCAGCTATATGGCCTACCATAAAGAATGTTTTCAAGGGCCATGTTGCCATCCACACCGAAACGATCAGCGATAGACCTGATGCGGTCAGGTCGAAAAGTCCCTAATAGAGCTTAACGCGTGGGTCAAAGTTGCGGTAGTTTTATATATACCTTCAGTGTCAATGTATGCCACCTAGTATGCTATCTCTCAACAAATCATCGAAGGTCGAAAGATCAGGAAAACGCACCTTTCCGGACGCGCCACCGAGCTCAGGAGGCAGCTGAGCCACAACACTCATCGTATGTGCCAACTGAGTTTTGCCGGTCCTATATTCCCCATATACTACAAGCAACTTCAGACGCGTTAATTGAAAAGGTCACCAAGCTTACCTTCGGAAACAGATTGCGACAAGATACCTCCTACTCCCAATGAGACTTTACCGGCGAACCGAGGAAATAATGTATAACCTTACCACCCAAAATGCCGTCTACAGATTTACTCCCAGTACTGATAACGAGGACTCTTCGTCGTTTGTCCTGTACTTCAATCCCAGTAGCAAAGGATGAACCCTAGGAACGTTTTTTAGAAAGCTTTTACTGGGAGGCCCACATACTTACCAAAATTTTATGGGCCGCCTCCTAATGATGTCGAGACCAAGCCATAAATGACAAGCAATCAAAACTATGTATGCATACCGACTTTAATCTTCTCGACTTTCGCTTCTGACATTCCCTGACAGACATCAAAATTAAGTATACACTGAACCATTCACTATACAGGAACATACCTTTATCTTGAGAAGTTGGCGCCTGGTTGTCATATTGACACCAGACACGGTGTTGATCGCCGCCGCCTTTAGTTTGAGAATGTCCTGCACATTGATGCCCTGCCAAATGCAAGTAAGGCAAATCTAGACGCATATATGCACGTACCTGCTGTTGCAATTCGTCTACACTATCGAAATACGGGGTCTGCTCAGTAAATGAGTAAGGTAGGCCGGGAATGGCACGAGAAGGTTCTGTACGTCGTCTTCATCGGCGCCACTAGGGCTCCCTGGCCGTGAAGGAGGTGACGATGCCTGAGATGGAGCGCGACGGGGAGGCATAACGGTACTTGGTTGAGGCGAATACGCGAAGTGATGATGGAGATGATAGACGAGAAGGATGAGGAAGGAAGGAAACCCATAGAAAGAACGTGATTTTTGTACGACGCGTTCTTTGTTGCTGTTGTGCCATTGCTTCGTTCTGTGGCGTCGATCACTCTGGGATTTGAACTTGCCGACTACCATCTGAGAATGTTATATGAGTCCCAGGAACAGCGGAATTATTTAAGTATCGCAGAGAGCATAATGCGAACATGCAATTACGTTTCTCAGGGGCCTGCGCATATCCATATTCAAGCGGGACTAGATCCAGGCGTTTTTACTCATCCCGGCTGAGCGTGCCGAAGATATCGACTTCATAAAGTCTCCCATCCCATCCACCGAGAAGATTGACTTTGGTGACTTGCCATGGAATACAGATACACACAGTGAAGAATGTTGTCATGGAACCATAGCGAATGTTGATATCAAAGGGAAATTTTCGCCAAGATCTATTTCTCTAGACATTTTCAAAACATGCTTGCGGATATTGTTAGGAATTCAGCTGCATTTATAGGTTTGAAAATATGGCGCTTACTGCGAAGCAAATCCAAGACATCTGAAAAATACTCCAGAAGTTCCCGTGCGCCTGCCCTGCGTAGAAAACATGAGGATAAATATCTTCAGCAACAGGCAGAGGCCACTGAACACTTGAGATACGCGGAAATAGGACAAGTGAGAGGGAAGCCTACTCATGCAAATCTTGCATACCGCGCAGTTAATCGAAGTACAAGGAATGAGATTAAAATGAGATGCTACAGAACCCCTCTGGGGGAAAGTCACACGAAAGACAAAAACAGAACCAAAAAGCGAAGAACCTAAAATCATTTCATAAGGAGTTATGAGTGTGTTAGCAGAAGACGTGGCTATGAGATCGTCGGCACGGCTTATTATGATGAGACTGTGGATTCACCGTTGCTCGTTTTCACAGAAGAAATGACTGAAATAATCGTCCCATAGATGCATTTATTCAATGTGTTGTATGGCGCCATAGACCGCTGCGTTTGAAAATTTGATTTAATGGACAGTTGGATCAGAACCACTAGATCTACACTCATGAATTGTCTTGATATTATCCCTCTTTCTCGGTTTTTGAGCCGCTACGTCCATGGCCAAACCAGGTTTTGACCTTTTTGGAAAACTTGGTTTTCTCGATTTTTGAGACTAAGGAAGAAAAATTTAGTTGTTAAGAGTCGAAGAAAAGAAATGAGAACCTTACTGCTCTGATCTTCGTCCTCGTGGTAGTTTGGCTCCACACCAACAGCCGATCCTTGTTCTTTGGTGACTTCCACTGCTTCTTCACTCCCCTTGGCACCCATGGCCTTCAACTCAATAGCGTCAGGGTACTCAGTTCCGGTTACAACAATCCGTGGTCGGCGTTTGACAGGTTTCCACTCGCCTTCGAACGCATTGCTGACCAGCCCGGCATCCATGGTGGCATAGACCATTTCCGAATTGTCCAAGTTTGTGTATGCCATCACTGTATGTGGCGTCAGTATTGAATATGCTTATTCGTTGAATCAACAAACTCACAATAAGTGCATATGATAGTCCAGCCCACCGATTCTTCTGGGTAGTATATCAGAACAGTTCCCTTAGCCTCAAGGGCCGCGTGTATGAACTGAGCAGCTTGATATATCCGCTGCATACCAATGACATGGAACTTGGAATCCAGGCTTAGTCCGCGTTGCGAAACGGTTGTGAGCAGATGTGTGACCTTCATCTTCTTGATCTTCGCTTCAGCTTCATCTTCGTCAGGGAGAAAGGCCCTTGAACGAAGTGAGAACTCACGTCACGAAAGCGAGGATGAAAGCAAGAATGGCTATTACCTACCCTCTTAAGTATATTCTGTCCAGAAAGAGATATGTCGCTAAGGGAACTGCACTGTTTTCTCGCTTGGACTTCCACGTAACATAGGTCGGATTGTTGGGGCTGGGGTTATGAGAGCATTCATAAATTCTCAGTTGCCTCAGAAAACTATTGCGGGGCATAGCCCACTCTTCCCCTAAGAACTAGGTTAGCAAAGGAAAACGTATTTCTAGACAGTAGGTGCAAACGTTGTTGAATATATGTCATCGCTTCATCTACCGTCATATTACGCGTATGAACAACTTGTAAAACCAACACATGAACAGATCCGAATGCCAGCAGGCACACCAGGGGACGTACGATATGCCACCACAATTATTATGCCTCTTGAGGTCTCGAGGATACAATGGATAAGCACCTTTCCCTGCCTCATTAATGCACTGTGAATATAGTCAACCGCCTCATAGAAGTGTGAATAGATGTCTTCGTCCCTGTCTTGACGTATGACAAGAACGAGATCATGGCGTTGTTCAGATAGGAAATGGGTGCTGCAAAGAGTAAGAATGTGCGTGATGTGATGCTTTTGGCGCAGGCGTTCGGACATGGCTTGATGGAGACTAGGGACGATTGAGAATCACGGTACCGCCATATGGATAGTAACGCACGTTCTAAGGTATATTTGCCCTTCTACAATCTCTTCCATTGGCTTCGAGTCCGGATTTTTTGGATCATCATTCTCGGCCTCGTTGCATTCGTTGGCATCAACATCACGAGATATGCCAACTGGAGACTCAATCAGCTCAGGCTCCGCTTTTGCAACATCCATGGCACCGTGGGAGACGATTTGATGAAGAAAAGGCGGCCGTTTAGAGCACAAGAGCCGATAGATGGAGGATCAGGCCATGATGATCACTCTACCATCAAACCTTTTCCGTTGATTGCCGTGGTATGTTGTTGTCTAGTAGGCTGCCGTTCGCACGGTAGTGAACAATGGTATTGATGAAGTTCGAAGTTGGAGGTACACGAAAAATCAGGAAAAGACAGAAACAGGAAAGCCGTTTGGTCAACCGCATCCCGCTAGCGTAATCAATCCTGACGGCTCGCCTGGGAACGGAACGTACCCACGACACTTTGTGTACAACAATGAACAACTTGGATTCCACAACCTATGCATTGTCGAGGTTTAGAATTAAAGGATCATGTATAGTGATCTAAAGAATGAAACATGAGCACGGAGCACCGTGTCTCGATGCATGGTGCGTGGAAATTTTCATGCCTCAGCAAAATCAAACAGATCCGTTCGAACAGAGGTCTATCCAAAGATAATTCAAACAAGTCCATCCACAGGGAACTAAACCAAAAAATTCAACGCAGTCAAGTGTGATGAAATGGCCGATTTTGAAAGGCCCAGAAATTACAATGAAATACTGGGTGTTACGATGAAGTTGCCTTGATGCCTTTCATAGAGTCTCTGTGTCAAAAATATAGAAAGACAAGGTAGAATATAGACGAACCCCAGAAGGGCACCCTCTAAGCTAGCGAAGCACGTATTTCAAAATGGACGTTGGGCGATCGCACAAGCCCTAGCAACTTTCCGACTTTCAAACGCGATGATTCACTAATGACATCACCTCTATTTTTAGTCAGGAAAAATGAACGCGATCGACTGTATGACCCACCAGGTGAACCGGTAAGTAGCAGCCATAAAACAGAGCCAGATCGGAATACAACTTTCTACATCGTTCTTTCTTGCCACCACCACATCTGCTTACTATTAAATCCAACGCTCTCTATAACCTGGACAAGCATCACTACAATGTCATCCATCGCTACCATTCGCTTTTGTGACGTTCTTCAGAAGCCGCCAGCAGATCGTCCGCGAAAGGCGAGTCTATATATTCTCGGACTCTGCAACGAAACAGTTAATGATGATATTCAGGCTGGAACGGTGTACCCCATGGTAGCACAGCTCAAAGGCGGGACCGACAGAAATTCATTCGATTTACTCTGGGCGTGGGAGACTTTGTCGTCGGCGACTATCAAATTGGCGATCCCAGAAACTGAAGATAGCCAAGCGGTAAGTGACGACTCTGTGTTAAGGGCGTCAGACTTACGACGGACATGGTAGGCTATTGTCAAGAAAACGTTGATGTCCCACCACCAGTCTTTAGTTGACCAACTAGGCGAAAGAGCGTCAAGGCTTCTGGGATCATCGAAATTCGCTCATGACGGCAACAGCTTCCTTGCTCCTTGTCCTCATCTATGTACAATCTCATCCTGCGCCTCTCCATCGACTGCCACGGGTTCCGCATACTCCTCGTATTCATCGTCCATGTCGACCACTGACTCGGAGGATTAATCGATTGGTAGGCGTAGGATCAAAACCGATCGAAGCTGAGAGAGCCATAGAATTCGTCACGACTTTCGTGTTTATTGTACAAGTTCTCATAATATTCCTATTTTTTCATGCAACGACACGCATATATCCACATAGTTGTTCCACGCGCAAAGCTAGATTCCTGAAGTGGTTTAGTCGTCGAGAGTAAAAGGTTTGTGATGTCGCGCTATGCTGTGAACCAGATTTTCTGAGGCTCGGGGTGGTTGAACGGTAAATAAAGTTTAGTTTGTCGAGATAACAAAGTTAAGAGCGCACTTGAGCGAATTTATGCGGTCACAGACGTCGGACACCGATCTTGTTTCATCCAGCGGTTGATCACAACTGCTTTGAGAGCGCTGAGAGGATAGAGAGTACCTCGTAGCCAGTTTGTGACCGTCATCGACGGCGTGCTTCGCAGGTGGCACCGAAAAATCCGGTTTAGGAGTGACGGAGCACGGCAACGGCCCAGGAATTAAATCCAACCGTGGCAAAAAAGAATTATCAGATCCGGAAGCTTACCTGGAAGATATGTAACCAGAAAATAGGAGTAGCGTATAGTCAACAGTCCAGTAGCGGCTGTTGTTGTCCAGGGACGGTCTGTAAGGGACACAAAAGATGAGATAAAATTTCGCAAGAAAATGTCATTGCATAGGAGAGTGCAGATCAAGGAAGAGGTCGACCGAAGGAGCCTTTGAGCATTTTGGGGTGTCCGGCAACAGAACAAGGGTAATCGGAAGGCGGCAGTTTGTTTGTGCGACATCCGTTGGACACCAGAAATCAAACCACCATCATCTTTGCTTGCATCGTCGAGGTCGCTCTCCTGACACGGACATGGTCCAGTGTTGTACCATCAAGGCTTCAGAGTGATATTTCATTGACTTGCAAAAAAAATAGCGGAATGACCAGTTTTCTCGAAATTTATTCTCGTCGGTCTCTGGTTTTCGTTGTTCGTGCAGCAGGTCTTGCTCTATCATATCGGTTGTCATTCCGAAGCTTCTGGACAGCATTTAGTTCTCTCATAGACATTCCGTTGCGTGGATGGAGGCACGCGACTAGAAACAATGCCTACAGTTGTCTTTTGCCAATGGGACGCCAAAATGAAAAAAGAGGTTCCTTTGGACTTGAAGATATAACAGTGGTCTTCCTGACATGACATTGAACCTTCCAGTCCTTAGTGCTATCAAGTTTATCGGCGTCCGCTCAGTGGGCTCAAGAGGATCAGGTTTCCAGAGACAGTTGCAACAGGGCAATATGATTGAATTGGGCTGGGGGCGTAGTGTTTGGATACAATATTTGCAGGTATGTCTTCAGGTTCTTCAGGTTCTCTTGAGAATTGTCTTTGACTAGCCGGCGTCAGCGGGTGCTTGACGTCCACACATATGTTGTAGCCTTTGCTGGTCCTTGAAATATTCTGGAAGCACACCGGTTTTACCTTAATCATGTTGTAGCAACCATGGGGGGGTACACATGTTTGTTAGAAATTACAGTGGGAGTATGATGTGAGTCGTCTTGTTACGCGTTAGCAGAATTCATGACTCACGCGTTACAGACGTGACATTTAGTTACTTACGTAACATGGTAACGTCACATAATTGGTGGGCCCCCGAAATTTGCCTCCGGTGTCATTCAGATATTGGCGGCGTGGAATTTGGAATATACGCGTAATAACCAAGAGGGAGAGAGATGAGATGCCAGAGAGGAGTCGGAGCGACGGGAGAAGACCCGTCGTCGGTCGTCAAAGCCGTCATTCGAGTTTCCAGTAACTCGGTATACTGGCCCACGCGGTAGGAACGGTCTCGGGTTCAAGTCATCGTACCTGGAAATACGCGTCGCCATGGTCTTGGGGATATTGGGGCCATGTTCTCCTGTATGGCGGTCAATCCATTTGGACTGGACATTATTGTCGGGCTTTTTTGGAGAGCAGACATGACACTGTGAGAACGTATATTTGTGCTCGAAATTCCTCTTATGTCATTCCAATGTTTACGCCAAACATACTGGGTAACCCACTGGCTCGATACGGATTCGGTTCCCGATATCGAAGCCCAGGCGCACATTAAAAGCTAGGGAAGCCGACCAGGGTAGTTATCTCTCTTCTTTTCACTCTCCCACCACGCTCTTTCGTCTCTTTTCATCCTCATGCCTCCATCCCGTATCCGCGACCGCCACTTCCCTTCTATGTATTCAATTTTCCTTCAAGCTGAGACTATCCCCACCAGTGCTACCATATACTATCAACACGTTCCTCTGCCCTCCCTTGTCTTTCGATACGAGCCTTATGGACACGCCTACGCCAACAGAAACCACCCTCTAATGGTGACCGTGGTTTCCCTGAACTTGGTTATTCTTAACTAAAGTTGCGCAGACCACTACTCGCGACGGTCATACTGATTGGGACGACCGCGTCTTTTTCACTGTAGCCCTCGTGAGTGATCATCTGTTTACGGATGCGGGTTTGGTTTGATGATCATTACAGCCTCACCGCCCTCACCCCACGGAGGAAGAAATGGCTCTCAATGAGGCCCTTCAGGCAAATCCGGAGCCTGGCGCTGTTCAGCCTCCTCGTGGCCGCGTTAGGCGCCTGTCGGTCCTAGTCATTGTTAGGCCTTTATCCGTCTTTCCCTGTCATATATACTTATTGATTTGACCAGGAGCTAGCCCTTGCTGTCACCCGTCGTCTTCGTATCTCTCGCTTGGACTAAGCTCCCCCTCCGTCGTCCCAAAATTGTCTTGCTCCAAAAAAACGGGGGTGTAAGCTTCATACCTCATCACACAAATTTTCTTGGGTCTCATGTCGTTGTCAAATGTATCGTTACATCCTGTCGTAGTTACCAGCTTTGCTATCACTGTACATTTATCTCTCCAATACACATACTCAATTTTGCTAGTATCTATACACAAATGCGAGTTCCGCGATGGAAATGAAGCAGCCTTACCGGGCTATTTAGTTATCGCACCTGATTTTTTTGCACCCTCAATCTCATAAGGATCAGTCCGATGAATTGTATAGGATAGGGATAGCTTGAATAAAACTCCATATAATAACTACAGAACGTAAGACATCAATCAATCAGCATCAACAACCATACCGCCACGACCCCTTCTGATCCTATCCTCCAGACCACCAGAACCTCCAAACACCTTCTTCGACTCCTGGCTCAAGAACCCTCCCATGCCTTTCGACTTGGCCCTGGCCTGTTCCTCCGCAGCATGGTCAGCCTTCTCTTTCTCCAACATTTGCGCTAGACGCTCTTTCCGCTCGCTGCTCACAGTAGTGGCATCGGCGGCCATGGCAGCCAGCCGGGCCACGCGGTCTTCAGCGACACGGTTGTCAGATAAACGGACAGGAGGCGGACTCGTGCGGACTCGTTTCGTGGTGTGACGATCGTATCTCTCCCTACTTGAACTGCGCGCACGTTTCCCGTGTTCTTCGGATCTATCATAAGACATGGGTCGGCGTCTGTCGTTTTGAGACGGTTCGTCATGGTGACGCCGACGCGAGTCGCGAGGGGGGCTGTCGTAACGGCGGCGATACAGCGGCGAAGGACTGCGGCCTGTATGGTGTCGTGAAGGATATTCGTCTTCGCTGCTGCTTCGGTCACCGTAGCGAGAGCGGAACGGCAATGACGAAGGACGTCTATCAAAGGGACTTCGACTACGAGAGCGACGGGGTCGACCATAACGGTTTGGAGAGCGAGACCTCGACCTGTTGTGGTCGTCCAAGGGACTTGGTGAGCGAGAGTATCTGCCCCGTCTCTGTTTATGCTCCAGCTTCAATCGCTTCTTTTCCTCTTTCTCCGATTTCCTCTGTTTCTTATCTTTCTTTGGCTTGATACCATTGCGCTCCTGCATCTCCCTGAGGCGAAGAGGGTTAGCCATTAAAGCTTCATAAGCCGCCTGCTCCTGCTGTTTGATGGCAAGTAGAGGGTCTTCGCGGATTTTCGCAGCAATGTCGCGAGCGTTGTTGGCATTTTGGACGGCGATGAAGTTCTTGTGAGAGGCACCAAGCTGTTCAGCGTGGTTAGATTACGGGTTCAGCAGTAATATGAGTGTACGTACCTTAGCATTCTCGTCCGCCGTTAAGATCTTGTCCACCCTCTTCTTCCCAAGAAGATAATCCTCGAGATCGTTTGGATTCTGACTGCTGCCCGTCGCCGGAGTCGTGTACATCCATTCAAGCTTCTCCGTCCGTTTCTTCCCTGTTTTCTCTTCTTGAAGTCGCTGCAGTTCTTGAAGTTGCCGCTCTTCTTCCTTTTCCTTGCGGAGTTGGTCTAGCTTTTTCTTCTCCTCAAGCTAATACGGATAGTGCCATGTCAAAATTGTAAACTTGCAAAAATCATGAATTTGACTCACAGCCTTCTTTTCCTCAAGCCAGACCCGCTCCTGATTCTTCAACAGGAGCGGGTGCCAGGACTTCTTCATGTTTAAGTCACCACCACCCATTTTGATGAAGTGTTGGATGAATGAGTGTAAAGTAGGTTGTGTAGACGCAAGCCCTGAATTGCGACAAAGAGGGACCAACTCAAGGGGTGCGAGATGTTTGCACGTGCTTGTCAGAGCCCTTCTCTGCCGGCCGCTTTCACGGTTTCTTTCTGGACTTGACATTCACCATGTCTCCACCCACGGACATACAGGACGACATCGAATACGAGGAGAATGATCCATTCAATCGTGATGCTGATGATGTTAATATGCCTTTGCGTCCTGAGTAAGCATGTTGTCTCTGTTGCGTGTCATGACCCAACCGTTATTCACAGGCCAACTCGTTCCATTTATGCTCTGACGCGCCAAGAAATAACCAAAGGACTGGCTAACCGATTTGTTCACTCACGGACATATATCATTCTGTATCTTGGAATGGCCGCGTTGTCGGTGACGACGGTGGTGCTTAGCCTCGTAGACGGGTGTCCCGGTCTTCCCTTCTATATTCTTGAAATTATCATCAACGTGGCGATGATACTTGAAGTCGGTGTACGGTTTGTTGCATTTGGACGTGTAAGCATGATGCATCTGTCTCCTAGTGTGCGTGCTCATGAATATCATGATGATAGCAATTCTGGAAATCACCATTCAATGTTGTAGATCTCATTCTCACCGTCTTCTGCGCTCTTACTTTACTGGTACTCGCATTTGCCTCATCGTGTGGGTCCGCTAGCAAAGAGGAAGAAATTCTGGACACGCTGCTGCTCGTTGCTCGGAATGTTCTTCAATTCAGTCGTCTCGCTGCGGTCATGAGACAGTATGTTCATTGAAAATTCCATCATTTTTGATGCTGATGTTGTCCCTACCAAAGATCGGGGCAGTCTATATTCTCGCGGCCGAAGCCCATCGACATCAATGCTGCACGGCGATACAACCTTGATATTGATATTGACAGTGATGAGGAAGAAGACGCTGAACTTGGCCGACCACTAGTGCGAAACCCCATACTGTTCGACGCGGGTTCAGAACAACGACCGCAAGGTAGAAATTCTACCATGTCTGCCATGCCCCGAGCTGCGGAAGCTACACGAGACAGAGATACTGAAGATGTATGGGCGGAGCTGGGGTAGAGGTTTGTATGCGTACAATAAAGTCTTTCGATGCCGACTTAAATTTGATGCGGTACATAGCCGAGTAAGGGTGCCTTTGGAGTTCCTTGCGGGATTTGCCAGGTTAGTGCGCATTCAACCTCAGCGATCATACCGCTCAGATGGATCCAGGGCTCGGATTATTATGTTTTCCCGGGCAAAGATGATGATACTTCCACAGCCCGAGCCGGTGGAGTATAGCATTGTATTATTTGGGTACGATGGATGTCGTGAGAAGAGGATAGACGAGTCAATTTGACGAAAATCGATAGACAGGATCTTCTCAATATATATATTGTCTGCTTCCAAGGGGCAGCTTAGGGACCGCCGGACAGAATCCGCATGATTCGCCTGATGGCCAGAAGGAGACGTAAAATTACCTTTTTCAGATTACGGACGTTTCCAGGAGACCGATTGCTTTTACGGCAGGATCAGAACGTGTTAGAAAACAATTCGACCAGTCCAGACGCTAAACTCTTTTGCCAACGACAACGACGACAACGTCTATGTTTTGACCTTGTCGACACTTGCTCCTGCGCTCACAAGGCCAGGTTAGCTCTGTAAATCCCCAATCCTTCTCCTACCTTACTTTCCCGCTGTTCCTATCTTTTATTCTGTCATTAACCTTCCATGTCGCCCGCTATCTCGCGCCATGACCAGGCTTCGCGAAGTTGGTGGTCCTCAAAACACGCCAAGTATACTGCTCAGCACAAGGACATGTCCCAGGATTTTACCCCGGGAAGCTCGACGTCTTCTACTAAATCTTCTAGCAGCAAGTTTAATTCTCTGACTTCTGTTTTCAAGTCCAAGAAGCACCCTTCCTTGGCCATACAAGACCCTCCCTTGCCTCCCGCCCGACCCGTTCTCTCTGCTGTCTCACCGCCGGATCTGGAGCGATCAAAGTCTCACAACGTCCAGCACACTCGGCCCCCATCCAAATCTGTTTCATCCACTCTCTCGCAGGCAGAATCATCGGAGCCCCGTACTCCGGTCGACAGCAACCGAGAAATGCACCACCAGTCATTACTGACATTGTCAGACATAGATCCTTTTGCCTCCCATGGTATATTCATACCTCACTCTCCTGTAGACCCGAACCGTCTCTCGGTTTACTCAAATTCCTCCATCATAGAATACTCCAAACGGAGTGACTCGGGGATTAACCGTGGATCCTATGCTTCGTCCTCGTCTCACTCGAACTATTACGGCGATGCACCGTCGTTTAGTCCGACTTCCCGTACGGCGTCGTCGCCAGATATACCCGTTCGGCGAAAGCTTACGTCCAAGTACGTCTCACGCGTCCTTCTCTCATTTCATTTCGTGCTAAACCTTTTACGTAGGAAATCTGGAGGTGATTTGCGTCGCAATGGATCCATGCATTCGTCTGTGGTTTCTGCTGAAGTCACCCGGAATGTCAGGGATGCTGCATGGGAAACCCTCCCATCTTCCGGAATTCCAATTATCAAGAATTCGTCATCAGTCACCCTAACAGACAACAACCGATTGAGCCAACCTGACGCTTCACATGTAACAAGACCATCGCTTCGCGCCCGAGGCCTGACGGAAAGTGACGGCATTTATTCACCAAACTTTCTTCGCAGGGATTCTGTGCAGTCTCCAGACAAAGCTTCAACTTCTTCCCCCCGCGTTATCGTACGTCAGGCGTCCATCCAACGAATGGGCTTGCCGCCAAGCGCACCCCCTACTCAGCGACTGCCTCGTCCCCCTCCAGTCCCCGTACCCATAGTTGATGACGACGCGGATGTAGTACTGTTGCCTGACATATCAGGGGGTTCTGCATCATCTTCTTTCACCTCTTCGATGAGGGAACCGTACATGGCCAACCAACATTATATTCCGCGCGAGGATAGATTGCATAGGGATACCCCTTCCGAGCTCGACAAGTCCCCGTTGTCTTCTCCTAAAGCAAGCCGTACCCTTAAAAAGTCGATGTCTCATCAGTCCCTGACGAAGAGGGGCAGCTCCGGAGGGTCATCAGCTCCACCCACTACTACAACTGACCCTGAAGTTGAGAAGGCACCACGGAAACAGAGATCATTTCATCATGCCCGCCTTCCCATGATCCCTCCACTACCTCTGCCACTGCGTCACAACAATAACTCAGTTGGTGATTCCACTTCCATATCAGATAAGCGTGGAAGTTCGGGCGGAGGGTCCGCTAGTGGTGGGAGAAAACGACTATTTTCGGGCTCACACTTTGGGAGGCATTCGGCGTCGCAGGGACTCTCGCCTGAAGAAGATAAACGATCAGTTTTCAGTCTTCCTGTCGAGTCTGACCGTGCCGGCGGCAGTCATTTGTTGTCACAGACAAGTTTATCACCATCATCCTCTTTTTGGGATGAAAGCACCCCGGACATTCCCAGTAGCCCGAAGCCTGAATACGTCCCTCAGTCGATATTGTCACCAGCCGAGCTCCTTGAAGTAGAAGCCAATATCCAAGATGCCCTCAATCTTAGTAAACAGTCGCGACAACGCGGCTACTCCATGGTATCTTCTATTGTCGCAGATGACGACTACGGTCCCATCCCGGAAGGTCTTGCAGCACCATTCTCTCTTGACGCCAGTCCAAATCTAGGCATATCCATTCCGTCTCTATATTCGCACCCATCGACGCGACCCACTCACTCTTCATCCATAACTTCGAATTCCTTTTTCTCACCTCCATCTGATCCGTATCACATCAGCCTCCCTCCACCACCTCGCCGTTCTCGCCCCAAAACATCTCCCGCTCATAATGACAATGGAATCAAGCCCTTATCCCCCCCTCCACGCGCCAAGGTGCGTAGGAAGGTATCGGTTGAGACCAATCTCCGGCGAAATTTGATGATGAGGAAACCATCCTTTTTGGATATAGACGATGAGTTCGACAGAGATCACCAGCGAGCCACACAGCCGGACCCCCCGCTAAAGGTGAATGCAAAGCAACAAATACACGATAGCTTCCTTGATCTCGCGCGAGAGTCATTTGACAGCTCGCGTAGTGATCCATAGCGACACCCTATTCTCTTTCTCAGCGGATGCGCGTACATATCCTATCTTTATGTTCTTATTTGCTATATACGATACCTTAAGCGTGTGCTCTTACCTTTTTCATCTGCTTTCCATCTTATTGTGTTAATACAGCTGCAAAAACCCACCAGGTTATACATTCGTAGATCACCCTCCTTTACATTCCTTCGTGTACCTCCAACAAATTTTTACATTCATCCATGGCCGGTGGCTGGTACTGTACATTTACCCTCCCACCTCAAGCAAAGCATTCAAAATGATGGTATTCCGTGTTAGAAGTATTACATGTAAAAGATGTGGTACGTTGAAGAAACTTATTCAATCTGTCTCATCTGTATGATATCCTGCCCTTCTCATAGCTCCTAAACGATGTCTCGCCCCACCAAGTTCCTTCTCCAGTTTAAGAATCTCCACCTGCTGCTCCATCTCCCGTCTCTTGAACTCTAAAACAGCCATATCCTTGTAGTTAATATCCTCCTGTTCGATTTGCTGGGCCGATACAGCCTTAACTTGACGGACAAGAGCCTTGCAAGCCTCAGTAACTGCTTTGGCAGCCAATTCGAGACGTTCTTGGGTCTTGGACATGAGATTGGCTTTAACGCGAGAAGCCGCAACGAGCTGGGCAGTCGCAGCAGCTACCTCGTTAGAAGCGACGATGAGCTGTTCCAATGAATGAGTTCCCGAAAGCACTCCATCAGCGCTTTCGATGAGGAGATTCGTCGCGAACGCAACAGCTTTAGCAGCAGAGATAAGGCCTTCTGTCCACCTGTTGTTTCGCTTGTAAAACTGTTGTGAAGTGCTCGACCCTTTGCCCTGTGCCACGATCTCCTGCTGTGACTCGGTTGCAGCTCGGATGAGTCGTGTAATAGCATTGGTGATGGCCATTGCAGCCGACAAGATGGAATCATGTACTTGCAAGTCAACGGCACTAAAGCGAGATGAATCACGAGGTCGGGCCATGAGCTCCTGTAAGCGCTGCGTCGCAAGCTCGATAGCTTTGGCAGCACCCATCATTTCCTGCTCGACGATGTCCCCGATATCTCCGTTGGCACGAGCTAATGCACCGGATTTGGCGCCCTTGGGAATCAGTTTGTCGACAACTTCTGACAACTTCATGAGTGCTCCACGGGCTTCGCTGTTGTTGCGCATTACAACGTCTTTTCGTTGGTTGGGTTGCAGAAGATCAAGTTTGTAAGACTGCAAGTTCATGAAGAAACGAAGGCCGACGTCTCCGGCAGCTTTGGCAACGCTAATAATCTTGTCGGAGGCGTCATCATCGCTGGCCAGTCGTGTGATGCCTTTGCTATTGATCAAAACATCGGCAAGAGATTGAGCAAATTCGTTTGCGGTCTTGATAACCTCCACATGTTCGCCTCCAGCTTCTTCTCCAAGGTACAAATTG
The DNA here is from genome assembly GCA_030407005.1 of Desarmillaria ectypa. Taxonomy (NCBI): domain Eukaryota; kingdom Fungi; phylum Basidiomycota; class Agaricomycetes; order Agaricales; family Physalacriaceae; genus Desarmillaria; species Desarmillaria ectypa. The sequence goes on along the minus strand of JAUDYN010000003.1, from coordinate 2,515,591 downwards.
TACACCGTCGCGAACTCCATGGCGTTGTTGGTCGACTTTTCAATCATGGACAGTGTGTACTCCGGCGTTGAATTGAGATTGCCGGCTTGTGTTGGGGACTCCAGCTCATAGATAGACTCATCGACCTTCGAGACACAAGCCTTCAGGATAGAGTCTGAATATACGCGTTCAAATAGTGGTCAGAACAATATGAGAAGAGAAGCTAACCGATGATCTCGTTGAGTTTCTTCCTGTTATCTAAAATCAAGGTATCAATTTGGGCATCCAGACCCCGACTGACTTCGCCCTGATCCTGCTATGGCATTAGCGGCGTTGTAAAGGCCCTGGAAGACTGGGAACGTACCTGTTGCGCATCATTGAGTTGTTGAAGAGTGCTATCAACACTCTCCTGCAGGATCATGATCTCTTGATCCTTTTCCTCGCGTAAATGTTCAATTTCATCATTAGAATTTTGAAGTTTCGTAAGGAGATCGTCAATTTGAATTTGTTTGCCCTGCAAAACATGAGTATCTCTCAGGCATGCGTGGAGAAATAAACCTACGCGTAACGAGTCCTCCAGCTCGGAAAGCTGCCTGTTATACTTAGCAAGAACTGAGGTAACTTCCGAATTCTTTGAACGTGACGCATCCTCGGCGCGCTCGTTCGCGAAATTGAGTTCGCGACGCAAACGATCGACATCCTCCTTGCTTGATGACTTCGCGCGGTCCAACTCGAACCTGGCGCGGTCACGCTCACGCAACATATCGGCTAGCTCCAAATTTTTCGCCTTCAAATCTCTCTCCATGCGCTCCATGCGATCAACGGCTTCTTGAGCAGAATTTGCTTTCAGCTGTAATTGCTTGAATTTGGAGAGCATATCCAAATGCTCAGTGCGAAGTTGGCTATAGAGCTTCGCAAGTGCCTCATACTTGTTGCGCCATAGAGTAACCTGATCTTGCAGCTGTTTGATCAGTTCGTCCTTCGATGCCATCTGTGAGTTTATATGGGAGGTGACGCCATTCAATTCGGCCTCCAATGCTTTCACCCGCTAAAATCTGACGTTGAATGCAGGACATGATCGATAACGTAAAAACATACCCGATCATACTGTTCCAAAAAGATCTGGTCTCGTTCATACTGACCTCTCATAGCAAGCAACTGACGCTCTAGTTCACCCGCTTGCTGCGCAGCTTGACTATTATACATCTGCTGCTGCTGAAGCATGAGCTGTTCCTGAGCGAGGCGTTGCGCTTCAGCTTGCTCTCGTTGTCTCTGTTCAAACTCTAGAGCCTGTTGCTGCTCTAGTTCTTGGCGTCGACGCTCCTCCGCCTCCCTAGATGCTTGAAGGAGAGCTTGCTGTTCTTCATATTGCTTGAGCATCTTGGCTTGCTCGTTCATGTCATTAGGTGATGGTGCGACGGGAGGAGGTGAGGGAGACTTGACAGCTGTCTTGGGACGAGCAGGGAGATCGGGAGCATCCCCGGTGTCTAGCAGATTGGGTGGTTCCTAAGATATCATAAATGGTATACGGTACAGGAAGACAAGAAAGTCAACACGTACATGACCCAATTTTGGCACATTGATGAGACCAGTGAGATACTTGAGATTAGAACATTCGTAGTAAAACTTCCGTAGATTGTAATGTTGTTGGGTGTACCGTTCCTTCAGAGGTTCTAGAGCATCGACATCGTTCGTTCCTATATACGAAGTTGAAAGCCCAGTCGACAATTAGAACCGGGAATCTCACGTCTATACATTGCTCGCATCATACTTGTGATGAAACGATAAATACCCCAGCTCTCCTTGACCAGTGGTACAAGGGCAGATATGCGGCATTCATTGTTCGCTGAGTGGCGGAAATGCGAGAAAATCATTTTCTGGAAGGAATCAATTTGTTCTTGTAAACCCATCAAGTCGGAAATGGTCTCATAGCTAAGACAATCATTGAATGGATAGGTTGACAGTGAGCGTTGATTGCGTACCCTTCATTTGGATCATCGATGCCCTTCAGCGTGACGTATTCTTCATACTCAAAGAGACCGTTGAATTCTGGTCGAAGTCGGTGGAAGCGCAATTTGGCCAAGATGAACTGAACGTAGGTTCTGATTAACGGCCCGTACCCTGTTCTCTATGAGCGACGCCACAGCAGCTTCCGGGGTAACATACCTCGCATTCCATCATTACCAACTGTCCTGGAACAAGTTTCCAGCCATGATGTTTGCCCGTGCGCTTCTTTGATGGTCTGTAGACATAAGAAGCGTATACGCAAATCAAGGCGAACTGTAGCTTACATTCGGATGGCCCTCTTGGAGAACTTTGTGGACGGTTATCAATGCTTTAAATGTCTGAACTTCGTCAGAAAGAATAGGTTGCACGCGCAGGCCACTCCAAAATGAGATCGAGGAATGATAGTCCCATGTAAACACGATGCATTCTGTCCTCCTGTAAGACCGTAGTCGTACGAGCTGATAACACAGACGCACTTCGAACATGTTTCTGCTTTGGAGCAGTTTCCTCTGGGCTGGTCGCCTTCTTGATATTCACGACAAGTTCTTGTTCGGCCTTGTCTTTGTCGACAGGCCTAGTAGGGTAATGTATCTCCTCCTCGATGTCGAACCCGCTCTGGCGGGTATTTCGACCATACCTGCATTATACTGTTAGACTCCAGCTATAGTAGTAAATGACATGAACCTACATTACTGGCGGATGATGGTTGCAAAAGGAAGGAGAAGCTGTGCTAGTCCGAAATTGTCGCTGCTGCGTGCGAACTACCATGTTTCGCTTGTTTCGCCAACACGCCCGCTTCAGACCGCCATCCTTCGCGCCGAATTTTCAAGTACGATGGCTATTTTCAGGATTATTTTCACGCAAGACAGCGTCAGTCCCTGCTCTGTATAAGCCGCGGAAGGAACGGTGGATCACACCCACGGTCGTTGTGGTCGGGTTTATTCCGGTCTTCTGTTTTGGTCTGGGGACATGGCAGATGCAGCGGCTGCAGTGGAAAATCAATCTCATAGATGAGCTGCAAGAGAAATTACAGCTGCAGCCGTTGTCTTTACCGAGGAAAGTCAAGTACGCGTTTCGCCCTTCATTTAGACAGCACGCCTCAACTTCGCACTAGTTTGTCGGTCATTCCCGAGTTTATCTGGCGCAGGGTAGTGATCAGAGGCAAATGGGACCACGCCCACACTATGCTGTTCCCTCTTCGCGTCCGTGAGGGCGTCATCGGTGTTCATCTCGTCACTCCCTTGGTTCGTGAAGATGGCTCGACCATCCTAGTAAATCGCGGCTTCTTATCTCAGGAACATGCAGAAAATCATTCGTGGGACCGTCCAGAGGGAGAGATAGAAGTTTTTGGAATGCTTCGCGCTTCCCAACCTCGCAATGCATTTACTCCTGATAATGACCCTAAGCAAGGAATATGGTACTGGTATGATGTGAATGCAATGACTGAATATGCAGGCGGTGAGCAGGCAAACGTGCAGCCCGTCTATTTGGAACAAATATTCGGTGCGCCGCACTGGGCCTTATTTTATGTCCTTTACTAAATCTTATCAGAGGGACACGCAGGTCAAGCTTCGTACTGCATTGACCATGGCATACCTGTTGGGCGACCTCCGACAGTCGATCTCAGAAACTCTCATCTATCTTATGTGATAACTTGGTGCGTATAGAAATAATCACTGATGCTCTGCCTCCTAATCAATCCCTTTTTTTTTTAGGTATTCATTATCAGCGCTAACTGCGTTCATGTTCGTGCGTCTTCTTGCAAACAGGAAGAAATCCAACGTTCGCAGGCTTCCTCGTTATGGTTAGAGATGGACGAATTGGATGACCGCAGTGTTGATCACACCTCGCCAGTCTAGTTTCTCTTGATTCTCACACACCAGAATACAGGAAGTACAAAAACCTCATTTGATATAAACAAATGAAACATTGAGTCCTTTCGAATGAGCAACGCCTTTCGCAAGTGCGTTTCTTCTGCTTACGCCCGTTGTCTGTAGGCCAGATATGTACAATCAGCTCTCTGCTTTGACCTCGGCTTGTCGCACGGCCTTGGTCCGTGGTACAAAGAATCCACGCATACATAATTCTTCACAATGATTTGTCTGGACAGAATTTGATTTACTAGCTAGTTCACGTTGTTCTTTTTTGTTCGTGCGGCGAGTCACTAGAGGTGGCATTGCTCGCGGTGGCAGACTTGAAAGGCATATAAAAAGAGCGCAGTTGAATACAACGTTTCATATTCTCCCTCACATAATAACTGTAAAGATGTCCATTTATTCTTCCTCCGTACTCCCACATATGCGTTCTGCAGGTCAGACACACATCAATTACTCTCGTCATGATGATAGAGCACAGCGCCCTGGTTACAACACTCCTACTTCGACACCCCAATCTACTTATCACCACTCCTTATTGTTCAGTGTTAGTCCCCAAGATATTCGTGAGTGCCACCTTGTGTATTCTGACTTGTGCAACTGCTTACGATGACTCCGGCCACAGAATTCTCGCGTAACGGAAGCTCGGACGTGAACCGGGCATTGTATAACCACAGTCGCAACAGCCCCATGATCCCCTCTGGGATCGCGGCAGGTCTTGCTAGCCCATACCCCATACCCAGAGGGTCCTTCGTACGCGATGTTACTCTTTTTCTTCATTCTCCTGTTTGACAGTTGCATCTAGACTAGTTCTAGTTCAGTATCATTCTCTGAAACGCTTGACACCTCTCCAAGATGTAAGTACTACCTTCGTCTTAGTGAGCCGACCTTGAACTGACGAATACACAATCATTAGCTCGGATGTCAGACTTTCGATTCCTTCAGTCCAATGTTGACGGACAGCTTCAGCACAAACACCGCCCTGGCCCGCTCAATCTGGGGGCACCCCAGCATAGCTCGACGCCCGTACTATACAATTCAGGCAGACGAGAACCTCTTCCTGTTCAAAATGTATACGTAGGGACTCCTGCTGCCCTGCACGCCGGGTCATCAGGGAGGTCCCACCGGCCAGAGAGTGCAGTTCATATGCATGGCTCAGTGGATGAGGTTCCCGAAACGCCGCGCACCCGCGCGAATATTATGCGTAAGGTTGCGCCCATATTTGCCAGGATCAATAGTCGCGCAGCAGCTATTGGTGTAACAGCTACGCTGGACGGAGACTTGATTTATCACAAGTGAATGGCATATGCCTCTTCTCAATCTGTATATTGCATGTAGTACCAATTAAGCGTCGAGACTTGCAGCAGTCGACGTTTTGAGTCCCAAAATCAAATTAAAATGATCTTCGAGAAGTAATAATGCCCAGCCACGTGTATTGCGTCTACCCCAAATCAGCCTCATTTCCAACTCATAGCTACCGTGGCCTGGAATGCTCACCACACACTTGCACGCCAAAGGTACAAGTCTTGCGTAGGCTAGGGTTGAATGGAAGAGACAGAACAAACATCTCCTGTTGGCTCTTCTGGCCATCGTTCATCCACAGGTGCCCTTTTGAAGGGCTCGGCATCTCGTCATCGAATTCGATTCTCAAGGGAGGAGGAGGATCTTTTACTCCCGTTCAGCTCTCCAAACAAGCTTTCAGAAGCCAAATTCCGTTCTATGCGGCACCATTCTCCTCTTGCGCTTCCAACGAAACCACTGGGTAATGTACGACAGCGGGGACATTTTATGGAGACCGTAAACCCATCTTCAAGTACCTCACGAGTGAAAAGGGCTACGACCACACAGAGGAATGGATTTTCTGCCTTTGACAGAGCACCTAGTTCAGATTCTAACCATTTGGCAGTAAACGCCTTTTCGGACGAATATGATTTATGTGCGTGCTTTACATATTTTTCCATGAATAGCAAGTTAACTACAATATATTCCTTAGCTCATGAGGGCAAGTAACGTCTCGACGGGAATGAAAATATTCTGATATCGTGCATAGACCCGCTGATTTTACAGGATGTTCAGCGAGCGGTGAAACTTAAAGCGCGGCGAGATGCCCGTATGAAGGAAAGCCCTGGAAGAGAACCATCACACCCTACAAAGACTCCCTCCAGGTCATCATGGTCTAGCTCCTCGACGCGCCCGCTTCCGGTCTCTCCGTCCTCTCATAGTCCCCACTTCGTTGGCGTCACCTATGCCTCCGAGATCGACTTCAGTCCTTCGACAGGCAGTACACGCGTCAATGTCGAGTTACACCCCATACCAGCCTCCGTTGATAATGGCTCAACACTAGACTGGTGCGGATCTAATCAGGGCGAGGACAGGACGGAGAGACGATGGACCCTCTCCATGAGCAAACGCAAAGGAAAGGAGAAGGAACCACCCATCTCTGTGAACGCCTTGGAAGCTCAAGAACGTCAATATGCTGGTATGGTTATCTATCATTATTTCTCTGTTTTTGAACTGACATGTCCTCAGTTAAACTTTCACGAATAAAAACCGTCTCTTCCCCGCAGACAAAACGCAAGCGGGACATTACTGCCAATCAGCTAGAGAGACAATACCGCCTGATATACAACTCTGTAGCTTCAGATTCACCTTCCAGTCCCTATGACATCTTGAAAGTTGCCCGATGGTGGGGAAATATTAATGTTATGACACGCACCATTATAGAACAATCGGAGCCATTTACCTGGCTTAGGCATCTCGACACTCGTAAAATGCCGGTTCAGCAGCTTCATATGCCTTGGCATCTCACTGCTTTGATAATGGAGGAGTACCTCTCGGCTGCTGCTGTCGCCAATCGTATGTCGACTCAAGTGCCCCCGTTCCCATCTACCATTCCGGCACCGAACTTTTCGATATCTACCATTCCCGAAAACTCAACAACCCTTTCTCCATATTCATCGTCTTCTCCTGACCCAAGCGATGCAGCGCTGCCACTTTCTTCCCGCGCATCTTCGCACTATTCGCTAGGACCTTCTTTGACGAGAATCAAGTCCGCTGATGGTAGGGTCTCCTTTGAGCCTCTCATGGAACCCGTTCGCGATTCTCTGGAAGTCGCTTCTCGAAGGAGTGGAGATTCGGCTCTCAGTAGCCAGTATGGACACACGAGTTCTATCGGCGCTATAACCCCAAGTTCAAGCCCTTTCCACTTGCGACCGCGCGCATACAACAATCTCTCTTTCAATGATAGCGATGACGGGTCATCTGTTCGCAACTCTCTCTCCGGACAATCGGACGACAATATGAAGAAGACTGTCATTCTTTCTCCGAAATTTGACCAGCCGCTGCGGGATGCGTACACCAAAGAGTTAGGATTATCTTCATCTTCACCAAACCCAACAAATACGAAGACTATGTCCCTAGATGGAGCTTCCAGCATGCTGCAAAAGATTAGGACGCCACAGATGCACTCTCGTCGCTCATCTACCACCAATATAACCCGTACTGGTCCTAAGGCTCGAGGTTCGTTAGCGTCACCGCTTCTCGAAGATTCAGATACGGATGGAAGTAAGAAGCGTCAACAAGACATAAATGACGCCCAGTTAGTCCAGGTGTACAAGATGAAGTCTCAGTGAGCATATATCAGCCTTTCATATTGACCAAGGTCTTGAATAGCGACGATAGACTCTTGGAAGAGAGCATAGCTCAGAACTTGCGTATAAGACAGTTATTGAATCGTGTCGCAACTGGGGTCAAAGAGTACGACGTGACTCAAACTAGCCTTATGACGCTGTTGGGTACACCTAATAAGGGCCTGCCTCCGGAATTGTTAGACACGTTCGGTCATGACCCTTCAGCGGTCACTACGAAAACGGGTCGTTATCGAGGGTGGCGAGCTGTTGATGACATTCACAATCGCATCTTACGCCAGCGTGAAATATTCGAGGAATTTCTGGCCCCCAACAGGGACGACACAGGCTCTGCCGTTGAAGAGGATGTTTTGGAAAATCCCATATGCGTTCTAAGGCAATCCTTGAATACCTTGGCAGTCAATAAGGCTGCTGTAGCTTCCAAGGCAGACGAGGTGGCCGAACTGTTGAAAACCGTGCAGGAAACTCATCAGATGGTCAAAGCCGACTACAAAGACACCGTTTCTCACACTTCTGTGGTATATCCTGAGGTATGCTCTATCTCTGCATCCTGCCGAGCTAGTCCTGATGTGCACTCCTCAGTTATCTCGTATCGTGGCACTAGAAGAAAGCTACAAAGACCAGTACCAGTATTTCTGGGAAATTGGCATGGACGCCCTGACATTCTTACTTGACACGGTCACTCCATTTTGGAGGACGTACGGAAAGACCATCGGAGATGATTTCAGAGATTTCCTAATTGTCCCGCTTTACCGGCATGAATTTACCGGAGAGTCCAAACGATACCCACTTACCCACGTTCCTGTTCGATCCTTTAGGCATTGGATAGGATTAGTTGTCTTCTTTTACGGATCCATCGCTGTCACTGTCCTTCAGATCCGCACCGCCTTGACTTCGTCCGTTCACTGGGGTCTTCAATGGATAACATACGGCGGTCTTCGATGGATTGTCATACCCTTCTTTTGGGTAGGCATTGTCATCCAATGGTGTGCTGTCTTTTTGGAGCTGTTACTTGTATTGACGCAGGTGGGTTCATTAGTATGGTGGCTAGGGTGGTCCGTAAAATTTTTCAATTAGTACTCACACACGCAACACTGGGGTATTTGCATTGCTTTGCATAATTTATCGACACGAGGAATACACAACTATTATACAGTAGTTAATAAATATGTGCTAGTTTGTCGGCTCTTGAGGCTCATGATGTATCGGTGTACTGGTAGTATTCGGAGATGCGACGCGGTTTGTTCCAAGCGGCGAGGCCCTGTACGTAGACGAACTAGGTGGCACAAAAGGCTGCAAGGGATGTATTGAATGTTGATAATTGGCAGTAGGATAATATGAACGGGACGGTGCTGGGTACCGTGCCGAAGGAATCTCAAGATTAGCCTTTCCTCCATCAACGCAAGGCCGACAGAATCCTGACAAAAGAAAGAAATGAGAATCGTAAGACAAGGAGAGAAGAAATGCGCTCACTTCCACCTAGAATGAGGGGCACATCAGTTTGACTACAAGACATGCATCTAATTTGAGGAAGTTGTGCCACGGGTCTCGGAGTTGTCACCCGAGGTCGTTTTGGAGGCTTGGGTTGGGGTTGGGGTGCAGGCACAGACACAGACAAAGGGGTTGGCGTAGGCGCAGGCGCAGGAACAGAGGCCGATGACGTTGCGGGAACCAGATATCCAGTAGAAGGAGCAAATAACAAAGGATTGGGGTGTATCCCTTGCATAGGTGAAACAGCTGGAGGATTTACAGGCGGGGTGACTGTGGAAGGCTTTCGCTGTGCGGGCTTGCGTCTTGAGCGGGACCCTGATGACTGACCAGGCCTCAATGACTTCATAGCGTGTGGAGAAGTGTTCGCCTACGAACGTGATGGATATTTCAGTAAGAATTCTCCACTGACCATCGCAGCCACTTACATTTTGTAACTGAGTTAAGAGGGATCCTGGTGATAGCTGGTGCGCGAGGTACGATCTATGGGGTCTGTTCTTTATCTGAGAGAAATCAGCCGATATTTTTGGTTTGGAGACAACGGCGTACTAATTGATCGAAAATTACTCGACTCTCCTTCATTTTTTCTTCGCCACCCACCCAGCGTGACACCATATCCCATACCGGCAAAGGTGCCTTTATCAGCCGAAATGTAACTACTTCTCCCTTATCGTCAATGGGCGCCGCTGTTACTGTAGAATCCGACGTGGACGACAGGCATGTTGTAATGATGATATCGTAGGCCGCATCTGTCACGCTGCTGTCAATCTTTCTTTCACAGAGAGCCGGACCTCTTGGTAGTATCCACCGTTCAGATGAAGTCTCCTGAAATTCAAAAACGAGATCGAATTCTTTTGCTGGTGGGGGTAAATATGACGACTGTGGCATGGCATTCTGCGACATGACAGCAGGTGAATGTGCCAGAGACTGGATGAGTAAGCCCAATGTCTGCAGCTGATCGGGACTGGCTTTTCCGGCAGCGGCTAGCTGAAGCAGGTTGGCGAGGGTCGGATTAGACGATGCAGCAGAATTGACTTGGTGTATCAAGGCTGGCGTTATGATTGTAACTGAGCTCAGAGAGGACAATAAAGGCGCTGATGACTGTGTGTCACTAGACTGAGGGGTGTGTGTTTGGGGCGCATTTGTAGAGTAAGCGTCCCCGTAAGATGTCCAAGGGGAATTATTGCCAGAACTAGTTGATTGATAGGACTGGTACGATTGAGGAGCTTGTGATTGAGGTTGGGAGGAGAGATAATGGACTTCTGAAAATGCTGTTCCAGAAAAGATGTGTGGCCCAACTTCGAGGTCGCATCGTCCTCTGTTCTGGATGGTGTGCGCAGGAGGGCTGATGTCGGAGGACTTTCCACCACGCGATCTGCTGGAGAATTTTGGGAAGAAAGATAACCAACGATCTCGCGCTGTAATGAAGATTCAGATGCGTGCAATTGAGAAGGAGAAGAGGTTGGAACGAACATTGTCGAAGAGACTGGCAAAGAACAAAACTGTGCCATAGTCAGGAATTGAACGGGATAAAAGATATTTGAAGCACCTTTCCGATACACTCCTTAGATCTTCATCGCCATCGTGTTTTTTGACTTCCCATCCCGGTGTGCTGCCAACAGGCAGATCAATGACAGAGACAAGTCGATTCATGAATGCGTTGCTTGTCTTTGTGTGTCAAAAGCCTCAAAGGGAGGTGGCCCAACAAAGCAAAACTCCCTTCACTTCTGAGTCCAATGACTTTTTGGTGGTGTTTCTTGAGATGACGACCCGAGTTCGTGAGTACGATCCTGCTCTCTGCCACACCATTTATTCAAACTCGTGTCGTAGAAAAAGGGGGAGCAATATTCAGGCCCGCCATAAAGGCCAGAGCGCGCTCTACAGTTTCCGTTGAACCCTCGAGTCGAAAGGATATCCGCAATGTTATCAGAGAACCAGACGGCCCTACACAGACGTCCTTTGGATCAATACCCCGACCCCCGTCGGCTGGAGTAGCCCAGTCCAACCACTCATCTGTAAACCACGAAGTCCAAGATTCACTTGACTTTGGTTCTGCATCAGCGCCTTACCCTCAATCGTCCCGCAGCTCTCAGGCACCTCCAGTCTTAGCCGTGTCTTCTACCGCGACTCACGTATCCTCTTCAGTTCCTCCCCTAAATTCCTTCGGCCAATTTCAACAACTTCCTCCTGTTCTTGCAGCCCCACCTGTCGTCCGCAGTCGGCCCGTTTCCGTGAATCAGTCTGGCACCTTCCCTTCTTCCCAGCCTGTACCAGAATCGTTTTTTCAAGCACAAGATCCGCCTACCTACATCGATCCTACCTTGACCGGCACTTTTCCAGTCGCTCAAGTCGTCCCCATTCCCGAATTTGGTACATTTGACCAACAGCTTACAACATTTCAGCACATTCTACATAATTCTGGTACTGGTAATGTTCCGCCACTGACCTTGGACGACGGAACTGTGGTAAAACCACCCCGACAGTCCGCCAGACGAAACACAACCTCTGAAACGCCGGCTGTGCCAGACTCTCAAGGACTGCCTCAAGACAAAGATGAGCAAAATGGCATTGTGTCTACAAAAACGCGAGGAAGGCGTGCGAAGAAAGCCTCCCAGAAGGAGAGCGGAGAACAGAAGCCGACCCGAAAGCGGAAAAAGTCGCAGAAGGGAGATACTACATTTGAACCTGAACATGAACCTGGGACTCCAACTCCCAAACGATGGAAACGAAGCTCGAGTACCAAACCTCGCGCGCGGAGAAAGCGGTCGCCATCTTTACCTTCCTTCAACCCAGATGCTGACCCTGGCGAAGAGATCGATCCAACCGTTGTGACCATGGCCGTTCTTTGTCGGGATACAGGACAGGGACGTGTCAGTAGCAAAGCGGCTGAAATCCAAGACAATCATGCGGCTTGGAAAGCCCAGAATAGGGAAAGACGGGCAAGGATGAAAGCTCTGATGGAGAGGAAGAAGTATGGGCACTCGGAAAGTGATGAAGAGAGGGATTCGATGGAAGTCAATGCCGACAAGCAAGGCTCTGCAGAGCCTCCTTCGACCCTTACCGCCCCCGTTGCGTCATCGTCGGCAGTATTAGACGAAACGGGTAATGGTTTTGATTACTCTCAAGGTTTAACCGCCAGTCGTTACAATGTTCAAGTCCGAATTGGACCAAACGGGGAAACCATTATCGATGAGGAATCGTTGACTGTTGACCGCGACGAAAACGACGCGACTGAGAATTACGCTCACGTCATAGAGTCGGATACGACCAAATTCACGAACTCTGGCACATATGGGAAGCGATTCCGTGGCTCTCGGTGGAGTGCAGAGGAAACGGAATTGTTCTATGATGTGAATTCAGTTCATCCGTCTGCATTCATTGGTCTTATGCATTTTTTCAGGCTCTCTCGCAATACGGAGAAAACTACGAACTCATTGCCTATGTTTTACCTGGCCGTGACCGGAAGTCTTGCAAGAACAAGTTCAAGACTGAAGACAAAAAGAATCATGCACGGATCAATTATTGCTTAAACCATAGCAAGCCAGTTGGTATGTTAGCAGTATCATATTATCCCTACCCATGCTCAACGTTGTCAAGATATGGGAACACTTTCGCGTATGACTGGGAAGGATTTCTCAGGTGCGGTGCCAGAAATCTCCACGCCATCAACGCCACCCGTACCAGTCGCCGAAAAGCAGAGTGCTCTTGATAGGCCTGTACATACAACCCCAGCAGTCAGGAAACGTAGTCGAAGTCGGAAACCAGTCGTTGCAGATGGCATTCAAATCGTCGGTGAAGCAGATGGTTTTGACAATTCATGATGTCTTGCGCGGGATCTGTATCAACTCGTTACGTCTATAGCCTTACACACTTCCACGTAAGTAGTAGAGATATAGAAGCTTATAATTAAAGGATTGCACGCAGTACGAGGAGGTAGAGATTTTGGTACACGCTAAGCCTGTTTTCTTTCCTCTAGCAATGAATGCAGGACACCTTAAAATTGCGGCGATCATTGAAAAAGCCGACTCTGACGTATTGGTGACGCCAACATTCTCGTATGCTTTCTCTTCCACTCATGCATCATGGCTCAAAAAGTTGTCGTTTGCGGCGCTGGATTCATCGGTTTGTGAACTATGTGCATTGTTATTCGTGATATTATACGCCTTATTTCTTCCAGGTAAACAGATTGCCCGAACATTGACAAGGAATCAGAAGCACAATTTTCGGGTGCAGCTATGTTCTCGTCACCCGCAAAAGTCCTACGACCAGCTCAATGAATCTACTCCGTACGGCACGCTACTCAAGCCTGTCTCTGTCGATGTGCGAGATACGTCCTCGCTTGCAGCTGCTTTCGAAGGATCCAGTCTAGTTGTCTCTCTCGTTGGTATTATGCATGGCACTCCCAAAGACTTTGAGGACATACAATGGAAGGGAGCTTCGAACGTTGCCAAAGCCGCTCGGTCAGTCGGAGCCAGGCTGATACATTTTAGCAGCATCGGAGCAGATCCTTCGAGCAGCATTCCATACACGAGGACCAAAGGACTCGGCGAGATTTCTGTCTTGGAGCATTGCCCAAGCGTAACTGTCATCCGGCCAAGTCTCGTATTCGGTCCAGAGGATGATTTTTTCAATGTATGTCTTTCTGACAGAAAGATGTCGTTGTTTCTAACCTGTCTGCAACAGCGATTCTCGCGTCTATCTCAGTTCCTTCCGTTTTTGCCCGTTTTTGGTGGAGGCAGTAGCAAGTTTCAGCCTGTTTATGTCGAAGACTTGGCGCGCGCTGTCGAGATCATTGCAACGGCCGACGCTGAAGCGAAAAGTAAAGTGTCTGGTAAAATAATGGAGGCGGGAGGACCCGATGGTGAGTAAGTTACTATCAGTCATAATTTTCCTACACAAACTGTCCATCTCAGTTTTCACTTACCGAGAACTAATGAGCCTCGTCCTCAAGTATAATGGCCGATATCGTCCTATAGTTTCCCTCCCTTTCTTCGTTGGAAAAATTCAAGGATTCTTCCTGGAGAAATTACCCATCAATATATTCACAGTCACTCGCGCGCAGGTGAAGCACTGGTGTTCAACCACATTCAGAGAGCTGACCCTAGCTCTCATCCAGATTGAACAGCTCAAATTCGACAACGTCGTCCAAAATATGTCAGAAGATTCTTCGAATTTCGCTTCCTTTGAGAAGCTGGTCACAGCGCACTATGAACCTCCACGATCCGTCCATGACGTCTTGCCTGGCTATCTTCGATGACGCAAGATCTATTATTGGTTTCTGGACAATTTGAAATGATCGTGTTGTATTTTCAGAACTGAAATATTATTTCAATTTGTGCCTTGGCATTTCCATGGACATGATGGACAAGCCTCATGAAATCGAAAGAGAGGCCAGCTAAAGCCGCCATTATCCAGCATCAAACTCACATCGTCGCAATCTCTATACATGCGCTAGCGTGAAACTCGGACCATCTTTTCCGATTCGCCGTTCGGCGGCCCTGTGGTTTTCGGCCGTCTAGGTGAGTGTCTACCCCAGCCGACAGTGTTATGAACTTAAAGGTCCCTGGAGCTTAGTCATTCACCCCTTCTTCCTTACACCACGATACAACCAGTCGGCATGCAGAATGACCCTAGAACTATGGAAAGCACCAATCCCGCGACAACTGGAACGCCTCGATCAGTGCTTGAAAACCGGGTGATCTCCCTAGGAGCACTGCAAGAGATAGAGAAACCGTACAGCTTGTCTTCCACGAAAGAGAAATGGTTCATCGTGGCACTGATCGCATTTGCCGGATTATTCAGGTGAGCATATTCACTTGAGACTCTGGCGCATCAATAACTTTCGTTCTGCCATATCGTTGCTGTAGTCCGTTAACTGCCAATATCTATCTTCCAGCCATTCCAGTTTTGACTGTGGATTTCAACAAGTCAACGGAGCTCATAAATATAACGGTTAGTTCCTTCCGGTCGCTCCGGTGTTTCTCTGAATCGCATATGGTCCTAGGTTACAGTGTACATGGTCTTCCAGGGATTGTGTGAGTTTTATGTTACATGTCGTTGCAATCTAGCACATCCATAACCGAGGGTCCGGAATTCTTAGCTCCTATGCTTTTTGGAACTATGGCTGATCAAGTTGGAAGACGACCAATGTTTGCGGCGTGCCTACTAATGTTGTCGCTATCTTGCATCGGCCTTGCCCTTGTACCCACTTCTGTTTACTGGCTCCTCGTTGTGCTTCGGTGCGCGCAAGCTGCTGGGTCCGCCAGTACCATTGCCTTAGGTAAACCCATTTATGTTTTTCGCCTTGTCGCGTGTAATGGTAAACAAAGGTGCGGGCGTCATCGGAGACATCGCAGCTCCTGCAGAACGTGGGGGTTTCTATGGCTTGTATAATCTCGGACCCATGGTAAGCCCTGTGCTCATATTGGCGGTTTGACCTGATTGTGTTTAGCTTGGTCCATGCATCGGGCCAGTCATAGGTGGAGCTCTGTCAAATGGCTTGGGCTGGAGGTAAATAGTTCTCAGATAACCATAACATAAGGAGCTTACCCATCATTTCAGGTCTATATTCTGGTTCCTGTGCATCTCCTCCGCCGCATGCTTTGTTGTCATTGTTCTGTGCGTCACCGCATAACACAATGTGCTTCATTTCTGACCACGTTCATGTAGATTCCTCCCCGAAACATTACGGTCTCTTGTAGGAGACGGAAGTGTGATCCCTTCTAAACTTTATCGGCCCTTAATACCGGTCGTTGGGAAAACGACTTCTGATCCCTCCTTCGTAAGGCCACCGCCAAAGCCTTTTCGTAATCCCCTTCGGATTTTGAATAACCCAGATATCGTCATGGTTTTAAGCATCAATGCGGTCATCAATTCTTTGTATTATGGAGTAACTGCGTCGATATCGACGCTTTTTAGTGAGGCGTATCCTTCCTTAAATCAAACCCAAATTGGGCTTTGCTACTTGGCTATTGGAGGAGGTATGCTTTTTGGAACGTCTGTACTAGGGCACGTGTTAGATCAAGAATACGGAAGGTTGCAAAGGTCAGTGATAGCCGTTCAGAACGTTCAAGGTCCAGGTAATATGGAGAAAAGTGAGACGGGAATTGACGACAACTTTCCTATTGAAAAGGTAGATCCCTTTTCTATGCTCAACCGAATTACTCACGGAAATATCAAGGCTCGACTTAGACTGGTTCCTTTCAGTATGCTTATCTTTGTGGCATGTTGTGCCGGATATGGCTGGAGCGTCCAAGAGCGAGTGAATCTCGCAGGGCCGCTCCTGCTGCAAGCAGCCAGTGAGAATGCCATCTATTTCTACCTTTTCTTGACAAATAGTAATATATTTTCGAAGTCGGCTTCACAACAATGGGAATCATGACTTCGACGCAAACACTCCTTGTAGATCTGATGCCTTCACAAAGTTCATCTGTCACTGCATGTGTAAGTGAAAATACGCTCATGGATTATCCGCACTGAATAAAAATAATAAAAATCATTTCATTCAGAACAATTTCATCCGCTGTATCGCTGGAGCTGCGCTAGTTTCGACGATGGATCTCCTTCTCCGAGCGCTTGGTGCTGGGTGGACCTATGTTCTGCTAGGGGGAATCTGTATGTTGACAATTCCTCTCGTTTACTTGATTATCCACATTGGTCCACCTCGACGTATCAAACGAAGACGAGCATTAGCTGCTCCATTATAGACTAGAAATTTCTATTGAGAGTACGTTTTAACTAAGCGACTACCACATGAATTCTGGTACAATGTTATCTCCTTAGCAGAGTCGATATGCAGCCGACATTATCCATGCTGAACCCGAGACGTAATATAAGTGGAAAGGTATCCAAGCACACTGAGAACTAGAAAACTAGATTAATTGGCCACCTCTGCTGATACAGTTCAGGTAAATAAGCGTAAACTAATCCACCTCGGTAGCTCATTGTAAATAACGATAAGCATAGGGAAAAGTAGGAACTTTAGGAGTCATACTCCGCCACATTGGCTCAGTTACGGGCCGGACAATCCGAGGGCGTTCGTGACGTCAATGGCAATGGCAATCTCGACCGAATCCGAATCACAACCACCAACAACTCGTAATGTCCAAGCGTCGTGCATCACTTGCACCTCCTGATACTAAACGTAGAAAAGTCACATATCAGGCCCAGATTGACTCTTTTTTCTCCTCCCCCAAAAAATCAACCTTGAATCTGTCGAAGTCTCCTGCAAGTAGTCCGTCCGCAAAGCGAGGCTCGCAGAGTTCCATACCCAAGAGCAATAAACCGTCCTCGATCCAATTGACGACGTCCTCTACTATTAGAGAGATTGTTGATGTTGATTTATGGGATTTAGACCCCGTGCGTTCTGTTTCGAATGTGGAGGAACTTGGCGACTTAGGCCCTATACATGATTCCTTGCCCGTTGAAAAGCCCTCGGTCTTGGTGATGGCTTTGAGCAGGGATGAAGATGATTTTAGGTGTCCACCCTATGAAACGCTATCGCGGGATGTGTCGCTATTCAAACCGGACCCGTCGTTATTGTTCCCACCGAATGATATCGGAACAACCAAAACTTCCTCTGTACCTTACGCATTTCTCTCCCACACACTTTCCGAAGTGTCTGGAACTCGCTCGCGCATTTCCATTATCAATGCGCTAACAAATGCATTTCGCACCATTCTTATGCACGATCCTACATCGCTACTTCCGGCCGTTTATCTGCTCTCCAACACTTTGTCTCCCCCATACATCCAGACTGAGCTAGGTTTAGGGCCATCTGCCATCTCCCAGGCAATTCAACATGTATCTGGTCTATCATCTTCTGCCCTTAGAAAGTTATACAATAAGACTGGTGACCCAGGTGATGTCGCGGTCGAGGCGAGGTCGAACACGCGAACATTGTTATCCCATTCTCCATTGCTCGTCCCATCTGTCTACTCGGCCCTCTTGAAAATCTCAAAGAGTAAAGGTAAAGGAGCCTCCAAACAGAGGCAAAGCATTGCGGAGAAGCTCTTGGTGTCGGCGAAGGGAGAGGAAACGCGCTTCCTGGTCCGCACTTTGTGCCAAAATCTTCGCGTTGGGGCAGTGAGGACATCAATTCTAACGGCTCTTGCAAGAGCCATCGTGTTGACTCCACTCGATTCCCAGTTGAAGTTCACAAGCCCAGAGCATTCTACCTGGTATGCCACAAAGGCCCTACTGGACGGCGCATGTTCTGTCGTGGAGGACAAATCCAATCCGTCACGGGACATTCTGTATACGAAGTTCAAAAATGCTGAGACAGTGGTTCGCCAGGTCTTCTGCCAGCATCCCAACTATGATCATATAATAACGGGACTCTTCGAAGTTGGGCTCGATGGCCTTGCTGAGAAAGTGCCTCTGACTGTCGGTAAGAACTATCGGCCCTTTTCTTGACACGACCTGATCATAGTGTCAGGTATTCCTTTGTATCCCACCCTTGGTACTCCCATACGATCTTTGGATGAGATCTACGAGCGTCTAGGCGACCTCCCTTTCACGGCGGAATTTAAGTACGACGGGCAAAGGGCACAGATACATGCTTGGAAAGCCGCGGATGACTTCGTAAAGGTCAGAATATTTTCCCGTCATCTGGAAGAAATGACAAGTAAAGTAAGTTGGCAGAGTGCCCATAAAATATCTCTAATAAGAGATCATTTTTTCAGTATCCTGATGTTGTTGCTCTTGTCGAGCACATGATACTGTCTTCAAAGGCACAGAATTTTATCATGGACTCAGAGATAGTCGCCATTAATCCCAGTGACGGAAGCCTACGGACTTTTCAGGAATTATCAACTCGTGCGCGTAAAGACGTCAATTTGGCTGACGTTCAAGTTCCAGTATGCATTTTTGGATTCGATTTGATGTATCTAGATGGGAAGGTGTGTATATGTATCTCCCGTCTTATAACCGGATTTTCGGAATCATTGTTGTTGTATTTCTAGAAGTTACTTGAAACAGACTTCCGTCAACGACGTGCACTCCTGCAAACGCGATTTCCTCCTCTGAACACAGGATCCAAGGACGTGGCTCGTTTCGATCACGTCGATCGATGCGATAGCGTCGATGGACGTCCAGCTGTTGAAGCCTTCTGGGCGAAAGCTATAGATAGTCGTAGCGAGGGCTTGATGGTTAAAGTCTGTCGCCCATATCTTCGAATATCTTTCGAGCATCATCTCATACGCCTCCACAGTTATTAGACACAGAAATATCCGAACATAACTTGGATAAGGAAACCAGCTCTAATAGAAAGTCTCTCTTTGCGACATACAATGCAGATAAGCGCACTTATGCGTGGATGAAATTGAAGAAGGATTATGTTATGGAAGGTGGGATCTCTGACTCGTTGGACCTCATTCCAATTGGTGCTTGGAATGGTAATGGTCGAAAAGCGAAGTTCTGGAGTCCTATTCTTCTTGGTATGTGGAACCCAAATTCGGGATGCATTGTCGCGGTCTGCAAGTGTATGTCAGGTACGTTAAACAACAGCGCGGTTGAGCCACGCTCATCGGCTTTTAGGATTCACGGACATATTCTACACAGTATGTTCGTCCGTTGTCTGGACCTTTCAGATTAATCAAAGGAGAACAAAGGATATCACTGAACGGTACGCTTTGAGGGAAGATTCAGACGTCTGTTCACAAAAGCCCCGTTGGGATTGCGAGCTAGGCGGTAAGTCTGTCTTTGCAACATTCTTGGCTGGGTTGAAGCAGCATTTATAGGCTTTCGACCGGATGTTTACTTTAAGCCACAAGAAGTATGGGAGATACGAGGGGCAAAGTGAGTTTGTTTCTCTTTCTCAGACGCATCAGCTACAAGTCAAATTGTTGTCTAGCATTACCGTCAGCCCAGTTTCTGTTGCAGCAAAAGGATTGGTCTCTAGTACGAAAGGCCTTAGTCTCCGGTTCCCTCGCTTCATCAGGGTCAGAAAAGACAAAGGAGTATCACAAGCGAGCACACCACAATTCCTTGCCGACATGTATGCAAGTCAACAAGGAAAATCAGGAAGGAAAGGGGGCAATGATGAAGGCGACTTGGTTGATGTCGATGTTAGTGACTCGGAGGCTGAAGAGGAGGAGGGGTAGTTGCTTACTCGGGATTATATTTAATCATGGAATGACTATATGTTTGTGAGAGCAGTATTATAGAAAAAAGGCAATTACGTGAAGCATTATGCATTATGTGAGATCGAAATACTTTACAAATACAGACTAAGTTAGGCTATGCGTCAACGAGAATTTGCAGGACTTGTCCGAACTGACGGCGTTCTTCGCATGCGCCTCCGAATGTACCCTTTAATTTGTCCCTGTAAACTCCAGCCAGCCAATCCTGGTCCCGTTCTTCTTCAGCGCATTGACGCTGCAACAAAATGTATGCTTGTATAAGCTCGAACTGAATCTGAGGGATAGACACGGACGAAGAAGTCGCTGTTAAACCCGCTAGGCGAACAATTTCTTTGGCCGAGGGCAAGGCGATTTTCCTGGCAACTAGTTGAACTGTGGCCGCTGCAGCGGGCCTTTCAGCGATAGGGAGGGTGGCGGCGTTGGTCCCCCGAGTCCTTGGAGGGGCGCGCGCCTGAGGTTTAGGTCGCGCAGGTAAATCACCGACATGTCCTTCGTGGTTACGAAGGAAATGTTGGCACAGAGAGACCTTGAATCGGAGCACAGATGAAGACAGAGCGAGACTGAGCATCAAATATACAAACAAATCCGTTGATGTAGTGGATAATCTAGAGAAAACGGAAGAGACGAAAATAGAGTAATCGAGATGTATTGTGAGGGAGAGATTGATGAGCTGGAAACAGGCTGAGTTGTAGGTCAAAAATACATCAGGTAAGCGCACCAATGTCATCAGTCGCGTTCCTAGTTTGCGATGGTTTTCGTTTCTTTGCTGCAGGCAACAAAATACAACGTCAAGCGGAGCGCTCAATTCCCAGCGGGGTCCTTTCCCATCTCTTGTAGGAGGTATTTGGGACAGTAGGAGTTCCGAGTAGGAAGCTAAGATAATTTGCATTAGATTGAATGCAGCTGTGTTTTGTTTAGAAACGCACGCTGGCCAACTTCAGCCATTGACTCGTCCTTTTCAAAAATCGTGATAAACCACTCTAGCGTGGGCCACGCATTCTCGCCCACCACCGAATCATCATCATCATAATTGGAAATACAGCGTTTTGAGCCGCTGGATTGAGGAGCTGATGTGGAACATTTAATGAACCCCGGTTTTAACAAACTCCAGCAATTTTTGCTTCGAGTGATGCACTGGGAATCCCGAGCAACAACGGAATCGTCATCGCCTTCCGTGGAAGGAACTTCTTCGTCGTATCCTGGTATGGTGCGAAACAGGCCTTTTGGCGTATTGGTGAAGGCAAAAGACAAGAGAAGTCGCTGTGCGGATCGGATCGCTGTAGTCGTGAGGCGAAAAGTCAGACCCTGTTTAATTTTTGAAGGGGATGCAGTGACGTCGACCTCATTTATCTGAAATGAGGGTGGGTGCAGCGCCATGTACAGAAGCTGTCGGATATGTGAACTTGTGGTTCTTGATCAGCTGAAAGAATACTACATGAAGAGCACGTAACTCACGCTTTCGGTCTGCGTCGCGGAGAACGAAGCTGGTCAAGAACTGAAATTCCAGCGTCATATTGGTCTTCTTCAAAACAGCTGTCCACTAGCCCAGCTTGACTGATGTTCATCTCCGCCTCGCTGACACGCCTCGCTGCTGCATTCGAGCTCGACATTTTCACGTAAGGCAGGTTAAATTGGTCCCTCGTTAGAGTTATGTTGCCACCAGGGAACCGAGCAGAGCCACTGCTACAAGAGAGGTAGAGTATCAAGAAGAAGTCGTAGGGAGGAGCGCGTCTGCGGAGTTTGAATATCGCGTCGCGACCATGCTGGTGGCTGTGTAATTGAATTGAACTCAAAACTTTACCTTACCTCGAACATGACCGCCAATTTCCCTTTAACATTCAATCGTGCGCACCCAGCTGTCTTGTAAATTTATACTTTCACTGAACAGGAATCAGAGACGGTGCAAGGAATCGCTGATTTCAGTACGTGCGAGGGTAGGGAACACAAATTGAATGCGCTTCTGACGATTCAACTTGACAGTTGAGGTGGCCATACACACCATTCTATACGTACGCCAGATATATCCGGCGGATCTGTTCATTCGTCGCAAGAAATATGACACGCCGGTCTTTCAATCTCGCCATCCAGCTCTCAATGAATACATATCTGGCGCTGTCAAAGCTGTGAGCGACGAACTGAGTCGCGTATGTCCCAACATCTGGTATGGCTCTATCGTACTCATTGGGTTTAGGGGAATGTAGATAAAGTGGTTGTGGTTATCAAGGACAAGGAGCAACAACCCCTCGAGAGGTTCATCTTTGCTGTTGAAAATATGGTTCAAGTTGAGGGTTTTAATAAGGACACAAGGTAACGCCACCTACGGAGGTTCCAATCAACAGTTCTTTAATGAAGCAGTATTGAAAATGCTATGACGACCGGAATCCTTGGACAATATTTTAGGTCTTTCTTGGTCAAGCTTAACATGGTGGAATCGCAGCTTGGGCAATTGGGCTTGGGTGGTCAGAACATATTTTCTATGGTCTATATTTACACAAACAGATTATCTTGCAGATAACGTTTCGTTCGCTATTGTCATGGAACTCAAGGACGACAAAGTCCCCTCGACCATAACCAGTGGCGTACGTCTGTTTACTTTTACATACTTGCATCTCGTGGTAGCCTAATTCTCCTATCAGGAACCCCCACCTTGGATGCCTGCTGAAATTCGACACACAACGTACGGCGCATCCAAATCAGCCGAGCTCTCCATGATCCGGGCTGTCAACACCGGTGTTATAAATGTGAGTTGTGCATTATCCTTCTGAAAGGCATTCATCTTTGCCAGCTCTCTTTGGCGGTTCAAGAATCGGAAGAGAAGTTGAACAAAGAGAAAGAACTCATGAAATAATTTCACGTCCCATACTCAATGTACTAGAAAGAAGATTTTCAAGATTAAAATTATCAACACAATTGCTATGGTAATAAAATACAATGCAGCGCTACTAGAAGAGCAGGTGATAAATTGTCCGTTAAACTTTAAACGTCCACTCGAATCCGTTGAATGATTGGTATAATTCTCTCCCATTCCTCCATTGCCTGTGGCAAAAAGCCATTGGCAAACATAACACCGGTTGTAGAATGAAAGACTCACGGCCTTGTAAAATTCAATTTGACCTTCAGCAAGATTCCCCAGCATCTCTTTCATTTCGGCTTCCTTCGCATATTGAAACACGGCCTGCTCCCGTAAAGTCTCATCGCTGAAGGCGTCTGATGTTTCATGAGCAGTTGTTACAGCGTCCTGGAGCTAAACGGGCATTGGGGCACTCCTTCACACTGCATGAACTAGAAGCAGACTAACCTCTTTGATTTTCACGTCCAATTTTTTCATCTTTTCTACCCTGTTTCGATCATCGTCGGCACCGCGAATCGCATCCACGCGGTCTTTCAAGTACGCCCCAAGGCCGAGACCAGTGCTGCCCGCGTGGCCACTAATGACGGCGGCGAGTCTATCGCGTTCGGCCGTAACACCAGATAAATAATCGGAGAGTTCTTCAAAATCAAGCTGTTTTTGATCTCGAAGTTTTAAGACAGCCCGATTGGCATGAGAATAGGTGAGAAGAGAATGTAAATGAATAAGGAAGGGATCGGTTGTCGTCTGTGTCTTTACAGACGTGAGAAAGTATAATCCCGAGTGTAGACAAAAGACCTGCTCACGGTATGACGCAATAGAGCAGAGAACTCCAACAATGTGTTCGAGAAATGGTTCAGTGGGTCCGTGATACCTGATTCTAAAAATCCTAGACCTTGAACAGCAACCGCCAGGTCATGGTAATCCGCTGTGAGGTCTTCAGCGGATTCCGGATTTCCGTCTCTTTCAGCTCAGATACTTGACCAAAAAAGAAGGGCATAAGAACCCACAAAGAAATGAACTCACCGCTTGTCCGACTCCGGACCCTGTTCCAAAGGCGCTCAGATGTGTTTAAGCCTTCTTCAAACTTGTCGACGTTTTCACGCATGGAAAGGAAACGCTCATCAGGTTTTCGGACTCGCGAAAATGCATTAAGGAGAGTGTCGGAAATGTTGTCGATTATTCCGGGCGAAGGCTCTGGTCCAGGTGGATGCGCGATATGCTGATGCATATGGACGTGCTGTTGCCCTATTAGCGCAGGTTCAAAGAATGGAGAACCTGACGCACCCATTCCGTGGATTCAAAGAAGGCCCTAATTAGAGTACTCCGCTGTAGAGTTGGATGCCGAGATAGTCGCTGGAGAAATCGGTGAAGGCTGTGAAGAGTCAATAACTATCAAACAAGGGTCACAGAAGATTTCTCACTCTAGACGTCTCCGCTCCATGAATTCTGGACTGAACCTATCCCCCGTGATGTACTCTTAATAATTCATGAGAAAGATATCTGCGCCGCAAATCGCACGAACGGACCTAGCCTATGCTTTCCCGGCAGTGCAGGCACTACACAAGCTGGAAAGTCCCTGACTAGGTTGTCACGCAAGAAAACGAAATCTTGAAATCGTCGACGAGATGAAGGGTTTGGGGTCGAAAATATCGGAAGATTCGTCTGTGAAAACTGATGAGGCTAAAGCTTTCACACATGCTCAAGGTTCTACCTTTGCTGTAACCAGGTACGAGACATATGCATCTTTTGTTTCTGCGAGCTCCTTCACCGGGTCCTTGACCGTCGTGATGAGATAGCCTTCCCACTTTGGGTCGTGAGGCCCTTCGCTGCTATCTGCTGTGCTCTGCCTGAAACCAGGCCCCGATGGTGCTTCTACATTGTAGGTAGGATCTGTAGGTGACTCCCAAGTTACGCTGTCGAAAACGTCCTCGTCGTCGCCAAGCATAGCCGCGCGAATGGATGGGGGCTGAGAGTAGGGATGATCACGGCCAGACGAACTGATTGTGTCGTGAATTGGTCCGCGTCAGAGTGATGAAGTAAGGCACAGGATACATAGCAGGCGTAAACAAACACGTTCTTACCTCCCATCACAATGGCGGCATTCAGCCATCCGTTTATTCTTCTTTTTCCCTGGCTTTTTCTTACTACATCGGTGCTTTCTTATCAGGTCCCTGTGGTGGATACAGGCAAGTTTTTCATACTGGAGTCCTTGGGATCGGCCCAATTGAATCATTCATGTCAGACTACCCCCGTCAAATATGTAGCGGTATGTGGGGAAGCCAGTCGACGTATATTAACGGTGCGCAGCGTCCGAGTAGCTTTGTTTCCCTCGTCTAACCTTCATATTAAGTCAGCTTCGACGCTACTTCCCAGGGAAATGTAGCAATGGTTGTGTATGAATGGGCAGATGCCGAATATCTCGGAAAAGTCACCTCCCCTGCCGATGCTCTATTGCCCGTGAGTGGTCGTATATGCGTTACTCATGCATTGCGAAGTCATCTTGTGCTTAATAAAGCTGCATAGCAGAAAACATACGTGTGCACCTCAAGCGCAGTCGTTGGTGGCTTTTGCACTGCAAGCGAGCTAGGACGGTTTATACTTGACCTTCCTTCTGGGAAGCCAATAAACGATACTTCATTTTGGTCTGCGAGGGTCCAGCTACCCCGAACGTCAGATACGAATTCGACTTCTACTTCCGCGGAATTTTGGGCAAATGCTCCAGGCGGGTTACCTACTCCCCCTCCCTCTGCCGACGGTGAATACACAACATCCTGGCGACGCCGCTCCCCAGAATTTGCTCTTCGGGATTCCCTCAATCCTAGTCCAAATGGGATTCATATGTATACGGAACCCATACAATATCTAGTACGGAAAACAGGCTACTACTGTGTCGGTGAGCCGCGTTCTCTGCCTGTCATGTCCATATCTTGATCATTCCCATGCAAGCTATCGTTCCTGTCACTGTGAGAAATTCAGCCAGTAGCGGCAGCTCTACTAGAGCTCCTACGGATGTGCCTTACCATCCATCGTACAATGGGCTTGTGTTTTTCCAAAACACCTTTGACGGTCAGTTGCCTGCAACGGATTATCCTAAAGTTATTGTCAGTTTCAAATGCAAATTCTTGCTGTTTCTGTCTGATTTTCTTGGAATTTTGTTAGTTTTATTTCGTTATGTTCCTGGTGTACGCAACGTTCGCCGGTGCATGGGGATGGCTATGTTATAAGCATGTTCAAGAGCTTCTGCCAATCCAGGTAGTTTGTGCCGCTACGCGAATGGCAGTCAGAACTAACTTGTACTTCAGTACTATCTTTCTGGTTTGGTTGGATTACTTGTTATCGAAATGGTTGCAAATTGGGGTAGGCGTTGAATCTTACAGCTGTTTATCGTCGCTAATTATCAATTTAGTATACTATCGTTATCTCAATGCGCACGGGAAAAGCACAGCTTCTACAGTGTTTTTGATAGTCGGTCCGTCACCGCCTCCATAACAAATGGCCGTTGCTAATGTCTTTATATTGGCCATTCCATAGTCGCTATCCTGGATGCCGGAAGAAACTCCATGTCCTTCTTCATGTTGCTCGTGGTATCTCTAGGCCTAAGCGTGGTCCGCGAATCGTTAGGCCGAACAATGATCAAATGCCAAATACTCGCTGGCGCCCATTTCATATTTGGAAGTGCGTAGCGTCAACCTTTCTATATCGAATTTCAGGTTTGCTTATCTATCAACAACAGTACTGTATGCTGTCGGAATCGTGGAACTCGAACTAGAGTCGACCTCGGCGCTTGTTTTGCTACTTTTCGTAATCCCGTTGGCCTTCACTCTCAGTGGATTCCTTTTGTGGATCATGTATTCCCTGAATGGTCGGCATTCTGTTCGCATGATCATATTGCTGGCCTGACATTTTCTGTAGCAACGATTGCACAGCTAAAGGCCCGCAAACAGCGCTACAAGCTGTCGATGTTTGAGCGTTTATACCGTGTTCTTCTTTTAACGGTCGTTGTTATCGCTATATTCTTTGTTGTGTCTTCATTCTCTTTCTCGGGCAGACTGGCTGAAGGTACTCTCAACTCATTCATGCAGGCCTCTGTCATCCCATTTAACGATATCTTATTACAGACTACGCCGCCAAGTCATGGAAAGTCCGCTGGTGGCTTCTCGATGGCTGGCTTGCTCTACTTTACCTTGCCGCCTTCGTAACAATAGCGTACCTCTGGCGACCATCGGAGAACAACAGAAGATATGTATCATTTTTCTCGTGTGGTGCATTTACTTATTGACTTGGGTATCTACGTTAGCGATGTCGGATGAAATTGCTCAAGATGAAGAAGATGCCGAAGATTATGACATGGAAGCTCTGGAAGGTCGTACCAGAGCTCGTGAAGACGACGAGGCAACACTAGTGGGTGGAACGCGAACAGTAGGCGGTGTCACGGAGGATAGCGTTGTCTTCGAAATTGGTGATGAAGAAGGGAGCGACGATGAAGATTCGCCAACTAAAAAGCGACGCTCAGAGCGGCGTTCTGCTGATAGTCATGGTGGAGAAGATGAGCGGCGGGGTCTCATGAGTGGAGGCGGCGAAACAAGGAATCGGGATGATTGATACTTTATCTCGTTTCCAGTTAATTAATATTTTCCTTGTCGTAACCTAGGATGGTTTTCTCATCTTGTATATTACATACAACGTCATACATAGACAGCAAAGTAATCGACATTAGTCCCGAATCCGACCCGACGAAACGGTGTAGAGGCGTGCAGCGATGTTCATGCTTTGCAACTCCTGGTGTCACAAGGCGAAGTCAGGAACAGTATCACGGTTGCGATGAAGCGTCACATACCTGGAAGAGCAGCTTCGCAGCGTAGGGAATGTAAAGTTGTGAACAAGCAGTTTTGTTTTTGCATGCTCGGCACTAGAGAATGGTTAATTGTGATAAGGAAAGATAAAATAACGCTTACTTCGAAAGTTTGCTTTTTCTGGACGAAATGAGATGTCAGAGACATAATCACGCGCAGGAGACGCAACTTACCAAGTTAGCAATGGCCGTTAGTCCGCATCTATTTTGAAAAAGAATTAGCAGTTATGCAAATCACTGCACTGACCAGCTTACATGTCGCAAACGTGTAATCGATAAGCATCGCTAGCCTCAAACAGGCGCTCCTTCAAGAAACCGGCAATACCATGAGAAATCATACAATCACGTTCCATCTCTCCAAAACGCAGACCACCGTCTCGACTTCTACCCTCCACAGGTTGTCTTGTAAGTATTTGTACCGGCCCTCGAGCACGAGAGTGAATCTTGTCATCCACCATGTGTTTCAAACGTTGATAGTATGTCGGTCCAAGATAAACTTGTGCCTGCAGTTTACGTCCCGTATGCCCGTGGTACATCACCTCGAGTCCCCGAGACTGATAACCCTTCTGCCTCAAGAAGGTCGAAACCGACTCAACAGTAAGATCTGTGAAAGGAGTGGCATCCCCTTCATTTCCGATGAGCGTGGCCACTTTGGAGAGCAGACATTCGACCAAATGCCCGATTGTCATACGGGATGGAATGGCGTGAGGGTTGATGATGATATCCGGCACAATGCCCTCACAAGTGAAGGGCATGTCTTCTTGTCGATAAGTGATGCCAATAGTACCTTTCTGGCCATGCCTTGAAGCGAACTTGTCTCCAATCTGAGGGATACGTGTGGCTCGAACCCGAACTTTGACGAACTTCGAACCCTCGTGATTCGTGGTGACCAATACTTGGTCGACAATGCCACGCTCTGTGCTCTTCAGTGGTGTTGATACGTCTCGTCGTGTGTGCATTCGGGTACGCTGACCGAGCTCCTCGCTATCCGGAGGAATGGGTGCAGTCTTCCCAATGATAATATCCTCTCCAACCACACCCGTACCTGGGGCAATGAGACCATCATCTTCCAACTTGTCGTACGTGCCGTGCTTCATCCGAAGTGTGCTTTCTCGCATGGGTTTCTCGAAAAACTCCAGCGGGTGTACGCCATTCCTCTTTTCCACGTCCATATAGCTTCGATAGTAGATACTCCTGAATAATCCCCGGTCGATAGAGCTCTGGTTCATGATGACGGAGTCTTCCTGGTTGTAGCCGCTGTAGCACAGAATGGCTACGATGGCATTTTGTCCAGCTGGTAGCTCTCGGAATTTGAGATATTCCATGGATCGAGTGGTGGCGAGAGGTTTTTGAGGATAGTACAAGATGTTGGCCATGGTATCCATGCGAATGAGGAAATTGGTGAGATATATACCCATCGCTTGCTTGCCCATAGCAGATTGGTACGTGTTACGAGGAGACTGAAACAAAGGACCCGGATGTAAGTAAGATTGACAAAAGCAGCGACCATGGCCACATACCTGATTATGGTCTGGGAATGGAATGATACTAGCACAAATTCCTAGAATCATGCTAGGATGAATTTCACAGTGCGTCCACGTGTGGGCATTAATGCCAGCCTTCAAACGAGCAGCGGGATCAAAGTCGCCATCGTTCGCATGAATGTCAACTCCGCTCTGCTGTAACCTGGAATTCTCGAGGTCCTCCGGCGTCATTGAGATCATGACAGTCTCCTCCTCCTCCGCGTCCAACAGCTCAATAACACCACCCTTTATCAACTGCTCCCACTTATATTCCTCACCGTCGTCATTGGTTCCACGAACAAGCCATTTGATGTGCTTCTTTTGTAAAACCAGCTGCTGGTTCTCGACGATGAACAGCGGTCGGCAGACTCGCCCCGCATCCGTATACAGTCTCAGCTCCTTCTCTCGGATATCCCGCACAACAGACACTTCAGGACTGATATCATCTTTTCTCCGCAGTTTCTTTATCGTTTTGACCAAGTTCGCAGGATCACGATGAACCCCCATCCAGACACCATTGACAAACACTTTTGTACAAGGTGTTGCCGAATGAGCATTCTCTTCGAGAGTTTCCAGACCCCATTCCTCCAGGAACTCGATGACAGGCGCGGAATACGATCCGACCGAAATACACGACATCAGCGCCAAGTTTTTGACTAGACCACAGGCTTGACCTTCTGGTGTCTCGGCAGGGCAAACCATCCCCCAATGTGTATTGTGGAGTTGTCGAGGCTTAGCAATCTTCCCTTCACGTCCGAGAGGGGTGTTACACCGTCGGAGATGTGAGAGTGTTGACGCATAAGTATAACGGTTGAGCACCTGCGATACACCAGCCTTAGATGACATTGATTTCTTTTGGTCACCCCAGTTGCCAGTGGCAAGAGAGTACTTGAGACCATTGGTTATGGTCTGGTGTTTAACACCCATGCTGATGTTAAACTCTTTGTGTGTTTCCACACACTACCTGAAGGTCAGAAAACTCGACTGGAAGTCATCCAGATGCATACCTTCTGGAGATACCGGTACACGTCCCGACTGAGTTTTCGGAATAGCATACGGAAAAGATTTGCAAGTAGTGGGCCAGCCAAATCCAATCGTTTCTTTCCGAAGTGATCACGATCGTCGAGTTCTCGGCGCTCCAATGCAGCAAGGAGGAGTCGATGGATCATGTATCCAAAGAAGTATGCCTTTTTAGATTCTGAACCCTCCGACATTGACACATGCGGTAACATCTCCTTCTGCAAAATCTCCTGCGCGTACCGTATTCGACGTTCACGAGAGAGACCGGTGGTAGTTCCACGATTGCCAATGAAGTCCAATGCCACTTCACGGTCCTGAATGACGAAACCATCGTCAATGCAGGGCTTGAGCATTTCAAGCATCTGCGCATCTTGCATATCATAGCAGATATGCTCTAGAATATCACGATCCGAGATGACACCAAGAGCACGGAAGACCACCCATATTGGAATGTCGACTTTGATGTACGGAATCGTAGCCTTCATCACATTTCCGAGCTAACGTACTTACATAAGGATTATTCTGGGATGAAGCGACACAGTACTCACCGAACGGTCCTGATGTCTATGGAACATCTTCACTTGGAACTGGCTGATAGTCTTTCCTCCCTTCTCCACCAAGCTGCGAATTTCGGCGAGGAAATTGATAGGTGCTGGTTGTGCTTTGGCAAAAACGTAGACATGATTTGTAGCCATACGTTCTTGGGCAATCAACACCTTTTCGGATCCATTAATAATGAAGTATCCTCCAGAATCGTACGGGCATTCGTTCAAATCATAAAGATCCTGGTCTTGAAGCCCACGGAGTATGCAAAATGTCGACCGCAACATGATGGGCACCTTGTTCCTCGTTGGTAAGACTGTCAGTGAAACAGGTAGGGAAAATCTTACCTTGCCGATCCAAACTTTTGCGGTATCAGTATTGACACTCTCCGACTCCCACTGCATCTCTCCAGGTGCGGCATCTGGATCCTCACGCCCAACCATTACCTTCTTCGTCATGTCGATGTACAAAGGCGCTGAATACGTCAGATTGCGCAACCTGGCCTCTTGCGGGAACACAGGCACCACAGTACCATCACCCTCCGTGACTGTGGGGCGAGAAAGATAAATCTGACCGAACTTGAGTTCATAACGTCGTGTCATGTCGCCGTCGCGGCCCGTGTGCTGGTCCGACTGGTCAAGAATAATGTCTGCGTTCTCGTCGACCAATTCCTGCATGGTGTTTTGCACAAACTCATCGAACGAGTCGAGTTGCTGCCGCACGAGACCTTTTTGTTCGAAAAAACTTGATATGACGGTCCAGCAATCCTCCTGTGTTATCTCTTTGTAGTCGTCATCATCCTCTTCTTCTCCCACATCATAATTCGTGTCGTCATAGGTATAAGGGTCTTCAGAGTAGTCGAATTCTTCGGTGAGTGTTAATAGGTAAAATTCTGGAATGTTAATTACACAGTGGTACCTTGACTCATGTCCCAATTTCAGACGCCAAAAGAGTGGAACTTCAGAGCTCGAATCGAATGCCGACGCGGTTTTCAGGCAGAGTAATGGAAAAAAAGCTTCAGATGGAAAGTCGTGCAGTTTGTAAGTTCACGCGTTACAGAATGCCTAGGCGGAGCCAGGTAGGTAAAGTAAAGGCTGTCCCGTTGGTTGCAGATCAAGGAG
Source organism: Desarmillaria ectypa (assembly GCA_030407005.1). Classification (NCBI taxonomy): domain Eukaryota; kingdom Fungi; phylum Basidiomycota; class Agaricomycetes; order Agaricales; family Physalacriaceae; genus Desarmillaria; species Desarmillaria ectypa. The sequence continues at coordinate 2,483,545 of JAUDYN010000003.1, read as the reverse complement.
TTATTCAGCTTATGTTTACTGGTGTTGTGCTTGAATGGCTCGTTTTATTTACATCTATTGTGTGAAAGTTTCAGAAAATTCTACAACACTCTCAGCAGCTTGTCCATCTTTCCTTCTGCACTTGACGCGTATCCTCCCTACCATGAGTCTCATTCAGCGATAATCCAGTAATATATTGGTTTATGCACTTACTCCGAACAAGACCGTGTGATTCAAGTAATGGAAGAGCTCATACAAGTCACCTCGCAGCTCGTATTGTTCGATAGGCTCGGTTTTGGGAAAATGTTGGTGATATACTGCAAAGAATGATCGAGGAATTCCGCCGAATATTCTTGCGATAGCTAGACTGTTTGTGGTATGTGTCAGCACAGCATTCAGGCGACTTGCTCGGTGTACTTACTCTGCTTCGTTATGCCCATAGAACGACGATGGATCGAATATTATCGGCTTTCCGGTTAACCTCTCGAGCCCAGTGTTTCCACTCTGATCATCTTCAGTATACATTATCTAGTGTAAAATAACGGAAACCTTACCCACAGATCGCCGTGCAATAAAGCCGGCTTAATCTTCAACGGACCTATCTCTACTGTCACATCTGACACTCATAGAGAACAGCTATCGTACCTAGAAGCTGTGGGATGGCCCTGTGTACTTGTGTGTTAAATAATTATCTCAGATTCTCAAACAACTAACCTCGCCTTGATCTCATCTCCTTTCCGACAGAGCTTGTCGTATCTCCCTCCTTCCCCCTTGAGTTGGTTAAGCAAGTCTCCTATCATCTCACTGTAACATTCCTCCCAAGTGTCAAACCACCCATTTTTCATACGGGTAGCCCCACAAAACGTCGGCACATGAAATCCAAATCCGCGGTCAGAACTATACTGGTGTAATTCGGTGGCCAAACGTTTTCCAAGCTCCGCTCCAGCGTTGTCCGACAAGCTTCCAAAGTCCTTATAGTCTGAGATGAAATATGGATGACCATTGTCAATACCAGACGCGATAACCTTGGGTGCCAGACCGGGCGCAGCGGCATTAATGGCTTTAAGTGACTCGACTTCCCCTCCGTACTGTTCGGCTTCGCTCGGATGTCCCACTTTGGCAAAATATGTGTCGCCCAGGGATGATTGAATCCTTGGCAGCGATCCAGAAAACTCGGCTGCTGGATTAACTTTCTTGAGTTGCTCCAGAAGGATCTGGGGTAAAGTCATCACGATGGCAAATGATGTCATCAAAAACTTGCATCATTTGTAGCCGACTCGGCACCTTTGTTGAACGAATATACATAACAGGCATCGTAATGGATAAATAAAGACATACAACAGGGTGGACAGTCCTTCCCATGTATCATAATGGAGAAATATTGTCTCATACTTTTCGAGAAACGTCGTCTGTATCACTAACTTTCGCCCCTGATACCTGCCCTTGAAGACTATGCAAGTAATCCTGTGCAGCTCCCGTAGCTTTCTCCACCTGAGGTTGTGCCACAGCAACGTAGTATTCTTTGGCGGTCTCCACGACGGCAGTCGCACCTGATTGAAGTTGCGAAATAGTGTTTCGCGCTGTGAAATCGGATCCAACACTTGCGGTAGTCCCTCGTGATGCTTTAGGAGTTGCAGCATTGGAACTAGAGAGATATTGCTGGTCAAATTGCTATTCAATGAACGCCTTTGGAAGATGGTTATCCCGAACAAACCTGAACTACAGCAACCGGATTAATGGTGAGTTCTTTGGCCTGATCGAGGTATCCCGTTCCGGCCGACCTGGCTGCCTCGACGTCCTGCTTCCCTTTGGCTACCGCAGCGTTTGTAGTCTCTTAAGCTTGTCATTGAAGAGTGTTAAGGGCAGAGGGCGATTGACGGGTAAATGCTGGACCCTTCCCTTACATAAAACTGTTACAACTCACGATATATGGTCTGCATGTTGGAAGCTTACCTGGGACGTTGCGGCAGCATTCTGTGCGAGTTCTTGGACAGCGTCCACAGCGTCCTTTACTTGGCGCGCGATGGAAGACGTAGGGGCTGTTGCTTGGGCCTTTGCGGCGGTAGTTTGCGCCTGAGCGAGTCTGAGAATGAGGTGTCGGTAGAGTTCAAGATATCATGGAAACTGCGAACTCGGAACTTTGTGGCTCTTTAAGCTTTAACGTTTAACGTTGGATATTCCATTTGATGAAGACATCTAGCGTGGAGAAAAACAAATTATCCACGGTTGATTTATCAAGTGGTCCATCCACGACTGAGCGTGACGTCATGGTCAAAAATAGATACTTATGACGACAGAATGAAATGTATCATTGTATGTACATGCTACAACTGAGAACGTATCGATGTGTGAGGTATAATGAGTCCTGGTAAGTGTGTACGTAGGAACCGGAGAAAGAGAAATTGGAGATGTTCGTATGAAGCTTTTAGTAATGAAAACGGTATCGAACGGGAAACTATGATCATCGAAAGCAATCTTAAGAGAGAATTGAGAAAATGAATTCATATCCTTTTAGACTATTAATACAGTCTACTCCTCCCAGGAGCTCATCTTCAGGAAACGCGCCAATACTTCTTCAGAGCCGCGCTTGAACACCTCTACGCCGCGAGCGGGATCGAACACGCGGCCAGGTTTGCGGGGGGAGGTCACAGAAAATGGCTGACTGTCCGGAGGGGATAAAGGGCCCACCGAAGATGGCGGAGATGCTAGAGACGACCCATCATGTGAGGGGTGGCGTGCAATGCTAGGGCTTCCTGTCTCAGCCTGCCTCAGAGGTGGAGTGACAGTGGCAGTGATCTTGCCCACACGAGTGGTGCCTAGTGCATCAGGAAATGCGTGCTCTCGTGGCGAGCGCATGTCTCCGACTGGAGACGGGTATGTCGTCGTCATCGACAGTTCAGGACCCCCGCTGACCTGGCTCACAACAACAGGTGCCGACGGAGTAGCCACACTCAACGGCGCCCACTGCTTTCGGGCGCTACCAAGTTTAGCAGTCGAAAGGGGGGGAGACTGCGAAATCGTATTAACTTGAACGCCTTGACTCCGCACTTCAGGGGATATTGTTTGAACGCCGCGTGCTCGGTATTCTTTCTTTTTAGCTTTACCGACGTAGCTTGAGGAGATGGAAGATCCCCGCGATCGAGCTTTGGAGGTATAGGTTTCGTTATCGCTGTCGTCCGCCCAAAGACCTTGAGCTGGTGCCTCGTCATCGTCGTCTGCGTTATCCTCATCGTCCCCATCTCGGCTGCTAGCTTCAGTACGATCATCCCAACTACGCCCTCCACGTCGACGCCAGTCTTCACTTTCAAAGGCGGGTGCTAAGGGCAACACAGGTGATCGTACTAATCTTGACGCATACTTTTGTATGCTCGGTACGGTGTCCCATGCATTGGCATATGTCAGCGAGGCGGGTAAGCCCTGTAGAGGTGAAAGGGTCTGCGATCGAGATGGAAAGGGAGGAGAAAATGGCGCTGCAAGAGGCAATGGTTGCTCCGATGCCGGACTCAAGAACTGCGATGGGGAGGGTGCATCTGAAGCAGGAAACATGCGTCCAGGCATGTGACGCGGCTGCTCCTCCCATGGGAAGACAGGCTTAATTTTAGAACGATCAGGACTGGGTGAGGATCCAAGGTGATCGTCTCCAGTAACTTGGCGGTAGTAACCCTGTTTGCGTAGGGACTCTGGTATTTCAGGAGTAGGCGGGGGCTGGAAGAATGCACCAGAGTCTGGGGTGGGTGAAGATGGTTGTTGATGTGGATCGCGATACTGACGTGCTTGATCATGTAGTTTGCTAGGATGCTGATCCCACACGTTTGGAAAGTACGTGTCCGATGGGAAAACAGAAGATGCAGGTGCTGTAGTTGGAGGAGGTTCAATAGCAGGATTCCAAGCTACTTTAGGCGGAGAAACAGGCCTAGGGGGTGGACGTTGCTCCAGCTGTTGAGTTTGCTCCTTCGGAGCTTCTCCGGGATAACGCGGTACCTCGAGACAAGACTGCTCCTGATCCTCTAGTTGCTCGTGGTGGTCCGGTGGACGAGAAGGCTCATGATGCGTGATGGCAGCTTGCAGGCGGTCCGGTGGACGAGGAGGCTCATGATACATATTATCAGCATGCGGTTGTGGCGGCGGGGTTGAAGAAATTGGTTGCAAGAATATGGGCTGGGTATGAGAACTTGGTGGAACGTCGCTCGGCACCGGTGTGAGTGGATGATACGTCGGAAAGTCATCGGACTGCACAGACGTTGAAGGTCCAGCTTCTGCTTGCGGTCCACGAGTAATGATTATAGCCTGGGGTTGTGCCTTGCCTTGAGGCTCTGGTTGAGGACGCATCAAGTCAACGCGACCCTCCAATGGCATGCTTGTGTAATCGCCTTCTCCGGACCGATTGTCGGATGAGACTGTACCCATACCTTCCAAAGCAAGCCGCTTCAAATCCTCCAACCCCAATGCACCGGTCGGCACTATTGAGCTGACAGCGGATGTAGCCTCAGCTTCTGTACCAGACTGCTCGTCCCATACGGAAGCATATCGCCTGATTTCAAACTCTTCCTCAGGGATAATGCTCTGTGACCGATAGTATGTGTCATAAACATGGAACCAACGATCCAAGAGAGACGTATAGTCATAAGCTTGGGAAAGTTCCGTAACCGCGGAAGAATCTTGTTTGCCTGAGAATGGTGGCCGATGGGGAATTAAATTCCAAGGTTTGTTCGGACCGATGAAGTGGATGGCTTTGATTTGGGACCCAAAGCGTTCATAAGCTGGAGCATACCTGCAAAATTTCAATAACGAGGAACCGTGGATGTAAAGCGAAATACTTACGTATATGCGGCCGTTGGAGTAGTATTGTATGTGAAGCTGAGCCGATTCCAGTCCCCTCCTCTCCATTCGTTCAGCAGACCTTGATCCCCGCCGTCCCACGACCCCTTCGATTTGAACAAAGTGTTTAATTCACTAAACTTGTCTTCTCCAGGAGACAACACCATGACACCTGAATTGAATATATCGGGCCATCCGACATCGGGTACTGCAGAAAACTCGTGTGGAAGCGAAAATAAATGCGAAAGCGGACGGATGGGCAAGACATCTGCGTCCATAAAGATAATTTTCGAGTACTGTGTAAGGCGGAAGATGTGAAGCTTCGTGAGGACCGTGTTCAAGTCAGGGCGACCTGTAACGAGAATGGACCCATGAGCAAACGAGACGCATATAAAATACTGTTACAAAGAGAATAGAGATTCAGGCAAAAGTGATGGAGCATGCAGAACGCTGTACGGATTTTGAGCGCTCCGACGCGTCCTGGGGCACAAGATCCGGATGGCTTATGTGAAATGTCGGCGCAGCGGGGGCAACGTGTGACGTCGACGCAAAGACGACGCGTCTGGGGATTATCATAGATAGGGAAAGCAGACTCACCCAACAATTTGAGACCTTTACCGTCCTCTTGAGCGATCACCTCGACACCAATTACAACATTGTATGCCTTGCGTAACAGTTTGATAGCAGAGACATCAACTGTCTCTGGCGTTACTAGGCAGACTGTCTGGAATTCCAGCTCTGGCGGAATGGCAGGGGTGGGATGGACATCCTTGAGGGCGGCGGCGAGGGCAAGGGCACCAGGAAGGTAAAAATCGGACGTCAAGAGAGTGACGAATGCATATGGAGCTGCCATGGACAGTCCAAAGGATGGGAGGGGGATAGAAGTCAAGAGCAAAATTGCAATCCGCTAACAAGTGTAAATTCAGCCCTGATAAGGATTAGTCCCGCCAGACATACCTCGTTTCCTTGTTTTGTCGAGCGGTTTCCCTCACGTTGACCTAAGTCCTGGGAGAAAGGACCAAAGAAAACTCCAAGAGCCTACGATACAGTGCGGTGGGGATAGAATGGGATGAACCAGAAGGGAGCCTTCTCCTTCACTGGGTGAATAATGCGCGCTTCCCTGTCCCCTTTATGAACGAACGTCAACTTTCCATCAGACGAAAGATCAGGTGGTAGACTAATCTGAATCGATGCCTTCCGTAACGCCAACTTTGAAAGTATTTTATATTGTAAGGTATACCAAGTGTACACAAAACCTGTTCTTATACTGAAACGTAAACGGTAGCTTTTTCTCTGGGAATATGTTTGCAAGGAACGTGGAAGGAATATGCGGCTAGGAGGGAGGTGGCGTGAAATCTGACGTCAGGTCTAAACCCGGTACCGCACCACCACGACCTCCTCCGCCGCCACCATCGGTACGGATGTCTATTATTTCGACATATCCTCATTGGCGATAGCTAGCAGCATATAGGCCGAATATGCTCTTCTGTCGAGCACGATTCTCCTTACTCTTTACAAAAGGCCCGGTTCATCTGCACAACTTTACGCCAAGGCATGCTTCCAATTGGTCACGACAGTCAAAATTCCCTTCTTTTTTCTCTCGCACTCCCGTTCCTCGTTTTTCTCTCGGGCGTCGAGCATTATGGATAATACCGTTGGCGGGCGGGCTCACCCTTTATATGACTCCAAGACCGAAATCTTTACTTCCAGGTCTCTTTTCCTCTCCGACCCTAATACCATGTCCTCCGCAGAGGAAGACGATCTCACCGACCATCTTTTCGCCTTCGGAGATGGATATGTCCATAAGCTCTCGCTTCATGTCGTTCATCCGCAATAAGATATGGGAGCCGCTACTGACAGCACGACGCTTCGTACATCTCCTGGTACTCTTCATGCCAGTGCTTTTATCTGCACCCATGCTTCTTGTCGGCCCACCGGAGAAACGACTGAATGGCGATAGATGGGGCGCCGTGTGGTGGTATGACTTTCTTGTCACAAAGATGGAGGCAGCTGGACCAACATTCACTAAAGTGAGTGACAGACAGTCCATTGAATTTAGAAGCCAAAGCTTACATCCTACCAGCTTGCGCAATGGGCTGGGTCTCGTGCTGATCTCTTTCCTTCCGAGCTGTGCAAGAGATTCGGCCAACTTCATTCCAGCGGCACTCCCCATCCATTGGAACACACCATGAAGGTTATTGCTGACGCTTTCCGCAGACCCTTCAATGAGGTATTCGAAGAATTTGACGAGACCCCCATTGGAACAGGCGCCATTGCTCAGGTCTATCGAGCGACTCTCAAGAAAGATCTCCTCCCTCCATCGTACCTTGGACCTCGCCGTCCCAGAAAATCGCATCCAGGTGCAATCGTCGCTCCCGCCCTTTTGCAAGACCCTCCTCCTTCTGTTCCTACGGCTGCTGTGGCAATTAAGGTTCTCCATCCTCGTGTGACAAAGACTATGGCACGGGACCTCTCCATCATGACCTTCTTCGCAAAAGTCCTCACGCTTTTTCCCGGCATGCAATGGATATCTTTACCGGAGGAAGTCAAGGTCTTTGGCGATATGATGTTTCAACAGTTGGATCTTCGTCACGAGGCAGAGAATCTCTTGACGTTTGAAAGTAATTTTTCACCCCGGAAAGTCCCAGTCACCTTTCCTCGGCCTCTGAAAGTATGGTCCACGAAGGATCTATTGATTGAGGAGTTCCAGGATGCTCTACCGATGGAATGGTTCTTAGCAAATGGCGGTGGGCCTTACGATGAGCAGGTAGCAACTGTTGGGCTAGATGCATTCTTGGTGAGCTTGCTATCATTGGAAATTGAGTCAAGGCTAACCGGAGATCCAGAACATGCTTCTTCTGGACAACTTTGTGCACTCCGACCTCCATCCGGGAAACATTATGGTCAAGTTCTCAAAGCCAGCGACAGCGCGCCATCTCCTCAAAAATGCCTTCAATTCCATATGGACATCCCTCTTCACCAAATCAAATCCCGAAGCTTCTCCCACCTCTCCTCCGGACTATTCCGATTCGATAGAAGTGGTATCGCGCCTGCGGAGCCTCGTCGACAATCGGTCAGAGTGGCTGCTGGAGCTCTCCACTCTTTATAACGACGGCTATATGCCTGAGATAATTTTCATCGATGCTGGTCTTGTAACGACGCTTTCCGCCACCAACCGCACCAATTTCCTTGACTTGTTCCGTGCGATGGCGGAATTCGACGGATACCGAACAGGACAGTTGATGGTGGAACGGTGTCGTGCACCAGAGTTAGCCATAGATACAGAGACGTTCGCGCTCAAAATGCAGCATCTCATGCTCACCGTCAAGCGCAAGACGTTCTCCCTCGGCCAGATCAAGATATCTGACGTTCTGACAGACGTACTGAAAAGCGTTCGGGAGCACCACGTAAAAATGGAGGGTGATTTTATTAATACGGTTATATCGATATTATTGCTAGAGGGTATCGGGCGGCAGCTGGATCCTGGGTTAGATTTGTTCAAGAGCGCTCTTCCAATTCTCAGGAAGTTGGGTGGTCAGATGGCTTCAAGAGAGGCTACGACGAGGGATCTCCCGCACGGTGATCTGGGAGCATTTTTGAAAGTGTGGGTTTGGTTAGAGGCTAGAGAGTTCATCGCAGCTACAATTATAAATGCTGATGAGATGGTGAAGTATGGCTGGTGAGTATCTTCATGACTAACGGCGTAAGCAATGATCTAATTTACCTTGACAGGCTCGTTCCAAGCGTGTAGAGAACTTATTCTAGAGCTTATAAATAATCTTTGCGGATCTCCAAAGATTGGCCCAAGCATCTAAGTGTACTTGATTGGATCCGCTGAGGCCCATTTCCAACCTCTTGTGAAAAGAAAGCTTCATGGAAAAGCCCCGAGAACCGTCTTAGTACCATTGATCTCGTACACGTAAGTCGCGGATATTTGATGGAATGGAGTCTCTCGAACTTCTTGTCTTGTCTTTGTTTACTATCAAGAATCGAGACTGAATACATCAAGCGGTTCCGCAATACATCTAGCAATCAAAGATATACTACGTCGTCTACCAAATAAGTGTGATCCATCTACCAGATCTTCGACCACGGATTCAATCTAAGTGGGTCGCCTCGCAACGGCGACTAGATGTTGTACTCGTCGCCCAGAAGCATATATCAATTGTATACTGCTTTGGAGTCAGTCATGGGCAGCAACGTTTCCATCCCATAACGATGCGAGCGATGGGACCCGAAATTCGAAGCCGTTCGGCGTGACATAGGAAAGAGGTTCGTTGCCTCAATGAACACGGAAAATTAAATACCGCACCCCGGACACAAATGCTGTTATGCTTGGAAACGACCAATATGACTGGGCCATAAATAAGTAAACCTTTTATGTACTTCGTATAAAGGAAATGTACTCACAAGCAACGTTGACCAAGTATATTCCTACCCATCATTACATCCTGGATTAGCCATGCGCTCACGCTCACTCCCAACCATGATGTACAGGACCGGCCGATCCTTCCACATGAGCTCGCCAGACACCGACGTCGCCTCACCCTTCTCATCCCGCTGAACCTTCCATCTCCACAGCGGACCTTGAATATATTTATCCCTAGCAACCGACAGATACCAATCAAATTGCTCCAACAAGGGACATTGCTTCGCGAGATACAGCATCGCCGCACTGACTGTGTTCCGGTTCACCTTTTCCCATGCGGGAACGAGGTACAGACCAGCTGGTGGCACCAATGCGTGAGCGGGGCCTAGGATGTTGATGACTTCGGCGCGCAGTGCCTCTGCCAGATCCCGCGCCATGAAGTCCGGGTAACTGGCTTGCAGGGCTTCAAGTATTGCAACGATAGTGATAGGTCCACCGGTCAGGGAAGATATCGGTGGAAGGGTTTGCAACAATGGACTATTTTGTCGAAGAGCATCCAATACGGGGCGAGGAGGCCGACGGTGAAACTCTCCCCACGCATGAAAAGCGGACAAAGAGGTGATATGGGCGGTAAACTTTTTTACTTTCCGCCATTGTTTGAGATTTTCAGCCAGTTCGATCTGTAAGTGAATTAAATTAGTAAGTAACGGCGTGGAGCAACATGCGACACGTACCATGAATGCCGAAAACGAGGTATAACGCGCCCATTCATCAAGTGCCTGCACAGTGAGTGTTTCGACGTCGTCGAAGAGTGGTACCTTTCCGCCCAAGCTCAGTACGTTCATGAAATGTGATCCCAACTGCCATGCAGCAGTATCTTCTGTCATGAGCGCCAGATCCTTGATGATATACCGAACATTGGGATCATCGGGTTCTTCTATAGGAACACGCTTGAAAGCCATTTCCTGAATGAGTATGCTCGCCCATGAATATCCTGGAGGATCCTTAATACCCGTGGCAAAATCCAAAGTGTCTACCGACAGCGGTATCCATTCTGAAGATCCTTGCATGACTTTTGTGATCGGGTAAAGACGGGGGTTTCCAAAGGGTAGAAAAGTAACATTGACTTCCGCAAGGGATGGATGTCTATCAATAAAATGGTATACCGCTCTAGGGCGACATGCATGGTCGAAACGCAGGACGCGTAGCTGGGAGAAGATGTATTCGTTAGCAATATCCATGAGGCAGGCGTGGGATACACGGGATATTGCGAGCGTGGTGAGGTGGTTGAGGGTGACTCGGGGAGTGACATAGAGTCGAGGAATGACTCTTGACGGGCGATCGTGCGTAACCATGCGCAGACTCCGAAGCTGCGCGAACGCACGGATGTCGGGAAAATGCTTCGCCCCATTCCAACTGATGTCCAAGTGCTGCAGCCCCGGGGAGCCCATCGACAACGCGTCGAGAAGTTTTTGTTTCCCGCGGACCAGCGCGGCTTCGAATACACGAAGACCTGTGAACTTTTTGAGGCTGCAGATAGACGAGTTCTTGAAGCTCGTTCGCTCTGGAAGGTCAAATATCTGGAGATGGATTTTAAGAGAGCTATTGAAGGTAAGTTTAGCTATCAATGTCGGACAGATGAGACATACCGCACGTATGAATAATATTCACTTGGTGAGTCATCGAGGAAATCAAGAAGGAGATTGAAGAGCGATGGAGTAGTGACGTGTATCATGCTGAAGAAAAGCGGCAGCGCAAAGTTCCTCAGGCGCCGGCTTGTCGCCATTAAGGTAGCCAGCAGAGGTCCCTTCTCTTCATCGTTGCATGTGTCCACGATTTCATGGAACAGTTCGACTGGGAGGTGGTTGAAAGAAGAGGGCACAGGGACGTTCGACGTCGCCATGCTTCGAGTGACCCGACGCGACATGGTTGTCTGATTCAAGAGATGAGCTCGTGAAGAAGGGACGTGAAAACAACGACGTACCAACCCGAAAACAGGCTGTGACCGAACGCGAGTGTGACCGATTGTGGACGTCATAATTACATGCCTATATTTAGCTACATTCGGTCAGGCTATCGTTCTTGTCTTCATCCGTCATGGTAAGTTAAGTTTCTGCTTTGCTAGTAATTTGCTAGCTTAGCTTCATTGTGCAGGACAGTTTTATAAATCTTGCTAAGAAAGGCTACGAAGCCTACAGTGAATCACAATGTGCCTATCTGCCCTCGATCTCTAGGGGATCACGAAGACTGACTATTGTTCTGTAACCCAGCTGACGTCTCCAAGACCGGAGGACAAGAATACAACACCCCTCATCACTCAGGCCCACCCACTGGTAGCCCATCGTGTCTGTGACAATTACCATGCCCATCGTGCACTCCTAACAAGCGTAGCACAGTTGACGACGATGAAGTCGTGAGAACAGCAGAGAAACACGGATCGGCCGATTCGTCTGTATTTTCCTCTGCCTTGAGTTTCGTCAAGCAGAACGTCGTATGTACTGACTAATTTCTGATATATGATTATCCTGATGGCGTTGTAGGGAGAGCACAACCAGCCCATCGACGAGGATCGCGTCACCAACGCTCACAAGAAGGCATACGAGGAAGGCTCCGCAAGCTCACTCAGTGCCAACTCTCTTGGCAGTGCAGCTGCTCTCCAGGTACGATCCGTCATCACCTATCACAGCCACGCCCTTACCCCAATTCCATCGCCAAGGTTCTCAAGAAGTTTACCTCTGGAGGCAGCTCTAGCGGCGGCTCCGGGTCTCAAACTGAGCTTATCAGTCTCGCAATGGCAGAGGCCACCAAACTATTCGAAAAGTCCGGAGGTACAGCTTCTGGGAACAAACAGGATGCTGTGAATGGTGCGGCTATGACCGTTATGAAGCTGTTCGTGCAATCAAAGATGGGTGGTTCGACTACCGGTGGAGCCAACTCCGGTGGCCTATCGGGGCTGCTCAGTCTTGTGAGTTCTTGATGGGATGTTGATCGCTACTCGCTAATGTGCGTCTTGTCTAGGCCTCCAAGTTCTCCAAGTAGTTGTCAAGGAGTGTATCAAGTGTTGCAGAAGTTCATGTTGATAAATGTATGTAAATATACTGAGAAACTGCCGAGATGCTTTGTTACAAAGGACACTAAGTAGGGGAATTCAGAATTGAACGTTGAATGACCACCACTGATTGTTGGCTTTGTAAAGAGCATTCGACTTTGACTTTGACTAACTTAAGCTGCCTGGACGTCCATGAACGCACAGAGCGACAGATACCGTTAGTATTGTAAGGAGTGAGGTGCCGCATGAAATGTACCGGAATAAGTTTGTGCGCTTTTTGTATAACCACCGGACGCTCGTAGTTGAACCTAAGTCATAGTGCATGATTATAATTTACAGCGTGAGGCCAGATATTACCTATACTGGAATAGCGACCGCATACGAGATTCAGTTCTTCGAGTTCCCTCAGAAATATCCATCCGAGTCAACTTGACCTAGTATCCAAGCCCCCACCACAAGATTAGGTATACAAAGCCTTTGATTAGCAATTAGCAAGTAGCGATACAGCAGGAATAGCAACGAGATATGCAACGAGAATGACAAGATAGCAATGTGACAGCAGTGGAAACTAGTAACGATACAGTGAGTTGATAAATGCAAGAGAAAATTAAAGAGAAAAAAGAAATGCAAAAGAAGCTCAAGAGTTATGATTACCAGTTTTCAGCAAGTTTCCAAGCCGACGAAGTGGAGCTAAAATCGATATCCGCAAAGTCTGGAGAAGCGCTGAACAAGTTGTTCCCGGAGAAGGATGCCAGGAATGCATCCAGATCGGAAAGGTGGGCAGGGTCGGAGACAAGGGGTTGTTTCTCAGCTGCAGATGGGAGTTAGTGAAGAGAATGGATAGGATAGGATATGGGAGAGACGGACCTGGGATGGCAGCAGGTAACAGACCTTCTAGGTCGAGACCTGATATGCTGAATTCGGGGGTGGAAATGCTGTCTAGGATTGAACCGTTGTTAAGTAGCGTCATGGAAGGGGCAATGCTGTTGGCTGGTAACTCTACTGGCGTGGCCAATCTTGGCGTCGAAGCTACAAGAAATTAGTCTATCAGATTTACTATACTAGGGAAAGAAAAGCGTGACTTACGACCAGCCGACGATGCTTCATCCGAGTAGTGCGACGACGGAGACATGGCGGAGTAGTTGAACACGTCCGCCTCGGGATCGGGGGGGAACTCGGCTAATGCCGTCTCGAACCACCCTTCGAGGTCCGGGGGAACGTAGAGCTCGACGGGACGACACTCAGTTTTCGCGCTCGTCGATGAAGAAGGATCGGATACGGAACGATGCGAACCATGTATACCACGGTGGCGCTTGAAAGTGCCAGCACCATCCGAATCGGATAGACGTCTCTTTCGTTTGGATGGTGAGGGTGTGGGCGTGGAATCGCGTGAAGAGTCGGAATCCTCAGTGTCGGTGGGGGAGGGGGAGGGTAGGCTCGTAACAGCATCGTCATTGTCATCGGTTCTGCGGATGAAATAATTGTCAGTGAGAATTCGGAGCAAAGACCAACAGGAAGAAAATATACCTCGATCGCTTCTTGGATCTGTGAGCATCATTATCACTGTCCTCATCGTCATCTGAAATGCGACGTTTCCTAGTGGTGGGGGTCGCCTCAGAGGGTAACGACGGATCGGGAGGACGACCAGGCGATCGATCAGGCGAAGGATACGCCCTCCGCGCATCCTCCTTTTTCGCCTTTTCCATCCTCACCTTCTTCGCTCTCCTCTCAGCCTCCCTCTGTTCTTCCCTCCTCTTCTTATTAACCTGCTCCTGCTCCTGCAGCTCCGGCGTCATATTCTTCACAACACCGCCTAATTTCCTCCCAAGGGTGCTCTGCTCAAACTTGTTGGCATACAAGTCTTTGAGCGTCGATGCCATGTCGGCGAAGGCGATGTCTACGGGGGAGTATTGGTTATCCCATGGGCAGGTTTGGCCGCTGAAGTAGGTGGTGGCGGCTTCGACCATGCGGTCGCGGTCACCATCAAAGTGTTTGAGGAGGGAGGTCCAGCCCATACGCCGTCGGGCATTGGTGAACCAGTTGTCGAGGTCTTTGCGGGAAGTATTGGTTTCGCGGCAGATCTTGTTACGGACCTCGCGATTGGGGTAGGGATTATGGAGGTTGTCGGATAGCCAGCGATAGGCAGGTTCGACGTAGGCGCAAGACGAAGCTATCCTGGAAGAGGACGACGCAGCTGCCGAATTTGCACTGGCTGCGCCTCTGAAGTTGTACCGGCTAGCAATCTTGTCGTCGGCAACGTCAAGTTCCAGTAGGGCTTCGCATACAATATCGATGGCATCCGCTACTCCATAGGCAAGGTTTGCGGTATCCTTTTGGAGTGAACCGTTGGTATGGCTCTGAAGCGTATCGGTGTAAAGGGATTGCCACTGGGAAGTGAATTGGGAAGCATGGTCGTCTGAAGAGCTGGAATGTGCGGTGAAAAAATTGTCAATAGTGGAGAATAGCCTATCGTAGATAGGGATAGGTTCTGCCAATGCTTTAGCCATATTGGTTGGACGAATATGGAGAGACGCCCGTAGATGGGGAGCGACTATTGTCCAAACTCCGCCATTAACTCCGCATCGTCTTTGTTGTGACCTCCTTTGTTCTCTCAGAAAGGAAACTCATGTACACCCCGGTTTGGCCTTAGCCTCCTCGTTTTTTCTACTTTGACACGACAATGATTCCAGGGCCTCACCAATATCTGGAATTCTTTCAAAGGACTTCAAAAGTTACTAAACTCTTTAAAGCGTCCATTGGCCACATAGAGCCAGCAATCAGCGGTCGCAGCATCCTTTCATCTACCCTTCCCGAGTTCCAGATACATCTACCTGAAGATGTTCAGTCAGAGCTCGATGACCATAGCATCCCCACAGAGTTTCGAGAAGCCCTGCATCATGCCATAACTGACCTACAAGAGCAGTATCGTCAAGCTTTTCAGAAAGCTTGTAACCGCATTATCCTACAGCCCACCCCCCAGCTTGCCGGCATTAAAATGCTTGCAGATACCCTTCAAAAGCGATTTACAATGCAAGCGCTCCCTGGATTAATGCGACATCATCTAGAGGCTAAGAGGGCATTAGCTGCTGCCGCTGTCGCTGACGAGAACCGCCCGACACCCAAATTCAACAATGTCAGTCCTTTAATCTCTCTCCCAGTGCATATGCTTACAACCCTTCCAGGCCTACATCCCCTACCTCAAAGCTTACTTCAACTACAATGCCTACCCCTCCCCACATGACCGCGAAGTAATGGCGCAAAAGTCAATGATGACATCGCGTCAGATCGAAGTCTGGGTAAGTCTTGCTTGTGGCCTGTGTGGGTTTTCTTCAAGTTGACACTCTGCGCAGTTCCAGAACCACCGCAGGGTAGAGAAGAAAGCAGGACGTCCGTGTGTCAAGCGCAAGGCGTCTGACGCGGGGCCATCGCAATCGCAGATTGACAAGATTGAGCAAGAGATGGGGGTGTTTGGGGTGCCCAAGGAGGAGAGGCTGGTGTCGGATGAGGAGAAGGAGAGGTTGAGGTATGTACACAGGGAGAAGGACAGAGGGTTCCCGGTATGTTTTCTTTTCTTTTAAACAAAAAATGGGGGTGGCTAATTTTTTTTTGTGGCAGACACTATCTGCACCTCGGTATCCCCGTGACGCCACTCCCGTTGACATCCTCGCTCTCCCCTCCCGACCACTCCCGGGCTCTGTGTCTGACACGCCCTTCCTCACTGGCATTGCGCCTCCTTTTCACTTTGCCCCGCCGACATGGACTCGCCGGCCCGCCACACAACCACTCCCGCACCACGCCCAACGCCTCAGCTTTTCCGAGCTCACTGAACTGTTCGCCACCTCCCTGCGGATGTACAGCGATATCTCGCGCGTGTCAGAGGCGTCTGTGCCACCCGCTGCGACGTGCGCGATCACGACGCGTCTTGAACCGGGGTACCACCCTGCGTTGTTCAATACGCCCGAGAGGAGGAGGAGGGAGGCGATGTTGCCTAGAAGACCTAGGCCGAGACCATATCCATCACGCACGCGGTCGCCGTCATTGCACCGACAGGTGTCGTGGTCGAGTGCGTCTTCAGGATCGGAAGAATCGTTGCCTGCGACGCCGCAGAGCGCGCACATCGAGCTGGAGCCAGAGCCAGAACCGTTTGATGATTTATTCGATGAGCCGGAGCACGAGGTGCCGTTGGATATCCAGGGATTCGTATATGCGGATTGCCCAGCACCTGTTATCGCAGTTGGGGGGAAGAAGAAGAAGTCGTATTACAGGACATGATTTATACCCCGCGTTTTTGGTTTGGATTTGTATCATTATTTTACTCTCACGTTGTACTGTATCAATTAGTTTTTTATTTCTGTACAAATGTCGGCTCTCCGGAATACTTGCGATGACGGACCGTAGAAGCAATGGTCATGGGTACCACCTCGGAGAAACTTCATCGATGCTTCATCCTAATAAACGCCCCTTCGTTCGACTGCAGGACCTCCCCATGGCTTTCCTACTCCTTCTCTCCCTTCCCTTGCTCTCACTTGCAGTCCAGTTTAAAAACCTCGTCACCTTTGGGGACAGCTACACAGACATTGTCAACGTAGGCGACGGAGGGACAGCATGGCCCGTCTACGCAGCGAGGTACGCCAACCTGACCCTGTATCCGTTTGCGCGCTCCGGGGCGACCTGCTCCAACAACCTGACGCCTCGACCATTTCCGTCGATATTCGAGAGTCAGCTCCCATCGTACTTTGCGGAAAAGCACAGCGGCTCGATTAACGTGAACGCTGAAGAGACGCTGTACACGCAGTGGATCGGGACCAATGACGTAGGGGTGTATTCGTTATTGACGGGGAGCAACGGCGCGTCGATCGTGGATGTGGTGCAGTGTATGGTCGATTGGGTGAGAGTGCTGTACAAGGACGGGGCAAGGAACTTTTTGGTGCAGAACGTAGGTGACACCGTGCTAAGAGAGGATCCCAGCTGATGCGACGTAGATGGTGCCGCTGAATGAGGTGATCCTGTACGCGCCAGACTCGTACCCAAATAGGTACTTTAATAATGCGCGGAACACGTCTGAATGGAGCGTGTTTATGCAGGAGTTGGTGCTGAGCGGGAACGCATTGTCACGGGCGATGCTGCAGGCGTTGGTGCCACAAGTGCCGGGTGCTCATATCGGGATCTTTGACTCGCATGGGCTATTCCAGGACATGCACGACAACCCAGCATCGTACTTTAATGGAACAGCGCCGCTGAATGTGACGGGTGCAGTGGTGTCGTGTGTGTACCCAGAGGGAGGTGGGATCCCTGCCTGTACGACGGCTCAAGGGACAGATCGTGACAGTTTCCTGTGGTAGGTGGATTCCATTCGTGATGAACTCTGGTTGACGAAGGATGTAGGTTCGACGAGCTGCATCCAAGCGAGCAGGCAGACAGAATCGTGGCCAGAGAGGTTGCGCAGGTTGCCAGAGGAGAGCAGAATAAATGGACGACGTGGATTGTGTGACATCATAATTCTTATCTGCAGACTGGTTGTAGATGTTCAAAATAACGCAGCAGACCCTGTATCCTCCTCTACAGATCTATTAGAATCAGTGCCTTCTTCAGCAAGCTTCTGTCCCTCGTCATCTTGATCTTTCATCCATGGCGGCTTGATCATGTTCATCACCTATTTTATGTGTGGAGGCTTGTCCTGTTTTATTTGAATTGAATCACACCAATACTCGCGAAATACTAAACATCTCAGTACAAAATCGCTTTACGTTGAGAGCTTAACTTTAACCAAACATTGCAAATACAGGTTCACGCTCCTACCCGCATTTAGTGTTGCTTTCTTCGTTGACCTTCAGCTGATGACTTTGGCATTTTTGGTGGTCTCTTCCTTCTGCCGCTTCAAACTGACCAAACATCAGCAATCACTAAAATCGTTATACAGTGCCTATTACCGCAGTTGTGGCGACTTGTTTTTGGTTTGAATTTGTATCATTATTTTGCTATCGTGTTGTACTGTATCAATTAGTTTTCGAATTTTTATATCCAAGGATGTTTTTGTATTCTCATGGTACAAGACAAGCGGAATAAGATAGGAACAGGGACCTTTATGTAGGCAGGCAACGTCGGGCCTCAAATCTGCCACCAGAAAACTGCGATGGAAATCTGACACCTGGGAAATGAGTAGTGTTGCCGTGGCCCGGCTTGACTAATGACAGCTTTGGTAATATTCTGAGCCGTGCTACGCTGAGTCGTAATATTTTTTTTTTCAGTAAATTTTGGACATGGGTACTTTCAAGACAAGCGACGACGGATCATACAAGTAACGGACATGGGTATTACCTCGGTGAAAGTTCACCGACGCCTCATCCCTCATAAACGCCCCTTCGTTCAACCCAAGACTTGCCCATGTCTTTCTTACTCTTTCTCTCCCTTCCCCTGCTCTCCCTCGCAGTCCAATTCAAAAGTCTTGTCACCTTTGGGGACAGCTACACAGACATTGACTGGACGGGCGATGGTGGAACAGCATGGCCCGTCTACGCAGCGGGGTACGCCAATCTGACCCTATACTCGTTTGCACGCTCTGGGTCGACATGCTCCAATAGCATTGTGCCCTTTCCGTATTATCCGTCGATATTCGGAGTCCAGCTCCCATTGTATTTCGCGGAAAAAGACAACGGCTCGATTAACGTGAACGCTGAGGAGACGTTGTACACGCAGTGGATCGGGACCAATGACGTGGGAGTGGATTCCTTGCTGACGGGGAAAAACGACGCGTCGATCGTGGATGTGGTGCAGTGTATGGTCGATTGGGTGAGAGTGCTGTACAAGGACGGGGCAAGGAACTTTTTGGTGCAGAACGTAGGTGACACCGTGCTAAGAGAGAATTCCAGTTGATGAGACATAGATGGTGCCGCTGAACGAGACTATCCTGTATGCAGCAGACTCGTACCCAAACGTTTACTTTTACGGGGAGCGGAACACAACGGAATGGAGCTTGTTTATACGGGAACTGGTAGTGGGCGGGAACGCGTTGTTGGAGGCGATGCTGCAGGTGTTGGTGCCAGAGGTACCGGGTGCTCACGTCGGGATCTTTGATTCCCATGGGCTGTTCCGGGACATGCATGATAACCCGGCAGCGTACTTTAACGGGACGGCACCGCTGAATGTTACGGGTGCAGTGGTGTCGTGTGCGTACCCAGAGGGAGGTGGGACTCCTGCCTGCACGACGGCGGAAGGGACAGACCGGGATAGTTTCCTATGGTAGGTGGATTCCATTCGTGATGATCTCTGTTTGACGGAGGATGTAGGTTCGACGAGCTGCATCCAAGCGAGCAGACAGACAGAATCGTTGCAAGGGAGATTGCGCAGGTTGCCAGAGGGGAGGAGAATAAATGGACGACGTGGATTGTGTGATATAAAATAGCAATAAATATTACGCGACCGCGATACCAAAGTCAAACGGCGTGCTCGTGAACATTGGATCCGTAATCCACGATGGGTCTGCAGCAAATTGAAAGTTGGAAAGGTCGAAATCAACGGGTGCATAATAGTCTGATATTGGCGTGTTAAATGCGGCCTGGAAGCTGTCCAAGTCTGCTATAACAGGCGGCGCGTCGAGAGGCGCAGGGAGCTCCACCTCGAGCTGGACGTTACCCTCGGGGGATGAATACACGTCGTCGAACCAGTTGTCAAGGTTGGGCGACTCGTATGGCTGGAACATCTTTGGCGGTCTCTCCTCCTTCTGCCGTTTCGAACTTTGCTCCGGCTCTTCTTCCTCGTCTCTCTTGCGCTTCAAACTAACCAAACATCAGCAATCACCGAAAACAACACTCAAAGGACCTTCACCTCGGCACTACCCCAAACAGCTTCACAATCTCCCCCGGCCCGTCAAACCGCGGCCCATAAACGTCCTTCAAGGTTTTCTCAATCAACGCAAACTCCACCTCAATCCCTGGATACTCCTCCCCCTCACCCTTCCAGTAACTCTTCGCCGCACTCACAACCCGCTCCCGACCACCCGGCACCCGTTTCACGAGCTCTGTCCATCCGATTCGCCGTCGCGCAGACGTGAACCAGCGCTCGACGTCCGCGCCCCCTGATGCTCGGCACAGGTCACTCCGCACGGTTGCAGATGGGTAGGGGTCGTGCAGGTTGTTTGACAGCCATGTGTACAAGGGCGAGTAGTCGCGCTTCAAGGCGGGGGAGGATGAGCGTGAGGAGGATGAGGAGGATGAAGAGGCTGACTCGGCGGAGACCACTCGCTTCGTGCGCTTTCGCTTCATTGGGGGTTCCGGGGATGTCGAAGAGTGTGCTCGCTTTTTGATTGTGCGAGTAGGAGGAGGTGCTATTTCGGCATTCAGCGCATTCTCTGCATCCTCCAATATGTCATTGGTGCGAATATGCAAAGTCATCATTGACTGGCATAAAACCTCCACCGAACGTGCCACATAATATGCTAAATCAGACGTGTGCGATGTGAGGCTGCCCGTTCTTTGACCATTGAGAATGTCATCCTGTAAAGTCGTCCAATTTTCGTTAAACTTGTCTAGAGCTAAAGGATTGTGCAGAGCGCCGAAAAAATCGTCCACAACAGATGATAGCTTTGCGTTCAAGCTATCTGTCGGTCTTGGGGCTGCCATTTCGTATCTGAGTGGCAGGGAAACAATTAGCAAGCGGTGCTATGACCATCGCATTCAAACTCCGCATTGTCCTTTGTTCCATTGTCCTACCGAAAAGGTAACCAACGAACATGTCCCCGGTTATCCTTTGTTGTTTTCTTTGTCTAGTATCCCAGTACGCCGAGTGTCTACTGCCTACATGATGGGCCATTTGGAGCTTCTCCAGCAGACAATTCACACTGCTAAACTTTTCGCACCTCTCGAGTCCCAATCCAAGCGATTATTCATCCAGAGACCATCCGTCCCATCGTGGACCCTCCAGGTACCGCAGGATGTCGACGCAGAACTACAAGATTCCACGATACCCCCCGACATACGCAACGCGCTTTCTACAGCTGTCGGCCACCTGCAACGGAAATACAATGATGCGTACCAGGAGGCCTGCACCGAAGCGCTAGCAGTTCCTGCCCCGCAACTAGCCAGTATTCGCAAATTTGGGTCTTTCTTTCAAGAACTATTTAAGAAACAGGCTCTATCGGATGTTTTGAAGTCGTATAGGCATGCGAAAGAGACCCTGCTTGCTCGGAGGCGCGCCGAAGAAGAATCCAACTGCCTAGCAGAAGAGCGAGAGCGCCCTCAATTCAACGCCGTACGTCCCGCCCTCCCCATCCCGCCATACTGCTGACTAACCCACCTCTAGAACCACACTCCCCTCCTCTTAATGATCTATAACCACCACACACCATACCCTACCGCAGTCGAGCGTCTCGCCATCGCAGAATACACCGACATGTCCGAACGCCAGATTGAAGTTTGGGTGAGTAACCCTGTGCTTGTCAGCGACAATCAACTAACTTGCTGGTAGTTCCAAAACCACCGCCGGGTCCAGAAGAAAGCTGGCTTCCCGCCCTCACGTGTCCGCGGTCCAAATGGAGGCGTTGAGAGGCTCCTCGCTTCGTTACCTTCTCCTTCGTACTCCCAGCCGACGCCAGAACCAGAAAAACACCCGGATGAGGACCCACAGAAAAAGTACATCAGCTTGACGAGACCAGCGTTCCCAAGCCCGCCCTCCTCGGAGTTAATACCCGTACCTACACCCAACAACCACAAAGGCAAAGGCAAGGAAGTCTCTCCATCCTTCCTA
This sequence comes from Desarmillaria ectypa, assembly GCA_030407005.1. Lineage (NCBI taxonomy): Eukaryota > Fungi > Basidiomycota > Agaricomycetes > Agaricales > Physalacriaceae > Desarmillaria > Desarmillaria ectypa. The sequence continues at coordinate 2,461,589 of JAUDYN010000003.1, read as the reverse complement.
CGCCCCCTTCCTTACCCCGCCAACGCCTTCCACTTTAACGTCCCCTGGCCCCGCACCGCATCTACTACCCCCACTACGAAACCCCCTCCTCCAACAATGGACGCCCTAACGCAAATCTTTGCCCGGATGAACGTCCACTCCACACCGCAAGACCATGAGTTTGAGGGCGAAGCAGCCACCGCGCGCTACACGACTGACCTCCGGGGACGCTCAGCAGCGTATGTCGGTGAGGGCGCATGGAAGAGCTGGAGTTGGAGTTGGCACGGGCGGACGGGCCTCTTGAGCGTGGAGTGGGGTAAGAGTAGTTGGGCGACGAAGAGGAAGGCGAAGGCGAGCTGGAAGCCTTATTTGAAGCCACAGCAACTGCCCCACCGAACACCCTCACCCCGAACACCCTCTTCCTCTTCGCGTCGGACGCCGAGCTGGGGTTCCTCTTCCTCCTCCTCCTCCTTCTCCTCGAGTCGAGCACCAAGCTGGGGCTCTCAAACAGAGGCACCTTACTCCCCTGCATCATCATATACCTCGTATTCCCCTTCACCTTCACCGCCACCTGGGTTCGTCCCCGTCACATAGCCACGCCAGCCCGCTTTTGTCGTCGCGCTATGAAGAGAACTATCGCAGAGGCTACCAGAGGATATACTTGTAGTAAAGATCTCGCCGTCATCACCCTGGGTTCGTCTATCGTCGTGCCTCTGATTATGAGAAACGTCGGAAAGAAGGGATGAAGCTACATACAGTGAGGGAAGGTTACAGTATCGTTTGATTTCATGGGGAGGGGAGGTTTAAATATTCGAGTGGCAGATATCCAAGCATTGTACTATTACTTACTAATTTTTCAAGTTTAAATGTAGCCATAGATATTCAGGGATCTTTCGTGTTCGCACTCTTGTAATAAACATTTGTAGCTTTCTTTTATTAGGCAGGCGCCTTTGAGAAGATGATCAAGCCCTATCCGCGAATGCGGTGTACTATCGACAGACACATGAAGAGTCGGACCTGCATGCCGACAAAACCGGGTCGGCAGCATCGACGTCAGACAGGCACTCAACGCGCCACGGTCACGTTTCTCAATGCAAGTTTAAAAGTCATGGCTTTCGAGCGGACTCTTGACTCGAGGTTTGACGATAATCGATAAGACGCGCACATCTACAAGCCTCTTCTTCCAGGTCAGTCGATATGCAGACGAGGAACTCTTGTCTGGCTTGCAATGGATTTGGCGAATAAACAAGTGAGTAAAGACATCGTGCGTAGCGTGCAAACATCAGAAAATGATCCCCATCAGATTGTCAGGGCTCAACGATCATATTGGCCGCGTCTAATTACTTGAATTATGAGGTTCCGAAGAATGTCATTAATGGTTTGCAACATTTTTTAAACCTGACTGCCCCCGCGGAGACGCTATTGGTTCCCAAAGATTATGGATGGCCATTGGGGTATTTCATGATCATCAAAAAGTTTTTGACTACGTTCCATGGAACTCTTTGCGTTCAAGCCTTGGTTTCCCATGATGCACTGAACGGCTGTCGTCAGGTTATGGACAAGGGTATTTAAGTTGCGCATCGTGACATCAGTCGATATGCCCGGCCAAGGACAATAGAACGAGTCTATTCAAGTGATTTGATACAAGCGGGCGACTCGGCGATATAGATCATTCGATATGGCGGGTATTACCATGACACAGCGCTGCTTCAAGATCATCTACGAGATTGACACTTGAAGCTTCCAAAGTACATTGAATTAGGAGAGTTTCCGCCGATGGCGGACGGTCTGGAGGTCTTGTTTGCGCAAAGTGCCTAACGAGTCTTCTTTGGCAAGTCTCTTTCAATCGAAACCAAAGATAATATACACATCGTGAGTTTTTAATGGTTGTTATGCAAATTTCGGATGAACTCGTGTACAGGATATTCGTATCTTCATAACGCTCCAGGTCAGTCGACATTTCATTCCTGTTAACATAGACATCGACGCCTCTTGGCTTTGCCAGTCATGTCCCTCAGCACAGCGAGCGTACGGTAAAAGTTCCTGTGGGTTTCTTCGTTATGCTCGACGACTGATTAAGGAGTATACATAGGGCACCTTGCCATATATCAGCCGCAATTTTCTTGACAGGGCGCTGAATGTTTAGCACGTCGCTATCCACGACATGTTTACGCCCCCGAGGACGACATACTGCATAACAAGAAGAAACTATTCAACAATCCCAGTCCGAAGCATTTCCAACGCCATAGACTACTTTCATCCCATATTTCGCACCTCTCAAGCCAATTGTCCTGGAATGGTGGCGTATTCTGAATCTGACATTCCAATTTAGAGACGGCTTTGAGTACCTATTTTCGGTCCTTGCTTTCCGGCGTGCTATCGAGGAAGCTCTCTGACAACTAGTGGAGTCGGTGCTTTCTGTGCGGCAGAGCGTTCTCGGCGGGAAACAGAGCTGGATTCAGAGCTGGATTTGATTCGAAAGGCGTTGGCAGACACTGGTCCTGTGTGGGATACGTAGCCCAGAGCGGCGTAAGGTACACCTGGTGCTGGGAACTACGGCAGACGACGACCAAGGTTTTGTTTCGGCATCCGTGGTTGCCTTGTGCCCGTTCTTCCCCCACACCTCTTCACGAACTTCCGTGCTGCGGGAGACCTTGCGTTTCTTACTCGCTTATCCTTGTTTATCTTCTGAGGCCCGGGGACATAAGCAACCTAAACACTGCGCTCATTTTTTGTGAATTCTCTAAGGAAATGATGGTGCTTCTTTCTATTGGAGTTAGATGTATCGATTACATATACAGTCCACAAAGAGATATTAGACTACATAGATACCGCCGTAACGTATTTGACAGAAACTATATATGCACATTGCAACGAAAGCAGGATTATAGCAAGAATACAGGAACATGATGGAAGGTATACAATCAGAAGAACTATACAAGGTCATCATTGATGTAGATGGATGCGCTGTTATGACAAAAAAGAAATCATTACGGTCGTCAAAAGTCGCCTCTTTTCTTGCTCAGTACCCTCCTGGGAACCTTCTGTTTCTCTAAAGGCGTCTTCGGTTTCACAGACGCTTGCCGCGTAAACGCCGAGTCAACATAATCGATGTTTGCTGCGAACGCCACCCCCGTCGTAGGTACATGCCCTGCTACACTGCTTCCCTTCCTCAGTATCTTCTGATTCTCAGAAGGTAGCATCACCATGCCAAAAGCATTTGAAGGAGTAGTACTGGGTTGTGCGGATGGATGACGTGCAGGGAATTGAGACGATGGTTGATGTCGAGGATCTATGCGATGTGGTTGAGGTATGGAAGATGTTTTGGGATGGGCATTTTGTAGGGGAGTAGGCATTACAAGATTGCTGGGAAGATGCTTTGGAGGAGGCCCGTTTCGATAAGCCGAGGACGAGGATTGGATGCTTGATGCCGGTTGTCTAACGGGAGGTCTTTGCTGGGGTGCCATTTGTTGGTACACCATGTGCGGAGTTGCCGTTGGTTGCGGTGGCATCTGTTGCGGTGCTATCGACTGTGGCATACGTTGTGGTGGTGGTTGATTGTACTGTTTTACAAACGGCTGTCGCATTCGACTGTCTTCGTATTCAACAGAATCGAGTCTTCTGGAGTTGCTTCCATACGGTGTCCTGTGAGGGGGCGGCTGAGGATAAGAAACGTTGGACCTTCCGTGGTCATCATATGACGAGGGTTGAGGATAAGGCGTTGGTTGAGGGAAGTCGACGGGCGTGGCGTAACCGAGGGGAACATGATGATGCCGTGGAGTGACTGCAGTCTGTGAACGCTGTAGGTTCAAGCCGGGTGTGACATTGGTGGCGGGTGGAGGTACAGGAGCACTTCTGCGTTCTGACCTCGGTATCATAAATGCCGGTGCAGACACCTTTTCTTCTATTCCGCCATATGCATCCGCTATACCCCCGTATGCATCCTCGTTGTTCTCCTCATGAACTGGAGTAATGGGTCGCGGACTTTGCCGTACAGTTTGAGCGGGTTGAACAACCTGGACGGCAACCACTGGAACCGGTTGATGAGATTGTGGAGGTTGATAAGATTGAGAATGATGTATAGGGTTGTCATAAGGATTGAATGGTACACCACCACGCTGGTGTTGGTGTTGGTCTGCTGCTTGATGTACTTGACGAGAGGACGAGTGACTTTGCAGGGGATGCAGTTGTACGTCGGCTGGTTGATACTGACGAGTTTGGTATGGATCCTGACTAGAAGCTTGCGGCTTCTGACGCGTTGAGGCTTGATTCTGAAGAGGGAGAGCCTGTGCAACAGGCTGGACATAAGGCTGGAAATTATGAGGGAGTATCTGTCCCGGAATCAGGTTCAGTGATGCACCGAAGGGCGTAAATGAAGCGGGTGCTGTACTAATCTGCGGATTCTCGACGGAAGACTACAAATTGGAATTAGTGAATCTATTTCTCCGAAGACGACTCGATAGTGACAAACATTGTCATGATTTCTCTGAGGACGATTCTGCCAAATGTACTAAGTAATCGTAACCGAAGGTTTTCTACAATAAGACACACCTGTTGCTCTTTGCTCTTGGGCTTGACGACCTTCTGTATAGCCTCATAAGGCCCGCCATGGTGCAATCTCATACCCAGTGGATTCGTTTGATCCAGTTCATCAATAGGATCTAGCTGGTTCGTCCGAGTGCGCTTGGGCTGAGCACGGGCCTGACGATGTTCCTTAGCCGTGGGCTGAGGTTCTGGAGGAGGCTCGTATCGAAGAATGAGTGGCGCGTTTCTGCATGTAGGCTGCTGCGGCGCTTCTCTCTCGGGGTGTGACTTCTCTGGTGTGGTGTAGCGAGAATTAGATGGACGCTGTGGCTGCTGCTGCTGATATGAATACATCTGTTGAGGTATCTCCTGAGGGGGTAACTGTGGTGGCTGGGGTGCTTGAGGGTCTGCCGCCAGGGCAGAGTGATTAGACGAAGAAAATGAATGTGAGGGTGATTGTGAACGTTTTTCGTATGGAGATGTTCGATGAGAGTGCGTAGGCGACTCCCGGAGCGCTGCAGCAGAGGGCCCTGCTTCTGTAGGAGGCGAGCTGTTTACGCGAAGACCCCCCCGCTTCTCAGAATGAATGGGAGTGCTCGTGATTTCATCGTAAGAGGGGGGATCATCACTGGAAGTAAACAGGTCAGGGTTGTGAAGGCGTGGTCTATACGTTGCTGGATACTGTGGTGAACGTGAACGCGGTTCCGTGGCTAACGGTTGCGATGGCATGACGGCAGCGTGGGACGTTGACGATGAGGGAGTAGATGTTACGGGGGAAGGAGTTTGTACGAAAGATAGAGACGGTGTAGATACGGAATAAGAGGGACCAGCACTGATGGATGAAAAAGGAGTAACTCCGGGAGCTGTACTGTCTGTGGGAGAATCCGATGACTGCTTTGGCCGTTCTGAATGGCGAGATCTGGTATCAATGGGTTGCTCATGTTTCAAGGACGTTTGGCTGGGCACTGGTGCAGGACCTAGAAAAGAATGAGAATTTGAGAGGAGATGGGAACGCGGATCAGACGAGAAAGCGGGATCGTTGTACAGTTCCGGCGAGACACTTCCAATTCTGGGTTCCCTCAGGGTCTTTATAGCTGCGTTGGAGGCCGACATCGGTGGTGCCTTGGATAGTTTTGTCCGTCCGTCAGCCGGTTTCTTGGGCTCCTTGTGTGACGACGACGAAGAGAACAAGCCCCATAGGAACGACCGCCCGTGAGGCAACGACCGGCGATCCTCGTTCTTGAGCGCACCAGATCTAGTAGAGGGAACACCGGTCTGCATCGCTGGTGGTGGAAAGCCAGATCCGGTACCTCCAGGTGCCGTAGGTGGGAACGAGACAGACTGACACTTTCTAGCCATCGTGACAGTGCTGCAACCCGGACTGCGTGGGGGAATAAAGGGAAGGAAAGGAGGAAAGGTAGATGGCAAGAATGGGATATCGGAGGTGAAGAGAAACTTGGACCCTCACGGTTCGAGGACAAGGCCTGCCGTTAGATAATCAGGCTATTTCAACCGTGGCACCCAACGCAACTGAGCCTCTTTAGCACCTTTTACTTAATGTGATTGGACAATTGGGAAGAGCAAATCTCGGTACGACGCGGTCTATTAAGGCAAGCATCGCGTTGGTACATGTCCTGGATTCATGTTCCTGCCAAATGAAGGTCACCTGGCAGTGGGACCCTGTTTAACTCGAGGAAATTTTGATCATAGTAACAAGGCTAGAAGCATCTTCTCGACATCCTCATGACTTTCTGATGTGTTTCTTGGAAATTTATGACAATGCCATCTTCAAGGATATGGAAGCCGACCTCAGTTTTCGCGTCAGGACTACAGACATGGATGGTTTTCTCGATGCTTTCTAACTTAAGAGCGACAGCCTTGCCTTGCCGTTCTTTTCGATTCTCTACAAAATCAGCCAGTATACGACGCTACGAGAAGTCCGAGCTGCCCCGTTACCTTTCATTTGCTAAGGCCGATCGCCTGTGACCCAAATCAATATGTACCAACCAAGTTCCCGGCAAGCAGTTCGGGTTAGACCGATCGGAATCAAAACCCTTCACGCACGCACCGGCTAATCGTAGTGATGTCGGAATGTTGTAAGTAGAAGACAAGTAGGATTAGGAAAGACCGAAAGAATCGATCTATGAATTAATCATGCGATTATGTATAGTACAACTACTACTGATCAAGAAACAGTAAGGACACCTGTTTCCGTCATGACTTTTGCTAAAAGCCTATTGTCTTTAGCTTAGGAAAACCCAAATATCTTGGCTGCGTACCGTTGTGCACGGCGAGAAATGGACAAGCTCGAAGAAGCGCAGAAATCAATCGTGTATCTTGGGTATGCGACAGATCTTAAGTGAGCAATACGATTGCCAATGCTTGTTCGGGGTAATCCTTGGATTATTCTATTCCATTCGATTTTTTTATCGCTCGACAATGTGTTTCTACAATCGAAAAAAGCCAATTCTGCGCGGATGACACGATCATCTGGCCCCACATTTGCGCTTCTTTTCCTCGCACTTCCACCTAGAACACAATAGATAACGGTCCGCCCGGCGCGTCAACGAAAAACTCAATGATCCCTGAGTGATCACAGTACAATATCTCGCCCTCATAAATTCCCAATCCATGTCAGCCCTTCTCGATGTTTCTTCTTCTCCTCCTCGCCCTCCCCGTCCTCGCCCTGGCCTTCGCTCCAGGCCAGATCAAAAACCTCGTTACCTTCGGGGACAGCTACACCGACATCGTTTCCGTCAGCGACGGTGGCACCCCATGGCCCATTTACGCTGCTCAGTACGCCAATCTTACTCTATACCCTTACGCGCGTTCTGGGGCTACGTGTTCAAATAACATCACCTACCGACCCTTCCCCTCCGTATTCGAAAGCCAGCTGCCGTTGTATTTTGCTGAGAAGGACAATGGTTCAATTGTATTGGACCCCGGAGTGACGCTGTATACACAATGGATCGGGACAAATGATGTAGGTAGGTATTCAATCCTCACGGGGAGCAACGACGCGTCCATCGTGGATGTTGCGAGGTGCATGGCTAATTGGGTGAAGGTGCTTTATCAAAATGGGGCGAGGAATTTCTTGGTTCAGAATGTATGTAATTTATTCAAATTTCATACACTTACTCACTGAATGTAGATGATCCCGCTAAACTCCACGATTCTCTATGCACCAGAATCATATCCCAACAGATACTTCACCGACCCACGGAACACCACCGAATGGAGCGTGTTCATGCGTGAGCTGGTGCTAAGTGTGAACGCGCTATCACGTTTGATGCTCCATGCTTTGATACCGGAAGTTCCTGAGGCTCGCATCGGTGCAGAACGTCCAAATATCATCATGGGCTAAGGCTGATTGGTGCATTAGGAATTTTTGACTCGCATGCCCTCTTCACAGACGTGTACAATAACCCATCAGAGTACCTTAACGGCACGGCGTCACTGAACGTGACGGGCGCGGTTGTATCATGTGTGTATCCAGAGGGAAGTGACAATTCCAGCGTGTGTACGACGGCCTATGGGTCGGATCGGGATAGTTTTCTCTGGTCAGTCGATGTCACGACTATGGCTGACACCGATCTAACGTTCGATGCTAGGTACGACGAGCTGCATCCGAGTGAACAAGCGGATAGAAGTGTGGCGAGGGAGGTTGCACAGGTAGCAAGAGGGGAAGAAAATCGATGGACGACGTGGATCAGTTGAGAGTTCGAGGAGGAAAATATCGATATCGTTCAGCTGTATGGCTCGGTTACATCGTACCAGCTCTATATGCAGCTGTTGTATCGTCCTTGTGCACTCAAGATGAGCACGAATAACACGAAATGGTGGAGATCACCTTGCTTGATGCCGATCATCGTAGGTATTTACCGTGGGGAAGGTCGTGTCATGGTCAACTGACGAACCATAGGCTCCAGACGGCGCAAGCATATCTGATCCTAATTGTCATCATGGACACCTTCAACTCCCTCGCGGCAAAATGTTATCAAGACGGTGGAAATGCATACATCTGGGGAGGCATGTTTGTGGACCATTCAGATACTACCATGCTCAGACTTACAGCTGTCAGCTGACGCGAATCATTATCTCCGGCTACCCACCTCTCCTCGGGACCACCCTCCTCGAAAAGCGACGTTATGCAAAGGAGCACCACGATGATATCCGACGACGGCTAATGCTTGAGCCCCGTGGGCACGCAGGGATGTATGGCGCCATCCTCGTGCAAGAAACTGACCTCACGAAGAGCGGGGAGGCAGATATCGGAGTGCTGTTTTCCCATAGTACGTGCGCAGTGCAGCTATGTTCTCGCTGGCATTGCTTACCCAAAAAGAGGGCTATTCGACAATGTGCGGCTACGCTACGATCGCTCTGGGTCGTTTTCTGGTTGATACGCACGATTTGGAGGTGTTCCCCCGACGCGAAGCGCTTAGAAAAGTGAATGGCACGACAGAGCTGAGGATCCACGCGCTCTGTGGGGTGGTACGTATTAGTGTCCCCTCGAACTCTGATGAAGTGTCCTTCCTAGGTATACAGAGTTTTGTGAGCAAGCGCGGGTTGGTGGTAGATATTCCTCTGAGTGAGCGAGGTTACATATCGAAAGAACGGATGGCGGTGGACGTTGCATATGGAGGGGCGTTCTACGTGCTCATCTCTACGCAAGAGCTTGGTGCGAAAAGGAATATTGCTGAGGCGGCAGCGGCAACCGAGAGACTCGTCAACTTGGAAGCCATGCAAGGTGGGATAATCAAGCACCCGACGGAACGCGATCTCGAGTTTCTGTACGGCGTAATCGCCACTGACAAGACGCAGGATGGGCCGAGAGGAGAGTTGGGACTGTGTTTCTTTGCAGGCGGTCAGATCGATCGGAGTCCGACAAGGTCAGGTGTGATGGCCAGGGTGGCGCTGGGTGTAGAGGAAGGGTGGCTAGGAGTCGGGTCGGATGAGTGGTGGGGATACGAGTCGGTGGTCCAGTTTGGGGAAGAAAATGTTGGGATTTCACGAGTCCGCACTGGAAAGGCGGGAAGAGGGCGTCGTAGTTAGGGCTAAGGACAGGGCGAACTATACTGGAGCGAGCGTATTCATGTGCGAAGAGCAAGATCCATTGAAGGATGGCTTTGTTTTGAATTTGCCTGATTCGATGCAAGGGATGTAGCGGTCGACGACTGGACACTCTGTCATAGAAAGATTCTAGACTAACGTTTATGCTGTGTAAAGTCGAAATGACATCAAGTTGGTAAGGAATGAGAATATTCACACTTCTGTGAATGCCAATGCTAATGAAAATTGTCGTTACAGTGATGTGAGGGCCCTCTTGCCGGTAGTGGTGTTGTACGAGGTAATATCACAGGGCGGTGATACCCCAATCCAGCAATGAGATCAGAGCGATGTTCACGAAAGTGACAATCAGGCGAAATTGTTCTCTGCAATAAATCAATCCTAATAGTTCCAGATATCGAATACGCGATGGTGCTTCTGCTTAATACGTTCCCGTTTCACTCGTACCTTCCCCCATGATCGCGACACCAGAAGAACTACACAACTATTAGCAATTGGATAACTATGGCCAAGAAAATGTCGACTCACGTCCCAATCCTATCTGCCCCAGCCTCCAGCATTTCCACACACTTCTCGAAGTTTCGGATCCCAGCCGACGCTTTGACCTGCACGCCTGGCATAAAAGCCACCGCCGTCCGCATAAGAGAGACATGCCTGGCGGTTGCCCCGCCACCTAAAAAGCCCGTGCACGTCTTCACGAACGCCGCTCCCGCATTAGCGGCCATGAACGACGCTGCAATGATCTCCTCGTCGGTCAGGAAAACGGTTTCGAGAATGACTTTGAGCGGCGTAGTCCCGCAGGCTAGGACAACGGCGCGGATGTCGGAGAATACGAAAGAATAGTCCCCTGCTTTGAGGGCACCGATGTTGAGGACCATGTCGATCTCTTTTGCACCATCTGATATGGCTTGAGAAGCTTCGCTGAAGGAGATCTCAGATGAGATTTGAAGATATGGTGGAAGACGCACAATGCTTTGACTTCCGTTTTCGATGCACCGAGGGGGAACCCAATCACAGCGCAAGGTATCGTCGAAGTTCCAGAAAGACGAGCAGTAACCTGGGGGATATTCGCACCATTCACACAGCAGGACTGACAACACGTATACATTAGTGACGAAGACGACAGAAGATGGATAGGCACCTTGAACTTGAATTTGATAGCCTCATCACACAACTTGTCAATTTGGGCAGGAATCGCGTCGGGTTTGAGAAGTGTATGGTCGATCGTGCGAGCGAATTCAGCGTTGGGAGAAGTGACATGTAAGGAGGTCACTTTGGGCTTCCCTGCTTTCTGAATATCTGATACTTTGGTGGATATCAGTGCCGCCCATTCTTCATTTGTTCGTACCATCTAGTCATTGGAAGTCAAATTTAGGACATTTGACTGATACCTACAGGCGTACTGTTCAGAGGTGCGCTAGGTCCTGGCGTAAAGGTGGAACATGAGATCAGTGATCACCATCAATACCCATGATCTGGATCTGGACTCCTGTTAATGAACTTTCGCATGGCGTCCTCAAGTGTGCAAGAACTCATTGGCGTAATCGCACAGCTTGATTTGCCATCTCAGTGCCTCGCAACATTGCCCCATCGTAGCACAAAAAGCCAAGCGTGAGCCAAGCGAGGACTTTTGAGACTTGAAAGTTGTATGTGGGCCCATGCTGTTAATGACATTGTTCATTCCCGTATGGTTGGGTAGGTACCGCGTGTTCTCGATGTAAGGATTCAATTTGGACCTCGCAGCTGACCATTTTCACGATACCTGGCCGACATGCCTTGGTTATCAATATTAACGGACAGAAGAGTCGGAGTTGGTGCATATGTTTTTGTGCATTTGACGGTGTGAACTGAACCAGAATTCGGCAGGTAACGGTGACATTGTTGGCTTAGACCAAACTCGCACATACGGCGTCTCCTTGATCGCCCCTCTGTCAGTGGGCCCTGCTGCATGTACCTTGCCCGTTCACGTTGGAGGTACTATTGGTGAAATTCTCGTAGGGCGTGCTCGATGCTCGACGATGCTGATGACTCATTCAGTGATTCTGTTCAAAATTGCGCTCTAAGTTTGGCATCACGCCAAAGTACTCAATCAAGAGTTACAATTTCAGATGCAGATCCGAACTCCTCGCTCTGAAATTGATCGGGAACATTTGAACATCGCCACCATTTTTACCCTGTTCGAATAATGCACCGCCCTATTTTCCCAAGCTGTCTCTACATAAGAGAACGGTATAGAACATAATATCGTGACTCTCATAGAAAACGAAGGACCAAGTGAACTTCAACCGACGCACGATAACATTGTACGGTCATGCTAGACACCTCCCTTCGTGCTGCTGACCACATAGCTTCTCCAGCTTCGCCATATAACGAGACTCGTTCATGAGCCCAAGGATGGAGAATATTTTCCTTCCACTGTAAGATTTCTGTCTCATGAGTGGTATCCAGACGATGACTGGGCGCAGACTCAGGACATGGAACGCAGGTGGAAAACCTGGATGGGAGCGAGGAAGATGGTATGGATGAATGTAAGTCCGCGCACTTCCTGCTCGACTCCACCGTGCTTCGTTCTAACGATGATTAGGCTTGATAGCTATGGACGGCGAGATTATCAAAGATGATGTGAGCACTCTGGAAGCTGTTCCTTGTTCGATTCCAATGCGCTTGCCAGGTACTTCGGAAGCATCTTGTCGATAGTCTTCCGGCGACTTGTTATATGACGGTTTGTCTCTACCTATTGTCCAACTTCTTTGACCCTCATATATGAACAAGGCGGTCCTGGATACATGTCACTCGGCATCTCTGTCGGGTATGCCTTAATTGTTCCCTTGTCAACTTCTTCGAATAACACATTCGCAAATTTAGAGCATTTCCGCTGCAACTATGACTTTAGAGGACCGTATCTGCATCTTCGCCAGAAAACGTCCTATCCACGGGCCCTTTGGGACATACTTCGTTGGTACACCATGGGTAAGCAACATACTATATTCATCACCGGGATGCCAAGCCTCAATCCCCTCCAGATACTGTCTCGCGTAGAACCATATACCAGTTAATAGAGAAGAAGGGCATCACTTATTGCAATACGTCCATTCAGCGTCTGATCAATGCGTCCTTCAATGATTCCCCCAGAGTGCTAGCAAAGTTACTTTCCGTGGACCCTACACAGGCGGACGTGGCTTCGTGCCTTGGCCCGACCGAGCAAAGTGAATCCCCTGTACAAATGTCCAGCCTTGGTTCTCCCGTACGGATGTGCTGCAACGGGTTTTGTCCGCTCCCAGCGAAGAAGAGGGCAAGTGGCGAACGTGGTAAGTTGGTCTTCAAGTCAAAATCCTGGTCCAATGACTTATCAATGAATAGGTGTGTATATCATCATGCAAGGATCATCAGCGGACATGGGAAGTTTCTGGTGGATTGTCCTTGACTCAGGTCAGTATAAAGCTGTCCGCTCATGTCCTCTAGCTTACCGCTCATCCTCACTAGGCTTTGATAAAGAAGTGTAGTACGTTTGGGTGCTCTCAAAACTGGCTTGCTCAGGCTGACAATGGTGGCTAGGCGAAGAGTCCTACCCTTTACTTGCTAGTCTGATGTTGCACGTCAAGTTCGTTCATTTCACCTCTACTTTCTCTAACCAAATTGGGATCGATTTTAGGTATGAAATCTTCAAGAATTTCTGCCAAGTTTTCGAAGAGGTGCAGAGATACTCTGAGAAATTGCGATTATGGCAGGAAGACCGTATCAGAAGGGGGCTTCCTACCCCATGCCATGACAATAAGTTCTCGGACATGAACTTTCACCAGGATCCACAGGTATGTAGCCTTGTACTATGACACCGTATTTTATCTGACGCACTATCTTTCGTATCCCAAGCTGTCCAGCCCCGAGCCTCTTGTCAGTCTTCCTTCTCGAATGACTTATCAAAACGGTACTGACGTTTCAGAATAGGATATGAAGACTGTTCGATGGAATCCATAGCCAGAATTATGGGAAACTGCCACCGTCGCAACTATTCTATAACAACTCGCATGCTGCGATAATATCTTGTCCTATATCTGCCTGCCGAATTAATCAGCAGACCATCATCACCCTTAAGAATCTCGGTTCATACCCTACATGTGTTGCATCCTGCGCTCTCTGTTATAGTTCTGAACTTTGGGACTTTCGCAAACCAGTACAGAAATGACTACATAATAATACACAACGCACTCAAAAAATTAATCTTGTTTGCTAGTCTGGACTGGTTCACTCCACAATTGTGATATCCTACGTTCTTCCTCAGAGTGCGTCCTCTGCAAACTTTTGACTTCGATATCGCATTTGATAATGTGATCGGTAGTCAGAAAGTACTCAGTCTCTGTGTCAGTTCTAATCTAGATGACTGTAATTTGTTGATTGCCGGCAAGCATACGCGGCTCCATCATTACCGCTATGCTTACAGTTCTAATCTCGCATTCGTGACTCGCCGTGAATGCCTTCGAACTAGATTTTTGCGCTGAGGGTTGCATGTACACGGCACCGGATTTTAGTATAAGATGAGCTGTTACCTGTATCCTTGAAGTGGTATAGTATTGACTTCCTTCAGAGCATATCCAAGACGATCTTCATCACCGGCACATCTTCTGGTATTGGCCTGGCCACCGCCAGGCCGTTTTATGCGAAAGGCTGAAATGTCGTGGGCATCCTCCGCGACACTTCCCAAGGGAATCCAATCAAATCTCTTGATCCTTTTCGCTTGCTACTAGTCCAGATGGACGCCGCAGACCCAAGCTCCATTACCCCCGCTATCGAAGCAGCCATCAGCAAATTCTCGAAGGTAGACCTGCTGGTAAACTCTACTGGATATGGTCAAAACGATATCTTCGAGATGATTTCTCCCGAGCAGGCGAGGAGACCGTTCGACGTCAATGCATTTGGTTCATGTTCCTTACGAAATCCTGAGATTCAAGATACTCAAATTAGGTTCTTGAGTCTAGGTGTGATGAACGTAATACGAGACTTACTACCTCACTTGCGCATCGCGGGAGGTGGTATAATAAACATCAGCTCTAGCGCCGGTGTATTCACTCTCCCGATGCTTCCCATTTACTGCGCTTCCAAGTTTACGCTGGAAGGCTTTACTGAGACACTTTCGTATGAGCTCGCATCCCAGAATATCTTCGTGAAGGCGTCATAGGGGTGTCACGTCGACAAACTTTAACGCTGCCTCTGCAGCAGCGACACCTATGGATTTAACAAAGGTGCTAAACGCCGATTTCTCCCTTCATTCCACAGTTGGATAAGCATTTTCGCAGACTCCATCATACGCAGACTACGCAATGAAGTTTATGAAAGTCTATGAGAAGATGTCTGCTCCCCGGAAGATATCATCGGATGAGGTCGCAGACGTAATTTCTGCCGCTGCAACGGACGGGGCAGATAAGTTGCGCTATTTTGTCGGACACGACACGAGAGGTTTCATCAAGGCGCAGTGTGAGTCAGCTAGCGACAACGAATATGTGCAGCGCATGAGATCTTTCTTCGCGTAACACCCGTGATCACCCCATCCTTGTGCACTTTGTCTACTATTTGTCTCGTCCCATCCGTTTCGGAGAGCCTTCCAAATCGCTGTGCGGGAGGATCGGACCGTACTATAGCGGACTTTTCAATCTCCGCTCACGTGGATCGGCCCGATGTCTCCGAGTACATTGTTTTGGGCCCGATGTCCTTATGTCGGCTTCCTTCATCTAATTTTGAAACGTATCGTTGATCGTCTATTCTACAGCATCGTTTGATTATTTTAATGTCTATCAAACGACCCGACCTCATCCTCAATCCTCCACTGTCCTACCTCTCTCATCGCCTCCGCATCTCCACTTTCCAACTCTGGTTTGCTAAGAATATCGGCAACCATCTTCCACGGATCCCTCCCCCCTCCGTACCGCAACACATCATCCTTAAACTTCTCCCCTAACTCTCTCTTCAGTGGATTTACTGAGAACACGTTTCGCCAAACTCGCGAAGCGATTGCGCGATCGAACAAATACGAGTAGTACGTTGCACCATAGCTGAAGAGATGCCCAAACTGTGTTTGAAATGACGTTCCCGGTACGTAGGGGATGAGTCCTCGTGTATTGTGCAAATTGGCGTAGGCTTGGGTAGAATCGAAGGAGGGGTCAAGCGCGACGGGGGAATGATACGTCTGATCAAGTGCTGCGAGAAGTATTTGGGAGTATGTATCGATGGCATGACAAGGATCTTCGTGGAGATTTATTGATTGGCGAATGTTGGATGTAGCAGAGACGTCGAAGAGGGAGAGGACGTCGGCTGAGTAGAGAAAGTGTTCCATGAGAATGGAAGGTAGCTCGACGAAATCGGTGGCACAGCGCGTTCCAGATACGTTCTGGTATTCGGTGCGCCCAATCATGGCTGGAGATGAAGAGTATTGAGTAAATCAAAGGCATGGAAATTGTTCTACTGACAATGCATGGCGTGCCCCATCTCGTGGAAGAGGGTTTTGACATCCTGCCATTCCAATTCCGTGGGACCTCGAGAAATCGTCGGCCTCGTAAATTCGCAGAGTAGCACGACCAACGGGAGCTGATATACCCCGTCTTGGCCAGGCAGTCGATGCCTCTTTATCGCTTCGAATTCCACAGATTCTCGGACATCATATGCCGCCCCTTCTGGCATCTCATCGTTTGCTTCGTCATCATCGTCGGTGCGTCGAGAACATCTCACCGTATAATGAGCCGCTCCGCTTGCCTTGCCGCGCCTTGCAAATAGATCCGCGTAAATCCATCCAATGATCCCCTTCTCCTCATCAATAACCTCTAGCTTGTGTACGTCAGAGTGCCATACTTCGCCCGCAGCAGTTTCTGCTGGACGAAGGTTAATGCCGTATAAATGACGGAATAATCGGGAGAGGCCCATAAATACTGTGCCGACGGTGAGGGGAGGGAGTGTCATTGGTGGTGCTGGAGGTTCAGGGGGACAGTAAAAGTCACGGTCCCATGCCTGGATGATAGGGAAGGGGGATGTTTTAAGGTGTTTCTGCTTCCGCAGACTAAGGGCCCGCAACGCAGATCGAGCATACGGCCTTGTGTAATCCATGAGAGCATCGAGGAAATGATGGACATGATCTAAGAGGAGAGTTCATGGGTACTTGAGATCAGTAAAAACCCAGCCTGAGACTCACCGGGCGTTTTTGCCATCTTGTTGTCGAGGGAAAGATGGGCAAAGCTTTCGCGTCCCACAAGGCGCGCGAGCTCCGCTCGTGTACGGAGCAATTGTTCTAAGACGGAGACTTGCTGGGGGGTACTCGAGTTAGCTGCAATATAAACGCATCGACGGGGCTCCTCGGCTGGTGCAGAGCGCATGATCATCTGTGCCTGCAATGAACCAGGATATACCATGAGATCACGCTGAGTAAACCGAGCCTGAAGCTGTAGTCTGACTCCCATTCCCTGATCTTTCAGACCTGCCAGCTCTGAGGGCTTGATGGCCGCAGGCGGACGAAGGGCTGTCACATCTTTCAAGAACTGTCGGCCGAGGACTAGAATTTCTGTCGACAATGAGACGAATTTATTTCGCTGGTCTGGTGGGAGGTTGATGGCAGACTGCTCGAAGTCATGCCAAAATATGAGAGCAGTTTTATGTGCCTCTGGCGAGAGCGATTTTACGATGTCAGGATCAGAGAGAACAGACTTTAGCACCTAATTGATCGCATTAGCGAACATAGATATGAAAACGAATCAATGACGCACTTGGTAGAGACCAACATGAGTATTCAGGACATTCATGAACTCGCACAACGTCTCATATGCCGTATTTGCCGCATCCACCCATGCCTTGTCAGGATGTGCGTTCCTAACAAGCTCTGCAAGATCTATGACGCCGCAAAGCATATCACTCAGCCGATCAAGATTCTTCACCACCTTGAACATCTCGTCTCTCGACTCCCGCGCCCGTAAAATACGGTTGGTAAGCACCTGGGCCCGTATATAAGTGGCATTGGCGAGTGATATCAGTCCCCGCGGCTGAGACAAGGAAGGATGTCCAAAGAGCCCTGTCCTTGAAAACGGCGAAAGCTTGAAGCCATCTCGGGGGTTGTCGAAGAGCGTCATCAGCGCTTTGTCGTCCGGTGATGCGGGGATCGTAGGGTGAGCATGGGTCGACAAGTTTCGTCGGGTCGTACGACGGTGCAGAGATTCTTGTTTGGCAATGAGACAGCCTTGGAAGCGGAAGGGCTGGCTGGGGGAAGGAGTCGTAAAAGCATTGCGGGCAGTTCTGATGATCATGAAGGTGGAAGAGGAAAAGGGAAAGCAGCGCCAAGAGGCGCGATTCCGGAACTGACAGACGGACTCCGTTAAAGTTCTGGCCTCACCTTCCACGTGTACCGACCACTCTAATTGCGGACTTTACCGCATCACAGTAAAATTGCGATCTCCCTATTCATCGGAGTTTGCCAGATTCCCGATTCTTTCCGGAGAATTATAGCAAGGCGTATAACTGTCTTGAGCAGCGCCAAATCGTCTGGACAGAGTTATACTCTGGGTCGGCTTAGGCAATTTGCGGTGATTAGCGAGCCCACAGCACGCAACAGCTTTACGACAGCGTCGATGCCGCTATGGCTGAATATACTTCAATCTCGATGTCTCCCCTATTGGTCGGCGTACTCTACGGTACGTAGTAGGTAATTTTGTTTTCTTGTTCTCGGCCTAATGCGTATATGCAGGGGCAAGCAGTTCAAATGAAGAACACATATCACTCTGAGATTTAGATTGTGCAAAATGTGAGCTGCTGCGCCGCCGAGCAAGCTTTTTGCACCACTAAGTACTTTTCCACATCTGATCAAGGTGTATTTTATTTAATTCTTCTTGAATGAGCAGTTACCCAAAGCCACCAAGTCAACGAAATGGATACAGTTCAGATACAGCCCACTGTTTCTTCGTACAAAAGGATAGAATCGGGGACCGGCAACTGCCGCTACTGGATGCATTTTGATTGCAAGAGCACTCACTTCGAACCTTTGAGCTTGAAATAAATTCGAGGCTCAGGCAGGCTATACAAGCTTATATCTTTTAGGTATCACGAACTTTCAATCTCTGCGTGAAATCCTTGTACGTCACTTGATCTCGGACCCGGGAATTCTGATCTGAATCTTTCGGCATGGGTTTCACTGAATCTGACCGGGATCCTGAAAATTGAAAAGTGAACGAGAAGTCAGTAAGTAGTCGAAGTATGCTTAAAAGTTAAGAGATGCCGGCTAAGATGCGGGTATGTATGAACAGTGGATATGAAGCTTGAATGCAAATACTTGTACGTTAAGATAATGTTTATGCAGTAGGTTGTGATAGTCGGGCATATAACGCTATGACGACTCTATAGGTGACAGGCTACCTTCCATGCTCTTGGGATAGTCCGAGTCATTGAAGGAGGGAGACATCGACACATCACCATTACCATTACCATCACTATTACCATTCCTCTCCTTTCCATTCGTTTCCATCCCACTCGTCGTCAGCGCCCGATCCTCAGGTTTAGGCTCGAGCGAAAGCGTTGAAGGCTCCACGGCGTACACCCAATATTTTGACCGCTTCTTTCCGGCAATCTGCTCCAGAGCCACTTCTGTGGGTTTCAGTGCTGCTGCACCAGAAACCTTAATTCCCAGCCCATTTTTACTGTTCTGCGGTGGCAGATCTACAGGGGAAATACGTAAATCTCCAGAATTCGTGCTGGCAGTGCTGTCCGCTGTCCGTGCTCGTTTGCTCGATGGTTCAGCATCAAATTGAGTATCTGCAGGTGCTCCAAGACGCGTCGAACGTCGCTCTCCCCTCCAACCTCCCCAGGGATCATCTGAAGATGCTTCTCGTTTTCCATTGAACCTTGTGGACGTCCGGGTGGATCGTCGTGGTTCAACATTTGTCATTCTGTGGCGTTTTCTCGACGGTTTGGAATCGGAGTCCTCATCATTCGCAAAGTCCTCATCTTCCTCATAGCCATCGTCTTGGTATCTGTACTCGTCGGCATCATTCTAAAACGGAAACAAAGAAGGTCAGCTGAAGGACTATGTGGAACCAATGTGCTACTGACATCACTGTCAAGATCCTGTATATGATACACGTAATCCGGCTTTCGGGTTTGGCGTCGCGTTCGAGTTTCTCTTAGATCTGCCTGAGCATAAAGAGCCAATCGTTGTTCCATTTTTCTGCGGGCCCTTTGTGCACGCTATCCGAGGAGGCAGATTAGTCACAGTCCAATGATTCAATGACAGTGAAATTCAAAGAATATGGTCCTTTCACGGTAGGATATCTCCCAAATGCGGAAGACAACGTTATGAATGCAACTCACCGCTATTTCGGCGTCTATAGCTGGAACACGTTCCTCGAGTGATGAGATCAGAGCTGAATGTTGCGCTTCCGCTCGTTTAACATGAGTAATGCGAGCAGACTTTTTAGGATTAGGCGCGGAGGCTTTGAGGCTCTCGATGACAGTCATGTATTCTTCACGCGTGGATGCCAAGGTCTCAAAAGTAGAGGACATCTTCCAGGGATTGGTCGAAACATAGATCCGAGGAGAATCTGGGAGCGCAAGGATACAGTCAGTGATCATGAATCACGATACAAGATGGCACAGGACACCAGACACCATGAACAAAAATAAAACGACACATAAAGAAAAGGATGTTCGACTGGCAAATACACGCAAATATATGGATTAAACGTGAAGGAAGAGTGCACGGACCATCTGCTATCCAGTAACGTTTACGGTCCACATCTTGTCCGATGGGCAGGAGCTGAAGCCGAATTCGACTGAAGGGGTCTTCCGCTTTGGGGCGAGATGAATCACTTTCTTTCTTCTTTTGCTTGTGTGGAGCGATTCCCCATGCACGGTCAAGTTTGGCCTTGATATCGGCACTATGGACGAGTTGTAATTCAACAAGTTGACGCAAGACATTGAGCTGAAATGAAGGCAAATATCAAAGGGTTAGATTCGGAAGGGTTATGTACAAGCCAATTCACGTACTTTTAAATCCCAACTAGCGACAAAGAAACCCCCTTCTAGACCGGAAAGAGGATCCACGTTCCTTTGGAGATCTTCGTCCCAGAACACGGTTCTTTCAGATGTTTTGAAGAACTCAGTGAGAACATTGGCCACAGTAGAAGAAATCTGATCTATGCTGGCATTTTACGCGTACTATTAGAACACATGCATGCCGATGCAACGTGCCAAAACATGTTCTTACCCCAAATTACGCGTTTGTGGCCTAAGGTTCAGTATAAACCGACTAAGCACTTGACTTAATATTAGATTTGGCTCCTGCGACAAGAGGGCATTTTCCAGGCTGTGTATAATGAAACCCGTCATAAAACCGTAAAACCAGCGCCATGACGATGCAAAATCACAACTCACTCCATTGGAGTTTCGAGCCCGTCGACCTTTCCCCGCAGATTGGTGAATTTGCAGATGAATGAGTAAACAAAAAGGGATTCCCAGCGGTCGGAGGGATGTGTGGCATTCGATGGTGGACATATGTGGTCCTTGAAGTCTGGCTTTGAGGGAGGCATCGCCGCAAGACAGACTGTTGTGGTGGTAGTTGTTAAAGGAGGTAATAGACCGACTTGATCTGTTACTGTCACACCCTCACACGCGATGCCCTTTTACCCTTTTTTATTATCCCTACTGCATTACTGACACAAAAGTTCCGAATATATTACAAAATATCCACCGCTGCATGGTACATATACGCAACAAACCGCCCCCAACCACACGTAAAAGTCGCAGAAGCGCACAAACAAACCAAGGATATATTATCCTGGCCCGACCTGCAATTGGGGTCAGGTAAGCAATTCTGAAAAGATGATGATTTCATACTTTCGGAATGTCATGGTGTTCACTAAGCGACTCCAAGTGGGAATTGAACTCGTTGACGCGATCCTTGTGCGTCTTATTCGCCAGCTTACCGACTCGTTTGGCCAACTACAAAACAGCGCTCTTAACAGCATTCTCGTTCAGAACAAAAGACACACGTACCCGCTCCCTTTGCACCTTTTCAAATCGTCGTTCTGCCTCTGTTTTGCGAGAACTGCTCCCTATCACTGCTGGAGAGTTCCGGCCACTGCCCGAGGCAGAACCAGGATTGTCATCTTCCTGGACAAAACGTTCCCTGACAGATTCCCGTTCGCCAAGTCGGTCCAACTCAGTCTTTTCAGTCTTGGGCCTTTTCTTCTTCCTATGAGCGACCCATTAGCTTCTGCTGGCCAACAAGGATATGTCACTTACTTTTTCACGATGCCACCATCTGTGACGCCGCCCTTGAGTTTGAGCGAGCCACCGGGGCGGGCGCTGTACTCTGACATTAAGTGCCAGTTCAAGTTGCAACGCCACGGCCCACCAGCATTTTTCTGTTCCCAAAAAGGGATCCCACGTGGCTTCCGCGGCCCTGCAGCTCCCTGCGTTGCTCTCATCCAAGCCTCGTCTCTCCATCGTCCTTGCTGACGCTCCATTCTCTGAATCCATATAGGCCGTGGAGAGCTGATTTACCGTTCACCATGGTTGTCCTTTTGTCTCCTCTCCTCTTCATTTCATCAATTCCTATCGTGACGCGGTCGTTCACTGCGGCGACTGTCATGTTCTCCCTGTTTTACGCCTGGCTGCGATGGAAGGATGTCGGTTCAACGCCGTATTTGACTCTTATTCCGGGGTCGAGTATCTTTTATCCATGGACATTCGTAACATCGGCTCTAGTTGAGACGAGCATTTATGAGGTATGAAGCTTCTTTTCGGTATGATGAATCACTGAGCGTAACCTAGTTTGTGGTTACAATAATCTTCGTGCCCGCCTCCTTGAAATACCTTGAACGACTATGGGGAAGCATTGAGACTCTCAAATTCATTGTGGTGTCTGTGGGAGTCTCGAATATCATTGGTTTTGCGTTCAACTGGATAGAGTTCGTTGCCACGAAGAACGCGGACCTCTTTCTGTGCGTATAATAACATACACTTTAGCGTCAAGCTCACATTAATGTAGGTATGGGATGGAATATCATGGCCAGATGTCGTTGCAAATTGCGCTCCTCGTTGCATTCACACAGTTGATACCCGAGCACCAGGTTCAGGTTATGGGTGTGCTTAGAACCCGTGTCAAGGTGGGGTATCGCCAGATTTCTCAAAAATACTATTAATGTGTCGTTTTCAGAACCTCCCCATGGCTTACCTGACGTTGTCAACCGTTATGACCATCATCGGATTCCAATGTCCCTGGATAATCATTCAGTTTGGTTGGTATGTCAGCTGGGTGTACCTCCGCTTCTACAAGAAGAATACTAGTGATACTGTCGGTGGGATTGACACATACGGTGATAGAAGTGAAACATTTTCCTTGGTGTCTTGGTTTCCACCATTCCTACAGTACGATTCTCCCTTATCCGTCTTCGCCAGTGGCTTCTAATATTTCATTACAGTTACCCACTTACTTTACTTGGAAACTTCGTGTTTTCTACGGCCAACCGTTTCCATCTTATACCTACAACTCATGGAGACCTGGAAAGCGGGTTGTATAGCCAAGTGCCTGGGAGTGCTAGAGCTGAAGCCGAGAGGAGACGGTATGGTATTTTCTCCCGGCTGTGATTGTTTGACTAAACACAATATCTCACAGTGCCATGGCCCTGAAGGCTCTTGATCAAAGGCTAGCGAACACCTCACCAGTCGGTTCCACATCTGCGAACGGAGTTGCACTTC
The DNA here is from genome assembly GCA_030407005.1 of Desarmillaria ectypa. Taxonomy (NCBI): domain Eukaryota; kingdom Fungi; phylum Basidiomycota; class Agaricomycetes; order Agaricales; family Physalacriaceae; genus Desarmillaria; species Desarmillaria ectypa. The sequence goes on along the minus strand of JAUDYN010000003.1, from coordinate 2,438,300 downwards.
AGACTCCTCGCCTTCCTCCGGCCGCTGCCCTCTCTCGAGGGGATGGTGTTGCTATGCCCTCACCCTCGTCAAAGGACCATTCAAATGGCAAAAAGAGTGTCGGGGAATTGGATATAGGTGATGCGGGCCAAACGGATAGTCAATAGAGCTTTAAATGGATTCCTCCTCTCTCGCTGTACATCTTCCAAAACTTTTTTACGCTAGTCTATTGTCTACGTCTTACCTATTTTATGTTCATGAAGACATATGAAAAAATCATTCTTCTAAGGCTCCAGCGGTTGTTCAAGGGCGCGACTTACGTAAATTACATTCATTTCATGGCCACCATGTCTCGAAGGCCCTCTGTCCCTTCTGCCAGTAGCTCGTCAGCATCAGTAGCTAACGAGCATGTTCCTAATGCGATACCTCCCTCTATGAGCCGTGGGGGATCCTCTAGATCATCTAAGAAGCTCTCTCTATCCAAGCTACCTCCGGCTGACGAGTTGGATCCCGATGAACTGTTCACAAAATACACCATTTCCGAGGTGATATTCGTCCGGCAACAGCTGAGGTATCTACTACCTGTCAATTTTGTTTCTCGAACATGTGTGCATTTGAGATGAACTTCCTAGAGCCGATGCTGACGCCAAGCAGGAGGAACTGCGGTTAATGGTTGGGTACGTGCTTTTGTATCAGTCGCGTCTTATGGGCTGTAACTGAAAGTACAGAGAACGGTATCGCGACCTTTTGCAAGCTTCCTCCTCCATCGTTTCGATAGCCCGCTCGTCCAAACGTGTAATTGAGGCCCTGGACGAGACGAAGAGTGCCATTCTGGCCCAGCAAGAGCCCCCGCTTCCACGAAAGACATCTGTGAGTGGAATGCAAGGTACTTCATACGCAACTTGGATCTACACGCGACTCAGGATTTTTCAGACACCCACTTGTACACGTTGCAGTTACTTTCTGCGCACATAAAACTGCTGTTAGACGCACCAGAGCACCTGTGGAGACTTATCGAGAGGAAGAAATATTTCACTGCTGCATGGTTGCTACTTCTTTCGCGCGTTGTGCACCGTGCATTGATACAACACGACCAACAAGAGGAAGATACTTGGACTAGTCAAGGATTGGATGCACTGGTACGTTCTGCGTACCGGACCTATTTTCTACGCTCAAGTTCCACCTCTTTAGGACCAATTCCCTCTCATACAACGACAATGGGATGCGATATCTCAGTTCCGTTCGCAGATTGTGCACAAGGCCACGATATCTTTGCGAGAATATAACACATCTTCTTTCGTATGTATCCTCCTTGGTTCCATATCTCAACTTTTCATATCTGAGTTGTTTGTAGGACACGTGCGCCACCTTGCTCACTTTGCATTTGTTGGATTCGCGTCCGCTTACAGAGACACTGTCTGTTTTTTTGGAACAACGGTCTAAATCACTTCATACGGCCATATCGTGGGGCCAAAGTAAACCTTCGGTCTCGCCCTCTTCCGACAGGGCGAACGGATACGCTCCTGAAAAGAGCACGGTTAAACCTAAACACACTGTCAAGCAAATTAAGGATGCAGCTCAGGTAGCGTTAGACACCGTTGCCTTGACCGTCAAAACAGCCAGAGATGTCTTTGAAGACAGGAACTCCAAGAAGTCCATGGTAGCATCTGCAATGGAACACATACAGTCTGACTTTGCACTGCCTCCCGCCCAAAATGCACTTCCCGCAGAACTTCAGTTAACGACACAGGCTTTGCTGATGACCTTACCATCATCCGCCCACTTCATGCTTCTTCCCCAGAATTTGAAGTCTTATAAGCCTTACGTCGATCTCGATTCATCGTCATCGCGCGTTTCCTCTTCACATCTTATTCAGAAAGTTGACGAGTGGTTCAAGAAGTCGGCACAAATTCTTCAGGGCGCTCTTGATCGTTGGTTTCTAGATGTTTCGGCCGTCAAGGATGTCTGGAGTATACGATCTACAGTTCGCAAATGGATATATTCATCCTCAGGTTTGAAAGAGCAGGAGATGGAAGACACAAATCTCATTTTTGATGATGTGTGCCGGAGACGAATTGCGGAAATTTGGAAAAACTCCTTAATCAGTACCCAAGCATCCTTCGGCACATCTCTTTCGGCAGCAGTACTATCGTTTTGTGAAAATACAGATGTGCGGATAGGTACGCATGGATCTATCTTCTCAACCCACGATCTCAAGTTTTCTTTTATACACAACAGACAATCTGTTTCAAACGCCACCTTTGCCCACGGCTTCCTTGGGACCCATGGATGCTTCATTCCAGAAGTATAAGAGCACACTACGAAAGCAGCTTTTGGGTAGGACCACACTGTTGGATGACCTGCTCCAGGTTCTTGAAAGCTGCGCGCGGTCTATCCAGCATGACCTATCTCAAGTATTGACCGGGGACAATTCAAAGTCGGTCCTTTTGTCTAGTTCGTATGTTCTAGTCTTGACCACTTGGCTAGTGCTTTGGTTACCCGCCTTCGGAACGATTATGAACCACAAGCTGCTATCTTGTGTTCCAGTGTAGTTGACGCTCTTAACAGCGCATCGGAGAGCACTATTGACAGATCAAGTTAGTTTCTGTCCTTAAATTTCTGTCGCGCAACTCAAAAGTTAATCTTCTTCGGGGGTCAGATATTGCCGGACTTGTATTTGTCGGCCAGCTTGCAGATGAGCTCGCCACTTACTCAAGCTTTGTCACCGACATATCTGCTGATGTCGGTGTGGAGAAAGGTTGGCTCTATCATTTCTAGGATGATCTTGTCTCAATGTCATGCGGCCTTCAGATTTTCGTGAACAGGCGAAGTTGTGCCGCGACGATATCGCTGACCGTTGGCGCTCTTATACCATTTCGAACATAGTATCTACCCACCGGCATCCGGTACTCCTTCCTGTACTCCTTTGTATGACGGTTTTTTTCCTTTTTTTTCGAAGTACGAAGCTCATGACGTCGGATCCTAGCCTCTCCCGTGTCAACTGTTCCGTCCCCAGATCTGATGGGCGCTTTGCTTTCATTGACGCATGCAATACAAGAATTAGGAATCTCTCGCGACCTAAGGCGTCAAAGCAATCTTGTAGACCAGACCCTTCAAACATTCATTGAGCAGTTCCTCCGGAATCGTTTTGACGCCGACAGCATCCAAACATTGTATGATCTCTCATTTCTACAGAAACTGATCGACATGAGGTCGGGAAGCGACTGGACAGATGTTCGCCAATTCCTGGATGAGAAGGCTGTTCATATCCGCGAGAAGGTGGCAGCTCATCTCCCTATCTTTTCTTGTTCCATGACTCAATTTACTGTTACCTGTAGATTCCCGACGGACAAATGTTACCAGATCAAGAAGACATCGAGCGCACTGTTTCTGATTATGTTGCTCGGACTCAGGTCCTATTTGGCATTCTTCTGAGGAACAGTCCATCATCATTGTCGCACAGCAACGACAAGCTCGCAGCATTCCTTCCGTTTGGAGCACCGCTTTTAGATCATCCCTTCCAGCCTGCGATAGATGTAGCGAAACCATCATCTCGTTTCGGTCTGCTCTTAGTAGGATGATTAGGTAGCCGTGTTATCGTAGCTGGAAGTTTGAAGCACTAGTTGCAATGAATGTCTTTGATTTACCACCACGCCGAGAACTACACTTGTGTAGAGCGCTCTGCATCAACACTATGTTGATCAGGCCCAGATTATTCATCATCTTACGTATGTGACGTGAACATTTTCCTGCCAATTTACCATCTACAAATGATACAAGGCATCGCATATATCTAACAGATGGCTGGTGTTATTTTCCTGAAACTTCGCCTACTGATGACTACACCTCACACCGTAGAGAGTGTTCGGAGCCTCCAGTGAAGTAAATGAGTGCTTCGGTGGAGTCTCAAAGTAGGTCCATCCTTTTTTGCCATCTCGACCATCATTATTGACGCGGTTAATGCAGAGATTAGCAGCAGCGACGCAAGCTTGAGGCAGGCTTTCATCGCCCTTCACATTGCGGGGGGTCAAGTCGGTCTTCCCATTCTCGTTCTCACTTGGGCTGTCTCCAAAAGCGTCGTCCGCCATCCTACACTAGTCAATCTCTGGATTACTTTTGTCGTCTACTCTATATCATATTGCATACTGTGAGCTACCCTCTGAATCCTGGTCTCTTCCTCCTGCGCCGTCTCATGAGTACCACATAGATTATACAGTGGGCAAGTCGATGCAACCGCTTTACCCAGCAAGGTGTGTCTGGTCCAAACTGCTATGGTACATGGAGCACCGTCTATGTGAGTTACTTCTTTTCGATGCACATTGAACGCGTAACAACTAGCGTCGGTAGGTCGGCTGTGGCAGGACTTTTAGTTGTCATCCAGGCGCGTAGCTTCTTCAGTCGTATGTCATCCTGCCGCTCTGACTGTTGATGATGATTTTCTTAGATCTGGCAAACATTCCAAGAGCCCTCCTCGAGTAACACGACTAAACGGCCACATAGCGTCAAGATCGTAAGCGTGCATACTCTTTACTCAGAGCGCCTCCTGACTCGCATTAGTTTCTGGTGCTACCTTATCTCGTGTTTCTCGTGTTCGCATTGATGGCTGGTATTGTGGGTTCTTTCCCCCCTTAGGAACCGCAGAAATTGACAACAAGAATCGCCGATGAAGCTTGGAAAACTTTACCCCGAGCGCATCTACACTCCCAATGATCTTTATTGTTCACTGCGTAATGTGGGCTTGTACGTTTATATCTATTCGTGAAGGCGAAAATCTCAGCGTCAAGCAGTAGTCAGTACGTCGTTCCGACTTTCTGTGTCACAGTGATGGCAGTGCTGGTTGCACTTGAAGGTGGGCGTTGAAGAAGACAGACTTATCATTGACTAATCCATCGTGTAACAAGTGACTCTGGTCGTGAGATACTGCAAGATGTGGGCACATATATCAAGAGTGTTTCCGTTAGCGTCTCGGAGAACATCGCTGTCCCTCTTGTTACGGGTGCTTCTATTCAATGTATATTCCATCGTTGTATTCAGGTCAGTATGTGTCACTTAACATCAATCCCACGGTTGATCGGAAAACTCGTCAACAGTGTAGCAGTATCCTTCTTGTCTAATTTCCACGCTCACTGGCCATACATGATTCAGGCATCCAGTAAGCGGACAGCATGCTTCATTTTTATCTCCTAATGTCCTCTCAGTTCCCCTTACCGCCGTGGTGGTCTTCGGATCTCAAGCTGTATGTCTGTGTATCCATTTGAAATTTAGATACCGATCTAAATGTCGCCATAGGACTTTTTCCGAGCTTGGTGTTTCTGGAGACCACAACCGCCAGCGAACACTTCCTCCCAAAATCTTTTAAGCTTTGGATCTAGTGATCTCCGCCTTACACAGATTCACAGTCCTACCTGTAATTCTTCTGTACCTGTATTACCGCTAGAAAGTGTATAATCTTATGCCAGCATATGATATCTGAAGCGAAAGGAGAATACCATTGAGCTTTCTGACCACACAATTCCGTCCTTCATTCGAAAGTCTGATATAGGGAAGAAACCGTAATAGAACGAGAATTAAGCACCTCCGCTGCAGAATGCGGTCAGTGCATATAAAAAGTAAGATGCAGTGAACATACACAAGAATATTGTTGCTAAAAATTTTGTAAGTAGGGAGAACAGGCCCCTTGGGAAAGGCAACGCACATTGGGATATGAATGAGCTTGACAAAGTACCCGATGAATCCCATGACAGCAAAGCCAACAGCAACAGCACGGCAAATTTGAACGAATTCTAAGCAAAAGGAGTTGAGGAGAGGACGGGACTTCTGGGGGGGTTAAGTAACGAACTGACCTTTCGACGAAGGTTTTGTGCAACGTGTAAGGAACTATTTCAGGATGAACACAAGAAAATCACATATGTAGCAGAGAGCGCACCTGGTTCCCATCACGAGCAAATTGCTGAGGTATTTCTATGAATTCCCGTAGTTTTTCAGACATGACGGTGGTGGTGGTAAGAGGCAGTGAAATGAGCGATCAGAAGATGATGTGGAGGAATGAGGTACATTTTCTCACGCGTTCCCTTTTTGGTGTCAACTCTGCGAACTCGAATTGTCGACCTCAGTCAGTGTCCACGGTGCGACATCACTTCGTTGAACTCCTTGAGCAGGATGGTGACCATGACACCTTTATCTAGGCTGTCTATATCCCGCATGAATGTCCCTGCGCACCTCTTTGCTTCGAACTGGAGGCGTTGTCCGGGTTCACGTTCCGAGACAACACTGGACTGGACGGAGATTCGCCCATAGTGACGCCACCGATTCCGCATACAAGCAGGCACACGATGACTTTGCGAAGGACCAGATTGAAGGGTTTGCTAGGTCATTGAAGAAGTCGCGAAACAAACGCGACGATATTCTCGCCTATTACCCTAGCGTAGCGTCCCAGGTGAAGTGGTCCTTGTCCAATAATCCCAAAACTACCATCATAAAAGCACCTGCGACATACGTTGAACATCTTCATATTATGGTCGAAGCTCTTGCAATGTCGGGGCAGGGATCCGACCTGAGGTGTATAGAACAAATTCTGAAGGACCTTCCTATCGTTTTCCTCCTGGATCCATCCCCTGAAATCCACACCACCATTATACGCGGTCTCGTAAAAAATGGAAACATGTTCAGCGCGCTTCTATGGCTAAAAACCATGTCGACAAAGCCTGGTCAGTTGCAAGCCACTGTCGACCAATACCATCTACTTCTCGAGTCGTGTATCACATCGACCTCTCCCCAGGTCTCCCTCAAATTCATGAAATCGGTGCTCAAAGCCATGCGTGACACTAGCTGCCAGCCAACCCATGACACCTATGCAATTCTCATACGGTACCTCTGGTCGAAACCTAATCTGGTGCTCCCTCCCACGATTTTCGAGACGTTGATTCAGGAGATGAGCGAAGACTACTTGCCTCTAAGTCAGCAGATTGCAGACCTTCTGTACGAAGCATACGCAGATCGGGGGTTGATGAAACTTGCCGACCAGATTTTGCAGACCTATAGAAAGTCTGTTCCGACGACTCTAATCACCCCCGACCAAATCAGGGATGCAAGGTGGTTGGACAGTTTGTCGAAAGAGTCATACCGAACAGGTGTAAACGGTGCTCTGGCATTGTTCAGAGACCTACAGAAAGAAGGAGCGGTGGGAACCGCAGATATTCTGAAAGCTCTGTTGCGAGGATCCACGACTACCGAGGATCTCATGAAAGCCCAAGAAGCGACCGGGGTCCAAGCGGCTGCCGTCCATTGGTCTATGCTTACGTCGAGAAACGCTCGGCGAGGTAGATTGCCCCACGCATTGTCCATTTACAAGGACAGCAGAGAAGCTGGGATTACCCCTACCTTGTCTGTTTTGGGCCCGTTGATCAGAGCGTTTTGTTTAGTCGGCACGGAAGATTCATTGGATGAAGCTTTTTCGCTATACCAAGATCTCACTGCTGCGAACGAGCCCGGCAGTTCAGCCGCTCAAAATATAGGTCCTGATGTTGCTATCTATCAATCTATGTTGAGCGGTCTTTCCCTAATTTCCAATTCAACGAAAGCCCTCGATATCGCCAACATTCTCCTAGCAGACATGAGCGCTAGGGACATCTCTCTAAATGGCATGGGCCAAGACGTCATTTCAATTCGCATACGGAATGCCTCCGATGAAGTGGAGGCATACGAAATCTATGAAGATCTGAAGCACACCGTACAGGGTCTTGGTTTCGTCAAAGTTATGGATGCATTCTGCGCCCTGTCCCATCGCGACGGATTGCACGTGCCATCGCTCGAAAAAGTCTTTACAATTGTTGGCGATATGAAACGCTCTGGACAGTGCATAAACCCATCCGTTTACACCATGTTGTTGGGTCATTTCAACGAAATCGCCCTCCGGATGGAGGAACAAAGCTCCTCCTCCGAGTTTGTTGACAGATATTGCGACACTGTCCGCCGTATACATGACCTCCTCGTTCTCGAATCATTCTCCCCGGAGGCTCCGTTGTGGAACCTACTCATGGACACGTACCGGCGTGTTCAGCGGCATCACGACGTATACCGTGTTTGGGAGCAGATTTTCCTCTCAGGAAAGTATGATCACAAGAGTGTCAATATCGTATTAGGCTCGTGCGGTCTGTCTCACGACCTTTCTGCAGCGAGAAATGTTTACACGCGATTAAATGAAGGGGGCTATGCTTTCACCAAGAAGAACTGGGACTCATGGATCGAATGTCTGTGTCGCACGAACCAAATCAATGAAGCGGTGAAGACTGTGTGTTTAGAGATGAGCTGGAGGGACGTGCAACCTGACGAGACGACAGTTCGAGTGCTGCTTGATTTCACAGAGAAGAGTGGTTTAGCAAAAGAGGTAATGCTACGCATAGAACGTCATTTGCCTCAAGTTTGGGCAAGGCTTCCTGTGGACCTAAAAGAAGCAGGTTCGAAGTGACATATTATTATGGATATACTTCAAAATGTACGGTGGCACTATTAATATTGTACAAATGTCTATGAGAGGTTCGGTTGACCAACGCTCTAGGCTCAGCGAGCCATCTAGAAGAATAAAAAGCTTAAGCAGAAATCATTTGACAAAACTATCATTACGAAGTAACCTCCTCTACAGATGGACAGTCGCACTAGAAAAATTTCAGCTTAGCACGTATGTTTTATGTTCAGATGAATCAGGTTGCTCACAATAAGGTTAAGGTCGCCGTAGGCTGTTATTGAAGAGTGAGCGTCGAGTATAACGTCCGTAACGGTTGACTCACCATCATCAATGCGAGACACTGTTGGCCAGAACTTCTTCTCTACAAGCCAAGGAAGGGGGTACACTGCTGTTCGGCGAGAGTAAGACCTGACAAGCATCATGATCAATGAATGATTTTTGGAGACAGGAAGATAGTTAACCTGCTCCACTCTTCCTCAGCAAGCACGGAAACCGGATGGGGTGCGTTCTTGAGAACATTATTGTCCCGGGGCTGTTTTCCCGTTATAACATCCTCCGCTTCCCGACGTATCTGTATCATAGCATCGCAGAACCTGGAATAATTATATCAGAGAGCAATTGGAGAGCTCTATATTGACGCGACATGCCTATCTATTTCCTCTAAAGGCTCTGATTCGGTTGGCTCGATTAACATGCATGTGGACGTGGGCCAGGAGCAAGTGGGTGGGTGAAAACCATAATCTTGCAAGCGTTTGGCGAAGTCGGTAACTTTAAGTCCAGCGGACTTGTCGAACTCCGCAAGATCAATCAAGAGCTCGTGAGCGACACGTCCATGTTTGTTCGTGTAGCGAACATTGTAGTGCTCCGACAAGCGACTGGCCATGTAGTTGGCATTGAGTAGCGCGACTTTGGAGGAATCGGCGAGTCCTCGACCACCGAGCATTTTGATGTAAGCCCAGGAAATGACGTGAATGGAAGCGCTGCCAAAAGGTGCGGCAGAGACTGCTTCGATGGCTCTGGAACAGGCTATCTGGGGTAGCGACCTGTGAGAGGGAAGGAATGGAGCTAGGTGTTCGGCGACGCAGATCGGTCTAAAGGGAGCATAGTCAACTTCGGCGATTACAACATGAGAGAGGACCATACCCAACTCCAGGACCTCCTCCGCCATGTGGACTACAAAATGAGCTAATGGAAATACTGGTCAAAGCACCAACTCACATCGCAAACGTCTTGTGAAGATTCATGTGACATACATCTCCCCCACAGGTAGCCGGGTTGGTCAGACCAATTTGAGCGTTAAGATTAGCACCTGAAACCGCATCTAAACCACGACATTCTTAGCCATACTTAAACAAACGTACCATCAAGGTATACTTGGCCACCGTTGTCGTGGATGATTTTACAAGCCTGGATGTTGTCAGTTGCGACGGGCTATTCCTGGACTAGAGATACACACATCTTGAACACCGTCTTCGAAAACACCGAACGTTGAAGGATATGTGATCTTGATAGATGTGTTAGAGACCAATTCAGTTAGCAACGATGATCATCACATCGTACCATAAACGCGGCAAGATTGTCTTTATGCTTTTCGGCCTTGGTTGTGAGGTCTTCCAGGTCCAAGCTACCATCCGATAAGGCTTTGATCGGGACGACTTTGAGCCCTGCCATAACTGCCGACTGTGATTTCGGCATGAGACGAACTCTGTAGTTAAAATTACCAAATACTTGCCGCTGGGTTCGTTCCATGGGCGCTTAGAGGAATCAGACAGATGTCACGGTGTCCTTCTCCCCGAGATTTATGGTAAGCCCTGATCACGCAAAGTCCTGCATACTCTCCAGCTGCACCAGAGTTTGGCTGCAAGGAGGCGGCATGAAAGCCTGTTATCTTGCACAAGTCTTCTTCGAGTTCCTTATTTGAGAATAAGCCCCTTCGTTAAGAGCACATCAGGCAAGGTATTACTCACCTTGATGATACACAGATATCCCTCCACCTGGTCATGAGGCGCGAAGGGGTGTACGGCACTGAACTCTGGCCACGTCAGAGGAATCATGCTGCTAGTACTATTAAGCTTCATCGTGCAGCTGCCGAGCGGGATCATGGAATGGACGAGGCCAAGGTCCTTGGAAGCTAGATGGTTTATGTAACGGAGCATCTCAGTCTCGGAATGATGCTTGTTAAAAACCGGATGGTGCAGATATTCAGAAGTACGCTGCAGATATTCGGGAATAGGTGATCTTTCCGACGGTAAAATCAGCTGGCCTGACGACTTTACTGCCGACGCAAATATCGCTACAAGAGCCTCCAAGTCCGCTTGCGTAACGCTTTCGTCGAATGTGACGCCAACGTGCTGATCATCAATACGACGAAGGTTGACCCCCGCGCTTTTCGCGATGTCATGCACCGTCTGAGCGCCACCGGCAACCGATACGTCCAAAGTGATTGTATCGAAAAAGGTAGGGTTTAACAGCTTGTATCCGAAATTTTCCACCGACGACTTGAAAATTTGAGCGGTAACATGGACCTTATTTGCAATGCGTTGTAGGCCGACTGGACCGTGATAGACAACATACATTGCCGCCATGTTAGCCAGCAGGGCTTGGCTTGTGCAGACATTACTTGTCGCCCGTTCGCGTCGAATATGCTGTTCACGGGCTATGAAAATCAAAACATGATGGAATGAACGTGAACGAGTGCAGCTTACTCTGCAATGCTAACCTGTAAGCAGGTGTACCTGAGGCATCTCGACTGCGGCCAATCAAGCGGCCAGGCATCTTCCGTTTGAGCTTATCTGTTACAGCAAAGAATGCGGCATGAGGACCTCCATATCCTGCAGGGACACCGAATCGTGCCGAGTTTCCAAAAACGATATCAGCCCCCCATTCGCCTGGTGGCTTCAACATGGTTAATGCCAACAGATCAGTAGCACAGACTACGAGGGCACCAGATGAATGCACGGTTACTGCAAGTTCTACGAAGTCTTTAATGTTCCCATCTACGTCGGGATACTGAACCAGGACACCACATAGATCTGACTGCAGGCTCTGATCCTTGATGGCCACGCTTGCATCGTCAACAATAACCTTGAGACCAAAGCCTTTGGCACGTGTCCTCAGCACAGAGATGGTTTGAGGTAAAACGCCAGAGTCGACCAGGAATGAGCGTTTCTTGTGTCCAGAAGAAACAAATGCCATAACCATGCCCTCCGCTGCTGCTGTTGCTTCATCAAGGAGCGAGGCGTTGGCGATATCCATTGAAGTAAGAGACGTTATCATCGTCTGGTAATTGACCAGAGACTCTAGACGTCCCTGGGCGATCTCGGGTTGATACGGTGTATAAGGAGTATACCACTGAGGATTTTCCATCACCTGTATGCGCCGCGTGTCAGTTCTGAAGCCATGTTAAGTCACTAGAGCTGTCGTACATTACGCATAATGACCGGAGGAACAACAGCACAGTGATAGCCCATCCCTATGTAACTCTTGAACGTAACGTTCTGTCCTCCCAATGCCTTGGCACGCGCATGCAATTCTGATTCACTGAACGAGGGAATGGTCTCGTTACTGATATCATCGGTCGAAACGCGAATTTTAGGAGGGACGGTATCAGCTATGAACGCGTCCATGGAATCATAGCCTACTTGAGAGAGCATCTGGGATACTTCATGCTCATTGGGACCGATGTGTCTCTCCTGGAAGGTATCCAACGGAGCAAGAGGATCGAGTTGTCTAGCAGTCGCAAGGGCCCGAACGCCATGGACTGAGCGGTGGGAGATTGTCTGGGAAAGCCGATGGAGCCCAAGGGCGTGGCGAGCGAACGCCATGGTCCTTGAGGATAGGGACCGAGACGCGACGGAAGAAAAAGGTAACGAAGCAAAAAAACAACGCAGAGATAGATAATTAAAGCAGATTCACCGAGCCATTCACCGAGTCAGGCTTATCGACACCTCCAGATAAGGGCTTTGACGGTGTTCAGCGCGTGAAACAATGCGAAGGGGCACCCTGGCGACAAGGGCAACATTATTGAACACTTGCAAAATATTGGACATGATAGACTGGCAGGTCTATATGTACGGCCCACCCGGTGTAATCTCTCACTTCGCCCTCTAAATAAAAATTTTTTCTTGAGACTTCCCAAATTGAGTTAGATTCTACACATATATGGCAGTCGGAGTGGCTGTGAATGTTTCCGAGTCGCTTACGATAACCCATAACCGGATATTCCCTTGCTCGGGACTCCGTCGCCTTCTAGTCTATTTGCCGGAGTGCCAGGGTTTGATCGCACAAGTTGCGCAGAAGCGATGCTGGTGGAAATAAGTATATTTGGTCCTCATTAGGAAGGCACTACGGCATAAGCGCCATACCATCCATGCAGGCGTATCGCGAAAATGATAGAACATCTTCTGATCGTTGACTGAGTTGAAGTGTAAGAGAAGATGTTAAAGGACAGATAAATCATGCACTGACGGAAGTTCGGGCTCATGGGTGTCTGTTAGTCCATACAGGCCATTAGCCTCGATTTCTCGTGAAACGGCCTGCAGTGCATCTTTGGCCGTTCGGGCCTGAGATTGAGCGACTTTCTGCTCATAAAATTGCGTGATAGTGATTATTTTCATCAACAAATTGCTGGGTTGTTGGACTAGAGAGTGTCGCTGGACTTCGGATTCGGGACCAGCAAGCCGTTTCAGTAATGTAGCTTGACTTTGCAGATCAGAAGCAGCGCGAACGAGTTCATACTAATCATCTAGGATTAGTTTGTAACCTAAAAGGCAACTAGGTGACGTACGACGAAGTCATGTACTGCTTGAGACGTAGGCAAAAACGTCTCGCATTTGGAAAGACAAAGGCTGAGAAGATAAATGGTCTACAAAGAGCGTGAAGGAATTGCATATAACCCAAATTTATGTCGCACCTCTCGTATTAGCTGTTCTAAACCACCTTGTGTGACTAAATTATCCAATTTGGTAGCCAGAAAATGCAAGAGCCCCAGTATAGCAGACCACAACTCTTTCCATTCGTATTCTGTCGCTCTTTGAGTATAATATCAGGAAGAAAAATACCGAATTACTTGCCTAGACGTACACGAGTTTTCTGCAGGTAGAAGACAACTCTATGGCAGACCCAGATACATTGCCTGAATATTATGGTCGAAGATGAGCATAAAACGCGCAGGCTCTAAAAAGTATCATACGTATATAGGTGTACTTCGAGTCGCATGTGAAGATTGTGCCGCAGCCACAGAACACAGCAGTCAAGTAAAGCACACAACGGTGGACGTCCCGAACGTGGTATGGGTAGTAGGGGTAGCCTCTAGAAATCCAGAGTTATGAGAAACGTATAAGAAATAAAGATCGTGAACCAACCTGCCGACACAAGCGTATTGGCTTATTATTTGGCCTCGAGAGCACCACCAAGACGGCGTCGGTTTCCACGAGTGCTAGAAGACAGTTGATACACAAATTTGCGTAAGCCACGGAGCGCGGTTGTGAGGTTGATGTGGCATGAGTCAATAGATAAGACGATAGAGTTAGCAGAGTCGATGACGGAAAGGACGCTGCGCGGTCAGGCTCGTTCGAGCTTAGAAACACCGAGGAGAACAGCATGTTCCCTCGAAGAAATTCATACAGCGGTAATAGAATAACTGTCGCTTCGATTGGCCTGTTGTATAATTTCAGATCGACAACAAAGGGAGAAAATCGTACGTACTGGTTCTTGAATAATTCACGAGGGGGGTCAACTGGTGTAGACGCCAGCACGCGATCGGGTCGTAACGATGATATGAGGGCGCCGAAGGTCGACGCTAGAGATGGAGAAGTATCGTCATCAGAAATCTCTTGATATCGGCTAGATATTCCTTAGTTCCAGAATCCGGTGGTTTGGGATGTAAGACGCATACTTTATTGAAGCAACGAGCGCGAAGTTAGCTGCCCAACAGATTTTCTTCATTAGGTCTATGTCCTTTATCTCTTTAATTTGCGGCAGGTACGGATTAAGCCTCGCGGCATCCGACTTGTGAAAATCTGCCAAAAGAGCCAAAAACAGTACTGCTTCAAAGGTGTATTGTTCGGTATCTGATCCTTTGATAAACTGCCAGTGATTGCAGACAGGGTCGGTAAAAAATGTCAGTTAACTTAGAAATGGAAGCACGAACAGCGACAATAGACGGAAACAGATTGCGACGAAGAAAGTAGGCGCCCGGGCTAAGCTGAGAGATACCGCACATGAAAGTTATACCCAGTTGAAGAATCTGGTGACGAATTGCAGCTTGTATATTCAGCAATTGACACCACGACGCAATACCGCTAGTGGACTCACCAGAACGGCTGGCATTCGCCAAAGAATCATCGATGATTGCTACCAGATTCTAATCAGGCGTTAGTGCCCAATAACTAGCGCGGAGAACCCAGTACACACCATGAAAAAGGCGTCGCTATTCCCAACTCCCCCAGCAAACACTTCCATGACTTCCCAGCCACTGAATCCCTTGGCCAGTAAGCATTTCGTGAAGATACAGAGCGTCTCTAAGGCATGGCTGGTCTTGAGGTCGTCCGAATGTGCACTGTTTTGAACATGATACAAATAGGACGAGAAAAGATCGTTAAGAGACTTCTACTGGATGCAAACAGGTGTCAGTCGGGTCAGAAATGATGGACTGATTGCACAACCTTCAAAGGCCCAGAACACATGTCCTTCGGTATCGCACGCAGCTTCGCCTCGAGATAATCACGGTTGACATCGAGCACTAAGAGACTTGATATGAATGGACGAGAGTCGTCATTGGGGCTGATAGCTGCAGCAGGTATGCCCTGAAGAAGCTGAGAGTAGATTGAGACGAATTTTGAGGGAGCGATAGAGCCATTTTTTCGACGGGAGTTCATAACGAGAGTTGCAATTGTTAATGAATAGAGGCTGGAGGGACACTTAAACGGTCACGAGATGGGCGCGAAAGAATTTAGACGAAAATACCACGTAACTACTGTATGGATGTATTTACTGGCGTCATCTGCACATGGAAGTGTCGGTCCGGTAGGAAATCTCAACAGCAATACCGTAACTTTTCCTACGAGTCCACGAGGGCAATGGTGATGGTGGTGTACAACGAGTGTTTGCATTGATTAAGTTTGCAATAAGTCGTGTAATCAACTACGCGTACATCCGCCTAATCCCCGGTGTCCAAATTCATTGCATGCCAGGTTCTGTATCTACTGTTGCCATTTCTGTTATCCATCCCATTAGGTTCTCATCCCGTATCCGCACGCCCTCCATCAACTGTCGAACATTGATGAAAGCTCTCCTTCCCCGCCATTCCCCCTCTTTCTCGCGGTCTTTTGAAGCTCTATTGGCGATAACCACGTCTTCAATATCCTCGACCTCTTCAACGATTCCCGGGAAACCAAAATGATCCTCGTCTACACGAGGGGCTTCATCAGCCGACGCAAACGATGTTCTGAAGAGGATGCGAATGCACAGCAGAGCCGTAAGAGAACTAGAAGGAGGGTCCATAAGTGGTCTCCGATAGTTGATCGTCGTACTACGAGGTGGAGGGGGTGTTCGCATAATTCGGTTGCCCGTCGGGTAAGTGGGAGACGTGGTGCCTGTAGACAGGGTTATAGTATCGCTCTGGGATGGATGCCGCTCCGGAGCATGTGTTCGCGAAAGGTGAGTTAGGACGTGGGACCGAAGAGAGGCCTTGAGGACCGGAGGATTGGGACATGAAGACCACAGACACGGATAATTGGGACCCTCTGCACTCTTTAAATGATCAAGAAGGTGCTCGTAAAGGTCGTTTAAAGAGCCAAAAGGTGGCGTTGCGCATTGCCCACGATCCCACTGACATTTTAGCTTTTCCGCAAGTAAGGTGTCTTTGCGTCTGTCGACGCCTCGGACAATGAACCTTTGGATTGGATCTTGTAGCACCATAGCTTGCGCTTCTGGAAAGACAAAATTCACGTTCTTGATGACATCGGAGGCCACCAGGAGTGGGTACTTGTCTTGATGAGGGGCAAAAACATCTTTATACAGATTCCAAAAATCCACTTGTGTGAGTTCACCATCGGGTTTCCCAATGAACATTGTTTTCATCCTGGCAGTGATATCAGAGCTAGAAGGCCTCAGATGAGATGGTGTACGAACCATTCATAACATCTCTCGGGCTCCGGGAGGGGGAGTAGTTGCTCGAGTTCCTCCTGTGAAAGGTCATGATCTTGGGTAGTCACGGATGCCTGAGAAGGGACAGTTCGAACAGTTCCGGTGATGTCCACAGTGACAGTCTCTTCAACCTGTTCTTGAATGAGAAGGTTGATGAGAATGCGAAGAATGCTGGGCATGTCCGGGTGGAGCAAAAATGCCTTTGCCATCGCATAGTGTGATAGATGAGCATAGAGATAGTTTAGGCAGGTCTCCACCAGTGGTTTGTCAATGAAAAGGGGCAAGAATCTGAGTGAAGCCACCAAGGCCGGCGAATCGGGAGATAGAAGTGTAGCGGTGTGTGGATTCTCTATGAGTTGGCTCAATGCCGTCAAAGCTGCAATAATGGACGGCCGATTAGATGAGGTCGACGCTATCACTCCAAGCGGAGACAGGACCGCCCTGGTTATAGAAACGACTGATGCTGGAGCAGTGTAGTGAGCTGCAATTGAGTGAAGAAAATCGGTGGCATGAAGGAGGAACTCTGTATTATCATCAGCTTGGGGATCCAGATTATTCAACGCGCCGTATATGAGGGGTAGAGAATGGGAATGATGAACGAGCTCTTGACAATCCTGCTCATGCAAAGCGCAATTTCGGAGGACGAACAAGGATTCGATGGCATGTCTTCGCTTTGCCTCCATGTTACGTGGAACAGCGAAGATGGTATTGTTGCTGTTGAAAAGCTTGTGACCCTCTGAAACGTACCATTCCGGCCAGATGAACAGTCCGTCGATTATCCCAGGAATCACTTTCAACTGAAATTGTTCGTTATGACACAGTCGGCAAAGTCGATCCAGTGCCCAGCCTATTTCCCCTTCGATGCCGGACTGAAGAGAGAGAGCCATTCGGTTGTTGGGTACCTGCTCCGTATACCATCCTAACGCAACTATCAACAGAACGGCAAGTCCAAGTGAAAGAGACGCGTACGTTCGTAATCATCGGTTACAATGGGAGCTCGTTGCATAGGGCTTCGAACAGTTGCATATGGTGGTCGATAAAACGTAGAAGCGAGTGGTGTAGATCGGCTCGTACTTGCTGATGCCGACATCAGAAAATGAGAGAAGATTCACTGTTCAGAAGCGGCAGAAGGCGAGAGGCGAAGACGGCATATGCCGGGATGCCGGATATCACGCTTCGCGTTGGTCACTAGCATCATAATTTCAAATTTCAGTATTTTACTCTTTTTCGCGACTTTTTAATACATCGACTAACGAAATACCCCTCGCCACCCGTAGATGCCAGACGATAGATAAAAACAGTAGGAAATGTGCGGTGAAATTTAGAAATACAGAAGAATTCTCAGCTCGATGAGTGCGCTGCTAACCAGTGTCGCGCCGCAACTTCATCTTCTGGATATGACTGCAATACCTCAGGGCTGGGGACTAGCTTGACCCGATTGCCTGACATAGTAGCAATATCAGAGAAATAAACGGGAAACTGGTGAGCGCTAGAAATTATTTCCGTGACCATTCCGGTCGTTGCAAGTTTGGGCTCAATGTTGTCTTCAGCGACGTCTATGTCAGACTCGATCAGTCGAACGGACAATACAGAGTCATTGGTGCCTTACATCTCTCTAAGCCATCCTGCGAGAAACACATGTAAAATGGCTGATTCCTCCTTCGAGGAAGGCTATCAATATCCATCTCCTTAATCCAATTTTCATCCTGTTTGCAGGTGTTCTTCGAAAACAATGAGTATTGTCAATTGGATCGTCAATCGGATAAGCTTACATCCCACCCATATATACAGCAAATGTATTTTCGCGTACGGTGACGGAATACCATCCCAACGAAATAAGACACGCTGGCGTTTTCTGGAGAAGAACGCAGTTTGACAGTCGTCATAGCCCTGTGACGTTCGACGGTGGTCCGACATTTGTCTTCTAACGTATTCCGAGCGCTACTTCTCTCTGGAAACAAAGGCGCCAATGTATTTGGTATTACGGTGATGCAGTCTAGTAGACCAACATACATGGTCACCCTTGCCGCAAATTGTTCCCGTGACGTTAAGAGAAGATAAATGCAGAAGGCGATATAAAGTGAAGTTTGCGCCAGACCACCAGACGACCGATGGTCCCCATGGACTGATGATAGAATGTTGCGACTCGTGCGGAGCAACATCGAGGGGCCTGCACAGGGGGAGATGTATTGTACCATCGACTGCGGAGGAATTCCATGTTGCATTAAGAGCGCAGCAATATCCTCGCGAAGGGTGAGAATGGGTTTGGTGCTCGAGCCATATACATCGACATAAAAATCATCGGTAAGTGGATCCGGAGTGGAGACATGTACCAGGACACGAGCTGGAAAATCAACAGGGGAAGCGTGCACCCCCAAAGCACGAGAAATAGCCACGAAAATGTGAACCAAAGATATGGGTATCGTCTTCTTGTTACTTGTGAGATACGCGTGAGGCAAAATATTCAGCAGCAAATGAAAATTCTCGGCTTTTCCGTAGAAGTCACATGAGCATCCTACAGCACTGGAAAAAGAGACGACTAACGATCAACAGCGTCAAATCCTTCACTTCTCATGAAGCTACAGACGCCAATACACAACCCGACCAAATCGTAGCTAGGATCATCTTGATCAAGGACACAATCTCGTCCAGAGAGATAAGCACGACATCGATCTATCAGGGGAAGGAAGATTTCGGACATCTGTATTCACAATTTTAAGTCGTACGATCATAATTGAATGGAAGACGAAATACTTGTCTTGGTGATTTGCCCAGAAAGCAGGATAATGCAGAAAATGATTCCACGAATGACACAGAGTCATCGCCGCGTTGAGAGCGGGTCCATAGATCAATGGCGTAAGACCTTGATATAGATTCCATAATAGAACGAGCCCAATATCTCCGAGTGGGCGCGTTGGGGGCTATATCCTGAGTCTGTTCAGCGTCATTCACCCGTCGGAATGGCACTGGGACCGGCTGTTCCGCCTCTGTCTGCATAATATCCCAAATGTCAAAAGATAGTTCGAAAATACTTTTGGCATGCTCGAGCTGTCCACTTCTCTGACGAACTATTTCGTCCAAGTGCTGAAGTGCCACGTTATCCAGCCGACGCCTAGCCACGTACAACAGCCTCCAGTCCCCATTGGTCATGGATAGGCGCTGAGCTTCAGCTTGCTCATCGCAGTGGATATATCGAGCTCGATAGTGAGGTTCCCAGAGTGAGGAAACCATAGCAGCCTCTCGGAGGAGAGTGTTTGCTTCAAGGAAGCCAACGAACGCGTAGATAGGATCATCGCATCCACGCCTCGGAGAGGGGGGTAGGTGGGATAAGATGTGAATGAGAACATCCAGAGGAAGAGAAGGTCTGGGTTCCATCGTGAGTTGCCTGTAGATGGCTGGGGGTGAAGAGGGTATCTGCTGGCGTTAAAATACCCTGAGCTGTTCCGTGGTAAGTTACGGAAGAGTTTCCGGACGGGGGAAAAACTATTGCAACTCGCGTGGAACTATCTTCCGGACACGTGACTGTAATATAACCATCGCGCGACAACTGTCACTGGACAATATGGTTCACAACAGCCTCACTGTCAGGCTGTGATGCGTATTACGTACGAATTCCGCGAGTATATGATAAAGCCAGACCTGACAGACTGTCGCGACATGCATATTACCAGTCCGGGATCAGGCTCCCTTCCCATTGCAGTACTATTTCAAAGTTCCTTGACTAACTGATAAGTCCTTCCTTGGTTTTTTCTTGACCTCCCAAGACAACGCTTCGTCAACAGTACATCATTTAATGCCATAAAAATACTAAAATAGACTTCCAACAAATTAAATGCTTGAATAATACGGGATTACTTTGACAGGAATGGCGTTTCATTCAAGTGACCAGAATTGGCCGCATCGAGGCCACACCACGAGGAGGGCTGTCATGTACCGATCAGAATACTCTATAACACACAATGCTTTCAGGAGTTAGTACCAAACTAACAAGAAGAATGGTAGCATGCAACTCGCAATCAATTCAATCGCTCTCATCCCCAGAGTCCCCTTCACCACCGTCTTTCCATATTTCATACATCCTTCGTCGGTTAGATCCTCGGGTGTCTGACTCACTGGCCACTTCAAATATACGCCTCAGCAGTTTCTTCCGCAGTATCAACCCATCTATCCGGCCATGATCTTCTGGATTTATGCAAGAGTTTGCTATGAGATTTGGATAAGATTGCGGATTTTTGGATTCCAGACGTATGCGCTTCGCTTGCGGGGGCCCATCCGAATTAGTTGAGGACGGAAGCGCAGATAAGAGTGGATCCAGAAGCGCTGTTTTGATACGTTTATATGTGACCCCCGACGGCGTCTGAGCAGCGAGGATGAGGAAGGGTGAAAGAAGAGTATCCAACGGGGCCGGCGGCACGGAAGATGACGAGTCGAAGCTTGCGACGGCTTTATCGAGCTCTTCGATGTACACATCAGAAAGGTGGTACGTTAGACTGGTGGGTACTTTGATATCAGAGGGGCTTAGGGAGAGAATGTAAGTGGTAGAACGATCTGTAAATTGCGTGTACAGACCATAGAGGACCGCCTTCTCGCATCAATATCGTATTGTATTGATCGCACGCAGTTTTATCCCATCCTGCTCGCATAAGCAGTCTGAAGGCTGCATTTACAAACCTTCTCACAAGCATGTAATACTTGTCGAGCCTAGAGTCACCTCAGTCTAATAAAAACAAGCATTTCTTGAAGCACTGACCTAAGTCGATCAATCCCGTTCCACTCACGAACTGTCGTTTCCCAGAATCCACTCAGAAACGAAAGCGCAGCTGGCGTTGACGTGATAGTCAACACAAGTTCTGCAAGCTCGGTCGCAAGAGCTTGTTGAATCAAGGGCTTGTCAGACATCCAGAAGCCTATAGGATTTCAGCGAAGGCATCATATTATATCACCATTGGCTCACAATAAAATATTCCTTTCCACAATTTCGCCAACTCTGGCGGCGGAAGAGCATCTTCAGAATCAGAGAGGAAAACGGATAGGTTTTTGATCGCTCTGTCACGGACTTTTTTGTCTGCTCTTCTTGTTAAGATGTACATTTTAAACAGAGGTCCTGTCTCACCTGTAGATGCAAGATATTTTCCAAGGGGAGGCACAGGCGACGAGGCAGTCATGGCGGTTCAATAAAAAATTCAACGTCCGATCACAAGACAGTGACATCACATATCTTCGGACCGGAAGTTCCTGCGTGGAGAATAAAATATTTTAGCCTCAAATATTGAGGTCTATAACAATTAATTTTTTTCAGCTGAAATATAGAAATTTTCATTTGAATATTAAACTAAAATATTGAGATGTAAGTAAACGTCGAGGGCTTAGTCATCGGTATTCTAGTAGATTCCATGGCACTTTATCCCACTGCAAAGGTATACACCAAGATCTAATTATGCACAAAATACTTACGATTCGTTGCCGGATGGCACAAATTGACCAGATGATTCAACTTCCCTCGAATTCAAACGTTTAAACCCGTTGCTATCAACGATTACATAGCCCTACATCTGCCTGGATTCTTCCCTAGATAGGTCGTGAATGCGAAGATCAATGCGGGCCGGAGTTCCACATCTCAAATGACAATCTGAAACGCGCACGCACTCTCTTGAGCTCCATTTTAACCAACGAAACGCTTCTGTCCCGCTAAACATCGATATTGATGTCAAGATCTCCTATCACTTGCCATGGTCCGCTTTTTCTTCTGTCTCTAGGAGTACTAGTATCAACTCACTCATCTCCATCAGTTCTCGATTCGTCGTCAGGAAAGCCTGTTCCGAACGTGGAGATTAGGCTGCAGCGCTATGAACCCAGAAAATCAGAGGATGAGCCAGACATATTTGCTGCTTTGGCAAAAGGGTTCGTCAGGCTATCATCCAATGCGACATGGCTAAGTAACACTATTCTACTAGGGTAACCAACTCAGACGGGAGATGTCCGGACCTTCTTCCGCCACTGGAGACCTCAGAAGAAACGAGACGTTTGCTGGTTGCCGGGTCTTACAAGGTAATTTTCAGGATAAAGGAGTACTTCGAGAGCAAGGGACAAAAATGCTTCTATCCGTGGGTCGAGGTGTGATGTTTCTCTCTTGAATGTTTCTTTACCTATTCAGACACGATCATCTAGATAACATTCAACCTCGAAAATCCTGCAGAACATTACCATATTCCTCTTCTCATCAGCCCCTACTCCTTCACAACATATCGTGGCAGTTGAGCGCTATCAGGCCCTGATTACTTGAGCGACATTGATCCTTAAATGAATGTACTGTATTACTAGCTAGCCACAATGAATCAATTCCTAAAAGTCGGAAAAGATATCTAAGCGCTTGTGTCTAATGATCACACCTAGGGAATGCGAAGGTAATACAGAAAAATAATGCGGAATGACTGGAGTAGATGTATGTAAAAAGATGCGCGGAAAACAGCGAGCGACAGACAGGCGAGAAAGGAACTGAAATGATACATGATGATGGGATAATTAACAATTATCGCGCAAGTACATTGGCGTATTGTACGCCCTTGATATTGGCACCACGCATCGATGACTTGACATTGCTCAAAAACTGGTCTCGAGCTTTGCTCATCTCTACCGCGGCCTCTAATGAGAATGAGTTAAAGGGATTAGGCCAAGAACAAGTTGGGACGACTGTTCACGTACCCTTGTTCAAAGGATCATCTGCGTTTGGCTCCAAAAACAGATACTGCAGACCAACCATGACCGAGTTCAGGTTAAGAACCGGTTTCCAATCTTCTCGAAGAATGTTGAGACAAACATTGCCCTCGAGATCGACGTTAGGATGGTATATCTGCAAAGCCGATTGGCCAACGGTGTCGGTTGAAATAAAGAGCAACGAAGAGCTTACCGTCTGAGTACACTTCACCTTCGGAGGATCGTGAGGATAATTGGAGTTGATAGCAAAGGAGAACACGAAGGCACCACCCTTGTACATGCCTAGATGCACGATGATCAGCGCCTCATGTATACACCACGGCGATGTCAGCACGCCAAACGCACCTTCGTCTGGGGTAATAGTGAGCGTAAAGTTGAGGAGATCAGCGGGATCAGGGAAGTTTGTTTGCATGGTGGAGGGAAGGTCGAGCTCAGTCAAATCTAAAGGGAAGCAATGACCATCAATAGCCAATCCATAGACAGAGTATACAAAACGCACCTTTCTGCACTCGTATTTGGGCAGCGCTGACCTTTGGCTTTTTCTTGGCCGCTGCATCCTCGTTCTTCTTCATACTCCATATCTAGTAGACGCTTCAACAACGAAGTATCCTGGAGAGATAGAGTACATACCTTAATCATCGTGGTAGGGGAGTGTGGGTGGTGGTAGTTGCGTGAGTCAGAGTGGTGGTGGTGGTGGTCTTTTCGAGAGTCGATCTTTCGGAGACGTGAATTTGGCCCTTATCCGAGCTGACACAGCCACCTGGCTTGCCGCTTGTCGCGTGCCGTAGAACACACTGGAACAGTAAACACTCAGCTAGGAACACCTTGTGGTCTCTCGCCCTTGTGCCGTTATCAATCGGTAGCACCAAATAAATACCTTTTTCTCCACTATCCATTCATTCTATTGCGACATGGCCCCCTCGAACCGGTCTCGATGGATCTGTCTATTATAAATCTAGACCTCTTTCTTTCCCAGCCTAGGCATACGAAGGTCGTGGTTGACGAATACAAGAAAATGAGTCCAAGTGATTGGTTTCGATATTCACCTCTTATTTCTCTAATTTAGGTTGCGGATGTTATGATTGTCTACGGCGCTCTGCTTCTACGTGACTCGCGTGTATCAGAAGAGGACAACAGCACTTTTCTCGACTTGTTAGAAGATACTTTTGTGCAACCCGAAGACATCATCAAGAAGGATGAGAGGCCTGTGCTCAACTACCAGCTCAGCGCTACCTTAAACTTACAAAAAAAACGAAATGTACAGCGGATACAAGTTGCCTGCGTGTCATCGAGCGATTGGGGCATTCGGAGAGCCGTTGGATATCAGTGCCCACAATCCGGATCCAGTGTCGCCTCTTTTGGAAGATGGGAGATATGCCACCATATCAAACGCAGTTTCCTGGTCTGAATGCTTCCAATGTCGTACCCCAGGCCGAACATATCAAGGAACACTGGCCACCGGTCATGGAAAAGTGGGGGACGTCTATGGAGCGCGCGCATGTTTCCCACTTTGATCTCGTGTTTTCCAACCACTCACTGGCACTCTTCATAGAGTGGAAAACCTAGCTGACATGGCGTCTATTGGACTTGATCTACGTGCAGAGACGTTCTGCGAAGCAGGGAGATATGGATAAGAGCAACTTCTTTCACTGTCCTCCTTTTCTGAGTTCCGACCTTTCCGGAAGGCCTCATATTTTAGCGCCCACCGCTTCGGATCATGTCAAAAATGGAGAGAAAGATACCGTTCTCGCTGGTTTTCACACCGACCTCAACCTTTTTGACGATCCGCGGTCGCTCTAGATATCCTGGCTTACATGTATCGGCTCGAAACGCTGGCAAATGTATCCCAGTCAAAATCCCAGAAGGAAACTACTTGCTCATTCATGCTGGGAAACAATTAGAGCACATCGGTGGTGGTCTAATCAAAGCGGGTTATTACGAAGTCGTTGTTAACAATAGAACTCTTGTGGTATGCATTTCATCTGCCTACCACTGACCATCGCCTTGGCACAGATGCACAGGGCATCGAGGAGCGCAAGAGAGAACAACCCTCACGACCCCTGATTCGAATTTCGCTTACTTTTTTCTGGCATCTATCTTCTGAACATGATATGGAACCTATTCCTGCTTTAGCGGAGCGCTCAAGAGTGATCCAGGCAGCTCACATCAATCTGGGCAAGGATGAAGAAGAACATATGGTTTACGAGCCAATGAAAGTTGGCCAGCAGGTGCAGAAGTAAGTGTCTGTGCACTTCGGTGTCCTTTTGGAGAGCTCATGCCATATTATCAGTGAGCTAAAACATATAGCACTCATGGCCTGAAGAAGCATGAGAACCTAAGATTCAATCAAATGTACTAGATACAAGGATGTTGTGTAGACAATGTAATGCAACATAGAGATACAGATCCCAGAAAAGCAGTAATATCGGTGAAAGCAAAAAGAAACTCTAGTGTGCATTAACTCTTACCAGGTGGGTCGGTTCGCATACGTTCGATAATTAGAGCCGAGAAGAGGATATCCTCGAAATAATCATGCCCGTCTGGAGTCACCTCAAGTTTCGGGTATTGGATTGGCCTTCCATGCTTTCGCATCTGATTGCGTGGCGTAAATTTTGCGAAGAGGTTGGCCAGTGTCCTTTCCTTGGAACGGAAGCACTGTAGGTTTGGATTAACAATATTTTTCTTCCAAGCAAGGAGGTATCTTACGGTTATAGCACTTCCACCATTATTGTCATCCCAGTAAAGAGTGACGGGCGCATCGTGTTCGCCGACAGTTTTCCATGTCCAGTTCTGAGAAAGTCACCATGAGTAGTGTTTACAACAAGCGTCCTATTTTTTTCCTCACACTATGAAACAGTCGGGATGAAGACGATAGTACTTCATTTATCGAGCATTCATGTCCTCTTAGACACAGGGTGTTGGATATTCTGGCATGACTTGGACCAATCCTAGAAGCCACATTTGAGATGATATTCTTCCACAAGCGAGGAAGAGGTACTAACTCAAAATCCCCGACAAATTCACCTTCAGATGATGATTTTCTGATCGTAGTGATATGGGACGAAGGCGTGAAACAGTTCATGTTAACGCATATATGGTAGGGCGTCCGTGCACCCTGGTCGACACCAATGTCCGGTGGTGGGTACAACAGCATGGAGTTTGGATCCAGAGGTGACCGCATGGGCGCAAAATTGTACGTGATGGTTTCTTTCGGGCGTGGCATGATGAAGTATCTAATAATGATTTGCGGATACGAGGTCAATTGTTATTTGACAAATAGGGCTACACATGATAACACACTTTGGAGGAACGGGAGACGTAGATCCATATTGGATGCTGGGATGGATCGGTGGACGTGGCGATGGTATAGGAACGCCGATCTGGAAGCCGACTTTGGAGGTTTCACTGCGACAAGAGAGTCAGTACGACAACATGATTATCAGAACTTTGAAATGGGCGCACATGGGGGATGGCAGAATCATTGGAGCATAGAGCTGGTGAGGGTTGAGGTATAGGATCGGGTATATGGGTGTGGCACTGTCGCAAAAGGCAGTGCGCTTCAGGTAAGGCCTCTAAGCACCGGCTCAAGAGAATCACATATCAGATGATAGCCAATATATATAAGCATGATGTATGCTGTTACGACGGTTGAACAATAAACAGGTATGGCCTCGAACTTAACAGCATTAATTTAATGCCAGTGCAAACGGTTCGGAAGAATATGTCTTGATTCATGGTGTCAAGAACGATGGATGAGTACATGATAAATAAACCATCAATACATGGTAATCTGTACATATAGTCCCGGTCATTAATTGGTCAGTTAAAAGGCTGCTTATGGTCGCCTGTGACCGGTGTCAACCGCCACCGCTCGATAATCATTATAGACATTAAGATATCGTCGAAAAAGGGTTGTCCTTGAGGGGTCACTTCAAGCTGCGACAGTTCAGCTGGAATATTAGGTTTACGAAGGTTGGTGACCGGCATGAATATGGCAAAGAGTATTTTCCTATCGCTGGAAAAGCACTGAATTTTTTTTTGAATAACTCGGTCGATATCCGAGCGTTTGTTCAGCCTCACCTTTCGCGGATTCTTCTTGCAATCCCAGAATAAACCCTGCATAGTAAATTGACAATGAGCTGCACTCTTCTTGGGTAGCTGCATCGGAAGTACTAACGTATTTCACGAACTTCCAGTCCCATAATCCCTGCACTCAAACGTTAGTAAAACGTTGCAGCACTTATCACAATCCATAACTAACTCCGCGCCGAGATCCTGATTTTCCAAGTACGTCGCTAATGGGGAATTCTTTGTCTCGAATGAACAACGTTGCGGTTTTGTCGGCGATACCCATTCTATTATGATCATTGTAGCGGAAGCAGTCGATGTACAACATTCAAAGCGCACTCAAAATCACCAACCATCGCGCCCTCTTGTGTCGCGCCCCGACGTATGGCTACGTGAAGTTTAAATATCGTCCGGTCGTTCAGGATAACACTTACTGGTGATATATGATGACGGAATGAAGCAATTCAGTCTAACTGAGATGTGATATTTCGGTCGTGTATCTGGGGCATCATGTGGGGGTATTAAGATCATTGCATTATCCCCAATATGCGAGAACGAGTAGACAATATTTGTTGTTGGCGTTCCAGCAACGACATAGCTAGAAGCCCGCGGCTAAGTTTCATTAAGCTATGTGTGATCAGGCGGTGGTGCTCACCCTGGAGATCTGCCGACTGGCTCCAGTGTATGTGAAGACTGGGCAGGTGTAGAGGTTGAGTCGGGGGGTTGGGAACACGAAGATGTGGGAGTTACGTTTCTAGGGGCGTATGGATCGCGTAATTGCACATCGGCATCAGGAAGTGTTGGAGGCGACCAACCCAGTACAATTGGGGTGGGATTTGGCAGGAGATGTGGAGAAGAAGATGACGAATCAAGGTTGGACATCGAGGGCCGGGACCTGGCTACAGTGATGTCCTCCAACGTGTCATAACTAGGGTAAGACTTTGAGAAAACGGAGACCAACGAATGAGTGGAATGTTCACGTACGGTGGAGGGTTGGATAATATAATCGATTCCGTCATTTCACAGTGAGTCGTCCAGGCAATTTTGAGGAGAGAATGTGTAAGGTGAACAGTAGTTTTCTAGATAGTTTGCCGCTACGACAGGCTATATGCTGTTACTTCATTACCACGTGCAGCTGGCTCGGCAACGATACCGTACCGCGAAATGATGAGACGAGCTAATGGTAAGGGACCGGAATCAATTACGTTCAGCATGTTACGAAACTGTTATGAATCATACGAATGTCGCGTTGAGCATCGAGAGCTTGATGATGGTTGTAACGGATCAAGTGTTTCAACTTCAATTTCCAAATCACCCAGCTTAGCGTTGCGCTACGATCGATTATTTATTTAATGAAGTTGAATTCAGAGAAAGTATGGATACAATACACTGTGCAAACAGTTGATGTCTAACTTGAAGTGTAATGTTATCCAGTCGTCTAAATAGTAGTAAGGAAATCTGTGAATGTCAATAAACCAGTAGTAAGTAGTTCAGAAGGATGAAAATCATCAATCAAACGTTCTCAAAACACTCTGAAGTTTGATAACCATCTCGTCCCACTCTGCCTCAGGATCAGATAGAGCAGTTATAGCACCGCCAGCGCCGACTACCCATTCCTCCTCAGCGGGTTGAACGTTGGGATCATCATGTCGGAATGCGCTTCGTATCGTCACTGCCCAGTCTCCCC
The DNA here is from genome assembly GCA_030407005.1 of Desarmillaria ectypa. Lineage (NCBI taxonomy): Eukaryota > Fungi > Basidiomycota > Agaricomycetes > Agaricales > Physalacriaceae > Desarmillaria > Desarmillaria ectypa. Next base: position 2,409,240 of record JAUDYN010000003.1, on the reverse strand, counting down.
CGCCTCCTACACACCAGTATCCAAATACCCCGGAATATAAGCTCCGGTCTGATTCCTCAAGATCTTGCAAGATCTCCACGCTTCGCTTCTTTGGAGCGCCAGTCATGCTACCTGATGAGTTGAACCAAAATTCAGAAGTAAGAAATACCAATGGAAATATCGAAAGGACACACCAGGTGGTAGACTGCTCCGCAACACCTCCCAACCCCCCGATTCTTCAGAAGACGATTGACCTTCAATAACACTGACAAGCTGCCAGACAGTTTCGTATTCCTCTACGGCGCAAAACTGTTGCACAGTGACACCGTCGCCGACCACGTTGTGAAGGTCATGCCTGATGAGATCCACGATCATCAGGTTTTCTGCGACCTCCTTGGGGCTTCCAGCGAGGGCCTTTTCCGCATATGCACGATCGATACCTGAGCCTTTCCGTATAGTACCCTTGATCGGCCTTAATTGGTAGATGGCATTTGGTGGACGAGAGAAGGAGAGAAAACGTTCGGGGGAAGACGATAAAAAGATTGTTGGAGATAAACGTAGGAAGGCGGAATGTGGAGCGGGGTTGGTTCGGCGAAGCGTTTTATAACGGCTCCAAGAAGACTTCGGAGACGTTTGAATCCGCGTATGGGCAGTAAGGCAGAGTTCGTAGGAGTTGCCACAGAACAAATGCTCCATGGCCTGCTTGATATTGGAGATGTACCGGTCCTTGTCCGGGAGAGTTACCGTAGCATAAGAGACGGCCACTTTTCCGTGTGGAGGCGAGCATTCCTGATGGACCAGGTCCGGCTGCTTCTGCAACAGCAGAGATGTTTCAAAGAGCCAAGCATCATCGTCCGGGATAATAGACTGGATGTATATTTTGCCAGTGAAATTGTCCACAACCACACTCCTTTCAATAAATACAAAGTTGACGTCGGGATGAGGATGCTTGCGATTAGGCTCATTCCTAGATCGCGGAGAGATCCCCAGAGAGCGGATGCCTACTTCATAGCTCAAAAGCCCTATCAGCCCACCCCAGAACGGAATCTCAGGTCTACCACCCCATGCCCTTCGAGTGTGCATGAAACTCGCCAGCCATGACCATATGTCATGACCTCCAAGTTTCTCGTATGCAGTTGCGGTTCCTCGAGTCAAGCCAACGAAGGGTTCGTCGACGTTATAAGTAATCTGGAGGCCAGAGGGCAGCATGGAAGCTACGATTGAAAATCGGCCTGGACGAGCTGCAGAGTCCAGAAGAACGAAAGGCTGCTGTTCGTCGTTTGCTCCAAGCATGTCACAGATGCTCATCACGGATATCGTAGGTGCATCGACAACAATGGTGTTAACAGACAAAGCGGGTTGGGAAGAATAGCGAAGCGATTGGTGTAGGGAGGAAACTTGGGGCCAAGAGGATCCGAGGACACGATGGACGCTCTCACACCAAGGACTCGTTGTCCTTCCGCGTTTCTGAGCCCACTGTCGCGCTAGATTCCAAAAGTTTGCGACAACCTCCGGTCCACCACCGGAAGTACGAGCGGACTCTGGGTGATACTGGACTGCCCAAAAAGGCCGGGTCTTGTGTTGAATTGCCATAAGAATCTTTCCGTTCTCCGGCTCATCGTCTGCCCATGCCAGCGGCTCTATGAAGCTGTCTTCCAATAAAGTGACGTGCAATGAGTGATATCTCACAGCTTCCACACGGCTGACCCCTTCGAACAAACTGTGGCCTGTGTGCACGATATGTGATATCTGTCCGTGTTTTACGATGGGCAAACGATGCAGCTCTGCACCATAAGTGAGTGCGAGACTTTGGAGGCCGAGGCAAACGCCAAAGATGGGCAGTATGTGCTGCTCAGAAACACTCCATAAATCCCTGACGATCCCAATGTCCTGAGTATTGTCCGGTGAACCAGGTCCAGGCCCTACAACGATGGCCGAAAAGTGCTTCAGATGAGGCAACAAATCAGGTATCGTAAGTTTATCGTTCTTCAGGATGTGGATGTAACATCCAGGTATGGATTGTCGAAATAAGGATGCTAGACTTGAGCGAAAAGTCGTTAAATGGCGATCACATTAAGACAAATGACGGGCGTACTTGAAGGTAAATGAGTCGTAAGAATCGATGAGCAATAGCCTTGGAGGGTCGAAAGTCATTTGGACGGCGGGTAGAGGCGATTAAACTGAATTTCGACTATATGTCGGGTACCGTATGTGAAGAATAAATAGATGGTGAAACTTTTGGGCAATGCACGTTCTGGGAATCGAAGGGGATTCTAGCTAGCAGATAAGAGAGGTAAGAGGGTAAGAGGGAATGTATTGAGAAGAGATGATTGTGTTTTGGTTCTTTAGCATTTTTATCGAGTCAGACCGGAAGACATGGAAGTAAGAAGCAAATCCGGAGATCGGGATAGCCACCCCCTACCGTATCGGCCTGCCTTGTATCCTCCCTCCCATTTCGTCCGTCGTCGTCCTTCAGCAGTCAAGGAATAAGAGACATTAGTCGCGGGAATTAAGCGTCGACACATCAGATAATGGACGATCCTGGAGCTCGATCGAAACGGATATTCCAGTCTGTACGTTTTTCTTTCTTGCTAGGCAAACTCTTCCTAAGCTTCTCTAAGCTGAAGGCAGTATGTGTCCCATTGCTCGGGTCGGCCGTGTTGACCCCTACCTCTATCCCAACGGTTTCGAAACTCTTAGACGAACTGATCCTTGCATTGCGAACCATCAAATCCTCTGAGTTTGTCCTTTCAGAATCACTAATATCCTACACATTCTTTCCCGTCTCAACAATCCTCCAACGCAATTCATCTACCGTTATTCCAGACCAGATTCTGGAGAAGATATTCGTGATACTAGGAATTCTCTGCGATGATTGGTGGTGGTCCTGCGAGGTGTCGGTTTGGCAGCAGATATTCATGTTGTCTGGAGCAGTATTGGGAGGAATGGAACGGAACGGAAAAGCAAAAGAACGAGACGACGAGACGAAAGAGGCAGCGGCGAGGTGTCTCTTCGCCCTTTTGAGAGTTCGCACTGAAGACGACGAACGGATCCACTCCAATTTTGCTCAGCCACGACTTGCTCTTTTCAAAGAGCATGTTCGCACGGAAAAATTTGTTCCAATTCTAGGACAGACCTTGAACTCACTTCTCATAAACACGGATTCTCGGGCGCTCTCCCTACAGAAAACTTGTTTGGACGTAGTTCACCTTCTCCTTTCAGCATATTTTCCCGACAGTCTGTTTCCCTCGGTACTCCCGGGAGTTGTCAGCGCAACCACGAAGTTGGCATTGGGCACGACGCGTAAAGGCTGGACCAACGGTGATCTCGTTTCGAGAGCTCTTGGGGTCCTCTCGGAGATTGTAGTGCGCTCCATCGCAGATGATATCTGTATCCAAGAAGGGGCAGTCGCATCGGTCGAGGATTTGGAGGATGTGATAAATCTGGTTCGTGATCCCGAGGCAAAAGGCCCGCCAACATCGGTGCCAAATACAAAATATGCCACCCCACGCACACCTTCGTGGCTTCGTGGAACATCATCCCAGTTACATATCGCCCTCAACACACTTACTCCACTTGTTAAACATCCAACTCCGTCTGCTCTCATTGCCCTATCTAATCTATCATATACCATACTTCTAGCCACGTCGACAACCCTACCTCAAACACAGCCGCTCTTGCTATCGTTTTTGCTCTCTCTTTCCATCTCCGACTTCCCCTCGGTCTCAAAGGAAGCCCACACCACCTTGCTGGGCCTTCTGTCTCCATGGTCTAAGCATCACCACGCGTTCATGCGGACTCTAATGCTACTCACGCGAGATAATCTAACTGCTCTTCCAAGACTGCTCCCGCTTATGGCAGATGCGAAAGTCGAGCATGTTGCAGGCCTCATCGAGGCAGTGTGCCATCTGTCGTACGACAAGGAAGGCCAAACATCGCCGCAGAATCCAATATCCACCGAACTAGTCCGACTCCTCGGGCCTACGGGTGGTGTCGAAAAATGGGGCTGGAATCTGCTTTCCGTTATAGAGTTCGTTGACCCCCTAGTCACTATCACGAAAAACTCAAGTGGCCTATTGATGTTTGAGCACGATTCCGACCGAAACCAATGGGTAACGTTTCCAGACGTGATCTTCAGGAATGTCTCGTTGAGAAGCACCTATGATGCCCTGATTAAAATGTTTCATGCCCTTGGACAGGCAGCTGGTGACGGCAGTCTGTTTACTATTGAATGGTTCGTCAGCGTCGGACAGAGCGGAACAAGTAGTAGGTCCGTCGCAGCCTTGTGGTGCGCCTGTAGACTGCTTGAAGGAGCGGCGAGATTTTCTCTGTTTTCACCTTCTCTCGAATCTCTAAAATATGCAACGAGCAAGCGACTAGACAAACTTGCTAGAGCACTTGCGAGGAGCACAAGTCAGATATGGGACCGGCCCGATGTTGATGCTATGGAAGAAGGTCCCAGCTCGTATGATCAGGAGGATATCCGGGACGAAGTTCAACACCGTCGGGGTGTTATTCCAGTCAACGAAACTCTACATATTTTGCAGTCGCATTCCCCGACTACAAAGCCGAGGGCGGTTTCACAGCGGACGCTTCACAGGGCAATGCTTCTTCAGCTTCTATCTATCACCTCGGGCATCCTCCAGGCTCAGTTTGCTACTCTGTTCATACAAACTTTGTATCCCGTCCTTCATTCTTTGGTATCGCCCAATTCACATCTATCAAGCACCGCTCTGGCGGCTTTAAACTTCATAACAACCAACACCTCCTACGCCTCCCCGGCAAATTTACTACTTTCAAATTTTGACTACATCTTGGATTCTGTCTCCCGTAGGCTAACACGCCGTTGGCTCGATGTGGAGGCTACAAAGGTTCTTGTTGTTATGATACAGCTGGTGGGTGATGGTGTTGTCGAAAAGGCGGGAGACGTAGTTGAAGAGTGTTTTGATCGCCTTGACGAATATCATGGATATGAGGTACTCGTGGAAGGTCTGATTGAAGTTTTGTCAGAAGTGATGAAGGTTATAAAGATGGAAGAAGTCGACGCTGCGGAGGATAAACAGGACAGACGAGGCCTTCGCGATGATCGTCAACCGTTCAATGACTTTTTTGATTGGTTTAAACATCGGAACGATCCACCAGTGGAGGAAGAGGATGTTGATTATGGCCCAGCGCCTCGAGAGGCATGGGCCGATAAGAAGGGAAAGAGCGCGGAGGATCAGGAACAGGCTGAAGATACACCCACGGCAGCTACAGATTCGACAGAGGAGCCATCTCCCACACCCACACAAGCACTGACGAAGCATGTCATTTCTAGATCACTGTACTTTTTGACCCACCAATCGCCCATTATACGAGCTCGCATCCTAACACTGTTAGCATCATCAGTAGCCGTCTTACCCGAATCTGCCCTATTACCGTCGATACACTCCGCCTGGCCTTTCATACTCAATCGACTTTCGGATTCGGAGTCCTTCGTCGTCAGTGCCGCAGCCTCACTGGTAGAAGCCTTGGCTACTCACGTCGGCACTTTTATGTATAAGCGCATTTGGGATGATATTTGGCCACTTTTTCGGCAGATATTGGAGAAGTTGGATGTGGCGGATGCGTCGAGTGCGTTGTCTCGGAGGAGCTATGGAGCCGTGGGTACGGAATCAGCGTATACGCATTCTCATCGCATTTATCGATGCTTGTTAAAGACGATGACTGCGTCGATGCATGGGGTGGACCCCAAGGACACTTCTGTATGGGAGGTCATCCTGGCCTTCCGCCGGTTTTTGGACTTACGAGCGCATGAGGAACTCCAGGGTTGCGCAAGAGAGCTGTATATTGTCATCGGCTACAACAACGCGGACGCTGTTTGGCTTGCGTTGCAATCTACTTGTGCAGATGCATCACCCACAATGAACTTCTTGAGAATACCGCAGTGGGATATTGAAAATAATGTAGCTCTTGTATTTAAAGGCCTGGAACCAGTTTAGTATGGTATAAGATACAAATATTACTTCTGTTCTATGCCATTTGGATCGAAAGGATGTCCATCTTGGCCTGGCAGGTGATGCCGCCGTAGTTGCACGCCTGCTTGCTTGAACAGCTGTGCCGATGCTGCGTCTCTGGGAAGAACTTTTAAGTTTGCATTTTATCGCACAATCTGCGAGACAACTGACACTTTATATGACAAATTATAAACAACTGCTGTTACACCAGTCTGTATGATTTTAATTGTACATTTCAAGCAAGGACACCTATAGCGCACGTAAAACAACAATTGACAAAAACAATTGGAAAAGATCTCACGTATTGCAATACAACACCGATCCGACGCCGACTCGCTCTCTTCCGGCTTCTAGTAACGCGTTTTCCTCGGCATGAAGGCATATACAATGATCCGTGTCGTCGCTGAGTACAGTTGTTCCGTTGCAATGCGAACATCCGCCTTCATTGCAATTCAACAGGTGTCTCGGGGTACCGTTATATCTGACGGAGAATAATCAGAAAGATGTAGCAATCACGACCTTGTTATAAATCACCCGGTGGACAAGATGCGGTTATCTCTGACCAAAATGGCGCCCACCCTTCGTTTCATACAATTCGATCGCTCAGCAGCTAAAGATGCCAACGTCTGGAATAGGTTATTTAAATCAGACGGCTACCATCATAACATCAAGCCCGTACCATAAAATACGTGTCCCAGTCCGGCCTGAGATGACACGGGTCTAGTAGATTAAGATCATTCAAATGCGAGTAGAGAGCAGAAACGCTTCGGAAATCATTGATAATCTTGATATGAACCAGATCATTCATTCCCTTCAGTGATTTCTTTGAATCCTGTATGCCTTGCCCAAAAACGTGTTCATCATCTGCGCGCACAAAATCTTCCAGGGACTGGCTAAGTAGGAGGTGAAAATAGGTTCTAACAAGGTTCATCGCTAAAATGAAGGACTTACCTCCTTGATCGTCGGTACCTGTCAAGTATCGGCGCATCGACGCTCAGCAGCATGAAGAAGGGCCGCTTTATGAATCGCTCGATGTGCTCTCTTGTGCAGAGATCGACCGTCACGAACCGCGTCCGCCAATTTCGTGTCACATAGTCAAGCATGGCCGATGGTGTGTCAAAGGTCAAAGTCATATTGAGATTGCTTTTATAACGATAAGATCCCGGGGAGTGAATGGGTGTAGGATCAAGCGAAAGGAAGGAAAGATGTTTGTCCGATGAAACAGAGGTCTCTGCGGGTACTGTCGCTTGGAGGAAACTAGAAGAATAGGAAGACTCGAATGAACGAGCGTCTAGTTGATCATATTCCAGGAGTTCCTGTTTCATTCTAGCATTTGAATACGGGAATACACCAGAGCAAATACACACATCTGCATTTGTTCCTTTAGATTGCCTAATAGGTGTAAATCCTTCCTTGGCCACAAGGTACTCCTCAACAGTGGACTTCCCTGCTGAGGCTGTTCCTATTATCGCAATAAACATTTCAGAGATGAGACAATTCTATTCTGAAAAGAGCAACAACAGATGAGAAGTAGGAGTTGATGGGCGGAAGCCTGGTCGAAAAACAAAGGCCTAGCCAATTTCGACCAGCTTCTCGATGGACGACAAGTCGAAGGAGCGGCTACTTGTGTAATCACCGGTTGCTTTCCTGCAGGCTCATGACCCTAAATGCGTCGTGACGATACGACCAAGTAGTACACGTCCAAATTCTACCATAAACGAGGTACATATACGGCGTAATAGCCACTTTCCAAGATAATTTCAACCACGACCTTCAGCTGATAAGAAGAGGAAAAGGAGAAAAGTGCTAAAGATACACCCACATCAAAAGCCGTCGCATCTTCATGCAATCTGCCAACCTGAACGCAGCTCTTTTGGGCAGAGACACAAGTTTGATCGGCGTGGCATCAGATGGCATGCAATAATTGAAACAAGAAACAAGACGAGGAATCTTATCCAGGAAGCCCGTCGGACGAACGTCTACTGGGTAGACGAATATTTGTATTAATGGTGGGCGTTGCGGGTAGTCTTTGTATGGAGTTAGACCTGACCTCGCAAATGCAGTCGTGTTTTGGGTCTGCTGGACTTGAGATTCTAGGCGTTCCAGGACTGCTTCAACACCAATAACAGGACCGGTGAAAGGTATAGCAGTTTTTCCAGAGGATCCATCTGCTGCATTATCGTTGGCAAATCTAGTGGCACCCTTGTTAGAACTCGTGGTTCACGGGTGAGCGGAAAGGAACTAATGTTCACGGCAATCATGCTAGCGATGCCCTACTAATTACACTGCTTTTATACTACCAAACTATGTAGAATGTACTAGGATAAATGAGAAACATATCACTAAGAAAATGAGTCAGCGTCTCAAGGAATATGAGGAGAACGAGCCAGAATATTCATGCAAGCTCGTACTTCCAAAATAGGAATCCGTATTACAACCACCCTTTGACGGAAAATGATGAGGATGCAGCCCAAGGTCGGGAATCGGGACAGCTGAAATCGCGATGGTGATGCTGGCAGAGTAGTCTCTGTATGCTGACGTCGTTGTCTCCCCTAGTTTCTAGGCGTTCGCGTACCCTTCTATGGTCTCTCAGAGACATCGCCCAGAAGTGTCAAAAGTTTATCCACGATGAAAATTTGGAGGTTATCTCGGACTGATGGCCTGTAATTGCACTGAGGGATATACAAGATTCCAGGAATTCGAGATGCTATACCATAACCACCATCTGACGTTCTCTTGATATGATAACTCGTTCGCTTAGGCATATGCACGTATTCGAGATGTCCCTTTCAAACGTATGGACGGATAGCTGTTGAGTCAGTGAGAAGGTCAAAATAGACTTTGAGTTCAAATTGTGATGCTTTGTTTGTTCGGGTACTTACATACGAGGAGGAAGAAGTCCTTATTCGCCAGAAATGCTCTGTCATTCACTATCAACATTTCTGAAAAAAGGAAAGAACATAACTAGTCGTAATGAGGCTGCCGGCCCAGCCAGATTTTGCAGAAGAGGCACCTCCCCATCAAATGATGAATACTGGAAGGTAAAATTGTCCTCTAGACGACCTTCGAGATCACTTTCCGTCCCTTCCCCCATTTCTCCTCCGTTTCTGCTTTGCCGCAGCCCTGTCCGCAGCTCTCTTCTCCTTCGCCGCCTTCATGTCCCTGGGTGCAGAAGTGCGGACTTGTTTGATGTAGGTTGGGACGATCTGCCTATCGGATGTATTTGGTTGTGGTACCAACCAGGGAGCAGCAATTACGGGCACGTTTTCTGATATAGTAGAAAGCGTCGATAGACACGCAGCCTCATTCTAAACAGCATTGAATATAGAAAATAAATGCTTGTGGTAAAACACATACATCAAAGGCAAACACGGCAATCCTTCGTATATTTAAGCACTCTGCTAGGGTGACTTCGGCGCCCTTGGGTAAGGGTATAAGCTTTATAGGTTCGGATGGTTTGCAATTGTTGAAGGAAGCGACGAGATGCGGGATGTGGTCGATGAGGATGGGTGGATCAACATCACTACGACAGACGAAAATGTACTTGAGTGACTGAGATGGTTCGGAAGATTTTTCTGTCGAACACGGGCTTGAAATAACGACTGTGTGTCGCGCGGCTTGAATTTGGCATTCAAGACGTTTTGTAACTGCGTTGATTCCGACGACGAGATGTTTCGAAATAGGAGATAGAGGAGGAATATTGGCATGGTCAGAAATCGCAGGAGGATCACCTGAGTCGCCATTGGTAAGTTCGATGCTGTGTCCATTTGCAGGGGGAGTAAATGCATCTGCCGACTGAGTCGTCTTCTGCTTCTTCTCACTGCCTTCTTCCTCCTGCATCTCGCGCTTCCGCTTGGGAGTCGCAGCCGAAACTGGAGAATTAAGGACGCTAGAATCCACTTGCGTAGACGACGTTGCTGGGACAGAGATAGAAGCAGCTGTCTTCCGCTTTTTCTTCTCAGATCCCTGGTCATCGTTTCCAAATCTCTTGCGTTTGAAAGTCACAACTGCATCAACACTCACAGATGCGGATGCGGCGTCGGGATTGATTTCTGTAAAAGATAGAGCAGAAGACGCTGACGCGTTGTTGTTTGCCTTCGACTTCCGGATATGATCCTTGCGGTGATTACGCTCATGTTTTGCGCGCGGTCTATGTACTGAAACACCTTCCACAAGTAATAGAACTTGTGCTAATATCAAGTTTTGCAAGTTCACTGGAACTGAGGGCCTAATTGTTCTCGTGTTTGCTGATATTACTGCAATAAAAGGATGATGACGCACCATCGAATGCGAAACGGGTTATCTAGAACACTTTTCAGGACTACCTTCCGCTCCTTCTCCTTCTCCTTTTGAGGTTTTGCTCGATTAGAGACATGAGTATAAGTTTTCGCCGTCCTCTCCGACATGAGGGTGAGAATAAGCTGTGCTATTGCTTGGCTTTGCTTGCACCTCGCGTCGAGATGCTCGCTTTGGAAATTGACGTTCACAGGGACCCATAGATCGTTGGTTGGACTCTGGACAACAAGAATCTAACCCTAACCAGCCTGTGCACGCAACTCGCTCATTGAACTCTACGGTTTACTATCATTACTTCCCTTCCACAAGCATGTCCTCTATCAGTACCTCGTCGAACACGGCCGTAGGCCTTGGCATCACGTTCCCTCCTTCTAGACATTCAACATTCGATGTTCCTAGAGATTCTACGACGCAATCCTCGGGGCTGCCACATTCATCAACTATAGATGCGGAAGACGTGACACACCTGCAACAGTTACCTAGATCACAAGTCGGATCGTTGAGGTCAAATTCTTCTATGAAAGGGCTTTTGGAAGCTGAGAACGGTGGCGCCATGGTAGAACTTGATATGTGTGGCGGAACCTCTGGATTTAAGACGGGTGAACGCATCGTGATGAATGCTGACTCGCTCGTCGACGATACCGTCTGGCGAACAAGCCAGCCTCATGCTTCGAAGGTATCATCTGCAGAGGAAACCGCCTTGTCTCGACATGGCACCCTTCTCAGCGTTGGAGCTACTGCTGGACGAAACGCGGCGGAACTAAAGTCTATTCTTGGCAATGCTAATTCTCGTCTCAAGCCTGGTGCTGCTCTGTTCCCTTCCTCCACGAAGACTAGTCAGGGCGACAAGACATCTCTGGAACAGGCGAAACCGCGTGCACGTGTAGAAGTTGATATCATTCTTAGAAGCAAGACTTGCGTTCAAGGCGGCTTTCTCAGAGGACAGGTGAAAATTCGAATTCGGAAACCGGGTAGAAAAGAGTCGGTTGTTTTGGTTTCTGGAGGCAAGATTAGAGTCGTCGGGTTCGAGTGCATCAACGGCGAAGATGATCGGCATACATTCTATCAAACATCTGCTCTTCTCTCCGATGTTTCTAGCTCATTCGACGAGATGCTTGGAGCTGCTCCTGACGACGAAGGCTTTGCCAAAGTAAAGGAAGGAGTTTTTATTTTTCCTTTTTCCATGTCTTTACCTTTGGATGGAGATGTTGGTAATCCCAAAGGAATGTTGCACCCTCATTACGGAATAACTGTACGTTATATTGCAATGTTGTGAGTGAACCTTGGTCGTTCTGCCTTCATCAAATTGATCTTTCCCTTTTAGTTCTATCAAGGTGAAAGAATCAGACACTGGCAAGCGCTCCATCGCCCATTTCTATCGTGAATGCGAAATCTGGCCACGTCTCAATCCCTCAACAATTCTAGCTCCTGCTCCAGTTCCTGTCCAGGCACATGCGACGAAAAGCCTTTTCATGGGTGGATGCGGAAAAGTGACATTATCCGCCTCATTACATCGACTCCACTGGGTTGCAGGCCAACAGTGTTGTGTGAAAGCTAGCGTCACAAATCATACCAAAAAAACGGTCAAGAGTCTGACTCTTTCACTTTTCCGTTCGACCGTGATCTTCAAGCCTCGGCCTTACCTCGATGTTGAGGGTGGAAATGTGGAGCAGGATCCGGATGCATGTCAGACGACAACGGCCGAGAAACAGGTCGCCGAGAGTACGCTTCAGATGGGGCAGCATGGCTCGAGGGGTCATGCAAGCGCCAAAGGGTGGTGGACAGGTGTACCACCCGGCGATGCACAAGAGTTCTGCCATTTTATTCTGATACCTGTATGTGGACGTAGTCCGTCCTACCGTTTCATCGGGCTGACTAAACATAGCCTGATGCACTAACCATGCCCAGAGGGAGACTCTTGGAAGAGGAATATACGCTACGAGTGTCTGTCAGCGCTGGTCCTCTAGGCTCAGACATCCATGTGAAGCTGCCTATTAAAATCATCAACTTCCTCTCTATCGATCCTCCACCCACATACCCTCTGCCGACAGGAAATACTATCGACGCGCAGCGACCAATCTATGATTCCAATAGGCGCGATCCCAGTATCCTAGAATCACTAGATGAATGCGAGGACGAAGTGTATTCTGATGATCAATCTGATTATGTCCCTAGTGACAAAGCAGCGATGGATCCAAGCAACCCTTATGATGGGATCTCAAACGACGAACGCTCAACGTATGTAGCTGCACAAGATGACAGGCTCCGAGGAGGAAACCTCTCTGTATATGACGACACAGATGAAGTCGTGCAACATGCTATTACCTCTGCGAGTATCGATTCTAGATATGCCGAACATGGCAATCGATTCGCAGATTTGTACTACGCTTCCGTGAAGGAAAGCTTGAATGCAACTATGATCCAACCACTCGAAGAGGAAGCGATGGATCCTTACAGTGTTACACCTCGGCCACCCGCAGAAGAACCGAAGCCTGAACTGGCCAAGGGTCCTTCATCTTTTGCTCAGCGTGTAGAAGAGAAGCTACGTGCTGCTGGTGCGGAGGGCAGACTGAGCCAGCTCGACAGGTCGTTGTATGATGAAACACTAGAATCCGAAGAATCAGAGCCCGCAGCAGAAGATATATCGACCCATGACTCGTGCTTCCGCCCTAGAGCTGAGATCCCAGACGAAGTGGAAGAACAGAATTCGCAACCGATTCCTCCTCCTTTCGATGCACAGATGCCTCTATCCTCTCATTCTTCGGTGTCTGGTTCCAACTTGGGCTTCAGCAATCGGTCATCGCGATCCAGTCAGACGTCATGTAGTTCCGAAGATGTGCACGACGCAGAGAAGCTGACGCCCGTAAGCACTGAACCAGTCTATCAACCCGAGGACAACTCGCCCAAACTGTCTACGTCGACGCCAGTGTCTAAAACACGGGCAAGAGGGTCAACTGTTTCCCAAGTCGCTGCACAAATTGAAAGACAGCTCAACAACAGTTTGCCAACGACTTCGCCTATCAATAAAGTTGTTCCTGGGGAAAATACTTTGAAATCAAGTACGGCTACGAGACCTCCTCCTGTACCCCTGACCGATCCGCACGTTGCTGCCTCTCCAACGAAGTCCGCTATTGGATCTGCCACGTCTGTGAAAGATAAGATTCGAGAGCTCGAACAGAAAGTGCGAGAGATAGACATGGAGTCGACAGGGTCGCTGTAACAGTCTCCGCAATTTTGCTGGGTGATGATCAGCTCTTGCCCATCTTGGTAGCAATGAAACGTGAAAGCATGCAATAATGATGTCCTAGAAAGTATATGTGTAGCATAACAATGCATAACAACGAAAAGAAAATATCCCAACGACGTCTGGATAGGTGTCAAGCTCCCAGCGCTTCTAGAGCCGTCCTCAGTTCCTTTATAGCCTGCTCTCTATCCTCGTAATCCAGAGCACTAATGGCAAATCTCGAGTGTCTCTGCGCCTTTGTCACCATTGCGGGTGTGAGCTCCATTGGTGCGGGTTCAGGTGGGTGCACGAAAGAATAACCAGAAGGCCATGTTGAAGTAAGTGTATGCGACGAAGTCGAGATGGAAGGAGGCGCTGGTGGTGCGGATGGAATAAGGGAGGAATACGAGTCAGGCGGCTCAACAAGATATTGTCTTTGGTAGTCATGTACCGGAGGTTCAGAATATACATGCTCGCTGAATTCGCTGACTTTGGGTGATACTCTCGGAGATCCAGTTCCTGCAGAAGATCCGCCAACCACAGATGACGTAAAATGCACGTTCTTGGCCCCTGCACTATTTTGAAGATCATTTGCAGGTCCGTGAAGTTTGCCTTTACCAGAAGTAGGTGACTCTGGCGTCCAATCTGGGTTGTCCAATCCTGTTGATAAGCTGTCAACGGGTTCCGCACCAGGTGTTGCCGCTGTACTCCAGCTTCCGGGTGTCACGACCTTTCCCTCCCATTCAGACCCTGGACGATCCGCACCAAGGTGCAGTGGTACGGTCCTTTTAGGTGGAGTCTGTGGCACATCTTCAAGAGAGATATGTGGTGGCAGTGGCGGTGATGATCTCTTGATCTGAGGAGGAGAGTAGCTGTGTGGGGATGATTCGGATTGAGGTACAGAGGTGGTGGGCGGTATTGATGTGGTGGGAAAGTTGTCTTCGAGTGACGGAGCTATATTTTCTTCTTCGGATAAGCCGCCTGCCGGCCCTGGTGTAGGTTTGCGACCTTCACGATAAGCTTTGGCTATATCTGCAGCCTTCCATTTGGCGTATCGAATCTTTTCCTCATTCTAGTGAATAGCATCAGGGTGGTGCTTCCTGTTGTATCTTCGAGCGCACGTACAGTATCTGACACCTCACTTTTTGGAAACGTCCTCAATACGTCAAGAAAATGGGCAGCAGCCAAGAATTTCTTTGCTGTCGATCTGGGAATCATTTAGACACCTTAAAGCATGCATGGAACGCACTAAACGGACCTGGTTGTTTGACCCTTTCTATCTTCATTGTCGGCAAAATTGAAAACTCTCAAAGCAAAGTTCTCGACATAAGCAGCGCTTGCAGCCTCCATGTCGATTGCGTCGTTGGGTCCTATTTCTTCCTTCATGGTTTCTAAAAGGCCCAAGAGTTCGAAAAGAAAGTCGCGGCAAGGGACGGATTTCGATTTGAGACCTATACCGACTTGTGCAGCGTAATATGTGCCTAAGATAAATGAGCATGTACACAGAAGAAACATTACAACAACACGCACACCAGTAGGCCATAACGGGCTCCTTCGTCTTCAACTCATCTGCGCGCTGAAGATACGGTGTTAAAGACTTGAGTTCTGGAGGTACAGGCGGTAGATTGAAAAGTCTTGGTGAAGTCATTGGTGACCTGATTATGACCTAGAATTGAACTCTTTATATCAATGAATTGCTTCCGAAGCGCAGTAAATCCGAGTCAGAATAGCATGTATATTGCGCAGCCAAATACAGGAAAGGATTTCCAAGGTACTGACGAAATGCCTTGCGATATGCACGAGGAGTGGAGAAGATAACTGTCAGAGGATGAATAGCGTCGAGATCAGAGCTTGGTCAGACTTCCATTTTCGGTCAAAGTGCAATTCTGCTTGTCCCAACACCCAGGTCTGTTACCACATATTATTCGTGTCCAGTTCTTTCTAACCAACACTGTTAGGCAGCGCTTAAGAAGTAATGCTGCAACGCGACAGGCCTATCCAGCACTGCTAACTTATCCGGCTTCTATACGGGAAGGCTCAGCTGCAGACAAGTAGCAGACGAGCTTGCATCTGTCAGACACCAACGTCGCTTGCCCGATGTGGTGTCTTCTATACTTCTTGTCCAAATACCTGAAATATCGTGCTCATTACAGCTGCCTCGCCTCATTATTTCGCTCCACGCTTGGGTATGGCTTCACAACTCTTGTGGAGCTCCAATTCATGAATGAAATACGCTGGATGCCTCACCATTTCCACGTCGTGGGCACTGACAGATCGAGACTCGTGTCTTCCCTCTCTCACTCTCTGTGGAGTGCTCCACAATTTGGTGGAGATCATTATTGTGACGTGAACGGGCTCAAATTCGCCCGCACGTTACGTTGTGCTGATACTGTACATGCGAAACCTTGGTCGTTGGTGACGTGGGACAAGCCGATCTGCGGCATCAGAAACTACGAAGACGCCGCAGCATTACTCGATTCAATCTTTTCGTTCAGGTATTCTATTTGCATGTTACGCGAGGTTTCATTCTACGGAATGAAAAGGGGGCAAAGCATCAGCCCCATCAGAGATCACCCGCATAGTGGCGGTGATGCCAGTGTCAACCAGGTCCCTCAGAGGTCAATATTGGACAACAACCTTCACCTCGTTCTCACTGAATGGTGAGAGCAATTTGGGGTTCAGAAGTCGTCTTACGAACTATTTACATTACGTCCCGCTTCAGATCGTGTGATATGATTCGGGTTGATTCACTCATCTTCTCGTTGATTTCAATTTCACTCAAACGGTGATCCCTATATTCTTATCGCCTTCTTCAGAATCTCAGGAATAAGTGAACTCGTGGATCCTGGGCGTCAGACGACATATTTTCTTTTTGCATCAGCAGAACCTTCAGACGCAACGACTGAAAGGCTTTTCTTCGGACCGTTGCCTTGCTGCTGAGCTGGCAACGGAGGACCGAAGGGAATGGCTAGCAACTATCGCTATCTAAGGCATGAACGCTTTCTTCTTCATGCTCATGTGGTATTGACCCATACTGCACAGGAACTCGCTGACAATTGAGTATCTATTCTAGGTCGCATTTTCAGGGCTGGGGCCTCTATAGCAGCTTTTTCTGATATGTGCACCTGTCGATAACCTGTTATCGGACTCTCACGTTTCTAGTTCTCGATTACTTGCACTTATCTCCTTCCCAATTATTTCCTTCTTATCTGTTCACGAGGACCTATATGACCGTGTTCATCAATCATTCCAATTTTACAGGATCTCTTTCTTCCCGTCCTTTCCCCAGTCATGTCTCCCTTAGTCGAAGATGTGAATACGCTGCCTGCGATGAACAGAGGATCTCCTAGTTCGGCCTCCTCTGAAGACGAAAAAGCTTTCAAGGACGAGAAGAGGTTTGAGAATGAAACTAACGGTAAAGTCTCTGTCAAGTTTACAGATATTGGAGGTGTATTCGAGGATGGACGTGCGATTGACATGGGCGAAGATGGCAAAGAAAGGCCAATTGGTTCGCGTTTTTGATTTTTATATCTAATTTTCTCGTCTCCTGATGCTTGTGTTTGCACAGTGTCTGCGGAAGACTGGTCGCTTCGTCTTATTTCGCTCGACGATGATCCCACTCTTCCCGTATGGACCTTTCGTCTATGGTTCTGCTCCATCGGTTTGTCGTGTTTTGGTGCCGTGCTAAGTCAGATATTTGTACGTAGTTTTCCATTCGTCGAGGCTTATTACAAACCCACCACTTGACCAGTCATTCCGCCCCCAAACCATCTACGTCTCCCAACTCTTCCTCCAAACAGCCGCTTTCGGTCTAGGTAGGCTCTTGGAAGAGATTCTCCCGGGGCCTAATAATCGCTCCCCCCTTCTACGAACCTCGAACAGCGCCTTTTGGCGTTTTATCAACCCCGGCCCGTTCAATATAAAGGAGCATGTGGGTATCCTCATCATGTCGGCGGCTGCCACGCACGGTGCTTTGGCTATCAACATTTTCTCCGCTGACGATCTCTTTTATGGATTCCAACCAAATCCAGCCATTGCTATTTTTACGTTGCTTGGAAGCCAGTTATTGGGTTATGGATTAGGTGGTATGTAGTTGTATGATCCAAGCTGGCAATACAAGCTGACGATCGTCGTAGGAATGATGCGGTCGTTCCTAGTATACCCCACGTTTATCGTTTTCCCGAACTTGATCCCTACAATTCAAATGTTTGAAGTACTGCATAGTAACACCAACAACTTCCTGCAGAAAAAAAGGATTAATTTTTTCTGGATATTGTTCGGCACTGCATGTGGGTATCGTGTTTAAACCACTGAAACCTTGATCTGATATTTAATGATATGTTAGTCGTCTGGGAATGGTTCCCGGAATACATTGCTCCTCTACTTACGGGTGTCTCTATCATGTGTCTTGCCCGTCGGGATAGCGCCTGGGTAACTCGCATCTTTGGCGGCGCCGCTGGCAATGAGGGCCTCGGACTTTTCTCGCTTTGTTTCGACTGGAACTACGTAGGGTCTGGCGGATCGGCCTACGGTGCTCTGTTTCAACCCTTGGCAACCCAGCTGTCTTTGTTCGGCGGTGTACTCATTTGCATGTACGTGGAATGCTTTACATTTGGGATATATCCTGACGATGAACTCACCTCCGCTAGATTGAGCTTTGTTGGCGTATACGCAAACAATACGTGGAACTCCCAGCGTTTTCCCTTCCTCACTCAGGTGTGCTTCGCCACGCTGCTTCGTCACATGATTTATTGTTTCTCCAGTTGCTCTATTTTGAAAACGGCACAGAGTATGACCAAAGTCTTATCCTGGATGCGGACTACTCGATCAACGCCACAAAGCTTGAGGCCGTTGGCCTCCCTTTCATGGCCGGTACCCAAGTCATATCCAAGATTGGCGCGAGCTTATCATTTGGAGCCACTGTTACACATATGATTCTCTGGAATGGTAAGCAGGTGTGGGATACTATTAAGATCGCTCGAGCCAATAAAATCGATGATGGTGAGCCTTAATTTATGACTACCAGGACATGGATCAAGTCGCAACTGTCAGCCCATTATGAGAGAATGAAAGTGTACGAGGAAGTCCCGATGTGGTGGTATGCTGGGATGTTTGTGGCATCCATAGCCATGGCACTTGCTACGAATTACACCGGTGAGGCGCTGTTGCCTTGGTATGATCCCGACTTCTTAGTTCCCATGTAGAATACTGAGGGAGACTTTAGGTGGGCCTTCTTCATCGCCGTAAGCTTTGCTACGATCTTCTTGCCCATTATATCGACGCTATATGCCGTTTTATGGTAGGCGTTTCAATCTTAGTCTGCACCTTTCCATTCCTGATCGGCACGTAGTTACGTTCCGGGGACTGAAGACATCGCCAGAGTATGCGACTTACCTTTCTCGACCTGTTCGGGTGCTTAATATGTTGGATAGATGCTTGGTGCAACATTGGTGCCCGGAAAGCCTCATGTATAGTGCCTCATTGTTTCCTTCCACCTGGCTGATTTGAATCACTCGTGACTAGGCGAACATGTACTTCACGATGGTGAAAGTCTTCGCACAATGACCCTAACTGCTAGGATTACTGATACACTTTCTATCAGTATGCCTACAATTCCACCGAGCAGGGTCGCTCAATGACACGGGACTTGAAGATGGGACAATACACGAAACTCCCTCCTAGAGTGACGTTTACTATGTAGGCTTTTGTGCTCCGATCTTTGGCCTTTCTATTCAACGGCCCACAGGCAATGCGGTGGTGCGGTCATCGGTGCCGTTCTCAATTATATCATCATGAAAGTTGTTATTAACTCCAATCGTGAAATCCTCCTCAGTATACAGGGTACAAACGTATGGTCAGGAGCGTCTATCCAGTCTTTCAATAGGTACTTTGCCGTACTTCTCATCTTATGGCCTTTTTCAAACGCATTTTTGTATCTCAGTGATGCAATTACTTGGGGTGGCCTTGCAAAATACTTGTACCAACCTTCTGGACGATACGGCATAATCCCGATGTCAATATTCATTGGTCTCGTCGTTCCCGTTCCGTTCTGGCTTCTCCATAAGAAGTTTCCCAAACTTCACTTTGATGGTGTTATTACGCCAATGATCTGCAGTGAAATCGGAGCTCTTTCGGGAGGCATTAACTCTGCAGTCTTCAACACATTCTTGCTCTGCATGTTTAGTCAGTTCTACCTAAGAAGGTATCACCCGAGATGGTTCAGGAAGTACAACTTCTTGTAAGATTTGGATTTGAATTTGTCCTTGTACAAGCTGACGCTCAAGTTCAGGATGTCAGCTGCTCTGGATGGTGGAACAGAAGTCATGGTATTCGTCTACAGTTTTGCGGTAAGTCAAAAAAGTTGCTTGATCTCACCAAAGGTTTCTGATCTTCTCGTAGGTTGGAGGTGCTGGGGGTCGCATCGTCAACTTCCCCAAGTGGGCGCTTAATCCTGCCGGAAATCCCGACTATTGCAAGAGGCTGACATAGTTGCTTCTGAATTAGCTGTTGGTACAATATAGTGGTGGAGAGACAGACAATAGTGGTTGAGATATAACAGGTAGTACCATTACTCAAAACTCGTTTATAAAGCTGGACCCTTTTGTAATGTATCTTCGCTCTCGGCTGCTTACAATATTAAAAGTGAAAAGTGACGCTTAGAAACTTTACTTCGAGCTCTCTTCGATCCCTGATCCTCAGACCTACGATAGATGTCTGATCGCAACGTTGCCATTTCTTTGTCTCACGACTCATTCCAACGACGGACATAGGACAAAGAAATTCTGGCAAATTTGTCCTAGTGGCTAGATTCCATCTTATATGCCGGCCAGTAGGAAGTCATAGATGGTAGGATTTTTGACTGCGGAAGATGGCCCAATTCCCACTATGTCCTAAAATGATGTTCAGCCAGTGAATCAGGGCTGTCGATGAAGTGCGGCTGTGAGCCTGGTTCAAGGGTGTTTACAAGAAGATTAGCGACACGTGGAATCGTGCGCGTAGGAGTAGCAGGGGGGACGATTGTCGACAAGCTTGTTGTTGGTGTTATCCTCCCTTTGTCCATAGAGCTGGACGAGGTATCTGACGGCGACACATTATTGAGAGGTAAAGGGAAATCGATTTTGGGCTCTTGAAGAGCATGAAAGTCAGTGAGAGCCTTGGAAAGATCGTCAAGCTGAAGACGTCGGTCAATCAAGCAACAAACAGAGCTGGAGATGCCTCACTTTGCTCATGACTTCCAGGATCCCCTCTTTTCTGCCTTCGAACTGATGAGAAAGTTTGGCGAATTCTGCTTCTCGTTCCCTGTTTTGCTTCTCCTCATCGGCCTCAGGGCTGACATCAACACGCTCATATTCTCCAACCTCTGTTGCATCATCAACATCATGCTTCTCCTTGTCCTCCTTCCCCTCCCACGTTTCATCTTTGTTCGCTCTGCCTTTGCCCTTTGCTTTGTCTCCCTGCTTCGTCCCAATGACCTCCATCCCGAGATGTAGCGCAGATATCTCACTTTGCAATTCCAATACTTTGGACAAATGCGACCATAGCAATTCGTCCGTTTTGGGATCATAGTATGGGATCCGCACATCAAGATGAAGCAGTGGATCGGCGGGTACGACTTGGCCAACTACGGATCCATCATATGGGTCACGAAGAGGTTCTATATGTCGTGATGGTACGTTGAAATAATGGCTCTTTGTAGCCTCCTTGGATTGCTCGACATATTCCCCATGAAGGTCAGCGAGAATAGCATCATGTGGGGTGCGTAACTTTGAGGTCAAGGAACGTACTGGGCCTGAGGAAGTTTCTATTGGCGTAGGAGGATCATCAAATAAATTATTTTCTTGCGAAGGATTTCCGAACCAGGATCCCAGCATTGATACGAGGGGGGAGGGTTGAGTTGAATATGGTCGGAGTTTACCGACATTCGAGGCACGTGGATCTGGCTCCATCTTATCTGCCTCGGGCCTGGCGCCGAATCTTTGCCCAATTTCAACATGTCATCGCTCGACAAGAAATTGGTGCATAGTCGGTTTGCACTACCTAGGCGGCGGCTAATCACGCCTCTTGCCCGTATTTCACTCCTTCTTCTTGCCCTGGTATTTTCTGCTTTACTCTTCTTTGGTGATTTCAGTAATCCTGCCGACTTGACGACATACGCAATATGCTCCCACGGAAACAACATCTACATCGTCGATACCCTTAACTCACGAGCATCTTGTATACTTGTCGTTGATTCTTTTATATCTGACACAGGAGATCTTGGTAGGTCAGAGCACATGTACACGTGTCATTCTAACGGTGGAATACATCAGACTCTATACAGCGGAGAAGGAAGTTGACTACGCCTCTACGGGTCAGATATATCCCTGATGGTGCTATGATTGTGCCAGGGATTAGCGGTATGCAACACCTCATACTCTTCTTGTGAACTGCGTTACAAAGCTTGCCATGTGTAGAATCTCATGCCCACATTATGCACTATGGTTTGTACCGTCAGATACCTCTTGAAGTGGGAAGAAATATATTCGAGACGGTCTCCTTTGTCGAAAATTACATCGTATCAAACCCAGATATCTACAACAATATGTCGAAGGTCATTGAGGGCTGGGGATGGGATTACACTGCCTGGCCAGAGTCAAGGTTTCCAACCGCAGTACGTGTGTCTTGCTTATATCATTTATAACAGTTCCTTAAATGACACAGGCTGATCTCGATGCCAGTACAGTCATTCGTGGACGTTCTGTGATGTTGCGTAGCAAGGACGGGCATGGTACCTGGGTTTCCGGCCGCGTCCTACAGGACATCCGTCCCCTCCCACATACCGTAAAAGGGGGAGTGATTGTTCGCGACAAGAAAGGGCAACCAACCGGCAAGAAATTTAGAGCGTTCACTGTCATGTTTCACATTGACAACGCACTTCATAGGTATATTCCTCGACAATGCTCAAGGCTTGCTGCCAGTTCCAATTCCAACTGATGAGGACTATGAGCGGCGCTTTTCGACTACCGTACGAAATGCCTTGGCCAACGGGCTCACGTCCATCCACGATGCCAAGCTGGACTTCCGGCAGCTGGACTTCTTCAAGAGGTATTCACCTGTGATAGATGGTGAATTCAACACTTACCTCGCTCTAGAAAAGCTGCTGCCGGAAAGCTGCCAGTGCGCACAGCAACTTGACGCCAACTATATTTGCTGAGTTTGTTACGTAGATTCGTTTGTACGGAATGACGAACTACGACGAAGGTGAAGAATACTGGGGTAACATCACCAAACCACAAATGCTGTCAGATGACCATAGGTTCAGTGCCCGCGGCGTGAAGATCGTAGGGGATGGTGCGTTGTGCTATTTCTGTCAAAGCCCATATCATTTACACGAATTCAAAGGTTCCATGAGAACAGGTGGAGCAGCGGTAGGCACAATTGTCACGCATTCATGGTCTGGATTGATCATCTCAGTTATATGAACCCTACACTGACAATCCGAACACAAACGGCTTTATGCGTGTGTCTGAGGCAACAATTAACAGGGTCACCCGGCTCTTCCTCCGTGATGGCTGGCAGGTCGTGAGTACTCGACTCCCCATGTTAGGCACACAATACCATTTGCTATACAGAACGTCCATGCAATCGGAGATCGTGCCAACGGTATCGTTCTGGATGTTTTAGAGTCCACTTTTGAGGATGTTGATGTTACTGCAAGGCGGCCACGTCTTGAGCACGCTCAGATCATGACGAAGGCTGATATCAAGCGTGCGGGGAAAATTGGAGGTAGGCTAATCTACCCTGTAACAATGATTTCAGCCTTATGCTTTACAGTCATTGCCAGTGTACAGCCCACCCACGTTATTGATGATATGTGGTATGCGGAGGAACGCATTGTGAGTCATCTCTGCTATAGTAACACTTGCACTGAGATATTCCGTAGGGTCCAAAGCGCATCAAGGGACTATACGCTTTCCGTAGCCTGCTTAATAGCGGAGCTAGAATTATTCTTGGATCTGACTTTCCTGTTGAGACGATGAATCCCCTTGCCGGGTTCTACGCTGCAATCACAAGAGTATCGCTGGATGGAAAGTCACCTCACGGTCCAGGAGGATGGTGAGCCCGATGCCGTTTCCATCCTTACTTTATTTCACAGTCATACAGGTTCCCTGAGCAACGATTAACGCGTCTTGAGGCATTGCGCGGTAAGCCTGCACGTGATATTTTACGCACTGCTGAATGCTAAACGCGTATTGAGGCATGACCATCGACCCTGCGTATGCGTCATTTACTGAATCAGTTCTAGGCTCACTAGAGCCTGGAAAACGGGCGGACTTCGTCATCCTGTCGCAGAACATCATGTCGGTCCCAGTGTCCGAAATCATGAACACGAAGTTCCTTGCGACAGCCATCGATGGTATTGCTGTCCACGGTGAAATTTAGATTTGCTCAACATTTAGAGACTGACTGCGAACTGTGAAAATCGTGTTCTCGTATAATAAAGATCCGCTTTAGAAAACCCAAGATATCGCATCAGATACTATATAATAGAAAGGTGGAGACCTTCAATAATAGGTGATATCCCAGTGCGATCCTTCATCCTATGTAAAACAAACAGTTAAGTGAAGTAGGTGTTCGGTAACGAAAATCAAACCTACGCAATAGATATTCCCGCTGGCGGCCTGCCACTGAGGATATCCGTCTCCTCTATTGGCGATTTGAGTAAAATGCGTCTTGATGTAATTGTCGACTACCGATGCATGACGAACATCCACTAGGAATTAGTTAGAACGTAGTCCAGATACTACATGCGACTTATAAAGGGAACCTTTGTATCCATTTGCATGGGAGTATGTTCCACTGGCGTGACCTGTCTCGGTACCACCAGTAATGACCAGGGAACTAGAGCCCGAGGCATTCTTCAACGTGATGACACCATTGACTGTGCCAGAAAGTATGCCATCGTACGACGTACACGTCGGTTTATTCCTGTTCCAAGTCTTATATTGGCGGATCCTGTAGAATTGTTATTCAATGGGGCTTACTTATCTGTACATCCTCCAGTGGAAGAGGCAGTAATTCCTTCAGGAATGAGAAGGGCTTCAGCTTGAGTCTGTGTTAAATGGCTCCCGCTGCGAGCTCCCATCGGTGACGAAACACCAGCAGCTACGTTCAACCCGAGGAGAAGCAAACCATAGAGTGAGAATACCAACATATTCAAGTTGAGAGTTCAATGAAGAAAGTGACGTACTGTATCATCTTTGATTCACAATGCTTTTATACCCTGGCAAATAGGTACCATCGTTCCGCCAAGGAAACCTCTGACAGGTGCACCTGGACGTGCTGCAACAGGTACATATGCTGTTTGACAAGAATCTCACTTCGAAGCATGCTTTCTATAGCTGGGGTGGGAGCAGATCTGGCTGGATAGCGCCTCCAGGAGCCCTAGGCCTAGTTGAACACGTAACATCTGGCTCGGATGCTTGTTCTACGCGTTATAAATGAACGCTGATCTTGGCACCCCCTTCGAACGCCGAGAAAAATGGACATTGTCGTGATTAACTTTGGGGAGCCGTAACGGAATCCAGTAGCGGCAGTTGCCGGTCCCCAATTCTTTCCTTTTGTATGAAGAAACAGTGGGCTGTATCTGAACTGTACCTATTTTGTCGACTTGGTGACTTTGGATAGCTGCCCATTCAAGAAGAATTAAATAAGATACACCTTGATCAAATGTGGAAAAGTACTTAGTGGTGCAAAAAGCTCGCATTTTGCACAATCTAAATCTCAGAGTGACATGCGCTCGTATTTCGAACTGCTTGACCCTGCAGATACGCATTAGGTCTCGAACGAGAAAATATTACCTACTATGTACCTTACAGAGTGCGTCGACCAATGGGGAGACATCGGAATTGAAGTATGTTCAGTCACAGCGGCATAAACGCTGCCGTGAAGCTGTTGCGTGCCGTGGGCTCACTAATCACCCAAATTACTTCTGTCCAGACAATTTGGGGCTGTTCAAGACAGTACGCCTTGCTATAACCCTCTGTCGTTTCCTCATTCTTCAGAAAGAATCAGGAAATCTTACTTGGCACTGTTTGTCGAGGCCTTTGAAACTGAGACATGTAGGCACGGCAGACTATATATTTAGGTCCAAAATAATGTTTTTATGTTTGGCCAAGCCGGTTTTCCCATTTTCTGGCGATTTTTTGGTGGTACAAACTATTTTTTTTTATTTTAAAAAAACGTCCTGAACAAACCCTTCAGTTGTACTTTAGAAGTATTTTGTCTCTATAATGCGAGGCGAAATATTCTCTCTGTAAGGAGGTACAAGGTGCGGGCGACATGTGTGATAAGGCGTCACCGTGACATACATGACAAACGGTCAATATTAGCCAAGACAGCATTTAATACATATAAAACAGAATAGATATCATTTATTTGCAGTCCTAAAGTGCAGAATGTTCATAGTCATCTAAGTAGAGGTGGGCGAAGCAGAAGCGCGCGAAGGAAACAGCCGGAACGATCCTGCGTTTCAATTTTCAGTGGCTGTGCACTTAGTCAGCCGCGAGCCCAATCGGCATTGCGGCCCCCATTAATTTGGGAGTTACCTTGTTTACCTTGCTTGACAAGGTCTGGGTCTAAAATCCAGATTACCAAGGTGAAAACGTCATGTGATGTGTCGGCATTCCCCGCATCTCCATAATCAGTGCTCGACGCCCCTCTTCTGCTATGAAAGAAAAGGCATGAGTTTTTACGATGACGAACCCAACAAGCCGTCCCCAAAAAGAGTCGTGTGAGAGTACTAAACTTTCTCTCAGCCCTTTTGTATTTGTATCCATCTTTGGTCCGCGGCAATATGTACTTGTAGTTTCTGGTCCTGTGCAAATGTATTCTTTTGACTGCACGAAATCGAGAAGGAAAGATGGTGAAATACGAATGGAAACCGCTAAGCAAGGTATCAAACTCGTCACTTCAAATTGAAATTCGAGTTCACTCCGAGTTACAAACAGCCATCTGCGATCACATGTCAGCATACTGCAGCTCCGAATCCTAGTGGTCATTGGTGCACGTACTGGGAACGGCATGTCCTGCAGAATTGACATATGCCGCCAAACCACTATTTCCGCAAATCAGTCCTCTCACAAACGCCTTCGCTACCACGTTGGCACCCTCTACTGATGTGTGGGTATGATCGAGAGGGTAATAATCATCCACAACGGTCTCCCCGAGGGCCTTATAGGCTTGGGCCACGTAGGCGTAGTGATTTATGTACGTCGCTCCAGTACGAGTAGCAGCCGTATTCGCATATGCAACAAAGCGAGGAGGATTGGTAATGACACCGTTGACCCAATCATTGCTGGGAGTTTGCGAGGAGACGATCGGGATGGCGCCCTTGGCTCGAAGAGCAGTGACGGCATTCTGGATATAGTACGGGAAGGTGTGAATGACTATGCTTTTACCACTAAAAGGCAGCCGTTTAATGTGCGCCTCCAAACGTTCGCGATGCTACATGTAGTAACACTTACGCTGAGTTGGTCACTGTTGCCGTCGTGTCGTAGTTGTCCCCTGAGAAAAATGAGGTTGTAAGGGTGTGAAGAGGCTGGGTACGTGCATAAACGAACCATAAGCATCCTGACGTCCGTTATCCACAGTACCGGATGATCCATCATTGTGACCGAACTCGATCACGACGTAGTCGCCACTAGAGACAGTGCCGATGAGTGTGTCAAAACGGCCTTCGTCAGTGTAGCTTCGTGCGCTACGACCCGCAATGGCCTTGTTCACGACCGTGACAGACAGATATTGGCCTAAATATTGACCCCAGCCTTTACAGTTTCCATCACGATCAGATAACGGTATCCTTGACGATTTGAAGGAACTCACCGTCAGTTCCCGAGCCGCCACCGCCTGGAAAAAATCAGCACATGGGCCTAATCGGAGACCAGCTATAGGCGTATACCTTTGGCCATGGTTGAATCACCGGCTATATAAACGGTTGTTCCCAGTACATACGTGGCGAAGCTAGGCAGCAACAGCAAAGTGGGGAAAAACATGATTCAAGTTGACTGCCCATGAGACCTTTCCAGCTCTCATATAAAAGCGTCCTGATAGATCTTGGCACGGAAAGCGGAGTTTTCCATAGCCATAGCAACGCATACTTTCAAAGAACCGCAGGTAGATGGGAAAGGTTTTCGAGCACTAATTCTCGACGTACAGAATAATTTTCCGAGCACAGTAACGCATGCATAACCGATCAAAGTCGAGGCCCGTGATCTTCAGCGGATCAGCTGGCGGTAAGTTGCGGTCCGCTTCATGCATCAAGTGCGCGTGAAGGCTTGAGAGATCAGGAATCATAGGTCTTTCAAGAAATCCTTAATGATCTCGTGAACGAGGAACAGACGAACAAGAATAGATTTCAATGCCAAAATCACACAGAGCGTATTTTTAGAGACAACTATCTGCACAAGATTCTTCTTAACACAAGGTCGACGCGAATAGAAAATGATGGCACTCACTCGGGACATGTTTTCCGGCGGAGTTGACACTATCGGTCAAGGAACTACCGCCGCAAAGCAGACCTCTTACAAACGCTTCCGCCACAACTAACGCACCCTTGGGACTTGTGTGTAAGTGGTCCTTGGGGTAGTACGTCGTGACCTCAGTTTCTCCGAGAGCGTTGTACGCCTGGGCCACGTAGTCGTAGTGATCAACGTAAGTAATGCCTTTCCGTGTGCCAATGCTTCGGGCGTAGGTAACAAATCGTCCACCAGCGGCAATAGAGTCACCGTCCCAAATATTGTCCGGGGTCACGGAGGAGATGATAGGAATCCCTCCCTTAGCCTGGATCGCGTCCACGGCGTTTTCGATATAGTACGCAAAACTGTGGATGAGAATATGTGTGCCACTGAAAGTGCTTCGATTTAGAATTATGGAGGTACAGTTATGTATTTGGCCTTACCTCGACGTTGTAACAGTCGCTGTGATGTTGTAGCTATCTCCGACGGCGTCCTGTTTTCCATTGTCAACAGATCCAGCTGACCCATCGTTATGACCGAACTCGATGATAACATAGTCTCCGCTCCTCACTTCATCAACAAGAGAAGCGAAAAGGCCTTGTTCACTATACGTTCGGGCACTTTGTCCACCTACGGCTTTGTTGACAACAGAGAGTGTGACAAATTGACTAAGATATTGACCCCAACCTAGTTGCGAACTCAGGAGTTTGCAAATACGAAGCTAAGAAAGAATAGCTAACCATCTGTTCCCGTTCCGGAGCCGCCACCATTTTTGGCCATTGTGGAATCCCCAGCGAGGTAAATTGTTTGTGCAAGAGCACTGCCAGTAACGCACAGCAATGAGACGGCGGGAAGCAAATGCATTGTCGAAAGAATTCGGATGCAGTACAGAGACGAAACTTTAGGGTCTTTTTAAGCCAACCATATTCGCCTCACAATCCGCATTGTCAAACTGGTCTTCCGAGAATCCTGAAAATATTTGTGTGAAAGCAACCGGACCGAGACTATGTCCACGGTCGTCCATGTCGGCTGGAGTCTGATGACTTACACAGGCGGTCGCCCCCCTGGCCCTAATCACACGAGACGAAGACGGAGAAATATTAGTGAATTGCTACGAGCCAAGACCCTTAGCCCGACGGTCGTCTACGGCGAGCTTGAACCTCGGAAAAAAGCACGGAGAAACAACACGAGTACGGTCCGGGACGATTTGTTCTCTACGAATTCTCATCTGTGTCACCAACATCCAGTGCGGTAAACCTTCCTAGAATACCCCGTACTGGTCCATCGTCACCATGAGATTCCGAGTCTTCGCTGGAAGTCTCAGTCTCCGGGTCTTCATCGTCCGATAAAGCTTCGTCTTCGCTATAGGCGTCTGATGCGAAGTCTTCATCATCTGAGTCGCTACTTCCAGGAATCCAGATGCCCTTGCCCCCATTTCTGGCATGAAGAACCTCATCTTCTTTTGTATCCGGAGGCCAGAATGCCCAAGTGATTCTGGCTTCTGCCACTGCCCTAAGGACTGGAAAGTATTGAGATACATATACTTTTCTTCGAAAATTACAACTTACTTGCGTTGCCAGCGCGGTTCACATCCATCCTCCCCGCTTTTGCAGTGACCCAACCTCTTTTATCGGCATAAGCACTCATCACATCCGTTGCAGTCCATTCGGTCGACCTTGCGACCGCGCGCTTCTCACCATTGCGCCATGTCCGTTTATCTTCGATCACGGGCAACTTAGAATTCGGGTGTTCTAAACGATATATTTCCTCGATGGGCAGGCGCTCGCCAACAAAATGTATGCACGACGGTATTGATGAAATGTGCGAGATTGGAAGAATTCCGGAGAGTGCCTGCAAGGTCTGTCAGGGAAGAAATATTCGCAGAGACCGATATTACCTGCAGTTCCATAGGAATAAAGTTCGGCACAACAAGGCCGGGACAGTCTACCAGACGAACTTCTGGTGTCCAGAAGAGTGTTTGGAAATGTTTTGTCTATCGAGAAGATAAGGGTGGTTGAAATAATACATGATATACACGACGAAACTAACCTTTCCTGGTGTTTTGGATGCATGGACTTTCTGAGTGCCAAATAGAGCATTAAGAAGGGAGGATTTGCCTACGTTAGGCTGACCTACATCCCAGAGAACACCATCAATACAATTATAGAAGATACGGAATAAGTCTAACCTATCAAGCCGATCGTTAAGATGCGAGGTTCTGGCAGAGTGTTGATGCCGTCTTGCTCTTCTGAGATCTCACTTCGGGAAATAGCTGGACCGCCAATTGGCATTCCCGTTTTCCCTCCTCTCTCATTTTTGAGTGCAGCCCAATCAATCTCTCGTTTGACCGACGGCTTCCAATCCTTTAACCATCGAGGATTAACTTTCACCCTTTCTGGAGGATCGAGCATCTCGGCATGAACCCCTTGCAAAATTTGCACCAGCCTCTGTCTGAAATCATCTGGAAGATGAGGATCGAATCTCTTTCGACCTTGATGAACAGCGCTTGGATCTCTTTCCACGTATGCCTCGACTTCCACTATAGGAACACCGGGATGGTGATCGCGTAGATACCGTGTCCAAGCCTGAACACGCTCGGGACCAGTTATGTCCACCTTGGTTAGGACTAGGATGTGTTTGATATTGGACAGATAGTCAGACAGAGAAGGTGGATAGTGAAGAAGGGGACAGCGCGAGTCGAGGAGAACAAAGATAATGTCCGAAATTTCTGTTACTCGCCAACTAAAAGAATCAAAAAAATCAGCCCGATATCAGGTATAGATCTATAGCTTTGTACACACAGTTGACGCCAGACCTCTATATTCCGTTCAAAATAGGTTGTTGAACGGGGCATTGAAGTAGGAGGAGACTGTATCTCCGGCCCCTCGTCGCCGTCTTCCTCCTCTCGAGACTCGGAGTTTTCAGTGCTCTTCTGCCATCTCTCCACCATCGCGTCAGTTTGTTTAAGCCATTTCTTGAATAATCCCTCCTCGTTGCGTTCCACCTCTTCCTTAGACATCTCGTAACGCCATTTCGGTCTCTTTGGACAAGTCAGAGTGTCCAACGGCGCCGGAAAACGATACTCTTGTAAAGAAAGAATGGCTGAGCTAGTCAGAATTGGTCGAGGAAGCACAAGACTGGAGGCGAGCGACTTTGCCTGTTCCAAAAATTCCGGAGGCAACTTGACGAATGCCGACTGTAGCTTTCTAGATGTCTCGGGAGGTGGTAGTGAACGACCAAGATGCGACTTTTTGCGGTTCGTCCGCGTTGGTTTTGAGAGGCTATCAGGCTTTACATCACCACGTTTTATTGCACGCTTCAGCTGCTGCTCCTGTTTCTTTTGACGTGTCGAGGTTGGCTTGCGTCGAGGCATGAAACTGAAGTAGAACTGAGACGGCCGTGGCTTATCCGGTCCGAGGAGGTAAAGTCTATGATGTCACAGTTATCAGGATCAATCTTAATACTTACACCCATTCGGTCGAGCGTATCGAGTTAGTACATACTACCGGTACAGGATGGATAAAATACAAGAATAAGCCAACCATGGCTAATCTATAGTGTCCAGAAAGTGCATGCATAAGTAGATAATCCGAACGAAGCATTGTCATAGTTTATATCCAATGAGGACCCTGATGGTTCGACAAGGTACTTGTAGATCCTCAACAGGTGCATGTTTTCGCGCTTCGAGCATGGCTTCCCGCATTCGCTCTTCTTCAATGAGTTCTGCTTTGGACAAGGGCTCCCGCGGTGGGAATGGCCATCCAATGTTGTTGAGCGAACACCAAAGCGATACTCGTGCTTGCATATCACTGTAAGAGACTTCAGCGAACTCCATAAGGGGGTAGATGAGAGATATACCTTTCGTATCTTTCGATGAGAATTTCGAATTTCCGCCTGGTCTGCAGTTCCTCCCAGTCTTCGTCATCCTCCCAACCAAAAGGCTTCAGTTCGTCTTTTCTATTCCTTAATCGATCATTCAACTCTTCCCAGAGGGCTTCGCGACACGCCAAGACTGACTGATAAGAACGGTACAAGTGCATTGCAAGTGACCGCACATTGAGAGATGATAATCGTTCCTCAGGAAACAGGGACGGCGGTATTGAAGCTACGGCCGTTGTTTCTGTCGATGAAGTGTCTAGCATGTAAGGGACAAACAGAGACGGAGGTGCGGGGGTCTCAGTAGGATTTAGATTTAGCGTCGTGATAGATGATGCTGGGCGCGAGGCGTTTGACAGAAAAGGTATTTCCATCTTGGGTTGTTCGGACGAGGTGGAGGAAATTGAATCAGATTTTTCACGGCCATTCATGCTGAATAGCGTGGAAACCGTAGTTGAGGAGTCGGGAGTTGATGACATTACACCTGTACCAGACGAAATGGTGGAAGAGAAGCTCAGAGAAGCTGGTCGGGCGCCTAGCGTTGGCGTAGCTGACGATGCAGACGTTCCTTCGGAAGACGGGGGGTAGACGGTTGAGACTCTTGGATCCAAGGTATCCGAGCCTGGTTCAATAGTATATGTCGTCACTATTTGAGGAGGAAGAGGCTGGAGGGGCGGAACTGGTGGCATGGGAAAACTGATAACAGGGCCCAACGTAACGTGCCTGAAATATGTTGCAAAGTAACTTGGAAGGAGAGCTGAAATTGTTCAGTGCATAAGTACAGGGTCAAAATGCGGAAGGCCGTTCTCACCTGATGGCTTCATATTTATGAATCGATGTTCAAACACGGATTTATACAGTGACTCAAGGAGAGCGTGGTCATGAGACGGCATATCTTGAATGGGGGTATCTGGGGGTGAGGGGTATCTTCGCTGGGAACCATCAGGAAAATGAACAGATGTTGATCGCTTTGGCCGAGCGCGGAGCGGAGCGGTAAACCATCGTGGAAGGTATGGGAATACAAGGTCTGCCAGTAGGATGAGATCTACATTGATTGACGCGTATACCACTTACCATCTTCAAGTATTTCAACACAGCCTCCAGGTCGTAAAATACGGTTAATTTCCTGTAAGAGAATAACGTTGACTATTAAAAGATCAGCCTTAGGAGTCTGAAGCAAACTTACATCAAATAGCACGTCCCACTGGGTCATGCTGTCAGTTGAGGATGTAGGAAGGCGTTAGATACGACACACCTTGTTTTCGGGGACGCCTCGTGCAATAGATTGTATATGTACATGGTCAAATTCGTCATCGTCGAAAGGAAGTTTAGTCGTTAAACTAGATATGAATAATGAAATTTAGTAAATAGAAGAGCATATTACGACTCACAAGTTGCCGTGAGCCCAGGTTATTCGTGCAGCTATTGATGATTCCAGTAGCTTGAGGGGTATTTGGATGTTAACAAGGTCGAATCCAACCTGTACCACAGTTAGCTAGCATTGTCCTATAGAACAACCTTGGACACGCACGAATTCGCATTTTGGCCACTCCTTTGCCGCGTCAAGGACCCATGTTCCCGTCTAGAGCATGTCAGAGAAATCTTGGTTGACGCATAAGAAATTGTCCCGCACCCCACAGCCAAGGTCCAGTGATCGCTCTGGCGGCGGCTCTTCATCGCCGAAGTTGACAAGGGACACCGAGCCACCTCTCAAGTGCTTCACGAAGCGATTATCCAGGGATTCCCTAAGGGAAAATTAGAGTTATGCAATGGCAATCTAATAGAGCAGAACGAACAGTTCCAATATATGTCGGTCGTAACACAATGGATACGGTGCCTTCTCGTTATCGAACGAATGGTATCTTGAGCCAAATTTGATCGTGAAAGAGCTTTCCTTGAGCCTGGGCTGTCGCTTTCCATCGCCCGTGGAGACTCTACCAGCTGCAGAAAGTGGTCGAGGTGGAGAGGTCGTAGGCGCTAGCGTGGTCGCCGTCGACGCCAGGGATTGCATTCGAGAGTGAAGCCTACAGATGAGTCTTCTGACTACTGCAAAGACAACGGTGGAAGAAATGAAGAAAGATCAGTTGGGACGCATGTTCCGTAACGGGAGCCTAAGTGATCGGGGCAAGGTAAGCTTGGGTCATTCGAAATGATGCACAGAATTTTGATCAGGTCAAAATTCGATGTCAATGTATTACATTATTATTACAATACGAAACTTTCAGCAGAGCCGACACTATCAATTAAATTAATATTACGTTCTACGACGGCCTCCACTTTCCCTGTGAACGGACATACGAGCTAAGCAGATACGACGTTGAAGGGACCTGAAACTCAAACACGGCACCCATCTGTGTGATGCCAGGAAAGAACAAATAAGGCTGTGATGGCAAAGTTATAGTCCGAGGGTGACCTGGGATACCTAGCCACCAGATCGCCGGAGTTGGTCGACAACATCGACCAAGGTTTCCGCCAGGCAAAATCCGAAAATGCCGACCTCAGATGCCACCACGACGCCCAATCCTGGACTGAAGTCCTACCGCAGCCTTGGTGAACGGCTACGCCGGTGTGTTACTGATAGTCCTTCAGGTGACAACGAACACGTCATGAGTGTGCGAACACCAATACCAGTGGTGCTAGAAAGGCGGTACTTTCCACCTTCCAACATGATCTGGAGCGATGATGCCCATGTTGAAACTTGTCATATGTCGCGAGTCGGCTATGAGAAGTGCTTGCGATCTTTCTCAATTTCTGACAACCTGGACCTATCAGAATCCGATGTAGTATCCTTTACCGGTTCGTGCTATTCTGAGTAGTATTTCCTTTTACTAACGGAGTTGGTATCGGTTCAATAGGACGAAAATCGAGCAAACAGCACACGTACTTCACGATGCATTACCTCCACTCTTCGACGAGAGTGGCTTGGCTATGAGATAGAATGTGTTTGGCATCTTCAAAAGTAAACCTTACCTCGATTACCCTGGAGAAATCCGAGTCGCGGGAACCACACGTTTATTTTCTTTGAACGTCGACAGCGAGGGGAAAACGTCAACAACGATGCTTCTGTACATAACGCTGATGAACGAGCACAAAGCACAAGTAAGACGCTAACTGGCACAGCCATCCTAGCAGTCGAGAGAAATAGGAGGGCTTTGACTCTTTCTCGGTTCTTCAAGTTGGGCTCGAGACGCACTTTGCTTCCTGACCGTTCTAGATCCCGGGATACGAGGTGGCAAAAACGCTTGTCAGTCCATAGCTTCATTTCTCGTCAATTGCGGTGGCCGGAAGAGACACTGTAGTTTCGAGCTCTGTCTAGTTCGCAGCAGGTAGGTATTATTCGGCTGGTTAAGACAGAAGGCAGGGTCGAGAATTTTTCGGGGGAAGAGACTGTATACGAAGGCCGAGATTCTTCGGGCAACAGAATGCTCGCATTCGATATTCAGAATTTATATCCAGAGCGAGCAAAGTTGCTTTCGACCTAGACCCGGATTACGACTGGTTGATAATTCAAACATAGAACGCGAGAACCAATTAGCAAGAGAAAGTCTAATGTAGTCAGAGCACAAGCATGAATAGATTAATGACTGCCGGCGCCGGCTCTCGGGACGAATCTTCGACTTGTGTTGTGACTTGTTTACACTCTGTCGATTTTTTCTACCTCCAGCTAAAAGGGCTGAGCTGCAGGTGCAATGCCCGCCTCGACTTCCAAGGAGCCGCAGAATGTACCTCTACCTCAAAGCCCCTCACCTTTGATTACGAACCAAATACCCTTCTCGAAGAGGAAAGGAAAAGAGAAGCAGGCCACGGGAGTCAGCCAAAAAAGACGCGTTGCTCTCAAGTCTGTTGATACCTCGAACTCCCGGAATACCTCAGATGTCGACTTGGACTGGGATTGGATATCGTTAGCGGACTCTTACACCAGTAAAGTACCGCCTGTGTTCACCAAGGATGGAAGGTACGAGTTTTATGATACCAATATCTTCGAGATGCCGATTTCCTGACTGGGGTTTCGCATCGTAGTTATTTTTTTTCTTTGGTTGGACCGCACATCAAAATCTATTCAGTTACTACTGGCCAGGTTATCTCGACACTATCCGCACCTCGGTCTACTTCTGGGGGCACTTCATCGGATTTGCTCACATGTGCTATCCTTAATCCACATAATGCTTTCCAGCTAATCACCGGCTCGCTGAATGGCCGTATACACATATGGGACTTCTTGGATACAAACCTGTTGAAGACCATAGACATATCCCAACCTATCTATCATCTATGCGCTCATGAGAAGTATAAGGACGCCGTATTTGTGGCCGTGACCAGACCAAGTAGACACAAAAACAAAGGTCAATTCCACCTATTTCCACATTGCGTCTGGAGATCTTAATAGTTTACAGATGACAATGCTGTTGTCATACGGGTATCACTTAAGACCGCCCCGGTTTCGAAACAGTCATCTGTTCACAAGTCCTCCGAGATTTTACCTATTGGGAAAACTCGTTTCCCTACTGGTCTAGCTTTTTCAGCCAGTGGTGAATGGCTTGTGGCTACTGCTGGGCACAAGGCGTATGTAACATCGCTCTCGTCTCCCAACCCGCAGTTTACCAAGTATGTTTCCCCCGAGCGATTGTGTTGTCTTGCCTTCCATCCCTCTGAAGACTACTTCGCGACTGGAGACGGCAAGGGTAATATTCGCCTATGGTATTGTCTGAACGACCAAGTGAATGTAAAGGCAGTAGGGGTTGAGAAGAAAACCCAGACCTCCAGTTTCCACTGGCATGCTCATCCTGTCTCATCCCTTGCTTTTACATCCAATGGCGCATATTTACTGAGTGGTGGAGAGGAGGCGGTATTGGTCATGTGGCAGCTGGAAACTGGGAAGAAAGAATTCGTTCCTCGCGTTGGCGCACCCATCAGTACTGTGTCACTCTCAAAAGCAGGCAATGAGGAGGAATATCTACTAGGCCTTGCGGATGGCACGTATCTCTTTATTAGTGCCGCTTCGCTCAAAATATCGAGGAGTTACTCGAGGATACGGCTGGGTGAGTATTGAAATCTAGTTTTATCGAAAGGTCTAACCTATCTTTAGACCCTTCCATCCTCCAAAGTGGGGCCTCAACCTCTAAAACCACAGCATCACCTATAGTCACGCATGCCGCCACATCGACACTTATTCTGCCATCATCCCATCCATCATCTCTACAGATATATTCCCCGACATCATCTAAATTTGTCTCCGAGCTGGAGGTATCTCCATCAAACAGAGTAGCTCGGAAGGATGAAAAACCCTTGGAGCCAGCGAAGATAGAACGCACTGTGATCAATTCTTCTGGCGAGTGGATGGCCACAATAGACAGGCGCGAGGGTGACACTAACTCGCATGGAGAAATTTATCTCAAGTTCTGGTGGTGGGACCGAAAAGCCGGCTTCTGGATACTAAACACTCGCATAGATCGTCCTCACGGGCTGAGCAAGGTCACTGATATAGCGTTTAGTCCTTCGCGGGATTTGGCGTCACTGTTGCTTGTGACAACAGGTGAGGATAACGCCATCAAGACGTGGAGAGTTAGGACGTCGAAGGACAAATCAGCCTCAGGTGATTTCTAGTACTTTTCCTGGTTGAATTATATTGATGTTGTATTTAGACTTTTGGGTAGTGCGTTCGACGTTTAGTTTTCGCTCGAAAACTCCTACATCTACATCTTGGGCCCCTGACGCCTCACTTTTGGCTGTCTCGTTAGGTGTATACATTGTTCTCTACGATCCCATTACATGTACGTCTCACCGCATTCTCACAACACCCGAGTGTCCTGAGGTCTCCTCAAACTACTTTGTTGGTACCTCCGGACGATACTTGGCTGTCGTGGGTGGTCATGACCTTGCGCTTTGGGACCTCGTACTCCAGTCTGGTGTGTTATGTTAATTCTTAGTGATCGTCTGACGTCCTAAAGAGTTCCAATTATAGTCCGCTGGCATTACCGGTGTCCTTCCCCAATAAAGAGTGTGCTCTGTCTCAAGGATTCTTTCGTCGTCTTGTCGGAAGCCGGTACAATCACGCATGCGCGCGCCTTCTCACCGACATCCTCGGCACCTTCCCGCAGTCTCAATTTGCCGTTCACACTCCGCGGGGTTGCTCCCTATACTCCTACAAACTTTGTAGGCATCACGCATGATTGGAGTGTGGTGATATTTGGTGACAATGTGGCGGCAATATCTGAGGAAGGCTCAGCAGCACGTGGTATCCCTACGTCCTCAGTTCACCCGGCACGAACCCTCTTCCAAGACATCTTTGGGAAATCCGCTTTTGCCTCTCAGTCCTTCATTTCAAACCGACCCTCATCTATCGCTACTTCAGCACCTTCGAAGGTCCGAAGCCTTTTTGATGGTCCATCATATCTCATGCCACCTCTGGAGAGTCTGTTTGACGATGTTATGGATGACTTCCTCAAGCCTCGTCAAGTGAAGATGACAAAAATTGCAGAAAATGACGTAGACGTGGATATGGACGTTGACGAGGCTACCGACGCACCGCCCGCAGTGGTCCGCCGGAAACTGGTCGTGAACGAGGAAGAGATGGGAATGTTTGTTGACCTCTTCAAGGCCCATTCCCTGAAACGTAAGTCACAGTCTGATTTTCTGGTGTGGCCTTGTGTCTGATGCATCCATTGGTACAGCCAAATCTCGTCCACAACTCCCCCCCATGCGCAAAGCTACCACAAATGGCGTCTCTAAATCGAGGACGAATGGGCACTCCACTCCTAAAAAGCCTCCAGCCAATGTTACTCCCAAAGTCATACCGCAAGGCCCTACATCATCCAACTCCCCTCTTCCCGCCATGAATGGCAAGAAGCGTAAAACGGTGTCCAATTGACGTTAAAGTGTTTTGAATTCTTCCCTTACATGAGCATATTACACATCAATTTATAACACTTGCATTATATACATTGTTTTCTGTGAATAATAGTCGTTCCTTCAAACTTGCCTATCGTTCATCTGTGGGAAGTTTATTGTTCAGTATGGCATGCTTCACCTCAATATCATCCAAATCTTTGATGATCGGGGAAACCTGATATTCCCAAGTTAGACTTCAATACAAAGTATAGTTCGCCATTCTGAGCGACCTTATGGGAAATTCATGACTGCCGCGGGAGTCGTATTTATTTCCTAAGTTGAACTTCAATGCGGGGTATAGTTCTCCATTTCGAGCAATTCTTGTTCTCCAATCAACATGTTCCAAGTAGCGATCAGTGCGTAAAAATTGTAGGTTCAAACCTTGTGATTGTATTATTATCGGTATCTGCAATACAGACACTATTCTACTTGGAAATTTGGAAGAGGCAGTAAGATGAAAACAATGCTACATTTATGAGATATTAGATACTAAAACTGTTCAGGACATATAGTAGATACATTTTGTTAGGTGAAAAAAGATTGACTTCCCATTGCGAGCCCCCACTATAATAACGATGTCTCTTCCTCCGGAGTCTTCTGCCCCAGACCGATGATTGCAAGTTTTGACACAAGCCTACTCAAACGCTCAAAATCAGCAGTCTCGTACTTTTTCAGATCGCCTTGGAGATACAGCGTCTGCAGAGGGACTCCAATGGCCCTTCTACCGGCAAGCCAGGCCATCAGCCAACCCTTTTCAATTGACTGCACCTCCGCCACGGTCAATTGCGGGAAGACGAAGGTCTTCGGCTTTGGTTTCTTCTTCTTTCCCTCATCATCTGGCGGAAGGTCCATCAGAGCCATATTGGGGGCACCCGCACTGCCGAAGAGGTCCCGCGTAAACGGTGGAAGCTCGCGATGAGGCACCAAAGTCTTCGGGTCATACATAAATGTGCTCAGGCCGTACGGTTCCAGCACCGCGATACGAATATAACGAACCTCTGTCATAGAACCGAGGAATTTAACCATTGCGGTGTGTCCCAGTCCTCTCGCCACCTGGAGCGTATACATTGTGAAGATGCGTACTTTAGGGAATCGCCCTGTCAGGAAGACGTACAACGGAGTGTACTCATGCCTGAAAAGGTTCATGATCGTCAAATCACGAACATTAGGAGCAGTAAAGTGCACAACGATGCCCTGCACATAGCTCGGAGTGAAATTGGCAAGCACAAGGATCTTCAGATGCCTCAGTTCGATAGGCGCTGAATGCCTGCCGGTAGGGGGCCCGTTGGGCCCAGCACCGTCGAGCGCCAACTTCTCGAGGAGGGGACAGTTAATCAACATTGAACGGAAGACCGAAGCTGATGGTGCATGTTCTAGTGGAAGCCGACGGATATCAATGGTAGTAAGATTGCTGATGGAAGAGGAATGCCAGTCAAAGTGAATACCATTCACTGAAACATAGGTCAGCTCTGGGAGCATAGGCCCACCGATCATAGGGTACATGGTAATTGAGTGACCGACTGGAGTGAAGCCTTTCCCTGGCCAAAGGTATGGGTCTCCGAGACGATGAAGCTCGAAGCGCTGGAGAATCAGCGGCCTACCCCCCCTTAATGCTCGATGTATTCGCTTGAGGATGGTGAGGATAGGTTCCCATTTATAGCAGAGCATGATGAAGATTCGGATGGTGCTGATTTTTTGGAAGAGGCGGTCGAGGAGGTAGTTCATCTGTTGATCGCTAAGGGCTTCAGCCTCGCTCGGATCGTTGATGCGAATGTCGAGCGGGGCCTGACCAGCACGTTCAATGAAGGTGAGGGAACGGGTGAATGGGAACTTGTCGCGAAACCAGATCGCAGACCACAGGGTATGATCTGCGAGGGCGATGACGCGCCATTGTCGACAGACATGGGTAAGCCATATGCGAGCGACGACGCTCTCATCTGGGCTGGTGGTTGACCAGGCGGCGAGACGAAAGATGTTGGTGATGATTTCGGTGGGAAGGTCTCTCATGCGAAAGAAGATAAAGTATTGCAAGTCATGCAAGGTTTTCGTCTTGATAAGGGTCAGACGTAGATTTGGGTTCGGCTGCGATGTGGTCGGTTGCCGGGACCATGCTTCCCACAAAGTCAGCAAGGTCTGTCGATGTCTGCGGTTGGCGTCGAATGCAGACATGTACGTCGTGCGTGTCAGTGGATGTGCAGGCCACTTGTTGAGAAAGCCCTTCTCATCATGGACCTTGTTCTCTCGTTCATCGGAAGTCAACGCCAAAGGATGCATATGTGTCTACAAAGGAATCAGCTCGAGCGACAGCGGCAAGGGGCAGGAAAACGACGCACAATAAAAATGGCTGTCGAGGTGGGAAGGAAGATGGCGGTCCAGCAACAAATCCACAGAATATATGGGCGGCGACAGAACAAGGGATCTGAAATTGAAAGAAACTGGTGGAAAGCGTCCAGTGGTAGCCGTGACTTATCGATAATATTTTGGTACCCGGACGCGACTTGTTTGGCTTTGTAGACTGCTCCAGTTCCCACTGTTCCTCTCTTTTGGACAATGTCGTGCTTTCCGTCGGAAAAATAACAGTTCGGCGTCCCGTAGTCTCAGATGAAGCGTGGAGTGTCGCGAGCAAGGGTAGGGCAATATCCTGGCGAGGTAAGACTGATCCATGATGGACGTGGCGCCTCTTATATAGGCTGCATTACAATCCCTCTTTGGTCGACACCGATGGTCCACCCGGAGCTCGATTCGTAACGGCACGCTCTTTCGTGATTCCCTTGTATGATATCCTAGTCGCGGCCTTGGTAATAGCTCAGCCAGACAAAGGAACGTCCCCGAGCCTTGCTTTATGTCGCCCAAAGAGGAAGTCAAATTTGCCTTCCTAGTCAGGTCCGCCGCCTCGCCTACTTTGCCTTTGCCAGACACTGATTTCTGCTGCCTTTGTTCTGAACCGCCACAAGTCCTGTAACTTTGTACCGTTGTCTCCTCGCCGCATTTTTCAGTCATATTTTGCTTCCAGGGTAGCAAATTTTAATCCCGTTCGGACTTGATCGCCACAAGGCACTCCATCCGATTCGTTTCAAATGCCTCTAATTCCCCAAGCATCCTAACAATGCAAGCCGGCATTCACCTTGAACACACATCCAAGATAAAGGCCCAACCATCAGACGTATTAGGCACGAGATCACATCTCACGTGCAACCCTTCGCAGATGTCACATCTCTGCGCACTAGAGGGGGATGGAGAAGCCGTATGCATGTTGGGATAGCCCACATTCATACAGCAACAAGATACTTAATCTGGTCTTGGTAGTTGCAAGTCGCATCATTACAAGTAGCCTCAATAGTCCCCAAACAGAAGAACGCGTCCTTAAGACCGCAAATGCAATGCTCCTTTCGTAGTGCAAGACCATAGTAAGCCTCTTCAAGCTGTATCCGGGCTAGAACCTTGGAACCAAGACAAAGAGGAAGCGTTCCGTATTTCAGCTGGTGAGCCTTGATTAAGCCTCGAACAAAGGAGTCCCATTCACTAGAGACTAGCAGCCGGATACAGGGTCCCTGACTCTTTGCAAATACCGACGTATCGCTCTTCGAGAAATCATCTAGAAGGGGAGACCACGAAAAGCAAGACATGGTCATGCTGAAAGTCATCGACGTTTTTGGACAGTAAAGAGTTGCTTGGTGGCTGACGATCGGCGGCGCCTTCAAGACTCCTGACACCATCGTCCAGTGGTCTTCCAACGCGCAATATCGTCTTCAATCTTCATTGGAATATGAGACTTCCTTCTCTCTATTCTCTCGCCCTTCTTTTACCTTTGGGTAGACGTGCTCGCACCGTTTCTCCCATTGTCACGGAGATCGTCTCGGACGCACTGGATAGTTCATCGCGTATCCGCCCCGGAAACTCATCTGAGAGACTGAGTGGGTTCTCCGCTTCACTATTTCTATCTTTCATTGTG
Source organism: Desarmillaria ectypa (assembly GCA_030407005.1). Classification (NCBI taxonomy): domain Eukaryota; kingdom Fungi; phylum Basidiomycota; class Agaricomycetes; order Agaricales; family Physalacriaceae; genus Desarmillaria; species Desarmillaria ectypa. Next base: position 2,366,535 of record JAUDYN010000003.1, on the reverse strand, counting down.
TTTGAGCGGTCCGAAAGAAGGGGGGAAGACGGAAAAGGCGATGGGCAAAGGCAGACATGGTACTTTTTGTCTTGCTTTTCCCCACATGTCTCGGGAACGAAGCCAATGCAGAAGTGAGTAGGACAGTATTTCAAAAAAGGTCTATCGTGCTTATACTCGTGGCCGGAAGATATCATATTCAGCGACTGGGCCATCCTCTCCCCTGCCATCCAGATTCGGCATTTTCTCAATGCGACCCCTGCCTTTTATTTAATTAATGGAAAGCATAGATGTGAGGGGATAAGAGTATAAAATCTGAAGGCGGTACGTGAAGATTTGCGCTCGGTACATCGATCGCAACGTGCTCGCACATTTTCCTTTGTCCTCTCCGAGTTGGACTGATTTTATTTTAGATTATGTTGTATGTCCTAAATCTACTACTCCCCCTGTCATAGACATGTAAAACGCCAAATCTATTTTACTTTCGTTAACCGCTATGGCCTCGTTGTGATATGTACCGTCCATCTTGCTTTGTTTACACCCGTAACAACTTATTGGCGTATCAGCTAATATCAATATGACCGATGACAAGCGGCATATAAACCCCAACGTGAAATGAATGAGAACGTCGGCGTCCATCCCCAAGTCCCGTCTCACAACATTTGATCCAATGGTATAGCACTACGCGTCTGGACCAGCTCTAGCAGTAACGCCGTCCAAGGAACGTATGTCTTGTACTGCGAGGCCATTTTAAGGAGGTGTCCATTCAAATTTAGGATCTCCGTCGGTTTCCCTCCTCTTATATCTGCTAACATAGGTGAAATATGCCCTTTAGTGTCCAGCACATACTTTAGGACATCCTCCTCCAACGAAAGCGGATGTAACTTCCGCGGGAGAATGGTTCGCGAGGCTGGATCATCCTCGTCCCCGTCCGTGGAATTAGTCATTTCGAGATGGGCATCTATCTCTGCAGCAAATGTTCGGGAAGCTTCATAGGTGACCCGGCGTGTGATTGTGCGGAACGAAGGGGAGTGGAGAAGCTGTCCGTTCCGGCAGTTGAGCAAAGCGGTGAGGGGATCAACGACAGAGCGCAAAGCGAGATTGCATCGCAAGTTTGTCTGAATCTCTGGGAGAGATTTCCACGACGGATTGAGGGACTTCATTTTCAGAAGTGTCTCCACGGTGTCCCGGAGTGTTTTATAACGGTTATAGTAGAGATCAGAGGGGGAGGATACGATATCTGAGAGCCGACCTTTGCGGTCGAATAGAGGAACTGATTTATCGTGGAAACCGGCGTCGAAATCCTTATTGGTGTCGTTCGGAACGATCCCGAAAGCGAGTTCGCCTGCGTGTGTATGGACGATGTCACACAGAACGTGGTTAGTATACGCCTTGTGGGTGCTGGTTGCAAGAATAAAGTTGGGACGCTCTCGGGGGTCCCTGAATATACGCTGTACAAGCTCTTCGTACATCCCCATACCATTTTGCAGAAGAACGACAGTAGAGGCGGAGGTCAGACGTGAGGAAAGCATGCGCATCATGGGATATGTATGATATGTTTTCATGGTGACTATCAGTGAGTCGATGATATCCTCTGATGTTTCTTGTGCAACCGGAGAAGGTGAAAGTGAAGGATTGGGTATTTGGCAAAAGTAGCCCGTCGAGACGGAGAGTATGCCATGGTGTTCAACGCGAATAGTATTGCCAAATAGCTCGCCAAATTCACGAGCTTGTCTGGAGTTCCTACGGATGATAGTGACCGTGTCGGTAGGACCAATACTGGATTTCAGGTGGTGGGTGACGAGAGAACCTATGGCACCAAGTCCTACGGTGTGGAACCGCATTTTGCTGAGTAGATAGGCATGTCTAAGTAAACTCTTTCATTCCAGCACATCAAGGGAACAAGGTGACCTTACGAAAGTGGCTTGGACGTCGTATATGTCCTTCGTCGCGTCGGAGAGGAAATTTTCGAAAATTCACGTGACTATGTCGTCATTAACGCGTTCAATCACCCATTTCGAATGTTGCCCTAAACCAAACTCAACTATCCACATTCGCATGATGGGTTGAGAAGACGATACGGGAGAATTCCAAGAACTTTATCATTGCAGCCGTGGTGCTCGTATTACTGGTGATTTGACAGCACTCCACATAGAATGAGAGAAGTTGGTACAGATCCGAGGGTCATCCGATGCCAGGGTGATGCAATCGATAAGGAAATGGCCATGGGCTCAATCGCGGGCCGTAGCGTGGGGGCATTATTCTCTATAAAAGTCCACAACGGGTGCATTCGATTTCACATCTCTATCTTCTCTATTACCACCATCATGTCGACCGTCGTATTAAAGAGAACGAACCAGAAGGTACTCTATACCTCCTCCGCTTTCACGCTTGAGATGCTGATCAGCTATTAGATGCCTCTGGTTGGGTAAGTCACTCTTCACTTACCCGTGTATTGAACATTTCTAATCCGTACTAGCCTCGGCCTCTGGAAGGTACGCTGCGTCGTGAAGCTTCTAGTCAATGGCCTAACCTCCCTTTGCTTGCCAGATACCCAAGGATTCGTGTGCGGACGTGAGCATGTCACGTTTACGGCTCGCGACGGAAAGTGACCCTGCTTTGTAGACCGTATACAACGCCATCAAAGCTGGATACCGTCTATTTGATGGTGCTGGAGACTACGGCAACGAGAAAGAGTCCGGCGAGGGTGTTCGCAGGGCCATTGCAGACGGGCTTGTCAAGCGAGAAGATCTTTGTGTGTCTTAATTGTTATCCTTCGTCGTCTGTAGCTGAGACTCTTTCTAGTTATCACTTCAAAGGTCAGCGAGTTTTCAGAAAATGATTGTCTTAGGTGAACGTATACGATCGTTAGCTCTGGAACACCTTCCACGCCAAGGAACATGTGAGTGTATCAGATATTGGTATTGTATACATTGGGTGGTCTTAATAAATCTCGCGATTTAGGTCCATTCCCTTGCTAAAAAGCAACTTGAGCTGTGGGGAATTGATTACTTTGATCTCTTCCTCATCCATTTCCCGGTCTCTCTTGAGTATGTTGACCCCAACCACCGCTACCCTCCTGAATGGTGGGGCGATGACGGCAAAGTTCATCTCGGTAGGCCCATCGTGCGTATGTGCCGTCTTGTTTTGCTAATCAAAGATGAACAGCGAACACGACTATTCAGGAAACTTGGACTGCTATGGAGGAACTAGTCGATGCTGGTCTTGCAAAGAATATTGGTATTAGGTGAATGTTCAGCATGATGCGTGTTTGTTTGCGCTGAGACATCTCTCAAGCAACTTCCAGTCGTCTTTGATCCTGGACCTCTTGAGATACGCTCGATACGAACCCCAGGTTCTTCAGGTTGAATTGCACCCCTACCTCAACCAACAACCACTTGTTGATTTCTGCAAAGCATGGGGAATTGCGGTTACTGCCTACTCTTCGTTTGGACCTCAAGGATACATCGAGATAGGCATGGATAAGTCTGCACCCAGCCTCTTTACTACCGACGCAGTCCAACAAGCAGCTGCTGCAACCAAGAAGAGTCAGTCGCGTCAACACACACTTCCCTGTCTGCAGAAATAACTCATTTCTTGATGTCAGCGCCGGGACAGGTTCTCCTTCGATGGTCCACGCAACGTGGCATCGCGATCATTCCCAAGAGCACCACCTACGACCGCCTCATTGAGAACCTGGGAAATCTTGAATTCAACTTGTCTGAACAGCAACTCAAGAGCATTAGCGATCTCAACCTTAACTTGAGGGTGTGTTTCTAATTATGTCAACATTTTGTTGACCCGTTCACATTTCCTTCTAGTTAAACGACCCCATTCTCATCGACCCTCGTCTCTCTATCTTTGCATAAATGACAGATCGTAAAGAAGTAAACGTGGCGTGTATTCTAGCAAAGTACAAATGAATCAGATGAAATATTGCAAGTGGTTCTCGAGTGTTCTGCGCAGCATGGAATGCTGTGCTTGCGGGACCGATGGAGCTTGCGCAGCGTGATTGGGTAAGCGGAGTTTGAAATCGACGAAATATATAAACGCGGACCGGCGATGGCTACTCTTCATTATCACGTCCATCTCAAGATGGCCATTCAGTTCAAACTTCGAGACGAGCGTAGCGGTCAGACGCGTCGCATTTCTTTCCCCCACCAGCCCATTTGGGGGACTCTTGCGAGCAAGATTAATACACTTTACGACATACCCCTCGATAAGATTGCCGTTACCTACATTGACGCCGACGACGACAAAGTCACCCTCAGTACTCAGGATGAGCTCCAGGAATTCTTCCAGGCTACGCACAAGTCCGGAGAAGTTGTAATGTTTACGGTGCAGGATACCAGGATGTCCAGGGCTGAACTCGATGACAAGTCTTTGCCCGAGACCCCGCGCCCTGGACCTACCAGTCATCGTGACACCTTTGGAGGTGACCCCAATCTACCCTTCCATGTTGATGACGATTGGCAGAACATCCGTGTCCCCAACTTCACCAATATGTTTATGCCTCCCGACCTGGAGGAACATGGATTTGTCGAGTCAGTTCCCGACAGTCATGCCGACTCCTCTTCGGATGGCGATAGCATGGCCCCGCGTCCTCTTGACAAGGGAAAGGGAAAGGCTCTTGATATATCTTCGTCTGTTTCCACCGATAGCATTCCGCCTCCATTCCACCCCTTCAGCACTGATAAAGTCCCTCTGCCTCCCTTGAGTGCCCACTCCACCCCTTGTTTCTCAAACATCATCCCTTCTCCTCCCAAGAGCGACAAGCCCTCCTCGGTTGCTCCGGCCATTGGTAATCAGAGCACTCCCAAAGGGGGTGTTTCACAGGGCGTGAGTGTCTTCGCCGAGTCTGAAGCGCTCAAAGCCAGTAATGAGTCGGTCGCCGGCGCTATCGAGACACTGACGGCCGAAGATGATGATCCACCTCTTGCACCTCTTTCTGACGCCCGTCCTACCCCTTCTCTCACTCAAGACATCGCATCGCTCATTGACGCCTTCTCCGGTGCCTTTGCAGCTCATCCAGAGCTGTCCGAGGGCTTCAGGAACCTCGTCAGGAATGCAGCTAATGGCAGTTACTGGACTGCGCATCGTGAAGCTCTGCACCAAGCCGCCACTGAATATACTCAAGTGGCTCAGACGGAACTGAAGAGGGCTGAAGAGGAAGCTGCTAGTAGGGTTTCCTATGCTGTTGCTCATCTAGCTCGCACTGTTGCTCAAGCCGCGGGTGCCCCCGTGGATCCTCCAGCTACTGGGTCTAGTGAACGAACTCCCGCGGGAGGAGCGCCAGCGTCTTCCCCCAGTGCTACTTGGTTCCCCCCATTCCATCCTTCTCCTGGTGGTCGTGGTCGCGGAGGTCACCGCGGCGGCGGGCCCCGCCGTGGTGGTAGCCCGCCTTTTGGACATCATGGATGGGCCCCGCCATTCGGTCCGCCTCCAGGTGCTCGTCGGACCGGACCACCCCTCCCTGGTTCATTCCCTCCTCCCATGGGACGCGGTGACCCTCCTGGACCTCCTCCCCATCATGTATTTCCTGGTCACGGATTCCCACCCCCACCACCTCCTCCTGATCACGGATTCCCGCCCCCGCCCGATCACGATTTCCCTCGCCCGCTACCACCTCATTGGTCATGGAGGTCTCCTCCCCCGCCCCCGCCCGCTGCCGATATCGAACCCCCCAAGTCAACTCCCCAGGAACTTAGGGCGCAAGTTGAAGCCGCCAAGCTCTTGTACAAGGCCGAGAAGGAAAGGTATCGTCGGGATCGTGCAGAACGACAGAGAGCGAAGATGTGGAGCCACCCTCTTGCTCCACCTCCACCACCACCTCCTGAAATGTGTGTACCTTTTTTCCGGCGTCCTCAGCCTTTAGCTCATCATGCATTCAGGTCTATGGAGGACAGCATTGTCCCAAAGACAGAGGAAGCTGTGCCCATTACTCCTCCCGCGCTGCCTTCTGCTAGTGTACTCACTCCCTCTACTCCCCACCTTGTGAGCCAAGCGCGTGGGCGCTATCCTCAGCTCGAGATGACAGGTGTTCCGCGTCGCGCCAATACTTATCACGGACATACCGTTTCCCTCAGTCCCGCTGATAGGGCCGTGGGACGGATTGTCAAAAAACTTGGCGACATGGGATTTACGGAGAAGGGACATCCTGACATGGCTTCCACGATTCGCTCCCAAGTTCCCCCCGATGGTGAGGTGACTAAGGAGGTCGAGGACAACATCGTTACTACGTTTATCGAAGAGCTGGACGTTGGACTCCAGACTCCACCGAAGCCCTCCGGCTCCAAGGCTGTTCCTGGAGCTTGGGATTAAGCCTAAGGATATGTGGTTTGGTTGTACGAGTATATTGGTCTTTGCTGGATATATGAAGGTTGAATTCAAGAATCAGAATCAATACAAGGTAAGTCGAAAGGTGTATAGGAAAATATTGTACACTCTATCGTGTAATATATGATGTGTTTAACACCAGCACGACCAAAAATGCGAGGTCCAGCCGAAACGGAAGCTAAGTCCAATGTGGGCTGTGAGACTCCGACACATGCATTGAAACGTTGCCTCTTAAGTTGTCGGTAATGTCACGAATACAACCAACTGAGATTTGAGGCTGGTGTCGGGTAGACCGGATTATTCTACGTGACAGTTACTCCTGCCTTTCCCAAAACCTGACCCGTCACGTTAAGTTTACACAACGGACCCAGATGACGCCATGCTTTTCTCAGCAAACGCAAGGTACAATTAAGGCAACCCTTGAAACATGTTGGCCGACACCTCCCGACGTAGCCCGACATGTCGATCTATCGTCGATCCGGAACCGCCGATCGGGTGGCGTATGCGGTGAACTAGAGTGAACCAGAGTGAACCACCAAATCCTGAAAGATAATTGAAGGGTACGCAGATGCACAGCTACATATCTTGTTTATATTCCCTGTGCCAAATTTAAAAGGTGGTGGATGGGGCCGTGTCCCGGTACTCAAATATAGCTAAATACTATCTCTTATCCTCGAGTCCAAGTTCTAACCGTGAAACACGCTTTAGCGCCTCCAAGGTTTCGGTCTTCCGCGCCCTACCGGGCGCTCCTCCGCAGTCGAACCTAGCCAGAAATATGAACCAACTAAGATAAAATTGGTTCGGCCAAATGTCGCCGTTTGTGGATACTTGCTGTGGGTAGATGACCTCGGATATGATACGCCGGTAACCTTAATTAAATGCACATTGAAATAGCTTGAATTTCATGTATAGCCTGCGTGCATGACACAAGTTTGGAAATACAGCTTTCGATCTCACAACACCTCTCAAAAGTACATGTCGAATTGAATTGTAGGTTTAGGTAATTTGACTAATAGCAGTCCGATAATGATAATATGCAAATAATAATAGTGTCACACGTCCAAGAATTCGTCCGTGCTCCGTAGTAAATTGTCCCAAAACTTGTCGACAGTCTCCTTCTCAAAGCCGTTCTCGTCGTACCCTAAGCTGATCCAAAGCTTGCCAACAAAAGTGTATCCAAATAAGAGCATTCCTCCAGCGCGTTGACGAGATCCCGTGGTCAATGTATGCAGCTTCACGTCCTCAAAATTCGCATGCTTGTAGATTCCATCAAGGTTCCCAAGTAAAGACAGCCCAATCAGCGCAGCAGAAGGCGCGCGGGGGGGTCCTTGTACTGCTGGTTTCGGTGGTGGGGGCGCCCAAACACCTCGCGCCTTCTCATCGTCCTCCTTTCCCCAGGCTCGTGCCCGAACACCTCGCTCACGAGCCATCTCGCGGCTTCGGGAAATGAGCATGGGGCTTTTAGCGGCCTCGGTGCTCTGTTCCTTCGCTGAACGAGCGCGGTGCCAGAAGGTTCTAGACAAGTCGCCGGTCTTGGGGAAGAAGGAAGGAAGAACAACATTGAAGTACCCAATGGCAAGGTACCAATATGAGTCGTTTAGCGCTTTGTTGGCATTGAGGTTGGGACGAAGATTGAGAGCAGAGTACATCATCCTGAGGAATTCATCTAAGTTCGGTGAATGGTCAAAGAATATTGAATACGCTTACGAGGGAACTTCCCACTTCGAATCCGTGGTTCTCGCCCATGCAATGTTGCAAAGAGCGAAGTATGCACTAGATATTGAAACCCCGTGCGATTTACACGTCTTCAGCATTTTCTTCGTCCTTTCTGCATCAATGGAGATGGTTGGGACAATAGTCCGCCGAGGCTGGCCAGACCTACGAGGGAACGAGTGCCCGCCCTTAATCAATCGACGTGAGGTAGCAAACCAGGTTTTGAGCTGAAAACACCTACAATTAATTTGTCCTGGCACCGTTGGAAATCAACCCGACAAGCTGCACGGTAAAAATGTCCGGTGGGCGCCGCGGGAAGCCTATCCTCCAGGGACGAAGGTAGAGCATATTCCTAAAATATGACTTCGATCAGAAGGAACTGAAAGGTTGAGCCAAGCTAGGCACACTGACATCATCAGCCTTATTGCACCGGGTCTCCCACTCGGTTCTCAGGATCCCCATGAGTTCATGTTCGTCCTTTGAGCTTCCTAGGGTACTGAAGAAGTCGTTGGCGAACTGATGTAGGGCCATGCCGTCACCCAGGAAATGGGTTGCGCAGATGAGTATGTCATGATTCATGCTTGGGTTTGTGTCATGAGGTGCCGTAGCGGATGGAACGGGTGTAGACGGGGGACTGGGAAGCGAGGAACCCTCATCAGCGGAGGATATGATCAGATAGGACAGACGATCCGTGGACAGTGTACGAGGGCCGTTCAAGTAGGAATCAATCAATTCTAAGGGGAAAAGTAGTAAGCCTCCAGGCGATCATCGAATGGGGAGGATGAACAAGAAACCTACCATCTTTAACTACGCTACGGGATTCTAAGTTGCGATCTGCGTCATTGAGAGCTTCCTCAACTGATGTCGGGGCAGTGTACCTGGATGTGACTTGGTTGAGCTTTTTGACATAAGGTACAGGATGGGAAACATACACAAATCGAATATCTTTGTAGTCGTGCATCTGTACCTTTGAGGCGAGGAGAGGGTGTCTGACACGAAGAATTGCCCAGACTAGTCTCACCCTCGAACGGAGGACATAACGAGCGGGTGCATTGAAACCCAAGTGCAGATACCTAGTCAAGGATAGCGTCAGCAATCCATCTGAAGACCTGACTTCCGAACGAACATGTCGTTGACACCGCTCTCGCGTGAGGGAAGAAAGTACGACACCTCGGTGTCTCCCATTCGGCGCTCATAGTGACATGCAGGTCGGGATGCTTGCACAGGCAGATACCCTTGGTCGGAATGCGCAGATACATCTGACAGAGCTGGGGAAGGGAGATGTTCGGTGAAGGTCGCCATGAGGATTTCGTCAAGGGGAATGAGTACGAATACCTTATGCAGGAAACGGGGAAGCGAGACCGCGAAGTGCTAATACAGACGAATGACTTTGTGAGGGTGCGGTGCTATATTTATGCATAGCACCCGGATTGAAGATGGGCATTGATCGACCGTGTCTCTGTAGGCAATTGAACGGTTCATCATTCAATAGGCAATTGGGCGGTGCATCATATAATATGGAACCGCCGGTGGGATCGAAGTGAAGATCAATCGCATGTCGGTACCAGTCTGATCCAGGCAAACGACGTTCACACGAGGAACCGGTTCATATTGGTACTGCATGAGGCACATTATCCCGTAATATTTCATCTTCATGATACTCTAGCCTGGGGCCACAAATATGAATACTAGCCTTTTCAGCTTGACAGTGAAGACTTACGAATCATTGCCAAACGGAGTACCATGGCCTAATTTTATTAAGGTCATACGATACCGTGTATAAGTTCTAGAAAGGATACCGCGAAGAGCTCGCAGCAACTGAGTGATCGGAACAGCACTCAGCTGCCGGTTGAAAGATCGTAGTTGTGACAATGCTTAGTCAGCTACGACTTGCGACTAGCTGCACGATCAGAAACCCTAATCGGGAAGCGGAAGCATCGGTACTTCCGATCTGGCGTCAGAAAACATACCAGCCTTTTAAGACAACCCATGATTTGTCTATCTTTTCAATACACATGTTTCGCCTTTGTAAGTCAATTCAGCTAGCGCCTTCTTCAAGGACTTTGGACGGCCTCTGAGCTGAAACTGTTCGTGGGAGTGAATTTGAAGTAGGGTGCTTGTAACGGAAGTTTAGGTCATAAATTATATACAATTCGCCACACACGATGCCCGGAACTGTCATCCTCACTATAAGTCCCAGTGAACTCAAAGTTGTGAACTTGGGGATTCGTTGACGCACATTTGCCAATTGGGATTTGCGCTCGTCCTATCTGATGCCCCGAGAAACCTCCCTGATCACAAGTAAAAAGTTCGGATATACTTGCCTGCGTTACTTGCTATATACAATGTCCATCGGAGAAACCTAGCACAACAGTTCATCCGTCTATGAAGAGGACGCTTTTTCCTCCTTCTCAGGTACTTGCCACAGTACAACGTTCTCTCCGTCATCCTTCGGCGCTCTATCCCCGCGTTCCAGCGTCTCTAGATCAACATCTTGACGCTGAGACTGTGTCGGCGGTGCCTGCCGTAGTGCCGATTCACTTGATTTAACCCATGTATAGAACCTATTCAAAAGTGAGAACTCGGGGGATGGGAAGACGCGTTGACGATATCACATACATGGTTCCGCCGAGGATGACGAGAATGGATGAGGCACGGTTGCTAGAGTACGGTATCACTGTTAAAGATGTCAAGGTCCATCAGAGAAATATATCGCGTACACAGTGAGAAGGTCATTAAAGATCCAGACTCCAAGGAGCGTTTGCAGTACGGAACGAGCGGCCTGCATTTGCATCAGAATTCATTTGTGTAGCAATATCCGAATACCCGACTGAACTCACACTTGAGAACATATGGGTGATGGGGCTCGTAACTTTGATGCTGAGCAGGCCAGCGACACAGAGCAAGAACCCGAAGAGACCTGTTACCACACACCCCCACATAAACACATATCCGGTCCACTCGCTGCTTTGCATTAGCTCTTGAAGGCGCCATGGCTCGCCGTTTATGACGACGAATGGGAACAACATGACTGCCGACCCTGCATTCGTCCACCAGGCAAGTTCGATAGTGGAATTATTGCAATGAGGTAAGGAACTCTTGATAAGGACTGCATGGAACGCGATGAACAGGGAGGAAAGGAAGCCGTAAAAGAGGGAGATCAGGGACGGAGCAGCCATTACAGGAACGGACTTGGAGGGGGCAATACCCAGAAAGAAGCCACAGGTCACGATCACGGCAGCCGTGATGACTTTCCTTGATGGAGTTGAGCGAGTGTTTACTGATGAAACGAGAATAGTCAAAGGAAGTTGAAGTCCCCGTGCAATCTACATTGACAGTTAGCTTCTGACAAGACATATGACATAGAGATATTCGAGTTTTACCTGGAAAAAAGACGCCTCTACATCTCGCAAGCACAAGGTGTTGAAGACAAGACCGATGATGTTTATGGAGACAACTGGAATCAGCTTTTTGGCAACGATTGGGTCAAGCTTTGGTAATTGGATCTTGGTGGATACTAGGGCAGAAACGTGGAGTAACGCGACTGCAATGAGCAGCTGGATGAACAGGAAGAGTAGAGGCAAATCTGGTGAGCTATTCAATACAGCCTTGTTACTATCGAAATCGTTTCAATTTTGAGTGTCGGGGACAATATGCCATCAAGGACATACACGAAGACCATCTAGAACACAATACAATTCAGTAGTTGTGGTTCGAGAGCACTAATAAGACATACCACTAGAGCTGCGAACATGTAAAAGCCGACGACGGCGGCAACCTTGAGGCTGCTGGCATTAGGAAGGGAGGCCATGGCTGAGAGGAGCGCACTGCGAGACGACTTGATGGCGAACAGACTTTATGTCAGAAGACGGCGGCAAGATGCCGAGACTGGGGCTCTCTGAGATGAGATCTTGGATCTCGATCGCCCTGATGTACCTCGGCGACAATCCAGTCAAGCGAACTGCTCACGGAATGTCACAAGAATGGTTCACCATGCGAGTCGTGCGAGTTACGATGCCTTTACTTAGCTTCCTTTTATTACCCCTCCCCCATGATCCTATCATACTCCTCGTCCCCTCTCCTCCTATGAACGCCAAATATTCCCGTGCCCGTTCAGAGTCCCCCGTCTCAGATGACTCCCTCGACGTCGTGTACCGTCCTGGCCTCAAGTCCCGCCGGCGCACCTACATTACTGCCGCCGTTTTGCTAACATTCCTTTCCTTGATGGCTCTTGTTTCCTTTTCATTCTGGACGGCGTCTCCCACCGCCAGTCGAGCCGCAGAACCCAGCCACGAGGATTCCTCAGATTTGGGCGCAGTGAAACATGATATGCTCGATCCTTCGAATTATGTGCTAGGAGCACCCACTGAGCACTTCAAAGGTGAGTCCACTTTGTCCTCAGCGTCACGACGGCATTAATGTTGTCCAGATAACCTTCGCCCCGACGTGCAGTACATAACATCTTGGATCTCTGCGGGTTGGAGTGAGTTATTTCGTTGACGAGCCGAGATGGACGACTGACGGCTAACACCCTACATAGCAAACGACGTGATGACTTACGTTCGTCAATCCTTGCCAAGTACCCATCAATATAGACTGACCTTTTTTCAGGTTAATTTGATCTATCTGGGAATGATCACCGACCGAGTACCAGTCATTCCAATGTTTACGCCTTCGCATATTGGTGGCTCCGTGCCCCCCATTGCTTTCGGTGATGTCTTTGATGTTCCGCGCCTTCGGAAAGCTCTAAACAAGCCGATCATCGAGTGGCGGGACGTCAAAGATCCGGCCAGTAACCAACTCGACAATTTAGGCTGCTGGAATGTTTGGGAATCTTCGCAGTATTACGAAGCACATCCGCGTGGAAGTCCCGTTCTATACCATCTTGGGTTGGGTATGCAGAAACCCTGCTGTTAACGCACACATACTGACCACAATCCAGATGTTTCGTATACCAAAATGCCCGGCTGGATCAAGCTGTATCAAGACTATGAACACGACTATTCCACGACGTTTTGGGCATTAGCGAGATTCGCATACCCGGAAACTAGAAATGCCAACCTTGTGACGCCACTACCCTCGCCTGCCACGAATGTCTCGCTGCCACCTGATGAGCAGATGCTTTGTTACGACTATTTATATTACGTCTGTGCACAACAGGTGAGTAAAAATACCGTCAAAAAAATAGCGCCAAGCCAAGAATTACCATAGCCAAACGAGTTCGAAGCCGACTTCAGCCCTGCATGGCGCTTCGTCGCGCAGTATATGCATTGGGTTCCTTCACTAGAGCGGCTGGCGAACGTGTATATAAATCGGGCCCTCGGTTATGAAGACGACGAACCTACTCCTCCGGTATGATCTCTCCCGACTAAAACTCTGCTGACTGGCTAACGCCTAGACAGTACATCGGCGTCCACGTCCGCCATTATGACTTTGATCGCTATTGTGTGGACATGCCACTAACAGATTGTTTTGCATCTATTCCTGTCATTGCTCGACGGGTACAGGAAGTCAAAGACGAATTGTTGGCAACAAAAGGGCTGGACATCAAACATGTCGTGATGACAAGTGATGAAAGGAACGCGAGTTGGTGGCAAGAGGTTGCGGAGCAGGGTTGGTTCGCTCCAGATCATTCTCGCACGAAGGAACTACTTGGAGATTGGTAAGTGCATTTGACTGATGTACTCGTTCGTACGTTGACATGCTCACGATAGGTACCCTGTCCTCATTGATGCGGCTATACAATCTGGCGGAGCAGGGTTCGTTGGCACGGACAGGTCAACAATGTCACTCCTCGCTCGTCGACGAGTCGAAACATGGCAAAATGGTGTTACGAGAACTGTAAGGTGGGGGCTTCCTGGCGCGGATGACCACTAGGGACTAACGGACTAATATTATTTTCAATCATTTGGCATGGACTGGACACTTTGTACATCGTTTACTGGTATCTGCATCAATGTAAATTATTTTAATCTATTGAATAATGTACGAACGTTTAGAATCATTTGCTTCGGCGCCCTTCTGAAGAATCATTCGATTTCTGGTCAAATGGTGATGATGGTTGAGGCGACGTTGCGTCCTTCGGCAAGCCTCGTGGGTCAAACGTAATCAATATAATTTATGTGGCCGGCCCGACAGCCCGCTCTCGACGATACACGAACGAACAGTGTCAACTAGATATTGATTAGCTTGACTGCCACCAGTTCCTAAAGTCCGACACGACACTCGGAGATGCCTTGACCTCGGTTCCTACAAATTGTTTAGGTCCCAGCTTATCCACGAATCATTGACGACTCACATGGCCAGCAAGCTGGGACACTTACCCTGGTTATGTGGGGAGACGTATTGCGTTCTGCGCGAGACCGACTCCTTGTTCTTCGTTGCGGTGTCTATGCGGCTACTGGTTTATCTCTGGTGTCCTTCCATTGAAGGGACAAGGGAGTTTGAGGACCTCAAGATGTGTGGAGTCATGCACGTCCACACCTTGACGATCCTACGACTTTGCTCCGACCACGATGGCACACTTCGAAGTTTTTCAATTTGAAGTACAATTGAAGTATCTTCTCCTGCGTCGAAAAGTGGACATTGGATGGCATTGCACCAAGATCTCGACGAGGTAGAAGAGCGGCTTGTCAATTGTTACCAGAAATTTTTTAACTTTCCCAAAGGCCTCTCTCTCCGTTTATCGCCACCACGAACTCTTGACTAATTTATCTTCTTTTTTCATTGTCACTTTTATTGCCAGACTGACGGCTGGAAATTTTCATGCCCAGAGCGGCGGGACCGACATCGCTTATTCCAAATGGGAAAAAAAAAGTCAAACTCCCTATCACCACTATTCACTGCTCAAAGCTGGTTCTTCTCCTTCTCGTCGATCTCGCACCCTGCATGAACCAAGTCATTACACGTATGATTACAAGAGACAGAGGTGGGCCGCACTGAAAGATAAAAAAGTCTGGCCATGGTCTTTCGAAGTTGTAAGCAATCGCGTGGTTGCATGTACACATTGCATTTTGATAATGGTCTTATATCAGAATGGTTCTGTACTGCTGGATAGGCTCGAATCGATCTATGTATACGTTCCACACGCTCGCCGTGTCCTAGCCGCGTCCCAGGGGGATGGTGCGTGGCGTTCTCTCCGGAGAGTGCGGTTACGGTTTCACAGGACAATTCAATCCGTTCCTGCTTTCGTACTTCCAAGTAGGGCGTCTCGCTTAACATGAAACTCGAGATTCTAGTCTATTATGGGCTATCAGCAACAGAAGAAGCGACCGTGGCACGCTGGAGGTTGGTGATATCGCTGTTTTATCGTGTGCATTCATCATTGTGGGAAGAAACATTACGTCTTTGCTCATCAAGGAGCTTTTGTGCTCGATTATTATCGTCATTTTCGTTCTAGTCACCCGCTTTAAGTTTGAGCGCCGATACTTTCATAAGTTCACGGTCACGGTCACGGGGCTGTTAAGAAATGCAACTTCCGTTATAGAATCTGGGTTACATACAAACGATATCGTGATATCGTCGAGATCCTCGTTTTCGTCAAGCATGCGTCTTTTATGACACCGCTAAACACAAAGTGTCTCGCAGATAAGGAAACCGTTCAACGCGATATTCTGGTAGAAGTTATTTCTCAGACAATGATGTGCGCCTTCAATACTCTCATAACTTTCTTGTCACTCCTGCATGCAAAATTTGAGATCAAATTCTGATCAAGGCATTTGACTACAGCAAAATGAGTCGGGATTCCCTTCAATGGTAAAGCCGACGCATTTTGCTGTGCCAAAAGCCTGGGTCAAAATGTCATAGGTATTCCAATTGTTTCCTTTGCATTTTGACCAGCGCGAATTAGTCGCTTGCCAGGAGTATATTTTAGAAGCCCAGACTCTCATATATACATGTGCTGCAGTGGCTGTAGCGTATGAAACAGTTAGAATGAAGAAAAGAAAGGTTCGGATTCAAGGCACTCTGCATTCTGAAAGAGGCTAAAAGTTCAACCCTGGCCTCTTCAGGTACTTGATAGTGGTCTCGTAGTACGGACACTGGTCCATTTCTTTCTCAGGGACATGGGTGAGAATAACAAAATTCTCCTCCTCCTGACTTTTCTTTTTTGGTCATGTCCGTATTGTCCGGTCCGGGGGTTGTGAGATGCATTAGTATTCACCCATGCTTAATGGCGCCAAAATTTTGCAGACCTTAGCTCGACTGCCATCTCTATGTTTAGCACTACATAAGTTAAAATAGGTACAATTACAAGGACCAATCACAAATCTGGTAGTTCGCGCTGTATCAAACGAGTCCAGGTACTCTCCTTCCACCAATCATCCATGCTGTCAATCCGGTCCCAAAGGGTTTCTTCATCCACTCCGTATATTTCATATTTCCCCCCATCAAGTCTCTGACCTTCCCGCGTGGCTACATCAATGGCAGCTTTGTTTTCTCCCCTGTCGAGAAGAGGATGGGGTTAATCGCATGTTTAGCTAATAGGAAAAGAGTTATACTTGAGAAGTTCCAAAAGTTCCTTTTTGTCAGGAAAGAATAATCTCGGTTCAAGGACAGCGAGAATGCCTAAGGCGGCCCGATACAGGAACGAGTCTCCCTCAAGGATAAGCACGTCCCATACGCGAGCGCAAGATTCAAATGGTAGGTGGTCGAGAAACAGCGGTATAAGCCAGTCGGGGAGATACGATGCAGGAGATATTTGATGTTGTTTAAAGTTAAAGTAGACTTGAAATCCACGAATTTGTCAGTTTATGCTATCGTGTAAGTTGGAGAATGGAAGCATCATACTTTTCGGCATTCCGTCCGCGAGTAAGGTATCGAATATTCTGCGTTGCGACGTCAGAGGCGTAAAACGCGGGAACATATGCAACTATATACCTATAATAAGCCTCGACCTGGTTCAACTGTTAGCACGAATGGTTCACCGTGGTGTAGCAACTACTCACATCCTCTCTGGCGCCGTCTCCCCCGAAAAAGCTTCGCATACAATGGCGCTCTAATAGGTTACGCATGACCACGAAGGCCTGCGGGAGAGGTACGTTGATCAACAGCATCGCAGCGATTCTCGCCGCACCTAGGGTATATCCCAATCCTTCATCTGTTCGCGAGACTACCCAGGCAAAAAGCATATCTTTCAAATCAGCGTACATAGGCCCCTTTTCGTGATGGAAAATATGAAGCGCGGGAAGCGTAGTGGAAATATCTTTTTCTATGAGCTCGAGAGTTGCCTGAGGAAACGTCCCACTCGTGAGAGCCCTTTTGGCGCGCGATAGGCATACGCGATAATTATCTATTTTACATGTGCAATTCGTCAGAGAGACGTAATCGTCAATTGTGAAATTTAGGTAGATCACCTTTATTTAATGCCAAGGGGTTGCCAACGGCGCGTTCCCACATGGACGCGCGTAGTTTTGAAGGTATGCCTTGCCACCACATCCTTCGAAGAGCAGGATTCTTGTTGACAACTCGCCAATCTGGTATGATATCTCTTTCCCACAGATGTATAGACTCATCTATCTTCCTTTCGCGAACATTCCGACGTTCTTCAAGAGCCTTTCTACGCTTCTCAGCTAACAGAAGTCATTAAAATGATGC
Source organism: Desarmillaria ectypa (assembly GCA_030407005.1). NCBI lineage: Eukaryota > Fungi > Basidiomycota > Agaricomycetes > Agaricales > Physalacriaceae > Desarmillaria > Desarmillaria ectypa. The sequence continues at coordinate 2,348,913 of JAUDYN010000003.1, read as the reverse complement.
GATACATCGATGGTATTTCCCTACCTGCAGCGCGACTCTGCTTCATCATAGACTGCCAATCTGACATATGCTTTTTATCTTCCTGGCGGCTTTTTGGGGGCAAAAACGAAGGCCTGGTCTTGCTCATAACCTTTTCCAATATGCTAGGTCCGGCGGACCGAGTCTGTCTATGGCCATTGGATGTTTGAGGCAGTGCAATGTGGGAAGATTGAGTATCAGGCAACGACGACGACGCTTCAACGGCACCGGGTGTGGAAACAGGTGATGATGAGGTGGATGTTGAGAGTGCACTGCTTTGCTCCGGCACTGATACAGGCAGCGACTGCGCAGAGGCGGCGAAATGAGGAGGCGACTTGTCAGAAGAAGGTCGGGGAGATTGTAAATCGCAATGAAGCATTTGAATTTCAGTAGAAGCGCGAGAGTGAGTAGAGTCGATGGAAAGCGTCACTCTATGAGAGGGAGGCTGGGACACGTCTATCTGGACATTTGGATAGGTTGAAGTCTCTTCTTCAGTCGCCACCTCTTCTTGTTCAGGTGCTTCTTCATGCCCTTCACCGTCGTTGTTGACCTCGGCACCAGAGGTAGAACGTGACAGAGATATTGATACAAACTGAGGAGAGCTATCCTGAGAGATCGAGGGAGACGTGGATGGAACTGAAGGGGCGCCGCCGCCATCCATATCAAGAGTAGATACGGGCGCATCGTATGCATGGAAGAATCCATTTGATGTATTCTGTGGTTTTCCGTCCTCGTGCTCGATGAAATCTCCATTAGACTTGGTTCGGACCATTTCCTCCCTGATTACATCTGGGGAGAATTCGAAGGCAACGTCATCGCCGTCGGAGAAGGCATCGTCAAAGTCAAAGGCTGGAACATTGAGGACGGCAGGGTGGTTTGTATCGTCCATCCCGTATGTGTTGCAGCGGCAGAGTAGTACGTTCACGACATAGGGCCGGGAGCGAGCACAGCCACGGGGCTTCGGAATTGATGACCGGATATTCCGGGAATGTGACACAATGTGACAAGCGCGTTTTGCCAAGACTCTGCACCAAGTGAGCTTTCTCTTTCCGTCCTCCGTGCGCTGAAGATCTTTTAGCTATGATTGCAGAAGTATTTCTTATCCTTGCAGGACACCAGTCTTCCTTGTTTCCCACCGACCACAAACTACACTCAGCTTTTCTCCCTCTTCTTCACCCAGGCGAGCAACAATGCCTCGAATCCCTGGGCCAAACCTCATTTCGGTACCGAGAACTGAAGAAATCATGCATTACTCTTTCTCAGTCGCAATCGCGTTACATATGTGCGCTTTGTGCGACACTTAGTCGCATACTCAAAGACGAGTACGAGGCTCTTGTGATCTCCACAGAAGAAAAGGTCCTCAAGCGTGATGCAAATCTAGTAGCAAGTGGATCATTTGTACCATTATCCTCCGTTCGTGCTATTTTTTCCGAATGGGACGCGCCTTTCACTGCCTTGCTTTCATTGATGGATGAAATCGAGGCAGTACCCCACTGGAAACCCGGACCCCTCATCGATCTACTCCTAAAGCGATCAAAGACAGGAGTTAGTAGGATAGCAAGTATTCTGTCTCGACTGTCTCTTGCAGTTCAAAGTGTTTGGAGAACACAACTCACCGCGTTCATTGTCCATGGATCCCTCGCTACCGTCGGTCCTCTCGCATCAGAATCCTATGTTCTCCTCGACGGAAGCGTGCCGGCATGCGTTTCGCTCCAGTCACGAGAGTCCATCGCATATGTCGGACGCGCCATAGCGACTGTGAAAGCCGCCAAGTGGCAGAAGCAACTCCCTCGAAACTTGGCACAAGAGCATACCTCTCTTCTTGAACAAGTCTTTCCGGAAGATCGCCATGCATTCGATAATGTTATAGCGCGAATTAGGACCAATGTTAGCGAGTGGTTGTGGCTGAACGTCCTGACCCATAAAGACGTCGATGATGCCGTCGATTCTTTGTGCGATCCTTCCTTCTATTCTGGTTCATATCATTTAACATACAATTGACCAACAGAGCAAATTATTTCCTCTTACGCAACGGAGAATTCAGTTTATCCCTCATACGAGAGATTGAGCGTATGAAAATTTCTCGACTAACCATGCATTCGGGCTCGGCAATGATTCGCGAACAAGATCTGAACCTTGCATTATTACGGGCATCACTTGGAACAACCGCCCAACACGACCCTTCCCTTTCTCGCCTCCGATTCTCCATGCCTGCCGGTCCTCTTCGACCCCTTCTACCTTCACTAGCAGCTACTGTCATCCTTACGCCAGCCCCGTCTTCACCATCGACTACACATACTTTCCCTGGACCCGTAGACCCTACTCTCTTCAATTCCAGCCTGCTAGGCACGCCTCTTGATCTCACTTACATTGTATCTTGGCCGCTAGACTTATTTCTTCATGCATCCGATCTTGCTGCATATGGGACCCTTTTTGCTTATTTGTCTTCTCTAAGGAAGACCCATACCCGGATACACTCGTGCTGGACCTCTCTATCAAACTCCCAACGTGCGAGGCGACGTTGGACAGGTCTAGGGGAAGGAGGCACTGTTGAGGACTTGAAGGCCAGAGCAGAGCTTCTGAGATGTGGATGGGGTGTCGTTCGTGATATGGGCTGGTTCTTGGACACATTTCTGGGTTATGTTATGATGGATGTCATTGACGTGGAATACGGGCGCCTGAAGAAAATGTTGGTTCAGGAGGGTAACCGAGGACCGACGAACTCCTCTAGCTCCATGCAGTCTCTTGCGACTCCCTCTGGCCCGCTACCGTCGTCAATTAGTACGGTCAACCAGACTCTAGACTTTACAAGTCTCCGCGCAATCCATTCGATGTATCTTGATCGTCTATTGACAGGATGCTTGCTAACCAACGCTTCACTCACTGCCATTCTTCTCCCCATATTGGAAGTCTGCGAACGGTTCGTTGCCCAGGTGGAGCGGTGGGGTGGCGACATTCTTCCCGCGCTCTTATTCGAAGGTAGTTTGAAAGGAGAAGATGAGGAGGTCGGTGCGATGGTGAAGGAACGTCATCAGATTGTTTTTGAGATCAAGGAGGTAATGCACCATTTCTAAAATAGCTCTATGCACGACTGACTTGAAATGAAACATAGGCACTTCATGGCTTGTTGGACTCGTTCTATGATCAGCTCTCGTTATCAACGTCGCAACAGCCGTTCACAACCACGGACACATCAAAATCCATACTCATGAACGCGAGTGTTGCTAATTACACCAGCTATAATATGTCGAGGATGGCAAAGGGGTCAGAGGGTGTATCGGCAGACGTTCGACGACATGAGGAACGGCTATTGCTGCGTTTAGATTTCAACAATGCCTTCTCACATCCTCGTCTAAGGGAGAAGAAGGAAACGGACATTCTTGGTCAAGGTGGCCTAGCGTAGATTAGATTTGTTTGGTTCACATGTTTTGTATTCTATGTATCCGACAACGGCCGGAGTTAAATGGCAGTCCGCGGCATCACTCGCGTCTGAACAATTTTACTCGGCTATCTCAGGTCAAGGTAGATGTGGCTCAATGGTTCGTTACTTCGGACACTCACTTCAATAACTAATAGACAGGTAAGTAATAATTGGAATATGTACACTTGCACCAGACATTGAGGAACATTCCAAAAATCTCCTAGAATCTCCGGCGGATGGCCTCAAATCCAAATACGGCAGAACGACTTGCACATCAACTCAGACTCCTTTCTTCCCAACCTCCACCAAGAATGACTTCCCGTGAGTATATTTTTTACTCATTGTTTTGCCTTGCATTTCCTTGAACTAACTGGAAATTTCAGAGTACACTCCTCGTCTCATTGGTTCTCCGAACACGCTCGGTAGGCGCCTATTTCCTGACACCCTGATAGTCATGAATGTCGTTGTCGTCCAGAGCATCGCGTCTTCATCGAGCAAAATGGTTCGGTCGTCTCGCCCTTCCATGATATCCCGCTCTTCGCAGACCAGAACTCGGGAATCTTCAACATGATCGTTGAGGTTCCTCGCTGGACCAACGCCAAGATGGAGATCTCCAAGGAGGAGCCCTTCAATCCTATTAAGCAGGACATTAAGAAGGGTAGGTTGCGCTATGTGCGCAACTGTTTCCCCCACCATGGATACATCTGGAACTATGGTGCGTTCCCCCAGGTAAGTGCCCCCGTCGCCCCAACCGTTTCATCGCTGATGATCAAATTTGATCTTGTAGACCTGGGAGGATCCTTCGCAGACCCACGCCGAGACCAAGGCCAAGGGTGACAACGACCCCCTCGATGTCTGTGAGATTGGCGAGCAGGTCGGTTACGTTGGCCAGGTCAAGCAAGTCAAGGTTCTCGGTATCATGGCTCTCTTGGATGAAGGCGAGACCGACTGGAAAGTCATCGTCGTCGACGTCCAGGATCCTTTGGCTTCCAAGCTGAACGATATTGAGGATGTAGAAAGGCATTTGCCTGGCTTGATCAGGGCTACCAACGAGTGGTTTAGGTATGGTGTGTCACCTTCACCACCCTGTCCACTGTATTAACATTGTTTCCATAGGATCTATAAGATTCCTGATGGAAAGCCCGAAAACACCTTCGCCTTCTCTGGAGAAGCCAAGAACAAGAAGTATGCTACTGAAATCGTCCACGAGTGCCACGAAGCCTGGCGTCGTCTCATCACTGGCGAAAGCCCGGCTAAGACCGCCACTTACGATCTCTCCATGTAAGATTTACCCTTGTCTGTATCTTTCATTTACTGATATATGTTAGCCGCAACATCACTATTCAGAACTCTCCCGGATTCATCCGACGAGATGACCCCGCATACACCAGCATTCCCCCTGACTCCAGGAAGGCTCCTGCTCCCATCGATCCGTCCGGTAAGTGTTCACAATGTCTACTAAAAGCATCATACTTAACGCACGCTTTCCAGTCTCCAAATGGTTCTACATTTCCTCTGCCCAAGTTTAGAGTTCCCAGAGGAGTAATGTCACGGCCGAAATATTGGAGTATAAGGCGAAGAAAACTGAAATGTATACCAAAACTTGATAAACATGCAAGCTGTTGAGTTTTTCTGATGCGTGAAGCAAATACTACAATGAGGGTATGATACAAATATGATAGCACTATGCAAAGATCAAATCAAACTATATTCAACGTTTTTGTTTCTCTGTTCCTGCGTCAGGTTGAGATGCAGGATAACGACAGTAGCGATCAGATATTGAAGTTACTGTCCATGTACCTATGTAACAGGTTTAGCACGGAACAAGAGAAAAAAGATGATATTCATTCACCTTCCAATGCAGAAAAAATCGAGTACTCCTTCGAGTATACTCTGGAGACAGTGTGAGTCTCGAGAACCTTTCCCGGTTTACCACCCTTCTTCGTGACAAGCTCGGACCTTTGATAGGTGAACGTAAATGGCGGCTCGCCGATAAGAGTGAAGACAATTTCAGCTTGATCACCTGGATCACATAGTAAGCATCACAACATTATTAAACATTATGAACAAAGGCATAACCAACCCTCATGGATATCTTGATAGATTCGTTTTCCATGACCAACTTGAGCGGAAGGTAGTGGGTGTACAGTGAAACGTAAATCAGTCACAACCGCCTTACACATCTTCTGTTGATGCGATATGGAGGTGATTGTAAATTCTCCGGCCTGCTGCTGACTTAATGAGAAAGGCGAAGTCGTAGCTTCCTGCGTGTAAGCGCGTCCATTGATACGGTATCTAAGAAAGATGCATTTCAGCCCCTGGGATCTCGGTCACAGGACAAGACTTACCCAATGGTCCATGGCGGGATACCTTCAAGCTGGAATTGTGCCAGATCGCCAATACAATAGTCTTCACGCTTGTCGAAGGGAACAACAGCGGCCGTTTCTGCGACGTCAACCCAAATAGAACTTGCAAGAGGGTCCAACGCTGCATGGTCGCAGCTCGACGCGTCGGACACGGAATCAATGGTAACAAGGTGTGCGCCGACACTCGTGAAATGATATGAGGGTAAATCAATCTTCCAGGCAGAGCTGTACGTTTCGATGATCCTGGTGTCCACAAGGCTAGTAGCAACATTTTTGATAATCATCCGGAGTTTGAAAGGTGGTGTACCCTGGAAGAGGATCATTCCATCGGAAGACATATGGTCCAAAGGTGTGAATGCATCATTGAGACAGTATGGAACCCGGTTGCGGTTCTTGAATTGGGCAGAGGGACGCATGGATACATGCTGCTCAAACAAGAGCCGTTCTGACCGGGGAATGACCGCATTCCGATGCTTCGCCAAAGGATATGATGAGTCACCAATCTGCTTGACTTCGTAGTATACACGTCCAGGATTTGATGTCTGAAGCTGGAGACGTGTGTGAGGTTGTATGCTGTTGAATGTCGGTTGATCGATGAGTTTTGTTCCTCCCGTCTCACTATTTTGCGCGATGTTATACATGATCTCAAATGGAGGACGTCCTACTCTCGGATTAGCATTGTCATATATTAAGCTCGATGGCAGTTCTTACCGCTAAGATCAAGGTCGACATGGTCAATCATGCCTTCACAAATAGGCGGAAGAATGTAGGAGGCGTTGTAGGGCTCATACGTTGCCTCCGTGCTCTGAGAAAGTTTGGCAGATGGTTTGGGAATCCAGTCTACGCGATATGTCGAGCTATCTTCGATAACAGAACCCAGACATTGAGAATCGGATACCTATCACGATATTATCAGGCAGCGTACAGATAGGCGTAGGATTCCACTTACCTCCAGAATCTCGTAAGTTCCTCTGTCTGTAACATGAAGAAGGTCATTTGGTGTTGTAAGAGTTGCTGTCAGGACTTGTTGTGAAGCTTCCACACGACGATACTTCATCTTCCATGGCTAATTCGGGGGCATCAGGTCAACCGCCCTACCTTTATAATATGGTGTACTCACTCCATCCCCAGTTAGCCGCAGAGGTAAACTGGCTTTCTCCTTCTCCAGTACAGTAACGTGTCGTTTGTCGCGTTCGCCGTAAAACTTCACGGTGGACTTGAATACAGATATATGAGCGATCAGATCGTTAGATGCAGCCACTCGAGCAAACCTTGATTCTTTTGACGCTGACGGAAATGCCAGGCACAGATATGGGTCGTTTGCACTTGTACTTGTCCTCTATACTGACTGTTGTACACGAAACATGTCAATTTGTCGTTGAACATACGAAACCAGATACTCACCGAGGTCAATTTCAAAGATCCCGCCAGTCTTGTCCACTTGTTTCGGAACTGGTATGTGGAGGGTTTTCCTTGAAGTCTCGATATTTTTAATCAGCAACGTATCTGAATTTTTGGGACCGACAACTTGAACTTCGAGATTCCAAGGCCCAGAGCCCTAAGAAGAAAAATGAGTCTCGCATTAATCTCTTGATAAGTGAGTTACCCGAAGTTCGACATCGACATCGACCGAACCACCTTCGCAGCTACTCATTTGCCTCTTGCTCCTTGGAGCACTTCGTTCCCCGCCAGCAAAATCAACCGATGCAGGGGGGTGAATTATTTGATCTATGCTAGGGCCGTCCAACTCCACTTTCCTATAGTAGGCATCACTGATGTGAGTAAAAGAGAAGACATAATGTCCACTGCGTTCCGGCTGGATAGTAAGTTCTCCACGAGACGTAGCAAAAGTTTTTGTTATGTTGCGAGGCTGCTGGTTGTCTTGTTGAATGCGATAATATACGTGGAATGGTGGCGTCCCGTGCAATACAAGCGCCGCAGAAACACCGGTATCTCCAGAACTGTGCAGGATTAACAGTGTTTCTTGAATACACTATCTGAACGCACCACTCATGAATTTTTTTCCAATCTATTTCAGCGGAGGGGAAAGGCCTTTCGACGACTTGGCACGTCTCTGGGGCAAGGACGTCACCTTTACACCACTTTACGAGAGCGGGTGAGCGTTATTCAATAAATCAACGAAGCCATTACCTTTCCTTTGACCTTCTCAATTGTGTATTCACCAGGTGCACCAGCCTGAATGTTGACATCCCTTCGGTTGTCCTGTGTCGACAACGTCTTCTTCCATGGCTTGGAACGCTTCACATCGAGACCGTCGCTATCTGATCCATGTGAGGGTTGGTATTCGACCGTAACCTCCAGAGGTAAGTCAAATGAATCGGCCTCGTTCGCCGATATGGTCAATGACGCTTCGGAACCAATGAGCAGGGGCGTCGGATTGCCAGGACCGCAATGCCTGAACGACACGGCTGGGCGACGAAGCACCTGGAAGGAGCGGGTGGTCGTGGTACTGAATGATTCACCTTGTCCTGATGTCGATGACGACAAATCAGAGCCAACGCGAACAATATTGCCCACCGCATCCATAACCTCCTCCAGGGCATAAAGGTGTGTCCCAACCGTATCAGATGATACTGAGAGTGGCACCTGCAGCTGTGAAGGTATCAAATGTCTTCGAGTCACCTCCATGCCTGTTCCCTTCAGTTCCGTATCATGGTTGCTCTCGATGCCTTCTACAAGGAAGCTCTCCCGTTTTCCATTTATCATCTTAAACCACCTCAGGCTTAAGGGAGTGATACCGCTGATGTCAATCATAAGCTGGTGGTCAGGATCCTCTCCTGCGCAACGAATGTCGAGGCTGCTGTCTCCAACAAACGCCACTCGTGGACACGGAACTACCATAACCTCTGCTGGATATACCAGTCGCGATTCAATACCAGAGGCGTCAAGAATACGTTCCAAACGAATGGTACCCGATTTTGTGAGTCGTATATGTACCAGGGACTGAGTCTTCTGCAGAGAAGACTGCTCGTCGTTATGACCGCTACTTTCTTCTTCGTCATCATCGTATTCATCGTATTCATCATCATCAGTAGATAGGGCTGAAGGTTTGGCCACTTGTAGCGCATCTAAACGCGCTTGCTCGATGACCTTCAACTCCTTTGAAGACAAATCAAAATATTCCGCGCCGCTATCTCGAGACTGTCCCAAGGGTGTCAAGGAGTATCGCAGAGATGAAGGATTGGTGTTGTTGAGAAGAACGGGGACAAGTACAACATCGCCAGGCGAGGATAAACAAAAAGTCAGGCCATTAGGGTTGAGGTTTGCGGTGCTAATGGGTGACATCCGAACGGTATGTTGACCGAGAAGATGTGAATCACCGGAGGTACTGTATGAGGATGAAAGCGCGCCGAAAAATAAAGGTGCTAGGTAATCCAGATAAGACCAGGCTTGAGGCGTAGAGGGTAAATCCCCGCGTCCTGAGGCTAGACATCAAGAAGAGACCGAAGAAAAGAACAATTGAAACGCACCTGAGTATCCTTCTGAGGATACGCTACTTTCACCGACACCCCTCGCCACTTGTAAACTGACACCACCAAACATCAGCCCGTCAAAGAAACACAAAACAGCAATTTGCAGCACCACCACGGAAGTGGCATAGTTGAGGCGAGGAATGCGTAGTTGTGAAAGCAATATACAGGATGTGATATCTATTGCCAGCCATTTGAAACAGAAGCTTTGCGATCCGTCGGACGACGCAATGTAGCGGAAGAAATCGAATAGCTTCACAGCCTGTAGGACGGTACATCATGGGTAAAACGTGCTACAATACTGAAGCATTCAATATACCTGAATCAAGGCTCCCAGACTCAGGCAGTATAGGCGCTGGGTTGGTACGTCCAGAAATGCCTCCGAAATCAGTGGTTCTTTTCTTCTTGGAGTGGCCCGAACTGGAGGGTTTGTTGGAGCTGCAGACATGGCAGAATTTCCCTCGGAGAACGTGGGAGGTATATACGTTCAGAATCCGACTATCCTCAGAGACCGAGAGTGTAGGGAAACAGGAGAGCGTCGAGAGAGAAGAAAAGTATAAGGGAGAGCCGTCACGCTCCACGTGATCGTTATTCGACAGACTCCGAGTCTCCGTCGAATTTCGGAATTATAATTTCGTCTCATCCAGTTACAAGGCTCTCACAATTTTTTAAGCATAAACGTGACTGCTGTGCTATACACGTCCTTCACTTTCTTAGCCAAACTACTCTTGCAGTATGTTGGTATCCTAGGTGTTGCGCAGGGTAGACTCCAGGCTGGTAAAGCCAGAAGTAAAGAAATTGTTATTCTATGGCTCCTACAGAGCTCATATTTATACTACTTAGCACTAGAATCTAGAATGTACTACAACTTTCTACGACTCTCGTGCTTACTCATCGACTCTCGGCATGATGCCGGATTGCTCCTTTGAACTTTCCAGCAAAATCCCAACACAGTAAGTGAATGTTTCTGTGAGTTGGCTCTTTTCCGTCGTCAGCTGGTCCTTCCACGCCGACCTTCTACGCCGAGGCGCCTGTTCTGCCACCTGTACGTGTTGATAACTGGCCGTGAAGCTGATTCTCAGCGCTAAAAGGGTTCTATATAATCTCATCGAAAGCATCTCATATCCGTTCATCTCTTCTCTTTCTCGATGGATTCAAATCTCCCGCCCCTCCCGAAGATCAATGGTGACTACAACATTATGCTCGACGTTTATACGCATAATACCGCAAGGCCCCATGCAGGTGCAATGGATGAAGAATATGGTAATACCGAGCGCCTGGAAGAGCTAGGCAAGAGAATGCTCAACCTTGCCGTCACATGTCATTTCTTTTCTGTCAAGCCACATCTGTCTGCAGAGGATATCAGGGTAAGAAGCACAGTTCCTTTGACTGTTCCTGATAATGAAATGAATGGTGCTCGTTAGGCTAGAAGAGACGACGTGTTGACAGACGAAGCTATCGCGCGATGGATCGAAGGATACGATTTGAAGAAGAAAATCCGAGCGTTTCCCCATGAGGTTTTGAATGACCCCAATGTAACGAAGGTACCTTGATTCATGTCGATGGTTTCTGATCTTTTGGCAGGAACTCCGTTTTTTCCTCCACACCTTCATTGGAGCGTTGTACATTCGCAATGGAATGGCTGAAGTACAAGAATGGATTTCTCGCTTGATAGATCCTAACCACGAGCCTGTGACTATCCATAGTCCACCACCACCACAAACACAGGGTATTCCGGCACAACCCCCACAGTACCCACCGCCGCCACCACCACCGCCACCACCCTCTGATATGCCCTTTAATCCGGCAAGTCCGCCGCCCATGGCCCAGACTCCACAGGGTATCAATTCCCTCATTACGCTCCAACTTGTGAATCAAACGGCAGCTCAGAAAGGATGTATTGTGACATACAGTGCGGAAAGTCACGGTCTTCCCCACGCGCCTATATGGACTGCCCAGTGCTACAGTGAGTGAATCTTTGGAGTGGCATCAGCTACGCGAAACATCAGGACACTTTTTCTAGTAAACGGCCAGGCTATGGGATCTGGGCAGGGCCGTAGCCAGAAATTGGCAAAGGAAGAGGCCGCCAGACAGATGTGGAATGCCATGGGATGGGGTCCTCAGGCATAATGAATCTTTTAGCTTAACCGTTATACGTGATGTAGTCTTACATGAATGATCGATGTGAACTTGAACAATGAACATGAAATATATCCTTGCAATGAGATATCGCGCAATGTATGAGTATCGCTGAGCATATAAAATCCTATTGGACAAACTAGGAACTAAGATACCAGAAGAACACATATGCCGCTATCAAAGCAAGGAACACCTTGGTTTGACGGTCAAGTCCTGGAACCTGCGGACCGCCATAGCTGCCCTTGGAGGAGGAATTCGCCGGACCTCCGCCAAGGGTCTGACCCTTCCCAGAGAACGCCCCTGAAGCAGAAGAACCGGTCGAATGCCTCCGAACCGCGTTCTCCAGCGCGCTGAACACAGATGGTATCACTACGACGCAATAAATAACACAAGTCATGCCTTACTTTCGATCAGCACCACGGACTTGATCAATTTTTTCCGTGCCTCTGAGAAATATGAATGTAGGCCTAGATATGAATGATATGTTGAGCAAGTCCCTCAACGGTTAAACGACCTACATTGCAGACACCCGGTATGCAGACGCCACGTCCTTCGCTGCATCCACATCGCACTTGAGGAAGTTGATGTTCTTGTATTTTCTTGAAATATCTTCATATGTAGGGGCGATGGCATGACATGGCCCACACCTAGAGAATTAAGCAAAAATCTATTGGAAGCATCATAATTACCAATAACTCACCAGTGGGCATGGAAATCAATCACCTATGCATAAGTTGGCCTCTACATTGTTCAAGGAAACAAAGAATCCCTTACCGACACTTTCCCTTTGTCCTTTGTAAGTATACCATTGAGCTGAGAGAGAGAAATTATCTCGGTTATAGACATGATGCTGATGAATGGAAGCAAGACTGGCGTGGCGAGGCTACCACCCTGAATATGTCATCAGCACGTGATCAAGGCGATCGTCCTATTTGAGACGCGTGCTTTGTTTATTGATTTTCAACAAGTTACTACCACCACCTCAGCAAGTTCGCTCCTTCAAGACCTCTTTAACCAACTTCAACTTTTTATCAGTATGTCTGGACGTGGAAAAGGTGGCAAGGTGAGCCTTTCCCCCGTTTCTCCTGGCCTATCCCCCTTCGGCGCGCTGGTGGCTTTGAGCTGACTGTTGCTCATCGTGTCAGGGTCTCGGCAAGGGCGGTGCCAAACGTCACAGGAAGATCCTTCGCGACAACATTCAAGGTATCACGAAACCAGTGAGTTTGTTTTGGTACCATCGCCCATACCGTTTTGACTGCTTTTCCTCCAGGCTATTCGTCGTCTCGCACGTCGTGGTGGTGTCAAGCGTATCTCTGGTCTCATCTACGAAGAAACCCGTGGTGTTCTCAAGATCTTTTTGGAGAATGTCATCAGGGATTCCGTTACCTATACTGAGCATGCCAAGCGGTTCGTGTCTTCATCTGCTACTTTTTCCGTTGGGCATGAATCTCCATGAATCATGTCTTGCTGTTGGTGCCGTTCTAGTCTGCATGACTAATATTTTTCTCATAGTAAAACTGTTACGGCTCTCGACGTCGTCTATGCGCTCAAGCGCTCCGGGCGCACCCTCTACGGTTTTGGCGCGTAGAAGTTATCATTTCACTTCTCTATGTTGTATGTATACTGTATAGTATATGTAGATTTGTCTATTTATGTGTTATTCATCGCGCATATCTATCAATTGAGTTTTGTGCGTACGCGGAGAGATAGTGACCCGCCAACACTGCATGGGGCCATATTGTGTTTAGTAATTGGTGATGATAGCTGATACGTCACGTCCCCTTCAAGTGGCACATTTGTTAGAGGAACACCGAACTGGATGTAACCATCTGCGTGTCTTCGCTTCTTTTCGCCCGCAGAGGAGGCTCGACGACGACGCTGCATGATCCGCCCCGAATGATTTCCCCCATTCCCCTGGATCTGACCATCCACATCAGGGTTTGAGGTAAAGTGTCGTGAAGAGCGTGGTACATGCAAGAGCCCCTCTGATTCCACGTTCGGGGTGGGGGTCTGTGACTGCGCCCTTCGATGCACGTTCCAGACACCGGAGATTCCAGGATGAGTCTTTAGACTACCAATGTTCGGGTTCGATGATATCGTTGGAGATGAGGGCGCAGGAATGCGTCCACTAGGTGTCGGCTCTACTTTCTCAGCGACAAGCTTCGTGACAACACTTTTCTTGACGATATGCATAAGCCGAATCTTCTTGCCTTGAGAGAGATCGAGGAGCAAAGGGGAGCATGAGAAAGTGAGAGGCGTCAAGGTCTTTTCTCCGTCAAGCAACCTACCAGAGCCTTCGCCCTGCCTCCTACAGTCTATCATGTAATCAAATTTCCAACGCAATTTGTGAGCCCCAGGACCATCGCCGTGATGATTTGCGTGTAATGAAGTTTCGCTTCCACGTATGGTGTACACGCCGTTCGTTTTCAGGCTTAGCGTTGCCTGTCTTGAAATGTAGTCACGATCCTCCTCTCCGTTTACCGTTACTCGTCGTAGAATGGGCAGACCATCGAACAGGGCGTAATGGAAATTGAACGCTTGACGCTTGACGGGCATAAATTCAGCTACGCCTCCTTCAATCACACCGCCTTGAGGATCCAGGGATCGAGTATGAGGAGAGTACCCCACGAATCTGAATGATGGATGTACGGCGCGGAAGCCCTCTTGGTCGATGAGCAGACCAATGTTGACATCCTTGAGCCATGACAGAGACTCAGGAAGCTCTGGTTTCGCGGGATCTCGATGATTGCTGGAGAGGCGCACATGAGGATGCCGGGTTAGGGAAATTTGACTAGAGGAGCTGTGAGGGCTCAACGGTGTCCTGGGTACGGATGTGTAGGACGCGAGGCTTTCACTGGAAGGATACGCTTTAAGTGAATGAGCATCGTCTTCCTGCCATGGCCTAGGACTTGTATAGCTATACGGTGACGGAGGACAGGATAGTATGGAATGTGTAGAGGCAGAGGCGGGAAATTGTGCATAGAATGGAGAACGGGGGCCAAAAGTCAAGTGAGAGGGATGGCTGTTGAGTGCCGCACTTCTCGCCCCGCCATTCACCCCGACGTATTGAGCTTCGCCTACGAAGCGGAGAGACAACCCAGAGTCTACGGCAGATAGGACGGTATGGAAACTGGCAAAAGACTTTTCAGAGACATAGCAGGTGTCGTTGTCATTTGTAGGGGTTCTTGCTGGAGACACAGGACGGATATTAGAAGCAGAGTAGTTACTGCTATTGGGAACAGTGGTTGTGACCAGCTGTAAAGGGCGTTTCCTATCCCGACGCCTAGGACCGAAAGTCCCGACAGTGCCCACACTCACGCTGCTGTCGCTAGCAGAGATGACAAGTTGTACGTCGTCGGGGATATCTGGTAGCGAGAGATCGACAGCGGATCCTGAGCCGCTTTGAAATAATATGATGGGAATATCACCAGAGGTCCAAGACGAAGATATTTGGCTCGAAATAGAACTTAGGATGGGCGAGGGAGGCGTAAGATTAGACAATTCTTGGAGAACAGATGCAGACGGGTCCATACGGAAATAAGAGTCGATATCGCCTAGCTCCATGCTTGTTCAAACAGACCAACAATTCTAGAAAAAGGAGTGGGAGCGCGAGTTCGAGTCCATGGTCGAAAGCTATTTACTGTTGTATTGTTTTACCAAGCAATGGCACGTCAACAACGCGTGCGCGTTTCGATCATACGCTGGCAGGTATTTTCATTGGAGGTGTATATATATTAAGTTTATAAACGGACTTTGACTTTATCTATTAAAATGCAAAAGAACGTCTGGTAGCTGTATGTTCCCCAAACACTGAAATAAAGGGCTCTTCGGCGTTAACCAAAGACAACAAGATGAAAATGATATAATAAAGTACTATGCGACAGTGTAATGATTGGAAAATGCGTTTGAACAAGAGAACATTGAAAGCGAAAAAACTGGGGGTTGCGACAACATAAAACAGGAGAACATGGGAACAGGATAGCTGGACCATTGATACAGTGCAAAGTGGAAAGCCGTTAAGACAAGTGGGAGAGATGTACATGTACGACGTAGTGGGACAGCTAAGGCATTGAACTTATTTCTACAGTCATGGGTTTGAGAGAATCTTTTTCGTTACATTTATGTTGTGATCGACCGATAGTCTGTTTGCTTCGGTTGGTGCCGTGTGTAGAAAGAGCGACATAAAGGGAGATGCTGGTAAGCGCGGGTATGAAAACAAGAAGAGGAGTCGCGTGTTTCTGATTGCGACGAGAACCTGACAGATAGAAGATTAGAAGAACGATTCGGGCTACATAGTAGCGGTGGCCTTCTCCACGTCGACCCGAATTCCTCGAACGCCGCTTTCCGAGAGACTCGGGACCCTGTGCGCTGATCTAAATCCCATCTCCAGCGCCCGATATGCTGGGATAGGGCCTCTCGAACAAAGGCTAAAGTCCCCGCTCTCGACGTCGTCATCCATCCGGTTTCGATTATCGTCAGGTATTGGCTCGCCGTCATCGCCTCCGATAGCGGTGCTTAGGCTGCCCAACTCCAAACCCAAACCCAAACGGATATCGTCCATTTCGACGAGGTCCTGTTCGAGACTCATGTCCATATCTGGCGGGATACTTCCAAGGGTGCTGAGAACGATATTTGAGTCCACCGTGCGAGCATGGCGACTGCCACCAAAGCCGTATCCACCTTTCGAACGATGAGGGGGTGTGAAAGGAGATGTCTGGTTCTGAGTTATTGACTTGGTGGTGAACGCCGCCATTCCGGTCCCTTCAGAATGTGATACCGTCTCTGAGCCGCGCTCACGCAGGTCAAGAATCTACATATTGTAGGAGCATTGAACCGCCGAACTCGCTCTACACTAAAGATAAACATACCAGGCGACACGCTAACACAGGACCCATCATGACACTGAGAGGAATATTGATGGCAGAAATTACCTGTCGTGGCCTCAGCGGACATCAGCATGAGATTCCTCAACACACGTAGAAGCTCACTGAAGATAAAATATGCCATTAATCAAATTGGCAATGGATATCAGAATGTAATAAAAAACGCCTAATCGAAGGCATATGTCAGATTAGGTTAGTTAGACTATGAGGCACTAACCTTCCCGAATGAAGGTTTGAATAAGTCTGCTGCTGGGCCCTCCATTGCGTCTACGGATCATGAAGGCCTTCACGATCGTCATGAATGTCACCACCGTGTCAAACAGAAGCGGTGCAATCTATGATAGAGTCTAGTGGGGGAGAAGTGGACAGAGCATTATAAACCTTACAAAGAAACCTAATTCAAGTGGTGAGCATGATTCGACAACGGAAAACGATGAAGCATACCAAGAAGGTGGGCAGAATGGGGCTTGGACATAGGGAAACACGGGCCACGGTCCTATATATATAAAGCGTCAACAATAAACATGCATATATGCGTCAAAACCTACTTACATATGGAGGAGTCGTGAAGGGCAGGACTATGAACGTGTGTGAACACACGTAGCTCACGAGCCACGAACGAAATCACGTACGGAGCATTTGAGTAGTGTCGACGTAAAGCTGATAGGCGACGACACCCCCGATAGCGCATATAAGCATCCATAGAATGTATACGTTTCTGTTGAAGAACGCGTAAGTGCGAATAAGGAGAACCGCTGGGATACGAGTTGAGAAAAATGCGCTAGAAAGACCTAAACGAAGCGTACATTCAGATCCGACTTGATTCCACATAGCCAGTGCTACGGGAATCTAAAATAGACGATTAGTATGTCCACGCGAACGTGTAGGTGATACCGACCTTGTAGATCTTCCGGCAAGTGTCAAGAGAGTGGTCGACGACGAAACAGAAAAGAAGGTAGGGGACCACGATAATGACCCAGTATCTATCGAACGGAATGGATTGAAAAGGTGAGAAAACTGTAAATTGGATCTCATACCGGCAGAATAGATAGGCGACCTTGACGGGCGTCCAGTGGGTCTTCCAGACCTTTGAGTAGCAGGTCAGGGAGAAGATGAAATAGACTAATAAGCACTTACGAAGCGCCATTCTCTAGGAAGACTAATCAACCAGTCCCAGAGAACTACTGCATCTAAGAGCAAAACGACGCGTCAAAAAATTGGTGAATGAGGCAGATACCGGGAAATTTTACACATGGCTGTCGCAATGGTTAGCATGGTCCATGTCATCAAAATGAGCTGCAGAACGAGCTGGACGTACCACAGAAATAGATCTGAGTGACATATATGAAGTAATGCGCTGTCTCTGGAGTGTCCGACATTTTGGTAGGAGAGATGGTGGTGGTTTTGGAACAAGAGGGAAGGTCTAGTATATCCCGGGGCGGGTCGATCTGGACATTTGCTCAGCTCTGAAAGAAGCCCCGCATATATCTAGATCCTAAAATAGACATTGACCATCGGAGGACGGCCTCTTCAATCCTTCCATGCCTATGTACGTACTCGATCGACTGTAAAAGCGTATCTCGCTGCCTATTTGGTGCCGGCCACCGGCCATATGGCTAGTTGAAGACCACGTTCCGACACAGAAGTACCGTTTCCGTAGCCGGTAGCACCAGAAATTCCGGATTTTACGTCTTGGTTATCGTCCTTCAAGCTTAAGTCCTATCGTGTAGTCGGCCCCGGTATGCACAGGCTTGAAGTTGTGCCCACTTCCAGTATCCACCTTTGACGCGTTGTTGTTACGAGAAAACATTGTGATTTGTCCCTGAGTCGGATCGGGGTTTTTACCATACACGTGCAAGGATCGTTGCAAATTCGCAAAATTCCACTTGTTTTGTTCGCGTCATGTCGGGGGCAACTCAGAATATTCGATTGCGTCGCCCACAGACAGATAATGCAGCGCCAAAACAGAAGAAACAGGCCAGACATTCTGGTATTCTCCAGGATCAACTGAGGAGGTAAGTCATAGTAATTTGACTGCGTTTTGTCTTAACAGCGCTTTCAAGATCTGACCGACCACCATGGAGTCCAAGCTTCAGCCTTGCATTCCGCATAATACTCCTGATACGTGTCATGGGTGCAATGTACTCAAATATAGATGACTGCGATGAAGGTAAACTCCGTTAATTATGCCACCTCATCCGCTTACACTTTTATCAGTATTTAATTTCTGGGAACCTCTTCACTACTTCGACAAAGGATATGGCTTCCAGACTTGGGAAGTCTCGCCGAAATACGCGATCCGTAGCTGGACATATGTCTTGCTGCACCTTCTTCCCACCCGTGTAGCGTCGTTCATTGCAGAGAACGACAAGGTGAGCTCTGCGTTCAACCCCAAACCTTAAATTGCTCATACATGGTTCTCAGCGGCCGTCATTTTTCTCAGTCCGGATTTTTCTCGCTGTTACAAGCACTTTCTCAGAAGTTATCCTATACCGCCAAGTCTACGAAAAAGTCAATCAGAGAGTCGGACGGTACTTGTTTTTCATGCTAGCGTTTAGCGCCGGGATGTGGAACGCATCAACAGGTAGGAAAGATCCCACTCTCTTTTCGGTTCCCGTTAAACTGTCCGTCAGCTTTCCTTCCTTCCTCGTTTGCCATGTATACATCGAGTGTAGCCTTTGCCAACTCTATTGCCCCTTCATCTGTAAAAGGACATCGGAAGACTATAGTTTCAACGATCATGTTTGCTACTAGTGCAATTGTTGGATGGCCATTCTCTCTTGCTCTCGCAATTCCCTTTGTGTTTGAAGAGTTCTTCGTGTTCGGTGCTGATACAGTTCCTTCTGCCTCCTACGGATCTTGGATGTCAACAAGATGGAAACGCCTCTTCGGAGCAGGTGTATTAGCCTCTTTCATATTCGTAAGCCTCTTCCCGCTAAGATTAGCATCACACTTAAGCTTTGTATTAGATTCCTGTGGTAGCCATCGATAGTTTCGCTTACGGAAAACTCTCCGTTGTACCCTGGAACATTGTTCGGTACAACATCTTCTCGGATCGTGGACCAAACCTATATGGCACAGAGCCATGGAATTTCTATATTCTCAACCTCCTGCTGAACTTCAATGTCCTCACTCCATTCGCCTTACTCTCCTTGCCTGCTCTCGCCGTCACATATGCGATAGATCGCAAGCGTCTAGGATCCGCAAAGCCCAGCAAAGAAGAAAGCTCTCCTTTTACTCTTCTGGCTTTACGGCTCACTCCCTTCTACCTGTGGTTGTCAATATTGAGCAAACAAGAACACAAGGAGGAGCGGTTCATGTTCCCAGCGTATCCTATGCTGTGCTTTAATGCTGCAATTTGCGTATACTTGATTCGGGGCTGGCTGGAAACAGCGTTTATCAAACTAACGAAGTCGCCGTATCGAGTACGTAAATGGGACCTATAATCGCCTCACATCTAACAACGCTATAGGCCGCTCACTCCCCCATTTTCCGGTCCTTCACATCATCAGCTGTTCTCTGCTCTATTTTTCTCTCGGTGTCCCGTATCTTAGCCCTCTGGAACTACTATCACGCCCCCATGACACTGATGTACGCCTTGGAGTCCCAGGAAATACCGACACTTCTGAATGACACAGGGCTGCTCTCTACGCCGCTTCCACCCATGGGTGCTCCAAAGAACCAGAAAGTTCAAGAGACGAGAATCGACCTCAGCCCCGTCAAGGAACTTGATCTCACGCTTTGCATCGGAAAAGAATGGTATCGCTTCCCGGGGCACTATCTTGTTCCGACGGGCGTGAATGTTGAATTCATCAAGAGCGAGTTTGATGGTCTTCTCCCGGGGCATTTTAGGGAGAGCACTAACGGCACTGTGGGGCTGTGGCCAAGGCCCGAAACTAGGTACATTCCTAAAGACATGAACGATTTAAACCGAGAGGAACCGTCGCATTATGTAAGTTCCTCAGCGATCAATCCAGTCACATACATACTCACTATTTATCTTCAGGTTTCTGTGTCACACTGCGATTATTTGATGGACCTTGACTTTCCGTCTCATCCTTCGTCCTCCCCATTAGAACCCAGATACAGCACTCTTGCTAATATATGGGAGAAAACTTATTGCAGGCCCTTCCTTGATGCCCGACACTCACCGCTGTTAAGCCGAGCGCTATGGGTACCTGGCGAGAAGTGGAGACAGCTTAATAGTTGGGGTGAATTTTGCTTGCTGAAAAACACGGCGCTTGTCGAAGGAAAGGTGCAGGCGGTTCGAGAGCGAGGAGAGAACAGGAAATGAAGATTCATATTATTTAATTGTAAACACACAATAGATTCCAGCAGCATGTTTGTTAAAGAGGGCATTATTACCGAAATTCCGGTTATACTACTGATTAGATTGTGATGCGACGCGTCTGACCGGCCCTCAAAGCTCTTGATCACGTGATATTACGTGCCTTATTTTGGCGGTTGGAAGCTTCAAGCTAGACATCATGACAACCTCGTTGTCTTTAGTATCTATCACCTCAGTTACCCGCATACCAAGTGCCTCTGAAATCCAAGTTAGCGATATACCCCCCGAAATATTACTGCATATTCGTATGTTAATTTTCCATATATTCATAATTCCACGCACAGCTGAGGTGAACCGACACCTCTAGTTTCCTACCTTGACCTTCCGGATCTCGCATCTGTCACCCAAGTTTCGCCCCAATTTGCTTTGCTTGCTTCTGACGCGGTTTTGCACACAAATCGTCTCCGCATCGTCACTCCGTCCCGGGTGAAGCATGCTCTATTCGGGCGAAGTCCTGAGGGTATCGCACTGCGACCCTCCTTTTCAGACCTAATTCACCGAGGCGTAATGCGGGGTCTGCATATTGAGAGACGATGGAGAATGGGCTCATATGTGTATACTCTTGGTGTAAGATGGCTTACATTCGACCCGTTCCTTATCTGACAACGTTCTTCTCTGGCAGTCCATCATTCAATACGAATCAAGTTTGCGTCTTTCTCGCCGTCAAGTTAGACGTGTCGTTTCGAAATATCTTCTGCGACGATCTTCCGCGCCTGACAACGCCCCTCTAAAAGGGCTGTATCAGTCCCATGTATTACCAGATGTGGAATCGTCTTCGCTCACCGTGTCTCGGACCCTTCTCCCCGTTATGCACAAGCTCAAATGGTCATTCCAGAAAGACAAACTTGCCAAGATAGCAAGGAAGGGCAGCATCTGGGCTGGTGGTTTCACTGACTTCTCACAATGGCTTGAGAACAGGGGCAAGGGCATCGTACCGGATAGCGAGAGGGTCAGGCTTGCAATTTGTCCGAATGTCAGAAAGATTGTTAACGTTTACGAACACCTCGCGCACTGACGGCGATTAGAATGCTGACATATAGCATGCATATGATAAGCTATGTGTTTATATATCTACTTATGTGAAAAGAAGACTTGCGAATGTTCTTGAATGTTGCTTAAATGGTTCATAGCTCAAACAATGACTCGGTCGACTCACGGGCGGTATGTGTATATTTCTTTCCGTGTGTCTACTGGTGTACTAAACCGTCTAATCGGCCTTCAATTATGCAAAAGTTTAATGTCACCAAAATCACGCTTGGGCGTGTCATAGATAATTTCTACAATGACAATGTTGAGGAAGACATGTGGTACTTGGATGGACGCAATCTCAAGGTGACATTGTCGCCAAAGGTCCACGAACGGATGGATATCGTGACTATCGTGCCAGACAAGCCTGCTGGTAAGACTGAGTTCTGCGTATCACTCCAAGGTTACTCCTGTTCCGTAAAGCCAGTCCTTTGCCACCATCAATGCTGCTTTGACAGCGGCTGACGCTGTCAGCGCATTTTTGCGACATATATGAAGAGAGGACTTGAAAGCCAAGTTCGATAATTTGAAGATATGTACCAGGAAGGATCTTGTTCTTTCTGAGCATGTGAAGGACCCGGCTTGTTGCCAGTGTCTTCAAACGTCATTTAAGCTGCCCATTACAGAATGGATTGTGCTGGTCAAGGCGTTGCTGGACTATGCAGAACCTGACGACAATTGAAAGGATTGGCACTGATATCTATCCAAATTTCGGCCTATCCTTTTTTGCTACTCTTGTGTTAAATCACTACCTACAACTTTCTATTTACATAATTATCCTCAATGATTTTTACGCTCATAATCACAGCTTGTAGCAATAGTAAAAATACATTTTCATACCGCTTTGAGTATATATATCTTACTCCAAGCCAATCCTACTGGGCTACGCTACGAGTCCATGGCACGATTATAACCGAAATTCAGAAGAAGCTTCCACCAATCCATCCGTCATTTTTGTCACCACCGCCCACTTTGGTAAAAACGTCAACACTTCCTCCAGTGCCGGAATTTGACCACCTGTACCAACACCAACACTGCCGCTCTCGTACTCGTTCCACTCACAAGCCACCCTTCCTTCCATATCCGGCGCACCGTCAACCCACTCCACATCAACAGTAAAGTTCCTATCCCAAGTACGACTCCATATCCGCAGTTCCTTGATTCCACCCTCCGGTACCTCGTACCGAGACTGCATCCCCACGTTCCCTCCGTGTACATCATATTGAATGATAGGGTTGGTATCGAAATATATCCGGCACGAACGTGTGTTTTGGCCTTGAACAGAGATGCGCGCCGATGTGGCCCCAAGACGGGTAACGTTGGTCTGAAGCCAAGTATCCGACGTATGATTTCCACCGGGCGAAGGGATGAGATCGGTCTTCCAGCTGCACGATTGCAAAGACAACCTTGCCTGCGAGTAGTTACACGAGATGTCCTGACCAGACGCCGAAGGCAAGTGCGATATCAGCTCCATGATGTACTCAGATGCTCCGGTGAGCGTCGTGACAGCTTGAGTCTCTAGCGTGGAGGAAAGGGTCAAGTTTTGGAAGAAATAGACCTTCAGTGGCTCTTCCTGCGAGAAGGGGAACGCGAACCAGGAATAAAACGTTACAAGGACAAAGATGACGCCAAGAATGTAGGCAAGAAAGCGGTGCAGTTTGAAGCTGAACGGGGCTATCGGCAGAACTATCAAACATGCGAGAGAAGCCGCGGCCGCATAGACTAAGGGAAAGTTAAGAAAGAACTTGAAGAGTAAATCGGCGACAAAAGAACAAACCTGTCGCAGCACTGCTTCCGTCCGATAATGTCTGTGACATAGCCGATAACGCAATCACAGCGATGTGGGCGACTAAAATCACTGGCACGGGGACAACAATGAGCATCTGCAGTATCCACCATCCAATGGCCCCAGTTTCTTCTTGACCCACGACATGGACATCATGCCTAGTCCTGGGTATCAACGGAGTATCCTCCGTAGGGACTCCCTCTACACTTTCTTCTTCCTCGGTCAGAGGAGTGGGCTGCCCAACAAAGACGAGGAAGGGCGTGGTACCCTCGGCGCCAAGCATACCCTCAACGCACCCGATGCAGCATGCTAAAAATACCAGCACATTCCATCCTGTAACAAAGTAGAACCCTCCGATGTTGGCTTTACTGATAGCGATGGTAGCAAGAAGCAGAAGGACCCACGTCAAAAAGTACGTTTGCAAGAGGACGGTTTGCTTCTGCTGTTCTGGTACCGACGCTTTCTGGAAAGGGATAGGAAGCTGCAGAATCGGAATTATGGATAGGTATGCCAATGTGAAGAACGACAAGAACACCAGGTACGGCGATGAGTGTACGATCTAGAAGCGTTCTGAGTGCACAAGACGAAGACAAAGACACGAATACGTACGAAAGTATTGAGTCTGACAAACGAAAAGACCAATAACATTTGCAGCCCCGCCGTCACCAGTACGGCGAACCAAAATTTAGACTGTCTCCAAAATCCGCTCAACCATCGTAATGATGTTACTGAGTTCCACAAGTGACCCCAGAGATTGTCGTGACTAACAGAGGCACTGCCGTTTTCGCCATTTCGTCTGTTATGTCGAATAGCGGCTTCGCACGCCAAGAGTAGGACTAGAACCACAGGGCCGACAGCCAACAATACGGTATTGAAAGTGAACAGAGAACTCAAGGGAAAGAGGATAAGAGCGGCCCCGAACACTGTCCTCTCGGTCAATCTCTTGTAGTCAATCTGATCATGCAGGACTCACAATCAAAATACACGGCTGAACTTGAATCCTTACTATGCATTGGACCATCATCATTAACCAGAGCGACACCGGATCCTCTTGCAGCTTCCATCATCGCCCAGAGAGCCCGCGTCTGCCCTACAGTATAGGGAATGGCGTCGAATTTCGTGTGATATTTACTCCGTCCCTTGTAGAATGCCAGGTCCAGTCCGTTGATGTCTGCACCGACAGAATATACTTCGTAATCGGTGCCGGATTGAATGACGCCTCGTGCAAAGGCATCCTGTGATAGAACGTTGGCATGAGGGTGCGGTACATGCGTGTTGAGGAACGAGAGCAGTGGTGCGCTCGAGGTCGCACGAAAGAGGATCGGACGTCTTATTGCAACAATAAGATACGTTGCATCAGTGAATAGGACTTGACATACCCTCCAGACGCCGCGCCTTCCAGGTTGAGAAAAATATCTGTGATCTTAGACCATGGATGGACCAGAAAACTGTATGAGAATAGATGAGCGCCGGTGCACAAGAACAATGGCATGTCATACGCATGGGCACCGTTCAACCAGTCTTCCTCCCCGTTATTGATGTTAAAGACAGCAGCCCGCTTTGGCCTATTCTTGACAAAGAATTCTATAAGCTGAAGCAGTGTCGCTACGCCCATCCCGTCATCTGTAGCACCAGGTGCAGTAGAGACAGAGTCGTAGTGTGCCGAAAATAAAACTCCACCGTGTTCAGTGTATTCTTCTGTGCCGTCAATCTTGACCAAGATGTTCGTGCCTTCAAAATACACTCCGTATGCTCCAGAAGCCCAGGAACCATTCGATACCATGTCATCGACAACATGGACATTCCTGTGTCCGGCAGCTATGTCGTGAACACGTCCCAAAACGTAAGACCTAACCGCGTCGTTTGCATGAGAATTGTACGGATGTGGTCGTTCCGCAATCTTGTACAATGAAAAATACTGCTGAGAAGTGGAAAAAAAAGAAAAACAGACAATTACCTTGTGAAGGTCCGAGTACGCTTGATCTAAATCCAGTCCCTTCCTATTCTTTGGCACTGCTGGTAGGCCATCCGTAACGAGCACCGAAATGAAGATGGCGAGATAGATTAGAGACGCGAGCACGGTTGTTGGAAGAATGCGGAAGGCAAACAGGGAGGTAATCTTCTGGACGAGGGTCATCTTGCTGGGCTCACTCCATAGAATCGCGTGGATTTTAAGGTCAAATTTCGTCGGGGTCAGCTTCGCAGGCACCGAGGACGTATGATTACGTCATTAGCACGCGATCTCCTACTTTGGAAGCCTTTGGAACTTGTGCGCGTCTCATGGACCATTTAGCAAGGACACTCTCTGTCACTCTCGAAGTCTGTGTGGATTCGGTCCAGTCCGCCAAAAAGTTTGTATAAATCTGCAAAAATGTTTAGCTTGTCTTAATAATTTTCACAAGCGCTGTCCAGGGGGGAGCGGACCGACTGGAACTATGCGGCAACCTAGGACTTGGAGGAGGCACGACGCCGAGTCTGGGGCTGCTCAAGGCGGTTTTGAAGGCTGCACCTGACGTCCCGGTCATGGTGGGTCGGATTCCTGTCTTATCTGATAGCTGTAGCCCTGCATCCCTTAGGTCATGATTCGTCCTAGAGCTGGTGACTTTCTATATGGCGACGATGAGCTCGATGTCATGCTCGAGGACATACGTATTTTCAAGCGATATCCCATCCGAGGTATCGCTGTAGGGATTTTGACTGCGGAAGGTCGAGTTGATACGGAACGCACGAAACGGTAGGTAGATTGATGTCTCAAAGCCCTTCTGAAGCTTGATCGTGTACCTAGTATTGTTGACGCTACTTTACCTTTAGAAGGTTTGTTGTCCTGTTGTCGGCAGTCCTATCTTAACAACAGACAGTTTGCTTCCACCGCGCCTTTGACATGACAAGGGACCATATCGAAGGTATAGTCTAAATACTCGGTTGAACCAGTCGTTGATGCAGCTCAATAGCCCTCTGGGATATCGTCAACATTGGTGGCATATCTCGTATACTGACAAGGTATATGGCGGCTCCGTGCTAAATTGGACAATGACTGACTTCTCCCAGCGGACATGGAAAAACTGTTGTAGATTCTATCGATACTCTTGCTTCACTATTCCGTGTCGCTAAACAACTTACGGGTGATTCATGGCCTCTCACTATCCTTCCTGGCTCAGGCGTGAATGCTGACACCATTGACTCAATCCTCGTCTCATTGCTACCGCTGGGACTTGAAGAGCTCCATATGTCGGGTGGTTCTTGGCTGGACGGAGAGATGCAATACCGGCGGGAAGCCTTGGGTATGGGGGTAAGTACCGAGCGGGAATGGGCTATTTGGCAGACACATAGTCTCAAGGTAGGAGAAGTCAGGGCCATCGTGGATATTATATGTGAGAAATTTGGAAGGAAAGTATGATGTATATTGTCGTGGGACAGTCGACTACTAGATTTGAACTTGACCGATCCTTTCAAGACGCAGAAGGTTCGATGAAATCCCCGTACTGGGCAGTTCGCGGCATGTCTGTCAAGTTCGAAGGTCAGACAGCAGACGATGGCCTGAGCGCTCAACGGTCCTCGAGGCAAGGAGATCCGAAAGTTATTTTTACTTCGCTTCGCTACCCCTTTGTTGCGGTGCAGCAACATGAAGACACAAACAAGAACGAGTTCTCATCGTACTTGCGAGGGGCCGGGCAGAAGATGTACTTTCGGCAAGAAGCGTGTTCAATTCGATACCCACTCGAAATGGGAGTTTCTTTCAGTAGGCAAATTATTTCTCGCACGTGCTTCACTACGGTGTGCTCAAAATATCGCCGATTCAGGTCCAGCAATTGCGATCGAGATGACCTCAGAGACATTACGTTACCAGCTACTTAAAGCTTAGAGGTAATCCACGGCTTCTGTCTTCCCTTCTGTCTTGTCGACTACCATCATGGGAAACGACACCAAGGCCCCGCCTGCTCCCAAATTTTGGTGGAGCAACGCTATTTTCTTTGTGTCTATCCATATCGCCGCCTTTATAGGAGCCTACTACTTCCCAGTCCATGCCGTACATCGAGCCAGTCTCTTCTTTGCTTTCTTGGTGTGGCAGCTTGCGGACTTTGGGTACGTTCGAGTCAGTTCATCAACAAAGATAGTTTCTAAGCAACCCACTCAGCATCACTGTTGGGTACCATAGATTGTATTCTCATCGCGCATTTCGCGCTAACGCGGCTGTGAGAATCGCCTTAGCGGCGTTAGGTTCGGCAGGGTTTCAAGGTTCTATCAAGGTCGGACTATCACCCTTTACGCTCTCAATAATCTGTATTGATGCGCATTTAGTGGTGGTAAGAAGGCCTTTCAACAGTATGAGAAGCAACTTTGTACTTAGCCGGGTTTAAAGGTGTCTCCGACATCGGTTACATCATGTACGTTGGATGATCCCTTTCAGATTTCATTTGCTCACGTAGAAGATCCTCAGAGATTTACAGATGATCCCATGGATGACCCGTGAGCCACGTTCGATGATTTCTGATGCACGCCATTATTGATTGTTGTGAAGATACGCTGCAACTCGAGGGATCCTCTACTCTCACATGGGATGGATATTCTTCAAACCCACGTATCAAAAAATGGAACTTGTAGATCGTGATGACCTTGACAGTGACCCTAGTAAGTCATGGATCATATATCCTCCCGCCCATGTCTTTGACATCCCGAGCTCAGTCGTGCGCTTCCAACATAAGTATTACAGCAAGTGTCTTAGTATATTATTGGTACACAGGAAACTTACAGTGGTATGTTAATCAGTACCAATTGCCTTATTCTTGGGTTTCGCGTTTCCCCCAATGGTAGGGAGTCTCTGGGGAGATCCAAAGGGAGCATTCATTTGGGCCGGGTTGATGTCTAGACTTGCTAGTATGCGCGTCCACTTTCCTCTACCAATGATTTCTGACGGATGGCGTGTCAGTTTGGCATTGCACCTTTCTGGTCAACTCGTGAGTACTTGGACCTGAATGATTTTCGCCAAATCTCACTTTTTGGTATAAAGGCTTGCCCATTGGGATGGTCTTCAGCCTTACTCCGATGAAGACACTTCTAGAGGAAATCTGGTCAGCCATTTATCATTACTCTACTCCCCGCATTTGATATGTTGACATAAACAGCTTTTAGCGCTCCTGACCGGTGGAGAAGGAAATCACAATTTTGTAAGTCTAATCACCATTGATATTGCATAAAGCATGACGTTCATGTGTCAAACACAGCACGTATGCACTAGCAATTACTGAAACCGGTCCTTACAATGATGTGTTTCACTCCAGCACACGTTCCCGCACGACTTCCGCTCAGGGCCCTCTAGGGCAGACTGGGATCCGTCGAAATGGATAATCGTTGGCCTCTATAAGCTTGGATTTGCAACAGGTTTACGACGCGCAAGAAAAGGTGATATATCAGAGGCAGTTGAGTACATGCAAGACAAACGTGCGTACGGAGTTCCCTCAGCAGAGGATGACCTATGGGATGGGCCCAATTGGAGTATCAAGGACGTTCAATCGTACATTCAAGGAGGTCTTGGGCGATGCGTACTCTTGATTGATGATTTCGTCGTCGACGTGACGAACTATATGGGAGAACATGTAGGACTTTGTATATATTACCTGCTTGATAACTGACCTCCTCTCTAGCCTGGTGGTGCCGCAATATTACGAAAGTACTCGTTTCGAGATCAAGAAAGTATTTCGGACTCGGAAAAGTGGAAAGACGCGACCTGGGCATTTGAGGGGGGATTGAACAAACATTCCAGGACCGCCAGGCGGCTGATGTTGGAGAGCAGGATTGCTAGATTGTCGATGCCATAGACCTGATGCATCTTCTATATGATGAGTGGTGGGTACATAGAAATGAGTGTTTGGATTGCCATGGACCTGATACGCTTTCAAACAGAGAATGTATGTCTTTAGAGACAAGTGTTTGAATTTGAATCGTCAGCAGATAGGTAATTGCACGCACCTTATAAATCTTATATTGTCCCAGTGTACATGTGTCTGTTCGCTTGTGGGCTGCCTGTTGTGATAACGAGGTGCAGGGACTTTGAACCTCGTCGCATCTCAGTAAACGCTGAAAACTTCAAGGGTTCACCTTCTTTCCTTTCGCAAAGCATACCCAGAGATAAGTAATCCGCCTCGACACCAACTTACCATGCTATTGATCTGTTGAAATTTATTTCGGCAAAACTTGGCATTAGTGGCTTAGGATGAAGTCAAAGTCACCATCGCGGGAAGTCCTACATCGTTCGTGCCTGATACCTGAGCACGACCAGCAAGAACGGGCCTTGAGGCCTTGGGGCTTGTGCTTGGAGCTTGGAGAGTTAAGTTCTGTTTGCGAGATTCTCAAAGAAGTTCCGTTTCCAATGATAGTTTTACGTGCTTGTGAAGTGTAAACGAGTGAACTTCCAAGGTCCAGGACGAGGAATGTATTGTGTTTTCTCGCAGTGGTCTTCAGTTCAAGCCGAACTTTGTTATCAAGGTCAAATACTATTTCGGTCCTTCGGAATTGATCGTGGATTGTTAGTACCTGTTTATTGACGCGTTTTGGAGTTTGGCGCGTCAACGCTATCACGTGCTACGAACTTAGATTGGCTCAAGGAACCCAATATTTTGACCATTTTCCCGCTCGTACTGCCTCCAAAGCTATACCGCACCTTGATTTCGAGCAACTGAGCCGAGAAAAAACTCACAACGAGCGGTGTCATGGGCAAACGAAATCATCCGGGGTCGTCGACAGTGGATGAGGGATCACGAGCCAAGCGACGGAAAGACCAGCCGTCATCTTCAGACGTCGATGTAACCATGTCAGATCCAGTAAATCCCATTTCCGAGGGCGAAGTGGCTAGCGAGGATGAAGTCAGGGAGCAAGGAATGAAGATATGGCAGACGGTGAAGGACGCAGTCAACAAAGAGTAAGTTGTGATGCACTCGTGCTCATTTCCTGTTCTGACCAATTTGGTGCTCTCTTTTCTTCACAACCATCATTCCTCGCCCATTCGACAATCCCAGCGGCAGATCTCTGTCCACCCTTTTCCTCACCAAACCCCTTAAGCGTCAGTACCCCGACTATTTCGAGCTAATCAAGCAGCCCATTGCCCTCGACGATATCAAGAAAAAACTCAATTCTCATGCCTATCCTAACCTTGAGGCCGTGAAGCTCGATTTCGACTTGTGTTTCACCAACGCAAAAAACTATAATCACCCTGACAGCGTAATCTGGCAGGATGCAAAGGACTTGCAAGTGAGCGTGCGATTGTTCTTTGATCTTCTCGCCATCTAAATTCTCTGCAGAAACTTGCTAGCAAAATGTACAAGGAACTGACTAGGGCGGAAATCGGCGAAGATGGCAAGAAGAAAAATAAACCTCCCAGTCTCAGTCGTCTGGCAAAATCAAGGCTCGAGAAGCTTATCAGCAAGACCGATGATACGTATGCCCAACACTTTTTGCATATACCTCTTGGCTCATGCCAGCTATCTCTGCAGCGGTCGAACCCTATCGGCTGAATTCATGGAGCTACCGTCTAAGAAAGACTGGGCAATCTATTATAAGGAAATCAAACACCCTCAGTGTCTAGAGAATATATTTGTGCGTGGACGATATCTCAATTTTGCTTATTCTAATCCTCAACTCTCAGAAACGTGTCAAGCGCAAGGAATATGCCACCGCGGATGAATTTGCTGATGATGTGGAATTAGTCTTTTCAAATGCCTTGGCTTTTAATCAAGAACACACCCTCATATGGGAGGATGCTCTTACTCTTCGAGTGCGTTTACACTTAATCTTTATAGCTTACCTCGGACATTAACAGCATTCAAAGAACGACTTCCGTCGACTAATGTCAGACTTGCCCCCTCCCTTCACGATTGAGAGGTACTTAAAGCCCACGACCAACAAGATTAAGATCAAGATGCCCGGAGCTGCATCAAATACTTCGGTTTCTAAGGCCACTGCGTCTCAACCTGCTCTGCCAGCGCAAGCATTTGCACCAGAACTCACGTTACCACACACTTCTACCATAGCTGTACGGGTCCCACCTGCGAAGAGCACCCCGTTGCCATTTCCCCCCCAACCAACGCCGAAACCCGCTGCTCCGGCAGCTGCTGCACCAGCACCTGCTCCCCCAGCACCCGCCATAGTGGTGACTCCCGTATCATCGGCACACGTCCCTTCATCCTCATCGACTCCTCAACCTCAGCCTACGCATACTATGCCGACAAATATCACCTTTTCGCAATACTCTAAACCGACAAAGGCCAATGCAGCCGTTACTCAAGCGTCGGCCCCATCAACGAACCCTGCCGCTCCGGTTGTCAATCCTCAAGTCGCAGTCGTCGCTCAAACAGCCCAAGCGCATTCAATGTCCAAGTCACCCCCAGTGAACTACGCTCATCAATTACGTCTTGTTCTGATCAAGACAGAGCCTCGCGGGAGGCAGTTTAATCTGGATTACCGCGATGGCGTAAGAAGTTGGTCGATGCCGCTGGGACCAGAAGATAAGAGTCTCCGTGTTGAGGAGATATCATTTATGGGCGACGAGGAAGAGAGCAGTGGCGGGGAAGAGGAGGTAGACGATGAGGATGCCATGGATGTGAATGTTCCAATGAAGAACGGAAAGAAGAAAGTCAAGCGGGGGCGAGGTCGACCCCCCAAAGTTCCGAAAGGCGGTGGGATCAAGGTCAAACCCGTGCGCCCGACGAAAAAGAAGTCCAAGCTAGGGGAGATACAAGTGAAAATTAATGGGTCGGTTGTTCAGGAGCTGGAGGAGCACAGCAGCAAGTGGTCTGTAGATGTGCCTCTTGGAAGCAGTACGCTGGAAGTAGGTGAGAAAGGAGGTCTGATATGGAAAGTGTATGCTCAGAGGATGGCTTAATCTAGTCATTAATAATTGTCTGTGCACACTTTTGTATTTTAGTGGTACATATTTCTCGACCTTGAAACTCATCCGTAGAATCTGTAACAGATTATTACTATTAGCAGCTAAAGCAGTCCACAAGTTATCTTAACAGTAATCTATTACACACATCGCTACTGTTCATCTGTCCGAAGGGATTGTCTAATGGGTATATCATCGTCATCACTCTCCGACTCCGAATCAGGTTGGGAGATATATCTATGGTATCGACCGGGTGTTTCCCCGATTTCCTGAAGGTAGCGATGCAGCATGTCCTCCCTCCCTTGAGGTCGCACCTCGTATCCTTCCGATCCCCGTCTCACTAGAGTGCGGCCTTCATCAGGAGATGATTCGTCCGAAGAATCATCTTCGTAGTCATATCCAGAGCTAGGCCCCTCTTGATAGTCTGGATGGTAAGGTGGGAGTGTCGACGTATGCCCGTTCTTTGTTCGTCTCCGACCGGCTTTGCGAGGCTGGGAATTGGATGGCTTCAGGTCAGGATTTATCGTCTCATTCCCATATGTCCAAGGGGAGTCCGGAAGATGGAAACCGTCAGGTCTGTCTTCGTATAGAGCTGCTGCCGGATCACACGGAGGCCATGTGTTCAGTTCTAAACCTTCTTCTGTGAACGTGGAAGAAACACATCAGTCTAAAGCAGTAACAAAGATAGAAGCAACGGAATAATGAGGCGATGTGATGCAATGGTTACACAGGAACTTGAGAATGGAGATATAAGCGCTTACTGGGCTACAAACTACATGATGATTTGCTCACTGAATATCCCGCGTTCAGGCTTCCCATCCAGATACCTCACTTCTCTCGTATCGCTCCCGCGGTTCCGTTAACTCAATCCACTTACCGCTCTC
Organism: Desarmillaria ectypa; assembly: GCA_030407005.1. Taxonomy (NCBI): domain Eukaryota; kingdom Fungi; phylum Basidiomycota; class Agaricomycetes; order Agaricales; family Physalacriaceae; genus Desarmillaria; species Desarmillaria ectypa. The sequence goes on along the minus strand of JAUDYN010000003.1, from coordinate 2,315,673 downwards.
ATTAATGTCATATTTTAGCCCGTTGCCTAGCGTTCTCGTAGGATAGCACCAGAGTAGGGGATTTGCACCAAGAACGGATTCTATGTTGCGTCTTCGACCAAGATTCTGGACAGCTGAGAGTCAGCACGGAAAAGAGTTCCATCCTCAAAATACACACATAAGGAAACTTGATCTGTGCGGTTAACTCAGTTGGCAACCGGATAGATGAGAACCAAAATGCATACCTCGCGGATCTTGCCTCTCCGAACCATCGTTGCGACTTTGTCTTTCTCCCAACCTTCGATTGTGGTCGTATTCGACATGAGGCCAGAAAAATGGAAGAGACTGAAGCCGATATTAGCATAGAATGATAGCAAAATTATAGCGAACAAACCTGAATGCCCCGACTGCTAGCAAGACGGGAACGCAGGCGACGAAATTTAAGATGATGAACACTATTTCGGTCGCTGTTATTGTGTTCTTAGGAATGTGACGAGATGAGATGCACAACGGTGGACAGGGGCAGGTGCTCACCCAATACACGATAGCTGGACCTTCCATAGCGCGCCGTGTCATCATCACAAGGTGGTAAGAGCATGCCACATCCACGTAGAATAAAAAGCGCATGAAATATCCGTAATTGAAGTGGCCAACACAATTATTGACCCAAGGACAGTGATGATCTAGGAGTCGTGAGATTGGGGTGTTTCAAACGTAGAAGAGGCTGTACCCATGCGCAGTATGCATCTGAAAGAGATTAGATTTGTCTGATGTTGGTGATGAAAGAGGGCATACTTATTGCACTGGCGACAGTGATGAGTTCGAGGGGGTTTGTAATTTTTGCATGCTCTGCAATACCGGGGACCTCCGGTCAATTTCTTGACTTCATAGCCGTCCTCGTGAGTATCGGGTTTCTATCCATCTGTCAGAATGGCAGAAAAGGGGGAGACCGAGATACAAACCCAGCCATTGGGCACACCACCAGGGTCAGTGTACACGCAGAGAAAGTAATTCCATAGAAGCATTCCAACAAGAAGACTGCAAAAAGTTAAGCACTAGGGCCCAGTTACGGTAAGCGCGGCTCACTTGAACGGAAGTAAAAGACCAATGAGGTTGACGGAAAGAGCACGGCCATACCATGGCCAAATCACAAATATCTGGGAAGAATATGCAATGAAGCAGATAAGACAGAGGGTAAGATTGACGACCAGGCGACCAAGGAAACTTGAAGGATGCATGCGAAGCAGAGTAAAGGCGAAAGACAACAAAGCCAAATACCATTCTTCCCTTTTCGGCGTTTTCGCGTCCTCACCGTCACGCCCTGTATCATGCTCGGATGGCGACCCAGTGGTGGTCCAACTCTACGCTGTCTCAAGGCCCAACGCATACGCCTCAGCTCGACAGATTCTGCCCCAACTCCTATCCCTGACTTGAGCGCTAGGATTTTGGACCGGATAGGTAGGGGCGGGAAAAAGAGAATAGCGGAAGACCTTGACGGTATCAAAATTCGTGCGTATATCTGTGGTAAATTGGCACGATACCCTGACATATACGTGTTTGTTTAGCAACTAGGGCAGAAATAAAGATATACTCAGGGAATTCGCTATCGGATCGTCTTATAAAGATCCATGCACAAAAACCTGCTCTCCCTCCTGCATCTACCGCTACTCCTCCAGCCGTCGACGCTCCTTCCAGTGACACTACATCTACATCTTCTACCTCTACTGTATCTTCTGCTCCAAGCGAGACTCTGACTGCCCCTGCTCCTCGCGCAGGGGATCGGTTCCAAGAGCACTACGAGAGCGTGGATTTGGATAATTTGTCCGGTTCATCCACCACAGCTGTCCACATACCAAGTCCTCAAGAGACTGCCCGTGTCTATACACACAAAAAATATGTCGACAGTGTCAACTTTGATGCTTTGTTTGAACAACCACAGACATCGCAGTATCATCGTAACAAGGAGCCGCGCCAGCCGAAGAAAGATGAGGGTGGTCAGGAGAAAGGCGGGAAACAGCTCCCCAAGGCCAATGCTCACCCAGTGAGGGCACAAAGGGGAAATGCGCCATCCAGGAGATCGCAGCCTCAGAGAAATACAGGAAATACCAGGCCTCGACGACCTCGCACCAACCCTAGGAGAAGGCAAAATAGTGGTCTTGAGATTGTATTATCAGGAGATGCTGATATAGATGCCCACGTCAAGGCAGTACTTGAGTCTGAAGAGAAAACCATTCCTGACCGAGAACCAAATGTGTCCTTTTCATATCTCCCTCATCTACGTGGTCCTGCAATCGACTTCGCTCTGCCACAGTCAGAGATGCTCATTGACGAAAGGAGGGGACCTGGCATGGAGGACGAAACGAAGAGTGTAGCTCGTCCTCAGGTTCAACTAGGAAGCTTGTTTGGACCGTCCCATCACCGTTTCAAGAGCAACTATAAACGGAGATTGCCAGATGACAGGGCGTGGGCTACGCCGGTCACGCAGCTTCCTACAGTTACGCATGCACAGATGGTCTCGGGGCGTCAGAGCACAATTCGCTTGGATGGTCAGAAGGAGCTGTTGGATATAGTGAAGTCGCTATAATAGTCCAGTTGATAGTTTTTGGTAGTGGAAATATAACCAATAAATTACTTGACTTAAAATTTAGTTACAAGTTATCGATAATGAATAAGGTCGGTGACATCAAATACGAAAAAGATGGTTGTTGAACAGTCATGGGAAGCAAGAAAGTCTGCTAGGTGTCTGTGGAATCAAATAACTCAAGCGCAACTCTATGCACGAGCTCTGCGCCGGCCAGAACCCTCAACAGGTTCAGGTGGACCTTCATCAACATCCGAGCACTGCGCCTCAATTTTTGCCATAACTGCCGCAACAAGAGACTCCTCACGTATCTCTCTCGGTATCTCATACTCTTTCTCCTCGCCTTTGCGCTCAGGCCCGAGTTTGACCCCCCAGGCCACATAATGTCTGACGATGGAGCCACGGGGGTTGTTTTGGTTTCTCTTGAGAGCAGCAGATAGCAAGAAACCGGGCGCTTTGGGTTTTAGCACGGATGTGAGCGAAGCAGCAGGCGATGCGGGAGTAGCCACTTCGGCTATGCGTGTGATAGAGCGACGTAGGGGTGGCGCAGACACCGACTCTTTGACCAAATGCGCAGCAGAATAGGTATAGGAGGGTCGGGCCCGCTTACGAGGACGCCTTCCTGCGCCTGTGGTGGCATGAAACTCGATTTCTTCCTCGGGTTTGTCGTCGATAAGGTCTATGTCTGACGCAGGGGACGACACAGACTTGATACTTATATCAAGAGTCGCAATTTCGGGATTAGATAGAGTGGGAGTGGCACTCATCGGATCACCGAAGAGGGGACTGACTGGAGAACCGGGGGTCTCATCAGGCCCAGTTATGGAAATAGGGCTCAGGGAACTGGATACGGCGGTAGGTCCTGAAGATAGAATGACTGCCGGCGGGGGCAGAGATGGGAGGAAGGGTGAAGGTCGAGTTTCAGACCATGTTGAACGGGGAGGAGGAGGGCTTCCTGCTGAAGTCGATGGAGTGAGATCTGGTTTTCTTCGTTTCTTGGGCAGTGGCGGAGCGGCCTTGGCCAGCACTACAGCCTTAAATGGAGGCGATGGGTTTGCTGGAGGTACGGACTTGGTTTCCATTGTCGCCTTCGTAGATGGTGCAGGTATGGCCGGGGGTGTCGGTGCCGGTGTTGGTGCGGTGGAGGAAACCCTGGGAGGCACCTTGATTGTGAGAGTCACTGGTTTCTCGTTATACAAGACTTCTTTCGGCAAGGACATATTGGTCCCTTCAGTCTCGTGCTGATTCTCCACTCCTTCTTCTTCTACCTCGTTCTCCTCCCACTCAGACTGAACCTCTTCCGAGGCTCTGGCTTCGATGCTTGGGCGGGGAGCCTTTTTCTGACTCTCTTTGTTACGCTTCTTTGGATAGTTCTTCTTGTCTGGGGGTAACAATATGCGATACCTCTCCTCTAGTGTCATAGCGGTATCGAGGATCTCCTTCCGCCGCCTCTCGCCCTCTTTATAGAGTGAAGGATTGCTGATATGAAATCCACTGGCGGAAATGGAGGGAAGTTCGGCGTCTTCTTCCTCCGGCGGCTTTGGAGTGAATGACTGGGCTGGAAGAGTGAGAAAGGCCATGGCATCCATTCCACGAAGCTGCTCAATCCTCTCCTTGAGCTTGTACTGCTCATACTTGAGTTGCTCCTTCTCTCGAAGACGCTGGCGTTTTTCCATGGTCTCGTACTTGCGATGCCGCTTTTCGTAATAAGCATCTGAAGTGTCATGCGTGGTCTGTGATATGATATGGTAAAATAGAAGGGGAAAAGCATATAATCATTCAGAGTATCAGTATTGAGCTGCAATTGTAAGAAATAATATCCACGAACGTCGTCGGAACCTCTAGGCCTGAACCGCCCCCCGACATGAGTCTGGGATAATTCGGTAAAATCAGGCGTCTCGATAGATTGTTGCAATCTGTAGCTTTGCATGACCTCTGGACGTTCAAAATAGCGTTCGTTGGCATGAGTGTTGAACATGGGCTGGCCGTCAGATGAGGAGGAGTTCTTAGGAAGTAGCTCCAAATTAGTCGTCATGAAAAATAGAGTATTGGCAGGAATCAATGGTTCATTCTCGACTGGGCATTTACACCAGTAAGGCTCAAAAATATAAGGCAAATTTGAAGAAAAATACGTACGCTGTCGCTTCTGGGTGTCCAATATGAGAGTGTCAGCCTCGCAGTTCCCTATACCAGGGCAACCCTTGCCAGAACGCGAGGGATTTACGCGTTTCTGACGAGTCTGTCTGCCCGACGCTGCTGCAGACGTTGAAGGGGACGAAGCCATTAGTGGCGCTAGACCCTTTATATGAGAGAGAGCGCGGTTCGAGCAGAACCGAGGCCCCTCGAGGCAATATTCTACGTTGATAAGGGCAAAGAAGAAATGATGAGTACAATACTGAGGCAGCAGAGGCAGTGGTGGTGGTAGAGGCAGAGGGGCAGGCGACAGAATTCTGTCGCGCCCTTGGACAGATCCTCGCCCAAAATGGTGCTGCATCACTTTCTACCATCTACCTCGACGAGGCCTGACACTTTTGGTTCAATCTATCATTACTGTACTACGAAATGAATGTCCAGCCATCTTCCTTCAGTTCCCCCACCGCCACTTCCAGCTTATCTTTGGGCACAAGCACGTAGTCGGTGTTCCTCGTTGTCAATGCAGTCGGTATCATTCTCGGGCGATAATGAAAATGTACATACCAGGTGGACACGGCAAATACTGGGACTTGGGCCTTCTGCAGAGGCAGCGTAAAACTGGCCAATACGCCCGTCAAATCTTGAAGGGCGAAGGTGAGAATGGCCGCCCATGGCTCAACGAAGTGACTCACTGAATTCCATAGGACCTGCAATCCTGATACAACGCCATCCAGAATTTTTGTAATACCTCTGAGAGAGGTCTTTGTGTATTTCCCCGACCACCGACACTTCTTCAGCTGTCCGGGTCAACGAGAAGAATCTCTCCGGTTGACTGGTCAAGTTGATCAAGACATCACCATCGATTTCGTTGTGCTTGAGCTGCACGACAAAAAAATCATTAGGGTGGACAATCAGATGCAACGACGAATGGTCTGAGGGTGGTGGCATGGTGAGTGTTACACCTGAAGGTTGATCGATACAGTGATTTACGAATTCCTACAGGTCTTCAGTGACTGCAATGATAACCCTACACATCCAGTAACTACGATAATCACTTCTCATATATCGACAGACTGTAAACCCCGCCGTGGCTCGAGCCAACATAGACTGTATACTGCAAAGCATATCAATCAGATCATGCCCGAACATCAGTCATTCCTCAACTTACTACTGTCGTTCCGCTTGGTGTCCCGTCGCTGCTGAAGTCAGTCTCGCCATTGTATGATAGGAGGAGCTCTCCATTCGAGAGGACCTGAATCTGTCATACATCTATCATGACCAACAACTTAGTTCACTTACTGTTGAGAAGATCGATAAAGACACCCCGCTGCCACATGTGAATGCACCACTGCTAATGCCACAGTTGCCTTTCGACGAAGTCATGGTGAAGCTATCGGCATCTCCGGTTGTTGTGAAGGTCGCCAAGGTCTGCGTGGACAACGTTCCCAAGGAGAGTAGTCCTCCGATCTCTGATCCCGATTGCAAGGCCACGATGGTCGCCTTAGCAGGAAGTGTTCCTCCAGACGTCTAATCAATGAATTTTTGAATGAGGTGTAGCTGGAATAAGACGGAGCAACATACACCACTGGGAGAGGACTATGTACATGGTTCAACGTCGACAATAAGATGCTATGTGAGTTATACTATATTTTACGTACTGAAGTGGTCTAAGAGCATGGTCAGCAAAGATTCTCCGTCCTGAATGGTCGCTTACAGTAGGCGTTGGCGTGCTAGAGCCTGCCTTGGGCGGGTACTTGACCGTAGATCCACAAGACCCTGCTTCTGGCGCGGCTGAATCGCGCGGTAAACGGATGGAAAGGAAGTTATGTTGTTTCACGTACAGATGGGAACGAATGTGCCATCAACGACTGAACCTTTCAAATAGAAATACCAGTAGATCTGGCTCAAGTTGCTCCCGTCGCAGTCCAAAGCGGGTGTGTAACCCTACAAAATATCTATGGTCAACGAGAATATTTTCATTCAGAGATTTTTTGCCGCTCACGCCTGACTCCTCTTCCAGAGCCGCTATTACTTTGGAAAGTGAGTATGTGGTGCTACTTGACGGTGTAATCCCTTGGTTAGCGAGCCATTCATAAGTGGGGAGCGACTGTCCATTAAATGATCAGTAATAACACTTGGTTCTGCGATAAGACCGACTTTGAACAATGCCACGGCCGATTGAAAGTAAGCAACAGCCTGAAGATGCGTGGGTGAGTCAAGCAAACTGAGGATATACATCAAATCTCCAAGTTCTACCTCTTGTCCTTTGGTAATGCTTGAGAAACAATCGATTTCGAGAGTGCTACGATTGTTTCGTCAGAAATTCCCAGGTGCTTTAAAAAAGAATATTTACCTCATACATGTTCCATGCTTGCTCCATTCATGCTTTGAGATGGTGTAAACGAACGGAACGATGCATAGCATGTGTCCCTACCTCCCAGAAGCCTTCATCATCACCATTAATGTCAACCCAGTACTATGGAGTTCGATATTAGCAATTACCCCAGATACCTTATAAATGACGTACAGTTTGCATATATGATAGCGTGTCACTAGCACCACTACTGGTTAACAACTAACATGGACGTCAACTTTCCCGGATCTAATGAATGTGTTAAAATACCGAAGCAATGCCCGTATACGCTCGCGATGAATCGCAGTTCTGGTCATAGGTGGAGTCACAACTGGTGGATGTTAATACGTCCGTTTGTCCCAAGGACTTGAATACTCACTGATCCGGCCAAAGTCCTAACCCCCATTCAAAAGTGAGTAAGTATTGAATGGAGAAATATCGAAACTTGTGTACTGACCGTGAATGGTCCAGCTATTACTTGGGCCGGTCGATGGGTCGTAGTCCCAAAACTACACGACGAGAATTAAGTGCTTCTAGATGGGGAACGGAAAGAGTCAAAGAGGCCATACCTGGGGCTGAACCAAGAGACCCTATAAGAACCTCAGGAAGGCAATTCACTTTAGAAAGAGCGAGGTTTCTTACTCCGGGGTATTCAAAGCAACATAGGTTTTGACCAGAGGAAGAGGATGAGCAGGACTCGGCGCCAGAAGTTCCACACCCGGAGTTCAGAGAAGGTGCTCTGTTCAGTAGGGTTGTATTGTGCGCCGGGCTCAATAAGAATCTGGCAGCTGAGAACCCGAAAAGAACAACGGAAAATACAACAGAACGGCGCATAGCTGGTTACTGAGAGGACTGGTACCGATAAGCAACTGGAGACGACCAGAGAATTGTCCTTCAATACGAGGTCTTATATATGCATCGTGCACATGGTCTATATAGAAGACAAGTGCTGTGATTGGAAGCATGCCTTGCATCGAAGATAACGCACGTTGTTTGTTAATGGATGACCCTAGTAACCTTATGGACGCAGGATAGCTCACATGAGTTGAGTGTGGCCCTGATATAGGTCAAAAACATCGTGATCATCCCAAAAAGGGGTAGTGAGGAAAGTAGATTTCATTGTACGGTTACTTGCATCTGGCGAGCCTGGTGATACCCTGCCATGTAATGGTGAGATGAGATGCAGACGACTGACCCTCGAGGTATACAATGTATGAAACGAATACAATACTATTGGCATTATGTGCAGAAATTCATAATAGTATTACAACCCGAGGACTCGGAGAGGGAAATATTATCATAGTACCACTAGCCGCAGAACTCGAATGCGGGACAGCCAATAATAGTTCCATAACCGCCTTTAGACTCTGTTAGGCATGCCAGAGGAAGTTTCTGCGAATAACTTACTGCCGCCGTCAACGCCGATAACCGCCAATAATGCCTGGAATACGCCACCGAGGCCTTCTCCAGCAAGAAGTCCGGCCTAGGAAAATTGTGTTACAATGCTGAGACTAGAATAAAAGGACGAGCAGAGTCTTACAGAAATAGCCTAGAGAAGCGGGCGGTTAATTTACATAAGGGTGTGAAATGGCTAGTGATACATACAAACATGTACATGTCATACCCCGTGGGATTGCGCTTCTGCCAGTAGTAGTTGAACACGGATCCGACAGCCCTGCGTATTGAATATGAGAGAAGCGTATCCAATGCGGATGTAGGTACGCATACATGGCAATGGGGTAGTACACTTGAGGGGTGACAAAAGCAAGACCGACGGCGTTCTGTTGATTCACTTCCGAGTTTGAAGCTGTGAATGGGATTGGGAATCTCTTACCCAGTTAGGAATATAGATCCAGTATTTCTTTGGGATCCACAAATGCTGTCGTGCGACCCGTGAGTAAACAATGACTTCGATGTCAGATTAAACGTACTTTAGCGATAACCGAAATCACGCTGAAGATGCTCAGTGCAATGGCCGTATATCCGGATGAAGGAGGAATAGCTGAAGATGCGTTGTCAGGATTTTGCATCTAGAGACGAGAATCATGCGTACGCAAGCTTGGGGAGGCAACAGCAAGGGCAACCGCGGCCCAGGCGGAGACAGACGGGGCGCCATATGTACAGGTACCTTGTATGATCATTGAAGACTCAACATAGAATGAAAACAAGGCACTTACCGCCGTTTGCATCAGGATAGAGGATACAAGGCGTAGCCTTAGTGAAGAGGATGAACAAACCGGATGTCAAAAAAACGGCGACAACGGAACCACAGAGTTGGGCAATGAACTGGTTTCGAGGCTTTGCACCAAGAAGGTAACCAGTCTTCAGATCACCAGTCATGTCGGAGGCTTGAGCCGCAGAACCTGCGGAGACGACACCAGCTGCGAGGTTGAGTGTCTCTGCAGATTTCAGTTCCAAGCCAGAGCCCTTTCCGATACCACCGAAGATAAGTTGGGATGCCTGACATATGTAAAGTCAGATGAGTTGAAATTATTCAGACCGAGGAATGCACAAACCTTCGCGACGGTCGATACCGGGTTGATATCAGTCGCTCCAGAAGATTGGACACCAATGAATGAGAAGATGAATCCTAGAAGGAGTGCCAAGATTGCCTCTCCCACGTTCATGTGGAAAATCGTAGCTAGAATCGCACAAGACATGACAGTACTCAAAAAGAGACCGGTTGTCCACCATACGAGTGGAATTCTGTGCTCCAGAGGAGTTTGGTCCTCGTCATCTTCACTGATCTCGGTCCGCTGTGTGAAGAGTCCTTTGAAACTGATAGGGACCCCGGTCTTTCTCATTTCTGATCAATGGTCAGGATTACGTGCCTATGATTCGAGTTATGGAATCTCACTTGCGATAATCGGGACCAAGCTCATTACGACGTCTGCAAAAGAGTACACCAGCATCATCAACACGCCTGGCAAAATATAAATAAGCACAGAATCTTGAGCTGGACGTAGAAACGAACCTGGCCAGAGCAACCAATACCGTGGAGAAGGTGAGTTGACGTATCTGCTAGTATCATCGAAGGACATCGCCGTGTATGACCATATTTCTGGAAATTCGTCCGGATAGCTTTGAACACCCACAGCGCGACCGGTAGAAACGAGAGAAGGCGCAACTTGACGCTTGCTGTCAGTCAATCAGTCACAGATATGGCTTCTTCGCTCACTGATTCCCCAAGCCAGAACGGCTCCACCCACTGTGAAAATATTAGCTCAACCACAATGTGCTGACCCTTAACTATTTACATACAGAAACTCCAACTGGCATTCAGACCGCTCAGCATGCCAGCGCCAAAGAACGCAGGAGTAACTTGCATAATAGTCAAGACGAGCTACCAACGTTTACACGAGAAAGCCTACATTCAATGATCCAGCCGTAGTTTTCTAATCCAATGATGCTGGTGAACCCAATTCGGGAAAGCGACCAGCCGATGTGCCAATCGTAGATCTGGAAGAATGTGGGTCAATCTAACGTAACACCGATATCAGTGATTATGCTCACAACACCAGGCGCGTAACCGGTCATAACCTTGAACACAAAGGTTATAGCAAAGGAAATTAGGAGTGACCAGGATTTCTTCTTGGCAACTTCCTCGCCCCTCTTTCCAAAATGCAAAGACCGAATTGTATATGCCTGTCCAAAAAATTGTCAATCACAAGTTACCGGAGAAACAGCCAAAGCGTAACGTAACATACCGTAGCAGCAGGTGTCGGGAAGGTGAGCTTCTGGTGAATGATGTAATACTTCCTCAGAGGAATGACGAAAAAGACACCAAAGAAGCCTGCGGTACAAGTCAGCGCAATCAATTTGCCTATGTCGTCTTGCGGGAATTGAGAAAATAAATGAAGTCGGTACATCGCAGGAACAGCGCTAACAAACAGAATGCCGAGACCGCCGGCGGCTATCATAGAGTCAGTACCTACAGGTAAATGAGGCGTAATAAACGTACCAGTAGCGGCACTGCCGAGACGGAGCCTATTTCAGTATGAAAACCACTCGATAAGCCGAAGAGATTACCTTTGAACAGTACAGTTCTCCTTGGGACCGAATGGGCCGCCAAAGAGCCGTCCAAGGATACCAGACTCTGGTACAGCTTTCGAAATAGGTTTCAAGATTGCGAACCCAAAGATGGCCTAGAAAACGTTGAGCAACAGCATAGGATGGATAAGACAGGGCCTCTTACCCCAAACAGCTGAGGACCGAACGTAAAGCCAGTCTTCAATCCGAGATAGATGTTGGAAGCTCCCACTGTCAGAAAGCATATGAATACAATCACGTCAACCGGCGACAGCGGAGATGGTTACCGATGGCACCTAGGACGCAACCAACGAAGACAGCACTTGGTCGTTATGAGTCCTCTTGTCGGGCACCTTTTTTTTTGGCTTGTTACTCACCGGACAGTAAGCTGGTGTGTCTCTTCTGGCGCATCAGGATCAGGGGGGAAGGGCTTTGACCTGGGAAATGTACTAAGTATATTGGGCGCCTTGGAAAGATGGTTGACCTACACATCATGGTCATCCATGAGCTCGATGATCGCATCTTGCTCAGCGGCATGCAACCCCGCCTTCTCGTTTTCCGAGCTCGAATACGTTGCGCGGTGAGTGAGCGATGCATTGGCGACGTGGTCGATATCGACGGACATTATGAGGACGACGGTGGTCGCAGAAGAACAAAAATTGATGGCTCAGCCCTTTAAATTAGGTATTTTGTCGAGCGCGTGGAATTATCCAATACCATTCTGCTCGGAGCCTTCGAATACGAAGCACATGAGGAGGCACCACATGCATGATGAAGTTTCCCCACACGGAAGAGATATGTTGAGCGCTTGACAAGTTCTCAGGGTCGTAGGTCTAGGATCAACCGATTGTTGCACAGAAAGAGATACAAGGCATACAATTAATTATTCCCATCTGCACAGGGCTACGACGACCCCGACCCATATCCTCCTCTAGTCCCCCATCCTTGACTCCAGTATTGGTCTGGAGTTGCATAGGGATTCTGCCCATGTGGGTATGCCATGCCAGCCATCCCAAACGCAGCCGCAAAACGCGGGTTGATATGAGGCTGAACCATCGCAGCCTGCTGATACGGGTCGAACTCGGCGGGATTGTATTGGAATTCATGATTGGAAGGAATTTGTGAGATAGCATCATACTCAGGTCTTTCGATGCGATTCTGTTGCCGCCGACCCCTTCCTTGTCCACGGCCACGACGATCTCGATGGGGTGGTCTACGCCCTGTACCGGTACTGGGGACCAACCCCGATGGGGTATCGTCCTGACAATTAAAACCGCCCTGAGAAGAGGGCACGAGGGAGACATCAGCATACGGATCTTCATCGTATGGCATTGGTGGTGGCCGTGTCGCGGTAGAGGCAGAATAGTCTAGATCATATGGGCTGTGATCATCATAGGCACTATTGCTACCAAACGCGTCAGTCATCATATCTTGGTCCCGCATACGCGTTGGAGTGCCGAATCTCGATGAAGTGGAGGCAACGGAACCCGCGCGGCTTCGACGTCTGCAGAGCATGGCGATAAGGACGCTAAATCAAATGAACAACAGAGTGGCCACTTGCCCATGTTTCAAGTTTCTTTTATGTGCGGCCTCTGCTTCGTCGTCTGAGAATTCCAGTTCGTATGCTGCTGGTTCTTCGTCATATAGATTGCTAGCGTCGCTTCCTTTTATTCGTATCGAATCTACAGCCACGAAGCGACTTCTCCCAGGGACGTGGAACACTTGACGTGCTAGTCTGATCTTGTCGGTGTCCAAAGGGAATGTAGAATTGAATTTGACCTGATACAGAGGCTGGGCAGTGGGGCCGAAAGTTTCGTAAATCTGTCAAGGATCAGAATGTAATTGTAATGGAAAGCAAAAAAAGCACGTACATAGCCTAATACCTTGCGATCGTCAAAGACCAGCAAGGTTTCGGAGTCGAGAACATGGCTGGTATGACTGGAAGGAAGGCCCCTGATGATTACCCCTTGGTCCATAATGTTCGCTATCTCGCCAAGTAACTCAATGACCTCTTCAGTGCCAACTTCTACAATTTCGGGGACAGAAATGGTGGAATTAACGACTTCGTGCTGACTGGCAAAGTAGGACTGGGGTTCAGTAGACAATCCTGGTTCTCCTTCGTCGTCGTCACTTTCCTTCCGAAGTCGCACCTGTGGTTTGCCCTCTTCAGAAGAGCTAGAGTCATCTGATCCTGAGTCGGCGTCAGATTCCGAGTCTTTGGGTTCTATACTGGCATAGATATGAAAATAGGCCGAATCGATATGAAGAGACATACGGTGATGGAACGTGGTCCTGTCTCACCAGCGCGTCGTTTTCGCTTCCATTCTTCGTATTCATATCTACACCCTCTTCTTTGATGATAAGAACGTCTTCAATCTCATCCTCACTCGCGTATTCGCTGCTCGAACTGGCAATGTCCTCGTCAGAGGAGTCGATTAGTACTGACTGAGTCGACGGAGGTAAATTTTTGGAAGAGCTAGAGGTAGTACCAAGCAAGCTCTGGATGAGCAAGAGGTCCTGCGCCACAAAACTTGGTGTCTTAAAGGCGGACATGAGACGTTGGAAGACGAGAGACTTGGAAATTTTAATTTCAAAAATTAACCGAAGACCCGAAGTTACATGCGTGACATTGTCACGCCATGTCTTGTTTTTGCTACAACAGAGCAACGCGATCTGCCTTCACGCCTTGCTTCCGGCGACTCTACTCTACCCCAGGGCCAGGAAAGAAGATGAACATTCAGCTGGTTGCTGAATTGCGAAAACTCACCGATGCACCTCTCACAAAAGCGCGATTAGCGCTGCAGAAATCTAATGGAGACTTGGAAGGCGCGAAGAAGTGGCTGGAAGCGGAACTAGTGGCGTCGGGTGCAGCGAAAGCAGCGAAAGTCGAGGGCAGAGCGGCGAATCAAGGTGTCATCAGCCTCACTGTTGTAGATGGAGGATATGGACACGGGTTTGATCCCAAGCACCACCAAAAAGAACGCGACGGACGTATCAGGGCAGGGCTGGTCGAAGTCAACTGCGAGTCTGACTTTGTCGCCAGAACCGACCAGTTCTCCCAGCTTGCAGCGGCTCTTTCGTCTGTGGTTGCCCAGATACCTGCCTTGTCCCATTACGAAGACCCATCTTTCGTACCCCTTGACGTGCCTGAGCTTTTACAGGCTCAGTACGGGGATGGAGCCATGACTGTTAAATCAGCTATCCAGAATATAATTGCGACCATCGGCGAGAACATATCTATACGACGCGCCGCAGCGATATCATGGGCTCCCCAGCCAGACCGCGCCGTCCGACTTGGTTGGTATACCCACAACTCCAATTTCCCCTTTCAAGGCCAGATAGTCGGGTTATCCTTGCTAGATATGCGCGTTCAATCCATTGGGAAGCTCCTTGAACCAACAATAGAGGACTCGCCATTGTCAGACAAGGCGGGACAGCTGTCACATGCCCTTGCTCAGCAAGTCGTCGGATTCAATCCCGTATTTGTTACGGGAAGCGATGAAACGAGCTTGTACGAGCAAGGCTTCATGGCGGGCCAAGGAGTGTTAGTCAAAGACTATCTTGCAAACTGGCGCGAAGAAAACAAACTGCGATCAGTGGATGTTACTGGATTCCTCAGATGGAAGGTCAGTGAACCGGTCCCAGAGTAAGCCAGGTAAGTAGGTAAATCTATTATCCGTTGCGTGCTTTAATTCACACTCGTAATAGCGCCCTGATCTATAAAACACCCTCCGCTCATCAGTAAAAGTAATGTCAATAAATAATTGTCCCCTTGGCCCTGACACCTCTACAACAATTATGAGAAACCGTTCTCGGACCCGAGATCTCGCAAAGATTACGGTGCTTTGCGATATGCATATTTTACTATGGGAAATCCGTAGGGATGTTGCATCATATAGCTGCGATGATCGTCCTTCATGCAAAGCGAACTACAATGCCAAGGTGAGACAAGGCACAATGATTTGTATGGAACGCTCACATATCTACAGAACAGTCAGCAGCAAGTTCGGCCCAGAGAGAAACTCTGCTTACATGTAACACCAACCACCATAAAGTAGGTGCCTGTTCCCTGTTACGCCGCATGAATGATACAAACCGGGGAGAGAACGAGATATTTTCTTACCGTGAAGACGTGCCACCACGCGTGTCCTATCGGGTAATGTTAGAAACGCGAACAGCTAGTGGGAAGTTCTATGCGATGTTCACCTTCAAACAGGAACGCCAATGGCCAGCCAACTGCAGTTTTCCAGGCCGTCAAAGGATCACAGAATATGTTGTCAAGGTTCCAGATGAAAAATCCAAAAATGAATAGTCCAGCTCCAGTACCAAAGACGCTACCAATTTCTGCCTTCTTGTCGTCTGGAATACGGAACCTTTCTTCAGACCAATTCAGAAGATAAGCAATTCGAACACCGATGGCTGATGCGATAGTCCCGAACACAACTTGATGGTAGACCGGATTCCGATTGATGATACTGGAAAATGATGGTGAGTAAAACAGGAGCAGCCGAAGAGCATAAAACATGTTATTGATGTACGTACTAGCTCCAGGTGAATAGCGCGTCAAATGCGATGGTCATGAAAAGAGAAATCAGAGCGCGCGGGGCGATGAAGCTGAAGCCCGGCGTGCGGTCGTATAAAACCCAGCAGCCTAACGAGGCAACATAGATCATAGGCAGTTCGTCGGCGAGTTGCCAGTGAAACAAGAGCGTCGCATGGAAAGCGAAACTACCGAGGCCAACGGTAGCAAAACCCTGCTCCAAGGATCAGATGGTGACTGACGTCCACAATAGAATGACATGCAATAAATCCAATAGTGTAGATCGGCGGAAGGGATTGGCGTATGATGTTGAGGACACCGTACACGGCTAATCCAATAGAATAGAGGTTAGAGAATGTATTGACCAGTTCTGCGACATAGAACGAGAACTGGTAGTTGGCCTGCATATGGGAGAGATCAGTACGGTCCGCGTCGGGATCGACAGTGAAGACGCACCTCACACCAGTCTAAAGTAGCGGTCGCAGGCCCATAGAAGCCCTCAAAGTTTACGACGCTGTTGACGGATGCCATGATGGGGATATAAGAAAGGAACGGAAGGGGGTCCTTTGCAGGCAAAAGAGACGAGTCCAGGAAGGGCCATTGCAGTATATATGTGCCGCAGTGGGGCGCGATAGATGCTCCAATGTGACCGCTTGTGGAAAATTACGAGCATATTTTCAGACCGGCAGCCGGAAGTTACTGATTCGGAGACAAAGGCACTAGGAGACAAACATATGGATTGATGTGACAAGCGACAGAGAGTATGATGTGGAAGCCGAATGAGCTAGCTCGTAATCGCTACACAAATTGGAAAACAGATCAACTGGGACTATTTTAACTTACTTGATGGAAATCGCATGCAAAGAAGGGATATAGAAGACAAGAAGAAAGATGCAAGCTTAGGATATCACGGCGTAGAAGTACGATTTGGGAAATTGAGAGCGGATTAGCGGGTTTTCCTATGATAAGCCAGAAGAGGCAATAGAAAGTTTGTCGGCGATCGCTGACGTCATCCAGCAGCCTTCTCTTTTCAAACTGATGCGCAAAGTCTGCTACTCCCTCGTCCGCCGCACCCACAATGCTCGTCGAACCCAAATACGAAAACTTGCGACAACTGCGCCTGCGCCTCCTTCCGTACAGATAACCACCCTTCCCAACAGAATTCGTGTCGCTACCGAGTCTACTCCTGCTTATTTTTCATCCGTTGGCCTCTATGTCGACGCTGGCTCCCGCTATGAGACGGATGACATTCTGGGGAGCACCCACTTCTTGGACAGGATGGCCTTCAAGGTGTGCCTTGCTGCTCTTCTTTCTTTTTCCCCACTGACCGTCCCAGTCTTCACGGTCTCGGTCGGACGAGGAGATGTCGACAGCTGTGCATTCGCTCGGAGGCCAGATATTATGCTCGTCATCCCGGGAGGCCATCATGTACCAATCCTCGCATTTTCACCAGGGGACGCCACTGGCTACGGAGCTCATTGCGGACACCATTCTGAATCCTCAATTCCTTCCTGAGGAACTGGAGGCACAGCGGGATGCTGCTCGTTACGAGATCCGTGAACTTTCAGCGAAACCTGAAATGATACTTCCCGAAATCCTTCATGGCGTAGCATACAACCACAAAGGTCTCGGCAAGTCGCTTCTGTGTCCCGAGCATCGTATAGAGGCCATAGACGGACCAACACTGCGGCGGGCAATGGCCCACTGGTACCGACCAGAGCGTATGGTCATCGCTGGCGCTGGCATGCCTCATGAGCAGCTTGTTGAACTTACGGACAAGTACTTTTCGTCACTAAAATCCCTGCCTGCGCCGGGCCCATCATTAACCTACCGACCAAACACCCCTCAACAGCAGGCCCCGACAAATCTGTTGTCTTCCTCTGCGCCTTCTGTGACAAAAACTTTGACGCGGGCTGCGTCCTACCTCTTCCCCGCCACCCACAATGATGCTCCTGGGCGATTAAATCCGGGCTCAGACTACACCGGCGGCCATCTTTTCATCCCAAACGAAACGTCCGAATTTGACCACCTATATGTAGCATACGAGGGTGTGGGTATTCATCACGACGATATTTACACTGTGGCCACCATGCAAGTACTTCTTGGTGGAGGTGGAAGCTTTTCTGCAGGTACGGCTTGATGCTAGGTATACTCAACAACTGCTAAGATCCACCTTTGCTCCATCAGGCGGTCCCGGAAAGGGCATGTACTCGCGGTTATACACCAGCATTCTGAACCACTTCCCCCAAGTAGACCACTGTGCTTCTTTCCACCATATATACAGCGACTCTTCATTGTTCGGCCTATTCGCTTCCTTTGACTCCAAGGCGCGTGGAGGGAATACTCCAACTCAAATACTCCCTCACCTTATACATCAATTGAGTTTACTCCTCTATACTCCAATCCCCGAGCAAGAGTTGTCGCGTGCGAAGAACCAACTCAAGTCAAGCTTAATGATGTCTTTGGAGAGCCAGGCTATCCAGGTAGAGGATTTAGGCAGACAGGTGTGATTCTTCATTTATGTCCTTCCGTGACTGTTCTGACATGTCACTTCTTTACTTCAGGTCCTGGTTCAGGGTCGGAAAGTCCTCGTATCGGAAATGGTGAAGAAAATAGATCTCATAACACCCCAAGAAGTTCGTCGCGTGGCCTCGACAATATTCGGGCTTCAGTCTGGAGCAAAGCCAACCATCGTCTGTATGGGACAAGATGACGTTGGCGACTACCACAAAACCTTTAGAACGTATGGGCTGGCAGTGTGATACATCTATACACCATTTACGTTATTCTGCATACGATTTCTTCTCAAGGCCTCATCAGTCACCGCGGCTGAGCAAAGTCAAAACAGTTATTCCTCTGTAAGTATTAGTACACGCGCCCGCAGTGAAATAAAATGGAGCATGAATCAAATGATGTCAGAACTTCAGTTTATCAAAGGCGTGAAATTAGTTTCGCAGCTTCCTCCAACGAGTGTTGCGCGTTGTGCACACGTATATCTCGGCTCCCGGGGCACAGTCCATCCAAGCCGAAACCTGGGTGGGCTGCAGGTGTGTAACAAGACAGCGCTCGCCAGGCTCGAAGGAGCCGGCAGGCCTGCCTTCCGAAAGGGACACGTTCAGGACATCCCACACCGTTAGCTGAGCCACACGGTTTCCAGGTCGCCGCTGCGTTCGTGCATCTTTCACGACAATGACCCTGAAACTACGGACATCCCTAGGAGGACAAATGTCCTGGCGGCGCGGTTTCAGCAAATTACTTTTCAATGACGGAGTAACTCACCGCTAGTTCTTTCTCGATCTCATCCATAAGATTCTCCTGGTCTTTCTCGAGCTGTTTCCGGATGCGCCGGACTAGCCAGCCCGCGTCCGTAGGTGATATCGCCGAGATGACCTTCCCGGCCTCCTCGGGTTCTTCGAGTTTGTCGTATAGGTCATCGATATGATCCGGTGGTCCGTCTTCACACGGTTGGAAACGATTGCCTGCTTTGCGCTCTAGCCTATCTGTGTAACCGTGATATCGCCGCATATTCTTGTCGAAGTCTTCGCGTAGCTTCGATTCCTCGAACTCTCTTCTTCGCTGTCATTATGGGAGTTAGTTGACTAGAGGGAAAACAGAGAAATCAAGGTCGCAGTAGCACCAACCTGCCATTCATCACGAAGCATCATTTCTTCCTTCTCGTTTAGGGGGCCGTTATTTATTCGTCCCTTATCAGTGTTGATAAACTGGAAGTATGCGATAGGATAAACCTAGAGGCGATTTTCAGCAAAGTGGTGCCACTAGAGATATCGGTAACCACCTTAACAACGAGTAAATCCATGACAGTTATTATGCCCCCATCACGAGTCAAGCTATGCATTGTAGCAACAGGCAATTCTCTTTGAAAACCAAGTTTCGCGTGCCACGGAGCTAGGTGCGTCGAATTTCCGGTTAGTATCAGCTTGATGGAGTTGTAAGCCTCAAGTATTTCTTGAGGGTCTTTCCGCTCCGAGTCCAACTATGCCACAGCGTCAGAAAGAGATTGACACCGAGTGCGGAATGGAAGTTACTCTAGCGCCCACGATTGCAATTTTCCTGCCAATTGCCAGAGTTCCCTTCTGAATGGCTCTCGTGAGTGGCGCGTCAACCTGAGCTCGGATCTTGTACCATCCATCGGTGAGTTCAAGTTCTGGACAACCGTGATACATCTCGCCGTTCTCCAAGAGTCTGTTCTCTGTCCACTTGATTTCACTCACGCATAGAACCATGGGAGACGTAGATGGTGCGTCCTGAGTCGCAATAAGTCGCAATGGCGGTCGCACTCCTTGATTAATCTCGCGCTCGTATCTAGAAAGAACGGGTAAGTATCTGCCATTCAGAAATCATTGAGGTAGATGGATACTTACCTATACAGCATCTGCCGATATACCTCTTCCCAACACCATCGTCTTTCCTTTTCATCCCACTCCTTCTCTGGTTCGAGACAAGTCATACCAGCAAGCTTCCAGAGGATGAGACCCCAGTGGTTATCAATCCAAGGCTTTGTAACCAGAGAGCACCCTGCTTCTTTGAGATACGTGAAGGTCGCCAGTGGGTCCATAACAGCGTCAGGATGAACTGTGTCGAAGGGTGGCGGATCGTCGTATTGTGTTGAAGGTACCTTCCGGTAAAAGGAGTAGTAGGCCGTTATACGCGGATGAATCTGCTCAAGTTCAGATAATGACCTGTAGAACAGGTTAACGCCGGAAGGTTGTGCTATATATCCACGTACATTCCAGGAAACTCGAGCTGTTTAGCAGTAAAACGCTGGGGCACGAGACCAGAAGAAGCCAGTGTCTTGCGATTGGAGGGTTTTGCTATAGGAATGGATAAGCCTAAATCAAATTTGAGAAATAGCATTCATACTTAGATCGAAGAATTGATATGTTTTCGTCTTCGGAACTGGAGAAGTCTGAGCCTTCGTCTGGACGGTATCAGGTTTCAAGTTTGGTAATGGGGATAGCACAAGCTTCTTGTCTGCCTCCTTCGTCTGCTGCAATAATTTTTCGCGACCGGGTTCTCCGGGTCTCATGCCGGGTTTGAAAGGCGTCACAAATTTGGCAGGCGTGGTTCGTGGTTTAGAATTGGGTGTGGAGAATCCGGTAGATAGTGCTGTGAATTGAGGTGTGCTGAGGCCCGTGGAAAGGGGAGACGACACGAGAGGAAGGCGAGCATCAGAAATTTGTTTACTGCTCTGAGGGTCATTTTGCAGGTTTGAAAGCGGTGAGTATGACTGTTTGAGAGGAGAAGGCTTCATAAGCGGTGATTTGAATGTTTGTTGCTTTGTTTTGAGGCTCTTCACAGAGGAGTTTGTAGGCCCTTTCGAAAGTGGTCGGGAGAATGGGGCAGGACTAGGTGTGCCAGGCGTATCAGGAACATTTTGCACATTTCTCAATGCCGGGAGCGCAGGTGGAGTGAATGACGTTAGAGATGAAGCGGTGCGAAATAGATTCATGGCGTCCGGTTGTGTCGATTCCTCAGCGGAACACCCATCAGTATCCTCTTCTTGCCACTCTTTCATCTTCTGACGCGCCTTCTCAAGGGCCTCCAAGGAAGGTGCTATGATTCCCTCGGACGCTGTTAAAAGACTGGAAGTTTTTGCAGAACTGAACAAAGATGTGGCAGATACAAGACCTGCAGTTTGAAAGCCACTTATCTCGCTCGGAACGCTCGGAACAAACCAAGAAGAAAAGTCTTGCTCTTGTACTGGAGAATTAGGCAAAGAAGATGGCTGAGATAGAAGGGAGAGATCTGTGTCCGTAGTAGATGCAGAGGCTATGGCTGCAGCAGATTTGAATCCAAAGGCAGGAAAAATCATAGCTGAGGTCGAAGGATCTTGTACGTGTGAATTTCGCGCATCAAACGGGTTTTGAGATATGTCCTGTATATGGAATAAACGTCGTTGCAGCAGGCATGATTGGACACTCACCTTATGCACGGCATCGCTTGACCCAGACTTGTCTGTCTCGTCCTCGTCGGAGGATCGAGCCTTCTGAGAATAAGATGTCTCCAGCCTATCAAGTGCCTCAATATCATCCTGACTGAGGTTCAAATCCTCGTCAAATTCAGGAGAGGACCAACGCTGTCGCTTGCGATTTGGAGATGACTTTGGTGAGAGACCTAGGGCTTCCTATTAGGACATTGCATAAAGATCATGATAAGCACGTACTTCTACGCATTATGGATTGGTTGACGGGAAATGATAGTACTGGTAAGGCGCGTAAAGACGCGTGAATCTGCGCAATAGTGTACGATCTGGTCTAACGAGTGTGCTCTTTTAGACAACAAACCACAATAACGCGTCTAGTCACGTGTCATCTTTGTCGCGGCAGTGTTCCAATCTTCGTCCATTATCCTTGAATAATTTGCGCGCGCCACCGCTCGTAGAAAGGTATTACACCCTGTTGAACTTCTGTATGACGCGATTTGCAGCCGTACTAGGATCCCTTGTATGTCCAACCGAATGTTTGGGTCACAGCCTGGCGGCCCTGGCCTGCCCATCAAGTTTAACCAAAAAATATCCCAATGACCTGGAGCCGATGGTCCTTGTCCTACCCACAATGCGGATGTTTTTACTACTCATAGAGAAGCTACCCTGAGCTTCAGAAGAGGCAGAACGCGACACTGAACATGATTGGAATGCTCTGTCGTGTCTATTCTCTGGATAGAGTGGGCATGGCTTCTCGCGTTTTACCAGGTGAACAATACCTCGTCATATACTGCTCGGACTCTCAGGCTATCGGTATCCGTCCTGGAATTTACCGATCAAAACCATGCTATTGGCCGAAGATGCGATCACGAGTTCATCCCATTTTTGCACATATTTCCTGAACCACCCAAGATTCTCGACGGCTAATCTCGGCTACCACTGCTACGTTACAGATACATCTGACATCTGCTGACCATCAGATAGTATATAGCCTTTACACTCTTGTTGCTTTCACCCCCACAATGCGCGCGTATTATTTTGACAATCTCCCTGGTGACCAACGTCTTCCCCATGATTCTGCTCGTCCAGTGTCTTTAGACGCTCTGAAATATTTGAATATCCTGTATATGAATATTCCCGTGGATAATTATGAAGAAAAGATCGCAGCTGTGGCGAAGGAAGGGGATTACAAGAATCATGATGTTATTAGCATTTCTAAGGAAGGTTTGGGCGACGTAGGATCTATTCATTACCAGGGCAGCTCTGTCATCTCACTTAATCCGTCCTAGCAATACAATACCAAGATTAAGGCCTTCTACGAAGAGTGGGTAGTCTTTTCCCCTGTGTGGTAAGGAAAACTCATTATATTACTCAGACATATGCATGAAGACGACGAACTTCGCTACCTTCTTGCCGGAAGTGGCTACTTCGACATTCGTGGTGCGTCTTGTCTTCGAAACCATGAATTCTGTTCTTAGGAGCTTTGTGCACTTTACAGAAGCCCCGACAGATTGCTGGATTCGCTTGGTGCTGACCGCAGGGGACCTCATCGCTCTTCCTGCTGGGATATATCACCGTTTCACTTTAGACACCGGTGATAACGTGAGAACTGTTCGACTGTTCAAAGTATGTAGACGTCACTAAGGATTACCCGTAACTGATTCTGACGGGCCCGATAGGATGTTCCCAAGTGGACCGCTCTCAACCGTGGCCCGGAAACTGAAAATCACCCTATTCGCGTCGCTTACTTAAAGGGCCTGGAAACAGTCACGACAGTTTAGTGGGGGACTACTGCTGTAATTGTGTCTATTGTATTAGCGTCAAACATGCATCCCAGCCTACTCTGGGTGATCCTTGATCCATCTCTTCACGACACGAGGAAGTGGACAAGCAGTGGACTCTCCCGTATCTTTTGTTTCCTCATATAGTTTCAGACAACACATGTAAAGTTGACGAAGATGTCGTTGGCAGTTTTCTGGCTTGTAGGTATATTTATTCAAACAGATTT
The DNA here is from genome assembly GCA_030407005.1 of Desarmillaria ectypa. Classification (NCBI taxonomy): domain Eukaryota; kingdom Fungi; phylum Basidiomycota; class Agaricomycetes; order Agaricales; family Physalacriaceae; genus Desarmillaria; species Desarmillaria ectypa. The sequence goes on along the minus strand of JAUDYN010000003.1, from coordinate 2,292,106 downwards.
GAAGTTCGCATGCTGTTCCGGTGGTGAGTATAAGGGTCAAAGGAATGCAATTTGTTTGACCTTGAGCCTGACATGGTGGAGATGATGACTGTCATGAATGATACCGGGTCAAATCTAGTAGGTATGGAGAGGCTGAGAAACACACCATTATCAAGGTGATAACTTTCGGTCAAGTTGCGTCGACGTACCCATTCTTACCGCAACCGGTAGCTGCTCAACCCAGATTTATTATTTTGTATTTTTCGTCACTTTGGGACCTACATATCGGAATTCTGACACAAGTTTGTTTACATGACTAAACGAGAAAAAACACTCTTGTCAAGGATCACGACGGTAAATTTCTCCGCAGCCAACCGACGCAACGATATTTGTTTTCCCAGTCGAAAGGACGAATCGTTGACGGGCCGTAGCGACGACCGTGGACAAAGAGAGATAAAGCACGATTTTGGCTCGACAACAGACCAACGTTTGCCACTACGCGACCTCTGAACCTTCCTTGGATCCACTCTGCCTCTCTGTCTGCCCTTCACTGTTCACTTTAGATCCTTGAAATCATTTTTTCAAGGCATCATCATGAACGGTGCATCACAACCTAGCGCGTCGACCAGAATGGCCAAACCGCCGCCCGCCGGTCCTGCACCCCCAGCTCCAGCACCGGTCTCTGCTCCTCCAGCGCCGCCAAATGCTGCCCGTACGGGTCCACCGCCTCCCAGCCATCCTCCGGCGGTCAACGGCACCCATCACCATCACCACCAACATCCACCAACATCAAATAACAAGGGAAAGAAGAAGAATGACGTCCCTGTGGATCCTGCTGTCATGTACGAGAGCTTGAAGAACAGAATAGCTGCTTTAGAGGAGGAGGAAGTGCTGGAAGAGGAAGAGGAACGAAGATTTGGTGCGTGCTAAAACTCACTCTCCATGGCGTAACACTCAAATTTCCCCTTTCCTTAGCCGAAGAGGCCCAGAAATCGGTGAAGGGATTGGAGGAAAATGTCATTCATGCAAAGTACATTGAACTGGTACTGCGAAAATATCTTCGTAGATGCATCCGCTTATGTGGTTTCCAGTTTGCAGAGCTTAAACGGTTGGAACGAGACCATGCGAAGGAGAAACAGAAACTCACTAAGGACAAGGATGCCGGTTAGTACAGTGATACTTCTTCGTTCTAATGTCCGCCTAACTTTCATGAATAGCGAAGAGCCAACTAACCAAGGCCAACCAGACCAAGACCAAGATGGAAAATTTAGCCAGGGAGCTACAGAAGGTCTGGCCTACATTTCTCCCCGTTCTTGCATGTATTGATTTCATTATCTAGGATAACAAGCGATTACGGGTAAGTGATGTGCTACGCTGAAGCATCTACCCCTACTTATAGACTGCAGGAAGATGGAAAACGGTTGGCTCAGTCTGTGGAGGATGCTCAGGATGAGGTATGTGGAGTTGTTCCTCACCCTCATTTCCAAGCCAAACCTTGGTCTTAGCTGCTCCAGATGCGGAATGACGTTTCAAAGCGCGCCGACAAGGCAAAAATACAGGACGTCAAATACCGAGAAATGCCCGATATTGTCGTCAAAGTGGTATGTCGGTACCGCGCCGAGCTATTCTTCAAGATATCTCGCAAAACAAAGCTTACGAAGCTATTCAACGCGTGGACTGATCGTATGGAGAAAAATGGAGGAAAGAAGGACGGCAAGGGCGGTGAGCCTATCAATGGATCTGTGAAGACGGATGCAGCTAGCACATTCTCGTCGGGTTCATCGACGTCTGGTTCGACCATGCAGTTCATTTTCACGCACAACGGACGGACTGTCGAGGCTGACCAAACGCCGGAGGAGGCGGGGATGGAAGATGGGGATGAGATTCTTGCTGTGGAATTGATGGACTTGACAGAGGGCTTTTCGGAGGATTTGGTAAGTAACCTTGACTTGAGCACACGTAAAAGTACAATAACCAACTTCAAGGACGAAATCCTGGAACCACAACGGCAAAAACTGAAGAAGAACTGGACGGACGATCCACAGGAGTAAATTACCTAACTCTCGACCTAACAAACTCTAACCCACTTCTTAGAGCCAAACGGACGTTGGAAGAAATATTTGATGGAGTGTATGTTTCCGTCTTCATCAGTCAGACTGCCGATCTATTCATACGTGACAGTGTACGAGAACGACTAAAGGAAATACTCCGACAATACGAGCTACGAGAACGACATTTCGAGTGCGTTATACGGTCAAAAGAGCTAGAGGTGCTTCTTTCACGAGCACGAGCCGCGGAACAAAAGCAGCTGGCAGAAGGGGAAAAAGGTCGTAGGGATAAACTGGACGAGGAGGTATGAGTTTGTCTGTGTGGACTTTTGACTGTCACTTGGGTTCGATTATAGTTCTTCTTCACCCGTACACAGATGCATCAGCTCCGAAAGGATTTGGAGGAAGCACAGAATGGTCAGGCAATGCTCATCGACAAGCTAATACAGTGCTGCAAAGAGGTTAGCATGTCTACTTAATGTATCTCTCTGCGTCGTGACACTGATTCAGATCCGGAACGAAAAGCCCAACGCTGAACGAACCCAGCGACTATTCGCCTCCCTACGAGAAGAGCTTGAGAAGAGAGTCCCGCGAACGGTACCTAACGCGACGCAGAAGAAAGTGCCAGATGAACATGTGCCTAGTTGACACTGCTAAGATACATTACGACTGCAAATGCAAAGTATAAAGTCCATGCGAAAGTCCTATCCAAGTTCAGATAAAAGAATGAGGGTATGTATATTATACCAACGCGTCCAATTCTTCAACTCCTTCAACGATGCCCGATCTCGTGAAAGTCTTCCCCTTGACAGTTTCGAGGCCTTCACCTGCGTAACTGACCAAGGGTGAAATCTCGATTTCCACACCATCCTGCACCATAGCACCTGCCTTCTCCAAGAAGCGTCTGTGTTGGGAAAGCAAGTCACGACGACTGGTCTCGGGGTCATCAGAACCTGTTCCGGGAGCGTTCTTCAGCGGACTGAAGTCTTCTTTACGCTCAACCTCCAATACCGTGAACCGTTCCGTGTACGGGAAAACGTCGAAGACAAACATCTCCAATTTCATGCCGTTTACCTTGGAAGGCTTGACGATCTCGCCAGTCTCCATATCGACATGAGGAATCTTCTTGCGCGCGATGTGGAATGCCAGGTCCTCCTCAAATGTCTCCACTGAATTGAGATATTGGGTGGTATAGAAATGGTTCGCGATGTTACCAGCACGAAAAGCCAGTTCGCCGTTCTCATCTCTTCTTTCGGCCTGCTCCTTCGAGATCTCAGAATACTCGACAACGCCAGGCTTGTTGCCGCGGTAGGCGACCACTCCGACAGATTCAGTGGGCTGGGTCTTCGGAACGACTTTAGCAGCGCAATCAGCTTGTTTTGCGATGCTATAACCGAGGAAGACGGGATCGGCAACCCTGACAAGACAGTTGTCGACGCAGTACGCATGCACATAGAGTACTTTGCGCTTGGAGATATCTGAGAGGACTGTATGTGATTTGTTTGCAGGAGATAGCGGGGCTCGCATAGCCGCGTAGAGACCACCGTTGCCGTCTGGGGCGACAGCGGCGTGAGAAGGGCTGTCAAGCAGGACTTTGCCTTCCATGGTGAGACAAGGTAATGTGCCTAAGCATATGGTGAGCTTATTTTTGAACAAACGTTTTTATAGATGGCTTACCCTGCTCGAAGAAGATGACATTCCCCGGTTTAAGACCAAAATACGAATGTTGGGTGAAGAAGGCTTCGGTGTCCTGACGTGTAGGACCGCTGGTCATGACATACCAAGGAATTACAACGCTACCAGCTGGTCTCTTGAATTCTGTCTCCGCAACGGTCTGCAACCTGGTAATGCGTTCGGCTTGGTATTGAAAGAGAGATTTGTGAGAGGGAAGACCGATATCATAGCATCCTTTCGGCGCACTGCTACCCAAACGTGTTCCCTGGCCACCCGCCATGAGGAGGACACCTACTTGTCCCCGTGAAACAGCCTCCAGACCTATTCTTCTCCACTCAAAGTCCTTGGCTGCGTCGCCAACGGAGTCCGATGCACCCTTTGGTAGCGGTTCAATGGCATCGAATTTGGCATTACCATTGGCAGCTCCCGCCTCGCTACTGACGGCTTTCTTGTAGATTCTATTAACGCGTTCGATGTCGAGATTTTCGAGCTGAGCGAGAAGTGACGTTTGCTCTTCCTGAGATAACTTGGGCCAGAATTTGAGGAGGTGACCTTGGCCAGCGGCTTCATAACGAGAGCGGATATTGTCAAAGGACATGGTGGACGAATGAAAAGAGATAATTTAACAGAAGAATCGATGAAGGGAGTGGACAGGCGGAAAGCTGATGGAAATGGCGTGGTCGCTCGCGGAAGTAGCCTTATTTCAGGCGGTGGCTGTGTTTGGTGGCTGTACTTGTTCCAACGAGCGCCCACCATGATACACAGCCTGAACACAGCTTTCAGGTGATGAAATCGATCTGCTCTGCGGGACAAAGCAATGCAAGTCGCGTAAAGAAGTGAACTGAAGGCTCAACATGGTTTCATCCTTCGGCTGCCTGGGCTTTGGCTTGCATTGTCACTAACGTCGTCAAACCATATTTGGATTACCTAGCGGTCGTCGGTGACGACTTTGATACCTTGCTTAGCGGTTTCCATTCGTATTTCACTATCTTTCCTTCTGGATTTCGCGCCGTTAAACAAATACATTTGCACAGGATCAGAAACTACAAGTACATATCGCTGCGGACCAAAGACGGATACAAATACAAAGGTCGAGTTCAAAGCCCTGCATCCTTTGGAAATCTTACGAGGTGCTCGGAAACTTGACTAAACTTCAGCTGCCACCCTTGGGGTACCGTGGATCGCTGAACCCTCAACCTTGTCGTTTCTATGGCATTACATGAAAGCAACATCGCCCTCTTGAATCATTGAAATAAGTAACCCCTCGTTCTCGAGGTTTGGTCAAGCTGGGAGATTTGGATCGCACCGAAGAACCTCCAAGATGTTGGCTTGCAGCTTCTCCAAATCGCTGTTGCAGGATACTCAGAGCGCATACGTTGTTCTTCACCTTTACAGGGAACTTTTGAGAAGAAATTAAAATCTGCTTAGTACGTCATCTAATGGTATTTCATCTAGCCGACGAAGGCACCTCTAACCTAAATTTCTTTCCAACTCACGACAATAAACTACAATCCGGATTCTATGGCTTTATCCATGCATTGATACAACAGTAGGAACGGTGTCCTTCGGAACACCGATTTCACGGGTTTTGGCTGTTCTCGTCAGATGACCGTACACCATCCGTCCGAAGCGCTCAGGTCCACAAATTTCGCCGACCTTTGTGCTTCTTTAACGGCAAGCACTAAAAAAGTTGAATCACGCATCTCATTCTTCTGATCCTTTCGTACAGGAAATCTTGTGCTATCCGGGTGTTCTGATCTACGCGAAATCTAACTGGCATAGATACCAGATGATCTCGAGAAATTCATATTTCCTTCCTCTTTAAGTCTTGAATGACCTAAGAAATACCTGATTATCACCAATTACGACCCATCGTCACGGTTTCTCCATTACACGTCCACTTTACGATGAGGAACTTATGTACATCTTTCTGGCCTATTTTGGGCCATAATGAATCTGTTTGCACGATGTTCTTGCACCTTTTCTAGGAGGTTTCAGATGCATATCGCGTTTGAATATATGTCTATGTTTGAAGCTAAAAACGTGAACTCAACATCCCTGAGCGGCTGAAGAAAGGTCAGATGATCTCCCGTATTACGACCGGCATTCAGTCTGTCGCAGATAATTTCCGCCCAGTGTGGATGGTTCCTCTAAGGGCTGAGTCTCGAGCTGCATGTGATGATTAGATTCAGCGGACGAGTTCATCATTTCGACCACTTGGTCTACATGTCACAAGGATCGCTGTGATATCCCAGGTACCTCACGCGACGTCCAAAAGAAAGATGAGTGATATGTGAATCAATTGGAAACGGCGAGCCTTTTCGCGTAAATAATCTTTGGGTCCGCATTGCTCTGTCCAAGGCCGCGAGTCAGCTTGCGCGTGACTTGACGGAGTAGAGTACAATGAACGATGCATTTAGTTCTGAAGATTGGGCAGAGCAAGGGAGGTTAGCGCTACCGTTCTCAGGGTCTCTCGTTAAGAGTAGCCTCCTTTTCCAGGAAACCTAGGCCTCGGAAGAAAAGAGCGAAGAGAGAGGAAGTAATACTCTAACCTGGACTTATACTTGGATCAGAGAAATTTGCCACCGGTGCATCGGTATAACTTTCAGGGGGTGGGGAAGTTCACACGCAAATTGATTTGTTAGATGCACCAAAACCTAATACCAGGCATGTGAAAGTACCTACTTGGGAGGTCCGGATTTAGGCCTCAGGTCCTTCTCTACGGACGACGATCTTGTCCCAGTTTATGTGGCTGCACTTGATGTTCCTTACAAAAGATGATTGTTGCTGGATTTATGGGTGATCTGGTTTGGTTTTAGGAAACACTGGTTTCAGACGAGGCATAGGACCTGATTTTCAGGATGGCTGGATTTGACTTCAGGAGCACGAGGTGAGGAGCCCACAAAGATATTACTTGGTCCCCACGAGAGTCTTTGTCCTGAATTCAAAACTAAATTCAACACAATGTTCAGAGTGATTGCTTGAACTCTCTTGGCCCGTTTGATCTTCCCTCAGTCACGAACGTTCAAATCCGGGTCAATAGTACCGTTAATTTCTCCAAAATTTTTCATTCTGGTTCTCCATTTGCCATCGAGTCCGCTCAATTCACGAGGCTCTTCCACCATGTAAATGCTTCCAGGAGTTCTGGTCAATTAGTAAATATAATATCTGTCATTTCTGGTATACCCTGCTGCGCATTGCGCTCGCATGCAAACTTCTATTCGGTGGCACCCCGAAAGGCGGCACATATGGAACGAATCAAAATGGAGGCCCGTGGCGGCTTCAACTAGTAAATCAGTTTTAAATTCATGATGATGCTGATGCCGGCCAAAGACCTAAAGCTTGAAGAGGCAACTCTATGATCTTGCTCTGCCCCTTTGTTAACGGAAGTAGATCCACTACATACCCCATAAGTCATCTTAAATTCGCAACGTTGACCCAACTGAACAAGAACGGTCGTATGACAACTGCCGATGGTCAAAAAAAGAAAACGCCCTAGAAGAGGCCGCCTCTTCTTCGGCCGTGAAGTTTTTATCGATCTGCACTTTCTGTTGTACCATAATGAGGGTCAGGAGAGCCGCCGTTGGAATGAGGAAGGAAGCCAATGTTTGTCACGGAGTTGCCAAGCACCGCTGCTGCCATGCTTGCAATTCTCCTGGATGGAGGTAGGTGTATGGAACACGTGGACCGGATGAAGGTTAGCAGGACTTCTTTCAATGCGAGTCCGATCGATCAAACTTTTGCCTGGTTCGTGGTTACTCGCCGAATATAAAAGATGGCATGCCAGGCCTTGAGTCAAGTATTCTCAGGCCTTCCCCCCCTTCCTTTCAATCCACCGACCATGGCCCTCTCTCTTTTACGCGCTGTAACTGTCGCCATCTGCGGAGCTTCCTTCCTTGATTCTGTATCTGCCATCTCCCCAGGATTCAATTATGGCTCGGACAAAGTACGTGGAGTCAACCTTGGTGGATGGCTTGTCCTCGAAGTACGTATCTTTGTCGCATTTTCGTTTATGACGTTTCGTTAACGGCGGCTTCTAAGCCCTTTATTACTCCATCACTTTTCGACAATACAGGTGACTAGTACACCACATGGATGCTTCTTCCGTAGTTTGACGCATTGCAGGTAACTCTGCCATCATCGACGAGTGGACATTTGGGCAGTACCAGGACAAGGGCACCGCGACTGCCGCGTTGACCAATCACTGGAACACTTGGATTACTGAATCCGATTTTCAGCAAATTGCTGCTGCGGGGTTCGTGATCGGCTCCTCACGCGCTTGGCGTTGTTGTTGACCACTCAGCACTCCTCAGTTTAAACCATGTTCGCATCCCGATCGGCTACTGGGCATTCGATGTCTCTGGCGGCGAACCGTTCATACAAGGACAACTTCCGTACTTGAAAAAGGCGATAGGTTGGGCTCAAACCTATGGCCTTAAGGTCATTATTGATTTACACGGTGCGTTGGAAATGGCTTCATTCATCGCGTTAACCTCATGTCATCTTTTAGGAGCGCCCGGGAGCCAGAACGGGTCGGTGTACCTTCATGGAGTTCCCCTCAACACCCACTGATTTAAATTTTGCGCAGCTTTGACAACTCTGGCCAGAAGAAGTCGTATCCGTAAGTCTTGCATTCAAATGGAACACGTTCAACCGACTGAGCTGTCTGTCAGCGGATGGCACTCGAGCCAATCAAATATCGACCGTACTAACGCCATTATCAAGACTATAGCTTCAATGTTTGCAGATCAAACAAACGTAGTTCCAGTTATTGCACCGTTGAATGAGTGGGTCTCATGTGATGCCGTTGAAGTTCTATTTTGATGGAGAGTCCAGGCCAGCTGGATTTTACGGCGACTCAATATTGAGTGTCACAAAACAGGTGAGTACTCTTGGCCTCCTTTCATGGCGCGCCTTCTCATCTACGCGCGCCCCTCATCAGTACTGGTATGATAGCTACGGCAACATTCGGTAATTGTAGTGTGTTGACTATACACTCATCTTGAACTCATACATACTTCTTTTAGATACCCATATGGCTCTTCAAAACAATCAAACACGGTCGTTCTGATCCATGACGCATTCCAAGACCTTAGTTATTGGAATGGCTTCATGACCTCTGGCTTTGATGGAGTAGTAATGGATACACACATTTATCAGATGTTCTCTGACGCGGTCCGTTCCTCTGATTGATCAGCAGAGCTCTGTACTGATTAGCCCTTAGGAGGTGGCAAGGAGTTACGATGAGCATATTTCGGTTGCATGTCAGAAGGGCAGCTCGCTGTCATCCTTTGATCTCTGGGTTATCGTGGGCGAATGGACGGCAGCTCCCACTGATTGTGCGAGGTATCTTAATGGAAAGTGTTTCCTTCGTTTCCGTTTCTTCAGTCAAAGTGAGCTTCTTGACAGGACGTGGCGTCGGTGCGCGCTATGATGGAACCTATTCCGGAGAGACGCCCGTGGGCAGCTGCAACGGCAAGTCAGGCTCTGCGTCTTCTTTCAGCTCTTCCTATAAGACATTCTTGAGACAATACTGGGAGGCTCAGGTCTGTACACAAGCCTTTTCAAGCTGAGGTTGCGCTAACACTCGTAATGCAGGTTATTACATACGAGAAGGGAGAGGGGTGGATTCAATGGACATGGTCAGTTGGTTTCCTACCGTGCCCCAGTAACTCCGTTGAAATTGTCATACAGGAAGACCGAGAATGCGGACGATTGGAGCTACCAGGCCGGCCTTGCGAACGGCTGGATCCCCAAAAACCCTACAAACCTCTTATACCCTTCTATTTGTGGATAGGGTTATCTACAATTTACCTTCCTTTCGTTCGTACTTCTTTCTTGACTTTTATCCTGCTTTTCACGACCAACTTCGACCTCCGGACATTTGCAACTTTTAGATATTGCTGTAGCTAATATATACCCCATAACGAGCCACATTCGTTTAGTGAAGCAATGTTTCCCAATTTTTGGACATCTCAAGCATTGGGGTAGAGCTGAATTTCGTAAATTGATTAAATAACACGCTCCACTTTAGGCAAGTAGCTGGTCGCTGACTCGACGTTAAACGTTTTGATCTCCATAAAGATTTCCAATCAGCTTCCAGACGATTGTAATTTAGTACGAACGCAAGACCCTTGAAGGGTGTAGTATTATATTTGCGCTCAAACCGATACGCTATTATGCTGACATCTGCCAGCCGCTAGGACTTATTGAATATCTATGAATTGCTGGGCTTGACAGACTTGTAAAGGTTTATAATTAGGTCATTGGCCGTCAGAGTGACGATACTGAAAAACGATGAGCATCTGCTTCTGTTTGCCCAAGGGTCACTCACGTATGTGGTGCTATCCGTAAAAAGTGAGCCGTTGTTCCCTTGTACCATCCACGTACACCCTCAGTCTTGAAAGTCTTCCACAGACAGTCGATGGGATTACGATATAGGACCCCCACGACTTTTCCGGCCTCATTACGTTTCGTAGGTTGGTTGTACATTCGGGTTAGAGCCTACGTAAATGACGAAACGCGTAAGCGGAGCAAAAAGCGGAAAGATGTTACGTCATACCGTGTCAGCTGGCTGCATTGCCATGCACTTGATTCCTGGTCAATGTTACGGAAAGCATAAGATGGGAATGTCACTTACGACACACATCCCGGAAACCGTGCTGCTCGCAAGGAATGTCCATGTACTGTTGTCTGGAAGAATCCCGTGCTTTACCAGCTGGTTTTTGGTAAAGTTATAACTAGGAAGTTGCACCTACATATCCAGTTAGGGATAGGCATCATGGCAAGGGAGGACTTTACTGAAGAACCCATGGACGTTCGTAAAATTGCCGCATCTATACCGCGCGCCAGACCTCGGAGCTTTTCTTGTCGATATATTTTTGAAAGAGCATCAAAGGAGCTTTTGTAGTAGTGTTGCGCACCAACGGGAAGGGCTGGGGAATATGCCTAGGAGGCTATAAGTGATGCAGTAAAGCCCCCTGCTGGCTCTGTACGGACCTGCATCCGTGCTTTGATCAAGAATAATGGGTTGCCCAATGAAGCTAAACAGACACGCTCAGCAGTAACATACGTGTATTTCTATGAACACTGACCTCCAACGGCACCACTTGTTGCACCTGCTATGACGGATGTAATAGGTATTTGCTCAGTGGGCGCACGACCGATGAGGTCGTTGATGGCATGTCGAAATGGCTCATAAAACCCTATCGAACGGCTCAGTCAAGGTACAATAATACCAGTAGGTTGTTGTTTCACCTAGACGGCTTCCATTGAGCAATATCTAACAATTCAGCAAACTGCGTGGATTCGAAAAATGAGACTTCTTACTTGGTAGGCATACTAACAATAATTAAGCACGCGTCTTTCACAACAAAACAGAAAACCTCACTGCAGGACCTAATCCGCGTTGTATCCCTCGAATTCCTTCATTTTTCCACGTCTTCGAAAACACGTCAAGGGCGCTTTTGTAGACTTTTTTCTCCCCACCCTTGGCCAGCTCGCCTTGAAGTTGAAGCCGTGTCTTGGCAACCTCTGCGGGGTTGGATATTGTCACCTACAATGTGCCACGTTCTGTGAGTCAGGTTATCCCATGGACGAAGACAATACAATACGTACAGCGATACAGGCAGCGATGCCCCCACATACGAAGCCTTCGGACGTAGACAAACGCCCTTTCTCGGACGATGACATGGGATACTATGGAGGGCAGCTGGCCTCAGTCCGGTCCGCGATGGTGATGGAGGAGGGAGAAAAGCTGCGACGACATACAGCGGCCTTCATCGTCATTCGGATTTTCGGGATTCGGGTTACAAACAAGTGCGAGTCTGGCACGTGATACACTTGCCCCTTTGAGGCAGTCTTCGAAAAGGCTAGACAGATCGAACGACGACGACGAAGCCTTGCTCGCTGTACGGAACAATGAGCTCTGTGGAAAATGACCAGCTCCGCTAATGTCCAGACGGTCGTTTTGTTTGGAATTATTGCTGTTGTCCTACCTATTGCCTTCCGCATAGTGTCTTCGCCTATCATTCTGCTGCTGTTGTCCCCGCTCTTCCTCTTCATCCTAGCCGTCGCTTTCTTAGCGCTTCACATTTATTTTGGACATTATGTTGACGCGAAGAGTTATGCCACCCGTCCGAGGCTCTTCAATGCAGCGCGACCTTTTGCTTTCTCAACTCCGGCAGCATGGCAGGCGGTCGTGACCCGTTCGCAATGGTCCCAGAATACGCCACAATCTTTCCCACCTCTGTATCCCGAGTCACCACTAGTATCCGAAGCATTGAATGATATCATTATCAAGATTGTCAGAGACTTTGTCATGGTATGGTACCAAGAGATTTCGTCCTCGCCCGCATTTCCTACGGCGGTATCTACGGTGATTCATGATTCAATAGAGAAGATGCTGGATAGAGCAACAGGAATCGATTTCTCTGCTTTGGTGGTCAAGCGCATTCTTCCAAAAATTACCGCCCACATCGACCTGTTTCGACAGTCCGAGATTGCTCTCCGCGGCGCCGGCCTGGAACGTCGTTTGACGCAGTCGGAAGAACTAGATCTCCTTCTTGCCAGTAGATATGCTGCTGGCATGGATGCAGCGAAACTGCACAATGCTGTGGACAACCTATCGACTACCTTCACCAAGCAGACGGAAGAAATGCATCTTCGGCATTTAGTCGACAGAGTACTTCCCCACGTTCTTCCAGAAACTGAGGCTCGAAGTAAGGCGCTCAAAATCGTTGTTCGGGAGATAGCAGCTTGTTCTGTATTATATCCTGTCATGGAGATGGTGGCAGACCCCGACTTCTGGAATCGGGCTATTGACCAAATTGTGAGTTGCGAGTGCCTTCTATAACAGCTGGTACCTCAATATTTCGGACAGGCGGGGGCTGCAATTCACCAACAGTAGGTTTTTACTTCTCCTGCACGCCGCAGGCTCTCACGTGTTGACTAGAAAACTGATCACCAAAGTGCGCAATGTCTTGGAAGCACAGTCACCGCGACGTCAACACCACTACTCTTCTGCTCCTTTAAGCTCTGCACCTAACGAGTTGATTACCATTCGTACTGATCCGCATCAGTTTGAATCATTCCTGCGCAGTATCAGTCGTTTCTCCTCCTTGCTCGATGCACGGAGGTTGAAAAATGACGTCGTTGGTGAGATCAGAAGGACAAGGATGCTGCTTGGTTAGCTTCGCTCTTAAACCCAAGACATGATGCTCATGTTTGGATAGCGAATCACGAAAAGGATGATTGGATCAACGGAGAGAAGACCGAAGATGTTGTTGCTTTCCTTGACCGACTTTATACCGCCAAGCGTAAAGTCGAAGAACGTATCGTGGTTCTTGGTGGAGAGGAAGATTCTGTATGTTCTATTCCATATATCTGTTCCCTGATGTTCGCTGACACCTTTTCTTTTTAGCGCCAGTCAGCATACTCGGAGACAGGTTCCAAGTCGGGGCTGACTTTACGAGATGTTCTTCGAAACCCAAGCTCACTTTCGTATCTCATGGAATTCATGGACCGAAGGCATCGATCACTTCTGGTTCAGTTCTGGTTGACAGTAGAGAGTTTCAAGAATCCTCTTGAACCTGTCGACTCAGACTCAGAGAATGAAGAGGATGAAGCGATACAAGATCCTACCACTGCTATCACCGTAAAAGAAGATATTTCCATGATCTACGAGCTCTATTTTTCCAGTCCCACATCCCACCCCGCTCTATCTTGTATTTCTCAAAAGAATGGGGACATAATTCGTGACTTCGCCAGGAACGAGGTTACTCCTTCGCTTGCAAGTCAGAAGAGAGTACGTCGCAGTGTAATGACAGCGCAAAAACAAGTAGAAATGGAGATGGAGCAGGATTTTGAGGAATTTGAACGAACGGAGTTGTGGTTCCGCGTGATCGAGGATACCGACCTTTCCAGTAAAAAGATGTCGCCTGAGGAATCCCCTCAAGTTCAAAATGCCTCGGTTAACTATTCCACGAATCAGCTGCTCTCCCAATCCAGAATTGGCTTGGGCCATGTGCCCCCCTTCTTACAGCGTTCGGAGTCCTCACCTGGCTATCTCGTGCGACGTACGGCTAGCTCAAGCTCGGGAAGCTCTTCTCGTAGCAGACCTAGTTCTCCACCTCCTCTTCGCGCGCCACCATCGAACATCGAGGTCTTGATGTCTCCCGTTATCGATTCTTCAGAGTCTAGCCGTGCGCCGCTGTTTGACGGTCCCGACGACCAGGAGCAAAAAGCAGAGGAGAAGAGGATGGATGCCATCCAGGCCGCGCTCACAGACATCATAGCTCTTGAGGGTGATTCAGAGAAATCACCTGGTGTCGAACACCATGATGACGCATCGAGTTATCGTAGTATGCATTCTTCAACTAAACAGAAGCGAAGGGCAGTATTTGATGATTATGATGAACTGGATGGAGCCGAAGATGACCACCATGATGACACTCGTGATGAACATCGGTCGTTCCAGCTTGCCGCTCCTGGTGACCTTCAGCTTTCCTACGAAATTTCTCGCTTAGGCGACAAAATTACTAGTCTTCAGGCACAAGATACTATGCTTGACAACCTTATCAAGAAAGCCGAGCTGACGGGGGACACTCAAGAGTTGAGGCTCCTCATGAAGTCAAAGTCTGCAATGAATCGGGAACTTCGGGAGCTCCAGTTTCAGAAATCTCAGTACGAGCAGCAGGAGTCAGCAAATCGTCTTCTTTCTGACCGTACGAAGGTCTCGATCGTGAGCTCTACGACCGGCGAAGAGGGCGGGAAGATGGTGGTGCGGTATCTCGTGGAAGTTCAGCAACTTGCTCCTGATGGGGCCTTCGCTTCCGGATGGGTTGTCGCGCGCCGTTATAACGAATTCTTGAACATGCACAACAAGTTGCGAGAAAGGTATGGCTTGGTCAGGACTCTAGATTTCCCCGGAAAGTTGGTCCCTGCTTTGGGTGGTCACTTCATGGATGCTCGACGAACGGGTTTGGAGAAGTACCTTCAAGTAAGTTGACTTGGAAAGTCGCATCATCAAGTCTTGGTTTATATGCCTTTTGTAGAATGTCGTGGCCATATCTATCGTTTGTGAGAGCGATGAACTGAAGTCATTTTTATCTCGCGATTCGCCGTTTGTGGCATCGCAAACTCAGCCCTCTACCTCGAAGCCTCAGGCCTTTTCCGGAACTGCCCTTGTTCGCAACGTTTATCGCTCTGTTGCAGAGAGTATTGACGATATGTTCTTCGGACCATCCATGCTTGACGTCATGATTCAACGCCTTACCCGTCAAGCCGCTGAATTCGTTGGTATCGTTGGTTCCGGCGTTAACGACGAGGAACTGGTTGCTCAGGCGTTGGATGCTGCAGGAAAGAGTTCTTCCGAAGCTACGCTTTCACGACTGTCGGCGGATCTTAAACCTTTAGACGGAGAAAGCAGCACTTCAACCTTTACAGCACCTATCTGTGATTTAATCCTTGCGATATTCGAGCTGAACAAACAGAACAACTGGCTTCGTCGACAAGCTATTGTCATAATTCTTCAGCAGGTTTTAGGAGGGACTATCGAAAGGTGAGTATACTATTGACCAGAGGCCAATTCACTAACGCAGCATCCAGAAAAATACGGGAAACCTTTAAGTCACTCGTAGGAGAAAGTCGTCTCTTGTCTTACATTAATACCTTTCGAGATGGCTTGTGGCCTGGCGGCAAGTTAAAACCCCCGGGCGTACCGCGAACCTCAGAAGAAAGGTTGAGAACTAGAGATGAAGCAAATCGCAAACTGTCCGCCCTCTTTCCCGGTAGGCTGCGCTCACTCTTGACAATACGAATACCGTGGTTTTGACAATTCCGTGTAGATCTTGCTGCCAACATCATGGGACGGTCGAATGCTCGCCGCGGTGCC
Source organism: Desarmillaria ectypa (assembly GCA_030407005.1). Lineage (NCBI taxonomy): Eukaryota > Fungi > Basidiomycota > Agaricomycetes > Agaricales > Physalacriaceae > Desarmillaria > Desarmillaria ectypa. The sequence continues at coordinate 2,276,512 of JAUDYN010000003.1, read as the reverse complement.
CGCCGGATATTTGCAGTCCTACAGAACCGAAGATTAAACCAACATATAGCCTATACGGTTGTCGACGAGGTCAGTCTTACAGCATCTGCTCGTGTGGGACTTTCTAATGGCTTGATGCTTAGATTGTTGCTGCTCTCTTTCCTGAAATAATACTACCACCACTACCACCACCGAGCACCGCTTCGGATATGACACTATAACGATACATCACGAACCGGATGGAGCTTAATAATACCCCAGTGATAATGTACGGTCTTCGCAGTAATCATTCAGCGGCCATTTCGCTGTCCAGTAGGGCAGATTCTTTTTGGATGACTGCCTCAGACTGTTCCGTTTTAGCTTTCTTGTTCCTGTGGGAACGGTGCGTTTCAACGGCCGAAGCTTCCGGATCATCGTATCTTAATACAAAGTCAGAAAGCAACATCCTCCAAGACAACGGTTACTTACACTTTAATGGCATGCAATAAAAAGCCACCTGTCCCAGACGTCATCATAGTTGGATGTGTGCGTCCTGGTAGTACCTAGACAATTATCTTCAGTATAAAACGCCTCAACAATCGAAGTCGATATACCTGGTAGCGACGAAGCCATCCCTCCGTCACTGTGGGGCAAAGAAAAGATGGTACTGAACGCATTTCATTTTGAAGGTCATCAAGGATTTGGCCGTAGGGACTTTGTACCACAATCGACGCAGATCCGGAGATATATGGTGTCAACTTTTGAACAATAGGCCATGGATCATACTCGCTGGCAATGATCAGTCTGTAGGAGGGAGATGGGTAGGAGAATGCTCCAGGCTAGAAGAATATTTGAGACCCACCCATCGAACTCCCCGGCAAATAATTCCTCGCGAGTGCTGGTCAGAGCATCGGTCACGAGTTTTCGTTTCTTTAAACGAGCTTTCTGACGTTCAGACTTTATTTCTTCAGCAGGAACATCAGATGGAGGGAGAACTAAAAAAATTAAATCATGAATGGCCGATACATTTAACCTTCCCGTACCAGGAGTGTAGTCCTCTTGCGATGTAGCCCAATTCAGGGAAGAAAGCACGCCACTGACAGATTTCGGGTCAAAGTTCATTTGCGCCATCACTGGATATGCCGGAGGCGAATCTGTGTCGCAGATAGTAATCAGACGTCCTTCACCTGTATAGGCTGGTCAAAGACGAAGTCATGAAGACATAGAAACACAATTTACCTCCCATGCGAGACAGAATACCACATACAATAAGTCCGGACGCATCATCAACTGCGATATATCGACCCCCTGGCCTAATGTTGGCGAGGTTGAGAATCTGCGATAGAGTATCTGTGCGAATGTCGCGTATGCGGGTCTGGTCTTTATTAAACCAGTAATCGCAGATATTAAATAGTGTAGGTTCTATAGTGGTGAATGTTTTAGAATATCTAAAAAGTATCAGACGTCTGAAAGGACGTATTCGGGGAGAAAAACCTGACTTGGCTTCTTTGCGCTTCTTATACTTCTCTTTGCTGTACTCCGTTTTGAGTGAGTAATTTGCATGCGCCTCAATCTGTTTGTTGATGATATCCTGCGACCTAATCAGTTTAAGGGATGATAATATCAAAAGTTACTCACAGATGAATGGACACCAGATTGTTTCAAGGCTGTAATTTCATCAATGGTTAATGGCTGCACAAATTCGCCATCGTTAATTAGCTCATTTGTGGCATCCGTGTCCTCTAAATCTATTCAGATTTTCCAAAGCCAAGTCCATTAAAAGGCATCCTACCGACTTCCTGCAACGTGCGAGGAGGTTTTATCTTGAGGTTTTTATCCACGATTTCATGGGTGAATCCATACGGCTGCCCTATCAGCTCATTAGCAAAGAAGGAGCCCAGGCGACCGACAGTTATCGTCCTGTAAAGAGTCAGATGTGATTGTAGAGGTAGTAGCAAAAAAGGGTCACTGTACGCGTCTTTTTCCACCTTCACACCACGAATATCACCGTTGGGCAGCCTCAGAAGCACATTGTTTCCTGTCTGGATGGTCGGCAGCCGGTGAGTTGTCGAAGAGCTCGAGGCTCCACTGTTTCTCATTACGTCGTCAACGTCGGCCATGAAGTTTGTGGAGAGGAATAAAGCCAAATTGACACCTTTGGTCGCCGAAGTCCACCTCGCTTCCCTGTACCGCTTTTCCTCCCTCTCTCTCTCGATATCCCATGGCATTGCGGGATGATGATACGCTGGGCTCGCTGGACACCATGCTGAAGAAGATGGCCAATTCGACATCGACGGACCCATTGCTTCCCGACGAACTCGCCTACCTCATATCTGCGTTTCTTCCATCTCGGTCTACCGATGACAGATCCAAGGCTTTCCTTGTTCTGTCAGCCTTTTGTCAAGGAGTTCGGAAAGGATATACAAATAAAAGGCAGCAAATGGAGGCGGCAACGGAATCACTAGCAAAAGTGTTTTCCCCATTAATGCTGCCTCATCTCGAGGAAACCGCAGAAAAGGACTTTCTGATTGGGATTTCATTTCTCACAGCATTGTTCCAAGTGGACTGGCGATCCGCATCTTCTATATTCCAGCAGGATGGTGTACTCGAGTTAATTATGGACAGCGTTGACCTTAATCCATCCACCGAACTATCTCTTCACGTCGCGCATCTTCTCAGTCAGGCCTGTGGGTACAAACCCTGTCGAGCCATCCTTCCTCCCCAGACGACAAAATGGCTTGAATTCATGTCTAGCCCGTCACAAAGTGCACCTGTTCGTGCTGCAGCTACCATAGCCCTCATCAAACTGTCCAGAGGCAATGTCTCAGACAATGCCGACGTGGTCGGGGGAAATGATACTCATATTCACAAAAAGGATGACGAACTTGCAGTTGCAATGAAAAATATGGTTATATCTGGTGGCGACCATTCTTCCATCGCTGATGCCGTCGAAGGATTGGCGTATTTGAGCGTAGACCCTGTTGTCAAGGAAATGCTATCGCAAGATTCAGATTTCTTGAAGGCGCTCTTTGCATCTGTACCTCGACGCAGACCTATCTACAGCGCAGAAACACAGTCTTCCCTCGTATACGGCGTCATACTCGTCATATCCAACCTATGTGCGTATCGACCACATCTGACTGAAGAGCAGAATCAGATGGAGAAATTGAGGCGTATGGGGAAGGTTAACTCTCAGTCGAATGCAGACTCATCGCTGAACGACGATGGGAAAGTCAAAGAGAGAATACAAGAATTGATGGCAAATGGCATTTTGGAAGTTTTCCCAGCTGCTTTTGCCGCATCGGATAGTCAGGGAATACGATTGGGGATCGGAAAGGCATTGCTTAGCATCGTGACAGACAAAGATAATCGGGGCCACGTTCTTCGAGCCGGCGGTGCTAAGGTTCTGCTGAAGATCATAAAATTTTCGGTGTCCCGTGCCACATCTAGTACTCAAACCGTGGCACTAGATCCAACCTATCTTGAATCCATACAAGCACTGTCAAAATTGGCCATCACAGCATCTCCAGTTCAGGTTTTTGGGCCGAACGACGGTGCGATATATGACATCATTCGTCCATTCTCACTCGCACTCCAGCACTCCTCCACCTTGCTATTACAAAAATTCGAAATTCTCATGGCTCTTACCAATTTGTCTTCCCACAGCGCAGAAGTAGCTTCTCGTATAGCCGACTCGGATGGACTGCTTAACAGGGTCGAGTTATTACTTCTGGAAGACCATGTTCTGATCCGGAGAGCATCGATGGAACTCATCTGCAATCTTATAGCGGGGTCCGAGAAAGTTTTTCAGCAATATGGGGGCTCCGCGAGCGGCAGTAGTGGCGTGAAGACAAAGGTCCAAGTCTTGCTCGCATTGTCAGATGTGGAGGATATTCCGACGAGGCTAGCGGCTTCTGGCGCTCTTGCAACTGTAACGACAGAGTCAGGAGCTTGTCAAGCACTTCTGGACCTCCAGCGAGAACGACATCGCGCATTCCCGATTCTTGCGCAACTCATTGATCCTTCTACGGATCCTGAGGCTGTGGATGCCGAGAGTCATTCAGGATTACTTCATCGGGGGGTTGTCTGTGCTCGCAACATTCTCGCAAATATAGACGATTCTACTATTCTTAGTGAGATTCTACAGGACGCGGGAACCGCGGGATTGACGAAGGCGTTGGTGAATATTGTGAAGACGAATCCGAATCCCCAAGTCACCCAGCCTGCTGCGGAAGCCTTGCAGTACTTGATCAATAAATCAGGATGATGTGTATTGTATATGACAAGAATGCAATTGTTGTAGCTTTAGTACTTACTGAGGCTGAGTTTTGGCTGCGCTGATTCCGGTACTCTTCTCACGGCTGTTACCGCTTTTGGCCGAAATGCTAATTACCCTGTACACTTGCACTCTAACATTTACACTCACTACGCCGTTATTATTCCCGTCTCTCACGCGCATACGTGCTCTACAGAGCCACACACTACCAGGGCACGACTAACATGGTCTGCTGTCTCGTTATCTGTCGCTCAATATCTTCTTACTGTTGTTGTAGGCACCATCCAAGAAGGCGGGGAAGAAGGTAACTCCTGCCCCCAAGAAGGGTGGTGGCACGGGGAAGGTCGCAAAGGTGCTTATAATTATCGCAGCATTCATACTCTCTATTGACGGTTGTCACAGGCTGACTGGAAAGAAGGCTTCAAGAAGAAGCAGGTCGGCGTTTCCGACATGACACTGCTCACGACCATCAGCAATGAAAGCATCAACGAGAATCTCCAGAAACGATGGACAAATGCTGAAATCTATACCTATATTGGTGCAGTGCTGATCTCTGTCAATCCTTTCCGCGGTTGGGATAATTCCTCATCATCTCGCCTGTTGTGACGTTACTAAAGCAACATTCTATTAGACCTTGGCATATACTCCGAGGACACGCTCCAAAAGTATAAGGGAAAGAACAGGCTTGAGGTTCCTCCCCATGTCTTTGGCATCGCCGAATCTGCCTACTACAATATGAATGCGTATCACGAGAATCAGTGTGTTATCATCTCAGGAGAATCCGGTGCCGGAAAGACAGAAGCAGCGAAACGCATTATGCAGTACATCGCTGCTGTTTCCGGAGGACAGGACAGTAGTATTCAGGAGATCAAGGACATGGTGCTGGCCACGAATCCGTTGCTGGAAAGTTTTGGTTGTGCGAAGACGTTACGGAACAATAATTCAAGTCGCCATGTAAGTCGATCAACTCAATCAATGTGCTCCTGTTGATAGTTTATCAGGGCAAATACCTAGAAATCATGTTCAACGCTCATGGAGAGCCCATTGGTGCTCAGATTACCAACTACCTGTTGGAGAAAGGACGTGTTGTAGGACAGGTAGAGAACGAGAGGAATTTCCATATATTCTATCAGTTTACGAAAGCCGCCACAAGTGAGCAACGCGGTGAGTGACCTCTCGTCTACGACAATCGAACTATTGACCGTACCCTTAGAGGCGTTCGGTCTGCAGGGACCTGAAGCATATGCGTATACAAGTCTCAGTAATTGTCTGGAGGTTCAGGACATTAATGATGCACACGACTACAGCGAAACTATTGTAGGTTTTGACATTATGCTCACGGCTTGCCAGAGTAGTCTAACATCATTCCAGAAAGCTATGGACGTTATTGGCCTGGATGCAGATGAGCAAAACGAAATATTTCGCATGCTAGCCATCATACTATGGCTCGGCAACGTTCAGTTTGAAGAGAAGGATGACGGTAATTCGCAAATTACCGACACAGGTGTCACGGACTTCGTTGCATACTTGATGGACGTCGATGCCGCAAGCGTGGTCAAGGTCTTGACGAGCAAGATAGTTGAGACCCAACGGGGGGGACGCCGAGGCTCAGTGTACGATGTACCACTCAATCCTACTCAAGCGAGTTCAGGTCGGGATGCACTTGCGAAAGCAATCTACAACAATCTCTTTGAGTGGATCGTGTCAAGAGTCAATGTTTCAATGAAACCCCGCTCGGCAACATCGCAAGTCATTGGCATTCTGGTATGTCCTTGGGTTTCATAATTGAAGTACGTCTTATATACTTGTTGCCATAGGACATCTTTGGGTTCGAGATCTTCGAGGTTTGCATCTCGCAATACGTTTCTTCTTAGCCTGCTGATTCCTTACGGCCACAGGACAACTCCTTCGAGCAGCTTTGCATCAACTACGTCAATGAGAAGCTACAACAGATCTTCATTGAATTGACGTTGAAGACCGAGCAAGAAGAATATGTTCGCGAGCAGATCAAATGGACCCCTATCAAGTATTTCAACAACAAGATTGTGTGCGACCTCATTGAAGAACGTCGTCCCCCTGGCATTTTTGCTGCTCTTAATGACGCCTGTGCTACCGCCCACGCGGACCCTGCTGCTGCGGACAACAGTTTCGTACAGCGTACTTCCATGCTGTCGTCGAATCCCCACTTCGAAGCACGAGGAGCGCAGTTTTTGGTCCGCCACTACGCTGGTGATGTTATGTATAATGTGTCTGGCATGACAGACAAGAACAAGGATTCACTTGTCAAGGACTTGCTCGATCTAGTTGCTTCTAGCACCAATCAGTTCCTGCAGACACTGTTTCCAGATCGCCCAGATCCAAACAGCAAGAAGCGACCTCCAACAGCCGGAGACAGGATAAAAGTAGGTTTTTTCTACGCTCCTAAAAATCATACTCAACTACCGCGCTAGGCTTCCGCTGGTGCGCTTGTCGACAATCTGATGAAGGCGAAGCCGTCTTACATTCGAACGATCAAGCCCAATCAGAATCGTAGCTATTCAGAATATGATGTCAAGGCCATCTTGCACCAGATCAAGTATCTTGGCTTGCAGGAAAACATTCGTGTTCGTCGGGCCGGTTTTGCATATCGTAACACATTCCAAAAAATGGTGGAACGGTTCTACCTGCTCTCGCCCAACACTTCATATGCTGGCGAGTATACCTGGCAAGGCGACTCGAAGTCTGGTTGTGAGCAGATTTTGAAAGATACCGGTATAGCAAAGGATGAATGGCAAATGGGCGTGACAAAAGCTTTCATCAAAAATCCCGAAACTGTACGTCTGGCTGTTTCAGCTGGTATCCATCTATATACCTAACACATTCTCTGCTAGCTCTTCGCACTCGAAACGATGCGTGATAAGTACTGGCACAACATGGCAGCTCGTATTCAGCGTGCTTTCAGGAATTACATGCGCTATAAGCATGAATGTGCACGACGTATACAACGTTTCTGGAAGAACAACAAGGAGGCTCTTGTTTATGCCCAAGTTCGGGATTATGGACATCAAATTCTTGGTGGGAGAAAGGAGCGAAGACGATTCAGTTTGCTGTCTTATCGGCGCTTTCTGGGTGATTACCTCAATATCAATGGCCGCGGGCCTCTTGGAGCAGAGGTGGCGGCTCCTTGTAACATTGGCAGTAAGCTCACACCCGTAACCATGACTTTCAGAAACTTACTAACATGATTTTCGAGACGACGAAGTTACCTTCAGCGGGAAAATACATATACTTGTCTCGAAATTTGGCAAATCAAGTAAACCTAGTCCTCGCTTCATCGTCGTGGTAATTTGTCATTTCCACAAGCGCATACCGTGCACTGATCAATCGGATACAGACTCAGAAAGCTGTCCACATCGTTATCGCTCAAAATAAAGAAGGTTATGTACAGCATGTCTTGGAGCGTAAGATTCCACTGGTGACAATCAAAAGCATTGCTATGTCCAATCTGAGAGATGACTGGATGGTAAAGACTCTCTTCCTTATACCTGGATTCCGGATGTTCTCATACCGTCAAACAGTGCTTGAACGTGAATGCTTCAGAAGAGGGTGACCCAGTTTTCAGTTGTTATTTCAAAACAGAGCTTGCGGCCAATCTAATGCAATTAACACACGGCAGTATTACTCTGAACATTGGACCGACGTAAGTTCTTTTTCGTGTCAAGTGTGTGTGCACGCCTTATGTCATTTTAGAATTGATTATGCGAAGAAGAAGGATAAACGAGCACAGATCACTGTAGTTCGAGACGAGACCATCAAGAAGAATGACGTATACAAAAGCCATACTGTACGCGTGCCCTCGGGTGAACCCACAGGCAGCCTGTCGCGACTTCCAGCCAAGCGAAAGGCAGGAGTCGTCCGTCCCATCACTCAGGGTAAGCTTTTAAAGGCGGGAGGCCCATCCGTAAGTGCCAACTATATCTTCTTCTCCCGACCACCGAATTTTCTTTTAGAAGCCTAGCGGCAACAGACCGAAACCTACTGCCCGAGCTTTACCCGGCAAGGCATATACCACTGCTGTTTCCCCTGTCTCTGTTGCTGCATCCACACCAACACCGAAGCCGAAGCCAAAGCCAAAGCCAGTTCCCACCAGTGTGATACCGTCGAATAGTTCAAGGCCACCTCTCGCACCTCCTCCGCCTCCACCTGCTGTCCCAGCAGTACCCATGTATCGTGCTAAATTTGTATTCGAAGGACAAGAGGGTGAAATGTCACTGAAGAAAGACGACCTCGTTGAACTAGTCGAGAAGGACGATAATGGATGGTGGCTAGTGAAGAAGGATGGCGTTGAGGGCTGGGCGCCATACAATTACCTTGAATTGGAATTACCAAAGGCGGCACCTGCACCACCCCCTCCTCCGCGAGCCCGAGCCCCGTTCTCCGCTCCTGTTGCAAAGCAAGCACCTGTCTCAACAGCCAAGGCCCCATTGCATTCAGTAACAGCCAATGCCTCAGCCAAACCTGTTTCTGTCTTTCCCGGAATGGCAGCTTCAAACGGGTCGGCAACCCCGTGGAAGAAACAAGCATCGACTTCGGCCTCGACACCGGATGTCTCTCCTGGAAATTCTCGGCCTTCAAGTGCGTTAGCTGGCAGAGCTCCGCCGCCCATTGCCGTCAAACCCAAACCCCCCGTTGTAGCAACCAAGCCTGCTCCGAAAATACCTGAAAAACCGCCCATTCCGACAGCTTCTAGACCCAACGTTGGTGCCTCTCCTCCTGTACGTTCGGGTGGTATCTCGACGACCCCGGGAGGCCAAATGGATCTAGCGGCGGCTGCACGTTCTTTTCCTATCATTTCATTCGGTGTACTAACGAGGTCTTTAACAGCTGGCTAAGCGAGCTCAGAGGATGACGAAGGACTGAGGGACTCCCAGTGGCATCTTTTACAACTCTACTACCTGACACATACCCGCGTTATCGTACCATAGTGGAATAGACTGTACTAGAATAGGCTTAGTAGCATATGCATTCATTACAGGGACACACGTGTTTCACATAGTAGGAAATTAAGGACCTTCGCTCAATACCCCGTTTAAATTAGTTGTGGAATAATTCTACATGTCACTTGAGCATTGCCTGGGTATTGTACAAGGTAGATGGGTCATAACATGCAAATAAATAACACAAAAACGTCTACTGGGGGGTCGTAAGTAAAGATGCTATCAATGCCGGGGATTTGTAGGCATACTGTGACTCTTAAGGCGAACGAGTAACTAGAATGGGCGGTGGAGGGCTGGAAGAGGGCGAAGGCATCGTCAGAGCCTCAACCTCGTCCTCGGAATCGAACGTCTCATCGTCAATGAACGCACTATCCCGACCTGGCGACACAGGCGTCTTGACACCAGTCTTGGTTCCGTCATCTCCTGGAGGGTCAGCTTCGTGCTCTCGCCAATTCTCCACTTCTTCTGCGCTCAACACCTTTGCACCACCCCTGGTCTCAAAATCTGAAGGTTTCGTCTCCAAGGCTTGCTTGGCCGCTTGTAACAGATTATCCAGCAACAGTTTGACGTGCAAGTAGGTTTCGTCCCCTGCCCCAGGCGGGACTTCTTCCCCATCCTCTCCTTCATCTTCATCTTCCTCGGTATCGTCCTTATCCATCACCTGCTGAAAAGCCTGAGGCGGAAGAATCAACCTCGATTCGCGAAGCTTTCTCTTCAAATCGCGTATTTCCTTGGCCTGTCTATGCTTCGTAGCTTCCAGCGTTACATTGATAGCGAGCAGAGACCGATTGCTGATTTCTAGATCCTCAATCTGCCCCGCAAACGTCAGTGGACAAATATAACTCCAAGAACCGAGGTGAGGTGCGCACCTTCCTATTAGATTTAGCTTCGGCCCTGACTTTCCGCTCTGCTTGATGTTCGAGGTCTGTCTCCTCGTCATAGCTATCGCGGTCAGAATCATCATCTTCAATGGCGCCAAATTGCATCAAGGCTTCAATTCCACCACGCAGATTAGCTCCATTCTGCTTGGTGGATGCGCTGTGCTGACTATCGGCAGAATCAGCGCGGGAAGACCGGGAGACTGAGGATCGCGAAGAGAACGACACCGCAGAGGTGGGAGGGGAGTGTGGCTGTAGAGGTATTGTCGTAGGATCAAACTTTGCGTTAAAAGTCGTCATACTGTAATTAATCTGCGAGTCGTCCCTAGGAGCGAAAGGTTGGTAGTGGTGATGGTTGGCTGTGGACGATGGGACACGAACAGAGCCGTAACGGTAGGGATTGGCAGCTGGTACTGCTGTTGTTATTGGGTATAATGGGTGGTCCGGGGTAGTTGAAGACGTATTTGTTGAACTTAGAGAGACACCTGAGGATGTTGACGGGGTACGGTTCCGGCCGTTAGCGGGACGCGATATGGGCTGAGGCGGCGATGGCGAGAGCAAATCATGCGGCTTCGCTAGCCTGGTGATCTTGGACTTTATCCTGGGCGCGCCATCGCCGCGTATCGCGTCGGTGTCTGTGAACGTATCTGATGAAGGGGAGCCGTATGGAGCCTGTGTCAGTGGAAGACTTAAAGTCGATCCGTTCTGCGTAAATGTGATTGCCGATGCGGAACGTCTGTGGGGACTGCCTCCGCTAGATACCGACGAGGGCTTGGTAGACGATTGGTAGGATATGTTAGGTGTACTTGGCGTCGAGTTGGATTCCAGTGGTCGAAAGTTTGTTCCGACAGCTATGACCCTTGCTTTTGGCTGTCCGAGTGAGCTGTTGCTTGGAGTCGGCCGTATTACTGCTGGAGAGCCCACTCTGGAAGGCGTACTGAGTCCATTCGAAACTGTACTGATGATCTTGGGCTTGCGCACAAGTGAGTTTGGAGTCGCTGAACTGGTCACCTTGGCCTTGGGGCGCGATGGAGGTCTTGAAGACGCTGACGACTGGCTTCTGAGAGGCGAGGCCGAACGGGTCGTGCTGGCAAATCTCGAGTTCGTTGATGGTTCGTTGCTGCCATTGTAAAGCTTTACTGTGATCTGGGACAGCATAAGCCTTGGAGAACGCCATTGACGATGACAGACGTGCCTTTCTCTTTGCTTCACCATCCATGAAATTGACGGCGACGGCGTCTAGGAGGAAGTAGGGCGCGATGGTGGTGAAATGCAGAAATCCTTGAATATGCACAATTACGGAAACGGCAATTTCCGCTGTCAGCAAAACTCCTCTTCGCCTGTATTATTTTGTTTTGCATAAATATTCATACAACATATTTCTACTAATTGACACTCTTTTTCGCCAATACGTCTGCTAGGATTCTCTCGATCAGAGGACGCAGCTGCCCTCCATCTCCAGCAAGAGCAGCAGAGACGCTCTTCTCGACATACTTTCCAACCATGTCCACCTCAATATTCACCTTGGCTCCAATCTTCTTCTTGCTGAGGGTGATCTTCTCCTGAGTGTGCTGGATGAGCATGACACTGAACGTCCTCTTGCTGTCATTTACGTCCGTTAATGTCAGCGAAGTTCCGTCAATGGTAACGTAGCCCTTCGGAATCAGGTATGGAAGCAAAGACGGCCTTGAATCAGAAGGCTCAGGGAGCTCGAAAGAGATACGCAACGAGTCTCCATCAGCTAAGCAGTCAATGACAGTCGCTGTGGTATCGACATGACCCTAGCGCAGTGTCAACTAGCACTGCAAAAAATCGCGTATGGAACGCACCTGTACAAAGTGACCACCGAATCTCACATGCGGTGCCATTGCACGCTCTAGGTTAAGCTGATCACCGACACGGTGTTCACCTGTGTCCCACCAAGTCAACAACCATGGGGTAGCACCGAATGGAACAAGCCCAGATTCACCTAGATCAGTTCGCTCCAACGTCTCATTTGCCAGCCAAACCTTGAAATATCCTCCAGATGCCATCTTGTCAAATTCTGTAACCGTTAAACAGGCACCGTTGACAGCAATGGAGTCGCCAATGTTGCAGTCGACCAGAATTGGTGCAGAGTCAGAGATTGTTAGCGTGCATCCACCAGCATCCACCACGATATCGGAAACTGTTCCAAGGTGTTCAATCTACATCGCGGTTAGAAAAGAAAGCATGACGGTAGCTAGCAAAGCGTACAAGGCCGGTAAACATGATGAAGTTGTGGCCGAGTAAGGCTCTCGACAAACTGGCACAAACTGAGAATTGTTTGTTTACCCTTCTTCATGGCTAAAAAGGCCTCAAAGCCGAAGAGCAAGCCAGCAGTAGTACAGGGTAGCCGGACGCTGCTGCAGTCATATCTTAGTACGCCCAAGCTCTGTCTCGCGTCGACTCATCTTATATTCTTCTAGACCTCCCGGCCAGTACGCGTCTTCGTCTGTCGCTGGGCTTTTTCGCCTTTGCCGGCGTAGGTCTTCTGGTATCAGACTGGCTGGAAGCGCGAATTCCTCCAACCCAACACGCTTCTCAATAATAAATGTTGTATAGAGTGAGCTACATGATACATAGCCGCGGGATACATAATTGAATGCTAGATCCAGAATGTTTAATAAGGTGTTTTGAAGTCAGGGAATGGGCGCGTGCTTGGTCTTCGAAACAAGGGTTCGAGGGGATGGGGGTCCTCAGATTGCGAGTAGGTCGCAGGAGGTACCGTAGGAGGAGCAAATGCTAACTTGTCTTCTTTCTCCGTCTCTCCTGGGAATCTTGGTCCATCTTGTCCCGCAGAACTGTATTCCCATGTCTGCTTTTCCCAGTCTGGCTGCAAATCCTCGATGTGGTCGCCTCTCTTCCTCCTTGTGAAGACCGACCTCACAAATCCCCACCAAGAGTCAAACGACATGAGCAGATAGATGGCAGCGAGGGCGACAGTAATACAAAGAACGGTGATTCCAACGATCTTCCATTGTCTTCCGCCGTTAGTAGACGAGTCAGCCGACTGCGTTTTAGATTCTTTGGTAGTGCCTATATGCGTAGGCGGCAGGCTAGTGTTGGTGACCTCGCTCGCATGAGTAGTGCTTATTGTACTGGCCGACGACTGGGATGGTTGGACGGGTATGGATAACCATGAGGATGGTGAAGGCGTCTCGTCGCTGTTCTCGTGTGTATGAGCGGACTCTGCTGTAGTCGATGGTTTCTGGCCTTCGGTCGTGGATGTGGAGGAAACGATGGGAATGGTACTCGTTCGCGTTATTACGGTATTCGTCTCAGTGGATGTCCTGGAGGTTGAGGTTTCTGTAGTTGGAATGAGATTAGGAAGACCGAGATCTCGAGGAGAGATGGTGTAGCTGGCCGTGGGGAATACGAAGACTTGAAGAACCAACAAATGCGTTAAAAGTATCTGGAGCATCGAGGCTTTTTGGAAAATTTTGCTCCACGGCGGGCTTGCTGTTGTGGCTGTCGAAGGAAGTAATGGGCTTCCCCAGGCTTCCGATTTCGCGTTTCTTATGCTCAAAAGGTCACGTGTTTAATGAAATGCGTCTACACGGACCTATAACTATCCATTCAAATATTTACATTTTTGGAGTCAAAAACAAGCACCTGGATCATTCTACCAGTTTGACCAACATAGGCCAATCCGGACTTCTCTTGCACATCTCTCTAAACATACCTCCAACCTGCTGCAACAGTTCCTTCGGTCTCCCAAATTCAACAATCTCACCTTGGTCTAGAACAAGGATACGATCATAATCTATGATCGTTTTTAGCCGGTGAGCGATAGTTATGACGATAGCACTAGAAAGCTCTTCGCGAATCGTGCGCTGGATCTGTAAGAGTGTTTTATCAGTCTCTACGCTTCTAGTTAGCACTCGCAAGGTATACAGACCCGATCGTCTAGATGGGAGTCGATCTGGGACGTTGCCTCGTCCATAATAATGATATTTGTCCGCCTCAACATCGCCCGAGCCAATGCTACGAGCTGCCTTTCGCCCCCGCTCAAGGATCCTTGACTGATGGGCATATCGAGGAAGTCAGTCGTGGTGTGGAGCAGAACGTCCATCATATGGCATCTTTCCACAACTTCCATACATTCCCGCAAAGTATTCTGATCTAGAGGATCCAGATTACTCCGCAATGTGCCGGAGAACAGAGAGACATCCTGGCTGACGATGGTCTAAGCGAATGACTGAGGATGATTATTCAAGCTTCATATAAACTAGGCTTACAATACGGGTCCTCAGGTCCTCAAGACCAATCTTTGAGATGTCAATTCCATCAATTCTGAAAAAAACATCAGATATCATAAACCCTATTCCGGTGTCAAGCAACGCACAAAATTTTTCCGCCAGCCGGCTCGACCATGCGCAGAAGCGAAAGCGCTAACGTAGACTTTCCTGGATGTAACATAAGGCTTATATCGGCCCACGCAAACGCACCACTCACCAGACCCCGTTCTCCCAACCTGGTATCGTCATTAGCTGCTCGGAAACCTTATCAGGCAGAGTAAAGACATACTACACCAATCTTCTCCGACGGGTTAACAACGAAAGAAAGACTCTTCAATACTGCGGGTAGGTCCGGCGCGTACTTGACAACAAGATCCTCAACAACAAGTGCTCCAGAATTCGAAGGCCAGTACGCTGGGGGTCTTGACTTCTCTATGATAGCAGGTGCCTCTTGCGGAAGATCGAGGTACTCGACAACACGTTCCACACTGTTAAAGTCTAATTCTAGCTGCGCTGCAACTCTTTGGAGGATCAGGACTTCAAAGCTCACGATGGTCATGACCAGCTTACCTGACAAGCTGTCGACTGGCTTCGGCAAAGATGCCAGCTTGGACTATAACAATGGCGGCAGCTCCACTTCGTACTCCCATCCGTAACGCAAAGACAGTCGTGGCGAAAACAACAACTGATCCTAGACCTACAGCTGGAATGAGCTTCTGAACAGATATTGATGGCAGATACATACAGTCATATCTCCATCTGAGCCATCCATTTACTAGCCACTAGCAGAAAGAATGAGAACGAAATATCGTGGCTACTCTGTGTTACCTACATATACGTGGTCAAAGGTTTGAAACCTGTCAACCTACAGCCAGAGGTAGTCAGCATAAAATTTTAGTACGCTAAACCTAATTGCCTAACCTTGGCGTAAAAGGCATTCTGATACCTTTGCTCCATCCCAAACGCTCTGACGTGGACTATTCCTCTCAGAAGTTCATCGAACCCTGTGAAAGCAGGCGAGAGCGACACTGATTCCAATCTCCTGAGATCACGCGACGCCCTGATATACGATGGCGCCAAACGAATGTACAACCAAGCGATGAACAATGCAAATGGCGCAAACGTTGGGACGACCACAAGAACAACCAAGAACGATGCCACAAAGTCGAGGATCCCTGAGAGGCACTGCCTCGCAGAATTTTGTAAAGCCCCGTCGATAGTATTGATATCACTAGTGAATCGATTCAGTATCCTGCCTATGGGCGTGGTATCGAAGAAGCGTGACGGGGCACGTGTGATTCGGCGGAGCAGTGATAAGAAGAGAGAACGGGAAGCTTGTAAGCTCGCATAGTAACCGAGAGAGATGTAAGAGACGACGGAAAATGCTCCGGCCATCGAAATATAGAAGTATACCATGAGCCAAGGCTTTACATTGGTATCTGGAGAGGGGAACCCGTTCCAAGGGTATTTCACGCTAGAGGTTACGACGTGTGTTACGAACGCAGTCAAGGTGGTGTGATCTTCATACGCCTCTCCCCATGCCGAGAGGAAGAACTGATTGCCAATGTTAATGGAGCGAATCAAGAGCATGAGAGAAACCGTTAGTATCCAAGAAATAATGCCTGCTGCTCGTATGTAAGTCAAATATGTCCTCAAAGAGACACGACCCTCGGCTCGAGCTTCCGCTTGTATGAGTTTCCCGTTTCCAGACTCGAGCTGGGCTTTACACGGCTCAGTATCGTTACTGATTTCGTCCGCTTCGTTCATGACCGTTGTCACAGCAGATGGCTCCAAATTTTCATCAGACGTAAATGGTTGGTCCTCCATATCGATGACTTTGTGCAAAACGCCCCGATCTTCGAGCTCCTGTACGGATCCCTGCTGCAACACTTTCCCGTGGGAAAGCTCTATGATATGGGAAGTGATCGGAAGGCAAAACCCGATATGATGTGTCACTAGAATGATTGTACGACCCTTTGCGAGATGTCCGGATAAGCAATTCTGTACGAGATGCTGCGCGGTGTGCATATCCACTGCTGAAAGCCTGAGATGAAGACATTAAGCTTCACTAGATCATATAGACGAGCGATGACCTACGGATCGTCAAGGAGAATGAACTAAAAATGGGAAAATATTGTCAGTGACAGACCATACATAAAGGCGATGCAGACTTTAGCTTCAGAATACATGGCTCGAGCAAGGGCGATTCTCGCTCTTTGACCTCCACTGAGTGTTATCCCCTTCTCTCCGATTTCTGTGAAAAGATGAAGCGGCAACACCCCATGACAAAGTGATGTGATGTACCAGTCATGTCACCAGCCTCGAGTATATCCAGGTCTTTAACCAAAGCACAGGCCTCCACAACGGTATTGTATCTTTCTTCGTCATAACCAAAAGATGACCCAAATATGACATTGTCGCGAATAGTAGCGTGCTCTAGCCCTGGAAAGTCGTTGATAATGTCGCTTGTTCTGAGTCTATGAAGAGTGAAAACCTACATGGATTCTGGGCGCAATAAGCTACTTGATGGAAACGTTTGTCCACGAACACCCTGCCAGATAAGCAATGCATCTCTGAGACAAACTACAGATGAATAATTGGGCGATAATGGATTATTATCATGAGGACTGACCCCCCAGCAGAGCGGACAGCAATGCGCTTTTACCACTTCCTGTTGGTCCGCTTATCACCGTCAGTTTGGCATTCGGGAAGACCACATTCAATGGCCCCAATTGAAATTGAGATAAGGATGAGGGCATCTTTGGAGCAGCTTCCCATTCGAAGGTGGCTTCCGAAAATCCGATATGTTCGGCATTTTCAGGAGAAGAGACGGTCAATGTGGATGCCCATTCAGGCACCTCCTCTTCCTCCAAGAACATTTCGATGCGCTGCATGGACACGTAAGCTGTCCGCACATTAGTCCGCGAATGGGAAAGAGTAAGCTCTGTTTACCATGAAGTATGGCAAAAATCTGGCCCGGCAGTGAAGTCATAGGCCCTTGAAGCTGTGAAAAAAGTGCAATGGCGGTGAATGCCTTTGAAACCGTCAGACGTTGACCTGCTACTAAGGTGTAGCAAAGGAAGGTCGTCAGTGCAGTTGCCGAGGGCATCCATGTCCTATTCGCGGTGCACAATGTAAGGACTGGTGAGGTGAAAATGCAGGGCAACAGACCAAATGAAAGAAATCAAGGTGGCTACAATATTCTCTTTAACACGCCATTTGAGCTCTGTTTCGCGCGCTTTTTCCGTCTTGGATGACCAGTGGTACTCTGCAACAAGAGGTAAGTAGCAGCGTCCCTAAGATGAACTGTCTCCTACCCCATCCATAGAACTTCAAGAATCTTATATTCTGCAGAAGCTCGTTTACGATGCCCATCCTAGCGTCTTTCGCCTTCCAAGATGCTCGGGTGATCTAAGGGGATATGATTAAATAAGACACAGGAACCAAACAAGAATACGTTAAGGATGTTACCGATATGTTATAGGTAGCAAGCGGATAGTTAAACACGTATGCAACGAGGACAACGACGACACCTGAAAGCGCCGCCCATCCCAAGACACTGATATTTCGGTTTGAGCCTGCTATCGTTTGCTACACAAAGGAGCATACTTGTAAAGGAATACGAGCGCAATGATCAGACGGATCGGCGATGTGAGTATCCTAGAGAACTCCCAAAATCTTTGAGCCACAGCATACGCGTCGCCTCTGATAACAAAGTAAGGTCTCGCATCGTACGAATCGAATTTGGGAGCTTACTGCATTAAATTGACTATTTTACCAAGATGTGCACCACCCTCGTTCTCGGAGTCTTCGTGCTTCACTTGACCTTCAACATTCTGTCTTCTCAGCGATTTGTAATGCAAAGCACAGAATAGTTGTCCTCGAGTGCGCTCATAGCACCTTCTAGTATGCCAGCCTTGGAACAAGTCTAGTTGGGCAAAGGAAAGATGCGCTAGAAAGGTGACGGTAGCCCAGTAATATGCATCTTGCCTTGACTCCGGACTGTCTGTAGCTAGAGCAGACAGTATTTCCTGAAGAGCGTATGCCGGAAGGAAACCTGAATAACTTAGGCTTTATTCGTCTATCAGTTACGGCGACTTCACTTACCAACAACAACACTCCACAATTCTAGGACAACATCCAGGATCAAGTCAAGAGAATTAGACACAAGTAAAAATCGGATCAAAGAGTGACTGGGATATCTGCAGGATCATAATGTCGATAATAGTATAAGAGATACTGGCGTGACTGTACTGTTTGTTGTATTCGAGGTATTTGTTGAAGAGATTCTTATGCCGGAAATAAGGCGATATACTCCATACATCGCTTTCGTTCAGAGTTCGAGCATTGGCAAGGCTGAAGAGAGGTTCAATGAACGAAAAGGTAAACCAACTCCATAGTGTCACATCATCTTCGGGCATGGACAACGATATGGATGGCATCTGACATCGCACTTTAAAAAGGGTCTCTCAACACCAATTCAAGAAGCGTACATCTTTGCATTGGGCAATATTCAGTGCAGGACGCACTCGCTGTACAGGTAGAGTGCCCGCGATGTACACAAAAAGGCTTGCTATAATCAAGCATGATGAATTAAGCATTACTACTCTACCATCATAAACCTTCATGATTTCCACGCTGAGCCTTGTGAGCGATGTGAAGGCCTGAAGAAAGGCGAAGAGGATTGAAAGATACGGCGGCGTAGCGGGGGGCAAGACTGAAGTTCTGCACAGGATATAACACTGAAAGCAAGGTAAAGGCCTCGATCATCGATAATAGAGAAGGCCTACCCAAGAAAAGGCTGCTAACAGGGATGTTGAAAAAAGTGAAGCATCGTTGAGGGCTAGGGCGTATGCAAGACAACCCAGCCAGCCAAAAGCTTGAAGACACGCAAGAATAGACAGAGAACGGGTCAGTAGAACAGACGGTATTGCAGGTTCCCCGATAGGATCCGCCAGATCCGCCAAGGTCAGAAAATTTTTGAACGGAGCCACGAAGCACCTGTATACTTTCCTGATGCCTTTGGGAAAGCGTAGTCTTGACCCGACATCATAGGCAACTGCGTATACAGCGACTGACGACGACAGCATCTCCCAGAAAAACGTCGACCTGCGATAGAGATGGTCAGCCGTCACTGCATTGCCACATAGCCACGATGAAAAGAACAAAGATCAGTCAACCCAGTGTATGATTTCATACGCAAGAAAGCGTTCATATAATAGGGAACTAGAGAATCATCGCAAAAAAAAAAAAACACAAGTACGTGTACTTACCCCGAGTTCATCGTGGTTGAATAGAAGACGGTGGAAAGAAGAAGAAAAGCAACGGCCCGGCTAAAACCGATCCAGACGCGTGACATCATGCGTGACATTACATGCTCAATCAAGGCCGTGGCGTCAATAATCCGGCTTGAGCTCTTACCACCGTCATTACTGTTGCCCTCCTCCATTCCTGCCAATTGACAGGCCAAGAACAACCAAGTAATCCAATATCATCGCTCATAATGTCGCAACGCGAGCCTCTTTGGTACTGCCACGAAGTACGTCCAACCCAATCACCATCTTAGCTGTTCTTGGACTGAGTAATCGACGCACAGTGCAGCGCAGAGACACGGCCTTTAATGGTAAGAGATGGAATGCTCTCTCCAACTACTCTTCTTGATGACAATAAGATTCCGGAACCGGCGTGTGCTTCATGTCATGGCTCGTTTGTCGAAAAGGTATTGATTGACCCACTTGATTCCCCATTCACCCGAGCACAAACATAACGTATTCCGTAGATGGACAATCCATCGGATGACCCACGAGATTTTGGACACTCTTTGGATACTGGAGATTTGGACTCAGATGCTTATATTCGTCCGTTCATGTCTATCTTTACTGCTGAACACGAAGCCTTAACTTGATCCAGCTGCACTTCAAAGCCTATTCGGCATATCGCCCTCAAGAAACTTTGAAAGGGAGCATCGAGGCTCCTTTGGTGGCCGCTTTGAAACTGGTTCCGTAAGTAGTGTCGCAAGATTGTATATTTTCATATTTCAAACGTCTCCAGGCCCCGGGTGTAACTTTCTCGGTAAGAAATGATAATGGTATAAGAACATACACGTTCGGGGGAGGTAATACACTGGGAGGTAGACCACCGATCATGTCAGAGTGAGTAGCCTGTATAAACCGTGCTTGAGCTGACACAAGCGAATGTAGGTTTCACAGAGATTCTGATATAGATCGTCACGATGTCGGCATTAATGGCTCGCTCATGGCCCAGTATCTAATGACGCTTCTTGGCGGCCCAACTGGATCTCTGAACGATATGTTTGCGCGGGGTTTTGGTGCAGAAAATGGGCGGATGGGTGACTACGTCTTCAATCAAGAAGGTAAACTTGTCGACCAGTTGAATGTATGTCTTCTGACTTTTGTGTAGCATTGGATCAAATTATTACGCAACTGATGGAAAGCAATGCGCATCATCCTGTTCCCGCCACTGACCAAATAATGGGGAAACTCCCGAGGGAAGTTTTAGAAATAGGATGTACGTTCACATCACGGCTGTGATATCATGACTTCACTGACCTATCGCAAAAAGCCCCTACTCTCCGTAAAGACTGTGCTGTATGCAAAGAGCAGTTCTCTCTTGAGACTGAGGATCCTGGAGAGCAAGTTGTTGTGACCCTACCTTGCAGCCACCCTTTCCATGAGCCATGTATATTGCCATGGCTCAAATCCAGTGGAACTTGCCCCGTATGCAGGTAAGCGGCTGTGCACACCGAGATATACAAGACGCTCACTTCATACAGGCATCAGCTGGTCCCACAACCGGACCACCATCCGGAACCCGGTCCTAGCCAGACCAGGGGCAATGGTCGCCGGACTCCTTCGGGATCACGGTCACCAGGTGTCGATCCCTCTGGATTTTTACAGACCCTGTTTGGGTCGTCCATGCGTTTTGACCGCTCATCCACAGGTGGTAATTCATCGTCATCAGCACCTCCAGACCAACGCAACAGCAGCTCAAGTCGAGGTGGAAATCACCTACCCGGTGGATGGGACGATCTCGATTAAATGTGTTAACAAGGTAACCAGCGTCAGCAGATGTCTCTTTGTTCCTGCAATCGCTTCACTGTCGCTCTGTATTTCTGTGCATTTGTATAGACTGTTTCCCCACTATGAATAATATTGGAATATCGAGGCTCGACGGCGTGAGCATGGAAAAGTGGGTAAACATCCGTTGCAAACACGAACTTAAGGGTGTTTCAGTCCTTTTTCATGCGAGTTAACATAAGAACAGTGTGGAGAACGTTCATGAGCAGTTGCACGTGGAAGGAACGAAATCGGGTCAAACTCGTGTTAAAACGGCACTCGGATTTCTTACAAACCACGAATAATTACCTCGGATTCAATGCGAAATCAACGACTAAGGATATACAAGAGTAGGAATGTCTGGATCTGGTCAAAGGACCGGCCGTCATGGCAACTAGCTGACCGTCAGGAGTATGTGTGGGCTCTAGTGAAGGAAGTCGTTTCGGATGTTATGTACGTGTCCAAGCATATTGTTTTCATCGTGCTTACGCACAGCGGGAGGCAGGACCGGGGGATGTAATTCGAATACGTACACATACATGCATTGCACAAGACATGGCCTTCATAGCTTGTCACTCAGTCCTATTCGTTTTGGGCGGGCCACAGCGATGAAAGTTGTACAAGTCGAAGCATTTCCAACTTCCTGCTATCGACAATAGATGACATATGGTTGAGGTGCCGGATCAAAGAGAGTAAGCGCAGGATTACATCAATAGATAGCAGTCCTTGGAAAGGCCAAGGAATCAATGACCAGCAGCATCAGTCATATCCGAGAAGTTTCTTCGATGCAAAAGGTACGCCGAGCACTCAAGGATGATCGTGTACAGTGAATTTGGAGCTGAGCACTGGTTTTTCCACCAGACGGATACTTAGACTCAGGGTTCAGAATATTCATGAAGGATGCAAAAGCATTGCAAGAGCTCCAGCACCGGAGAGGATAATGCCCGTATCACGTGCTATCTAATGAATGTTCCATGGAATGATCAAATGAGCTGACGGTGACCTCAGAACCAGATCGCGCAAAACGCGAGGCCATTCTTGACGAGGACAGCGAGGACGAAATGATGCACGAGGCAGCTGGTAGATTTATTGTCGAAACTTGTCTGAAGAATTCTTTCTTCCAGATTAGTGTGGAAGGGTGGCCGCAGTTTACGGATTGAATAATAATCGTCTGGTGGATTACCTACCGATGGCTTGCTGGTTCGTTAGCGTCGAGACGGAGGCGAGCAAAGCGTGTGGAATTCTACTGAGCAAGTCACAAGCTAGATTTCGTCAGACTCGACGTGCTGTACTACTTGTGAATTCATTCTATACCGAAGAAAGCTTGCACTAGTAGGACATAACTTCGCTGTGCGTTTATCGGCTTTCTCGAATGCAGGTTTACTTGTTGAAGCTTGAAGTTTCAGCACGTGACTGTCCAGAAGAGCCAGATCCAGTTCGGAGATTGCAAACTGCGATTTCTCTGATTCGAATTCCCTCTACGGCTGGTTCCTTGACGCAGTTTTCTAGTTCTGCTATTCTCCGCTGCTCCTTGCCATGGTCTTCCCTTCTGGCCTATTGCGGCCTTCCACCTAGCCGTATTTAAGGTTACCTTTTACTACGCAATTATCCGTGTGGCGATGGGATCAAAAGACACAACTTGTGAAGAAAGTTACGTCTGACGACACCCGGGTCTACTGCCTGAGGGAAATAGTGACTCCTGGACGCTATACTACTGGCAGTTCGTTGTATGGAGAATGACGCTGCAGCGGCGGTTGCCAGAAGATTCTTTCAATAATCGTCGCTTAGGCCGCGGAAAGTTCACGTCATGTCATTGTCCCCAAAATAGTAATGCTTAGGTACAGCCTTTTCGATTTCTTCTTCTCCATCCGAAGGCGAGCTGATTCAAATAAATACGGCTCGTAGTGAATGGAAATGTTCGGCCTTTTGCCCTCTTTTCCACGACTTTACCATGTCCAAGTCATCGGTCGTCACCTCCAGGTCAACCTTGATGCATGCCTCCCTTGCCTATCTCTCAGATGAGATACGCACGCTTGACTCAGTTATCACTTTCCAGTCGTCTTTGCCGTCGTCCTGCTCATCCCTTCTCGCGATGCCCAACGAAATCCTGCTTCTAATACGTTCTCATCTCCTTCTCGCAGTCACCACCGAACTAATGGACCGCTCAACTTCTGCACTGAAGCGCTACGAATCCTCGCTACTCGTCCTTCTTTGTGCAGATTGCATTGCGTATAACCAGGAAGTGTATGGGAAGGATATATGGGAATGGAAGCAGTTCTCGGGAGCGTGTTCGTGCGTTGACACCGCGGAAAGTACACGGACGCCTCGTATTCGCCATCTTCCCACCACTACCATCAACCCCAAACGATTCGTTGATCGCGTCCACTGGCTCGAGTACTATCTTTCTCGAAAATCGCTTCGTCTTCTCCGCGGCCGCTCGACATCGTCAAACAAATCGCAAGATGTAATCTGGGAGGCCGTATCCGTCGTGTTGGAGAATTTTAGTTGCAAGGTTGTCATGGGAAGCCCACGTTACCAACACCTCCTTCCGTTATTGCGCGACAAAAATGTCGTCGTCGTTCCGGAGATGGAGTGCGAATCGTGGTGGCTGACCGGAGTCACACTGAATCGCGTGGACAGAGACCTCGGCCTGTCCCTGCATCATCCTAATGTTCTTGAAGATCCCGTTGATGGCGTCGCCCCCCCTCCTAGTGTTTCACGGTTGTTTCACTACTCCCAACGAAAACAAACCCTCATTCGCCAATCTTCCATCCTTCGTCCTACCATGGTAAATATCAGCGACGCGCTCGGCGCGCTCTTTACCATTCCGATTGCGTTCACGACCTTTATTCTCGCGATTCTTTGTTTTTATTCACGACCAGGTGCATTCAGAATTATGTGATGGCTGGTCACACTTGCTCTCAGTTTACATGTACGGTTCTATATCTCTTCTCGCTCTCCACGAACATCTTTGCACGCATCTTTGCTCCACATCACATTCAATAATGCTTCACTGGATCATCTTCGTCTTCTCATTCAGCCCGAAACTTGTATCATATTTGTATTCCTTCCGCCTTTCACGCTGTGACTGGGTTCCTGCTGTATATATCATCCACTGCATTATTATTACTTACCAACTAGAGCCTTCTCTGTCATGCATACCTGCTTCGGCTACTTCTTGGATCGGTTGAAACCCCGAGGATTGAGGCACCACTTCCAATAGCCTCGGGGGCTTGGCAAAGACATTAGAATTCGAAGTTTCAAGCCAATGTCGATCGTCGACTTTATAGAAGGATACTTGTTTAGTTACCGTACAATACTGACCCAAAGCCGTCAGCGTGTCTTGTGGTAACCGAGGCATTATTGGCCCACAGCAGGCTGGCGGAATCCTTGGAAGCTTGTCACATGTACTAATTGTTCCAGCATTGTTGTGCTGAAATTTAGGCGTTGGGATGTGAACGTTTCTTCAAGTTAAGGATTGACAGAAAACAACCTTTGAATTATGCAAGCAACTTTCAAGTAGGTAATGAAATAAACACGGAGGCCGTATTCACATGCGCATCTATCGAGCGAGTTGATATTTATTACTCGCTAGTTGACAAAGTATGGGAAGCGAACTGTGTAGATAGTTCAAGTTCACAGTAGACCTTAGCTGATAATATTAATTTCCGGGATGATCTCAAGAGAAGAATCCGAAAGAATTTCTTTCTCGTCATGGACCCGATAGTGATATCGACGTGATGAAACAAGCTATTTCCCGGGAAACAAATCAACCAAAGGGAAAATCGGCAACCAAGCATGCTGGCTCCAGAACCAAGGCCCCGATCAATGCTAATGAATGAAAAACAATGATGCGTCACTGCCTCGAGGCTCCCAACAAATGCCGAAGAGAGATCATTTGTTCAGAAGAGAATATCCAAGGACCCAGATCAGTTAGATAAGTACTCCGTAAACGGTCTTCAAACTCCAATGGATCGCTGGCGCAGAACAGTAGCGTCATCATTGACTGCGGCCCAGGCACGAAATTCACATCAAACTAGATGGGGTATCAAATATTAGAATCACATTTTATCGTCCAGCACCTAACCACCATCGAGGGACTAGCACGAACGAGAGAGTAACGGGGCTACATATTGGTGAGTATAACACAGGATGGGGACAATAATATCAATATCACACGGCAAGCGCAACAGAGTAGGGGTTATTGGGACAGATGATGACATATGAGAGAGGCAAAACGTTAACGAGAATTAGACGAACAATACGATAACGAAGACGGTGTCGCAAGCCACCAAACGAGGTCCCGACGAAAAGTCGCGTTTTAATTGGATAAAAAAAATGTAGAGTGAGTGTCTAAAGGGACAAGCAAGGTCAGTACGCATACTGACAGACGAGAAATAGCGTACAATATTAATGCACATATTGTTGTTGGAAGCTGAGTAGGAGGAAGGCATCTTCCGCTTTAATACCGCTAGTGAATTTCATGGTAGCACGTTCGAGTTCAACGCAGTTGATCAGAGCATCAAGGGGCACAGCAAAAGGCTGTCGAGAGGGTGACGGCATGGTACGAGGAGGAGGCGACGGTGATGGTGATGGAGTGACGGCTTCCTGGATCTCCTCGTCGCTGCCGACGTCATCAGAATGAGCAACGGTAGGATGAGGTTCCTCATCATAGTCCATCGCATCATCAGATGAGGACGAAGGAGACCCGTAACGTGACGCTGAAGCGGAGTGCAGCTGCGAAGAATAAGGGAACCCATAGTCGTCGTCGTCGTCACCGCTTCCGCTCTTCTTTGCACGTCTCCGAGATGTCTGACGCAAGTTTCGGAACCAGTTAGTCACTTTACCGAGGTCCCTGGGAAAAATAGTTTGTCAATGCTTGGGGATCAAATGGGAATGGCTCACATTCCGATTTCGTGAGCAAGGACGGAGCGTTCTTCGATTGTTGGGGTGGGGTTCTTATCAAATAAACCTTTGAGGGCCTCTAATTGGTGCGGTTCGGGGCGAGCCCTCCGAAGACGGGAGCTCATGCTGTAAGGAGTCGCACTCCGCCTTGAAGATGACCTCCTGGGAGGAGAATCATCTTGTGTCGATGACTGTGCACTGGGTGAACGTCGACCTCTAGAAAGGGCCAGTGAAGGATGCCTGTTGGCTGGAGGAAGGGCCAATGAAGGATGCCTGTTGGCTGGAGGAAACGCAGAATAGGATCTGATCTCTGCAGAATACTCGACATGCATGGACGCTTCCGGGTCATCCTCTTTTCGTTTTTTAGCAAGACTTCGTTGATTTTGGAACCAGTTGGTTACGCTCTGGTAGCGCCTAAAACGGAAATCAGCTAAATCATTACGATCGTCAAAAATGAAAAGGCTCACATGCCAGTGCGCTCGGCTAGGACCTGTCTCTGTTCAGTGGTAGGATGAGGATTGGCGCTGTATGCCCTTTTGAGTTCATCAGCCTGGTCGGGAGTTGGTCGCAGTCGGAGACGTCTAGGCATGCTGTCGCTCTCTGAATTGAAATGAGGAGGCTCTGTGTGATTGGGGTCAGATGTGTGAAAAAGTGATAAAGAAAGTGAAATGCACCAAGGAGATAATCGTCGTCCTGGTAGTCACCCAATTCTGAGGGACGGGGTGTTGTCGATGCAGAGGAAGAATTAGAGGTGAGCTGGGGATTTATATGGGGGCTGTCGTAGGGAAGGCTGCGCTGGGCAACGGTTCGTTTCTTTGTGCTAGCTCGTTTGTTCTGAAACCAAGAGTTGACAGTCTTTGTTTCCCTGAGATGATGATGGGCGTCTACTGAAGAAATAAAATAGAATAAAGACACACATTCCTAGCTGCTCTGCTAAAGAAGTGCGAACTTCGAGGGCAGGATGCTCGTCCCTTTCGTACAACTCGTTCAAAGCAGCGAGCTGGTGAGGCGAATGACGGTTGCGAGGTTTCTTTGGACGGTCAGTAGTCGAGGGAGGCATTGCAGAAGGGACAGGAAAAAGTAAAGTAAACAAAGTGCAAGGTTTAAGAAAGAGCCGTGTTATGACAAACCATATTCAGTTATGATATGCAGTACAATCTAAATCATTACACCTCCCCGTGTGAACTTTTTTTTTTCTTTTTTTTCTTTCTTTCCTTTACCTCTTTCATCGATTCGTCGTTGGCTAGCACTCAGTATCATCTTGAGCGTCCTCAGAGAATATGGTACTAATCGTATATTTCTGTATGTAGCATTCGCTGGCAGCTGCATCAGACGATAATCCCACTTTGTTCGCTTGCCTTCAATTGCTCCCACGAGGCTTTTGCCATATCGAGCTAACAGCAATAATTAGATTTCTGTCATTTCTGCTGACCCGAGGGTAAGATGTTAGCCTATCGTATCCCTCAGACTTGATTTCTCATTTGATAAAATTCGGGCCACCTCTACGGCATTCGTTCGGCCTCTCACTCACCGTTTTTCCGGTCGACGATAGATTGTATCCATCTGCTAACGCCGCTACTTTCCATCAGGATTTACATCCCAAACACGAGGTAGCATACTTGGTGCTGTTTCAGCTTCTTCCTTTCGGCGCTGACTTGTCGAACACGAGTCTTTGATAACCCCGGCATAAGTATTAGTGGTATATCACAGCTATCAGCCTGATAATGATAATGTAGGGTAACTTATTAAATATGCAAATTCCAGAAGTATCTCTCCTTCCTCAGGCATCTTCCGGGGTCATATTCTTTAGCCACGCTCCTATAGCTCCCCTGAAAATAGGTCAGAACTGCGATTCATAGATGTCCCTGAAATACCTACAAGAATCCTTCGTGACGTAGGAATAAGGCACGTTTAGTGCCCTTGCTCCAGAACCGGATCGCATAAGACAAAGTCGTTATTGTAGCAGCATGTCCTACCCATGGAATTAGCTGCAATAACAAAAACACACTTTGCAGTCAACCTACCTCGAATAAAGCATCCACCAAAGTAAATCCTCTCCAGATTGTACTTTTCAGCATTCATATATCTGCAAATCTTTTAAGCCATCAGATAAAATGAGTAAGGTACGGCAACATACGCAATTTGTCCAATGTTATTCGAAACGCCGTAAAGCAGGCTTTTGCTGATGTCTTCCGCAGTGAATTTACCCTTTTCGCCGCCCTTCTTGAACACTTTACCAAAGGAACTGGCGATCATCGTCGACCTCAAGCCGAGCTTGGAGTAATCTTGTCCGTAAATATCGCCGACCAGCATATCCACCGAGGCATTATCGCCATTCTCCGAGAACCTGAGCATCTCTGCAATCACATAAGTCAGATCATCCCGGCTTTATTGACGGAGAAACATACCATCGAATGTCGTCGCCGGTGTCAGCAGACTGAGCAGTCCCCACAAAGTTCCGCCACCCAGACTGGTACCGCTGACACGTTCAAACTTGCCATCCTCGTCCACCTTGATAATCGACACTCCGGAACCGATGTTTACTAGGAGGCACGGCAACTGCGGTGTTGGATGTGACTCAAACATTACGCCATATGTTGGAGGATTGGGACTGGGTCGCTCAAAGACGCCATTAGCGCCATTTTTGACCGGTACGGAGTGGGACACGCTCTGGATAAGCTCGTCGGAAAAATAGTACACCTCGTCTGGGATGAGGGTGATAAACTTCAATCCTTCAATGAGACACTCCATCTCGTCCTCTCGCCGCACCTCGACGCACAGCTGATCCTTGAACAGCTCGTAGAACTTGTGAGCTCCCCCTCCGGTAGCCATGATCTTTACGCCCTTGCGCATGTCCTCTATCGATACCTCGTTCACCTTTGCTGAGCGCTCTATTAGCTCCTGGATGAACGCCACACATTCGTGAATGTTGTCCGTCTCGAACCGCTCGAAATTGAGGGACCCGCCTGGGAAGTGCTGGGAGGTTCTCCGGAGCATGGAGTCGCGGAGAAGGCCATTGCTGTCCAAGCTGGACAGACCGCAGAGACCGTGGTTTTGAGCATCGAGGACGAGCGGTGTTAGGGCGCCGCTGAGCTTGACGTGGGAAGAACCGGACGGGGAAGGGGAGGAGGGGTTGCCGTCATTGGACGGGGACATGGATCGTGGCGTTGATATGTTGCTGGGTGAGCTGGACCCGTGGGTAGCGGCTACAGAAGGCGACGACGGCGGCTCCGGTGACCGTGTAAAGTACACAACTTTTGCGAGAGAACCGCCAATCTGTTAGAAAGAAAAGATGATGAGTTCCGTTGGGAAAATCATGGAAACAAAGACTCACGTCTACCGCAATATGCGACACAGGTTCTATGTGATTTGGAAGATATATTCCGCGACTGTCCCTCGTCTGTAATGAGTCGTGTGAGCTGGGCACCGCCAGAGCAAGAGCAAATTCTCACCTCAGGCGATTCTTCCGACAGGATGACTGCGCCTCTGGTATCCACATGGATGACCTTTGCTGACGGCAAAGACGGGCTGTTCAAGGTATAGTTAGAGGGCATTGCGCGACGTCCAACGGTTAACGGTGATGACAGCCCTGGACCAGAACATAAGGTCGCTGGTGGTCAGAATTCATTCTTTATTTGACGATTATGTATGAGACACATTTCTAATCAAGGCAACCTCTGTAGGGTCCAACACCGAGTACCGATTTTAGTGTGTACAATACTACTCTGTAACCGGGTCCACAACAGATCCGAATCGCATGCCTCTAATCCAGTCGTATTCACAGCAAAAAGTGATGTTGAAAAAAAAGATGTTAAATACGAATTACTTCAGCCGCTCACAGCCGCCAAGACCAAGTTGCATGCTTCTTCTTTCTCGGCCCTCACCCCAAGTTCTAGAGTTACACCCTGGCCTCGGGAGAAAGTCATTCGACAGCGAACTAAAACTATACCACCACCGCCTGTTACTAGGCCAGAAAGCTGGAGTGTATGCACTGATGTTGATTGTGGGACCTCCGTGCCGCCCAACGGCTCCATGTTGAGGATCTCGATAATTGAATCGCAAGCGGCTAAAGATGCTACCGTTAGGAACCGGTATCAAAAATACGCGCGGTCTCACCTTTGATGCTATCCATTGCAGACAAGGCAAATGTCTCGGTAACACTTGGTCCCGTGCGAAGCCTATCCCACTCCGATCCGAACGTCACGTAGCTGGGAATAATGTAATCCCCTCCAGCACTAAGTTCCACTTCTTCCAGCTGATATTCATCCTCGTAACCTTCATCCTCGGGCTCCCCAGTTGTCGGATCCATTTCTTTGCTGATAAATTTAAGGGTGCATGCAAAGGATCCTATCGCGTAATCGTCGGGGGATTCGCGAGTGAAAGAGACGTAGATTATGCTTGGCGACGTTGGTGCACTCAAGCTGGGCACGGGAATTATGAAGTCTTCCGTTAGTCCTGTATCATCGGACTGAGGCTGCATGATGACCGAGACCTGTTCCAAAACGGTATCGGGGAGAGTATTCGAAACGTTGAACTGAACAGGTTACATTAGCCGTGCATACATACAGCGTGCTCATTGCAGCTTGCCTGGAATACAACATGTTCTTTGAAGATGTGTTTGACACAGGTAACCTGATACTCGGTTTCGCTTTCTGTAAGTTGTGCAGGTTTCGCAGTACTATTGAACACAGGTCCATAGGACGCGAATTCGGGAACTTCTGATAGCTGGTCGAGATAAGCAGATTGCTGTTCTGCTGCTGTGGGAGGAGGTGGCGTGTTGGAAGGTCTGTGAGTAGCAGGAACACCGATAATGTCCAAAGTACTAGGGCCTATTCGGAAGGATCAGATGGTTGCTGTCACTATAAAATGTAAACCCATACGAGCAGCTTCTTGAGCAGCTTGTGCACGGCTGATCCGAGGGACTGATGACACGTCGAGTGGCTGTGCCGCAGCTTCAGGATCCTTCATATATGCCACTAGCTTCGTTTCCAGGGCTGCCAAAGAAAAGACAGATTCTATTAGAATGGAAATGAGATATAGGACTGATATCAGGCTGATCATTGAGAACAACAAACCTTCCTGAACGTAAGACCGTGCCAAGGACTTCTCCTTGAACACCCTCAGATAGAGTGCAGCACGATCACGAACTTCATCATCAACATCATCCAGACAGCTTGGAAACGACGAGGTCAGAACAACAATGGTAAGAGAAAAGGGCACGCTACCGGTTAAGAAGGACGCCGATGCTATGTTGAAAGCCAGCATCAGATGAATTCACACCAAATTTCGCCAAACTAGAGACAGCAGCGGCTCGAACAGTAGCATTCTCTAAGACAACCCGGTTATAGATAAAACGGATAAATTTGGCCGGTTGAGGTGATTTTGGACCCTCGAGACCCAGGAGATGAAGAATACGAACGGAGAGTTTCGTGAATTCACAATCTTCGATGAATTCACAAAGATGTGATAGAGCTTGCTCCTTGCATTCGGAGACACGGTTGATCATGTCGAAGATAGCTTCAACAACAGCCCGCTTGAAGTCATAACCACCTTCGTCCCGCAGGACACCGGAAAGGAAGGCGAGCATGGAAGCATGCTTTGTAGGGAACTTGGCGCACAGAGAGCGGATGGCGTCGACAATGATTACTTTGAACTCATCACTGATCTCGGACATGAAACCAGTAATTTGTTTGATAAGGCGATCGACGGAGGCTTCGTTGCCGGTCTGGGAACATTATATTAGCTGTCCTTCAAGGATAATCAAAACCTACCTTAAGTAAAGTCGTGATAGCATATGTCGCGACACTCCTATTAGAGTCTGTGATGAGGCTTTCGAGGTCAACATTGCAGGCAGCAACGCTTGCTGGATGCGTCAAGGCTAGTGTGGCGAGAGTTCGAGTAGCAGCGAACTTCAATACGGCCTTGGGAGAAGACAAAAAGAGCTGCAAGACTTAAAAACATGTCACAGTCTATATATGCGAAGTATCCAATAAATTCTTACCGGTAATGGATTTTGTAAGTTGCGCTGGAGTTACATTTCGCGTCTCACAAATTGCCCTCGCGGCCTCGAAGTTGACCATGTCACTCTTGTGACGCAACCAGCCTTCCATCAAATCGAGCATCTGTTTCTGGACACTGAAAATACACTCAGAGAAACTCAGGACAGATATGCGAAGGAAAACCCACTTGGGATCTTCCTCTATGACTTTTGCGGCATAACGAATGAGCATACAAAGTGCCATAGGGTTCTTCAGTGTTGTACCGGCTCCGGATTTTCCACCACCAAGCTGTTGTATCATTTTTGTTACAGCCATACGATCCTGCTGCCGCATAAGATACAACAAGCCCAATGCATGATATTGTGCAATATAGCTAGTCGAATGAATGGTTTGCTGTCCGCTGTTCTGTGAAGAGGGATTTGCAAAACCAAGATAGCCACCAGAAGAGCCACCGAAGAAAGAGGAAGATGCCTTTGCATTGACGGCTTCTTGGGCTTCATTAACCCAGCGCTTAACAACGTCCTTCGCGAGAGGAAAGAGGTGATACGAAGACACGAGAGCAGCTGAGGATATTGAGGGGTTGCGGTCAACGATAGCGGCTTTGAAGAAACGCTCGACTCCTTGAGCCATTGAAGGCTACACGAAGAGGAAATGAGACGTGAATACACGTGAATCAAGACACGACATACATCTATGATGCGGCACAGTGCACGAATAGCGTTTGGCCGGTATATAACTTCTGAGTTGGGCTGCATGTCCTTCATAATACTGCTTGTGACCATGATAACATCCTCTGCGGTTGTCGCGAGCTCCTTGATAGCAAGATAGACAGCTTGCCTCAGTGCACTCTGTCACTACAATCAGAGAATATCTGAATTCTGTGCAACAAGTCGCCGCTTACATCTTTGTGCTGGAAGAGCTTTGTGGTCCCAAAGAAGAGGGTTGTCGCCTCCTGCGTTCCAAATGTCTCGCCGACATAGAGCAGGTAGACTATCCGTGTTAGCAGTGCTCGACACTTTCTTGGGCTTATGGGGGATTCATTGAATACGCGAGCCTCCTGGATGATGGTGGTTTTGTTGTTGTAGTACGAGCTGAGCCCGCTTTCGTCCTCCTTTTTTGTCTGGAAGGTGAGGGCGAAGGAACCCATGTCGGTCGCAGTATGATGAACCCGGCGGTGTCCAAAAAGTGGACGTGTCGGAGGGTTTGGTATGTCTCTGTTTGCCTGCGCCCTTACCTCCCTCTATCATAAATTAGGATGGCCCCGAAACCTCGCGGAGGCCGTAAGGCGTCTACGTCGTCCAGAGATGGTCCTTTGCTTACGCATACCGACAAGGATCTCAAATCAA
The DNA here is from genome assembly GCA_030407005.1 of Desarmillaria ectypa. NCBI lineage: Eukaryota > Fungi > Basidiomycota > Agaricomycetes > Agaricales > Physalacriaceae > Desarmillaria > Desarmillaria ectypa. The sequence continues at coordinate 2,242,839 of JAUDYN010000003.1, read as the reverse complement.
TGCCGCCGCCTCCAGATCCAGTTGTTCCCAAGCGCATACTGGAGCAAGAGATGGAAGGTCTGAAGAGTTGCTTCAGGGTGAGCTTAATTCGCCTGATTGTTGTTATCCTTTCGGTTAAGTTTAATAAATAGAATGCCATGGTAAAGACGGGACAACTATATGCTTTTTATGCTGATACTCGCAAACTGTAAGTCGCCGCGCTCTCTTCCTTCAAGCTCGATTGACACGTCTACTTAGTGGAATTCGGAAGTATACGCCTTATCCGCCGCGTTCTCTATCCGCGTCATTAGGCCGGGAAATCGAGAATTACGATCAACTTTGCGATTCTATGGAATCTCACTTGGAAAGTCACATTCGGCTTATTACTATTGGCTCCAAACTGAAACTGCGCCATTAGCTTCGAGCAATTGCTGTCCTTGAAAGAGATCTCCGACGTGAGGAACAGCGTATAAAGGAAGTCGAAGAGGCAGCTTTAGCTAGCCAAACACATTTACAGGAGCCGACATTATCCCCTTCATCCAGTCGACTAACTCTCCCAATGCCGCCACCTGACGCAGATTCTACTTTGCCTTCTGCGACGCCATCAAGTTCGCCACTGACGTCGTCAATGATGCAAGGACGCCGACCTTCTGCCATATCTATCTCGTCGCTACAACGGCCCGCGTTCCCACTTAAACTTGACCTATCCTCCTCGTCTCTTCGCATGTCCGCAGAAGAAGCGGCTTTTCTCTCCAATGGCCTTCATTCTCCTGTTACCCTCGCACCCAGGTCCGCGCGACCACATGACTATCCCGTCGAGCTGATGGCTGCGTTCACCTCTGACATCCCACCTGCACCTCCCAACCAAGAGTCGGCAAACAACACCATCGACTTGACCATGGAACCTTCAGAACGCAATGTGAGCGTGAATATGGATAGTGCCGTTGGTAGCTCAGCAGATAAGCCCATTGAGCTCGACCTAGGTGATATGGAGGTGGACATGAGCGATCTATTCGGCGACAGCAGCTCCAATGATGCAGTCGACAGCCTTTTCTCGCCTACAGTTGCAAACTCTGAGCTCGCAGCTGAAAGTGTCAAACAGGAAGAACAGCATTTCCTGAACTCGTTCGCTGCGAACGGAGGCGCCACTGAAGAAGAATTCTTCTCTTCTCTAAGCTCAAAACCGGAGAATGGGCAATCCAGCAGCTTGGAGATACCATCGGGTGATAGTGCCGGTCAAACCGCACCCTCACCGGGTACGTTTCTGGCAAGTCTTACTGGATCGCAGCTCGAGAGTGGTAATGAAATAACGACGTCTAGTGGCATGCCAGAAGGTCAGTTCAGTATGGAGAACCTTGATTATGGCTTCTTTGCCAACGATCAAGACCCAGGGGTGAATTTGGACGCTCTTTTGGCCATGGGAAACGAAGGAGTACCTGTACCCGATACGAAGACGGAGTCGTCTTCGTAGGTGTTATATCAGTTAATGTTTATTGTGTTGTAGTAACCTTACATGTAGTTGTATACCATCAGGAATTTTTCTGGACATTACACATCGTCATCGATGCCTAATGAAGCTGATCACCCGATACTCAAAGACATGAATGCATTCGTTACGTATATCTCTATGTATCAGCACAAGGACAATCGTCCAATATATAATCGACACGACCTTTGCGCCAGGATGAATGGGAATAAAGGATGACTGCTACAACAGCGAAGATGCTACCTGTGTTCGCCTGTTGCTGCGACTAATGGATGATTCTTTGCCCATGGTCTCCCATCAACACAGACGCGGTGCCCTCTCTCTCCGCTCGCCCTCCCGGTGATCCTGCGCAGAATCGGAGAGGTGGGGATAAGAGGACAACAAATGCCAAGGATGCCGAAATACTAAAAAAAAAAAAAAGACACAACAGCAACCAAAGAAGAAAAGCGGAGTGAAAAGAATGTGTACGTATCATATGAATGGATACAGGAATGGTGATGATAGCACATGATGGGTGTTTATACGAGACGTAAAAATCCAGTACGGGCGCAAAGTGGCGATGGAGGAGGCAACTGTATGTACAGAATAAAAAGGGAAAAAAGCAGCCAGCCAGGCCTTTCGCTATAGAAGCGACAGCCCGACCGACTTGAAAAGAAAACAGCGTCCGTGTTGGAAGTAATGGGGAAAGCACCTTGCACGCTTGGTTGAATGGTTGAGGTAGTATTGAATAATGGCCGCATGTCTTTATTGAACCCGCCATAGCTTGTGCGGAACACGAACAATGACGAACGGAGACGATGGCGGCGGATGGATGAATGAATGGAAGCCACATGTTCAGTGACTTGTGTAACCGGACGTACCCCGACCGATAATAATGTCCGCCTGCCTACGCTCCTCGAGGCAACCTCAACACGAGCGTCGATGAGTTGACTCAATGACGACCCGAAACCCCAAACCAGACCATATGACACCTGAGCAAAACACTTATACACCTGCCCCCCGCCCCCAATCTGCTCAGCTCACCGGGATCCAGAGCACCGAAGGACAATGGAGAGCTCATTTACCAAAGCTCGGCGTCACGTCCGCGGCGCTGTTGCCCAACAGCTCCAGGCGCGCCAGACTGCTGCGCCTGACGGGTGTGGGAGCGCAGCCTAGAATCAAGTCTAAGTTTCAGTCGATCGTCGCCGCACGATATCGTCACTTACATTCTGTCGCTCGCACGATGTTCATCTTCTTCCTGAACAACTTTCCTTCGTCCAGCACCAGCCTTAGACGTCCCAGCCGAATTGTCGTCCTGAGCGCCCCTCTGGACGCTCCAGTCAAAGACGTAATCGTACTGATAGCCTTCACGGACGAAGAGGTCACGGAATAGCTTGCGAAGGTAAGAGTAATCGGGTTTATCGTCAAAACGGAGGGCACGGGTGTAGTTCAAGAAGATACCGAACTCGTTAGGGAATCCGCGGCACAATAAATCGGTAGGCGTGGTCATCTTCTTCTCCATAATGCGGTCGTACTTTTGCTTCTTGGTGGCGGCCTTCAAACCCTGCCAAGGAAGGGCGCCACGAAGGAAGTACATGAGGACATAGGCGAGCGATTCCAGGTCGTCTCGACGAGCCTGCTCTACTCCCAAGTGGGTGTTGATAGATGTGTAACGGGCCGTGCCCGTCAAGTTCTTATTCTCGCGGTAGGGAATGTGCAGATGGGTTTTGGGGTCTCTGAACTTCTTGGCTAGACCAAAATCGATGACGTTCACCTGATTTCCCCGCTTGCCAATTCCCATGAGGAAATTGTCGGGCTTGATATCACGGTGAATGAAGTTACGCGAGTGAATGTATTCAATGCGCGATATCTGCGATGGTACGTTAGCGAAATGACTAGGGGGTTAAAGACGAGGATATACCAGCTGATCAGCGAGTAGAAGAACGGTCTTCAGGCTGAACTTGCGGTTGCAGAAGTTAAACAGATCTTCCAGGGAAGGGCCCAAAAGATCAAGGACCATGGCATTATAGTCGCATTCAGTGCCAAACCATCTGACAAATGGGACACCGACACCGCCCGCAAGGGTCTTGTACACCTTGGATTCGTATTCAAGCTGGGGATGTTTGGCCTTGACTGACTCAAGCTTGATAGCAACCTCCTCTCCCGAGATAATGTTGATCCCAAGATAAATGTCCCCTAAAGCAAAGACGACATCAGAAAGACAGACGGAAGGAGAGTCGGAGGGTGCAGCGCACCAAATGAGCCTGAACCGATCTTTTTGCCTAGCCTGTACTTCCCGCCGACCCGTAGGTCAAGTCTATGAGATCCTGAATCTGCCATCGTAAAATGTAGTGGAAACAATCACTAGGAGAGAGAGAAATGAGTAAAGGTTGTTGAAAGAGGAAAGAAAGGAGGCAGATGGAGGAGGGATGACGAATTGCCACTAGCTGTAAAAGCGGCGGATGAAAGATGAATAGATGGTCGATTAACTGTGCCACCTGGCCCCTTTATACTGCCGATGCGACCTGTGTGACTGTAATGCCTGCCTCATCGGGCGAGGAAGAGGTGAGGTGACCACGAGGCTGACAAAGGTGGTTCGACGGCTTGTTGCCGGACGAAGAAGACGAGAACAGAACAGTAAATACGGCAAGACGACTTACCAGATAGAAAGATAAAATGAAAAAACGGAATCACAGAACGTAAAATGGGAGTGATGTAGGACGTGAGATGGGGAGACGTTGGACAAGAGGGTACAGCCTCACACGCTCCTCTCGCTAATATTTCGGAGATTTAAATATTAAAACCCCGAATGGTGGAAGCCTTTATCCGAGTCGGTTTCTCATCATTCCATTCTGTGATAGTTCGGACGCACCTCTGTAATTGTCCTGCTCACTGAATTCTCTCATTTCCTCAGAGAAGCTTCGAACGGTCAAATGATACTCTCTTACTTTTCTCCACTAAAATTTGTACCGGTATTGGGTATTGACCGCAGCCGGCGTTTGTTCCTTTTCCTGACCCCGGCGAACCCATTTTCTCACCGTAAAAAATGGCGCAAGTTCTGATGTAAGATGCCACGGGGCATAACGTGTCCAGGTTCACCGTTTCGACCATGCTGGACCTCGCAATAGGTTCTGATAGCTGCGCACTAACGTTTCAGGGGAATCTTCTCCAAGCAGCTCAATCAAGGCAGCTATGTAGCGCCCCGAATGTACGCAATGAGCATGGCACCAGTTTGATCTACCTAATATAACGTCTGTGTCCCCGTTACAGGTATGGAGACATGCTTACCGGATATGATATACACGGAATCTTCACGTGAGCTCCTTACCTGGTACATTGTCAATATGGCTCATCCAGGTCGCTGCGGCGTTCTACTATTCATGTACTATGTCGGATCATGTCCGTGCAACTGGAGGCCTCGACGTCATCACAATCAATCTGGGGCTGACGTGGAGTGATGGTCTTCGCTGAGGCTAAGATGGAAACTTTGGGAAGCGGCCAGGAGCCTGAAAATCAGCGCACAGTACAAGCTCTGATATATCAGGATATGATAAATGTTCCGATGTCCGAGGAAGGGATCTTTTAGCCGCAATATCTCTGCTAGAACGAGCATCATAGCCATCGACACCTTCTTCCGAGCCCCATGCTTCGTCCGGAACGTCAAGAAGCAACGAGTACGATACTTGAACAGAGTTCTGTTAATAGCTATCATTGACCACCTGCCAATCTGCCTGGAGCTCAAGCCTGGACGCTTCATCTTCAACCAAGAGGAGTTTCATGTTTTGCGCTGCTCGCCAAAGCGGTTTTTCCAAATTCGATCTGAGGACGATCTTGACAATTCAAATCTAATTAATATCATTTCGAAATTTAGATGTCGGTAACGCAGATTCAGACATCTCGTAGCTAAATCATCCAACAGAACAGTTTAATTTTCTTGTCGAAAACCTATGCTGCTGATCTCTGCAATGTCAACTTACTTTAAAACGTTTGAAATCCGATCGTATATAGCAGACGCCACGTGGGGTTGTGAAATTATTGCTTTGGTATCTGGTTGCATCTTTCGTTTTTTCTTCATCACTAGCACGCCACCGCCTCACCGCCTCACCGCCCTTCCTCACTTTCCTTGCAGGCTAACACTTGGCCGTCCATTCCCTTCTGCACTGCTACGTCTCTTTCTTTTAACATTCAGTGTTTTCTCTGGCTTCAGCTTGAAAAATGGCTTATCGTCAAAGCCAGGATCCCTATTATTCGCAAACAAACGATTATAACAGTTACAACCAATACAGCAACACTGGTGTTGTTGACTACCCTCCGGTTCAGGGATACAATGAATATGATACTCAAAGCAACTGGGATAGCAAGTCTACCAAATCCTTCCAGAGCAGTCATGCCGGTTCACAGGCCCACCTGAATCCTTACGAGATGAGCCAAATGTCACCTCCTCCAGTACCTCCCATGCCTTATCAGCAGCAGCAAAACTATCCTCCAATGCATCGGCCTGGGATGTATCACCAGACCAGCAGCGCTGGGTATTCAATCGCTAAGGAGAAAATGCTCAAACGGCGTTCCGTTCGACAAGTCGAGCTCTTCCAAGGCAATCTTGTCCTCGACATGGACGTCCCCACTCGACTTGTTCCTTCAGGCAAGGAGCACGAAGAGGAGATGACCAAAATGCGCTATACCGCCGCCACCTGCGATCCCGATGATTTCATGAAATCGCGCTATTCTCTCCGACCATATTTGTACGGCCGCCACACAGAGCTTTTTATTGTGATGACTATGTACAATGAGGATGAAGTACTGTTTGTGAAGACTATGAATGCGTAAGTCATTTCCGGGAATCGGAAATGCGAAACTCACGTTGTGCCACAGCGTGCTCAAAAATATTGCACACCTTTGCGGTCGCAGCAGGTCAAGCATGTGGGGTCCTGAAGGCTGGAAAAAGGTCGTGGTTTGCGTTGTTTCAGACGGTCGGAATAAGGTCAACAAGCGAACATTGCAAGTGCTCAGCTTGGTCAGTCGTATTCATATTAATTTTCATTCCTCACTGATCCGTGTTTCAAAATGCACAGATGGGCGTCTATCAAGAAGGTATTGCAAAAGATTCGGTCGCGGGCAAAGATGTTACCGCCCACATCTTCGAGTACACGACAAGCGCTATTGTTACATCTACTGGTGAGGTGTCGCAAGGCCCTTGTCCCGTACAGATCTTGTTCTGCCTCAAGGAAAAAAATAAGAAAAAGCTCAATAGTCATCGATGGTTCTTCAATGCGTTTGGACCACTCATCAAGCCCAATGGTACGCGTGTTTCCAGAAGACTTCCAGAGAGGGTCTTACCTCACGTTTTCTTTCCAGTATGTGTGCTTCTGGATGTCGGAACGAAGCCGACAGGGACTTCCATCTATGAGCTCTGGAAGTGTTTTGACAAACACGACTACGTAGGTGGAGCCTGCGGAGAGTAAGTTTTTCCGTTCTGTTTGTGTTAACGCCGTAGCTCATACTCTGTTAGGATATGCGTAGATACTGGAAGAGCTTGTTCACTTCTACTGACAAATCCTCTCGCAGCCTCTCAAAATTTTGAATACAAAATGTCCAACATCCTAGACAAGCCTCTTGAGGTCCGACCCTCACCCCACTATCATCCTCCCGGTGTAAATTTCTGATACACTTTCCACAGAGCATTTTCGGCTACATTAGCGTCCTTCCTGGCGCCTTCAGTGCATACAGATACAAGGCCCTCCTTAACGGCCCCGATGGCAAGGGTCCTCTCGCTTCGTATTTCAAAGGCGAGTCCATGCACGGCGGAGGTAGTAATGCCGGTCTGTTTGAAAGGAATATGTATCTTGCCGAAGATCGTATCCTTTGTTTCGAGATCGTCACCAAGAAACGTGAAGGCTGGACGTAAGTCACTTGTTGATCGCAATTGCGCACCCGACCTACCAAATGATTTCTTCAGGTTGAAGTATGTGAAGAGCGCAAAGGCAGCCACTGATGTTCCCACCACTGTCAGTCCGGAAGGCGGAATTCAATTGAATGATCCACTGATGGAATTTATTCGTATCAGGTTCCGGAGTTCATCTCGCAGCGCCGGCGTTGGCTGAACGGTTCATTGTTTGCTTCGATTCATGCAACAGTGTTCTTTTGGAGGATATTCACATCTGGACAGAACTTCATCAGGAAGTTTGTCTTACTTGTCAGTAGCTTTGCCTCTTCTGGGATCAATCCTGATCAACCCATGATAGCTGGAGTTCATCTATAACGCCGTTCAACTCGTCTTTACTTGGACATCGTTGGCTAATTTCTACCTGGCTTTCTTCTTCGTATGTTTTTTTCTGGCTTTCTTCGGATATCTGCGCTGATCGCATTTGTAGTTGGTCTCATCAGCAACATCGGACACTTCGACAGATGCGTTCAACTTCCTCGGTGGCAACGCCGGTAAAACTGTGTTTGAAGTTTTCTTGAAGTTGTATATCGCTCTTCTATTCATGGTTCTGGTTTGTTCCCTGGGTAATCGGCCACAGGTATGTATCTATCTTACTACAGGTGTCGGCCCATCCTGAAAATGTGTCTAGGGTTCCAAATGGACATATACATTGGCTATCTTGCTTTTCGGGCTTTGTAATGTCATCACGGTATGGTGCGCTGCTTGGACGGTGTACCTTGCTGTTCCGCACACCGTCGAAGGTTGGAAGGACTTCCCAGAGTATGTTATCGTGCAGGCTGTCTGTTTTATTCCACTGAATGATGTGGTAGATTGGTAAAAAACACGCCTGCTCTCCAAGATATTGTTATATCCCTAGCGGCGACTTACGGACTGTATTTCATCAGCTCGTTCATGCACTTTGAGCCATGGCACATGTTCACAAGTTTCATTCAATACATGTTCCTCCTTCCGTCTTGTACGTTACGTCCCCTTCTGGTATCCCTTTGCTGATGGAAGTTCCCCTTCCCTATTAGATGTCAACATCCTCAGTAAGACTCTTTGCTTTACCTCCTTATGTTTGCAATGCTTACTTTTACCCTCTAGTGATGTACGCCATGTGCAACCTTCACGATGTCACCTGGGGTACCAAAGGTGACGATGGCTCGCATAAGGACCTTGGTGGCGCAAAGAAAGTGAAAGGTGAAGGTGGAAAGGAGATGATGGAAGTGGAGATTCCTACAGCTCGGGAGGATGTTGATCAATTGTGGATGGCGGCGAGGAACTCGTTGAAGGTTATACCGCAAGACGAGAGAGAACATCGAGACGCTACGACGAAACAAGCTGATCACGATAGGAACAGCAGAACGAATGTCGTGCTTGCTTGGGTGGGCTCGAACATGTGAGCGATGCTTCTGTACAGAGGGTTAACCACTAATTGCGTCCAGGGTCATGATTGTTGTGTTCACTTCGACGGTGTTCACGAACTGGGTTACGGAGCACGTCGAGATCGAGAACAATGCCGCTTTCAATCCCTATCTGACGTTCTTATTCATCGCGCTGTAGGTTTTCTTTGATTTCTGTGAGAATTCGCTTACTCAACTGCGGATTCTACTCAGCGCTGGTCTGTCCGCTGTACGTTTCATAGGGTCCCTACTATACCTCATATTTCGCCTGTTTGGGCATTAGTCCTTTGTTTTTCGTTTTTTTACGTAGACTGCTACCAGTGGACGGGGCTTTCACGCATGTATTTTTCGTCTGCATCTTGGAAAGGAAAACTTTTTTGTGTATGTACGGCTACAAATATACCCCCTTTATTTTGCCATGAATGACATTCTACGCCAAGGTAGGACGGGCCCCCTTTTTCCTGCATAATTTAGTTCCTATGGTGATTATTTACCATATGTGGCACAAGGCATCTAGCGCCACGTCCCGGTACCATAAGTAGTTCTCTACATGATTTCCTCCAGGGAAAAATCTCGTATAGTGTGTCGACTGTCGGCGTAGGGATAAGGCACTGTTATGTATAATAAACTATTTAGATAGGCGCGAGGCGCGAAAAATAAATTAACGATGCTATTTTAGTTTTTGATGGTGTGATGTCATGAAGCTGAAGACAGAACAAAGGGTTCCCACGGTATCTTTCCTATGTCCAGGAAGTGGGCGGAGGCCAAGACTCCCTTGTCCCCCGACCGGCTCGCTAAGATCGCCAATGCGCTCGGCGTCTCGACTCCCATTCCCTCGTCATCATCGCCTAGGATGCCGCCCTCGACGAGCAAGTACCTTATTCATGTCGTCCCCCCTCTCAATCTACCCCATCTCAATACCAGCCTCAGTTCACCGCCGCCACCTTCCGCTTCTGGATACCATACCCATTTTAGACGGGGGACGTTGCTGCCAGTGCATCCAACATTACAACTGCAGCTCACCGCCATTGCCCGTGAATATGCCTTGCCGTCAATTGCGGGTGTCATTCTGTATCTCGTCAATGACAATGACGGCCCCGGTCCGCGTATTTCCGATGACATCTGGAAGCACTTATGGTCGCGCGTCTGGAAGGCAGAGTTTGCCCCAGATGCACCTGAAAAATTGCCCGTACTCACCCTCGCGAGTCCCGGCACAGACCAAGACCAGTTCACTCCATCTACTACCTCTTCTTCCTCTCCGTCCATTCCAATCATAGCAAAGGTCGAGTTCGATATCGACCTCCGTTCTGCGTCGTGGTTTAATCCATGGATAACGAGCAGAAACTTAAACCATAATAAACGGGTGGAGAATAAAAACTCACCTGTTCCATTATTTCTACCCAAATCGCCTCATTCCGAATCGCAGCTTGACGATGAGGAAGATATTACTCTTCTACTGGCGCCTAGTATGCATAGAAAGAACATTCCGCCACGCCTAGTACTGGAACCTTCAAACACGAACGCGACCGACTCGTCTTCTAGCCTACCAAGTAGCAGCACTAGCTTACCCTATCTTCGACATCAAGACGAGTCTGACGATGATACCGAAATAGACGATGATAACGTGCCTAACAGCGGAAAACGCGAAGGAGGTGTTTATGATGACCTCGAGCTCGACTTCGACGAGTCATTCGAAGCAGATACGAAGGAGAGTCAGTACCTTTTGACGGCTAAATTGGACGAAATTGAAAAAGTACGTCAACAAAAAGTTTCGTCCATTGTACATCCTCAAAACAATGTTCAGAATCTCGCACAATTCTCCCCCCGGGTACTGCAACTTGAGCTCCAAGAAGACCAAGCAAAACCACCGTTACGAACGTGTGTACTGATCGAACCCTTCCTTAGTTCCGCTCTAACAGTATGCTTCCATAGCGAAGCATCCATCGCAAGTCCGATCCAGCCATCCGGGACATGGCCATCTGTTCCCTTCCAATCCTTGCACTCGGTGATCACTACACAACCAATATCTAATAACAATAATCCTTCACCTCCCCGGCTCGCCCTAAATGGCGTCACCACGTCTGCGCCTCAATCCTTTAATCCCGCTTCTTCATCTACAGGCACAGAGTCTTCAGAGACAACGCGAAGAAAACAGATGGACAAGGAAGAGTCTGAACAACTTGTACAGGAACAGTATCCTCGTCATACACCCCAGATTAATGGGAGCTTCAAAGACGCCATAATACCACTGTCTCCGGACCCGTTCGGGCGATATCCATCAACGCCTACACCCTCTGCAGATAGCAAAGGGTCAGCTTATTGGGACGATAACAGCACAGCTGTGGAGGAGTCCAAGACTACATCTAGTAGATTTTCGGCGGATTCAGCGAAAGACAATACTCCAACCAACAGAGCAAATGTGATGAGCGTAAAAAGCATTAAAAAACTTTGGCGGCGAAGTAACAAGCAGAGCGTTAGCTCCATTAACGTGCCTCAGCCACCGCCTGCACAGCAGGGACGAATCTCACCACAGGTACCCGGACCAGCAGGACTTTCTGCTCAGGTTACTGATGCTTTACCTTCGATCTCAAACGGAGCCTCAGCTCACCGACAAAGTGGCAGTAGCAGCAGTCGAAATAGTATGGGTGCCGTCCGACCTCCTCCCATTCGCATGTCTTCCTCTCAAACTTCAACATCTACATCTTCATCGGTACTTCCCTCCCGCCCAACACGTCCATCTCGTCCCCCATCACTCCATAATTTTGATATTCCTGGTATGCCAGCCCCTGCTCCTACCATGTTTCCACAACACACTATCAGCCTCGACCGGCTAAGATTCGATCAGGAGAGTCCATACCCCAATCCGACGAGAAGGACTCGGTCCCAATTAAGTGGGAATGGCAAAAGTTCACCGATACTTACGTCAGGAAAGTCGACACCGACAAGTCAGTCGGGGAAAAACTCTCCTACGCCTCCTCCTCAAACCGAAACACAGCGAAACAGCGTTCGAAAGAGTATATTAAAGTGGAAGAACGCAGCATCAGGTGGAGGGTCAGGCGCAAGACGACCGAGTGTTAGTATGTTGAGTGTTAATGTAGAACCACGATCAGGCATTGGGAAGATGCCTCCAAGCCCTCGAATACCGGACGAATTCTTGCAGCACCAACAGCACTCGAGACTACCAAGTGTGGCGAAATCGGTAACGAGCGTTGCTCCTAGTATGACGAAGAGTATCTCGAGCCAAAGTTCGAGGTACTCCGATGACGAGGGACGGGGACCGAGTATAGACGGCCAGTTTGAAATTGTCTCGCCGAAGATGACACCTGGCAGCCTGACATAGCCGTATACCATATTGGATGAGCAAGACACGTCGCGGTGATGTTAACGAAACAATGATATATACCAGTTACTTTATTATATCACGCTGATTTTTAAATATCTGATACTCACGCTTGACGACGCTTTTTACATATTTATTTGTAGTCTCTTCTGTAGTTATATCTTAATACATCGGTTAGGAATTACGACCGTAACTTGGGAAACGAAGCTGCACCCGAAGCTGACGCCGAGCGCTATTCCGCGGAGCCCCTAGTGTGGCTGTGATGTCATATCGATTGCGACTGAAATTGCCAAGCCAATGCCAAGCCTCGATCCAGCCGCGATCCGTCGTTCACTTGTTCTTTCCTAACCACCACCATCATGCCTCCCACCAACACAATTAACATACTTTTAGCTGTTACGATTCTTCTTGTTGCTCTCCCTAGCGCCCATGCATTTGGTGCCGGAGACATCCCAGATTTTGCCTACCTCAATGACAAGGCGTTCCGCCATGGCGACATCGAGAACATTTTGGAGACAGGTTTGTGTTTAACCTTGAGACTCGATCCCTGATCCTCTGATCAGTCTGACCAGTCGTTAAATCCGCTGGTCGTGCCGCCACTGGGGGCGGAATCCTTGGTTTTGCTAAGAAAGTTATGGACAATGCCTCTGGAGGTTCAAAATTCAACAAAGGAGATATCAAGAAAGTTTATTTCGTACGCATGATATCGTCAATGAGAGCTTTCTCTTACATTCCGACAGGGTAACTGGCTGAGGGATTACTCTCAGGCGATGGATATCGCTGGCTTAAGCAAACTCAGCGCGGATACCCTTGTTCTCCTTGTCTCTGTTCTTGGTTTTATGGTGAGCGGTCCCCTGTCTTATACCGATCTTGGCTCATTTCATTATAAGGCATTTGGCTTTGCCACCAGGGAGTTCGAGGTCACGCCCGATCGTCTTGGTGTCTACCTGCCCGTTGTATGTTATTTATTTTCCTTTCCCAGTAGCGATAGTTGATTATTTGATAACGAAAACAAGGAACATATCGATAACCCAAAGTGCGTCACTTCCACTCCATTCCCGTTCAATGCTTACCCTCCTGGAGAGGTTATGCTGAGAAAGAAGGCGATGCTCGTCAATTCCACCCCAAACTTCGTCCGCCTGTTGATCCTCGTGAACTCGAGGTCGACGAGCGAACGGGTATGAAGAACTATATGGCGACGGAAGATCAGGGCTGGGATTCGTCTACAGCCCATATCCGTCGCACTTTCCGAGCATGCATCGAATATGGTCGCAGGGCGTCCGGACAAGAAGGTGCCGACTTGTATGAAGCTTTTCGTCTGCTTGGTACAGGTCTACACACTATGGAGGATCTTCTCGCGCATAGCAACTGGTGTGAGATTGGCCTCCGCAAGATGGGCTATGAAGACGTTTTTTGTCACGTCGGCGATAATGTCTACTTGCAGGCTCCCTCTGGTGAAAGAGTTCCACCTCTTGTCACCGGTACATTTGGTAGTGCCGACTTTATGCACTCGATGCTTGGAGAAGCGACCGACCATATCAGCCAGGCTAGTGTCACAGCCTTGAACGATCAGATGGCACAGACCTCGCAAAACAACGACACCGCTGAAAAGTTATCCGCTCTCAAGAAAATACTCAGCAAGGTTGGTGGAGGAGATGACAAGATGAGTCAGGGAGAGCAACTGCAAGCGCAGTCTCAAGCATACCACTTCGACCCCAATAACGTTGCGCCACCTGAGGTCCAGAAGCAGCTTCTGGATTTACTCAAATGGCGCGATGATGTCTACAGAGACATTATCGCTAAGATCGAGATGGTCCCCGGATTGAGTGACTTGATCGACGAGCTGAGTAATGCGCTCACTGCATGTGTGTTTTCCGTCTTTGTTGTTCCGGCTGAAACTAACGCCCTCTGCATCAGACGTGTACACCGTTATTGCGCCCTGGCTCACGCCTATCCTTACCCAAGCGACGTCGGTCCTCGGCGAAGGAAGCAAAGCTGTCATAGACTCCGATGACCAATACGAAGTCTTTGACAACGCCGATGCGTCTGACCCTTCGCACAGTCTCTTATCCAAAGACCATTTTGGTCTGATTCTCAACGAGCCTGCAGGGAAGATTGCTCAAATCGTGGTCGTCAATAGTGTTCAGCTCATTGTTGAGGCTTGGTCGAATGGTAGCGATCCCGACGAAGTTATCAACAGGGTTCGCCGATTTCCTTTCTATCGGCAAGAAATATTTGTTCATTTATGTTTAGATCCTCGAAGCCTTCCACCACCCCTATTATGCGAGCGGTAATAGCCAGATTCAGCGCCAAATGTACGACGAACTTGAGAAGTGGGTCGGTGCTATGGGTGAGGAGGCACGCGACACTATTGGAAAATTAACAAAGGATGCCGTTCGCGAGGGAAAGAACAAGAGAGAGGGAGATGGAAGCGTTGAACCTGGCTATGGCGGTTGTGGGCATGGAAGCAGCGCGAGTTACGGCCGTAAGACTCAGAGCAGTGGCTACCAGGGCCAGAGCTCGTACCAGAGTTCCGGCGGATATGGGAGTGGCCAGTCGCATGGCAGCAGTCAGCAATCATCGTCTGGGGGCCGAATCGAATCCACCCACGGCGGTCAGAACGAATACCCTGGCCGGACCGAGTCCACGTACGGCGGACGCAGAAACGACGAATCTTCTTACGGGAGGCGCAATGACTCTGGATCCACCCACGGAAGGAACACCGAATCTTCGTATGGCGATACAGACGTATCCTCCTACGGTGGACGCAACGAATCCACCTATGGAAGAAACACTGAGTCTGAGTCGTATGGCGGTACAAACGAATCTTCTTATGGAGGAAGGACCAAGCCCTCATATGGTGGACGTGACGAGTCTACCTATGGTCTACAGGCTGAGCCTTCCTACCAAGATGAATCGCATGAAAGTAGGCAGAAAACAAGCTACAGCCGCGACGATTCATCGTACGGTAGTCCTGAGGTCTCCTATGGAGGCAGAAGCGAGTCGTACGGTGGCAGGAACGATTCGCCGTACGGTAGGAATGAGTCTTCATATGGTGGACGGACTGAATCCTCCGGATATGGTCAACAAAGTGAAAGCTACGGTAGTGGTGGTCATGGAGGTGGTCATGGCCGCCGTCATGATGAAGAGGGATATGGTGGTGCCCCTCCTCGTCAAGAATATGGGAGTAGGGGAGGTGAATACGGTAGTCGAGGTGGTTACGACGGGGGTGGCGACGATTTCGGCCGGCCTCCTCCCCCCCAGGAATTTGAAGGTGCCCGAGGCGGAGGGTATAACCCCAGCTATGGCGGATCAGGCGACACATTTGGCGCTGAAAGAATGAACATTCGGGATGACGACAATGATCGCGGCCATGGACGTCGCCATGGACATCATGAAGAAAGGCGTGAATACGATTATTGAAGGATATGGCGGGTAGTTACAGAAGAATTTGAAATGGGCCGAAGGCAAGTCGATACAATGTATAACCAAGTACATATGCATGAATTGAATGCACAAGTGCGAAAAATCAGCATTTCTTTCATAGATGAAATCGATGGCGATGATGTAGCCTGGTGAAGGCCTACCATTAGACGTGTTAATCGTAACCCACTACGACCACGACCGTGGCCGCCTTTTCCTCCATCCACTTCAGTGATAGACCTCCCTGTGCAACGAAATTTTGAAGCGAGGATTCATCATCGTTCATCTCACCATCAAATCTCAACTGTTTGCCTGTTAGGACATTTAGAGAGTGTGCTTACCGAACCCAGACGAAAGTCGAGGGCTTGATTCATGGCGGCTTGCATTTTTGGTCCGATGTCTCCTCCGTCACTGCCTGACATATAGAGTTATTCTCGCCGGCGCCTTCATAAGGATCGATTAAATTCCGAGCGTCCAAAAACTGTGTACCTGTGGGCGTCTCAGTACATTTCTGTTCTTCCCATTTCATGTCGAATCATTGATGTTAAGAGTTTATGGAACAGACAATTTGCGTGTGATATATCGGCATTGACTCTTCGTAGTGTCTGATGATGCTGTAGGTTGATATGTCTGTGTTTCCGATGGTGAGTAGTTTCGGTTGACCGATGAACTTGACCAAGTGCCTCAGTAGGAACTAAGCATGTCATACAGTCCAGCGCATATTTTGTGGGAGAGATGGTATGTAACACTCTATACTTGAGGCCTTCGGATATAATAAAGAGAGGCGCGTAGTGATGAGATCATAGTAGGAATGTAAATAATGAGATTAATCCACGCGTGACCCGTTTCCCGATATGGTACAGTGAATGTTCTTATCAAAATCAAGATAAGATCTCGATAAATTTGCAGTGAATTCGCGCTCTGACTCGAATTCCACGTCTACTCATTTCCCTGCTCTGCAACTTGGGATTTCCCGATCCTTCTATACCTTCAATTCCGAGTAGATATGTCTGCCTCACCAGTACCAGCACCAGCGATTGAGGAGCTGGGATCTTCACTGGCGGGTGCGTCTCTCAAAGAGTACGTGGTCCACCAATGTCGTCCCAGGAACCCAATCTGAGATTTTATCCAGTCCAGTACTAGAAGTAACAACAAGCACTGGCCCGCCAATTTCCTCGCACGACCAAGTCGTTACACCGTGGGACGTCCAAGGAAGCGTATCTTCCGATGGAAAGCAGCAAGCAATCGATTACGACAAACTCATTGTCCAATTTGGTACCCGAAGAATAGACGAGGCAATGTTACAGAGGTTCGAAAAGTTGACTGGGAAGAAACCGCATGTCCTCCTTAGGCGTGGACTGTTTTTCTCGCATAGGTGTGCCTCCCCCGTAGATTCTTGGTCGAGAACTAATCGCTAGCAACAGAGATTTTGACAAACTTTTAGATCGATATGAACAGGGAAAACCCTTCTTCTTGTACACAGGACGCGGCCCCAGTAGCGACAGTATGCATCTTGGCCACATGATACCTTTCGTATTTACAAAGTGAGAGGTTCAAGTAGCATCCCATTTCTGTCTGCTCAAATTGCTCCCAGATGGTTACAAGATGTCTTTGATGTCCCGCTGGTGGTGCAGCTTACAGGCACGCATCTGGCACCGTCTTATTTGAATGTTCATCTGATCGCGGCCTAGACGACGAAAAATTCCTATTCAAACAGTCGCTCAAGCCGGAGCAGACCAAAGTGTTTGGAAGGCAGAACGCCCGAGATATCATCGCTGTTGGCTTCGACCTTTCAAAAACATTCATATTTAGCGACTATGACTACATCTCGGGCCCCTTTTATGAGAACATCTCGAAAATCTCCCGGCAGATCACTTACAGTCAAGCCAAGGCTACCTTCGGGTTTACCGACTCGGATAACATCGGTCGAATCCATTTTACTGCCATCCAAGCTGCCCCGTCCTTCTCCAACTCCTTCCCACAGATATATGGCACGATCTCCAATATCCCCTGCCTTATTCCTTGCGCGATCGACCAAGACCCGTATTTCCGTCTTACAAGAGACGTCGCGCAGAAACTCAAGTATCCGAAACCAATGACGCTGTATTCCAAATTCTTCCCCGCACTACAAGGAGCCCAGACGAAGATGAGCGCTAGCGATCCCAATAGCAGTATCTACATGACCGACAAGCCGGCACAGATCAAGAACAAGATAAACAAGCACGGGTTTTCAGGTGGCCAGGAGACGGAAGAGGAACATCGCCGGCTGGGAGGCAACACAGATGTAGATGTTAGCTATCAATATCTGACATGTCTATTGGAGGATGATGATGAAATAGCAAAGATTGGAGAGGTTAGTTCCGTCTCCTCCGAAATTTAGGCCGTTTACGAAGTTCCTTCATAGGACTACCGGGCGGGACGATTGTTGACAGGGCAGCTGAAAGCGAAGTGCATCGAGGCTTTGCAGAAGTTCGTCGGAGATTTCCAGGAGAAGCGGGCAAAGGTTACAGATGAGACTGTTTCGGCGTTCATGGATGCCAACAGGAAAATAGTTCCTACTCTGGGGAAAGCGCAGACCGCGAATTAGAAATGTATTAGGAAGAAATCGTAAGTGTTGTAAACCATTTTTATCGTTGGACATCTAGGCTAGATGCAGGGATACCTATAGACGCGTATATGTGCTAGGATGGTTGTCCTTGCAATATACTATTGTTGATGGCCATCACATGTGTGTAGCATAGCCTGGTCCTATACCCAGCTTTTGCTGCTTCAGTTTCACACTGAGAAATGAACATTGAAGACAGTCATGGAGAAACCCAGGAATAAAAATTCTGAGCTGACGAGACTGTTGTTCTATGAATGTAGGGTAGGGTATCTGACAGAGAAGGGAATTCGCCTTTCTTCCACGTCCATGGTATAATTTCCCTACCTAGTCAGGGTCAAGATCGACCGACAGGTGGGCCGGAACAACGGTCCGCAACCCCCTTTGAACAAAGGCGAAGGTTGATGCCCAGACGTCGCGTATTTTGTTTGTACATGCTTCGAGCACAAATATAAGTAGCATCCACCATGATTGACTACGTACTTCTTAGCTTCCTATTTATACTACCTCGAACATGCCCAAGCGAGTTCCCACCCCGCCTCTTCTCGATGACGACGCCGACTACTATTCCGTCTGTCAACCTTATCCACTCAACTTTGACTGGGACATCCATGAGGATGTTTTGAAGCACGTCCGTTGGATCGCTGCCTGCGTCGGTACCAAGCTTTTCTATGCGTTCCATTACAAACCCAAGGTATGCATTTCCTGTATTTTACAGCGTCTTTGGTCCCTAAGGATACTATGAAGGCACCCTCCATGGTTATCGTTGAGATCGAAAAGAATAATGCAAAAGGGAAAGCCAGCTTTCTAGGTGAGCACCGCTGGAAGGAGATCTTGTTGGCACCGACCCCAGAGGAAAGAGAACGGGTCACTCGGGTTTTTCCTTGTTTTCACACAAACAATCGCTTGGTTGTTAAAGACGGTATGCGAGTGGCTTCACCTACTCTTGCCTTGTTCTGACGATCGTGATAGGTTGGCACAGAGTTGCGGTCGAAGATGATTGGTTCAAAGGATGGTCCCCTGTGCAAGAGTGAGTGCTGACTTCCAACTCACCGTATATTATTTCACGCGACTAGTGAAGTTTCATGCAGCCGTATCCCGCAACCCATTATTGTGTACCACCCAATGAGGACAGGACTAACAAGTCTTTGTGTCGTCCACTTCCCGCCTTGTACAAACCTCCACCACCGCCTCCAACTAAGCCAGGTATAGTCAACTGTTCTCCATGGCTGATCATCGCTGATTTTCCAGCAGTCGTAGGCTCCATCTCTTGGGTGGATGCGAAGACCGACACAGGTCCTAGCACTGGTCCCGTTCTTCTAGGTGCATGGGGCCGTGGCCGCGGGGGAATAAATCTTTCGATTAGAAACGGCGGTACGAACCCGACAGCTCCAGCCTCGCGTTGTGAGTGCCTTCATGCAGTCCTTCAGGGTTCTTTAACATTTGAGGCGTTACAGGGAATCAGCCCATTGCTCAAAACAACAAAGCCACATCTCCTGCCGCTTGTATGCACCAACTTCTTCTGAATTCTGGTATCATATTTCTGATAGTTTGCAGGGGGGAGCAATCGTGGAGATCAAGCATCTGGCGGGAAATGTAGGTAGCATTCTTGTGTCAGCTAAAGTGATTTGTTTAACTAATGCCATCTTAGCTCAAGCATCGTCTGGTAAACCTTTGGCGGGTATCTCTAGAGGATCAGCCCCATCTCGTCCACCAGGTCTTCGAGCTAATCCCTCGAGCAACTTTTCTGCTCCTCCCGGTGTTACGCGAACCATAATTTCTAGCTTTGGCACTTCCGTTAGTAATGCGACGCAAGAAGGTTCTCTTGATAAGCAAGTCGCGCGCATTTCCTTAGCCGAAGACCGTGAAGCGGATGCTTACATTTTGGGTGACGGACTAGATGATGAGGATCCCGTTGATACGATGTTCATTCCTCCATATGAGTATGTCAAGGTCACCGAACCCGCTGTCTTGTCTGTCGATAATGCTAGCGGAGAAAATTTGTGGCCAGCGGCGGACGATACATCTATTGTTAGCGCACCTCTATGCCCTCGTCACGGCCGGCCAAACTGTAAACCGGGTATTTGCGAGGAAGCATCCAAGCAGAGAAAGCGGGAACAGATCGAACAGCGGAGGAGAGAGGCAGAACAGGCGCGTGCCGCTAGCAGGGGAGCTGGAAGAGGACGTGGCCGCGGAGGAAAAGGTGTCCGCCGTCGTGGAGGAAGTGCAAACAGCAATCAAAGGGCCAGTCCCGTTTCAGAACGTGATCCCTGGGACTGATAAACCGCTTTCAAGTTCGCATTCGAATAGCAGCTTTCTTTTCGATAGTGGACTTCTTCCCTCGCTAAATTTCCCAATTGTCGTCACCAATGCATCTATTCTGTCTTGTTTTGTATCATGAAGTATAGCCGAGAGAATTGTATTACAATACCACGTAGTATCAATGTAATCGCAAGTTTGATTGTAAACGTCAGCGACCTTCATCAATTTCCCAGCCCCATATGATGAGTCATCAATAATATCCGGGCTGACAAGCAACGATCATGGGCGATGCAGACTATTTCACTGTCAGCAAACCTTATCCGCTCAACTTTGAGTGGGATCAAGGGGAAGATATAATCAAACATGTACGCTGGATCGCCGCATGCATAGATTCCCCAAGACAGTTTTATGCATTTTATTACAAGCCCAGTGTATGTCATTGCAATGACTTGAAGATCCTCGGCTAATCGCACTCCAAGTCCCCTTCGATGATCATCGTGGAGATTGAGAAGAATTGCTCGAAGAAAAGAGAAACTCTCTTAGGCGAGCACCGCTGGAAAGAGTTCCTGCTGGCGCCATCTGAGGAAGAACGAGAGTATATCTCGCAAATCTTCCCGTGCTTGCACTCCACTGATCTCGCGTTGAGAAACGATGGTTGGTCTTAATATTTTTTTTACCTACCATTCGGTCTTCAATGACGACTGTCTGGGTAGGGTGGCACAGAGTCTCAGTAAGGGACAGCTGGTTCAAAGGATGGTCTCGTCCTCAATGCAAGGAGTAAGTTATCAAGCATAACTCAAGGTGGCATGAAGTATTGATAGGCGTCACCCAAGTATTATGCACCCATATCCAACTACTCATTACTGTATTCCACCCGTTGTGGATCGGATAAACCGATCACTTTGTCGTCCCCTTCCCCGCTCTTTTCTCACGTTCAGGCAGACGCCGAAGCCCGGTCAGTCACAGACTGTATAACACCGGATCGTATTCCCACTGATTTCCATCTACTCATCTTAGATGCTAAACTTACTCCTGGAGAAAGTATTCCCAACGCTCAAGGAGAACGGGTTCGGAATCACGGCGATCCCGCTCATCCGCCTGGCCTCCGCCCCCAAGACCAGACAAATGCCGATGAAGCACCTAAGCAATATGAAGACGAGCATGAAGCTGTCGAGAATATATGGGAACAAGACACGAAGACGAACCATGCGTTACCCATTTGCCCTACCCATAAACGTGTTTGCAAGAAAGCCATATGCGGTACATATTACAAGCTGTTGAGGGATATAGAGAAAGAGAAGAAAAATGCAGAAAAAGACGGGAAGAAAAAGAAGAAGAATGAAAAACGGCGCGAAACGGTGAGAAATAAGAGGCGCGGAAACGGCGTGAAAGAGAAGATAGATGACAAGGGCAGTGATAGGAATGACGAAAACACTGCTACAAACAGTCAATTTTGGGCAGACGAAGATGGGCAAGGTCGGACAGGCGACTGGGGTAAAAGTGATTGGTCGTCCAGCGCACCACTGGCTGACGGCAGCAAAACACCTAGTCCAGTTCCGCCTGTGGTCGTTGAAGAGGAGGAAGGGGATCCATGGGATTGAAGTGTTCACTGATATTGTCGCCAAGTTTCCAATTACCGTGTCCTTCTGTAAAGATACTGATGATGTACATTGTATTTACTACAAAGAAATTACTGAAGAATGGTGCCGTGTCCTTTTTCGAGACGTATCTTCTTGACCCCGTCTTGAACACTCCAAGGGACTTCGTCTTCCCAATGGGTGATGACAATAACAGCTTGATCCTTAGTGACGCCTCCTTCTCGAAGATATCTCTTCGCCGCATTTACCATACCTTCATCCATTCCGCTCCAGACTTCGTCGAGAAGGACCAGCTGCGGTCGTCCAACCAACGCGCGCATGAGCAGCACCATCCTTTGTTCACCGACCGAAAGCTCAACGAAATATCTGTTCTTAAACTGTGTCGCATCCTCGCTAGAATGCTCGCCTCCCCAGGCTCCGGGACCCAAAGCGGCAATGACTTCTTCGCATCTAGTCACTCTCCATTGCACGGCAAGCTCGGCAAGTTCTTGCATTACACCGGTTCCAACGTTGTGTTTTCCGCGCGGTACGAATGTACCGTCAAAGCCCGTCCCGACGACATCCCAGACGGACATTCCGGGCCTGCGAGGGAAGGCGTCAAACATTTCTGGAGAGAGCACACCGATAAGGGATTGGAGATGCGGTGTTGGTATATGCGAGCGTGGTCGCCCAAAGATATGAAGGTGAGAAGACCGAGAGGCGAGTTGAGTGTAGGACTGGGGATGATCACCGGTGATAATCGAAAGTAGGGTAGTTTTCCCTGAGCCTGTGGTTATTCCGTCTGTGAGCCTATGATGTAAGAGGAAGAGAAGGACGACATGCCGTTTCCGCCTTGCAAATGCCATCGTTCACCCTGGCGAATTTGCCAATTGATGTCACGCAGAACGACGCGACTGTCGTACCGAACCCGTACATTTTTCAGGTCCGCAACGACGGCACCGCTTTCGTTGGTGACAATTTGAGTAGCCGTTGTCGCGGTTGCATGATTTGACCGAAGAGCTTCTTCACCAAGAATGATATCTTTTGGCCCTGTGACGACTTTTCTCCCTCTCAACAGCGCGACGTGAGTAACCCAGTCAGGAACAAGGTCATGGGCTCTCAGTCCCAAGATAACGCGAGGCGACCGTGACTGGTGAAGGTCATGCAAAAGATTCAAAAGATTAGGGCGATTTTGGACGTCCAATCCAGCTGCAGACAATTAAGATAGGGTCGAATCTCATAACAGGAGCATTCACACACTAAGAGGTTCGTCTAGAAGAAGGAGCTCCGGTTGAGTCCATATAGCTTTGAGGATACGCGCCCGACGTGTCTGACCATTACTTAGCGCAATGAGAGGAAGATCCAGGAATTTCTTGAGACCCATCCGTTCTACGAGGTCATCGAAGAACTGCTGCTTTTCAGCTGAGAGTTCAACTCGAACCTGAGCTTCGCTGGAAGGGTCACTCAGCTCCGGAGGGACTACGTCAACGTTCAGTGTTTCTGGGAACATATGCTGACGGAGGGTTACGCGGTCCTCTTCTTGAACGGCACCATAGCGGGCCGTGTAGTCGTAGAAGGCGCCTCCACTGCTGCGACGTCGGCTGCCGAACGAGACTACAGAAACGTGCGCCTGTGGGTCTCTAGAAAGGAGGAAAGGAAAGAGACCTCCAGGCAGTGGTGGATGAGGCGATATCCTGAGATTCCCCAGAAGCATCTAGAGACCCTTGAATGTCATAAGGACAGCGAAACGACATTCATACCTGGAAGAAGTCGTGTTTTTCGTGCGAAGCGAAGCCAACGACGGCCCAGCTTTCTCCCTCCTTCACAGTCCAATCCAAGTCCCGAAAGACAGGAGTAGACGCCGCATTCGCGTCTCCAAAGCGGTATACATCGGCCTTTGGGATGCTGATGACGGTCGCGGAGCTAAGGCAGCGTCGAAAACTGCGTGTTGTCCTTGGTCCGAAGACTCTACCTCCAAGGAGAATGGCCATCTTGATATTTTACGTGGACCCTTTATTTCATACACGAGTCAGTGAAAAAAAGGGATTCAAGTCGAAGGGTCATGGCATGATGGTAGGTCAGAATCAACGTGACTCGAGTCGGCCGCTCTACTTTCTCTTCTTGACCACGATGTCGGCCGACCCACCAACCCAGCCTGACACCATTGCCACCGATATCGACCCCATTTGGACCACCAGTCGTACAGCCAGACAAATATATGCTCTTGGTCAGGTTGAAAAGGTCAGCATTTATCATTACTGGGTAATTCTATATCTTACGAGTATAATTTTCAGGACATCGGCCGTCTTCTCTCCCTTGCCGCGTCCTCAATTTCACTCCTCACCTTACCGCAAGCTGACGGTCCCAGTGATGGTCTTCCTCAAGGAGAAGAGCGTTCCGAACAGTTTGTATTGGAGGCCAACGAATACTTTGAAATACTTGATGTATGTCGATGTTTCCTCATCGGGGCATAATTGTGACCCTCGTCTTCAGTCTATTCAAGTATCCATCCGTTCATCACTAGCCCACATCCGTCACTCGCGGATAGCGCCTAGCGCGATCAACGCCCCGCCACTGGGTTCTATTCCACCTAGTTTGGGGGTTGTGCTTCCCGAAGGCGAAGGCGAAGGAGAAAGCAGAGGGTTGCAAGAGACGAGGGTAGAGAGAGATGCGTGGAACGGTATCCTGGACGCATTGACACGCATGAAGAGTGCCATGGAGGAACAATCCAGGGACATCGAGACGTAATATGTCCGGGGATAACTCTTGAAGGATATATTATCGTAAGTTTCTTGTTGCTATCCGTGATGCATAAACGTATTTTGACGGAAAGCCACAGATTTCTACGAACGGTGGTCCTTTCCATTCCGTACACAAATTAGCCGGCGGCCTTGAAGGCGGGTGACGACTTACGAAAGGTCAATTGCCTTCAATTGACCTTATTTCCTCGATTCGCTGCCTCCGAAATCGGTCCCGGCATATCAAAGCTAAATTGTGGCGAGTCTGACGGCTCTTTCCCACAGATATGCACCCCCACAAGATACGTATGGATACGCCTGGTAGTCCGGTGAGTAGATTTATGGCATGTCAAAGACCGCCGGCGAAAGGTCGGGGGGATGACCCTGATAGATTCCAGCATGAGCTTTGTAGTAGGTGGGTATCCCGGGAGAAGACGTTGTAGATACAGTATTTCGTGGGGGGAGTTTGTCCATGGATATGTCGTTATATCTTTCTCCGATCAGCAAGTTCCAAACATTGTTGGGGTGCTGAGAGCGACCAAGATTCTAATCATGGTTTACATCAAACCATATATGAGTTTGGCAATTTGAGCTGCTATCGAGGCAACGAATCCTTAACTATCAAACATGGGAAATGGGTATGGTGTATATGAAATCAGTGACTCAAGCTGCAGATTCAATATCAAGGACAACATTACTAAGATAACTGGTTTACCGTATAAAATGGAACCGAAAAAACTTCGAAATAAAAGCTTTCGAATTCCAGCATTGAAATTTGTAAGTAGCGACCTGAGGGTATGGTCCCGATGTCTGTATTAAGTGCGAGAGTCTGAGGACAGTGAGTGAGCTACCGACTAGACGACGAGTGACGTAACGGACACGTGCAGACCGAGATGACCGAACGATCCCACAGTGTTGAACTACGCCTCCGATGATACGGAAGATTAGGAAATTATGTGTCAGTGCGACAATGTTCCTTTCGAAAACGGGTAATCACAAATGACAGTATCCCTTGTCACTTGATATGCCGGGGGAAACCCGCAGAGCCAGAGAAAGATTAGACGGAATTCTGTAACCTGATCTAGGCTGTGTGGCGTTGCCAGTCACTATCTTCGGCGAGCGCGCTAATACTTACTAGTTTGAATTTTCAAAATCATAGTTCGCGGTCGAAGGCTTTCGTATATTACTGATCGGGTGGCTCCGGGTCAGAAAAAGAAATTACATCCAAACTTCCAAACTTCAGAGGTTATCCGTCTCAAACTCTTTTCCTTCTTTGAGTACGCTTTCGGCATCGAACAGTTCCGGTACCTCAGCAAGCTCAGGACGTTCCTTAGCAGCGATCTGTTGGACACGATGGAGACGTGATGACGGGAAAAGGGAAGGAAGGAAGAAGACATACTACGAGATCTCTAAGGTTGCCTGCGGCTTTCGCCAACCTCGTTGCAGAGTCATCGATCATTCTATGGCATTCGTCCAGGACCTTTTTCTTTGGCGACGTCTCAGATGGATTGATATGCACGACAAGAAGGCGTGGAGTACTTACGGCGTTCTTGAGATCCCATTCATCCTCAGAAATACCTTCTGCGATGAGCTTGGCTACCTTTCGTTGTTGTTCCTCGGTCTCTTTACGATAGAGGATATGTTCTTTTATTAGACTTTCGGAGTGTTAGGCAGGACGATAAAAAGGAACTGGGTGGAATACCGCTTGGCAGCTCCTGCTTTAATCTTGAGTTGCCGTTGAATGGCCTGAATTTCCGACATAGAATAAGGCAGACTGTAAAAGGATTGTAACAATGAAACCTATTATTATCAGGTTATTGTGCTGCCTTTGTACTGATTACCTTGGATTTGTACCGGATTGGCGTACAAAGCTGGTATACAAACAAGGTGACACGGTCTAGGGTCGCGAGAATATTTGATTAAACAAATTCGGAAGGCGGCTCTGGTTGGCCAACCGCTCTCGTCCTTTTCCTACCAGGACGTTGTGGTTCATTGTACATCTCTGTCCCCCTGGCCCATTGTTCCTTTTTCTTTTCTTTTCCTTCACGACGACCCACGACCGCACGAATCTCAGCAACGCATCCAGAGTTTTTCAGTCATTGAACTTCTCTCTTCACGCCAAAATATTACAAAAGGAATGGAGCAGCAGCAGCACGTCATGAACGATCCAGCGTCGTATACCGGCTTTTACCCACCAGAGCAGGACCCTGCGTACAACATTTCCTATGCGACGCCGCAGATGAGCCCTTATCAGGTTGTGCACAACGGCCCTCAAACGCGTGGGTACCATTACTTTTGTTCTGTTTGCCGCATGTTCATCTGATAATTATTGCTTCGTATGCTTTGCAGGTCAACATGCTACCCAGCACGTAGCGCAGGTAATACCCATCTCTGAGCTGCAGCAGTCGCCAATGCCCTCGTACCACAACATGCCGATTATGTCCCATCAATATCAAGGCTACCCCTCTTCCGAGTCGCCGCATGTCCTTCCTACCTCTCCTCCTCCGCCCTCGCCTGACCTTTACGACCCTTTGTCTCCCCCCGTATCCGGATCAGACACCTCTGCTGACGGCATCTACCACCACCACACTAGCAGTAACAACTCGCCCTCTTCTTCTCGTGCCAACAGTCTAGTCCACCGGTCCAACGTCCGTTACAATCCCACTCCATCCCCGACCAGCTCATCCGGTCGCCGAAGTCGCGGTTCACGTTCCCAGGATTCTGACGACGAAGAAATGGGTGTCTTATTTGCCGAGAACCTTGCCCACTCCAGAAAGGAGGCTACTAGGCGCCAGCGTATTGAGGCAGAGCAGCGGAGGCGTGATGAGCTTCGTGATGGTTATGCCAAGCTCAAGGACGTACTCCCCGTGTCCAACCAGAAGAGCAGCAAAGTTTCGCTCTTGGATCGAGGTGGGCTCCCTTTCTTTGCGCGTATGCGGTGCATCGATTAACTCTCTTCGACAGCCACCCAATATATCACTTCCCTCGAAAAGACCAACCAGGATCTCCAAGCTCGCATCACTCAGCTAGAGCAAGAGATGCAGAGGTTACGGTCTCTCAACGAGAAAATGTCGCTTGGAGACACCCCTTCTCCGGGTGTATTTGATGCTAGGCCATTGTCACCCCCACCCGACGTTCCCATTGCTGCGCACACTCTGAACAACGTCCGAGCGCAGGACCCTTCATCGGGAGAGTCAAGTCCGTCCGCATCAGATGACAATGGTTACTGAAGCCGCGCCGGATCTGTCAATCCCATTCCCTATTGTTTTACACATCCCTGCATCTTCTCGTTTCATTTCCATTTACTCGCTCATTGCACGGGCATTCATCTTTTAAAATCATATTTTCTTCATCTCAGCTGCATTTACAGGTATCGTGTATTATTTCGAGAGACAGAGATAAAATGACTCAAAAAGACTGCTCACGCATGTCGTTTTTTGGGGATTAAGAATGGCCGCGCCGTGCGCACCTAGGTCCATTTTTGTTCCCACTCTCCTCGGCTCCTATCTCAACCCTTCCACCTCATCCTCAAGAGATTCCCATCTCTTTCTGCCGCTTGATGTCGCAGAATTCGTGGCCTTTTTCATGCGAACCGAGGTTGCAACGTGTTGATCCCAATTGCCATCTCGTTGATCGATGATCGAGCTACCTCTTCTGCATGTGCAGTCACGTCTTTTCTCTTCTAGTGCTCAGTTGCTGGGCTTCCTGGAGAATTCGACGGACAATACACTTGGATCCAATGCTCGCTGGGATGTGTTCCATTATCATTGCTCACATCCTTCTAATTACCACATATATTCCCAAAAACGCCAACCCTTCACACTTATCGTTCCTTCCCGAGCTATTCTCACACTATCCGACTCTCTTGACTTTTTCCCCTTCCCCCCCCTTCTCCCGCTGTATATATCTTTTCTCTACCCGCCCAACCGTGTAACGACGAATGCCCACAAAATATTTTTTTTCCATAGCGGAGGAATATTTACACGCTCGCAATGATTCTTGACGAATATACGAAATTGATATATTTTTATCCGAGGCTGTAACGGACAGGATAGCGGTGGCAATGAAGGGGGACCTTTTCGACCTCCTTGCATTCGACGAATGTCCGCAAAGTCAATCTTCGTCCGTACTGGAGTACGTGTACGGAGTCGTGGCATTGAATGTCGCGTCTGCGGTGCATGGTTCATTGATTGACTCGTATGGGATCTAGGAAGGTCGAGGTCACTTCTTTTTTTCTTGGGACACTAGCCGTTACTTGTTTTGTTACACCCTTCTTCAATTTTTTAGGTACGAAGAGACGAATATCATTGTACATAGCTAGTGGAATGCACTGCTTGGATTAGAAAGCTTTATGATACTAAGCACCGGTGCCAATTAAGAAAGAACATGTGGCGGCCGCGGCCTACGAGGCCTACCATTTTCATGCAGGTAGACAGAATTTTCTTCATGTGCATCTGATTGTGGGAGCTTGTTAGAAACTTTTCAACTCAGCGAACATGCTGTAGAAGGCAGTTCATATGCCACGTTCATACCGGAAGGTTCAAGGAATATCCTGTATGTGCATCAGATTAGACGTAGTGTTTTGACCCAGAAACTCAGCGGTTCTCTCGAACTGGAGAGTAGGAGTTTCAGGGTGACATCCTTCTGCGTCCTCTCCAACATACCTCTAGCGCGTGTTCGTATGAAACGAGGCTCAGCGGTGAGTCAAAATCAACTTGGAATCATTTAGCCCCAGTCAATTCGATGGACACACCCGGTGCCCAGAGGGAAGGTATCACATTAACAAGGATATCGGCAGCCGCTTTACTGGAGCTGGGGACTCCCTCTCAAACTGAGTTTACCGGGCGGAAAGACTAAAGCTACTAATGTTATCGCTCCATATCTCCATATCTCCCCAGCCATCGCTTAATCATGCTCATCTTCAGGAAGTTCGAGCTAAAGAAGTTGGCTCGATCATGATAATCAGGATAACATCCTTTTTGAGATGCTTGGCTATATTTGTCGGTACCCTGGGCGAACTCTAACAAAGGGCACACTTCCCAAGCTGGGAGGCAACGCCTGACCCAAGCCTGACCTCGAGGCAGTCCGTAAGGCACCTTACAGGACTAGCGGGGCTCCGGATCGATGCATAGCTTTTTGCCTCGGAGGCGGTTTGATGTCGACGTACTGCTACGATTTGTTTCGTTACGTGGAAATTCGTTACCTTTGCTTCAAGTTTCTTCTTCTCGAGTTGCTGCGCACCGCGTCCGTGAGGTTCATAATGGTTCGTTGCGGTTGAACAAGGCTGTTTCTAGGCTGTTGTTCTGGTGATCCTCCGTCGCTTGATGTGCCGTTCTTCGGGAGGTGCGGGTGGAATTCATCTTGCTCGGCGAAATGCGAAGTCTTGTGGTCATCGTCCTATGTGTGGCGTTATACTGTCCCAATATTATCTACCACGGCCATCACTCCCCGTTTACTGTTCTACTGGTGCTGTGTTACGGTACGCCTTGGTTTACAGAACAACTCCCGCTTTTCTGGGTCCCGCTGTTATTCGACGATTTCCCCCTCAGCCCAAGAGGCTCGGCTGCTCTAGAGGGAACTAGTCGGTAAGTTTCCACAACAAGAAAAACAAGCGAATATTGCTGTCTCAATATCCCCCCGCTGCCCATGCGTAGTGGTTATGATCCGTGCGTTTCACGGAGTAGACTGACTCGGCATGATCCCACGTCTCGTGGAGAGAAGAGTTGTGTGAACGTAGAGGTCCCTGTGTTCGCTTTTCTGCGAGGCAGCAGGTGATTACAAAAATCATGCAAGCTGTCACATTCAGCGCACCTTCCGCTGTTACAGCTATTGACTTAAGTCCGTTAAGCACGAAGTCATCCTATCGAAACGCCCGCTAGGGAACAAGTTGAACTTCCGGTGAGGATATTTTTGTCCCACCGACGATCCCAGACCAGTTCGTAAGACTCCAAGTTACTGGAAAGCAACAAACAGCTATATCACTTATTCGCCAGATCCCGAATCTCTTGACTCATACCAGGATTTATTTAGCACGATTGGAGGTCCGAGTCACTCTGGATGTCTGGAATAGCATTGTTACTGAAAATCATTCTTGTATATGGAGAATTTGAAGTGTTCATCCTAACAATATTTTTCTGTTCCGTCGCTTAATGGAATTAGCTGGACGTACGTTAACACCGGGTTCCGCCCCGTCGCTTGAGCCGAATTAACACCCGTACATTGATTCCGAAGGTCCAAGGATAGAGCATCTTGAACTAGAAGACTTGTAGAACCTGGAAATGTGTCTTGTCGGGGGAAGAAAAGTACATAATGGCAGACTTGCATACATCGACCGAGACAGGGTAAGAAGACAGCAGATGACATCAGGTATTAAGCAGCTACGAAATGCGACCAATGTGACCTCACCAAACACGCCTTCCCATGAAATGTGTTGACAAGATCTCCATATGTATTCCGTTCGGTCCCGCAAACCCCAGTCAATCCGAGCGGTTCACTTCGATAGAAATAATGAAGTGCCATTTAAGCGAGATAATTCCCAAAGCGAATTACATATGCAGATGTTGTGAGAGTATAACAAGAAGAGCTTTCTACCGACCAAGAGAGGAAGATATCTGACGGGGGAAACAAGCACAAGAACCAACTGCAGAATTTGGTATATCGGGAACAATAGAGCGGGGACTATGCAAGGGTTTTATGATCGGGCATCTCAAGTGCACCCTTGAAGAGATTTAGTTTGAAGAGAGGAGATGGGAAAAGGGCGAGATAGAACCAAATGCCTGGAATGCGGATGAGAATAACTGTTTCGGTGCTGATTTACAGCCAAGTCGAATCAGCCAGCGTGTGTGTCGAAGTTCGCCTGTAATGCAGATCCTTGACCAATATGGTGGTGAGTCGCCGCTCGGTTGATGAGGTACTGAACCATATCGATTTGACGGTGGCACACAAGCATACTGCTATCACGGGAGAAATATGTAGGTGATTCTGAATCTCCGGAAGGGAAGGGGCCGTTATACTGGGATGATGTATCATACGTGAATGGTGATAGCCTGTCCGTACTCGTTCTATTCTTGGAGAAAGACCAAAATTCCTTTCCCCCAAAATATCGGAGAAAGTGGAGATCACGAATCCCTACAGCGAGCTCGAGGTTAATGAGATAAGATTTACGGTTACCTGTCTGTCGTCATCGCTAAGCGAGCAAGCGAGTTTCAAGGACGAAAATTTGACAAATGCCCGACGAACGTTTCGGGCTGAACGTGCCTGGTCGCCGAGCGTACTTTCCCACCCCCTACCGGATGACAGGCTTGACAGAAAATGGTCACACCACTACCTTTGTCTCGGGCCTTCATCCCTTCCACTCTACCGACGAGCAGCTACCTCCCCTTGACGATTTCACGAGTCCACCGAAAAACAGGATATTTGATTATTGACTGATAACGATACCGTTACCCCCAATTCGAGATGTGGTGCGTAGTCATAATTGATTCATCGTCATTTTGATATTGATCTGTATATTCCCCAATTCAGGTGTGATAACTGTTTACTGTTACTTCCATTGGTGAGAGCAAGTCACTGCGGCTGTTCTTAATGCTAGGAATTGATTGGGTTATGCTTCGTGTCTTTAGAGGGGTGGGGCTATCGCTTGGGCTGTCGTTATCGCAGTGCGTAACAGAATTTCCGCGGTTCGTGGATGAATGGACTAATATCGAGTCCTTCCTTTGGTCTAGGCGTATAGCATCGCTGGCGGTGTCTTCCTCTTAATAGACGGTCAATACATGTTTTTCACTTATCCTGAATGGTAGGGTGTTCAGGCTGAGAGACAACTTTACCGCTAACTTCAATGTTCATTGTCTAGGTACATTTACGGTGGTATCGGCTTGGGTGTCGCTGCTGTCGCCATCATCAACATGTTCGCTCTCTCCAACGTTCGTCGAATGAATTCTCGTGCGCGGACATTAATATCTAACGCTTCTCTTCTAGCGATCGTACATATGGACTAGGGTCTGCAAGTTCTTGTGGCCGTTCATCATCGTCATAAGTGCTGTACGGGCCATCCTGATGATCGTTGAGCTTGAGCGAGGGTAGGTGTCAATCTGAATACCTATACATGCCACTTCTGCGCCGCACGGATCTGTTTCTGTGCTGCGATGACTCAGTCATCTGCTTGTTTGGGCCCATCCTGAGGGGCTAGTTGCTGACGTTTGCTCTTTGTTTTATAGTAAGGACAAGATCCAATGGGAATGCGACAATGGCGGCCAATTGTGGTCTGCGTCTGCGGCTGCGGGATATTCGACGTCTACGTCGTTCCCAAGTACATTCTGCTCCTCGGGATTCTCTAGCTTGTTTACAGCGTTTATCATCTCTCTCCTCGTCGATCTTGGGTGCCAGGCAAGTTTCTGGTGTCGAATGGATACACATTCTCGGATCTGATACTCGGGCTAGATGTACATGTTTTTTTTGAATTGGCGCTTTTCGAAGCGGTTGGAGCACTACTCGAATATGAAGGGTCCATTCCATGGCGGTGAGCTATTTTAAATCCCATGGCTGTACGTAGAATTGAAGCTGATTCATTGTCGCAAGGTTATTACAACGCCTAGGCGACGTAGGTCCCAGACCTTCCTTCCATTTGGGCTGCGTGCCAGCGTTCGTCATCTCATCTCGTTCTCCAACTTGGACCTATATATTATTAACGTTTATTTTTTATACTCACGAACCTTACGATACTGTAATGAATCACGACTGGGACGGCTTTGCCGTTCACTTGCACGACTTTGATGACGACTGCTGTAGTATCTTGTTTCGCTTGTAGTGTTAACTATTGCGCATGCCGTGATGTGAATACACCTTACATCTTGGCACGGGGCTGTTGAGAAAGCTGAAGCTGTCAGAGACGAATGAATGTTTGCGATGTATGATATGCTGAGCCTGCTCCATTGATGCATTGATAGTATGTTACTTAATGGCTAATGATAGCAACAAACTGGCAGTAGTTGCACTCAGATGATCTATTATGGGAGATGGAACTGTATCAAAGTCGCACAGGCTCAGATTACCGCTGATCGCTCATTGGGTAGGCCAAGCTACAGAGGACGAAACAATGAAAATAAATAAAAGAATTAAAATTTGATATGGATGTGTACAAGCGCAAGGGGTACCTCGAGATTAAAACAACGTTGCACACTAGAATGGATTGAATAGACCCGGACATGAGGTTGCTCTAGGGCTCTGTGAGAACGGACATTCAGATCAAGAAGGCCAGATGTAGTAAGTTGTGGCGTTGTGACATGGCTCTCGAATTCCGAGTGTGACTTGACGGGACTAGACGTTTGGATTCGAGTGTGATTTCCAAAGCTGGCGACAGGGGAAAGAGCAAGTTGCAGGGGGGGAAGTCGGAGACCGGATCTTGATCTGATGTAACTTCCAATATCGATGCTATACGGATCAACGGTGCGAGACGTGACAGAGGGCAAGTTGTTCTTCCCCCGACCTCTGTGCTACGCGAAAGTAGGCGACGTCATTGACCTAACCACTGCCGAGATATGCCGAGATTCGTTCAGAGCCGAGCCTGACGGCAATCCTGATGTGGGCAGGAACGAGCCACCGGTTTGGTTCGCCGCCGGCTCGTTATCAAAAAAGGCAACTCAGCCCTGCGTGCCTGTATAAGAAGATAGTCCCGAGGCAGCTTTCTTCATCTCTCCCCTCTTTCTCTCTCTCTCTGCTAACCGCGCCCCCCTCCTCCCTCTCCCCCGCCATTTTCTTAGCAGCCGTCACTAGCAGCACTTGATCCCTGTTGCTGTCGTGCTATTGTGTGTATTCCTTCACTTCCCCCCTCCCCAAGCGCCCAGCTCATCTTGCGCCACAGTCCTATCCTTATTGCCCTCCCGTTATTTGCATTCTAGACACCTTTTTGCCTTCATCTTTCGTCAATGTCTGTAGACTTCGAACCAATGCTTGCCCGCTCTTCTTCTTTCATGGAGCATTCCATGGAAAGCCCGTTTCTGATGGATAACATCGAGAGTGCGATGGACTACCTCCAGTATCCACCTTCGCCTTCGCCCCCCTTCGGCTCTTCCTTGAATGGTAAGCCTTTTTCACAGTTCTTACGGCACTACACTTAATATCGGTTTTTTTAGCATCCGCGTCTTCTGCTGGCGAATACGACGGCGTCAACCTTTCCCATCCGATTGGTGGCGACTACACATACACTGCTTCGCCTTTCTCCAACTCCTCACCTCAGCCATACATGGGTGAGGATCTCGGTATCTCACCCCGCGCTATGACCTACGCTGGCGATGAGGACCGAACTTTGTCTGGAAGACGCAGCCGCGCATCCAACGACTCTCCTCCTCCCTCCATCCCTTACGCAGCAACCGTCCCCCGCTCGCACCGTCATGATCCTATTGGTGCTGCTACACGGAGAAATTCAACTGTGAGGAAGGTCCAGAAGGCCAGGAAGAGGAAAGCCAGCGACGAATCAGATGACGATGACGATGAGTACCAGGTCTCTCCGTCCGCTGGAGGACCTATGGATAAGTAAGTCTTGCAGAAAAATTTGTCAAGCAGCTGCTAATCATGTGTCCTAGTCGTCGAGAATCTGTTCGTCAACAGCGAATCGAGTCTGAACAGAAGCGTCGCGATGAGCTCCGCCGCAACTATGATCTTCTACGAGACGTTCTGCCCCCAACCCAGCAGAGAACAAGCAAGGTTCATCTGCTGTCAAGGGGTGAGTCATATCTAAATTAAGCACTGATATCTGATCTGACTCATTTTCTCTTAGCGAGCGAGTACATTCGGGAGCTCGAGACGACCCAGTCGGAGTCTCGTTCGAGGCTGCAGGCTTTCGAGACCGAAGTCAAGCGCCTCCGTGAGATTAACGATGCCTTGATGATGGGTACCGCCCGTGCATTGGGCAAGTCTACTCTTGGCATCTCTCCGCACATGACGATGTCAAATTTCTGAAGCGCCCTCTGGCCTCAGAAAAAAGCAAATCCCAAAATTGTGTCGGATGTCAAAGGGCGTAAACCCGGTGACACTGCTTTGATTATGAACGGACTATTACTATCACAAACGTATTTTATGAGCATCATCTACCTCACTATATCCCTCTTCCCTGACGACGTGGAGCATTGATTTGCTCTTCACTAATGATCCATTCCTGCAGATGATTGTACAGCTGCGCCGTGACTTCGTCGACTTCGGAGTCGGAAACGTTGGTCTGCGAGCCGTTTGCGGATGACGATGGACATTTCGAGGTAATGGCTGATGCTTGAGGACGACGACACCCACGCAAGACACCAGACAACTGCTTGAGGCGTCGTCACTACTCTCTACGGATGAGCGGTTGGCGCGCTTCGCATGTCTGGTGCACTTTCTTGTACGACTTCTTCGAATCCTGTCGCCTTCGTCCCAGCATTGCATCTTATCTCGGATTACACTCCATCGGTACGCTCGTAGGCGGACCACTTAGATGTGGTTCCGTGCCTCGCGTGCCGCCGATACACTGGCATCATATTCCGCTTTCGTGTCTACCGCCAGCCACTTTCCCCTACCATTCTGCCTTTCGGATCACTGTGACTCAATATCCAGGGCAATCGCTCACAATCGCTCTCGTCTACGGGTCCCGCTATCGAGCAATATTTATCGATTGATTTATGTTTGCCCCTCCCCCCCTTAACGCCAAGGATCGAAACTAAGGAACGCCTGATCAACGTCCCCGACCTTTTGATTCGTCCCTCTTCCCATTCCGCTACTTACCCACAGACATTCCTATGACACCCCATGACAATCTGATCCCGCCAACATAGCTCGCTCGGACGAGCTCGCACAGCTACTGGATTGATGTGTTCCGCATCGCGTCGATCACTTCAGCATAGCTAGTTATATGGTGGATATTTGATCGGTGTCTCAGCACACTTGACTCGGATGTGAGCCTGGCAAGAGGGCGGGTTGATTTGTAGAGTTGTTTCTCACGTTCGCACGAGCACATACGGATTGAGCTTCCTTCGATGGGTTGCATTGCGTCTTCTCCCGCTTCATGAGCCGGTGATTGAGGATGCTCTGTTTGTCCCCGTCAGAAGTCGAAGAGAGCGGCCGGTAGCTCGAAGCTGCTGGCTACTCGTACGCGTCCGTACATCATTTAGGCGCTCTATAGCTAGTCCTATTTGCCGCCTTCTTTGGTGTGCTCTTCCTCGGACTACGAACGATAACTCTGCGACTGACAACACCACCCGATATGCTCTTCCCCGAAATCCACCTTTATGTGTCGCTACCCCGCACATCTCCCCTGTCCATATAGTAAATGTTGTGGAATCACTTCCGTTCCGTTCTTCCCGAGCGCCTGCGCATCGCCGAAGACCTATTCCATTGTCCGTTTGCTATCTCCATCTCTATGTTCAGTTTCATGTTGTTACTTCTTCTTTACACGTTGGTGTTAGGCTCTTGTTTCCGCCGATGAGTCAAATGACTACATTGTGTAATTTCTGTACGTGTACTTACCGTGTAGCTTACGATGTATATATGATGAATGACAACGAAACGATTATGTTCTTACCAATCTGAGTCATGAGTAAAGCGCGAGTTGCGGACGGCCAACGCAAGGCATGAAGTATCGAACTTGTCGCTTATGAGCGTAAGAAGTTCTCTGATGATAAATTTTTCAAAGATGTCAACGGGGACTACAGGTGAAACGTAAAACAAGTAATTTCATAGTTTCCTCATGGCTTTTTCGCCGGCGGTAGTGACGCTCTTTACCTGTACCTTGAACTCGCTGCTGAACTCTTCTTTGGTAGCCTTCTTTTCCGCACGCCTCGCGGCGCGGTTAGCCTTAACCGCTGCTTTACGAGCCTTTTTTGACTCGGGCGATTCGTTCCGCGGTCGTGTGACTGTTGCTTGACGAGGAACTGAGGAGATGAATCAGTATCAGTACGAATCAAAGCAGGAAGCAATACGGGTGTATTCCATCCTTCTTTTCAAATCGGGCTCGGGGCTTCGAGCTCGAAATTTGGCTTGCTTGCATTCGACAATGGAAGGTAGTCCGGTTTTCGGATCCAGCATTATCTTTGGAGTTCGCCTGGTGTCGCGGGTCCGGATAAGACGTGGATGATTTTCAAGGTTGGTGTAAGTTGCTAGAGAAGTTCGTGAATTACGGAAATTAATAGAGTGGAACGTCGCCTACTGAGTATAGTTTCGCAATCCCACCTGTCTTTCTTGTTCTCATCAAGCTCTAAGAAAAGATCTTCCTTGGGGGTATCATCATCGTCATTATAGAATTCTTTGACGCGCTGATCTTGTCCCATAGCTCTCCGCAACGTCTCCAACTTCTCCGCCCCGCTATCGCCTTCAAGTTTGGGCTTCATCTTTCGGCCCAGGATTTCGTAGTCATTGAGAAATTCGTCCATCATGGATGAAAAATCATCGCGAGCTGTGATGAGTTCCGGAGCCTCATCAGAATCGGAATCATCGGGCATTGACACACGGTCGTCATCATCGTCTTCATTGTACTCTTTAAGCATTACCTGCAATGAATGTCCCGTTTAATGCAGGGAATGGCTATACGAGTAGGGAATACTCCACCTGATCAAATCTCTCATCAAGAGTTTGCAATGCTTCATTTCGACACATGCTGGAGCTGCTCATGCTGTACCCAGAAGCATCGCTGCCACCTTTTCGTCTCTTCTTGCCCCCAATAACAGTTATTGTTGGAAGGCCGGCGATAGTGTCTCCACCATCAGATTCGTCCTCTCCATCATCGCTATTGCCAAGCGATTGATTCTGTTGTGACTTTTTAAATCGAGCGAAGTGGGCCTCCCAACCCTCATCTTCCTCGTTCCCGGATTTAAGACCGGAGCGGGAAGAATCTTGCTCCTCCGAACCTTCAACAGCGCCATCCTCAAAGAAGGGAAAGTCTACCTCTTCATCACCACCTCGTTCGCCATCTGTCACCAGCTGTCCAAAGAAGTCATCTTCGAGGTTGTCGTCTATAAATGCGTCATCTTCCAAGGCCTCAAGAACTTGGCGTAAGTGGGGATCCATATCAGGCTGGAAGCCGGATATACTGTCGGGGATGGCTTGTTGGGATTCAAAAGTTCTGGGTAGCTCAGACTTAGATGGTAAAACGCCTTCTGGCAAATCTCTAAGGGAAAGACCAGCTCCGTCACTAGATTTCCTTTGTTTTCCAGTCTTTTTGGAAGAAGAAGGCGCCTCAACGAGGATGCTGTCGACGTCATCCTCCTGTACTCCAACTTCTCGAAGATGTTGCATGTAGTCGTATTCTGTGTCATCGTAGTAGATCCCATAGAGTGCGGCATCCCCTGGCTTCGTATTTGATTCCGGAAGAGCGTCGTCTATAGACAAAAGAGCCTCGAGCTCGGCTCTAGACTTTCCCTGGAGGGAAGATTAACAGACAACATGAAGAATAGCAGTAGGCATGCCTTTTTGTCGTTTTCACGTACAACAGGCTTCAAAACATGAAGCGCAGCATCTGGATCATGAATGAGAGGGTCTCGTTGTGATCTGTGCACAAGTTGGAAATGTTTTGCGCCTGGCTGACGGAATATTGATTTGGGCACCATGAGTAAAGTAGAGGAAAAAATCGATTCCGAAAACGGAAATGACCATCGACGGATTACATAAGCAATCTCGGGTTGAAAGCAACCTTCAGTCTGTTCTTCTGGTGCTCCGCCACTATCACCAGTCGTAGTTCTATACACCCTGGAAGTAACACTTTGCCAGAGGAAATAGCCTGGCGTTTATTCTCGACTAATAATGGATAGCCGTTTGCGTGAACAGTCTCGCAGAGGTTTCTCCATATACGTCTTTTTCCCCCTAGTTCTCACATGCATGTACTGACATTTTGTTTGTGGTATCTACTAGTCACCAAAAGGTTGTCTTGGAGATCGATTTCTCGGGTAGTCTCTGGGTATGCACGTCTGCCATTCGTGGTGGGTAAGCGCTCAACTCGTCATTTACAGGGATACACAGAGATCACCATTGTTCCAACGAATAGTGAACTGAGGACTATATCTCAATTCGCGACAATGTAGTGCGTGTTTGGTGGTCTGACAGGGAAATGCTGCCTGCTTACGCATGTCGTCCCAGCTATTCATTCTGTGACCGTTGGATCCTACGACGCGGAATTCGCATGCTCCGACCCTTTGTCAAATATCATCCTCGGATCTTCTCTAAATGATGTTCAAGATTGCCATCGGCATTTAGAGTTGAAGAGGAAGCTTTATTCTGCACTTCAAGAGGGCGACGACGGGGAGTTGGCAATTGGCATCCCTAGGGATGTTTCACTAAAGTACTCGGGAAGTATCGCATCGATAGGCATGCCTAGTGAAAGTGCGTTGCTATAATATCTGCTCTTGCGACTGCTTTCTGATATGTCGTCGTAGCTGCAACTCCCGAGCCTCAGACACCGGGCGTGTCTCAAATGCAGAATGGCCACACTGCTCCAGAGTTTTCTCCTATCGTTGTCAAAATCTCATACAGCTTTCGTAACCCAGTCGATGGATTCGAGTTCGTCCTTCCCGATGATTCTCATCCTTATGTAGGTCAAGCTTCATTTGGCACGTATGATCTATTGGGTTAACTATATGGCCCAGCGCGTACCTCACGCGTACACCACTCCATCGTGCCCAGACGCTTCCAGATGCTGGGTGCCGTGTGCTGATAGTGTGAATGAGAAATGTACATGGGAATTCGAGTTTGTCGTTCCTCGCTATCTGGAGGAGCCAGACCACCTTCAGGATGAGGAGGCAAATGAATTGTTACCAACACTTGTAGTCTGTAGCGGCGAGCTTGTGGAACAGGTGCGCATACACGACTGCGAGATTTCTATCACGTCTCTGACTCGAGACCCCAAATAGGTGGCACATCCATACAACTCGAACAAAACCATATTCATCTTCTCGCAAGCTGTTCTTACGTCAGTTCAGCATATTGCTTTTGCAGCGGGCCCTTTCCACATCCTCACCATACCACCCGAGGGCATGTCTGATGAGACTACGACCACCTCACAACAGCCGGGAATGTACGCCTTCTGTCTTCCTGGACAAGAACCGTACCTCTCC
Organism: Desarmillaria ectypa; assembly: GCA_030407005.1. Classification (NCBI taxonomy): domain Eukaryota; kingdom Fungi; phylum Basidiomycota; class Agaricomycetes; order Agaricales; family Physalacriaceae; genus Desarmillaria; species Desarmillaria ectypa. Next base: position 2,202,060 of record JAUDYN010000003.1, on the reverse strand, counting down.
ACCTCCGCCTCTGCTCTTCGTTCTGCAATGACTTTCTATGCAACCGAATTTGGTTCGTACCCGTTCGGCTCCTACAAAGTTGTATTCGTCGACGAGCTTCCCGTCGAAAGGTTTGATAGCTCCACGCTATCTCTCGTGACTGTCGACCTGTTGCATGGTGATGACGCGATAGAGCAGGCAATTGAAGTTCGCCAGACCCTCAGTCATGCTTTAGCTTGCCAGTGGGCTGGCATAAATATTCAGCCCAAAACTTGGTCTGATATCTGGCTAGTGAATGGCTTAGCGCTTTACATTAACGGTCTATTCCTGCGCAAACTTTTTGGCAACAATGAGTACCGCTTCCGGCTCAAGAAAGATATGCATCGCGTCTTGGAGCGAGACAGCGGTACAATGCCGCCAATCTGCCAACCGCAGGTCCTCGATCCTCCGGATTCTAGTGTTCTCCCTTTCATTAACCTCAAGGCACCTCTAGTTCTCCATATACTCGATCGACGACTTGGTAAGTCAGGAACCTCCCTGGGTCTGAGTCGCGTCCTTCCCAAGGTCTTTTTGTCCGCTATTAGTGGAGAAATGCCGAACAATATGCTGTCTACTCATGCCTTCCTGAGGACTTGTAGAAAGGTTAGCGGGGTGGATTTGCGAGGCTTTGCCGAGCAATGGATTTATGGGAGCGGCTGTCCTGCGTTCGGGGTGTCTGCAACTTTCAACCGGAAGAAGATGGCGGTCGAGATTACCATGCGACAAGAAAGCCCTGCATATAAAGTTCATGAGAACAGTGAAGTGCATAAACAGATGCTCAAACCTGTACCATTCTTTGAGGTGAGCTATATGCCTTGTATCGCAGAAGGGCTATAATAATTTTGAAACTAGGGTACGATGACAATTCGGATTCACGAAGCCGATGGGACACCTTACGAACATGTCCTTGACATCCGGTCTCCCTTCAAGCGGTACGAAGTACCTTTCAATACCAAGTATAAACGTGTTCGCCGGAATACAAAACGGTATCTTGCTCGTCAGGCTGCTGCACAAGCTGCTGCTGAAGGTGATACGGAAGCAGCTGAGGCGATGGGAATGGTCGATATGGGCTTCGGTTTGGATATTTGGGAGAAAGAGAAGGAGCGTGAGAACTGGAAGGTGGCTGACTGGACGGAGGAAGATGAAGGATTGATGAGCGGAGCGACATATGAGTGGATTCGAATGGATGCCGATTTCGAATGGATTGCGAACTTGAATTTTGAACAACCTGATTTCATGTGGGTGTCACAGCTGCAGAGGGATAGGGACGTCGTTGCCCAATTAGAGGTATACTCAGTCCTAACTGGCAGACCTCTAATCACCCACACATTCCATTTAGGCCGTACATGCTCTTGCAAAGCAACCTACAGCGATAGTTTCTAGCACTCTAACCAAGACAGTGTTGGTATCCAACTATCATTATCGGATTCGGACAGAAGCCGCGAGCGCCCTGGTTAACGTGAGTGCTCTGCGGGCGCCTCAGTAACGTCTGATGTTAAAGTAATGTAGTGTGCGATCCGTCGACTCGATTTCCTCGGTCTATTCCATCTATTCAAACTCTTCCTACGATATTGTTACGAACCAGAAGATCCCAATCAAGACTTGTTTAGCCATACCTATGTTCCGAAGCCGAATGATTTTTCAGACCTGTCAGAATATTTTGTCCGCAAGGTATGTCCTGGGTTTCGATCGACATGACTTTTTCTAATTGACGCCTTGGGTAGACACTCATAACAGCGATCTCAAGAATTCGGTTCGAGAATGGCAAGTCACCATCCGTAGTGCGACAATTCTTGATCGATCAACTTAAATACAATGACAACACTGTAAATCCGGTAAGAATTTATTCAACCGTTTCGTTGGGTATTCCTGACGTCACTGTTAGTATTCTGATGGATTTTATATATGTACCATCATATCTGCAGCAGCCTGTGCTACGATATCAATGGCAGCTCCTGAACGTGGCGAGCTTTTACCAACAGAAGTCCGTTCGGAACATAATGCGGAAGATCAACAGCTTCTCAAGGAAATTGTTGCTGAAGTCGATAGGTATCGTAGTATGGACAGGTTGATCCCCTCCGCCCATAACATAGTCACCATAGCGGCTTTGGAGGCAAGTCCGCATTCAATCTCAGCCTGTTATACCGTAACTGAACATTTGCCTAGTTTTATATGGTTCTCGGTGTCGCCAATCTCATCCCAAATTACCAGGCAGTCTTCTTCCTTACTGCTAGGTACAGTCTATTTTCACCAATCAGTGAAATGTTGCTTATGCTTAGTGCAGAGATGGAAACTATACACCTGTGCGGACTGCCGCCTTCGATGGACTCTTCCTCACTAAGTGGTACACTCCTGCCATCATGCGCTACGTCCTCGCCGTAATGGCTAACGATCCATCGCGAGTTATTCGGAGACATGTTGCCAGGAATGCGTGCTATAGCTTGGCTCTCCTCGTGCAAATGGGCGAGCTGAAGTCAGGCTCCAAGGACACGGACGCTTTGCTCATTGAGGAAGATGGCAATAACCCCGAGAAGACTAAGGAGTCGAAGAAGAGCGAGATGGATGCCATGATCAAAGTGCTTAGAAAGGATCGGGAAGTGGGCAAGAATGAAGTCCTCAGGGAGTTCCTGATGGCTATTGCACTGTGGGTAGCTTCGTTTATGCCTTAGTTGTCTGCTTATCGCGCTGGACAGTGCTCCCGACGTTGATCATGAGGTCCGATGGTGCATCCTCAAACTGGCTGACCTTCTCATTCGCCCCGTGGATGAGGTGCCCCCGAAGCTTTCGCTACATCTACCACCCAAGACCCCGATCACCGAAACCCCGCCATCCCTTCCTGTCCCCAAAGTTTCCATCAAGCCTCAACGAAAACCGAGCGTGGTAGCCAGTTTGAAGAGCCCACTTACTCCCATTCACGTGCCACCAAAGCTCAAGTTATCCAACGGTGGAATCACTCGAGATGTTACTCCCAAACCCCCTCCTCCTCCTCCTCAAAGCATAGCTCCGGTGCTGCCCTCCAAGAAAACCGGCGCCTTCGTCGTTCCACCGGCGCCCGCCAAAGGAAAGCCTAAAGGAAGGCCACCCAACAAGAACCCGAAACGAGCACAGGTCCCGAAAGCTCATTCTAGTGGCATGAGCCTAGCTGACCTCACAGCTACGCGAAACGCTTTGAAGAAAATCAGGGACCACAAGCACGCTAGATGGTTTCTGCAGCCTGTGGATCCGGTTCGGGACAAGGCGCTGAAGTATGCACATCTACTAACTCATCTTGGCCGCACTTACTGATGTGTTCTAGTTACTTTGACATTATTAAGGAACCTATGGACCTCGGTACTATGGGTGCACGATTGGAAGCAGGACTGTACAAAGATAGGTTTGCCTTCAGGGATGACTTCCGCGTAATGATCGCCAACGCCAAGCATTACAACATGCCCGGAAGCCCCGTGCACGATGCCGCTATTGCACTTGAAGTAGCATTTGAGAAGCGTAAGCCATCTGATTCTCCTTCTCGACCCATGTTGTCTAATTTAATCGATAGTATGGTCTATCATGAGCAAAACACTTGAAGCAGCAGACAACAAAGCCCAGGCTGCCGTTGCTGCTGCTGCCGCCTCCGCCAACGTACCGCCACCACCCAAATCGAGACCTCCGGTTCCCACTCCTAAATTTACACCGCCACCATCGACACCAGGTGTCCGAGATCATGCTCCTCGGAGTGCTACTCCAGCCGCCGAAGGTACTGCACGACCGACGATCAAACTACGAGTGGGAGCTCAGCCCAAGCCTGAGGAGCCTCCAAAGCGGCGTGTCCTGAAGGTCAAAGCGCCACAAGCTGCCGAAATCGATGCACCACCCCCGCCCTATATCGATGACGGGTCGGCTGATATTCTAGCGGAAGTGCTCGCTATCGAGCGCGAGAAGGATGAGCAGAAACAGCGCTCAGCACAAGCAAAAACTGCTGTAAATGGGGCTCTCAACAAGCGCAAGGCATCGAGCGACGAGGCTGACGACATTCTAGCTTTGGCATCCCCGTCAAAGAAGGAAAAGCATACACCTATCGCAGCTCCAATGGCGTCTGGATCCTCTTTGACAAGAATAGTTGTTCCGGCCGCCCCTCACAAGCCCGTTCTAGTCAAATCCAAGAAAGACAAAGTTGAGGCTCCCAGTACCCCTCGACCGTCAGTGAAAGGAAAAGAAAAGGAAGTGCTTCCCACACCAGAAGCTTCGTCGTCGAAAGTCAAGCGCTCGGCCGGTGACCAGATGTCCACTCCTATGAACCAGAAGAAAGTTAAGGCATTTTTGACTGCAATCAAACTCCTTCCGGAAGCACGTATCTTTAACAGGCCCGTAGATCCCATCCTGGACGGGTGCCCGAGGTGAGTAAAGCGTACGAATTCCTTACAATCGTCTGAACATACTTCCAGCTATCTCGAGGAGATTGCTCAACCCATGGACTTTGGCACAATGTCGGAGAAACTTGCGCAAAACCAGTATCAGACCATGGAGGATTTCCGAACCGATTTCGAACTGGTTATTAGCAATTGTCGTCAGTTCAATCCTGTCAAAACCTATCCTCACGATTGCGCGGCTGTCCTGGAGAAATATTTCCGAAAAGAGTGGCCCAAACTCGTGGAGCGAAAACTGACGTTCGTCGAGAAAAGAGGACTTCTTGGAGTGATGACAAGTATAGTGAAAGATAACGTGTGAGTGAAACATTATCTTATGCCTTCGTCCTCTCAATTTTTTTTTCAGTTCTTGGATCTTTCGGGAACCGGTCGATCCCGAATTGCTTGCTATTCCGACATACTTCCAAATCATACCTCGCAAGGATGCTCGGGACTTGAGGACTATCAGAACCAAACTTGAGAGCGATAAGTATGATACCGTTGAAGCATTTGAGGCGGACATCGCCTTGATGATAAATAACGCCATCACCTTTAACGGCATGGACTCCGAAGTTGGTCCACTAGCAATCGCTTGTCGTGATAAGATTCAAAGTTTGATAAACGCTTGGAGGTCGTCACAGGACAAGAAGAGAAAGGACGTTGAGAAGGGGAGTTCCCAGCCAAGTAAGAAAGCTAGGCTCAGTTAGATTGTATTATTACAGGATTGTATGGATCGTACTGTCTGGTATGCTACAGCTCTTAGATCGATTGATAATCACCCCCAACTACAAACATGCATTATACATTGAAACTATAGAAACGTACATAAGTGGTCTACATCTAAGGTCGAGGTCATATGGTATCAGTGATCAATGGTATATAGCGTTAAAAGAAGAAATACATTCAGCATCCTGGCTACCAGTCAGGCCACAGCTCTATCAAGCTGTTGTTGCAGTCCTCCTCCGGAGTGTCATTTTGCTTCATCCAACGATCAGGAATCTTAAGCAGAGAGATCAATAACCGATTACGATTGTAAGCCTTTGAGACATACTAAGGGAAAGTAACGTTCCATTGCGCTGATGAATCGCTGTCGATACTGTTTAGGAGTAACGATGGTAGGTTCGCCTCTACCTGCTCCGCCAAGAAAGGCCGACTCTTTGACCCAGCTTTCTAATTTCTTGTCCCAAGTGTAGGTCCGAATATAGTCTAGCCAAGATACCTATTAAGAAGCCGCAATAATGAGAATTCTTTTTTGTTACTGACCGACTATGCCCACGACTAGTTCGTTGTTCTGACTGTCAACCTATATTGTCATAATTGAGTTCTCGCGATACAGCAAGTAAGAGACTGGAAACTGACACCGCACACTAAAGAATAATCCATGACATTGATGTCGGCCAAGAATTTGCTATCATTGTAGAGAGCGCCCCGCAGAATTCTTTTTGAATGCTCGCGCAGATAAAATGGAGTTAAATGAGCAGCTATTCTCAAAGTTAGCATACGAACAGAACTAGTGCATACACGCCATACTTTGAACTAAATTCTCATCAAGAAGAACTTCATTTTCCCTACCGGTAGACTGGACGTGGCGATTCCGAGTGGAGCCTTTCAGATCATATATCTATATTCGTTTATGAAATGCGACTATGCCTGAGGATTAGATATGCGTACCTTCGAGAATCGGCGGTCGTAGAACAGATTTTCCATCACTAGGAGGTTCATTTGCGTTAACTTGACTTTCCCAGGACCTTTGTCATTTGTCTTCCTGAAAGTGAGCTTATAGCAGCCAAAGACTTTGGCGAGAAGGGTCGGGCGCTAAATAGACTCTTAGTTCGAGGTATGCGGGAGGGTAGGGAATAGTCTTACATCAGCGGACACAGCAGAAGACATGTAGTCGAAGTACGCAGGTGCGAACGTTTCCATAGTTTGTAACTCAGGTCTAGACAGCTCTTTCGCAATAAACCGGTCATCTTTAAATGATATCAATCTCTGGAAAACACACGCAAGGAAATCGTCGCCTACCTTGAGTTTTCAGGAATGCCGATCCCGACTTTCCGCCAACTGCATCCCATTTGACACATCGTGCTAATGATTCAACCATGCTCCTTTCACAGTCATATGTACGACGCAGAGCGTCAAATTGTTCCGGATAAAGCATGGTACAACTTATAGTCAAGCCACCACTCTCGAAAGCTGTATATGAGAACGACTGAGCTCAAAAGTACGACAAAACCACAAGGGTGAAAAACCTACAAATCGCCCAAGGTAGTTTAGATGAAGGTACTTTGAGATCTTCGGTAGGATCGGCCAATTCGGAGGCATCCACGTTGACGACTCCCCATGTTGAAGTTGACTCAGCAACAGAGCGATCATCCGGCATGAAAGCTTCACCATCCGTCAAACGAGGTTCGCGAGCTGTACGTTTCTCAACACGCGATTTGGTGAGCATTTCACGATATTGAGGTGAGCTGTAGGTACTTCAGTTGCAAATCATCGCAGATAGTCATTGCTTACTTCAAGGCAAGCGCAATGATAGAAGTTGGCTCGTCAGTACGGACGACCATGGAAGAATCCCGAAATATGTGCTCCGGATCACTCATAGGATCATCTCCTTCAAAAGCACTGCGAGATGCCAGCGGAGGTTGAAGCCAAAATCCTGACAAAGCTTTGAGAATGGGATTGCGCTCTGTACCTGCTCCCATTTCAATGTCTGAGTGTGGCGGAGTTAACGGCATATTATTGTCCATCTTCAAGAATGGTGAAGGTGGAAGAGAAATAGGGCCAGGTTTCGTTTGGTCATCAGGACTTTTATCACTAGCATCTGATGAATCAACGGAGAAAGTGGTAGAGGTGGGAGGTGCAGTCTGAACGGCAACACTTTCTTTGGGTGATTCGTCACCGTGCGTTTCGGTTTGCTTCATGGGCTCTGCAACAGTTGGTTCTTCATTGCCGTCCCCTTCGTCATCAGCTTCACTACTTGAATCTGAACTTTCAGACTCATCATTGATAGCGTCTTTCACACTGTCCAGGACCTCGACACGAGCCCGTGCCGAACCAACAGGCCGAGCACGCCGTCCCCGAATAACGTTGTAACGGCTTTTGGATCGCTCGGCATCACGACCCAAACGCTCAAAATGTTTAGCAATGTTGGAAACCTTTCCTCCTGGAGTCCCAGCTGGCCTACTACGAAGCGTGGATTTGGTCCCAGTACTAGGCGCAGATCGTGCCGGAGTCTTGTCTTTCGACCGGTTCAATAACCTTGACCGTCCGCTTTTAAGTCCGAGAGGTGTGGGTGATAGTACCTTGAAGTTCGAAGGTGATGAGGGACGGTTCAACTTCAATTCCTTGCCTCTACCACTGACAGAACGTTTTTCCGGTGAAGGACGCCGAGATGAATCACGTGACCCATGATGAATTGGTCCAGGTATGCGAGTGCCTTGAGACCCTTGACCAAGCGACCTTCTTGTGTGGGTAAGATAACGCGGTGCAATATTCGCTGCATAGCTATGTTCAAAATCAGATGTAGAGGGTTTCTTTGCAAGCGGACGATGTCTGCTTTTGGCACGAGTGACGTTCCGAGGGACAACAGGGACAGTATACTCTTGATCACTTTCGGAAACCACAATGCGAGGCGCAAGTGCAGTTTTTGTTAAGTCGTGTACGCCTTGAGCTGGTAGGTAATCTTGGTATCTCTTGACTAACTCCGCAACACTGGGCTGGCGGTCAGGTCTCCGAGGTAATCTGGACATATGTTGTGCACGAGACTCTCCCTACGATGGCGTTAACAGCTGTATAGTGCGTAAAGCTTGACTTATGACTAACCATTTGAGGCATGGAAAATTCAGGAGAAATGGCATCATCTCTCGCTGCGCCAATGGTAGAGTCCGAATCAGGATCGGACTTATGCTTGTCGTCAGAAGTTCTAGGAGCAAGACTTGCGTTGTCCGTCGCAAATGTATCCTGGCTAGGCTGAATGTCTGTGCATGGCTGATCTACTGTCTCAACCGGCTCCGCAGAAGTCTCCGGTTCGGAGGCTTCAGATGCAGAAGATGCAAGAGAATCACCAGTAACTCGCCGCATCTTAAGCGGGCCCTCCTCCGCCTCCGACACGCTCGAAGAAGGCAGGTGAGGCAGGTCAAACGTTCCAGACCGCCTTGGCCACATCGCGCGAACAGACCCAAAAGCCGACGCTCTGCGGTTAGACCTATCCGCAGCAGGCAGGGACCGCGGCTTGGGAAGACGATCGAAGTCTTGCTGCCAAGCGACAATCTTGTCCTGTCGGTACGAACGCACTTGGTTAAGTGCAAGAGTATCCGTAGGTGCTGACTCCCTATATACACGGTTGATTAGCCTGCTAATATCCTCTCTTTCCGCCTCTGCCCTGGCTATCAACATGTTGATATCGGCCAAAAGTTTGGCATCACCATCCTCGTCTCCAGTGGCAGCATCAATACTGATGAGCTTGAGATCATCTATCAAGCCTGTGTACCAGAACAAGTTACGGTGATGCAAACGATTGAAGTCGCTGTTCTTCAACTCAAGTTGCGTTTCCGGTCGGACGCGGATGCGGAAGGGAGGGTATACAACCTCGTGCAGGGTAACCGCATCGGCCTGGAAGCGCACAGTCATGCCTTTGCACGCAAAGTAGCGAACGTGGTGCTGATAGATGTTGTGCTGACATCCAGCACCTTGGACCAACTTCACATCTGTAGGATAGAAATGAAGTTCAAGAAACTTGGCAAAAGAGTATCTTTGCATTTCCTCCGAAACCGGTATGAAGGGTGTAGCAGCTCCACAGATCCGACATGCGCTCCATGTTGTTATGAGCTCCGGGGCAGGCGAGAAGTTCGACCGCCCGATGATCTGTCCGTCCCATTGTTCAACGGCAACAAATACCTTGGTCTCGTTGTGAACGAAGACCTTACAGTGACGTGCCAAAGGCTGGTCGCATCCTTTGCCCGTGCATATGGCTTTAGGATCTAAGAACTGAACGAGCGTCTCCGTGACAGATTCCTCAACATACTGGCCCAGTGTGCAATCGTTCTCTCCGTAGAATGTGATATAACTGGATTTGGGCGCAAAGCAAGCACGATGGAAACCAAAATCGGCAATGGGGACTGTATACTCCAACAACCTCATGCACTGATACTTCTCGACGACAAAGTCATCGTAGTTCTTCCGCAAGTACCACTCCCATATACGCCGATGTTCTTCATGTTTACACTTCACCAAACTGTATTGGCTTTCCAAGGCAATATCGGCTGGAGTTTTCAGTGCTTCCATCGGCTCTTCGGCAGGGCTGGTAGCGGTCGAGGCGAAGGCCGAAGCATTGATACGAAAGTAACTGTCATGATCTTTGGAAGGAGACATAGGTGTATGTGCGCTGGGAGTTATGGTCATAGGAATTGCGGGAAGTGCTTCAATTTGTGCTTTAATATCGTCTTGTTCGGAAATATCGTCCTGTTCGGCCTCCTCATTATTATCGAGATGCGGAGTCACCGTACTGCTCGGCGTTATCGTCGGCTCTTGTTCATGTTTGACTTCCTGTTTCTCCTCCAACCGGATCACTTCGTCTTCCCAGGCCCTTTTCGCAGCCAGTAATTCAACGTCTAACTCCTTCATTCGTCGTATGGGAAAAGGAGGTGGGAAACGAAGCATCGCAGAGACTGATATGAATGTGGTTGTGTATGGCTCCAATGACTCGTCGATACGCCGTGATAATTTGAGCTGTTCAGCATCATCATCAGGAAGGTCGTCGTCTTCAAATGGATGCTTGTCTGCAACCACTGTTTCCGGTCTGGACAAGCTAAGCTCGAAGGTCGGTGATGCGCCTCGCGGAGTAGACGTGGAGGATCCAAAAGTTAGAAAAGAAGTAACTGAATAATTTGAGGGTGCATGGCGAGTGCTTGGGGATGACGGAACAGTCTCGGTGTTAAGTGGAGGAAGTGTAATAACGGAATCCTTCCACAGATGAGTCTCCAGCTTCAAGTTCCTGACTATGAAAATGAGAAAGCGTGTGACCTTCTTGATTCGCCGGAGAGTACTGATATCATCTCCACGCAAGATGATTGTGCAACCCATGTCATGATTGCATCCCTCAAATCGCATGTAAGACTTGCGGCGCCCGGGTATTAGTGGGTGATCGTATGTCTGTATACGATACCGCTGACAGTGACCCAAGCGAGGTTCCAGCGCCAACTTATCAATGGATGAAAAAACGTCGCCCTGAGTCATTCGCGCCACCAACTGAATTGCCGACGGCTTCACAGCACGAGCCACTGCAATGTTGTATCCCGCAAGAGCCTCCAAAGCAAGACGAGAAACGGACTTCTCCACCAACACAACATGAGGCCGAAGGGCGGCGATCCGCGTCGCTAAATTTCCCAGGTATTCTTTCTCCTGACGCACAATTTGCCCAAAGTGCATGTACTGCCCTTCGACACGTGAAAATTCCAGAGGAAACGTTACAAGCATAACACGGGGATTGCGTTGGGACCGCAACATGTGTTTGTGTGCAACGTTTTTGGTTATGACAGCACCATCAACATATTCAGAGTCCTGTGGAGTGCCTCCGGGGATCTTTTTGATCTTGACGTACCGCCTAACATCCATATCTTGGCCCTGTCGATGAGGAAGAGAGGTGAATGTCAAATCACGTGTGATTCGGAGGGCTAGTTTGAGTAGCGTCTCCTCCCATTCTTTCATGTTGGGAACCTGCTCGCTGGAAAGCATTTGTCGGAGCATGATTCTTAGATGGTGCATCGAGGTCAAGTTGAGCTCTTGCGCATATCTAAAGATTATGTGAGATAAGGGTGTTAATCATGATGATACATTTCACATACGCAGTACTCTCCCTTCGGGCACGCCAGCCGGGCTCGCCAGTCGCAACGTTATCCAATCGACTCTGAACCCGGCTACGAATGAAAGGCGTGGATGCAGTCAACGAATTTAACCGCGACCTCATCCTGCTTACTGGCAATGGACTATCCTGGCCACCATGTTCTGGAGACCCCATTGGAAACTGAATCGAGCTAGTCAGTGAGTCTACATCAGGCATGGTAGGAAACTCGATTGGCGTCTGCGACGCAGGAAATCCAGTAGCCTCAAAGACATCACGCTCCTTTTCCTCATCAGACACTCCCCTACGGAACGGCGCAGAAGTTTCCTCGGGAGATTCCCACATGCCATCATTGCGCTCTCGAAGTTGTGGTGTAATTGGTCGAGAGGTGAACCCACTCTCGTCGGAGCCCGAGATACGTCTTTTAGTCTCGGCGATTGAGTAAAGATTGAAAGGTTCATCGGTACGCCCAAACAATTGGGATGCAGCAAAGGGTGACTGAGGATGATGGGCTAGGGTCATGGTCTCTCCCACTTGATGTGCCGGAAATGACATTACAGACGACACTACGGAACGCCTATCATCGTCGTCAGAGTCGTCGACCTTGGCGAGTTTCTCTAAACACAAATTGCACACGCGGACCATCCCATCGTGTCCAAATCGGGAGCCCTTGATAATGTTGGAGGCACAACGAGAACAAAATATTTGCCCTACGAGCTATCAGATAACGAAAGGATGAAGCACAGGTGACATACCACATATACGACAATGGTGTTTTCTCCGCCAGGTCGTAAATATACTCTTGCAATCATAACACTCCTTACAATTCTCGTCATCCATCCAATAATCCCGGGATAGACCTGCAACGAGGTCAGTACATTGGTCACATTATATTACACGAATTATCCACATTCCGCTGCCTTTCTGGGCCTTGGCATATGAAGAAGGGCACGTTGTAGAGAAAGGTCTCACCTTCGCCCCGTATCCGCCGGATAACCTTTGACACCGAACCTGACCTATGCAAGCTAGCCGAGGTCTTGACACTTCGTGCGTCATCCTGTATTGGAAATCCCGGGATAGTAGTTCCAAATATTCCGCCATCGGTAGAGTCGTAAATAGGAGAGTAGAACATTCCCCGTGAAGGTGATCTGTCATACTCTGTATTGTAGACTGGGAGCTCGGATTGAGCTGGTGTGAGAGATACCAATGGTGGGGCCGGAATAGACTGGTTCGGAGCTAGGGGGTTGAGTCGCTCGTTTGTCGAGCCTCGCGAGGAATAACTAGATTGAGTGTTGAGGGTGTGAGACGGACGCCTGGGCTCGACATTGACGGTAGCTCCATTTATGTTGCCAGTATGCGCCGGTGTTGCTGTGACGGCGGACAGAGGAGTAGAAAAGGAGTTCTTCACCTTTGAAAAAAGAGAAGTAACCAAAGTATAAGACGATTGATCATTCTCGTCTTCTTCTGAAAAGGGATTGAAAGTGGTAAGGCTAGTGACGTCGGCGTCGACGAGCTTCGTGCTGCTTCTGGAACGAGATACTGGACCAGAAAATGTGGGGATAACGGGGGAGGCAACCTGGGACGATGCCATGGTGCAATGGTGAGAAGGACGCGTTAACAGACTGGTAGCATGGACAAACTGATATCTACTAGTTTTAGACACAAATTTATATCACGTGCCACCTCGTTCTTGTGGGTCCAGGCGTACACTTTCACCACCCATTCACAACCTCCCACCATGGATGATGATGATGCCGACTATATGCAAGGAAGTGATGATGAAGTATGCGTTTATCCCGCATCGTCTGCCCGCCCGTAACCTCCCTTATCATAGGACTACGGCTTTGACTATTCCGATGGAGACGACGCCGACGAGTCAGGCAGCGCAGATGTCGAAAACATGTACTACAAAGCAAAATGTATGTGTTGAAATTCCTTGTTTTGTCAATGAGATTCTGACTGTGCATCGCAGCGAAGAAGGAGGAAAATCCAGAGTTAGCGTTGAAGGAGTTTAAAACCATTGTGGATCAGGAGACGGAGCAAGGCGATTGGTGAGCATGCATAAATCCTCATAGTTCTCTTCTGACAGTATTCAAGGGGTTTCAAAGCGCTCAAGCAGTCGACAAAGCTCCTTTTCCTCACATTACGTCGGCCCAACGATGCGCTCCAGACATACACGCAGTTACTGACTTACACCAAATCCGCTGTTACACGCAACTACTCAGAGAAGACAATAAACGGTATACTGGACTATGTTGGTGGTGGTAAAGGCGGACCTGTTGAGGTGGATATTTTGGAGAAGTTCTATCAAGCCACCAAGAAGGCTCTGGTAGACGCCAAAAACGAGGTTCGTAAGGATCAACATTTGGAGGACCTGTCCGTCTAATTTCACGATGCAGCGTCTGTCAGCAAAGACGAATCTGAAACTTGCAAAACTATGGCTTGATAGGAAAGAGTACAATCGCTTGTCTAAGGTATGCGCTCCGTCGCTGTACTCGAGCTTCTCCCTGATTAATCTCCAGCTCATTCGTGATCTACATATCGCAACCGGTAGCGGCGACGGTGAGGATCAGTCTCAACGTGGCACGCAATTGCTTGAAATCTACGCGCTTGAGATCCAAATGTACAATGAAACCCGCAATTTTAAGAAATTGAAGGTAACTCTTGGATAGTCGGATCATGGAATTTTGCTAAAATTGAGCAGGAAATTTACAATGCTACCAACAACGTTCGTTCTGCGATTCCCCATCCCCGTATTATGGGTGTTATCAAGGAATGCGGCGGGAAGATGTGGATGGGAGAGCGTTCGTTTTCTTTCTGATTTAGCATGGTTCATCAGCTTGACGTGATTTCAGGCCAATGGAATCGAGCCAGTGAAGATTTCTTTGAGTCATTCCGAAATTATGATGAGGCTGGATCTCCTCAAAGAATACAAGTTCTCAAATATCTTGTGCTAGCCAACATGTTGACGGGCAGTGAAGTCAACCCATTCGATAGTCAGGAGACGAAGCCGTACGTTGCTGACTTTTTCTCCGCCTGTGCCACTTGAATGATGTTTGTGTAGATACAAGAGCGATCCTCAGATCAAAGCAATGACCGACTTGGTAGATGCATACCAGCGACGTGAAGTGCATTTGGCTGAGAAGATTCTCCGAGGTCTGCCCTCTGACTTCATCCTTAGTAGTTGCTGATACCATGTGGCAGACAATCGTTCCACAATCATGGAAGACTCTTTCATCCGATCGTATATTGGCGAGCTACTGCGTAGCTTGCGTACTCAGTATTTGATTGACCTCATCAAGCCCTATACACGCCTGGAGCTGTCATTCCTGGCCAAGGTAATTTACATATTAACTTTGACAGTACCAGCTTAATTGACAGCTTTTCCAGCAACTGAATGTCGACACCCAGGAAGTCGAGGAGTTGCTCATCGGCCTGATCCTTGAAGGTAAAGTTGAAGGTCGAATTGATCAGGTTGGGATGCGACTCGAATTGGACCGAAAGTAAGGATGACTGACTAGTATTATTCACGTTTCCGGCTGAACTTCATTGTTCTTACAGACAAAGTTTAGAGAGGAAGCGTTACATAGCCCTGAAACAGTGGACGGAGACCATCGAGTCGGTACACAATACTGTCATAGGGAAGACTAGCACAGGTGGTAGAGGTGACATGGGCAGCCTGGGACCTGATCCAATGACTATTCGAGACGATCGATGGTGATTCTCTGCTTATTGACTCTTCCGTTCTGTACTTTCTAGCAAACTTTTCATTTCCAAAAGCTCTCCAATGTATAACATAACATATAATCAACTTCCCTTTGAATAGCATGAGCAGTGCGAATCAGAAATGGTAGCGATGTCAGACACACCTAAAGTGGCCGAGGGAAGGGCTTCCACTCGTAGTTCCAGCCATTACGCGATGGTGTGTCCGTCGGTATTCGCATCTCGCGAGGAAATAATCCTTGTATCCTCGCATCCAAGGCCTTCAACTCTGAAGCCTTCATGCCAACCGCCACCTCAGCCTCTGCGCGACCCCTCTCCCTCAAATCATCAGTTTTGTTCGCCTCATAATAAAGATGGAGGTCAATTTCCGCCAACTCTTCCATCGCCTGCTTCATGCACTCAAACTTCCTCGCTAGCTCTGCATCCCTCTGCTTTCTAACGTGCCTCTTATGCAGCAGCCACGCTCGCTCGATAGTTTCGTGAGCCGGCACAGATGGTATTGCGTGTTGTAATGCCCGGCCAACATCACGTCGCCATCCTCCAGTTGGCGTAGCGCGGTTTCGGAGGTTGGAAGGGTACATAGCCCGACGAATGGCCTCCTTTTTGGGGTCGCTGGTTTCTTCTAGTTTTCGAGCATAGCCGCGGATGTGTCCCTTGACGAACGATGAGATGCCTGCTCGCCTACTGGACCCCAGCACTGATACCGACATGTTCGCGTTATGAAAAGCTGAAAAATCTTGGTAATTCCCACGCATAGTTTGTTCCTCTGAGCCGGCCCGCCCACCCGTAATTGTCCGTGGACGTTGTGAGCTGACGGAGCTTGCGAAGGCAGCGCACATAAGGTGCTGACTAAGCAGACGAGCGTTTTCAACTCTCGCAGCCAGCACCGTCTACTTTCTGGTCCAGGCCCACGTTCCAAAGCAAAAGGTACTGCTAAAATTGGTGATACACTGCTTTTAAACTACGCAATGGCTAAGGATGCATCAAGGTCTGATAAAAGTGTCGGATACGGGATAAATTCTTACGGGTAATGAACATCACTTACCAGGCTTATACGGGCGGAGATATTCTTTCGTGAATAAAAGTGGATAGCAGAGGAATTACATCCACGTCTCGAGCGCCAATGACAGCATCAGTAGTCTTGATCACATCCCTTGACTTCGTCAACAATGACTGCAAGTCTGCTGCCATTTCTCCAGTCATCCCGCGTCTCATGCGATCGGCTAAAGTCAGAGAAGAACGAGGTGCCCTTCGCTCTTTTTCTTGTCTGTTTTCTTGTCTGGGGGCTTCGGGTTCATCCATGTCCACATCAGTAGTGTTGGCTTCAAAGTCTGGCTTTGAAAGCCACATAGCAAGCTGAGTGCCTGCGTAAATCAAAATCCCTTCAAGATTGCACCGCGCCGTGATAATTCCCTGTCGGACATCTAAGGTGTTTCCATATTTGCTTGATAGAACAGCACCCATGGCAACAAGACTCTGGCCAGGTGGCAGTCCGACTAGCTCTTTCAGCAGGTCCAAGGTAGAGTTGCCTAGCTCTAGCAGGGTTCCCAAAGATGCGGGCTCGCCCAACACCACTTTCGAGTGCTGTAAATCAATTCAGTCACTAGAAGAAAACCATATCAGAGTATACGGACCGGTACAACGAAGGCTTCTTGAACGGGCCAATCATCCTGCTCTCCTGACAGTACAGTGAACGCTTGACTAATGCTAATCAATGTAGCGATAATGTTGCTCGACAGTCGATAAAGTCGATGCACCAGATGCACGACGAGCGGTCGCTTCAAAGGATCAGAAGCAGGAGGGTCATTGTCGACCAACAATGTTTGCTCCTCTTTCGTCACAGGCTCAAATAAGCTAGCCAACTGGTTGGGATGTGTGATGGCATAGTTGAGCTGCTGTATCAGATGTAGTGCGTGGTGTGTGAATAGTCTGAGAGTTTTTTCGACCATTGTGTTCTGATTGGGGATAGGAGGACTGCTTTCTGCAACGGAATAGAAGAAATGGACGACCTGTTCAATTTCTTCAAGGAGAGGCAGAGAGATGACGTCTCCGACACTCCATGATAACGCACGAGTGATCTGGCCGCTATACAGCTGCGCCAATCCGCATGCTTCCGCGTCGAAATAGTGACTGTTACTTCCTAAAGCACCTATCACGCCCGACACTACCGCCAGCATAGAGCAATACACATAATGAGCGGGACTGCGTTCCCCGGTCAGCTCTGCTATATCGACATCAATTAACCCAGCGCTGATAGCTGGGCTGATCATGTTATTGCTATAGGCAGCAAGAACACCGTCGCTAGCTAGTCTCTCCGCAGCCGAAGGAATACTCGCAAGCGCCATGTGGAATAAGAGTAGGTGTGGAACGTAGAGTGGGGTGTGTCGCGTAACTAGAAGAGGCAGGTCTGAGAGACCGACAAGGTCGATACGGGCGAAAAGCTGCAAACTGGCTGCAACAATATTTGTCTCCTGGCATTTGGCTAACCATATAGAGGGTGAAGGATTGATGTCGGGCCGTGAACATTGTTCGAATACAGAGACTAAAAGCTCAAGGTCTCGATCCAGCTCCGCGTCGGCTCTGCTTCTCGCGGCGGCAAGCACCACGCGCATCGCGTCGATGACAGTATTCAAGGACGCTTCGATCATCTGGGAGATCGTCAATCGTTGATCAGCGTTTAGAAGTTTTGGCCGTCGGGCAAGCGTTCTAGAGTTTTTGGCGCAGAAATACAATATCTGCAAGAGTGTGTGATGGAACGGAACCGTGAGCGATCCGAGAAAAGATGCCGACGGGAGCTGATATTCATTCAGGATGATTCCTCGCACATTATCAACCAACTCAACGAACGATTTAATGTCAGCCGGCTTCTCTGGCGTAGAGAACCACGCCACTTCCAGAATGGCAAGAAGTAGCGACAAACGCTTTCCATGAATGGTAGCTACCATATCACCGAGGCGCGCTTCTCGTGCAAGATCATAGGAGATGGACGAAGCAATTGAAACGAGAATCGGCCTGGCTGCTGCGTCACCACGAAGGTAGGGACTAACCTGGCTCAGCAGGAATCGAGCGCTCTCCGTGAGCCGCATTTGACTGTGTGACAAGGACTGATTCAAATTGATTGAAAGAAGCTGTTGTTCGACCCTTTCAACAGGGTCAACCATGGCGTCCGCGTAGTGATACCCTTTGAGACGACTGCGGAGTAAAGATGCCGACAGTGAAAAATCGTCGCCATATTCACGATCCTCTAAAGGATCCCGGGATTGAAGCTGGGCAACTGCGAGACCGGGGAAGTCGTTCTTCAGTATTTCCTCGAAACCATCGAATAACTCCGGTCGATAGGAACTTGCCACAGCCTCTGACAAAAGATCAGTTAGCTCGTCTTCCGATCTAAATCGATCCTCCATGCTCTTAAAGCTTGCAGACTTCTTAGACGGTGTATCCTTGGTATATGATTGACCAATGTCAAGGCCAAGGATATGAAGAGCGTATGCCTTAGCAGCAATGCGATATGAATGCGATGAAACGGTTTCATGCATCGTAGAGTGTCGAATGCCGTCGATATACACATATTCCTCTGCATCGAATACTGGAAGTGGCCCAAGATCAGAGCACGCCACCGATGCAACCTGAGACCAAAACTCTGTATCGTCACGGAATCGTTGGTCCAAAATGAGCTTGTGTTCTAATCCATGCTGCCAGGTAACATCAAGGAAACGAAGAATGGAGGAGAGCAGTTGAGGGTTGTGTTCCCATAGTCCTTGCCAGTTTTCAATCATGTCACAGGCAACATCGATTGCACTTGTGACCGAGGGAGCTTTAACATCAGTCTCCTTTCCTTTGCCTTTGATGTCACTTGGAGTGCGGAACTGTCCCACAACAAACACCTTAGCTAAGGCCGGTTCTGTGTTCATCGCCAAAGCAATGAAGTTCCAGACCTCAAATCGCAAGGATAAGTCCTCGTAGGGATGTTGCACGATGCGCACGAGGGATGCCGCCGTTGCCTCGGGATCTGCCAAATGCCTTACGATAGCTGGTACCGATGTTTGGGAAGATAGAGAGTCGCAGAGACAAGACATAATACGAATGGCTTCGATGGGGACGAGACTGCCGACGTCGCGTTCTTTGACATATGATGCTAAGACGTCAATGGGTTCTACCCTTGATTGATAGGGATCGGAAGCAGCGCCATCGGTGACCCGAGAGCAAAGAACTTGTTCTAACAAACAGAGTTTCGACGAATCACTGAGGGTACGCTTCCGATTCAGAACCAGGCGCGTCAATCGAAGCTGGGATTCCAGGAGAAGGATGACTCTTTTGGCATCAGCCTTCCGACGAGACGCATATAGGCTTTGAAGCATATGTCTGCCAGCGGTGATAGATGAGACCAAAGGGATAATAGTAGAGTTTGTTGCCTTTGCCAGGACCAAATCCAAAACCGCGCGGCTTAGGTCGACAAACGGACCATCTTCTGGTGCCTCTGGTGTATGCTCCAGCACTTTGACGAAGAGAGACGCCACATGCCTGCCGATGTCGAAACGATCACCGACACGGGCATATCGCCATCCAAGATGCTCCACCCATATCTCATTATGAATGAATTCAGTGGCTCGAAGAAGTACTTCGGCCTTCAACTTGCGAACATGTGGATCCTCTGGGATGACCAAGGTTGTCGCATCGTGGAACAGCTGCTGGGCGAGATGCAAGAGAGCGAGAGTGACTGTATAACGACCAGTAATTCGCTCAGCAGCCAACGCCGCGAACATTGACCCTAGTGACTGTCCTGCCCCGAAAAGGACCGATGTTGACCTCATATAAATCCAGACACGAGTGGAGTAGCGAGGAATAGCGAGGATGGCTGCAAGCACACTCATGGCCGACGTTATGAGTTGCGTTGGAAGAGCGGATTTGGGGCGCTGATTGATGCTTGTAAAGGTCTCCTCGAGGATCGTCATGGTAAGCTGTACCAGATCGGGGGGCCCAGAATCAGACATGAACTTCGAAACTGGAACATCAACCTCTAGCGATTGTAAGAGCTGCTCTGCTTGGGTAGGATTGTCTTGGATGAGACTTCGTATGAGGTCCAAAATATCCGTAATCAGAGCTTCGTCGATTCTGCCATCCATTTCCACGCCAGAGTCCTCAATGGTCAGAGGAAATGGAGAATGACGATCAGACGGTGACGGACGTGGAGTTTTTCTAGCACCAGGGTACGCATTTCGGCGTTTGACATAATCAGCCAATATGTCGAGCATCAGTTTCCAACCGGAATGCTGATGACTCCAACAGATCGCAAGCAACTCGCCTCCATCACCACTGAGCACTCGGCCTATAGATCCGGGTGGTAGTACGCTGCCGCCAGGCAGGATGATAGGCCTCGAATTAGTGTAAGACAGGCCCAGTGACGACGAGGACCCATATCTCTCTGGGACCCTTTCGTACATAGCATGGGAGCCAGTACAAGTATGTAATGGAATGACCTGAGAGTATGTTGGTAAGTTTTCGAGGAAGAAGAAGACGTGACGATCGCATAAGTCTCTGTCTCCTGTGAGCCCGAAAACAGATTGTGTTTCATCCGGTGTACAGAGCGGGTCAGTGTCCAAGAAGCCTGAAGCAGTCATCCCTCTGGCTAAGCGAACCAAAGGCCTGACTTGGATTGGGAATCGAGAGCGGGCCACGTCAAATATAGCACGACGCGCCGGTCCATACTCCCAGTCAAACTGCCAGTACTGGCTGCATATACCAGCAACCGATCTACTCTCACTTCGGCCAAATAGTGCTATCCACACCTCGACGAAAGAGTCAAAGTCCGGAATGTTTTCCACAGACGTGAGGTCAAGTAAAGCAATGATAAGCCCTGATGATGAATTCAGTCCATTTGCATATATATACTGTCAGACGACGCGTACCCTTGAAAACAGACCTGAATGCAATAGCATTCGTGTCTGTGACTGATGAGTCTGTCTTCATGGCAACGGAGGTGACGAATAAGGGCATTGTAGTGAGCAAATTTAGCATAAGTCGGAATAGACCAGTATTGGGTGACAAGCATGTCTTCAGCATCATAACGTGCGGTGGTTCACGATCCTTGCAATAACGATTCGTTTGGGGTACCAGGGAGTCTAAAAACGGACGATGAGAATCAGGGATCTCCTTGACTTCAGCCGCCACTGCCGATACACGAGAGACGACGGAGGTCCATGCTAGATAGGTACATGCGAAATGACTGCCATTATTGGACATGACGAGATCATGGATTCGCTTGAGTGATGCAGGGGAAGAGGTGTACAAGTCAGTCTGTGAAGGAGTATCGGATATTTCAACGACGCCGGCATCTGCTAATGTCTCCAGTTCGAGAACTTCGATGGTTATGAGGACCCAAAGAGACGTAATGTCTTGTTGCAGCTGGAGAGCGTCCTCGTCCAGCAATAACGCTGCATTCTGCTGCGTGGTACCAAGATTTGTCGTGTAAGCGGAGGTGAAAATCTTCTCCACTGTCGAACCGTCACAGGCAACTGACCCCCACATCGTCCAAAACAACACCTCCAACATGACAAGCTGCTCCTTCATATTCTGTTTCGCCCATTTCGATGCTGTCCTTGGGTCTGTTGTCACTTTTTCATCCAGCCTCTCCTTCATTTTACGAGCATACTCCGTTAGAAGAGACTCGACAAATTTTGGGCCGTCAGAAATTATCTTGCCTAGGAATGTGCGTGAAATTTCGAATGCAGGGTCGGTAGGGTCCTCTTTGGCGCGGAAAAGAGGTATAAGAACGCGGAAAATAGCGATACGTTCCGAGAGATAGAACGGGGTGATGGCCTCAACGCATGCCTCCACCAAGAACTCGTCCTTGTCTGTGGCAGGCAATCCTTGGTTGTACATGAATGACCGCAAAAGAATAAATGCGCTGACTTCATCAATCTTGAACGCATCGCTGATTCCAAGAATGTAATCCTTATCAGAATCCTCCAAATGGAACACCACACCATCGCTCAAAGTCACCGTCCCACTCTGAATCCGTTTCCGCGATGCTCCGGAGGGTTTTCCAAAAGGATCTTTGAGCAACTTCAGCTGGTCGACTCTTGGCGCCAGATATCCCTTGACCTGCTCTGGAGATGTGCCCTCAAGGCGCCCGGACAAGAAATCGTGCAGCTGAGAATATGACCTGGAGTGGCAAACTATGTGAGATATTAAAGACGCGGATTAGACGAGAGCATACACATCAATGAGGTCAGAACGTTCTAACGTCTTGCCAGACATCGTGCAGCTCTGGCCGCGTCGAGTTCGTGAAGATGATGGCTAAAGTTGAAGATGTCGCACGTGGCCTATCTATTTGAAATTCGAATCGCGCGTCGCGAATTTCGACCGGTCAGTAACCACACAAAATATAAAACCTTTCACCTCAAAGTGGTCTGGTCTAGATTGTCTAAGTGCCCTAGCATGAATATCCTATATATCAATGTTGCTATATAAATGCTTCATCCATCGTATCAAGTACATCGACTACATAATCTTGTACATCATTATTGACAATTTCTTTGGGTCTAGTTCATTCTACCCTTCGTTAGACCCGCCTTGCATTGATGATATCAACAAATTCGGGCTTCAGAGAAGCACCACCGACAAGAAACCCATCGACGTCGGGTTTCGCAGCTGCAGGAATATTGTCAGCGATATATGAACATTTTGCGTAGAAAACATACAGAGGTCCTTGCAGTTCGCAGCAGTTACGCTTCCTCCGTAGATGATCCTCGTGGCGTCGGCGACAGCAAGAGATACTGCCTTGGCCAAGTAAGCACGGATGTCTGCATGAGCCTCCTGGGCTTGGGCAGATGTCGCTACTTTTCCGGTACCAATGGCCCAGACAGGCTCGTAGGCAATGACAATTTTGCTAGCGAATATTCAAGGTATATGTAAGATCGAGGCAAGGAGGCTTACCTCCAATCTGACTCCTTCAGAATTTCGACGACGGCCTTCAATTGTGCCTGGCATACGTTAGCGGTTTGATCCGCTTCGCGCTCCTGAAGAGTCTCTCCAATGCAGAGAATAACACTGAGAGAGGATTCAAGTGCTGCACGCGTCTTAGTCGCTACGAGCTCCGACGTTTCATGGAAGAGCGTGCGGCGTTCCGAGTGGCCTTAAGGAGTATTCAGGATTCTGCTCAATGTACCGCTCATGGCTACGAGGAACTCACCAAGAATGACATAGGGTATCTCAGAGTCTACCAGTTGCTTGGGGCTGTACAATGCCAACGTCACAGAGGAGTCCAAATCAGAATGAAGTGTAGATGCAGACCTGATTTCACCAGTGAAGGCTCCGGAATCTTTGAAATAACAGTTCTGCGCCGATACTTTGACATCCTTCCTGAGGGTGTCCTTCAAAGATAAAAGGTATATCGCCGGCGGTGCCACGACGACCTCTGTGCGTAATCAGTAGGCATCCCGTGTCACAGGGGAAGATGGCAACAGTACCGGTAGCTGGGTCAAGGTCGGCCTTGTTGAGAGTGTCAGCAAGAGCAGCCTTGGCCTGTTTGGAAACAGGGTTCATCTTGAAGTTGCCACCGACGAAAAACTGGCGAGCCATGATGTTAGTGGAAGTGTAAGAAGGTTCGGAATAAATAGGCGAATGGACTTTTGAGTATCGATCGTTTCTAAATCGGGTAATCACCGTTAAGCAAAGGACTGAGCAAGGACTCGTCTAGGTGTAACTAAATACAAATGTGCAGGCACCAACAGCATCGCAGACTTTCACAAGCCCGTCCTAGGCCGCTCTACTCGTCCCCGAACATGATCTTCAGATTTTCCAAGCTCTCTTTCTCTGCTCCTGTACCGCTTCCTCTGAAAGCCTCCTTCACGATGGCAGTTTTTCGTTTCTGGATTTGTAGAATCCTGCCTTCGATAGTATTAGTTATAATAAAGTGCTTGACATAGACAGTTTTCTGTTGTCCCAAACGATGGACTCGGTCGATGGCTGGATCCAGAACGTGAAGTGTTAGAATGAGTGACAAGTTTAGGCTCGCAAGGTTGATGCGCACCTTGATTTTCGGTGGCTGCGTTCCACCAACAGTCCATCTAAGTGCGAGATGATCAAATACTCAATGTAAATAGCGATTTTGATCATAAAATAGGGTACGTGCCATGAAAACATGATTAGCGTTCGTTAGCTGAGACGTAGAAAAATGAGTTGTGCATGCAATCACAATATGTTTGGCAAGTTACATTCAAACCAACACCCCCTGCTTTAAGGCTCACAATGAGCACCTTTGGTGTCCTTGACGTTGACTTGAAGTCATTTAGAGCCGCAGTTCTTTTCTTGACATCCATAGAACCATCGAAACGATAGAAGTCAAACCGATCACGTTTGAGCACTTTTTCAATCAGATCGAGGAACGAGGTGAACTGAGAGAAAACGACAGCACGAAAACAAGGGTCTTGGTCACGGAGTCGTACTGTACTAATCAATTAATCTTCGCCATAGCAGATAAGAGAAACAGACGAACGTAGGTTCTGCAGCAAGGCATCAAGCTTAGTGGAAGACTGGAAATTATTCTTTCGGAGTATGACTTCGGTGCCTTGTTTGGCCGCAAGTCCAGAGACTGTTGAGTTTTGTGGTTTTACTACTTCTATGAGTTCATTTATCTGTAGGAACCATGTGAGTGAGTTACCAGAGCTATAAATGAGGCTTACGCGCTACCTTGATCGGACAACGGGAACAGGTCGGACAGCCAGGTTCCTGTCCCTTCTCTTCACATGTTGCTACGAACATATTTATACAGTCTTTGCAACTTCCGCAAAATTCTTTTCAGTAGCACAGCCTCATGTGACAGCATTAATCGCTTACCACTGATGCATGCATTCTGGAATAAGCATAGGTTTATCCATAGCATCCATACAGATGGGACATTCTGGAGCGTCCTCTCCCAGATTGGCAAGAGCATTTTGAGCGAAGACGTTGCTTCCTGAAGCACTACCCCCCTCATTCTCCTGGAATGCGCCAAGGATATCTTTAATTTCTATGAAGCCATCACCGGACGGAGACAAGGCGCGGTCTTCCTCAGGTGAAAGGACAAGACTTGGGTGAAGCACAGCACGACGCAACCTGTCACCCAATCAGGTTAGTTTCTTTTAAACGAGCAAGTTGAGCGGTAAACCTCATCAGCATCGCCAAGATGTGCGTGTAATTCTTTCCAATCAAACCTTTAGCGCTAAGCTGATCGAAGTTCCTCTTTATCGAATTATAGATCGAATCATATAGCTTCCTTTCAGCCATCGAAAATTCCAGGTTCTCAACAACCACCTAGGAAAGAGTTCATGCTTTCTTCTATCCGTGTGATACATTCAATTACTTACTTCCTTGGAAGGTAGATCCACGATTTTTTTACCATTTGCATCGCATGTGTTCTTCTCGCGCCGCAATAATACTGACTCTAGGATCACCTGAACAACCTCGATGGCTTTGGGATCACGGGCGAGGAAGGGAATCGTAATGAATCTGCAAATGTTTAGAGACTACGCTACGCATAAATCAGAAAACCCACGATCGAAAGAAGGAGAAATCGGACCATGGCTTGAAGTCCAAGAATCGTCTAAAGAAAATTAGGTTAGCTACACCGGATGGCGAACAGAGTCTCACAGAAGAGAAAAGAGATCCTCTAATTTGTTCACTATAGGTGTGCCTGTCGCGGGTTATCAGCCGAGAAGAGGTTGTTCATTGTAGTAAGAACGTACCGGTAACAGCCCATCTTCGTCTCGCGCGTAATGCGTACACTGCCTTGGCGGTTTTACTGGTCCGCGATTTACAGGCATGAGCCTCATCTAAGACTACTCGTAGCCACTCGGCTACAAACAACATTATGAATAGGACAGTCCGGCGCTGAGGACAAAGCATCTCTCACTCTCAAAAATAGGAGAATTCCAATTACTGGATTTCTCAGACTTGGCGTGCTCGGACACCAGCACACCATAGGAAGTCACGATAATCTTGATCGATGTATCGCCCTCGTCACCTTCCATCGCTGCGTCCAAATCGAGACGATTTTGGCCATGCCAAACCTGAACTTTGACCGTGCCCTGTTTACTTGACCTCTCCATCTCATCCGCCCATTGCCCGAGTAGAGATGTCGGAGCGACGATTAGTGTTGCATTAGGAGGTTTAGAGGGCTTCCTGCGAGCAGCGCGCTTGAACGCAGCGTCAAGCCTGAGTTGCTTGCTATTTGTAGAGGCTGTAGCAATTTCGGATACGTCCTCATCAGACGCTAAGTGGGTATGAATGAGAGAAGACAGCATGATCCTATCGGGAACAGTTAGACCAGGCATTTAGATCAGAACATCATGCATACGTTTTGCCCATGCCCACTGATCGGATATGTTAGACCAGTTCGTATTTTACACACAATTGCACTTACTTTCTGGTTGACAGAAATAATCGTTGAAAGAATCATGAGAGACATAAATAAGAGATACATTGAGAACGCGTACCGTCCCTACCATAAGTCAATATCTGCTCATATTGGCATACATTTGCAGACGTACGCAAGGATTCCACCCCGGCAATTTCTTCCTGCCTTGGGAAAAGTCAAACTCAGTTCACCCGAGTACGGATTGAAATAAAACGGCTTCTCATTTTCCGTCAAATCTATTATGTCGGAGTCGATTTTGATCGGAAATGCATACCTAGATAGCATGAGAGTGGGCTGGGAAGAAGAATAAGATGTAGCTTACTGGCACCAGAGTGGGTGCATTGAAGTTGCCTCTCGAGCATCGTTTTTACCCGACTCTAGAGATTGCATCCAACTACGAAGGTTAGGATAGGAATGTCGAGTGAGAGTATGCAACCTACAATAACGCTTGTTTTTGATAACCTCGTAACGATAGATTGAACGTGTCAGCGGGCTCCGTTTCTCCCATTGTACGGTCGCTTTGCTGAGCCCTGAAATGGATATGAGCTTGGCTGGAATGAGAGCACCGCAGGAAAGCTCACTTTTCATATATCATGTCGAGATCATTCTTAGAGAGATTTTCCTCCTCTTCAACCTCAATCTCTTCATCGTCACCGACAATTTCCTTAGCCTTGACCTTTTGTCTACCGAGCTGCGCAAGTGCGTTCTGGTGCAATTGTCCTTCCTGTTTCCCGCCTCTCTGTATCGCCCCAGCTTGGGGCTTTAGGCCAAGAACGTCAAACATTTTGAGAATAGCGCTCTTTCGTTCGCGAAGGTCCAGTTCTCCTTGCGTCTCGGAACCTTCGCTAAAATTTAATTTCGACCAATCTTCACTTGTGCTGCGACCAACAGGGACGAATGCAGCCGGGAGCATATAGACATCAATGGTAACGACGAGACTTGCACCTGTTGATAATCTCTCAGGACAGTCAGTCATCTTTCCGCGAAGTTCGACGATGCCTGGAAATACATGAAGATAGCTTCGAATAATATATAGTGTAAGCATACCGAGATCAAGAAGCTTAGAAACCCAAGAAGAAATGTCTTGGGGAAGACGCCCAAACTCTACAAAGATCAAAATGGAGCAAGGAAAGGTGGTCAAAGGGACATACCGAACCCATGACTGTTAAGCAAACGAACAATGCTGTTCGCTTTCTTTTTGGATGGTTGCACAGGTTGAGGCTTGAACATTGTCGCGATGGAGAGCTGTTTCTTCCCATTCCCTTTCGTGGTCGGCTTCCCCTTCCTCTCGCTGGAGCTGGACTGCGATGCATCCTTTTGATCGCGTTCTATGCGCACAATATTATTGCGCTTTACATATCCCTTTCCAGAGACATTACTCCATGCGTTTGGAACCACGAACTCGCCGATGTAGGTGGCTTTAAACAGAGTGATATCTAGCTCGACGGTCGGTGAACCGAGAGGGTGCGAAAGCTTTCTCTTCTTTACCGGCGGCTTCTCGGGAGACCTCCTTTCTTTGCTCTTCTCGGTGATGGGTGGAGGAGAAACGGAGACCCGATCTGAGAGAGGACTGGCGCTCGACGCCCGAGAAACGTCTGCAACAGAACTAACCTTAATGTCGCTGTCGCACAGTTCCTCTATCATAGGCCGTTTTCCTTTTAACGAGGACGAGGGAGCAATAGGATACAAGGGCTCGTCGTCTTCACTATCCTCCAAAAAGAGAGGCTCCGAACACGACCTTTGCATGATATCATGAGTCCCTTCGTCCAGATTCATGGATACTTTGCTTGTATTACGGTCATCGCCAGAATCTTCGTTACCCCGAAAAAGCTGCTCCGAATTTCGTCTCTGAGGCATGTGTGTCACCTCCTCGATGTTCATGGGAGCATCCCCAGCAGCGGACTCATCATCGGAGCCAGCAAAAAAAAGGTCCTCCGCATTTCCTTTGGTACCATCTGGTTCCATTTAGCTGCCTGTAAATGTCAAGAAGAGAACCAAGAAGAAAGCGAGCGGGGCGCGTCACGAGAACGCGTTCAGGAAACCTCGGCTGAATCAGACAAGCACCCGCAAACAACTTTTCCTTCTCTCCTCTCTCCTCTTCAAAAATGCAGCGTGGTCTCCCCATGGTTCGTCCGAAAACCAGCTCACGGCTTTTATCTCTAAATTTTTATTCAGCAACCGACCGTCGTCCTTCTTCGTGAGGGTACAGACACATCGCAAGGAAATCCTCAGCTGCTTTCCAACATTTCTGCATGCCTGGCCGTCGCGGAAACATTGTCCAGTACTCTCGGTCCTCGGGGAATGGATAAACTCATTGTTTCAGAACGTGGTGAGGCTCAGATCACGAACGATGGTGCGACCATCCTCAAGCTCCTGGATATTGTACACCCCGCCGCTCGAACTCTTGTCGACATTGCTCGCGCCCAGGACGCTGAAGTGGGGGACGGAACGACAAGTGTGGTATTATTCGCAGCCCAGTTGTTAAAGGAAGTCAGAGGTTACATCGAAGAAGGCGTCAGTCCGCATATAATCATGAAAGGCTTTAGGAAAGCTTCCCAGATCGTACGTTTCTAGTGCTATGGTTTGGAGCACTTAACGTACGTTTCATCCAGGCTATTGAACGAATCAAATTGATACAAGTCACAGTGGATAAAGCTGACCCAGAGTATGTAAATGCCTGCCTATGGTTGTAATGCTAACTACAATGTTTTCTTGCAGGCGATTCCGGTCTCTACTTCTAAAATGTGCATCAACGTCCATGTCTTCAAAACTAATTCACTCCGAAAAACCCTTCTTTTCCAACATGGTTGTAGACGCTGTTCAATGCCTTGATCAGGACGAATTGGACGAGTCTCTTGTTGGAGTAAAAAAGATCGCCGGTGGCGGGATGCAGGATTCTCTTCTCATCAAAGGTGTTTCATTCAAGAAAACATTCACGTATGCTGGTGCAGAGCAACAGCCCAAATCTTTCCGTGATCCCCTTATTTTATGTCTCAACGTCGAGTTGGAGCTCAAGGCCGAGAAGGATAACGCCGAAGTGCGGGTGGAGGCTGTTTCTGACTACCAAGCCATCGTAGACGCTGAGTGGGAGATCATCTATCGAAAGTTGGAGGCCATCGAGAACACTGGCGCCAAGGTTGTTCTCAGTAAACTTCCAATCGGTGATCTCGCGACTCAGTATTTTGCGGATCGAGATATATTCTGCGCTGGACGTGTTGCAGCAGGTGATCTTCGCCGAGTAGTGCAGGCCGTGGGCGGTTCCATCCAGTCAACTTGTTCTGACATCGCACGGGAGCACCTTGGCACATGCGGGCGATTTGAAGAGAGGCAAATAGGCGGTGAAAGATATAATGTATTTGAAGACTGTCCTAAGGCGAAGACTTGCACTCTTCTTCTTCGTGGTGGCGCCGACCAGTTTATTGAGGAAGTGGAGAGAAGTTTGCACGATGCAATCATGGTGGTGAAGCGTGCTATTCGGAATGGGGATGTTGTCGCGGGAGGAGGCGCAATCGAGGTATTGTATTGTTCACATTGTGTAGAAGCATCGCTGACGAGACATTGACAGATGGACTTGTCTGCCCATATTCGAAAACACGCGCTCTCCATCCCCGGAAAGCAGCAGCTGATAATGACTGCATTCGCAAAGGCTTTAGAGATTATCCCCCGTCAAATTTGTGACAACGCAGGTCTTGATTCCACCGATATTCTCAACAAACTGCGGATGAAGCATGCGAACGGTGACAAATGGGTCGGTGTTGACGTCGACGGAGCCACTGGCGTCCGGGACAACATGGATGCGTTTGTGTGGGAACCCAGCCTGGTTAAACTCAATGCGATTAGCAGCGCTACTGAGGCAGCCTGTTTGATATTAAGTGTCGATGAGACCGTAAGGAATCCACAAAGCGAACAGGTATGCATCCATGTGTTCTGAATTTACATGTAAATTGTTGACCATGGAATATCAGCAAAATACGGGCCCGAAAGTGCCACCGGGTACTGCACAAAGAGCGCTGAGGGGAAGGGGAAGGGGTATGCCTCGTCGGTAATGTGTAGTTCCAGGTGATACGATCTGCTCATCTTTGTTGCTATAAATCCATGAAATATATTCTGTAGAACACTTTATCCTGACCTGGATGTAGGCTGGATAAGTCGCCTGGGCGGGCTTCATGACGGCTTCATCACAGCCAAGCCCAAGAGCGAATGTCCGTGGTGATGGTTCTTTTGCCTATAGTAGCTCTGCTTCCAAATGTGGAATCCTTATCACTTGTTTCTACAATCGCGCAATCAACAACGCAATATCGGCTACGTGGATGCAATATATTTCGCCATTCCATGCTTGTATAAAGACACAACCTATACTTTTCACAGGGACGTCATCAGTTCATCTTCCACCTCCTGTCAATCAAGTCATGTCTACGTGCCTGCCCAAAGACGTGTCTTATCCTTCTGATCACGACAATTATGTGGACGACAAAGATAATGACGCATCACTGTACGAGAAATCTACTAGTCAGGAGAAGATACCTCCTCTGGGTGCTCCCATAGACGATACTCCTGCTGGTATATGGAAGTGGCTGGGAGACGCCGGGTCTCACGACTTGGACACGATTGCTACTCAACCTTCGGTATTTGATGACCCTGCCACCCTTGAGGCCTATCGCCCCCCGCCTCAATACGAAAATACCCACCGTTTTGACCCAATTGCGCGGTGGACTTGGCGGGAAGAAAGGGTTAGTTCACTGTTCTTCATGTACAACTTCCGTCGGCTCATTTCATCAGTGCGTTGTGCGCAAATTTGATCTTCGTATCATGGTATGGGCAGCGGCTATGTTCTTTGCTTTGGATTTGGATCGGTCGAATATCTCCCAAGCCAACACGGACAACTTTTTGGAAGATCTCAACTTGACAACCAATGACTTACAACTTGGGAAATACACTATTTCGGCTCTCTTTCCTTATCGCTGGTACGTGTTCTGAAGCATTCTTACAGTCAGGATTGAAGGCTTCCGTAGAACTCCCGTCCCAGCTCATCTCTAAACGGATAGGACCGGATGTGTGGGTTCCGTCCCAGGTACGAGACATTACTATTGAGATATGTTGCTCATTTTCATTTCTATAGATGGTTCTATGGAGCACTGTCGCATTCAGTCAATTCTGGTTATCAGGACGAGCATCCTTCCTTACCACGAGGTCAGTCGCATTTATTCGGCGTATTCTCATCAGACGGCATATATTAGATCCCTTCTTGGGTTTCTGCAGGGAGGTTTCATTCCTGATATCGTCCTGTACCTCTCATACTTCTATACGAAAACCGAATGTAGGTCAAGCCATTTTTCACCCGGGACGCTTCGAGACCAATAACTGTCATAGTACCAATCAGACTTGCGTTTTTTTGGGTGTCCAACTACTTGTCGGACATTATCAGTGCTTTCCTGGCTACCGGCATTCTTCAATTGCGTGGAGTCGGAAACAAAGCCGGATGGCGCTATCTGTTCCTTATCGAGGGATTAATAACCTTGGGTTGCGGGCTACTTTCGTTCTTGTTCATGCCACTTGGCCCGACACAGACCAAGGCGTGGTTCCGCCCAAAAGGGTGGTTTACAGAGCGGTACATGCCGCTATCCCTTCTAACCAAGATATTCACCTTATTCCTTCGCAGCGAGGAAGTCATCACGGTAAACCGGTAAGAACCCTTCGTATCTTCAGACCACCACTTCTCAAGCGAAGTCTAACGAGACTAACAGGGTCCTCCAGGACGACCCATCTAAATCAGACATGCATAATCGAGAAGGTCTCAGTGTCAAGAACATTTTCAAGGCCCTACAAGATTGGAGAATGTGGCCTCTATATTCGCTGGGACTTACGCACATGAGTGTGTTCTCGCCTTAGTCGTTCCTGTTGCTTCTAACCCGCACAGTGCCTGTTGGACCTCCCCAGACATACCTTACTTTGTCTTTGCGTAACCTTGGCTTTGACACCACCGAGTCTAACCTGCTCTCTATTCCATCAATCGTTATTGGGATAATCATGCTGCTATTCACCTCCTTCTTGAGCGAATCCATTAACAGTCGCGTTATCGCTACCGTCGTATTGCAGCTATGGGCATTGCCGCTCCTCATTGCTTTGTACACGTTCAACAACAATACATCAGAATGGGTGTACTTTGCCGTCGTCACTCTGGTCACAGGGTTTCCTTATGTCCATCCAATTCGTGACTTGCGCAACAATTACATCATGATTATTTCTAACGTTGGGTGTAAAGGTGGCTTGGGCCTCGAGGAACTCGTACAGTCTGAGAACAAGGTTGATGATAATGGGTATTTTTCTTTCAGGCCAACAGCTCATGATGTCGTATTTTTAGGACTGTATCAGCCAGTGTCTACAATATGTTCGTCCAGGCAGGCGCCATTACATACGTAAGTTGTGAGCGGTGTTGAGTAACCTACCTCACACTTTCCAGGCCAATATTTACCGTAAAGATGACAAGCCTCTTTGTAAGAGTAAATATTATTCCGTATACTACATAGCGCTCACACAAATTCCAGACAAACGCGGAAATCGAGCCTTGATTGGTATATGTTGTATGAACATCGTCCTATACACCTTGACATACTTTTTCTATCACTATATCAATGTGCGCCTGGACAAGATATGGTACTCATGGTCTAAAGAGGTGAATGTTTTGTCTAGCATTGGAACGTATAAATCTCAAGATATGTACTAGGAGCAACCAAACTACGTTGACACAACAACAGACCAAGGAAATGCACGATTGGACTTCAGATTTGCATATTGACATATTTACATTATGCAAATAAGAACCGATTGGAAAACGTACTTGAAGATATCAAGCCATTACTTGGAATGACTCCCCTGAATTTGCGCCCCTCCGACAGGCCACAGGCTGACACTGCGCTTTGTTACCTTGTCGGTAAATAACGGAGCTACGACGAATCAAAGTCATTTCAAGGGGAAGGAATAATTGCAACCGGTTTCCTTGGCAATATGCACACCTCGGTCCTTCTGATGACTTCGTAGGAATAAATTAGTTCCAGAACATGACTACGACGTAAGGCCACGTTTCTCTCTCCGCTTCGCTAACCTTCGCTCTGAAGCCTTATACCTCTTCAACAGACTGCGTTGATCAATAAACTTACTACCAACATCCACGAACTTCAAGTCTGGCCTGAACAATTTCGACGCCAGCTGAATCTTCTCCTTGGGTTTCCTCACATAACGGGGTGTTTTGACCCGTGGCGTTATCCTTGGATCGTCAGTATGAAGATAATCAGAGGCAGTCCTGCTGGTAGCCAAAGCTTTTGAGCGCTTCAGAGACATGGGAACAATGGGTTCCTGTAATCACGGCACATAAATGGTCATGAAAACGCTTTCACAAGACATCCATACCGCATCTTCCATTAGAGACTCCCAGTAGTGTCGTTCATACCGGTCTCGTGCAGCCTGACGTCCAGGCTCCTCCTCGATTTCATCAGCTTCGTTGGCGTCGTCTCTGGTTGTTATCCGTCGTCTGCTGTCCCGGACGGATACGAGCTTCTCCATGCCGATAAGAAAACCGGTCTGAAGAGTTTTACCCTGGGACC
This sequence comes from Desarmillaria ectypa, assembly GCA_030407005.1. Taxonomy (NCBI): domain Eukaryota; kingdom Fungi; phylum Basidiomycota; class Agaricomycetes; order Agaricales; family Physalacriaceae; genus Desarmillaria; species Desarmillaria ectypa. The sequence goes on along the minus strand of JAUDYN010000003.1, from coordinate 2,168,100 downwards.
AACAGTTAGCGCCGTTCGAAGACCAAAAGAAAGCGATGCAATCGGATGGGGTTGAAATCATTATAACCATTGACTGGGCGATGTAAGACACCACAGCCGGTCTTATATTTCGCGAATGAATAAAAGTCTCATCATCGACGAGAGTAACATGGACTGAACTTACTTCCTAGAAACGTAGCAAGAGGCTTGATGTCAGTACGAAAAGACGGGCACAAGCGATGCTTTCACCTAAAGATGACAGTAAGCAACGGTGGTCATAGAAGGAAGAAGAGGTGTCAGGAAGAGTGAAAAAAATGTAACCATATAGGTGTCTTAAAGACTAATCGTTGAAGCATCATACGTCTGCTGGAGCAGAACAACAAAGACGAGATAGATACCTTCACCCAGGCATGCTCCATCCCCTTCAGCCTCAGAATAGCATCGATGCGGCCCAGACTAAGGTGATGGCGCTGTGCTAACTCTCTCACATTGTTCTTCTCGGGATCTCTCATATACTCCTCGTAGATGATTGACCTATGACTATCGGAAAGAGGCGGAGGGGGTTTGAACGAACGATTCATTGGGAATGGCTGTGAATGTATACATTAGCGGTCACAAAAAGCATGAAAGGAGAGCAACCCAACGATGTCTCCACCAAGCCACTTTGGCTCATTAGCTATTTTAAACCGCCCTCCAATTTTCTCCATGAATGTAGCGTACGACTTTGGTTGGCCGGACTGCTTTTCATCTGGCTCCCCCTCGAATTCATCCACCTCCTCCGTTACCGTTTCCGCAGCTTCCTCAGACTGCCCAGCCAGGACATCTTCAGACTGAATGCCTTCCTCCTCTGCCTCCAACATCAAACGCTCTTCTTCAGACATCGAAGACAGATCAGCATCTTCCTCGACGCCGGCGAGTTCCTTTTCAGCTGAGTCAGAGATACTGCCTGAGCCTCCAACATCACCCACAAAACAGATGGCAGAGCATGACAGATTATGCCGCAGACTAAGCCGGGAATGGACAAGAGACGGTCGTACGCATCGAAAGGCGAGATGTCGATAGAGGTTCAACATGTCTGAAAATTTTCTTCAATTTGAACAATTTATCTCATCACGTGATATATTTAGGGTAGGTCGTTGGCGGACCGGCGGGCCCCGGTTGCAGCTTGATTTTCTTCCTTTCTAGAATTGCGCCAGGCTGGGGCACCTCTATTCAATGTCGGACACCTATGCTGATTCCGAACTTTTCACTGTTCTTCGAGAATATGCCGCAATTGTTCCAGTATCCCGAATGCAGTTTCCTCACTCCATTTCGAAAGTCACATTACACAATTTTCTTCTTCAGTCTATTATTCTTGATCCGCATTTTCAGAAGTACTCTCCTTCCAAACAATACCAAAAGTCCTTCTGGAAATGGGTTGTCCAGTACTTGGATCTGGTATGTTCTTGTGTACGATTCTGCTCGTCTTAAGTCAATGTAATCGAGTAACGAAGGATGTCGAGATCGATACGCGAATATTAAGCGTCTTGACAGAAACATCCACCCCGTATGTATGTTTTCCCGATACCTAAGCAGCAAATGATGCTGAACCCTTGTTTATCTTTCAGTATATCTTTACGCGGTATCTCAGTCCCGGAACCTCCTTCCCCATCCTACGTAACATACTACTGGAGACTTGATGCTCCGCTCCCCAGTAACAAAACACTAGCCCCTCTTGACTGCTTTAGGACTACTGTTCTTGAATCTGGGACCATGATAGAAAGCGGTACGACAGGGTTTCGGACATGGCTCGCGAGCTTGCACCTCGCTAACTATATCATATCACATCCTGGTTCGTATCATCTCTCCATCTGTAATATCCAAACGCCTACCAACTCACTAGAATGGGTTCGCGATACATGTGTCTTGGAGCTGGGATCAGGGATTGGATTCCTAGGAATGATCGTTGGAAGCCTACAGATGCTCGCGGGATCACCGACAGATATACCACCAGGAGATGCGCCGAGAACGATGCTGCATTTAACCGACGTAGACAGCGAGGTCATTGCTAGATGTATCAGCAACATCAAATTACCATGCAGCAAGTGTGTCATCGCTTCCGCCGGGTGCACCATTGACCAAGACCTCTTCAGATATGACTGCTAGTATCTACCACCGTCAAAACATCAGAGTGAGTATGTTGGATTGGTCGGACGCGTTGCGTCCAGATATTTTTGCCTTTAAAGCACGGATCCAACAAGAAATCAATGCCGATTTAATAATCGGGGCAGATATCGTATGGCCTTGTGTTGTTGTTACTGCGCCATTCTGAAATGATAGCTAGGTCTTTGATCCCCGTCTGATACCGGCTTTAATGGCGACACTCTCACTCACATTAAACGCTGGATCTGAAAGACGTTCCAAAGTGGCTCTCATTGCGCTGACCATACGCAACGAAGACACATACGCTACCTTTCGCGCAACGGCCCAAAGTATGTAAGCACCACGCTGAGAGAAACTTCAGCGGCTGATAATCCATAAAGAATATAATCTTGTCATCTTCGACCTTGAGTACCCTACAACAGATGGCCTCTTCATTGATAGCCTGGATCGAGGTGCCGATCGAAAGCATGACGTGAAAATCATGAAAATTACTGTACAATGATATTGCTTCTACATTCATAGTGTTGTACAGTGAGATAGAAAAGTGCCACGGGAACATATCCTAAAAAGTAGGTCATTCAGCTATAAGTCTTCACTTGACTGCAAAATGTGCACATCCAAGAATTGTGAGCCATCCCTCCTCGACCACATGTAAGGCATGTCCAACCATTACTGGGTCGCGGAGTCAAGCATGCATCGCATTGAAGCGCCATGGGTGCGTTTAACAGTGTACACACTGTGCATGACCATTGATCAGATACTACAGATGCTTGAGATTTGGTGAGGCGGCGCTTCGTAGTGTTACTGCTTTCCCCGGCTCTTGCGAGACTTGACGATGATGGTTTGTTCCGCATGAGTATAGGCTTTTTGGACGGACCTGGCTTCTTCTCGCGAGAGTCTTCCACAATGACGGCCTCCGGATCTAAATCCTCGTCATAGTCATCACCAGTAAGGTCAATAACGACGCTCTCCTTGGCCGCCTTCTCAGCTTCTTGCTCAGCACGTGCACCAAGCCCACACGCTTTCTCGTCGCGTGCTCTCTGCTCAGCGGCCTAAATTCAAAAGATTGGCCATAGCACTATAACAAAAGCACAGGAAAAGAGGCATACCATAGCAGCCAATTCTCGTAGCGACTTTCCGTTTCTTGTACCAGAAGAACCTGTGCCTACTCGTCTCCCACCTCCACCTAGGACTTGAGCTGCGCGTCTTCTTTTCTCCGCAGCCTCAAGTGCCTTCGCACGACTCATGTGCAGGGGTACACTACGTGACGCATTTCCTCCTAGCCGGTAACCCTTGGAAAAGAATCCTTCCCCAGCATACCCAGTTCGCACGAGTTGCTCGTACTCGTCCTGGAGGCCGGAAAGGAACTTGTAAAACTTGTCATCATGCGAGCCGTGAACGTTGTGCGTCAACTGATAGGTATATAGTTAGGCTCCCAAATACTTGAAGGACACATACCTCATGTAACATAGTCTGGATCACTTCCTCGACATTTAAGAACGACTCGGGGGAGTAGGCAGGACGGAGTCTCAGCAAAATATTTTGTCCCATATTGACATCTGGGAACCATGAATGTGTGTGTATCAAATCATAGGTGAGCACACTCAGGGCTTACTCATTCCTGCCGGTATCTCAGCATTTCTTCAAGGCATCCACGGAACTAGCGAGCGCACCAAGTAAATTTGATTGGTCTGGAAAGAATTCCGCCAATGTAGGAAGAACCCACTTATGCGTTCGCATGATAGGCTTGACCATCGATGCCACTTTTCGCAGCATCTGCAGGGCCTGGTCAGCTTTCGGCCGTCCTGTGAGATGAGTAAATGACTTTATGAAAATATCGGTTGACATTGTAGTGAAGGTAGGTGAGTTGCAATAGGGCACCGCAAGTTTAGGCCTGAGGTTGTGGAAGTTTCGAGAAGAGACGCGCGTCTGGCTGATTAACGCGTCGCGGCTTTCCGGCCCTGCCTATCCGTTTTCCCGTCACGATTATCTGATGTGACCTAGGGGGCCCGGCTTGGGCTGGTTCACGACTTCCTTGCTTTACGGTGTTTACACTTTAATGATTTACTGCAACATTAAGAGTTTATAGTACAAATACAAAAGTATACCATGTATGCGATGCGATGCGAGAGGTGATATAACGATAGTATCCATGAAACCTGAGGGAAAGGGAGATATGTCGGGGTAGATGAGATAAACTTCGAAAGGAAGAGTGTTGTCGCCTCATATGGCGTTGTAGGGTAGTAATGTACAGTAACCAAAATGCAGAAGAGCGTTCTAAATGCAGTGACGATAACTAGAAGTGATGTGAGAGCAGATGAAAGCTACATGATGATAATAAGGAAGGTGTGTGGTTACCCTAGACATAAATCCGTCCAAATGATACAAATGCAAGGTGAGGGGAGAAACATGATGAGAATGAACAGGCGAGTTTATCCTTTCATTGAACAGATGACGGTCGCGACGATTTTGACTTGATACCCTCGAAGACACGGATAGTGCGAACATGGGTCAACTCGTTTTGACCATAAGGATACTGCGACATCTTGTCAGTGGCATCCTGTTCGCTGGACGTCGTTGACTTCAAGGGAAGCTCAATACTGTCAATAGATGGACATTTTGAGCTAGGTAAGCCAGTTGGCCAATTAAAACGATGACGCCGAAAACTGGACACAAAACACACATTAGTAAACAAAACGATCATAGCAGACTAAATAAGAACATACCATTCGTACGACCAAATGGAGTCTTCAAACTCGGATCTGCTGATGACTCTCTCGCCAGCCTCATCAACGAAACCTTCTATCCAATCTCCCAAAGCGGCCTTGCATCCAAGGAGGGTATGCGTGTTTATGCAGCAATGCATTTCCAAGTCAGAAGATGAAAAAGGAAGGAAGGTGCGTGGCCAAAGCAGAAGTCCTCCAGGCTGTCCATATCGGTCGAGGTTTGGAATCGGCAAATCTAAATTCAAGGTGGGCCGTCTCGCAGATGCTTCTTTGGAAGCGGCGCTAACCTCGGACATCGATATGCCTAGCGTACTAGCGGCCTTGGCGCTGATGGTCTCCTGCCCATTGTCTGAGAAGGATGCGCAGGTGTCGCTGCTCGTTCGACTTTCCGATCCACTGTCGTTGTCCGAGGTATTTCGTCGCGGTCGATTTTTTTTCTTCTCCTTGTCCTTCCACTCGATATTAAGCGACAGCTTCTTAAAGATATCCCCAGTCATAATGTTGGACCTCTTCTTCTCTGCAGAGAGCTCCGTTGGGGCTACCTTGAGATGCATGCTTTTCATCTTACCAGCAAGTTTCGTCCCGAAAATATCCTTGATGAGGTGAAGGATAAATTCCGAAGGACGCGGATGGATGCCATATCGGTTTGCCAGCATTGTCTCGAATACCGTTTCCAGTTCCCGGGACTCGGTGACTAAGGTATTCCAAGGCTTAGATGGCTCCAAAGTCTCTTGAAGGATACAAGAGTCCTTCGACGGAGGACAGTCACGAGGCGGGAGATCCACAGAGACGTGGCGACTGGGAGAATGCTCCTTCAGAGACGGGGAGGCGGACAATGAGTCATCGTCTCCCACAAGAGTCTCGGCTGGGTCAGATCCTAAATCTGAGCTCAAGCTGATTGGGCTATGTTCCTCCGAACCGCTCTCTCCCAACTCTTCATCGTCTTCATCATCGAGGTCAATGAATGAGCTTTGCTGAGGCTTCCTTGATGAATGTTGAGAAATTGACGCAGGAAATTGCGGCGGGGATTCGGCGTAAGGGAAGAATATTTGATCATCTATAAGCTCGAGACGGCCGCCCACCGCTAGAACGCGATAGGCTTCGGACAGAACGAAGTTCCATTTCTCGTAGGGTATGCATAATGAGAGGTTGGCCATTCTAACCATGTCGAAGGAGTCCGCAGAAAACGGGAGAGGATACGCAACACTAAAAAGCAGAACATATGCGTCAAATAATACCAAGATGGGGCAGAAGCATCACGCACAAGTTCCCACGAACAAATCGTACATTTTCCGTCTTTTGAAAGCTTGGTTGGAGGACGTCCACAAGGTCAAATCCGACAAAACTGGTGTTCTTCCACGCTGCCGCAGCATCCAGAATCCAAAAGCCTGGCCCGCAACCCAAGTCGATTACAGAACGGGGAGGTGTATTGGCGTAATTACGAAAACTCGGAGAATTCTTGGGCAGAAGGCGCTGTAATAACTCGTTGTTCCACCGATCGCTGCATAATGGTCAGGAAGAACTAGAATGGTTACGATGCCACTAGAAACTCACATATCAAGGTAGATGGAATCGTACGCCCGCATATATGGTGCTTCTTTGGGGTAAGGATGAAGTTTGACGCCATAATCGTTTCTGGACCAAGTGTTCTTCTTTCTGTATTTGGGCGGTTTGGCGGAATCCTCGCCGTCATCATCATCCTCGGGCCCTGCGATATCTGCTGGGAATGATCCTGTCCTAGGTGACTTTTCTTCGGTTGGGGAGGCCGGTGATGAGGACGGAGAGCCATTGGTTGACAACAAGAGTGTTGGTGTGTGTGGCATCACCGCCACGTCGGAGGCGAGTGAAGCGGCAATGGACCTTTTCTTCCTGAGCGTCTTGGGGATCTTAAAACGCGTTGAAGTCGTGAGGTCGGAATCCTTGCGAGAACGCGTTGCAGGGGAGCTGGGACGTGGTGGGTCTGAATCCTTGTCCTTGTATTTGAAAACCATGTTGCCGAAAGACGAAAGGCCACTGGCGGAATGTACAAAGACGCTTGAGCGACGTCGTTTTAGAGGATAATGAGGCTCTTCTGTGCCGGGGTGGTAGTATGTGGAAAAGGGACGATAGTGGGAAGTTACTGATGTGCGAGAAGTAGCTGTAGTGCGAGGACGAGCGACGATGAAAGCGGGCTCCGGGACGGAGACGGAGGAGGGTGGTGATGGTAAGAAGTAAGAAGTGGGCCGTGGTGCGGTAGTCGATCCCATTATGACAGCAGTCTAAGTAGGCACACTGCGCAGGGCCTAAGTTGGGAGTGCCACTGGCGGTGAAATAATGGGCAATGTAACTTGTTCATTGTTCAGTGCTTTGTCCTGGCATGTCGAAGCATGAAAGAACTCACCGGCTGGAGAAAACAATAGGCCTTTGTCACCCAACTTGAACCGTTGATTCAACTCAAATATATATATCTCCAAACAGGTGTCCAGTGACTAATTCGCCGGCTTGGTTGCGATGGCTTGGCTTCTACAAAGTACCTCGAAAAAAAGTCAGAAGACCGGATGGCAGCGAGGAAGGTACATAGGAAGGGCGGCAGATGGTAGAGAAGAAGAAGGGATGTGGGAGGCGCCCGTTCGACGATATACCCAATACGATGATGCCAGTGTTTCCGAGCGATGCCCATTTGGTGGTATCAAATTCAGCCGTCCGGTCAAACAACGACCCAAGAACGGGGTACTTATGTCATCTTTCTGCATCCGTGGCCACAAATTCCGATCGTTAAGCGGATTCCGTTCATCGGATCCATCAGGTCCGTTTTACGGTCTCAAGGACTTTGCAGCGGGCGGAATACTAATATACAAATGCGTATCCAATGCATCTCTATAGACAGAAATGAACCGTATACACCACTGGTAATTCAAGTAAACTGTCTCCGCTAACTTAATCATCATCTTTTCGGGGAGGCGGTCCGCATGGTTGCAGCATTCGCTGAAATACATCATTTCAGTGATAATGCGATCTGAGCTATCAAATTTGACACTTGCCTCGGTCATTTCAAACTTGACGCGTCCCGTTGCTTCTCCATCCGCAATAGCAAGGTATGAAGTCAGGGTAGAGTGCCCTACTATGGACGAAAGTGTATCTCGGTGCTGATGCGTCAGCCAGTCACTAGAAGCTCATTCATTAGTCTACTCGGTACCTTATAGAGCGGCGACAGAGCCCTTACTATTTCGTCAAGTCCGCATGCCCTAATAGTTAAGTGGGTCAGTGGCTAATCTAGACAGATGAAACAACGCTGACCAGTTCCCGTGTATCGAGCATGCACTGTACAAGGTTTTAAAAAAATCGGAAAAATATACGAAATCACTCACAATGCTCTAGTTGTGTGTTGGCTGTATATCTCAATTCAGAAGACTAAAGAAAGGTGTCAGGCTGAACAAATAATATCCAACGAGATGACTGACCATGGTTAAGTTGCTGTTTACGCGTGTTGCTCTTGAAAATCAAAACCAGACTCACGCGCACGTGGATCTTTCCGAAAGACGCGAACGGCCATGACTAGCGAAACGACCAAGGCAAAATCGAAATTAGCGATTCTTTCATCGTCTTTTTCAGAGCTAGAATTGCAGCTTGAACCGTTGTTTACCCATACCCTACCCGAAACTCTTCTGTCTTTGGAACCTATCGAACGAGCAAAACTGCAAACACTTCTCACCTATGTCACCTATGACTTAGTGTTCAGTGCGTCTGCAGCTCTTCTACGTTTTTTTGTTTTTCAGCTCATCATCTAATTCTTAGTCTACCTCAAATCCAGGGGAATCGATCCGAAAACTCATCCCGTAGTATCAGAGCTAGTAAGGCAGTCTCCCAAATGCTGCATTCTGAACTATAACCTCAAGTAGGACAGAATAAAAGGATACTTTGACAAGATTGACAAAGCCGAAAAGCCGGAAACCAGTATGTGCGACCCCTGTTTTCCCTGTAATCCCACTCACCAGACTCAGGGCATATCGAAGTCGACAAGGCCGCAGCTGGACGATTCATCAAGCATGCTATCACACAAGCCAAGCAGGGTCGGCCTCCCGGCGAAACTCTTGCAGAGCCGAGGTCTGGTCCATCCAACGTTCGCGTTCCAGTCAAGGTTACTGCAAAAATGCTTGGACGACAACGATATGAGAAGGAGATGAAGGAGCGCGATGCCGCAGAAGGCAGTGAAAAAAGCGATTTGGAGGTGTTTGACGAGGAGAAGATGGATGAGGACGATAACGAAAAGGTTGCTGACGTTAAAGGTAAGGGGAAAGCTAAAGAACAGAGCGACGAAGCAAAACTGTCCGCCGATGCTCCTGTAGCTCCCGGGACAAAACGAAGAAGAACTATTGTTGATCCTTTCGCTGGTCAGTTTCCTTTTCCTATTTTGTTCCATGGACTTTAGTAATGTCTCTATAGGATACGGAGATGATGCAATCTCTTCGGCCAATCAGTTTACTGAAGCGTCCAGTAAGGACTCTAACCAGCAGACTAAGCCGAAAAAGAAGCAGAAGAGCAAAAACTCGACTCCGGTACCTCATTCGGGTACTCCCAAGGCGAAGGCAGAGAAAAAGACAAAAAAGAAGGAAACTAGTAAATAAGACTCATGCGTTTTAATAGAATGCAAGGTTTCTCATTCTTGATCTAAGAATCTGGAGTTGTCTAGTGATTTAAACTGCGACGATGGTCATAATAGTCTCGTCGAAAGAGATGCAAAGAAATACATACAGAAAGAGTACAAAATAGTGTCTGTTAGTACAATACGGAATATTCGTACAAAATGTACATGTTGCTGTGAACGTGACGCACAGAAAAAGTACATGCAGGGAAGACATGAAGAAAAGAGAAGCAAAAAACCATGAAACAAATAGCCTTACATGATTCTACACGTATCGCGTCCCACATCAGTCGGGCTATTAGCACCAGACCTTCGGCCTCCAGGAGACCACCACCTCGTCGTATGTCCTATATCATCGATATCACCGGAACTGCTCCCGCACCCGTTCGCTGCCCTCGAACCAGACTTCCGGCGCTTCTCCCGACTGGCCTTGACCGAATCCACGGTCTGCCACGAATAGAAAGTCTTCACCACCACCCTCTTATCGTCGCACTCGTCCTGTCCTACTTTCAAATCCTCCAAATCGCCGTCCCGGCCATCGAGGTACTTCAATTTTCTCGAATCATAGGCTCGCCAGCCCAACCGGGGTCGTGTCATGGAAGCCATTTCCTTAACCGCGTGCTCGCCAATCGTACGACAGTCTACAGCAACGATTTTGCTGTCGGACATCTCTCGGCTGCGACCCAGCCGAATGAACTCCCTGAATACCCTGGGTCCTATCCGAGTGTTGTCAGCCTCCAGGACTTTCAAGCGCGTACAAGCACGTATCAAAGTCAGCAACGCGTCCTCCGTAACGTTGCTGGCGTAAGAAATTACGAGATGCTCTAGGGCGTACCCTACTTCTCGTTCATCCCGGATAGTCGAGGAAGCTTCGTCCTCCGCCTTAACAGATGGGGTGATGGCCGAAATGACTGCATCAGTGATTTGAACTGCATCTTCGAGATCCAATCGCCGGATCATTGGGGTCGTATTCAGGAGTCTGACTAGCCCATCATCTGCAAGGTCATCACCGATACCCGCGAGTTCGAGGAATTCCAAGCGAGGGACCGAATGAGCAAGATTCGAGCACGCGATGTCGGTTAAAAGGAAGCAGAAGGAAAGGGAAATATGGCGGAGCTGTGTGATGCGACGTCTATACTTATTGTTGTCTCCAGCATCCCGCCCAACTTGACGAGCATTGAGAAAGACCGTCTCAACGCCGAGATTCTCGTCCTCGCCACATGCGACGAATGCCTCTAAGGCTGAGTTGTGCAGTTGACGACAATAACTGAGATCCAATACCTCCAGATCAGGGCATGCTTTCCCCACGGCCGCCATCATCTTATCGTCAACATATTTCAATCCCGAGAGACGAAGCACCTTCATCAATAGACTCTGCTTTCGAGAAATCGCAGCTTGACATAAATAAAAAATTCCATCGGCATCCATGCCTGGGCATCGGTTTACGTTCAAGATTGTGAGTCGTGGGCAACTTGCTGCCAACACTTCACAAGTCGCATTCGTTACTATGTGGAGACCCTTCACGTCTAGCTTCTCCAGTGCCGGAGAGCATCTGAGAAGGTAGTGCAAGGACTCTGTAGTCAACATGGTGCACCCTCGAAAATTGAGGGCCGTCAATTGGGTGAAGGGTACCCCATTAGAACTTGTCGGTTGGACACAAAGATGATCCGCAACATCGGTCAGTGTCGTAGAAAGTAAGAAGACATGTCCAGCAAAGTTTAAGCTGGTGATGAACGGACCCGCCACTGATGTTAGCCGAAGGATGAGTGTTTTGGGAACATTGTAGAACGATCGAAGATCAAGTCTCCGCCATAATTGACCGTCAGACAGCAGCATCTGCCATGATTTCGACACCTGGATGTCGATCAGCAATATATAATGGAGAAGAACAAAAGACGTTACTCTGCTCAGTTTCACCAACTCTCGCATGCCTCGGTCCCTTCCGGTCCATTTATTCTTCGACGAGGAAGCTTTCATGACGGTCCACTGACCATCCATGAGGACCTTCTCATGCTCCTCCTCGTGTAGATCAAGGAATGCAAGCAGCACTCGCAGGCGTAATTCTCTGGGCAGGGCTTCGAAGTGGCTAGGAATTTTCAACGACAGTGGTGCGAAATGGTCTGTGGACGAAGTAGTGGTGGCCAAGTCTAATATAGAAAATGGGAATGGAGATGAATTCGAGCGTGATTTACCCTTCAGGGTGGTTGAGGGAAGCGGCCATGAAAGGCTCTGTGACCCGTCAATGCTGGAGATTGTATACGAGAGGGAAGCATCCTGGAATTGCTCCTCAAGTATCTGGCGACTCGTATGATTCAACGAGTTAGACTGGATAGGTGGTTCAACAGGGTCACTAGATTTGCGGAGAAGTTTCCGTGTAAGATTTCCTGGACCCCTACCGAATGTCTTGCCTCTGAACTTGGACAACGACAGAGTGCTAACAGAGGAAGTGGAACGAATGGAACTATTAGACACTGTGCGCCGGCGGGCATGAGTCAGATTATGTGATGGATTAGATTGACTCGGATTTGGGAGGTTAGCAGCGTCAAAGGAAAGGCTGGAGCTCGGCGAATTCGGCGAATCAAAACGTGGGGACCCGTAGGAAGACGGTTCCACAGAATCTGTGATAGACGAAGAAGGCCATGCAATGTGACTGTAGCTGAATTCTGGACGGGAGAAGGCAAGGGGCGGCAGACATGGGGGCAAGTCTGTCGCCTTGCCCTTGCCCTTGCCGTGTACTGTCTCTTCGGACGACCCAGTCAAAGATTCCGAAGAACTGCTCACACTGCTATGAGGATAGCCAGGCGATGATGGGCTCCAGCCGCTGTGGACATCTCTCTGGGGGTTATTAACGGACACCGATAACGAAGACGAAGATCCGGGATGGCTCGACGACTGCAGGTCACTAAACATATTCTCCTCGCACAGAAGGGAGCTAGATGGAATGGGCATCGGTATTAAAACACCTTTACCTTTACCATTCTCTCTCTCTGAACCTATACATTCTACGGACCTCTGGACCTCTGTGATCCCCGACGACGAAGAAGCAGGATCTGGACTCGCACAATGCGATATACCGTGAGTTAGAGTCGCTACGTCCGATTCCTCAGGGAAGTCGAATTGGAACACGGCGTCGCTGTTATCGATTACTGTAGGGTTCATGACATCCGACTACCCAAGACAATGACGAAATTCTAGATCACGTAGTAAATGAGCAAGATGGGAAGCAAGACAAGTAAAGTGTGGTGTAGTAGGGAAGCGAGATAATGGTCGACGAATGAAGTTATCGTCGAGGAAAGAGATGAGGAAAGAGATAACGCATAGCGCTGAATCACATATCTCTTTAGCTGCCTCCGGTAAAGTGACGGTCGCGAGAGATCACGGGAAACAGGGGCTCGCCTTTCTCACGTTTCGGACCTTCCAAATGTAAATTGTTTTGCAAATACTAGTCGTCATCATCGTGGTTTACAAGTTAGGAGATTATGGTAGAAAAATGGACAGAATGGAATGTTTTCGCTGGTTTCCATCTTGGAATACTTGGATCAAATACTTACTTCCGCTATGGGCGCCCTTTTTTCCCATCGCCAACCGTTTATTACACGCGTATCAAATATGACCCAGTGTGAACAAAATACGAGATCCACCCTGGATGAGTATTGCTTGTTGACCCCGAACCTTGCCCGACGGATCTTGACCATTTTTCCAGTACCCAAGGAGGAGGTAGGTCAACAAGCATCCTCAGGAACGCACACTCTGCGGGTTCTTTGGCGAAGCTCCTGCTGCTACTACCTGGAACTTACCGAACATATGCTAGGTGCGGGCCCGACGAGACTCATAACGGACAAAAATTTACATTGAATAGTTGTCCGACATCGGATAGTACAAATATATGCCTTGAGCCAAGAACATCACCAAAGTCAATCCCGATAATCAAAAGTAGCCTGGCATGAAGGATTAGATGATCAAAGAGTACAAATTTATCACAGCAGAAATGGCAACGACAGCATTACGGACAGAGATACAGAGGACTTAAGGAATGGGGTTGATGGAGTATCATGATGACGTGCTCGGCTTAGGATTTTCTGGGGCAGTCTTCCAATTAGTAGTTGCTAGCTTGAACCTTGTGGTACATCTAAGCGTGCTGGTGAATAACAAACGTGGTCTCTGGACATACCTTTCTTGGTGCGATATCTCTGGCTGAGTCTCTTTGAGACGTGCCATTTCCGTTTGCTGATAAGGTGAAGTTTAGTTAAGCCTGGTTCAGGTGGGAAGTACCCGCACCATAAACTTATTAAACGCCGTTAGCTTCTTCTTTTTCGTGCCTCCAGAGCTTGAGGATTTGGCTACACGAGGGGAAATCAGCGCCCCAAGAAACCTAGCAGAACAGCCACGCACTTTTTTTTTGAGGTTTCTCAGCCTGAGCGGACGTGCTAGATGCTCGAGGTGCCATGATAAATTTATGGCAAAGAAAAAGGGCACAGTGAAGACTCTACGGGAGCCCTGCGATAACGAAGACAGTCTGGAACTATCAGAGCAGGTTATATGTGAGACTGACTAATGGCTCACCCGAAACCCAGAATCGACAAAGGATGACGGTGGTAGAAATTGCCGAACGTGAGATTCTGCAAATGAGGAGGAAAAAAGGGAACAAAGGGACGCATTCTTTTCTGGCTGCGGTATTTATAAAGAGCGTCCAAGTGACAGCTTCGATTGTTGATTTTCAGAATAAATTGGAGAGCCCCCAGCCACCTATAGGTGCATGTTTGTGTTCCATTGGATTCATTCTGAATAGTCTACCCGTTCCCAGCACAAAAAGATATTACGGCACGCACACCCGTATGCTCGGCGAGCCCAAAATCAGATGCATGTGTCGCCCAAAGCAGAGTATTCAGTTTTCGACTTCAAGACGTATTTGTCTTGAAGATAGCGTTTCATTTCTGCAAAACCTGATTTCACGAATAGGTGCACAGCAAAGATCGACTCTCCAAAAAAGGATATACCGTTTCTTAAAAGGCCAGGTTAATTCCAAGTCTGCCCGTGGTCCGAGGGTGTCTGGAGTTCAAGTACCCAGGTATCAGTAGGCCGATCATCCAAACAGACGCGTCGCGTAAGGCATGGCGCGTTGTTTTGCGTACAGATGGTAATGGGTGGCGCTATCTTTCATTTATTGAATGTGCCCAAAGTACAGGCTCGACCATGTGCTTAGTAGAAGAAGAAGCAGTACGTTTCCTCACCTAGTCTTACTTAATAGCCTCATGCTTGGCCTTCGAGAACGTAGTAGCACATGCCTAAATGCCAGCATCCTTAGATGATGATCCTCCCGTATTCCGTATTCCAGCAATTCCGTCAATGATGCTGGATGCACTCACGATGCCTGTTGTAGCAATTAAAAACTTACGCCCTGACAGAGTCATGAGTACCAGGCTTTTGAGCTTATGAATAGTCACACAATTACCTCGATTTTGCCGACCAACCCACCGCAGCGCGGCGATCTCAGTATACGTGCAGCCACCAAGGAAAAATACGACGGTTGTCGTAGTGTTTTCCATGGGCCGGCCTGGAACGACATTGAGACAGACAGCCGGATCCATGGCAGACCTTACCTAATGGCGGCGAGGCGGAAGTGCGACCAACACCTTGTTGAATGATATCCACCGTTTCGCCAGGTATAGTAGCTAGAACATCTTCAAACCCTTTCCAGCCATTGATTGCATGGGCTTGGACCTTGCCCTCTGGGGCAGGATTGCTGTCGTCTTGTCGCGCAGCCTTATCTCTGTCAGCTGGATTGCTCAGGACCCCGCCCCTTTGAGCAACACACTGCACAAGGCGGATGCTGATTGGAGCGTAACCAGAATAGACAAAGCTGATGTCATTCTCGACCTCATCCAAGGCCTCTGGGTTATCATCAATCAAGAGCCGAAGTGACTTTCTGAGTGACGTATACGGAAACTTCGGCAGGGTCGTTGCAGGCGCCGATGCTGGAAGAGGATTGGGTAATAAAATTGCAAGCGGAGGTGATGCTAGTGATAGTAGCAACGGCAGGTTATGATAGCCGTAAGTCTGAACCATATCATTAACGTAAGATAAAGACGCAATCGGAAGACCAGACCTGTAATATTTCGCGCTTAATGTTTTCCAAAGTCTTTGCCTTGATACCCCCCGCAGTAATACTTGCAAGACAAAGTAGTCTGATTACCAACTCGATTTCGGCGCCTTGCGCTATGAGCTCTTCAATGGCGGATATCTGCTCAGAGACCTTATAGGAGGCCAGAAGGTCTTGGGACGAGCGTAAGTTGTATGTATCGGACAGCATTAATGCTGCTACCAACCTTGTTGGATTTCCAGAGACTTGTTGAAATGGTCAGTTCGAGTTATAGGTACTAGGAGCTCGGAAACACCGGTATCTGTCTAGCATGAGTTTTGTCAGCTAGCAAACAAAAAAAAACTGCTTACGCAGCCGCAATGCTTGATGCTCGCTTTGTAAACCGCCCAGCTTGCCCACAACATCTCGAAGCTGAGGAATAGTCTTGGCTTGCCGGCTCGCCTGGGAAAAAATAAGGATAACATGTACACATACGCCAGAAAGTGTACCTTATAATCATCTTCTAGCCGACGTGCCACTTTGTTCAGTCTGCGGCCTACGGCAGAGAAATTCAGATCTCTCAATTCACCAAAGAGAGTATCAGACGACGAGAGATGGTATTTCTTTTTATTTTCTTTCCTCATCAGAGTGCCAGAGGACGTCGTCGGTATGGCTGCCGCAGGGCCAGCTGTTTCAGCGGCCGGCGGAGATACAAGCGAGGTTGGTAATTCGACGTGGGCTACACGACCTCGCGTCAATGCACGGTTCATTCCGGCCTTTCGGAAACTTACAGTTTTTGATACCAATAAGCTCATCGATAAGACCTTCATAGGTAAGTTGTGTAAGCAGGGGCGTTATCATGTCGACACGACGATCCAGGATGATTAGGGCATCAATTTTATTCGAGGACTGGAAAAGGGTGTCAGGTGCTGAGGATGACCTCGCTTGGGCAAGAGAACTCGTCAGAAGAGCCGCAAGTCTCTACATCCGGAGTTTCAATCTCAGTGGTAAGGTGAAGATCATATCGCGTACCGCAGCTTTGTCGCCTTTACCGATAACACGAGGAAATAATCCATACAGTTTCTGAAGCGTGATCAATGCCTGGGCAGAATCATAGATTGCCGTCTCGTCGCCGTCCTGTCGACATTACAGTTGAAGTTTGATGAGAGTAATCAATAAGAGATGGAACAAGTGGACGCACCACCCATATGTCCCTGAAGACAGACTCGTATTCCAATGAAACAACGTCTTCTTCAATTGGAATGAATTGAAGGTTGTATGATGAGATGGAGACATCGCCTAGGACTCCCTCCTCCTCCAGTATCCGTGTTACCAATGTTGAAGCACGGGGAACCAGGAGTAAGGTATAGGTGTGTTTTGCCGCGTCTTTGGCGTGTCGTTTGATCTGTTCTTCCAAAGGATCAAGATCCCACATAGCTGGAAATATACAGAGCATACCGGCAATGACCTTGACATGCTTTATGAGAGGCCGAAAAAGATATATGATATTTGATGTGGTCGAAGTCAGGGGACCAGCTTCCAGCCAAAACATCTTGTCAACACCATGGTGCTACAGAAGACGGTTGGATTCCTGGATGAGAGGCAGGAGTATTCTGCTCACTTTCAATAACGCAACTTCCGTCACGAGTCCCAGTGGACCTGCTAGTGATGGATCCAGGACCAAGGTCTTCGCGCCATTCACCTATGTACTGATGGATCAATGCGTTGGCCAGCCATGAGAGCGAGAGTTACGAACAGAGTTCAGTGAATCCACAAGAGCCTTTCGGGCTATTTCCTTGAGGAGATTCGTGTCCAGAGGAGCGTCAATGCCGTCAGAGGATGCTGGGTCGCGAGAGGCCATTGCGAGGCTCGTCGGGACCAAATCCCACATTAGGATGGAATTTCCTCAAACGTTATCGATGATATCGCTTCCTCTTTCGGCCTCTCTCTTTAATTTGCGCAGACACTGAAACGTGCATGGGTCGAGCACTCGCCACGATAGTAATCTCTTTCGACAGAATATAGGATGGAATCAGTCGCTGAGCAGGTCGACCCCCATCCATTGGTATCCTTGGTGTCGGCATGCTTCTGGGTAATACGTGAGTGCGTTCATTACACCTATGCGACGAGGAACGTTTATGAATTCAAACAGTGTGGCTTTTGTCTTGGGTGAAGGCTTTGGTGGCATTCTCGACGATAACAGTACCCCGGCTCATATATGCTGTTCTATCCTACTCCATGACACTCACGGTCCGTCACAACTCAATATATGCACCTACCCAGTATTGACTACCTTGTCTTGTAGCTCAACTTTTGGTCGTTTGCAATCATGTTCGGACTTTCTGCCGTGGCGCTGAACTACTGGATCCGATTCCGATATCTTAACGATTATACTCAGCTCAAAGAACCCCCATTAGTGAAGCCAGACGCAACGGAATTGCATCCTGATGTGAATACAGGTGTGTGTAATAAGCTGGCTCCGACATTCCGTTACTAACATCCTTAAGACCCGGCGCCTACATTCCATAACTATCTTGACGATTTCCTGCAAGCTGTACGCGTCTTTGGTTTCGTGAGTGGTTCATGAGCAAGTCATTCACAATTTCATAACTAACCTTTCCATAGCTCGAAAAGCCCGTGCGTTCGTTTTTGTATCTAACGACGTTGCATATCCATTGATATGATACGTCCAGGTTTTCCATGAGTTGGCTCGGCATCTTCAGACTCGGCGTTTAATAGCAGGGGATAGTATGTCACTCGAACAGGACAAGAGCTTCTACTGTGTCGTGGACGGCATGGTTCAAGTTTTTGCACAAACAGGTCAACCTGATCAAGGACAGCAAGGGTTATGGGACCATGAAGACATGAACGGATATCAGTTACTCAATGAAGTGGAGAGCGGAGGCACCCTCTCTAGTTTATTTACTATCCTCAGCCTTTTTACGGAAGACGTCAAAATGAGCTGGCAGAATGATCACAATGAAAGTTCGAGCGTCTCCGAAGCTTTTTCTGTTCCCCGGAAATCACAGCGCGACAATGCAGACGTCTCGCGTTTCGACTTGGGACAGAATACACGTACACGGCGCTCATCAATCTCTTCTACGGCTTCGACCGTTCATCCTTTCGAAGTTGTGACACCTAACCATCCGGAATACACAAGGCCTATGTCGCCTATTCCCGATGACGATGACGAAACCACCGCATCACTACCAAGGTCCCACAATTCTCACACTCGACATACTCGGATACATGAAGGGGTAGTTGCTCGCGCGAGTGAGGATAGTACCCTTGCTGTCATACCAGCCGAGGCTTTCCGTCGCTTAACCAAGAAGTATCCAAAGGCTACCGGTCATATTGTTCAAGGTGGTTCATGACTTTCTTATTTCCAAGATGATCTCGCTGATACAGACGACCCAGTCATTTTAACACGATTTTCTCGGGTAACATTTAATGCCGCTCACAAATATCTCGGCTTGACAAGTGAAGTTCTTCGTACTGAGAAAGCTATCAATGATATCGCCTGTCATCCGTTGCCTCCATCTTTCTATGAAGGCGGCGGTTTACAATATCTTCGACAACGGTTTGATGGCGCCAGTACTACTGACAGCAACGGCGATTATCTCAACGCCTCAGAATCCACCAATACTTTATCCGGGAAGACTCTTTCGGAATCTCCGAGGGCGTCGAAGGTGCAATTGAACGATCCGCCCCGTCCTACTCGGCTCGCATCTTCTACATCACAGACGTTCAAGACAATTGGACGGAATAGTGTTCAAGCTGGGGATCTGCTCAGTTCTACAACTCACGCTGGCGACTTCTACAGGCCGATCAGTAGTTCTATTAGCACACCACGTGTTACGAGAGGTGTCAAGCCTCTAGAGAGTCGCAGAATTCCTAATCTATCTGGTGACGAGTTTGATTTGCGAGAGGAAGTGATGTCCTGTATAGCGAAGTCTATTGGTTTACTTCAGCCTCCTCTGAGCGGCACCGAGTCTGTTGAGGCTTCTCCCGCAATCTCCCCGTCTGACGGTCGGCGTTCATCAGGCCTATTTACGCCATCTTTCAGTTCTCTGTCACTTCTGGACATAGGTGATGACGTTTCTAGTGTCACGGGAGGGACATCATCCAGCCAATCGATCGATGGTTACATGAGTGGTCTTGATAATGAGGTGGAGATGCTGTTCTTCGCTGCTGGCACGACCCTTGTAAAGGCAGGAGAGGTTAACACTGGTAGCTATGTCTCCTTCATGTCCCAGTATACATATTGATGGTGTTACAGGATTGTTTTACGTTATCGAAGGATTTTTGGACATCCTTTTACCCACGGACGATCTCCAGCCTTTTACGGAGCAACGGCCCAGCTCTGAGGAACCTCGGTCATCTGGTCCCAAACCCAAGTGGCCGGAGCAAAAACTCTTATTCACGGTCAAACCAGGCGGTATCGCTGGCTATCTCGGTGAGATTTTATGCCATGAACAACACAATAATTTTCATAATTTGATTAGCCTCCCTCTGTAATACTGCCTCGTATGTTGACATCAAGGCGAAGACCGATACGTATGTGGGGTTTCTACCTTCACATGCCCTTGAACGCCTGCTCGAAAAGCGCCCGATCGTTCTGCTCACTCTTGCCAAACGCCTGATTAGCCTTTTGTCACCTCTTGGTACGTCTCACACCTTTTAGTTCATACCATACAATGACTAACCAACCGCAGTGCTTCACATTGATGCGTCTTTGGATTGGATGCAAGTGAATGCTGGTCAGGTGCTTTGGCGGCCTCAAGATATTAGTGACAGCTTCTACATCGTCATCAATGGCCGTCTGCGGGCCATTTCTGAGTCCGAAGA
This sequence comes from Desarmillaria ectypa, assembly GCA_030407005.1. Taxonomy (NCBI): domain Eukaryota; kingdom Fungi; phylum Basidiomycota; class Agaricomycetes; order Agaricales; family Physalacriaceae; genus Desarmillaria; species Desarmillaria ectypa. The sequence continues at coordinate 2,147,705 of JAUDYN010000003.1, read as the reverse complement.
CGGAAGTGTGTCAATCGTTGGGGAGTACGGTCAAGGAGATACGGTGGGAGAGGTCGATGTCATCACAAGCTCACTTCGTCGAAATACCTTACACGCTATACGAGACACTGAACTGATTAGAATGCCACAAACACTGTTCAACGCTATATCCGCCCGGTACGAACCCGGAAGTGTTTTCTAGGCCCCCTAACTCATGCACATGTTATCAGGAATCCCCAGATCACAGCCCAGTACGTCTACAAGCCAAAACATCTATCCGCGTGCCTCAGTTGCTTTCCCTTTGCGTTTCCCACAGGATATTGCGAATGATCGCGACGCGAGTAAGGGTCGAATTAGACTCGAAATCTACCAAGTCAAGAAGTGTACTATCAGAGCCTGGATACAACAATAATCTTAAAACCGTGGCAGTTCTTCCTGTGTCACGTAGCGTTCCCATCGACGCCTTTTCGAGGAAGCTCCAGAGTGCACTGGAGGGTATAGGCGCTACTACATCTTACCTCAATCAAGCTTCGATATCCAATCAACTGGGTCGACATGCGTTTACTAGGATGGGCAAACTCAAGGCAGCCGGATGGCTGGCCGACCAAGAACAGAGATATAGAACAGTTCTCTACGTTGCTGATTCTCCCGTAAATAGCTCCTGGACTCAAACCTGCATCAGACAGGTGAGCCCTTCAAGTTTCCTTCTTGGTTTCCTTCAACACTTCTATTACATGTAGGCTGACTGTATAATGGTCGTCGGTATGGGAGAAGACCCTTCCATAGGCGAGTACGAACGGTTGTTGCTCTCGATGAAAACGACCGCTCGCAAGGAACTAGTTCTCTTGCATCCTGACCGATCTGTCATACCGGGATCTACGAGAGAGTGGCTGAAGGTAATTTTAATCCCCGATCAATAACACCTGCCTATTGACTGAAAAACAGAACCGGCCGTGGGTCCATCAGCATATACATGTGGAGCTTCCGGTACGCAGTCGCACATAAAGGGAATCGTGATAATTAATGTTTCTTCAGGGTCTAGTGCTTCCGATTCCCAAAGTCACCGTCGTTGCAAAAGGGCCGGATGCGGTAACTGCATTAAAGAATTTAAAGGACAAAGTTCAGAGTGAGATCCAAAAGTATCGCGGTGGACATATTGATCCCCGGCCCCAGCGTTCCCCAAGAGTAAATGACTTCTCTCGACTTGCCCGAAGAATATGCGGAAGGTCTATTGGCTTAATACTGGGCGGCGGTGGGGCTCGTGGTATCGCACATTTGGTAGGTTGCACCTTTTCTTGGGACTTGCCATTTCTAACAGACGATCCAGGGGTTGATACGTGCACTTGAGGAGTATGGTATACCCATTGACCACGTTGGAGGCACGTTAAACTTGGAAACTAGAGATTACAGGTCTGACATCACATTCAGGGACCAGCATCGGTGCTCTCATCGGTGGCTTATACGCAAGGGAGGGCGATATCCTATACAGCGCTGGGCGTGCCAAACAGTTCAGTAGTCGCATGGGAAATATCTGGAGGATGCTATCCGATGTGACCTACCCAATTGTGGCATATACAACGGTAAAACTTTCCGCTGTGTCGTTTATGCTTATTGATACCGTACTCAGGGCCATGAATTCAATCGGTCTTTGTACAAGGTAGATTGGCGCGTCATCGTGTGGTAAGAACTCTACTAAGCATGTTCATTTGCAGGCTTTCTACGACCTTCACATTGAAGACATGTGGCTACCGTTTTTCTGCAACACTACGAATATAAATACGTCAGAGATGGAAATCCATGAAACAGGCTATGCATGGAGATTTATCCGTACGTTGACTACCGATTCGTTGCTCTCCAACGTTGATCTTCCTTAGGCGCTTCCATGACCTTGGTTGGCCTACTTCCTCCTCTTTGTGACAATGGCCACATGCATGTCGATGGCGGTTATAGTGGGCATCTCATTTCCTGCGCAAACGAGATCTTGCTGAAAACAATCTTTAGTTGATAACTTACCGGTACGGACGACGTAATGCTCAAATGTTAGTGCAGTGAAGACTGACATTGTTATCAAGGTATCTGCCATGTTCTCGATGGGAACTAATGTCGTTTTTGCGTGCGACGTAGGATCCGTGAGTGCCGACGCTGAATTGCTGCAAATTTACTCATTATTTCAACAGCTTGACGACAATTCACCGCGAAACTTCGGGGATCATGTTTCTGGATGGTGGCTACTGCTCAACCGATGGAACCCGTTTTCAAATGCCAGAAATGTCCCTGCGATTACTGAAATCCAGAGCCGTCTTGCTTAGTGAGTTCACCTGACACTTCTTTTTGACCTCCCCTTACGTCGGTTGAATTTGCTTAGTGTCTCGAGCGTGAAGACGTTGGAAGATGCCAAAGTTGCGCCTGGGTGTTTTTATATCGCGATGCCTGTACATGAGGTTTGTTTGTCCGGTGTATGACTGATTCATCGTCGCTGACGATTGATATCACAGTACGGAACTTTACAGTTCGGAAAGTTTGAAGAGATTCAGAAATTGGGTTACCATGCAGCTATGAAAACACTGGAAAAATTGGATGAAGAAGGTCGACTCCCGTCTGCATTGATTGATGGTAAAGATGTAATTAATGCGAAGAGGAAGGGACAAAGTGCACGCCGAAATTCGATATAAGGATATTTCTACATAAACATCATGTGCTGTACTATCACGCGTGCGATTTAAATAAATCACGCTATCCATCATTCGAGTCATATGAAAGCAAAGTGACTCGGTCCAGGGCTTAAGTATCATATATCAGAGGAGGTTTCGTTGCTAGCCATTGTCATGGAGAACCGCCAGTTGTATCCCTTAGAGGTTAACTCTCATGGCGAGCCCTTTCTTCGCCTGAAGGCACACCCAAACATAATATTGACGCCACCACGTCTGACGGACGCGTCTGCGCTGATGAAAGTACTAAATGATGAGCACGTTTGCAAGTGGCTCAAAAGTCCCCCGTATCCCTATCTTCAAGGTATGCATGTCGTTAGACAAAGATCGCTACATGACTAACTGTTCTTCATCAAGAGCACGCCGACTCTTGGCTTGCCCACATCAAGTCATTATCAGATAAGCTACTCGACGAGTTAGATTCTGCAAGAAACGAAGCATCACCCCGAATCGTTGGCGATTGTCCAGTAAGCTACATACGCGAGGTGAAGGAAGATGGGAAGGATACATTCATCGGGAATGTGACCATTATTAGATGTCCATGGATGGATTTAACAAGTTGCTCCGAAATCAGCCAGAGAGAAAAGGATCGCCTACTGGCGGAGAACGTCTCGAGGCCTGCTGGGGACCCCATGATCGTCTGGACTATAGGAAGTACGTTCATTTGGATTCATCTGGCCAGTGTACTATTAATTAATTATTGTGTCTAGGCTTTCTTTCGTCCAGTCATCACGGAAAAGGTATAATGACGGACGTGTACGCGACACTCCTCGAGAGCTGGGCAATACCAAGGATGGGAGTCCGTCGCATAATTGGGACCGCTTTGGAAGGCAACCAGGGAAGCGTCAGAGTATTTGAGAAGAACAGTTTTGTTATGAGGAAAACGATTCCTGACTACATGGAGGCGAAGGGTGTTCTTAGAAGTCTTCATGTATTAGATTGGAGGCTTCCTAGTTAATGTCATGAAATATACATGAGATTACAACGCTGCAGGGCTAGGCATACTAATAAATCCGCACAAATACAAGGAGTAGGGAGTAGATAGGTAAGTAAAACACATAAAATCTAATGTAATAATATTACACTTCGATATCTTTCCAGTCAGTATCCAATAGTTTAACACCTCTTCGCGCCAATCTTCGTCGCCATTCCCTCATTTCACCTTGCACACCTGCCTCCTGAGCCCTAGTATTCATTCCTTTCCGGAGCCACCGAACATCCCTGATTCTTATAGCACATAGATTAGGCAGTTGCTGAAGAAGACGAACAAGTAATTCCCATGAAGGGCCACTTGGACGGGGTATAGATAAATACTGCAGCTGATGGGGCTCTGTCGTAAGAAGGGATGGTAGCGGATGTTCTAGTGATAGATGCCGTAGTTTCGGGCATGTTAACAACAGTGTCCGAGGAGAAGGATGTAGTCTTGTAGGCCACGACTTTGGCGTGAATAATAGCAACGAACGAAGACTAGGCCCATGGGTTGCGATGAACTGCGACACCAGGGAAGTTGGGTATGGGATATCGTCGTACGGGGTAATGGTTACCTTGCAGAGGGCAGGGAGTGGCGAGAGAAGCAAGGCGTGCAGAAGAGAAGCTGAATGAATTGATAACAATGTCAAAATGCGAAGGTTAGGTAACGATAAGGGCTTGAATGACTGTAAAACGGATAACTCCGTCGGCTCGAACGACCATTCCGATTCTGAAGGGTCAAGGCCTCCGCCGACGACCTCGAGCTCTTGCAAGGCCGGGCTGTTTCGAAGCAGCTTGACGATAGGTTCCTCCTCGATCAGAGATTCAGCCAGAGACGCTGCAGGAACATGACTTATTCCTTCCAGCGACTTGAGATTGATGGCACCTTCCCTGTCTCCCAGAGCTGTCAATGCACGACGACTGAGGGTAAAAGCAGGGTTGATGGAGAAGTGCGATAGAAGCGGCGTCAAAGGGAACAACTGAGTGAGCAACGAGTCCAGAAGCAACGCTTGTGCATGCCCTGTATACGTCAAGTTGGAAAGATCAAGTACCTGGACCCATCGTCCAGGCGCCGAGTAGGGAATTCTACGAATGGAGTCCCATTTCTGGTCTGCAGAATACAATGTAATGTAGAATTTTTCTAGCTTGGAGACAATGGATATCTGGACGCGCTGATACGCGAGAGGAAGCGCAGATTCCTAAAAATAAGGCAAGTGAGAAATTATGTCAAGCTTCACCGTGACTCAGCGACTGACCATGAAACCTCTACTCGTCTTAACAAGTGTCCATAGCAGCGCTGCACCGTCTTCCTGTTCCAATACATATTTGAAGACCTCGTCCCATATCTCTACTGGGAGAGCCTTTTTGGGCTTGGGGCTTGGTAGTAATGGTACAAGAATGAATGAACCTGCGAGATTGGCGTAGGGCCGGGGAGTAAGTAGGATAGTGGTCGTTGCACTCATGAGTGGTTCGAGTCAGATAAGTGAATCTTGTGTCATGGTGGTGCTTTATACACTCTGGGTCTGCCGAGCCAAAGCCGGTCCGGCCAGAATAATATCGCTGCTTTCGTAAGGCCGATTTGTATCCGAGCTTCACGTGGCTTTAATTCATCCGTTGAAGCTATTGTACAGATTCAATGTACAAAGATGTAGTACTAGGGTCCCAATATATCCCCCATCTCTTCAACGAACTTCTCGTAGTCGTCCTTTGTCTTTGTTACGACGCTCTTTCCTTTGCTGGTTGGTGCAGCAGGCGGATTATTCGTTGGGGCGGGCCCAAACTGACCCTTGAGAGCGCTGAGCAAGTCGGGTCGGGCCGAAATCTCTCCTTCAACAATGTCACCAACACCGGGCGCAGCATTGATCCTCCCAGATGCCGCCGCACTGGCAGCCTTCTTGCGTTTTAGAGATGTGGGTACAAATGATGTAGCTTCCTTCTTCAAATCACGCAGTTGAGGCTCGGCCGATACTATCGCAGATGGAGAGGCTTCCGGCCGAGGTTTCAGGGGTAGAGATGGATGCGGGGGCGCTAAAACCTGAGCGCGATGGCCATGAAATGTTTGAATTGGAACAGATGACAATGGATCCTGCAATGTCACAGTAGACTGCTGGCGGCGAGGAAAGAATCCTGGAGGTGGCGGAGGCGTGGCTAAATTAGGCGGCAGTAGAGGTATGCCTAGAGGAGGAGCCATATAACCAGGGAACCCCGTGGGAGGAAAAAGAGGGAAGGGCGTTGAAGGCCCAAAATTATTCAGTAACATTGGTGGTGGCGGCGGCATGGGCGGAAGTGGCGGGTTGACAGGAACTTCATCAGATGTACCCTGTTCGGACAACTCCTGACCTGGTGGTGGGCCTTCTGGCATGGGAATATCATCGTCACTATCAACTGCATCTTCTGGCTTTGGGGGTGGACCCTCTGGCATGACAACGTCGTCGTCATCTGCAACCTTAGCGTGAGTGAACAAGCTTTTCGCGGAAGATATATAAACCACCTTCCGAGTTTTCAGCTTCACTATCGATTTCACCGGGTAGTAGGTCTAGCGAGGGAGTTAAATTGAGTGCCACGGAGCATGGCAAAGTCACTTGCCTCGTTCACGGTAAGGCATGCCAGGTGGAGCGACACCGAAAGGGTTCATAACTGGGTCATAGTATATACTTCGTTCAGGATGGCGAGGAAGTCCATTTGATTTGAAAAGATTCCGCGTAGGCAAGACGAGTTCCTCCTCAGGTTTATCAGTCTGTTGTTTCCGGGGCCGGTAGACCAGTCGACGGTGTTCGGGGTGCTCGTTGATATATTCTTCTTTTTTCTTATTAATCTTCTCTAGCTCAGCTTTGGCTTCCGTTATTCGAGCCTTTTCCGACGATGAAGGAGTGGGGAGAGCCTCCAGGTTAGCTATTTCATCCTCAAGATCTGGCTGAGGCGTCAACTGCGTCGTTGGATAGGAAGTGGAAATACTGACCGAATGTATCTTTCTTGACCAGGGCAAAATCACGCTTCTTGGTTCGATCGGCCTTGTTCTACTGCATGGCAGACTATTTAGTCTATTGAAGACAAAGACATGATTATTCGACCTGCTTTTTTCAGCTCTTTTTTACGCTGAGCCTTACCTAGAATATGTACAACAATGAGTAGACAAAAATAATGGTCGGGATAAAGCTTACGGTACGCATCGGCAGGATTGACGCTCTTGCCTTTTGCCATGATAGTTGAAAGCAGGAGGAAATTTGCTGTTGTTTGTCATGCATCGGGACTCCCAACGTTTCCGCTGTCTGATATGTATTGAGTCATTGCTCAGTAGGTTCCCAAAAAATATTACTATGAATGTCAGATATCCATATAGTTAGTTATAGCAAGAGAACAAGAGATGAAAATCCGCGGGGAGAAACTGAGTAGCTGAGTATTAAGTAAGAGATGACGGAGCCGACACGCACGTGTCTACTAGATATGGAGTCACGACAGCCTGAAGGAAGTACCAGGTGGCCAACTCCCACTGCAGGGAGCCTGCAACCACCGACGCTCACCGACGACAACAGCGACGAACAGTGACAACGACAGTGACAAAGACGTTCCCCATGACCAGCCTCTCTGCATCCCAGGCGACACCTCCGAAGCGAGCTTCCAAGATGGCATCCCCTGTCAATCTAAATCACCTCCTCAACTTCACTCTCCCACCGAGGCAGTCCCAGACTCCATCGAGTGTACCCAGGAGGAGTAGAAGAACTGGCGGCACTCACCACGGTGTCTGGAACAAGGAACGTACGTACTCCAAGCTCCATTTGCCCGCGGATCACTTAGATTCTCTATCAGGATTCGTTAATGCCCAGTATCGTTTCGTGGTGAATCCTATGGGAGATTATACGGTTCACTTTGCTGATCCAGATATGTCAGTTCTGTGCTTGCAGTCGTTATCCAGAAGACTAATGCCGCTTAGTTTCTTCCAGTGGAATGATATCGTACAGGTTATCGTTCCTCGATCATCTGCGCTTGCAGCTATCGCATCTGGCGGTGAGGGCTCTGGTCAGGGTGGTGAAGGGCATACGACGTGCCCTATATGTTTATCTCCACCGACAGCTTCACGTATGACAAAATGCGGCCATGTACGACAATTTCCATTGCTATGAATCTCACTGACAACGAGATAGGTCTTCTGTTACCCCTGCATTCTTCATTATCTCAGTACATCTGAGAACAAGTGGGCGCGATGCCCCATTTGCTTTGATTCCGTCAATGACAAGCAGCTGAAGAGTGTCAAGTGGTTTGATGGGCCGTCCTTGGAGCCTGCAGAAGACAATGGCGGAGCATCGTCGTCTGCATCCTCCCTTTCCATTCTAGACAACTCATTCGAAGCACCGCGTGCTGGCTCGACGATGCGACTCCGGCTAATGCAGAGGCCTCAGATCACAACCCTGGCGTTGCCTCGTTCACGCACCTGGCCGTCGGAGCTTATTCCTCCACATCAAGCCCCCTTCTATTTCCTGCCGGACATCTTCAATTACTCCAAGTTCATGCTTGCGACCCCAGACTATCTCGTCTCAGATCTGACCCAAGATTTAGATGAGTTGGCAATGGAGCGGTGCACACTAGCGGGGATGAACGACGACCTGGGCGTGTCTTTCATTGACGCTGCCGAGCTAAAGGTGAAGAATCAGATTGCGAGAGCGATGGCTATGGACAACCCCGTCCTTCGTGAGCAGATAGATAAAGCGCGTGCTGGACTACGAGAGCTTGAAGAACGGCATGACCTTCATTCGCGTCGTCAAGCTAGGCAGGCAAATACACCACTTGACTCAGATGTCCCGGAAGAGCTGCTGGCCTTGAGGTCGAACAGCTCCCCAATGATTTCTTCCATACCAGTCCCGGACACTCCGAAGCCCAAGGCCGTCCCTAGGCAACGTCGCAATGTGAACCCACCACCACCTTCGACATCGACATACTACTATTACCAGGCTGCATCCGGACTTTCATTATTCCTTCATCCCCTAGATATCAGGATCCTACTTTCTCATTTTAAGAGCTACTCATCGTTCCCCAACACCATCGACATTCGCGTGGAAGCCTTATCTGAGGGCTCCGTCAACGACGATCTGCGAAAACGGTGTAAATATCTCGCCCACATGCCCGAAGGCGCGGACGTTGTCTTTATCGAAGCTGATCTACAGGCCGTCGTCGGTTCAGAAGGGCTGAAGAACTTTGAGGGTGCGCTGAGAATGCGCACATCAAGAAGGAGGGAGAAAAGTAAGAAGGATGATCGCGCACGGGCTCGAGCCGAAGAGAGGGAGCGGGAGAGGCGAACGCAACATTCGTTTACCGCTTGGACGAGTCCTCCACCTATCTCTTCAACCGTGATCACCGTTGAACCTGCGTCGCCTGTGCACGAAGAGGTACAGTTACCCCCACAGGAACCTGTAGCTCCAGGGGCATGGGGCTCTCGGAGTTTTGCGTCTGCTGTTCATTCGAGTCCTTCACAAGATCTTAGTGGACAGCGTCATGTCCAGAGAGACGATGGGGATGAATGGGACTTCGATATGGCCTGGCATGAACTAGAGCAGAGGAACAACGGAGGCACTGGAGGAAGGAGGCAGAAGAGCAACAAACTTGTTATACTTGGCGGCGGCGTCGGCGGCAGAAGACGATGATAACCGCATACATTATAATATAATGTTGGCATATAACAGAGCAGCCGAATCTTGTATCATTGAACAGACACAATGTTATGTATTTTTTTCCTACGAAGGATCTCGCCATCATTGTTCTGAGTGCTATACATCGCTGTTTCCATGAAAAAACAGATAGAGTAAATGGTATCTCAATAGATAAACAAAAAAGTAGAGAGCACAACAAAAATCAGCGATACGAGATCAGCGGTACAAAATGTGGTAAGACGGTGCTTTACACTTTGAGAAGAAGGCAGGAGGAGAATAGAGGAGCACACTGCATAGGAAGGTTCTCCGAGAAATTACATAGGATCATGCATGTAGTATGTGGGCGTAACAGACAGATCGTATTGAGCGTAGCAAAGCCGTTGAATTATTATATGACCTGCAGATAGTTTGATGGGGCGACTGGAAAAGCGATATCAACATGAAGAACGGAAGTTGAGAAAGCACGACATACTTCCTGTTGTGCCGTCCGCTCTTCGGGCTTGCCACCACTTGCCCTGTTTATCAAGGACGTCGAGAATTTCGCCTTTGGAAAAAGATAGCTCATTTGGATCGTCGGGAGATTGGGTATCTGGAATAAACAGTCAGTATATTGTGATGCTGGACGCATGATAAACCTACACGTATAGAGCGCCTTGGCTTTTATGGCAGCTGCTTCTGGGGACTCAGTGTGCGGAGGTCCGCTCATACTGCCAGTACCAACGCCAGCCATGAGGGGGGAATTGGGACCATTGTTGTCTCCGCCGCCTATGGAACCTGGCGCAGCAGTGCTAGTAACTCCAGTTATGCTTCCTCCCCCGATGCTCTTTCCCCCTCCCTCCGTTGGAGCAGTAAAACTATGTTGACTCCTGACACCTGCGGTAAAGTTACCGCTTCCTGCACCACTTGCGGTCTTGTAAACATCATGGGAACCAATACCGCCTCCAGAGGCGTAGTTTGCCACATAGCCGTTGGTTGTAGACATGTTGTGCACGGAATTCTGGGTGCGAGTGCGGCGCCGCCGTGATGGTGGGGTAAGGCCGCCTGTGCCTAGGGAGTTAAAGATATGCAAAGCAAGGGAATCTTCTTCAGAGGTGAAATAGAGGACCCAGAGGATATCCACTATCGCGAGGATGAGCCAGCCTGCGCCCATGGCATTTAAGGAGCCGGCTGAAGAGAAGATTCCTTTTTGCACGCCCTCAACGGCATAAACTATGGCAATTGCACCGAAGACAGATATTTGGAAGCGATGCATGGCGAGCGAGTCACTGGCGAGAGTGTACAGGATGCCCACTATCAAAAAAAGCTGGAGGAATATTCCGAACCATTGTGTGTTGACCACATCATTGGAAACTGTTGCTCGCTGAGAACTTGCTAACCTCTACAAGATCCAATAATACTCACTTTGCGCCGTTGCTATACATTGTCCGATAAATGCAACAAACCATGCAATCTACAAATGTCCGAAATTCTCAGCATGCATACATCAACAAAAAAGAGGAAAACATACAAGGGACAAGACAGATGTGAAGAGAAAAAGATAATGAGTAAGAATGGGCGTGAAATCTAATCCTTCATTTCCGCGTGGAGGCATGGCTGAAGCGAACGAAGGGGAGATGGAACAAGGTAGGGCAGGCTGTCCCGACGCTAGGCTGTTCTCCGTGGCATGTGATCTATTTCAGCATCATGTCACGGTCACGCTTCCATCTCGATTTTCACGTCGGCCTCTCACGAACCCTCCCTTTCGCCGCCATCTTGATCTTTCAATTTTTTCTTGAATGTTATCTGTCGCGAGAATACGACAACCCCGATGGGCAGAAATGACAGCTGCTACTAAATATGGATCGAACGACGCAATCTTGGTTGCTGCGCCATCACCCGAGATGAATCTCGCTGAATGTGGCAGTGAAACTTAACATTGTCCTCTGACTGCAATTTATCTTCAGTGACTACTACGCATTGAATCCTGTGATAATCGGTTCACAGCAGCAGTAATTCAGCAGCTCTTACGGGTTTACGATGCATACGCGGAATAATCTTACTACATAGCAACGAGGTTTCAACCGGGGATAATTATGGCTTATATCCACGACACCCTGCTGATTACACGTAGTAATTGTTGCCCGGGCTGTCTAAGCGACCCTCTGAAGAATGGTATCAAGTGATGGTCTAGAGTCAACTTACAAGTGCAAGAGAGGGCATACTTATAATTGTAAGGTGGGCCCTAATATATCCACACTAATCAAATTCTTCGCCAACTCCGAACTGTCCAGAGGCTACAATTGAAGCGATACCGTTACTGACAAGAACACCGTCGGCCGATACTAACTTGATGACTCGATAAATGCTCGCGTTGACTCATTTATTACATACAGGAAAAAGGCCATTTAGTACGTAGCTTCCCGCTTTCCCTCGGACGAAAAGAAGATGACTCGCTCTCTTCTGTTTTATCTCGTGTCTGCCTTCTCGAGTGATGCCTTCAGCGGGAATCCTGCAGCCGTCGTCTTTCTCGACAAGCTTGATATCACCGATGATGTTCTGATGAAAATCGCAGACAATCTTAACCAGCCCGCCGCTGCGTTTCTCTTTCCCGCCTCACCCTCTACAGATCCGAATGTATTCAAATTCAGGATACGTTACATCGTAGGACCGGGAACGGAAGTACCCTTCTGCGGTCATGCAACCATCGCTTCCGCCAAGGTTGTATTCGAGAAGCGTGACCTCGTTTCTAGCGAGGTTACAGTGCTCGAATTCGAGACACCAGCCAGCGGCGTAATGAGAGTTTTCAAAGCGGGAGATGGGTTCAATGAGGTCCAGCTTCCACTGACAGCGGTGGAAGAAGTTGGAGTAGATGAGAGAAAGAGATTGTCAAAGTTGGTATGCGATGCTTTTGGTAGAGAAGTCGACATCAAGTTCATCGGCAAGGGAGGCGAGGGTTTCCGGAATTCTTTGCTCGTTGAGGTGGATGCTAAGGGAAATCTCAAGGCATCTAGTATCAATGCAAATCCATTGGTCCGTCCTTTCTTCCTTGGCGTAATATTGGTTGTTTTGACAGACCGTCATAGAAAGAGACTGGCTACTCGACGAATATACTCACTACTGAGTCTTTGACTGGAGAGGAGATCTTTGTTTCGCGGATGTTTGCGCCGACCATTCTCACTTCTGGAGAAGATCACGTCTGCGGTGCTGCCCACTGCTTGCTGACACCATATTGGTTTAGCAAGAAGAACGTCACGAAGGAACTGGGGGTTGCTACACAAGTTAGCAAACGAGGAGGGACGCTCAGAGTGGGGAAAGGTAAAGAGGTTGTTCGTATTCGAGGGCAGGCATGCATATTCTCATCAGGAACGTTGTATCTCTAATCAAGTCAAGTCAGTTGAAGATCAAAGATGCCCTAGGTCCCAGGACTATTGGTGGCCGTGTAAATTCGACATGATCAACGACCACAAGCTGACCCAGTCTACCTCGAGGTTCTCATATCCTTGACGAGCGTCATAGCTACCGATATCCCAGCCTTTCCACACAGAATCTCGGTCTCGGTGGCTTTCCTTGCTATCTCTCTTTGGAGGACTATCCTTTATCATCAAGTGACAATGGACTTGCCAACTTTAAGGACAGCACGGTGCTATATTTTGCAACCAAGACAAAGGTTCTTGTCGAAGCCATTCGAACATTTAACCACCTTTTCCTAGCCTATTTCGGCTACTTTCTCCATTGATGCTCCTCTCTACCTGACTTGAACTTACGGCATCTCGACATCGGTTCACAGATCTTCTCGGCGCCATATAGAACACCATTGTATATTGTTCTTTCTACAAGTTTTGTGGACACAATGGGATTCCTGGCAGCGACAAAGAGCAAGGTGTCCAGTGGCATTCTGCGAAGTGGCCAGTCCACCAGTATATAACCCAGTCCTGCTACAGCACTCCTTTATTCTCACTACTCACGAGCACCCACTTTCACCATGACTCTACTTTCATCAGCCAGCACGATCGAAGTTGTCTTCGATCGCAGTCACGTCTCCCGACTGTGGTCCTGGGATGTCGTCAACGGATTCAAAGGTCATGTTGATCCCAATCCCCACCCTCAAGTCATGATTCATTGTTGCGAGAGTCTCCGACCGCGTGTCTTTCGCGCTTCTATGGGCCCATACGGACGCCAACCCACCATCCCCGTCATTATCAAAGTGGCGCGCACCAAGACGGAGTTGTCTTTCCTCCAGTGGGAAGAGAAGGTTTATAATCAGTACTTGAGAGGTTTGCAGGGCACTGTCGTGCCCAAGTGTTATGGACTATTCGGGGCCAATAACGGTGGACGGAAGACGGGCTGTCTCGTGTTGGAGCATTGTGCCACTACAAACATCAGGCATGCCGACTATAGGTTTGTTTCTTGCCACTACTACGGGTGACATCATCACTGAAGCTTTCTTTCAGCCGAAAAATTATGATTGCGATCAGCAAAATTCACCAGGCTGGGATTGCCCATGGGAATGTCAAGCCCTCATCCCACATCCTGACCACACCCGACGGAGTCCGCATCATCGACTTTTCCAACGCGTCACTTCACGAGTGCCCGAATGCAACGCCGCGTCTGGCTGACACGAGGGACGCTCATGCACGTGAAGCGGGGCAGTGTGAGGAATTAGTGGTTCTGGAATACGGATACGGATTGGCGGATGGCAGGAATTTGAATGGGATGCTCCAGATGGCTAGCATATCACCTCCCCCTGTCGCGTATATGCATTCGAACCAGAAACAACACGGTGACTTAAGTCGGTCCCATAGGCCTACCTGTTTCTAGCTTGCGAGGCACATTCCCTTATAACTGTATCGTATTAGTATCGCTCATACCATAGAAAGAATGTATTGATAGGCAACGACCGTTATATGTATATATAGTCCTTTAGGAAACCTAGACATCTCCATCGCTCTGTTAACATCCGCATCGAGATCGTGATGCCAAATTGGGTGCGATAAATTGGATGATTTTGTCACCTCCTGTATTTCAATACCTGGTTGGTAAGGTTCGTAGATTTGTCCTGCTTGAATGGTCTTCTCGAGTACTCAATTTACACGCGGCGGAATAACCTCTGTATAAGCTTGAAGTGCATCCTGCAAGGCACTTGTTATCGTAGCATGACATGATCGAATTCGAATACCTACCTCGATATTTGATTTGGTGACATCGTTCTTGAGTGTCTTCAAACCCCTGGCCAACGCCTGCCCCAAGACGGGGAGGCATACCGTGTGCCTAGTGGTGATAAGCTGAGAAAAAACGAAGTGAGGATAAATTGAGGCACTCACAGTGTCGCCAACTAGCACCACCCTACCGCGATAGTAGCTTCCAAAGGGAGGGTACAAAGTGTGTATAGACCATTTACTATATGTTTTCATGTGGTCTACAATTATGCGAGTATCACGACCCCATTCTTGGAAGTGGTCCTGGAGCTCTCTACCCGAGGCTGTCGCTGCCCACGGAGATGGAAGGGGAGTTCGGAGAGGGATATCTCTCTTGGACACGAGAACCACTATGTTAATCTAAGACACGTTCAGCCTCCTGATATGCATGGGTTCGGTTACTGCGCCTTCTTCTATCACTGTGAATAGGATAGATAACGAAATACTGAAAGTTCCATGAGCATGCAAGATATCAAAAGAACGATAGCTCCAAACATACTTTGTTCAATCCGACAAGCATAATGGGGCGCGTGGAAAGCTGCGTCTGTAGCCCCGCTGCCTTTACATCTTCAAGCGGAATGAGACCTCTATAGGTGATTGTATTAATGAACGCCATATGCTTCTGTACGCCATCTCCAACGACGTAATTTCTTGTGACACTTCAGATACCATCAGCTCCGATTACCAGGTCGGCTTCCTGCTTCGTTCCATCCGTAAAATTGATCGCCGTGGTAGTTTCCGTCGAGGTAATGGACACACAACGCTTGTTGAAGTGGACAGTACTAGTATTCAAAAGACCAACCACGGCATCCAAGAACACGGGTCCATATATGCCTAGCCCCAAATCATCCGCGGACGCCATAGGATACTAAGTCATATTAGCGTCTGCAGTAAAAATGCGCAGAAGTCTTACTTACATCATACACAACCTTATGCTCATCCAATCCAGATAGGAATAGGAACTCTCTAAAAGTAATACTCCGAGCGAGATTAGACGGCCTCGTATAATCCCAACCCTTTGAGGGCTCGTAACATGTTAGGCCCTTTGCAGTGTCAATAGAGCCGCATTTTCAGGGATAATACAAGGACGAATATTCACTACCTCTTCGAATTTCGACTGTGGTAAATCAATATCAGCAGTACGGTCAATCTCTTGCCGTTGCAACGTACACCTGCTTCGAACACATTGACTCGAATACCGGAATTTAATAACCCAACTGCAGGCGAGTCCACTCATTCCACCTGCCACGATAGCGACAGTAAAATCTTTTGTCATGGTGGAACAATGAGATTAAGTCTCCATCATGCGAAGGTCATAGGTGATGCTGACTGGCTTAAGATGTGAAATCTGAGTGAGAAAATTTCCATGGTTCTATTACCAGAGAATCCATTTTGCCGGCTGCCTTCAGAACTCAAGGAATACTTGAGGGGAAGGAGACCCAGCGCCGATCATCGGGAGGGCGGCCAGTCGGCAAGTCCCGAAGAAATTTCGCCCACAACCACCACGTCCGTTTCCACTTTATTTCTGGCCACGAGACGCGCCAATGAGCACTTCCTTGCTGTTCTCGACGATTGAAGTGACTAGACAGGCCTTCTACCGCTCTTCACTCTCTTTTGCTATTGTAAATTTGAAGCCCATCGTTCCAGGACGTGAGCTGGCACCGTCGTTTGGCCGAGCCACATCAAACTCACTAACGTCTTAGATGTGCTCGTTATACCCACTAGAGTTGTCCGTCGCCTTACGGATCTCAATGGTACTTAGGCGCATTCAAACAGCATAGTAGTCGTTGAAATCTGGTTTCAGATACGGAATTATCTTCACTCATGACTTCAGTACAGCGTGTCGGACGCGTGATAGAACGCGTCTATGGTGCTGATGCGCTAACCGTAGCTTGCCAGGTATTTAACATTTCACGACAGGCTATGTCTTGTTTAACATGTTCGGTTCCCAGGACGGAAAGGCTGCGGGACAGAGTGTCCCTCACGTCCATTTTCATGTCATGCCGCGAAAAGATCACGGTGACCGATTCTCAAAAAACAAAGATGAAATATATCCAGAATTAGAGCGTTCCGAGGGATCTTTGGCTTCTGATCTCAAGCAAATGCAACTTGAATCCCAGTGGATGCGGGTTGACGCAGATGAAAATCGGCCTCCTCGCACCTTGGAGGATATGGAGAAAGAGGCGAGTTGGTTGAGAACTTTCTTTTCATAGCACGATCGGCAGAGAATATTGATGAATCCACAACTCTATCTATGTTGGTGAATCCTGTGAAGGATAGAAGCTCCGTCTGTCTAAATAACACCTATAGGTAATCTATCCGTAAGTAATAAAACCAGTCAGTCCCAATGTAGTATATGTATGCATAGGTGATTGTGAGCAAAAATGTTCATCAAAGCAACAATTGTAGGGCATAGGCATTGCAGAGATAGAATCGTGAAAAGGGAGAGTAGATAAGCACCAGATCAAAGGTCGACATAGCAGCCACGATCTATCAAAGCGTGATATAAATGATGAAAGCGGGGTTGCTCCATGATCTCACTCCAATCACCGAATAAACGAACTGTGTGTAGCGCAGGGAGGGAATCACCGAGGAGCAAGTCGAAGTGTTTTTCGAGGTGCTCCCACGTGTCAAAGTGGTCTATGGCCATGTTACGAGCGGCATGGAGGCTGACGGTGTGAACGTTTTCATGAACACCAGCGAAGTGGGGAGGAGCGGTGAAGAAGAGGTAATAGTTGATCTCTTCGAGGCTAGGGCAGTGTTCGAGACAAAGGCTGATCTCGTCACCCAACATGAAACGGAGATGTCGGCCCAACTCGACAGATTCAATAGTTTCTCCGTGCGACTCCCAGAGACCCTCCAGATCACCGTTATTCAGTACGCTGTCCACGACAACGTGCGATAAGGATGGGAGTGTCAAGCGGTTGCAGATTTGATGGAGGAGGAAGCCGCCAACGGAGAAGAGACGCAGTGTCTCCAGAGAAGGAAGACAGAGCGGTGTCGAGTCAAGCATGATGGAACTCATACCTGACGCACCACCGATGAAGAGGTACGCGATGTTGGGTGAGCTTCGCAGAACGGCACCAAGGGAATTGATACCCCCTGAGCGCTCAGCTTCACTGTTGTGCCACCACTCCAGTCGCTTCAATGAAGGAAGTGTGACGGAGTCGGCGTCAAACTCGAATGTGAGGGTGCGCATAGCATACTGGACGGTTCGGGGCCTTATCAGGACCTCGAGACGACTGCAAAGCTTGAGGATCTCGACAGACGGTGAAGGATCTCTGGTCCAATGGTCGGTGACGGTACTGTCATAGGGTAGCACGGCACGACGGACCTGCGCCATGTTAATAGGCTGCTCACGGCAGCTTCATGGGGTGACTCACCATCTTCCCATATCCTGGGTCATCTTGATGGGGACAAAGGGCACTCTTCAAGGCATTCTGGCCGCGGTTGATGAGAACGTCCTTGTACAAAAGCTCGGTTGTCATTGCATGCCAGTCTCTGCAGACCAACGACAGCTTCGAGGCGAGTGCCTTGACTTTGGGGTCGACACCGCGGTCGTCACGGGCAGGTGATTCACGGAAGGGCTTGTAGTTAGATTCGTAGGGGGTGGTACCCTCTGGCATGGTCGCCCAGGAGAATATTTCGAGCCATAGTTCGGGTGGTAGGACAGACATTGAGTGCGAGTATTGGTAAGAATCTAAGGTCATTATCGGCGTTCGTTGCTTTATATATACTGTCGAGGGGTTAAGTCGTGGTTGATGTCGTTTGGTCCCGAGCTCCAAAGAATTGCCGAGGCAAGGTCTAGGGTGAACGTTATCTTCGCTCCGAAGAGTTCGAGGGTAAAAAAATGAAAGGAGTGTCGGCAAGAAGTCGGGTTCAAGTTCTCCATCCGTTCATATATACATGCCGACCTCACTTCCTGTGTTTTCCGAACCTCATTCCGGCCCGTCCCGATAAAATAATATATATTTTCCTTCTCGCATAGTGACACACAGCTTTGACTCATGTCTACCGTATCATACTATTCAAGATTGCACAGATCCGTAGCCTAACTCACAATTTTCTTTTGCGATACTCGCCGATCCGCTCCGAATGTAACAAATTTTCGCCGCAATACAAGCTTCGTCGCAGCTACCTGTTTTGACGGATGTTTTACCTTGCAGCGTGTGAAAAGTCTGTCGTGGCGTGTATTTAGATTTGTTCCAGCCAAAAGTACGGCATGAAGAACCTACCGTAACAAGCGAGGTGTCGGCTTCCATCGCTATCAATGATGATGTCGGGCTTTCATCTTGGCTTAAAGAATCATAGACGAACCTTCCGTAACAAGATGCCACCACGTCGCGTTTAATGGGTCAGTCTGGCCCCAAGTTATGTTTGCACCATACACTTCCCGAGTGCTGTATTCATATCTATGACAAAATTAGGTCTTCATGCTCCGGGTTGACAATCATGCGAATGGACTCGCTGGTAAGTTGGGCCCTCATCGATCTGATTGTCAAGGGCAGGGAATTGGCTGACGTCGCTCCTCCACCTATAGTATTCAAAAGTAAGACCAAATCCGAGTTCAAGCCAGAAGAAGAATCTAACGTATGAGCATCGACAATGTCGAATGTCTAGGCCTCCTATCAATAACCAATCCAGTATATGGCGGCAACCACTCACAGCAGAATCCACTTCATACATACGGAAGCCAGAGTTGAGATTCGTGATCGGAGTTATCGATGGCCCTATCCATGCTATCGCGCCAGCTGTCTCTGCACTTGCATTCGTTGCGTTGTTGGCATAGAAAATCTTTTTCGGCGCGCGCAGTCAAGCTATGTACGAGGCGGGGTATTGATCACGTACCGAGACCTGATCTTCGTGGGTATGGCCAAAAAAGATATCTGCACGACGGCCATCAGGGAGGGTACCAATCCTACTAAAGAAAAAAAAGACAGACTAGCAATGACATGAGGCGTAAACCGATCGACGCTAATGATAAAGAAAATCAATATGATAATTGAATAGTTGGTGAAACAACCTATCACATTTGATAGAAAAGGTTGGTTGGATTTTCCAAAGGGTTCGACCCGTCCCACCCACTCAGAACGTGCCCGATAATCCACACTGCGGAACGGAAAGATAAACCCTACTACCGATGATCGACCATCATCATGATCAATGCGCAGACATACCTCGATCACCAGCATCTTCGGCACCCTGTAACTCGTCAGTTAGGAATCTCAACATCCCACTAACATCAGGATCGGTGAGGTTGATGTAATTGAAATAATTGGCTCTACCCGAATAGGTCAAGGTCTCGATACAGACGCGAAGATAGAAGAATAACTGACTTGTACCCTAGAATGATCAAGTCGCATTTTTAGAGCGGTCTAGATAAGAACTTGGAGACAAAAGCTCACACAAATCCGTGTTCAAAGAGATTATCCTTAACCCATCCTGCCGATTGACCATATACGCTGAATAATGTGCCCGTGAAAGGTTGGCAGCTTCTGATGATATCCAACCCTCATATTCCCACAGACTGGTAACATGGTCATAATTCCTAAAAGTAAATATGTGAGAAAGGGAACATTAAGCACATCAAACTATGATGCTCGCCAACTAAATTGCTGCGCAAGACCTTGTCCAATTGCACGAGGTGCATCTTGTGCTCTGTCAAGTTTATGAGAGTCAGAAATTGAGTCGCCTTCGATGCCTGAATGACTGACTGGTTGTAACTGTCATGATTACCAAGTGCTGGGTAGACAGGTCCGTTGCCCAACATTCGCTTGAACAAATCATATACAGTTGCCTATCCAGCTCGATCGCAGTCATCCGCTACTCAATGGATACGCTACATACCTCGGTCCATTTTGTATAATCGCTGAACAGGGATAACTAGTCAAAATTGCCATCCGGTCACGAAGAGCTGTCATTTACCGGGACAGCTGGTTATCTTTATCATGCGAAACTAAGTCGCCTGTGTACAAAGAAAACGCGAAACCGGTTCCTTCGGTTTCCGTGAGAACTGGAATGGCTTCAAGGGCCGCCAGGGCAAGCGCAAATGGGGAGTCGCTAGTGGAAATAGTATATCACAGCCATCTTGAGATAAACAAGCATGATTCTTACCATTTGTACGCGCCATAACGAGGAGCCGGGAACAGTGGTGTTTCTGGACTAACGGTGTTCGAATTGTTTGCGCGACAGCAGAGGCCTGACGTACAATTGGCCTCAGACCTCGTTGCGTACCCTGACATGAGCCTAGAATGAGTCGTAACTGGAGATAAGAGTTTTCAACACTGACGAGGGTCCAGATGCAAGTCAGAGATATGGAGTACTTTCAGGCGTTCTCCACTGGGCTGCTTGGGGGTAGGTAGAGGATCTGGTTTCGGCTTCGCAAACCAATTCGTCAAGTTTAAGGCCGACGTCGGTGGAAGTTCACAGAGACCCAAGAAGTTCGAGCAAAGCATCTTTTTTTAGAAAGATATTGAGATACTTATATATAGCACGGCTTTCGGGCCCACCCACCTGTCCATCATAACCCCCAACGTCTGCGTTAGCGATGACCTGGGTAATCACTGACCCCAATCCCAGGATGTTGTACGTGGTGGAGCAGGAGGTGGTGAAATCAAAAGCCTCACAGAGCTCGACAGCCAATGCAGGACCTTCCTCTGGTGCAGCCAAAGCGAGAAACTTTGCTACTTCCAAGCTAGCCTGGCATCGTGCGCACTTATTGTCTCCGAAGATAGGATTGGCGGCAATTGACTGGATTTGGGCGAAAGCCTGAGCGTGTAATCTAGAGGGTAACGCGGTGGGTGGCAGTGGGTGTGGATCTACTGTGTTATTGACCGGAATTGTATCAGGACTTGTCAGATCGGGCGGGTAGACTTGGTTCTGACAACGACATTTCAATGGTGCACAATGAAAGCATGTCATTTGTGAACTCACGGTAACGGCATCAGATATGACTGGCTGAACTTGGGCGGACGTTGCTGTCGGATTATTGTAATATTGTGAGTACAGCGAGGTTGGAAATGCCCCTGGGACCGTATAAATTGCTGTGGTCTGCTCCAACACTCCAGCGAAGACCTTTGAAATTGCAGCTAGAAGAGACAACCAGAGTACAAGTGATCCCGAGCGCATTGTGACCATTGACGAGAGCACAATCTGGACGCCAGCAGCTGTGATTACCCAAGTTAAATAACTATCCCACGATAGATGCTTCTTCTGGTGTCAACGTGGTAGATTGGGCGCATGATTCAATCGTTGGCACCGAAGACGCGAACGTTTGTGAATTGGATTGTTCGATCCGTATCAAGGCCATCAATACCGATTTTGCAACGAACGTGGCAGAACTTGGGGAGCAGCATTTAAATTGTCAGTTGTGCTCTCGGCGCTTATGTATCTAGATTCCACAAATGTGATCAACCGGGCAACTTTTGGCAGCAAAATCTTGCGAACTATGGGTGGTCGTCATATGCAAATTTCAACGTAGTACGGCTTTCTCTGAACCCACAAATAAAATTATTGTGCGCTATTAGTTATACAATTTCATTGAGTCATCGGAAAAAAAACCGAAGCCAACAAGTAGCCAGAACATGCCGACCACCCACAGTACGGTAGTATTTTGAGAAATTTATTTTTAAAAAAAACGCGCCGTACGTTGAATTCGGAGAGGTGTTTAGACATTTCAGTGACGCCTTGGTGACGCCACCGAGGACCCCCGAAAATCCTATATCCGAGATTTCCCGGTTTTGGGTTTTCGTATCCGGACGATGCCCCAAGTAAAATTTAGGTAAGAAAAACTGCTAAAATACCTACCATAGTTTCGAACTCCCGACATCTTCATAAGGGTTTTTAAAAAAAATAACCCTAGCTACTAATCTACAATCTCATCCATAAACTTAGATATGTCCCTATCTGGGCCTCGATGCCATCCATATCCAGACAGACCTTACCTTTGACCAGAATTTGGTGATCCGTATCCGGAAAGAGCCTGATACTCCTCCGAAAAGTTGCCGTTTCATATCCTGGCGCGGATCAGAGATTTTATAGGATTATTGGGGGTCTTCGCCATGTCCGTGGATAATGCGGAGGCACTTTCTATGATGTCATACAAACAAGTTCAACTTATCAAGTCGTCTTTGACTGGAAATTCTTCGCATTGTGTTTGCCTGCAGCTGACTCTTTAGCTTCTAGAGATGCTAACAAAGCGACAACATGCAGCCTTATTTGCAGTTATTTTCTATCATGAACCATGAAATTGGTGTTCAGAACTATACTCTGGTTGGACTTCACGTGTTGATAAGCTTTCTACGAAAAATGTTGCACGGAACAGAGTTTAACAGAAAATGTGAATATTCCAATAATGTCCTATATAGTAGATATGTGGCGCAAGTATTCCCAGATCGTTCTAGTGTGCGTTGAACGCCGAGTCAATGTCCAGCTTAATTTCCAGGAAAGTCGTTCCAGCCGATGGAACCGCCAGTAAAAGGGATCTACGTTACGCGTGGCGATGCATATAACTTCTTGAGCTCGGAAGATCCTAAGAAAATGTGCGGCCAAGCAGTTAACAGATCAGAAGAGAACGTATAAGATTTGGCTAGCTCAAGCCTGGGCCACTTGTTGCGGTCACTTTTCTCGCATCTTAGCGTACCCGTATCCTCCATGAGAAAACAAAAAGACAGTACAAACGATCGTACGACACAATATCGTAGCTACGATCAAGTTCCAAGCGCCGTAAAAACACCCGACAGATGTTCTATAACAACATAATAACTGGCAGTGTGGTGTATCTATGGAAAAGGTTCTAGTGATAGTAAAGGAATGTGCGCATGGCGATACAGGGTCGAAAATAACGCGTCATGCAAGGTAAATAAAAAGTACAGGATGGGGTTGAATGTCAACGCGATAGCGTGATAAACCGATTTCGAAGCAAAGGTCACTCGAGGCTGAATGACTCATGTTAAGTCCATGGAGACCAGGAACCCGGGGAAGGCTAGACCTACCGACAGAACAATAACTGGACACATGTTGAAGCTCCATTCATTTTTTCTCCTTGTCCTTCAAAGTCATCGATGTTATAGATGACGGCGAAAGTAAAGGCGAGGGCTGAGAATGTGTTAAAAGCCCTTCGCAAGCCTTCCCTGATTGGGCATCGGCTTCCTTCAGCATCTCAGCCCGCTGAGCCTCCTCCTCCACGACCCGTCTAGATTCTGTCCAGAGATGAAGGGTATAATCATGTAAAGAGCGAGAATAGAGTACGAAAGGGTCAACGTCGATGCTATGACCTGAGGATTTGGAGGAAAACATAACGAAGAGAAGAAAAAAGCAGCTAGACCGATGGGCATGGAAGAAAAGAGACGTTGGGTGAGATATAAACCTTTTGTAGTTGATCCGGATCATAGGCCGTCAAGGGCTCCACGACGGTGCCACATTCCCCATGTACTTTCCCATCTTGCCGCATGAGCATCTCCGTGAAAGCAATGGAGCAAATATTCATCAACTCAAACGCCAGAAGAGAATCGGCGGTCCCCAGTATTACGGCAAAAGAGAGGGCTTCTATCGAAACGCCCGAAGACGTGGGGGCCGTCATGGGCTACTATCAGTCTATAGAGTTAATACGCGACGGATGGCCACGTCTCGAATTTCGCGTGGACACATCTTGCCGAAGCGCCATTTGGGTGATCACTAATCTGGCGGTGTAGGCGGTGTTGCCTCTTTCATCAGTGATATCACTTTTCTTCAGGAACGCCATCAGCAAATATATTTTTTGAACCAAAAGACACCAGTGCTTACGTTCGTACTATTCGTTTTCGACGACCAGGAAGAGGAAAAGGAATAAGGCAGAGAAGTGCAAGTACAACACGCTGACCCTGAAACACCCCTACATGAATCATATGTATTTCGGACTTTCTAAGGATATTATCGTACAGGAGTTTTTATCGATAGGCAAGAAAGTTGGAAGTATGCATGGATAAATACGTGTAACTATAGCAAGCCTTATATAAGAGTCCTGTATTCTCCACAATGTAGTTCGTGTTACCACTGTCCTCGTGATGGTGTCGGTCGTTGGAGCATAACATCGTCTGTCACTCGAACATCAAGAGTAACCCGCAAGTCGTGATATTTTTGCAAGTCTACAGCCTCCGATCGCGCCACGCCGGCGGAATCGTTCGGAAGCCAAATTATCGGCGGTGGAGCAATCAGCTCGGGAGCATATAGTATTCCCGCCGTATCCTCCTCGTGATCAGAAAATGATAAAGGAGGAAGGCGTGGAGGAGCTTCCGGGTGTGTTCTAGCAGCACGCTCCGTGGCCGTGAGGTCATTCAAGTTCTCCGTTTCTATTTGCCGGCAGTTAGTTTACTTGAAATGCCCAAGATCAGAGTAAACGAAACACTTACGCAAAGGAACAGGCCCTCTTGTGGTAGAAGACGACGGCATGACAGCAAGAGTCACGCTCATCATCTCCAATACGGATGCCATCGAACTTCGTGTTCGACGTACCCCACTACTGCTCTTCTGACTCGATTCTTCTTCATCCACAACCAACCGTCTTGTTTGGGAGGCGCTAGAAATAAAGGTATCCAGTGAATTCTGGGTGACGACACTCAAAGATCTCCTTCCCGGTTGTCGCGTTCGCCAGCTCGTATAGGCTTCTACGAAAAGCATGACTACCACCCCAGTTCCGATCAAAACGCCCCCCTCAATCCAGATCTCATTAGCAAGGAAAATGAGACCTAGGAGAATAGGTTGAAACGCCAACAAAGTACCAAAGCGGCGAAGAAGCCATATTTGTATCAGACCGCCAGTTTGGGAGAGCGTGCGACCATAAACATAACCAACAAGGAAGCGATGTGCTAAGAATTCCATCAGCGTCGATCCTCAAAAATCGGTGTTGGAGTTCCCCACCAATCAGCGTCAAGAACAACAGAAGGACAACAGCTGGCCCGATGAGCGGGAATATCAGGGAAAACGTTGAGGCAAATATGATTCCCAGGATACACGCGCCTGTAGCGACGGTGGCATCATAGGGTTTCGGATACATAGCTTGCATGATGCAGATCAATTACTAACATATGACCCGAAGTCGCGAATGATAACGTACCTCTAAAATGCTGTCGAGGTGTAATAGCATGCTTGTCACTGCGGATGACGCGCCATAAGCGCAGCGGTTGAAGCAAAAGAAGGCCCGGGAAAATAATAGCGATCTGCAAAACGATAGAAAGTGCGAATACAGTCATATACACGGAGCCTTTTGCGACTGTGGTCGCCTTGTTCAAGTCGCCGCTAAATGCGCGCAGGGCAAAGAGCAATGCGCCAATGGTGAGGATCCATATAACTGCCACAGAGACAAGGACGTAGAAGGTGATCTTGAATGTCATGAGCTGTCCGCCGGAGTATGAAACTGCCCCTTGAACATCAGAAACCCCTGCGAGGATGTTAGCAATGAACTAGTAATTAAAAGCTACGCACAGTGCACAAGCGCGAGAGTAAGGAATATGAAGATTGTAGCTACAACAGCGGGAATCCATATAGTTATGATCCCGGAGGGAAGAGTATCGGCGGTCGTGACAGGCTGTAGGAAGGTGATGTAGTGAGCAAAGTCCGGTGCATTAGAAAGAGCCAGTCCTGAGGCCGCAGTCACTGTAGCATGCCGTCAGCATACATGTACACGATTCAGAATAAAAGGTTATACATCCGGCTGCTAGCAGAATAACAGCGATAATTATCGTGGCACTCATCACCCAGGTATCCAAACTGGTCCTTTCGTTTTGCAGAACATCCCATCGTACATCTTCCTTCGCCCTACCTTCGATAATCTGAATTCCTGGTATATGCCGCAAGCCCCTTCCCACCATGAGCCAGCCTTTGATTTTAGCACCGTCGGCAATATCCCCGTAGCACGTGCATTGGGCATCAGAGATTTGGGTGTTGATATCCTTCAGTTTTGTGCGCCACTCGGTGATATCGCTGTAGATATCGCCCAAGTAGTCAAAATTGATCCCATCCTGAGGCCGTACAAAGGGTCCTGAGGACTGAATCCGCAGATGAGGGGGAGGAATATCCTGCTTTTCGCTGCCGTCCTTTTTCCTGAACGGAAAGGTTTCACGTTTTCCAGCAGAAACAGGCTGCTCTCGCTTGGGACGATGTCTGAAGGACGATGGGCCTGCAGCAGGGTTTCCGTTAGGTTCGCTTGCTATATACTTTCCCGGCTGTTCTTGAAGGACATCTACCCACTCTTCTTCCACCGGAGGCAAAGGTTTGTCAACGTCGTATGACCCCATAACATCCGAGGAATCAAGCCAATTAGGTCCGTATTTTCGCGGGTCAGGAGGCGGAGGAATAGGGGTTAGCATTGACAGCTCGTCACGGGACCGTATTATTCCCAGTTCGTCTGACCGATTAGCGCGAAAGTAGCTACCCAATCCAAAGAAGCTCGATCCCTGAGACCGTCGATTGTCTTCCTGGAAGCGATCACCAATGATTGGGGAAGTAATGGAATCGGAGAACGCTGCATGATCTTCCTTGATGTCTGAAAATCGACCTCCACTGATACCGTGGACACCGCGAAGTTTGTAGTAAGTAGATGG
Organism: Desarmillaria ectypa; assembly: GCA_030407005.1. NCBI lineage: Eukaryota > Fungi > Basidiomycota > Agaricomycetes > Agaricales > Physalacriaceae > Desarmillaria > Desarmillaria ectypa. The sequence continues at coordinate 2,120,655 of JAUDYN010000003.1, read as the reverse complement.
TGCTACGAAGGACGTAGGCGCGAGCGAGGAGGCTGCAAAGGCAGGGTTCCGTCGGCGCTACAAAGTCATAGAATGGATCAATAAAGATACGTTAGTAGCGCTCTGTGGAACTAACCGAACCAAGCAATGGTCGTGGACGGCTGATATGAGGGCGAGTTGGATCCTCAGCCGAAGGTGGAACCCAGTCAGCAAGTGAAGGGTCAGGAGTGGTTAGACGGAAGCACGTTATATACTGTGTTTCCGCAATTTCCAGGTTCCCTAGGATTTCATCTCGCTTTTGGATTAGGTTTGCAAGATGCCGTGTGTCACTGCAAGAAAGATAGAAGTAATATTATGTAAAAAGGCGATGTGCATGAAGCTGGTACACTTACGAGATGGAGAATAATGTCTCGATATCCACCTCCGGACGTCCGTCGTGATTTGCATTCAGAGGCTCATTTTCTCCGCTCCTTCCCCTTCTGCCTGAACTGCGAGTCCTAGGCGTGCTACGATCCCTGGAGGAGTTATTGTGGTCGAAGGACAAACTCAGTCCTGCTTTCAATATGAAATCTTTCAGCCTTTGTTCTCCCCAGCCTACAAACCCAGGGGCGTATCTTGCGCTCAACCAACCAATATCCTTTCCCTCACACATTGTATCCAGCCACCTCTCCCGATACGCTACGAGGCGATTGAACTCGCGTAGAATCTTCCAAAGCGCAGGAAGGAGAGCAAGTACTAACGTCAAGGCCGTCAATACAATGATTCTGACCCGGAAGTTTTGGCTATCTGTTGAGTCTGCACGCTTCAGCATGGTGGCAAGATTGGCCGTGCTTATGTTTCCAGTCTCTAATAGTCGCAGTAGACGCGACAGACTGAGATCTTGTAGCATGTTGTATCCACCACCATAAAGTGATGGAGAAGGCAGTTCGGAGTGGCAAGGGGTAGACACGAGATACAAGGGTAATGCCCCCGCAAGACCGAGGAAAGTCCAACCTAAGCATATGAGAAAGCATGTCCACAGCGTGCGCTGGCTAAGCTGATCATCAGAAGGGAAAAGTGCAGCGTCTGTTCGTATAGATTTTCCCGCATCGGAAACATTGGAGGGGATTGAGGGGACCAAAGGAGCACGGGGGAAATAGGAAGGCGAAGATCGAGTCGCTTAGTGGTTTCGGACGAAGACTATCTTCAACATGAGTGACAAAGCGACCAGTCGAGTTCAAAAACGTACTCCTGGTGCACGAACCACTCTCTGAGCCCGTACACTTGCCTAAAACGCGGTCGTAAGACTGCGAATATCAACTACAGTTCATTCAGTACTGTTAGTCGAAAAGGGATCCGGCCGCGTCGCACCCATATTATGAGACCGACTGCGCTTGGAAGCACCAAAGACGCTAACAACCCGTCCGCTGCGGCATCCAACCCATTCCCTACACATGTTGGATTTATCTGCGACGACGCAGCGAATTGCACTGACGGTGCTACTTCACCGGAGAGAGCGGTACCAGAAGGGAGGGACTCCGTGAATGAGTTCGTAAAGGTTTTTGTAGCAATGGAATCGGAGTAGGACGTGAATATTGTTGCCGAATTCGTGATAGTCATGATGGGAAAGGTGCTTGTGAATACCGTAGTACTGACATCAGCACTGCTTCCCGAAGTATATTGTCCCGAGTAGTATGAAGATGGATCTGCTTCCGATACTTGGGTGTCCGGAGAGGCTGTTGGTGAGACCTCTGAAGCTGGTTCCGAACCCGAGGGGATAAAAGTGGATCCATCGCTCGTCGTCCACCAGTCCGCTTGTGTCGTGCCAAGAGTCATGATGAGTACCCTCCAAGGGCGGTTCGTATAGTAGCAAAGAAAAGTTGAAGAACTGAAGTGTCCTGGGCCACGGTCACCGTAAGCATGCAAAGAAATGTTCACGACAAATTTGGCTCCGAAGTTGAAGTTCGACTGATGTTTGTTAGCAACGTCGTTGCCAAGCAATCAACGATCTCCGATCAAAAAAAAAGGCTTACCGCGTCGTCACCCGCATCCGACATGACGTGAAAAGTCAAGTTCATTACAACTGCAGACCGACAAATGTACGTCGTCGCCACGTACAGGCATACGAGGTGAATGTGCGCATCACTTGTATATGACGTGATTATCAATTAATTCTCGAAGATTTTTCGTGTCGTCTTCAAGTTGTCTAAATATAAGTGTCCATTGGCAGGTCGTCAGGGAAACTCGTATATTCTGGCTCAAATGCGCAGCTCAGGTTGTGTTTGGTAGAGAAAAGATACGAGTCTCTTGAGAAATGATTGGTTGATATCCTCTGGAACATCCCCATGAATCCCTTCACTTGTTTCAAGTATCTTGGGCATAATAATACACAAGAACTCCGAGTCTTTGATGACTGGGGAAGTGTTAAGAAAGGGCGCAGCCAGAGACGTCGGACAGACCTGGAACTCACCCATTGTCATTCGATAACGGTCACAGTGCCGTCCTTCAAAACCCATCGTGCCTTCTTGCTTGTCCATGGAGCGGGTTCGGAGCAATCCCGGACCGGGAAAGGAAGCTGCTCTCGCGTGGGGTTTCTAGTGCTTCTTGTAGACACCTTTGGGTCAGGCTTCCCACCACTAATCTCACATTTTCCGGCCATTTCTTTACTTGATACGCAACCCATGGTGGTGCCTGGAGCCTGAAGGAGTTGAATAGATTCGAACGCTAGAGCGCAAGAGAATACCTACAGGGGGCCTAGTAGTCAAAAGGAGTGGGAGAAAGAGTGGGGGATACCATCCTATCCGATATAAGTAATGCTACCGTTAGCTTGAGTTGCGAGGGCGATATGATGGAAGGTGGAACAGGTGATGTCAGGATTCAGTGCCTTGTTCACATCCGGTGACGGTTGAAGACCCTTCATATAGCAAAGTCAGATTGTGTGAAAACCCTGATGATGCGATTGTACGTTTGACTGTATGCTAGCCAATTATCTTCGCTTCTAGCTTGAGACAACTCATACTCAACAGCGTCGCGATCACGTGGAAGTTTTAGAGTGTCAGTCCATACGGGTCAGACTTATGGTGATTGCGTTCTCATCAGTAGTCATTTAGTCTGCGACCGGTCTTGCTTTGTAGTAGTCTCAGTTATAGAGCTTTCATTGTATTGGCCTGACTTTCCTTTAGGCTTCAGCAGCCTAAATTCAAGCCGCCCAAATAACATACTCACATTACTATCTAGAATATTGAGATAATATTTTTAATATTTGGAAAGTTTCAATATTATTTCAATAAATAAATAGTTACAGAGCTCAATATTTTAGGCTAAAGTATTTTATCCATACATATGCTGCCATGAAGTGATAAACTAAAACCAGATTGACTCAAAAAGTTCATTAGCGTGACAAAATTGCGTGCTTGTACTTGAAACACTAAACTTGAGACCGTTGGACAGGAACGCTGGAGGACTAGACAGCAGTTTGGCTTGCTAATTAATACATCCGTAGGACTACATATATCCAAGAGTCATCGAGGGTTAACGACATTAATATGCTAGACTGTGGCTATGTCGAAGCCGAATTGGGCGCACCTCCACGTGGGCAACCTTGGACAAGTCGGAGACTAAGGATAAGCGCTTAAATAACCTCCTTGACCTATTTCCATCGACCGATGGCTAGCGCGGCCTTGAAGCAGGTGAGTAATATCTTCAAAACAGATTCCAAACTTCATATCTTCATTCTTTGGTACAGGCAACCTCGCCGGCTACATTACAACAAGCACAGACAACAGCCTTGCTATCCCTTCTCAACCTCAACAATCCTCCGGACAACAATCCGTCGACTTCAACAAAATCAAGTATAAGCCTCAGTTCTCCTGCTCCTGCAGGTCCTCCTGTTTGGAAAATACTTGTATTGGACCAGCAGACAAAAGATGTATTGGCAACGGTTCTACGTGTTCAAGACCTACGCGACGTTGGGGTGACGCTGCATGTGTAAGTATTGTTTGTAATTACATTGAAAGCACTATAGCAAATTATCATGGCAGCCAGCTTCATTCAACGAGACCGCCACTACCGGACGTTCCAGCCGTCTATTTCGTATCGCCTACCCTAGCTAACGTCCGACGGATAGCGGAGGACCTCGAAAAGTCCTTGTACGAGTCCTTCAATCTCAACTTTGTCGAACCTCTTCCTCGCTCACTACTCGAAGAGCTGGCGGCATCCGTTGCGCGAGATGGGACAGGAGACATGGTAGAACAGGCGAGTGCTAGTTTCAGTACACAAGCCTTGCTTTCTCAAACTTCTTCCCAGGTTGTGGACCAGTATCTCTCTTTTATTGCACCTTCCCCATCTCTCTTCTCTCTTCTTCCACCACCACCGCCGCCGGCATCTTCAACATCAGCCATACCGCCGATACCGCCGCCCACATATGTCATCCTTAATTCACCATCGTCAACAGAACAACAAATAGAAGCAGAGATTGAACGAGTGGCCAGTGGAATATTCAGTGCCATCGCTACCATGGGTGAGTTCCTCAATTCCTCGACGTTTTGTTCTTCGTTGATTCCAGGGTTAAGGACACGTGCCTTTCATTCGTTCGCCCAGAGGGAATGCTGCGGAGATGGTAGCAAAGAAGCTCGAAACGAAAATACGCGACGCTCTCATAACTGCTTCTAGGTCACATTCATCTACGGGCATGTTTGCGCAGGATGCAACTGGTCTGTCAAATCTTCAACGTCCTCGTAGGTTTTCCTTCCAATACATGTATCTTTCACTGCATTTATTCCAATATACAGTTTTACTCATCTTGGATCGCAATATTGATATGGTATCGATGGTCTCTCATGGTTGGACATATCAAGCGCTGGTTTCCGACTGCCTCGAAATCAAACTCAACCGCGTTGTTGTGTCGCAGCCTCAGAAACGCTCTTATGATTTGGACGCCAAGGATTTCTTCTGGGCCCGCAATGCAGCGAATCCGTTCCCTCAGGTCGCGGAGGAGATCGACAATGAGCTGAATAGGTACAAACAGGATGCGGCAGAAATAACTAGAAGTACCGGAGTCAGCGATGTTAATGACATCTCACAACTGTGAGGTTTACTTTGTTTGGAATTTCTTCGTCGATTTACAACATTTTCTAGGGATCTATCAACGAATGCTACGCATTTGAAAACCGCCATCACCCAACTCCCTGAATTAACGGCAAGGAAAGCCACTCTCGACACTCACATGAATATTGCCACAGCGTTGCTTGAGGAGATCAAAAAGCGCGGTATGGATGAGCTGTTCAGCACTGAGGAGGCCATCAACAAACATGTGCGTTCTACAATATGACTTTGCTTCCTATTCTGAATCATTCGGCAGACGGTAGCTTCTATCCTTGAAATTCTCCGAGCAACAAGACCAGACGGCGCTTTCACTCCACACGATAAACTTCGTCTCGTCATCGTATTCTATCTCTCTTCCCCAGATAACGCTATCACGAAGGACGATATCACTGAGTTAGAGAAGGAACTCAAATCTGCTGGTGCTGATGTGTCTGCCTTTGACTACGTTCGACGAACGAGAGAAATTTCCAAGATGACGGTGCCAAATCCGGGAAGCTCCACACCGACTATGGGATCCGTCGCGCAGGGTGGGGAGCTTTTCAGAGGTTTTAGTGCCTTGGGAAATAGGGTAAATAAACTTTCTACGTTCCCTTTGCTCTGTCAAATATGAGATTGACGATTTGTCTTAGCTGACCGATAGCCTGCGAGATAGAGGTCTCGAGAATATCATCTCCGGTGTCAAGAACTTCCTTCCGGGGAACAAATTGCTCCCTGTAACACGTCTTACAGAGGCGTTAATGGATTCGTCTGTGGCCTCGAACCAATCCTTGCAGGAGACGGACGATTTCATTTTCCTCGATCCGCGCGTGCCTAAACACGCAAACACTGGAATGGCCGGAGGGGTAGGTGGTAGCGGCGTTAATCGGGGAAGGCGCATGGCCTTTGCTGAAAGCGTGGTGTTCATAGTCGGCGGTGCTGGCTACGTCGAGTATGGTAATCTTGAGGAATGGGCTGGTAGAACAGGAAAGAGGGTCACCTATGGCGGTACTGAAATTCTAGATCCTGGAGGATTCGTCGAAATTCTTGAAACCCTCGGGAAGGCTGGAAGTGTCTAATGGTATGCAATACCGTAGTCCATACATCGATATTAATTACCTTTGGCGCGGGTGGAGCATGTTTTTTTTAATTCGCTTTCAATTACATGAGTGAGGCAGTAGATACATTTGATGATAAGATACAATGAAGTTCTGTAGAATCCTTATTTACTTCCTGTTATTTTGCATGGACAATATTTGGACAAGTCGGATACTACGGGGAACATCAGAAGGATAGACAGAGAAGGTAAGCAAATGCACGCACAATATGTTGATCATGTCCAACTCAAGACCGAGGGCTTCATTTATGGGATCAGCTTTCATTCTACCCTGCTCAGCCATGCGGGCGTGGAGGAGGATCTTCTGGGTACTAGAGACTTTGTCAGAGCGGTATTTGAGAGTTGCTGGATATTGCTCACTCGTAGAGCACGAAAGCACCGAACAACGCCAATCCGCCATACAGAGAGATAGCTTCGGTGACGGCGAGACCACGCATACCAAGTGGCAGAGCCATCGGTGCCAAGGAGCTAAGTGCGACAACAGTGATACCGGCTAGGAGGGGACCACCCATGTTTATATACTTATCGTTTCTAAAACGAGAGTGAGAAGTGCAACGAGGACTGTGTAAAAGAGCTTACGTCGCAGTAGCCCCGACATAAGAGAGCGAACCGACAATTCCGCAAGTGTACAATGCCGCCCTCGACAGAATGGCGGGGGCGAAGAAGAACATGGGGCTAAGAGTAGCAGCTTGACACAAATTGAAAGCCTAAGATACATTGTGAATACGGAATTCCATCCACTGAGAAGAGTACGCACCCCCCAGAGAAAATGCTTCTGAACGGTGTTTTCCGGCGATGTGTACATGGTGCCCATCATAGTCCCAATACCTCCGACCAAACTGACTCCCAACACCAGCCCTGTTGTGCGGTCAGAAAGCGACTCAGAGAAAGACAGTGAAGACATACAGGGATTAGCAGTCATCACTCGGACGGCAAAGCCTGATTTGAACATGGCCCTGGCAGCAAGGGCAGTGAGGACGAGTCCTCCACCTGTGTACTTGAAGCTGTCGTGGAGCAACGCTTGCTCGCCGGCTGACAACCCATCGCGAGTTTCTCGATTCAAAACGCCTTCAATAACAACGACGGTTCCAGCAACTCCAGCCTAGGACGGATCAGAACGGCGAGTCGAGATATTCGAAAGAAACCTACCGCCGTCAACGCGAATCTCCGCCATGAAAAGGCTTTTGAAGTCTGAATTATGGGTGTTTCTGACATGTAGGAGCGCGAGGATGAAAATACGCTTCCTCGCGTGAAGAGATTGGAGCGCTTCTGGAAATTTTGAAGCAGGCCATTAGCCCTGAAGCTGCTGAATTGACGAGCCGCAGGCTGGATTTGTTGGCGAGCTTGCCGCGCAAAACTTGTGGTGAGGAAGGGGCGAGCAGAAGAGGAGAGCCTAACACGAAACATGATGGTGGTGGTAATGAACTAAAACAACGATGACCTCGATGACAATCTAAGCAGGAATTTGGAGGGAGGAATGTTCAAGAACACTGCCGACGGACATGCGTCATAGGTGCCGGAAGTTTCCGGCTTGCCTCGTAATTTCAGAATCGTCATCTAATATATGAAAGATACAGATTAATGTGCGTTGAGAGCATCGATCCTATTTACATCAAAGACAACCATCCTATGGGATTCAAGAGATACTGCCACATGATTGATTTTACCCTGCTCATAGCTCTGCCAATCTATGTCGAATATTCCCGGTCTGTCAAAGCCTGAAAACCAAGACCATTTCTTCTCTTGATCCTATTCGACCAATGAGTTTTTTTTCGGAAGGAAGAAGGACAAAGAAGAAAGTACGAACCCGAACATCGTATATATTCATCCAGCCGTCGCCACCTCCAGCAGCAAATAACGGTCCGCCTGGAGCGGCAGTTATCACATATACGGGCCGACGCCAGTCTGAGAACACTTTGAGGCAGTCGCCTGTATCTGGATCCCACAGCCGCGTAGAGCAGTCAAATGAACCACTAAAATAATGGAACAATTGAAAAAAGGCGAGATTTCAACAACTTACGTGGCCACGTATACCCGCGACATCTTCTCCTCAATCCAAGCCATGGTGGTCACAGCATGTCTATGGCCATTAAGTATGACAACCTGGTCGGAAGCTCCCAAGCCAGGAATACTGTCTGTCAATAGATTTGTCATGTTCCATAGTCGGCCCGTTTTATCGTCTGAACACGATGCTAGACGGGTCCCGGAAGAGTTCACCACTATCTGGTTAATTTCATTGGTATGCCCGCTGATAAATAGGAACGTGAAGAAACGATATAAAAGTAAAGATGAAGGGAACATACGTGAGGGTCTTTATTGGCATAGGGTCATCGACACTTAATACTTGTATGTTCTTATCAGCCCCACAACTTGCAAACATGGCGTCGTTTATCCATTCAACATCAAGGACACAGTCTAATTTAACTATTAGTATGTTAAGTAAACGACCAGTAAATCTCACCTCTGTGGCATCGATATTCTCTTAGCAAAGCCTTTGTCTTAACATCCCATAGACACGATGATCCATCCAGGCTTGCAGACAACAAATACCGACCAGACGGAGAAAAACGAACTGTGAATATAGGATCCTAGCAATGAGACCGGGAAGTAAGTATGTTTAATAAATGATTCATATGCACGTACAGTGTGCTTTTCCAGAGTAGCATAAGCCTCTCCTGTGGCTGTTAATATTCGAAGCACAGAGTCATAGCTGCCAATAGCAAGCAGTGTTCCATCTTTATTCCAGTGCATAGATGTGAGGTCACCTTGTCCTCCCTTCGGAGTAAAAACGACACTTCGCGGTACACTTGGACGGGGGTCATCGATAGGCTCGGGAACATGCCACAAATTAACAGTAGCATCCTTGGATCTAGATAAACATACAAGAGAAATTTAGTGAAATATACCGGCAGAGTCTGCAGAACACGTACCCTGAAGCTAGCATATAGGGCTTCACCGGATTAAAAGCACACACGAAAACCTATACGGGAGTGAATACAAAGAGTCATCACCTCATGGACACTCACTTCGGATTTATGACCCTCCATCGTACGGATTGCATTGATGGGTTGTCCGTCTTCGTCTGGGTCATAAAATCCATTATGGGACTTTGTGTTTATTGCCTTTCCAGTGATGGGAGCAAGGACAGATTCGGTTGGTGTAGCTTCCACCTTTGGAACTAAGGCTCGTTCAGACCATTGTTGCCAAAGAACATTGTCGAGAACGCACGTTGAGCAGGTTCATCGATATCCATATCTTCTGTCCCTTTAAAGCCTTTCTCGGTGTTCTCTGAAGTTACGGTGGGTGTCGGCGTTGTCTTTGGCTTTCCGGTTGGTTGGCCTTTCTCGACGGGCTTGGCAGCGGCAGTGGTGCTTTCCTTGACGGCTGAAGGCAGAAGCGTTGGCACAAGTAGTGTCGTCACGACTTGTTGAGGTGGATCGGGGGAGCAAACGTGGTTTTCGAGTAGCGAAAATCGAGACTTGCAGTTCGCGGCAGCCTCTCCACCTCTTAAATGGGATTCGATGGCGGTGTAAAATAGGGCCTTGGAAAGAAGTTCTGCAAGTTCTCCACGAGGAATATGCTTCTTGAAGTTGGGTGAACGCTCGAGTTGTCCTTCTTGGCAGACAGTGAAAGCGGAATGGGTGAAACCTAACACTATAAGTTGAGCCACTCAGTTTGTATACAAGAAGCTGATTACGCACCGCAATCCATAAAATAAGAATAAATCAAGCAATTTATTTCGTCTGCCTGGATGGTGATATTTGAAGGTAGTGGAACCGTCATTGCTTGGAGTTCGAACTTGAAAAGTTGAAGACAAGAATGGGTGTGGCTGTACACTGACTGAGTGGCGTTCCCACGGCTATCGAATATCCTCCTTTGGTTTCCAAATTCCTCACCTTTTCCACTTGGAACGATGCTATTGTATCCCAATTCCCAGAGATCAGTGTATGGACATCCATCGTGTAAAAAAGTAACGCGGAAGTTCCGTCTGTATCAGCGGTTTTCACTCGGTTGTTATACTATGCATCATAGCTTTTTTCAGTGGTAATATTCGCCGGCATTGAGAATTTGAGTTGTGAATCCATGGCGAATTACGCGCAAAGCATAAAGCTGGAAATGAAAATGCACCTGGCACTTGAACTTGCATCAGCTTTCCAGCCGTTATATAATAACCCAGTTGCGGAAGTAAACCATGCTACAACAGATATACTTTTCAGGCTTAGCTTGAGCTTGAGGTAACAGGCCACTTTGGTTTAAAATTCATCACGGAGGGAGGGAGTGTAGCACAGCCACTCCTTAACTTACGATCGGGCCGGCATGACGAACTTCTGCCGACTATCTTACAAATGCTATCTCCCCGTTTAGTACTCAGCTTCTACCTTTCAACGTCCCACCACAATGCAGCGAGAACAGCCAGATACTGATGAGGATGTGTCCCCTATTGGCTCACCGCGGCTAAACTTGGGCGTATTGGGCAGTACGTGGAACAGCCTTTGGAGTGGATTGTCTGCTCACTTCATCGCAGGATTATTCCAATTGCAGCATGGAACGCTAAGAACTAATGCACAGTTGCTTCAGCTGCTCCAACATCAACTGAATGAAGATGATGATGACCTCGACGACGATAACGACGACGATGATGACTACGGTGACTACGAACCAACGGATTCTAATCAGGAGTGCTGGCGCAAGCCTGCTACAGAGCCTCATGAGGCCGGAGTGGAATTACTGAATGGTGGAGAGTACGGTCGTATAGCCCCTAAGATTCGCGCCAGGAGAGGCGAGCGGAACCCTGTTAAGGTTATCACCAATCGGTTCACTGGTCGTCGGCCGACCTTATTCAAGGAAGACCTAGCAACTGTGAGTGCAGACCGCTGCAGATATGTTCTCAATATTTTGAGTATTATAGAATCTTGTCCCCAACTCAAATGGCTCAGCGATGGCATCATACAACTCAAATATCTACACGGCACAATATTCCGCAGGTACCGTATATAGCTCATTATCATCGCGTCGGCCTCATGTCAGTCAGATTCGTCATTCTACTACACCTGTTCTCAAGACTTTCGGCTATACATATACGACTCATCGTCACCCCCGTTCTCACCAGAGGATCGCCAAGCAACGCTCTCTGATATTTCTGTTCAAACCACAATGAATATCAGGCGCAGAATTCACGGGCACCCCGGCAGATGGACAATCACAGATGCGAATCTATCTCCTGACAATCAAAGGATGATTTACTCGTCACTAGTGAATCTTGAATAATGCACATATTAGACCCTGCTGACGGTTGTTACTAGACTTCTACGGTGTACATGACTAGCACGGTCGACGACAATCCCACACAAGTTCCTATCTCTTTCGGGAGCACACGAACTCGGCGCCGTGATTCATGGAATTACGATGACGAGTTCAATATTTACGCATGTAGGTTTTCCGCAGATGGGAATGAGGTCATTGCTGGAGGCAGTAGGTCGATCTCTGTATATGACCTGTTGGCCAATCGTCGAATTGTTCAAATAAAGGCCCACACCGATGACGTCAATAGCTGCTGCTGGGCAGATACGGCGTCCGGAAACGTTCTTGTCAGTGCATCCGATGACAGTTCTCTGAAAGTCTGGGATCGCCGGTCTTTAGGAGCGGCACCAAAGCCTTCAGGTGTTCTCATGGGGCACACTGAAGGAATCACTTACGTGTCGGCTAAAGGAGATGGAAGATACGTTATATCCAACGGCAAAGATCAAGCACTACGGTTATGGGACTTGCGCAAAATGCGAAGTAGCCTCGACTATGACAATGCTGGGCATCGCACCTACGGTTTCCACTTCGACTACAGGTAAGTACACATTCCATTGATATCAGCATATATTATTCATGTGGTAAAGATATCCACCATATCCCAAGCCGAAGCGTCGGGCGCATCCCATGGATTGTAGCGTTATGACTTACCGAGGGCATAGCGTGCTAAGAACGCTCATCAGATGTCATTTCAGTCCTGCGGAGACTACAGGTTCTCAATACATTTATTCCGGTTCAGCCGACGGCAACATACATGTAGGTTTCTGGACACTGGTAAAACATCTCGCTCAAATGTTGATAGATATGGTCACTCGATGGTACTGTTGTACAGATACTTGACCGCAATCAGACGCTGCCCATGGGTCACGATCCATCAGCGCCTGAAAGGTTGAGTCCACTCCGCCACATCAATCAGCGTGTCTGTGTCCGTGATGTCAGCTGGCATTCACAGGTGGGGTTTTGATGACACCTCATTTTTACATTTATTAAAACACCTACTAGGAGCCAGTCATGATGAGTGCTGGATGGGATTCAGGACATGGTGGTAGTATCTTGGCGAGGCATGAATGGAAGGGATTGTCCAGGATGAACGGGTCGTTACAAGATTGGGTGGCAAGAGAGGAATCCGAAAGGCATGCAATGGAGAACGTCCGGCGTTCCTCTAGGCTTGCGACAGAGCGGCGGAGAGATTTCAGTCTAATTCCGGGAGCTTACTTGGATGAAGATGAAGATGACGAAAATGAGTACTATTAGTCTTCTCTCATTTCAAGGTTGTAGTAGTGGGTACGTAGTCGCACTAGAATGGATCAGGAAGTGTACAGCCACCCGGTAGTTGCATAGCCATAGGACACTACATCTCTTACAGCTTCCACCATGACCGCCGACTCGAAAACAAATGGCTTCCCGGATGGCTACTTTATCATTCGTTCTGCTGCAACGAAGCGTCTACTAGATGTAGCCTGCGATGCTATTGAGGATGGAACCGAACTTCTGTTGTTCCCCGAGAAGGAGAAGTCACTAGTTGAAAGTAGGCGCTGAGAGTGTCAGTGCGACTCGCGGATACAAGACTTTCTAACGATATTTCTAGGTCGAAGGAATCCAGAGGCTAACAACCAGGCATGCAACTGTCACTAGCACCGAAGTAGTGCTCTAATCTGTACTGTTTCACCCCCTAGGTGTTTTACATTGACACGTCTGGCGCGCTGTGTTCAAGGTCCTCTGGACATGCTCTTGATATTGAAGGTACAGACTTACAATGCTTCCAAGACATTGCTCACGCTCGCTATCGCAAAGGTGACCGTTTGGTTTTGCGCCATCGCCGACCTATCTCTCTTCCGTTTCCTAATTCATACTCTCATCCTCTCCCGGAATTTTCGTATGATCTCCAAGCTAAAGAGATCCATGTAAACTTTTCTTGCGACCCAGCGTATCCTCCGCATTCGGCTTCCCACCCAAATGCTTGGAAAGAAAAGACTTACCTTCTGGCGGCCATCCCTTTGCGCAAGCCCCGAACGATCATTGACGATGCTTCGCAGTTCATCCACTCTGCTTTGACCTCATCGCTTTCGCTGTTCCAGTCAACGAGCCCCACATCTTCTACTCCTGAAGATGTATACAAGGGTGGAGTAGATCTAGGTGAAGATGAGGTCGTAGAGGAAGAGCGTGGAGAGGAGGGCGAGGTTGACGATTCTCCGGAGCCTAGCAGGAAAGTCAGGGTACTCTCCGTCGTCAACGCGACAATGGAAGACGAGAGTCTAGTAGAGAAAGCGAGGAACCGTCGGAGATGGCAAGTTGAGCCACTTAGGATTGCGAACAAGCGCACCGGTGCGTGAGTTTACTTTTCAAGGTTTGGCTTGAATGTACTGCGTAGTGTACATATAAGCAGTGTAATATTCCGACATCTTTGTTCATTTGAACGTTGAACGATTGTATTTGCACCGGTCCGCCTTTGCCCGGATGAGACGGAACGAGGGCGGAACAATAATGAATAAACTCGAGATAAGGACTAGATAGCCACGGTCAATATTAAGCTGTTAAAGTGGGTAAATCCGTTCTCAAGACTACCGTCATGGCCTTGACTGCAGCTCTTGTAATAGTCCTAGCTGCCTCAGTCTTTGCTCACCAGATACCACTGACAGACCATGGCGCGGACAAGGCGTTATCTTGGATGGAGAAATACGGGAAACCCATTGATCAACCATTTTCGGGTCCTCTCTCGTTCTCGCGCTTGCCATACATACTCTGTCTGGAAGACGAGGATGCGACCTTTGACATCGCAATTCTCGGGATACCTTTTGACACTGGAGTATCCTACAGACCAGGGTGAGTTTCCGGCTATCTCTCTGAACGAAGCATTTTATATATACAAAACTTGTGGACTGCAGGGCGCGATTTGGACCTTATGCTATCAGGTCTGGGAGTCGACGTCAGCGAGAAGCTCGTGGATACACCATGTCTTGGGGAAACAACCCTTATAACCACGGCGCGAAGATTGTGGATTGCGGGGACGTACGTGGTTTCCATTCGCGTCAATGTCATCAATAATTACACGTTTTGCTTTCAGGTTCCTGTTAGCCCATTCGACAACGCCCTAGCTGTAGAACAAATGGAAGTCGCATACTCGACCCTCTTGAAACGACCGGCGCCCAGCTCAACTGAACTGAATCCTCTTCCCCCCCGCATAGTCAGGTTTGTGCGACACACGCTTTCTTCAGATTAATTGACCAATGGTTTCCACAAGCTTGGGAGGCGATCATACCATTGTATGATATTTGTATTTTCGAATCAGCAACTTACAAGCTCTGAACTGCCTCAGGTCCTCCCTATTCTTCGGGCTCTCCACAAAGTTCACGGACCAATATCTGTGATTCATTTCGATGCTCACTTGGTACATCTAGCAGGCGTTGGTAATCTGCTTCATGGATAACAATATGCTAGGACACCTGGGCGAGCTATGCCGGACAGACGTCCGAACAATCGCGCGTAACTCATGGGACATTCTTCTATATTGCCCAAGAGGAAGGATTGATGGGAAACAATAGCATCCATGCCGGTATTCGCTGCAAGTTGGGCGTGAGTAACGGGTATCCATCAGTATCCATGGGGTACCTCAGCTAACAAATTTACTTAAAAGGGTGTAGAAGATCTAGAAAATGATGAGGAAGTAGGGTTCCACATCATATCTACTGACGACATAGACGATATCGGCGTTTCTGAAATCATCAAGCGCATTCGAACTCGGATCGGAGACAGTCCAGTATATCTAAGGTCAGTAACTACGCACAGCTCGTTCCAATAGCTTATATTAAATAATTTCTTCAGCCTGGATATCGATGTGATAGGTATGGGACACTGTCTCAAGTAGCCGTCTTCAAACTTGAATTAATAAAACACGATGTAGACCCTGGTCTAGCACCTGCAAGTGTGTCTGCACGCTGAATCCACCCAATTGAATTCCCACTGATATTACACCAGCTGGAACACCTGAGGCGGGAGGATGGACGACGCGTGAAGTGAAGCGCATTCTTCGAGGATTAGCTGGTTTAAATTTTGTGTGAGTGCCGTTTATCGTCTGAAGAAACTTTCTGACCCTAATTTATTGCAGCGGCGCTGACATCGTCGAAGTTTCTCCTTCATATGACCACGGTTAGTCTGCAAGCAGATATGAATCATTTTTATTCTCATGTCAATGTCCTTATAGCTGACATTACTGGCATCGCTGCCGCGGATCTCGTGCACGACTTCCTATCTATGTTAATATCCACTGAGCCTCCCAAATCTTCCCGCAGCAAACGCCACAGAGACGAGCTGTGATAAATTACTACGTCCTGTACTATTTGTGGAAGTACGTCCGTAGGCTATTCATGTTACAGGTCATCACAATGAGGGTATGCATACATTTTATGCAGATACAGCAGAGAATAGTTGTGCAAAGAAAGGGTGAAGTGTCTGTAATGAATAAAAATACCTATCGTGATCCAACGTCTAATTCTTTCCACTCCATCCCCCAGGGATTAATGCAGGTCCAGCCTCATACCCAGGCGGAGGACTATCATCATATTGTTGTGGTGACATTGACCTATGCGCCCGAGGTCCTATCGGACTTGTTTGCCTTTCTGCTGCTGCTGCAGGTACGGCGGTATTTATGTGGGAAGGCGCTTGAGGAGTTGGCGCAGCATACGAGAGGTATGAATGTTCTTGTGTGTGCTCAGGGAGAGGAGGCAGATTGTTTTGCCCATATCCATCTCCTCCTAATGTGTAGTTTCGCTCCTGCGTTGAAGGACTGGCTATTGGCGCAGGATAGTAGGTGGGAGCATGAGGTTGTGATGACATCGGCGGCGGGCTTGTTGTGTAGCTTCGAATACCGTAAGGATCACTGTACTGTGACTGAACCTGGGGATGGGCCTGAGATGGCGCAGCATCATACTGCGAGTATGCAGATGGATACTGCTGGTGAGAAGCAGCTGAATGGTCTAACAATACCGTTTAAAGATAAATAATAGCGATACTACTAGAACTTACAAGTGGTTCCTCCCGATGTATGCCCGTAACCACCAACGGGTGAGTCATAGCGATCAGGATGTTGCTGAGGATTTGTAGAAAGATACTGGTTGTTAACGGGCGGATTGGTTGTGGGTGACAAAGGCTCAGGAGCCGCGTAGGTATAGGTCGATGCAGCATACGTCGAAGGAGCATAGCCTGTGGTGCTGCTACCTTGACGTCGCGGCTGAGGTTGGGGTGGATATGATGTGGTTTGGGACGGATTGTAATATTCATCTACAGCTCGAGAACCGGCAGGCGCTTGAACATAGCCACCTCCAACATATCCACCCCCCTGTACTGGCCTACCACCATATCCGCCTGACTGGAGGTTGTTAGCTGTACTGGGTGCAGACTGGTCGCGATATGGGCGCTCGATGATTACATTGTCACCGTCGACGCGAGCGGTGAGAGGTTGGGCTTCAGGCAGAGGCGATAACCCAATTTCTTTCTGTTGCATAGCCTTCCTGTCGGCCTCAGCCTTAATGGCATCCAAACGCATCTGGTCATAGTCTCCATTCTCGCGGTCTTTGCGTCTGCCCCATTCGTCTCTAGGCTTGCGCTTTGAGATACAGCAGCGACCGACGGTGTAAAAGCATCCACTAAAGAAGAGGAGCAACCATGCGGCTAGTGTCAACCAAATGGCAGTCCCCATTGAAGCAGTTCCCACAGAGTTTATACGTGCTTTGGCGACGTAGAAAAGGACGAGGTCGAAGATGAATGCAATAAGGGCGACAGCAGCAGCGAAGCCTGATACACAGGTACTGCAGCAAGTCATGGACATTTCCCGGACATGTGCGAGGAGGCCAAAGAGAGCTGATACGGCGGAAAGACCTAGGGCAACGATGTGAAGGACGAGGGCATATGTTATCCACTTGACAGCCACGTTAGGAATACTGATGGGTAGGTCATTGCCAACAAGACTGTTAACATCTTGAGAGCAAATAATTGGTCCCACAAGATTAGGGTGCAATGGAATGTCTCACCAAGTTCATATCCAACCGCTGCCTTTGAACATGTCGTACCGTTCGACAGCTCCAGACAGTATCCTAATGTACCAAACGTAATGGTACCATTATAACCGCTCTCCGATATGCTTGCCTTGAGAAAGTATATCGACTTTAACAAAGGTACACAAAATGAGACGACTGCGAGCAGGATTGTCGCAACGAGAGTGCAGATGAAACCTGGTGTCGCAGGGCGCAGGATACCCATGCTTGTCGACGGCAAATGGAAATATTATGAAGGCGACAAGCGAATATACGGTGGAATAGAAAACGGAAGGAGAATTGGATGGCAGTGGAAGTGGTGACCAAGTCAACCGAGGCTCTATGTGAAGGTTGTAATCCAGCACAGCCGCTCTGCGCCATGGCTGTTGCCGGACATGCCGAATCCAAGTATGGCAACACTGTCTTGCCTATGCTCTCTCATCTTCGAAGGCGCAGTCGACGCTGTGTTCAATACCTAGCACAGCGCAGGTTATCAGCTGTGGGAGGCTCGATGTTGCCGCTGCTCTGTTGTGATTGTCAGGGTACAGTAACCTATCTAACCCTGCCTTTATTTAAATAATCACTTACGTCGGTGTTGCAGACAGCACCGACAGAATTTCCGTAATCGGAACTTTTAATTGCTCCGACTCGCACTGTCTTGATAACTCTAGGGTCTTTGTTCGACTTTTCTGGCTAGCGTTGAGGGTCTCCTGGCGTCGTGCACGCGACTCTGACAAGCGACTCATTACTGCGGACCCCAGTTATTCCTGCATCCGACGCCAAAGTCAAGGCCTTTATCCACCATTAATTCTCTTTGCTCTGGACCTCTTTACTCATAAGCGAGGGCTTTTTGTAAACTGACAATAGATCACTGGATAAATGACGATATCTTGGTTTTGCGTATAGCGCCCGAAAGCTGCATTTTCCGATCGGGTTGCGAATCCGGGTAGCACACCAAAAATAACCAACAGCGGCCAACGGAGGCGTCGAAAAGCTGCGACCTCCGGATATCAATCTTACTGTCCGATATCCTTTGGTTATCACCAGTATATAGGACAATACCCGACAGTCGCCCTTGCTGTTGCCCGAAATCGATGTGAAGCACTCTGGCGTTAATGGAGTCAACCACCCAAAAGGCCTCTATACGTGTTGCATGCTTCATTTTGGCTTTATGGGGAGTTTATCTGGTGCGTCAACTATTTCTATTTCAAGGGACATCTAATGGCAATAAACCTTCAGAGCACTGTGGTGCTGCTCTTAACAGCTGTAACTCCTTCTTTCCTGCGCCCACGCTCTCATATTGTCTATTCATTGAAGCGCCAACTACGTAAACGTCGCCTTCGCGATTGGCGTCACCGACATTACAAGAAACGCTCTGGTGATACCCCTTCAGATCATACTCTAGTTGAGGCGACGAGCAAAGGACACGAAGTTCTGACTCTAGCCGACGTTCCTCATCACGTACGAGCTGGGTTTATACAATCACAATCATCATTACACACCACCTCCACCAACGACACATTCTTCACGTCCACCAATACTTCATCAGAACACCTCTCTCTTCGCCGTGTATTCACCATGAAACGTGCCTGTTGCAGAAAGGATTCACGAGACTGTCCTCCACGCCGCAGTGGTCCCCTACCTCGGTCCTCTTATTCCAGATTTAAATCTCCATTTAAACGTGACAACCCAAAGTCGTACGCTGAAGGTATGAACGCACATACTGAATAGCTCTTTAGTTCTGATCGGAGCCACAGAGAACGTCAAACCGCGTTCGGTTCTGTCGTTCCAGATTTTCGACAGGTGTCCCGACACGCCCAGCAGCCGATTTAAAGACACCGAGTCGGCACGGGTAGTAATGGCTCAGAGTCAAAGCTTTCCTTTGTCGGACCCAACCAAGGTCAGGTCTAAATGGCGATGGAAA
The DNA here is from genome assembly GCA_030407005.1 of Desarmillaria ectypa. Lineage (NCBI taxonomy): Eukaryota > Fungi > Basidiomycota > Agaricomycetes > Agaricales > Physalacriaceae > Desarmillaria > Desarmillaria ectypa. The sequence goes on along the minus strand of JAUDYN010000003.1, from coordinate 2,101,247 downwards.
TTATTTCATCGAGCAATCGACTCTCGAGACGAATCCCAACGACTCCTTCACGTGCTTTAAACTTGTCATACCCTGCATTTATTCATTGTCCTACAATATATAATTACATTCCAAAATCGAATCCGATTGTACAATATTCCTAATGGTGGCACATCAGTGCGGATCAAGTCGCAGCGCGCGCACTACTAAGGAAGTGAGACAGCGCCCCTCTGTGACTCCACACAGCGCGCTGCAACTTGAAGCTGTACGCGTTGCCAGTCCTGATATTGATAATCTTGATGACTTCTTCTGCAGAACATTTGCCACTACGTCTTCAATAAGTACAGACGGATGAGCTCAAATTTCTCTCTATATGATTCACTAGGCTAAGATTTGACACCGGGTGCAAGGAATGGTCACCGTAAGCTCGGTAACGTACGCGAATTCATGCGGGCGCCGCCGGGCGGCGAAATTGACACATGATCTATCACCATCTATCAGGGTCCGTAGTATTACTGTGACATCACGTTACCGGAGTGGAGAAACATAAATTGATCGCGGCAAACCTAGCTGTTTGATTTCCCACACCAACAGTAATTTTGTAAACCATCACCACCACCACCATGATCTATTCCCACTGCACCTAGTACCTGCGACTTGAGCGCTTAATTATCACACACATATACCTTCGTTCTTTTGCCATTTCTGTCTTTCAGGCTATCCCAAACCCCACTAGCAATGCCCATTTATGTTCCCCGCAGTGATATGGAGTCTATGTTCCGAAAGGCGTTCATGCTGACCGCCAGTTTCCTATTGGCCTCAATTGGGTTCTCTTTGGTGAGTGATAAGGTCCTGATGGCCAAGGCAGCTGCTGATGGCATTGTTACAGAGCGTGGTTTCATCCTTGTTGGGCATTTTCTTCCCTGACATACAGGAGCGACCCCCACGTCGTAAGGACCCAATTCGCGTCTCCAAAGGGAAAAAACTGCATCGGTATCAAGTTCATGACACATCCAGGTCTCGGGATCAGCGTGGCCTTGTTACAGAGGAGGCGGGACCGGTTTTCAATCTTCTCGTACAACCGATCGATAATATCAGTCATGACTCCGACGGTCTGATTGTCACCGAGCCAACCGAGCGGGGACGCAGCGAAACTTTGATGAGTGACGCGCCCAACCTGGGGTCGTCGCCACCTCCACAGCATTCGCGCATGTCTATGTCACCTTCCGAATACTCAGAGCGCTCAGAATCGAGCACTCGCTCGTATGATTTCCCTACAGCATCGAGCGAGGAATCATCCCCTCATCGTAATTCGCATGTGCACGGTTTCCGGATCGGACGTTCATGGAAAAAATCAAAATCCTCCATTCCAATGCCTTCTCCGATGGAACGGCCGATTGTTAATAACCCGCCAACCATTAAGAAGTCAAAAACATTCAACAACAACTCTAGCATAGAGAAAAAAGGTAAAGCGGCAATCCTATCTAAATGACTTGACAATTCTGACACATGGACATGTTTCTAGGCATATGCAAGGCCAGGTCATTCTGTGTCATGGAGAGGGAAAAGACCCTTAAAGTACCATCCCCTCGTCCTCGCACACAACCATATGAAGCACCGTATTTTACACCACTTCCAGGCTCGGGGCCCGTTTTGTCTGTGCCTAAGGCCAAGCCGAGTCGTAGCAGTACGTTACCACCTCCATCAAATCGCCGGGCAGCTACGACTCCCCCGCTGCTTGCACCGGCACGGACTACTTAATGTTATAAGGACGTCAACATCATTTGTTATCGGAATTTCAGTTTATAGTTACCAGCTTCGTTCATTATTTATTTCGTTCTCACTTTAATTTTTTCGGGAATTTAGGCTCACTTTTTGCATCTAAAGCCTCACATTCGTTGCATAAAAAATGTACTTGTATCTGGTAGAAATTCGTATCATTATTAGCTTTGTTTCACATAAAGAAAGTCACGAAGTTCAATCAAAGCTGCTCACCAAACGGGGATACCTACCTGTACAGCCACATCTTATCTCTTGCTGATAAGATCAACATCGAAGAGTTGATCATACTCATTTTCGCTGGTTACACTCTAACGCCCATTACCTCGTTGCCACATAATGGATGCACCTGTAGATCCTCCTTTAAAAGCTCCCTTCCCTCAACGACCTGGCTCTCGAATTGGCGACATAGACGTCGATATCAAGCCCATTGCTGGACCGTCATCGTCGTCTGTGATATCCAGACCGACCCCTCCTCTTCCTCATCCTGGGCACACTGACAGCCCTCCACCGAAACCGAAGATCCCGACACATGCTACTAGCGAAGAGGCCTCGCCTCCCTCGCGTGTTTCCCCCAGTACAAAAGTAAAATCTGGGACACCGAAGCCAGTGACGCCGACCCCGCGCCCGGGTGAGACTGCCGCAGGACCTCCCTCTGGGCCGAAATCGCCTGAAGCTGGAAGGCCATTGAACGTCACGGATGCGCTGAGCTACCTGGATGCAGTCAAGGTCCAGTTCCAAGACAAGCCGGAGGTTTACAATCGTTTTTTGGATATTATGAAGGATTTCAAAAGCCAAGTGTGCGTCGTAGTATCATTTGACTCTGGCATTCTCACTCATCTCATTTCCTCAGCATTGATACTCCTGGCGTCATACAACGGGTGTCACGACTATTTCATGGGAACCCTACGCTCATCGGAGGATTTAACACGTTTCTCCCAGTTGGGTATCGCATAGACGTATCTGCAGACCCCCTTGATCCGAATACAATCACCGTCACTACTCCCCAGGGAACGACGACACAAAGCACAAACAATTTCGGAATTGCCAGAATACAGCCACCCCGCGACATTCCGGGGTTTGGCCCTAACCTCGCGCATCCACTTCCGTACCCTCCTGGTATCCCCCCGCCTCTATTGCCTCCGCTCGGCTCTCGTTCGATGACCCCACAAGCGTACCACCTCTCCCACGTTCCTCCCCAGTTCGATCCTAATTTTTCCCCGGGGTTTCACCAGAGTACGCAGACAAATGCGGCCGCGTCGCTTCTAGGGAACTTGAACAACAAGAACACCGTGGAGAAGCAACCACCAGGAGAGTTCAACCATGCGATACAGTACTTGAACAAGATAAAGGCGAGATATTCGGATGTCCCTAACACATACAAACAATTTCTCGACATCCTTCAAACTTACCAGAAAGAGCAAAAGCACACCCAAGAGGTGCGCGTGTGTTCTTTGTATCTTTCTTATCGAGGCCTTGAGCTTGGTTTTTAGGTTTATTCCCAAGTCCGGGTTTTGTTCAAGGATGCTCCCGACTTGTTGGCAGAATTCAAAGACTTTCTTCCCGAGGTGGTTCCTCCTCAGAACGGAATGGTGATCGTTCCTCAGCCATCTGGGAGTCAAACGATGTCGGCGTCACAAGCGTGGAATGCCCCCGATGCATCATCAAGTTCTCCCGATAAAGCTGTAAAGAAACCTGGGCAGCCTTTGAAAAGAAAGAAGCGCGTAGCAGAGAAAGATACAACTCCAGTTCCTCCAACGAAGATAGCTCCGACCAGGGTTTGTCTTATTCTCCTTTAGTTAATTGGGTAGATTGATCTCACGTATTCTGTAGGCCAAGAAACCTAAACATCACCATAAAGACGCTGGTTCTCCCTCATTTTCCCCGTACATGGGCCCGTCATCGCCTCAACCCACTCACGCTCACGGACATGTACACCCACCGAACCCTCAATTACCTCCGCCTCCTGTGCCTCATTCTCACTCCATGCAACCCCCAATATCTACCCATCCTATTTCAATGTCATCCGCCCCCGCATCTGCAGATCGCCTTTTATTCTTTGATCGTGCGAAGAAGGCCCTAGAAAGTCGAGAGATATACGAGGAATTCTTGAAGCTCCTCAAAGTGTTTTCGAATGAGGTTATCGACGTCAAAACGCTGATTGACCGAAGCCGGGCCTTTTTGGGTGATGGCGATCTGATGGCTGAGTTTAAGGAATTAGTTGGGTGGGACTCTCGACAAGACAATGTTGAAAATGGACCCCCCGGGAGTATCCGAACAGGTCCCCCAGAGGCATTATCAGCGCTGCCTGTTGATGATGGAGAAGGACCCAGTTATCGGAAACTTCCTGACAGCGTGAGTTCAATGTAGCTTCTGCAAGTCCTAATAGTGATCGCCATAACTCTACAGGAGGTACGCCTGGCATGTTCCGGTCGTGACGAACTTTGCCGGTCGGTACTTAATGACGAATGGGTATCGCATCCTACTTGGGCTTCCGAGGAAGCCGGTTTCCTGACTCATAAGAAGAACTCCTTTGAGGAAGCCCTTCACAAGAGTGAGGAGGAGCGACACGAATATCACGTTCAACTACAAGCTCTCACGGCTACCATCGCGGTTTTAGAGCCCCTTTGTGCGCGAATCGAGGAGATGACAAGCGAGGAACGGTCGTCTTTCAGGCTTAAGCCCAATCTTGGTGGGTCGGGACGGTGTCTGTACGAACGTATCATCAAGAAGATCTATGGTCGCGACAACGGCATAGAAATTATGAGAGCGCTGCAAGAAAATCCTGGAGTTGCAGTACCGGTTGTCCTTACCCGCCTCAAGCTAAAGGATGAGGAATGGAGACGGGCGCAACGTGAATGGAGTCGGACTTGGCGCGAGGTCGATTCGAAGAACTTCTATAAGTCTTTGGATCATCAGGGGATCAGCTTTAAAGCGAACGACAAAAAGAACATCACTGCGAAGCACTTCGTTGCCGACATCGAGACAATTAAAGCTCAGCAGACTGCTGTCGGGTCACAAGACCACATCCCCACATTTGCGAAAGGCTCCGTTGGGCCACAACTTGAATATTCCTTTGAGGATACTGTCGTCTTACATGACACCCTGAAAATGATCTTTTCATTTTTAGATCGTTCACAGGGCCAGTACAGCCAGCCTGAGCGAAGGAGTGTGGAAAAGTTTCTCCGGACTTTTGTGCCAGTCCTGTGTATGTATCCACTGGCGGAGTTCAACGACGCGTGTGGACCTCCAGACGGTATTCTTGATGATGCCCATGAACATGGTGACGGGAGCAGAGGTGGTAGGAGGTCAACGGGCAGCGTCTATTCCGTTTACTCAAATGGTATCGTTGCGGAAGACTTGCGGAAGAAGCTTCTTCGAACCGTGCAGGAGAGGACATCTATTGGAAACCCCAGGGGATCGATGTCAGCAGTAGGATCCCGTGCCCCTTCGCCTGCTTCGGGTCGTCGTTCACCCTCTGTTCGGCAAGATGAGCAGATCAGTCGAGCGCCGCCTGAAGACATTTGGATCAGGGAGACTGCTGCAACCGGTCTAGCCTCTGATCACATCGCTAATGGTGGTGAATCGGATCGGCCCTTTTTTGCGAACACAACATTCTATACATTACTGCGTCTGTTGCAGGTGAGGCCGCTCTATTTTTTTTTTTTTGTAACCCATGTGATTGAGTTTACTCAATGGCGCTTTCTTTATCCAGCTGTTGTACTCTCGCCTGCTGATGTGTAAGGAAGTTGGACAGCAGCTTATAGCAGACAAGCATGCGCAACTGAAGGCCAACCCCGTAGCTGTTCAACTAGGCCTGGATGATCCGAATGGACCCGCTACATTACTCACACAAACTCAGGACGTTCTGAACGCCCGGGAGGATGCTAATGTCGCTTATATGTATCTTTTAGATGCATGCGACAAAGTATTTTCGGGGGAGCTGGACCAAATTACATTCGAAGAACACATGAGATGGTTTTTCGGAAAGAAGGTGGGTGAACTATCAGCTCCGCTCATTAAGGTGCTGAAATGAAGCATTTTATTTTTGTAGGCTTATCACTTGTTTACGATTGACAAGCTGATTACCGCCTTGGTGAAACAGGTGGGTAGTGTATTTATGGAAGTGATGAGTTGTCGATGAAAACTGATTTATTATTACATCCAGGTCCAGACGATTATTGGTGATGTTAAGTGTCAGGAGCTATGGTCATTGTTGCAAAGCGCCCAACACACGAACTTGATAACCAATCAAGATATTATTCGATATCGACGAGAGGCTGAGAGACATGTCGGTCAAGACGATCATCTCTATCGAATTCAATGGGTGAGTCTATATTTAGTACGCTCTATTCTTGGGAAAGATTTCGATATGACGGGCAGGTGCGAGGGACGAAAATGATTCGTGTACAACTCATGGCGGCCGAAGACCCGAGCGTCGAGGGGGGCAAAGACGCTGTGTCCCGCTGGCGTGAGCATGTGAACACATATGTGATGCGCCATCCTACGGAATGGATACCCATGGAAAAAGAGACAAGTACCAGAATGTTTCTCGCAAGGTCAGACCAAAAACATTGATCCTCGTGATTGATAGTGATACACGAACTAAATATAGGTCAATCCGGCATTCGGCAGATGGGACAGCCGTTTCAGGAGAAGGACTGATGAGTGTACGGATAAGTGTACCGACGTATAAAATCGTGTATGAGGGAGGGTCAGAAGAGGCACTGTTTGCCTGTTCGATGAGTAGCTCGTTGATAGAGCGGGCACGCGCCAGGGAGGAGGAACGGAGAAAGAGCCCGTGGCTGCAATGAGTGCCGTATAGGGTATGCTATTTATAGGCATTCAAATTTTCAGAAAACGAATTTAATCGATGAGTGTAATTTTAGGATAAATAATTCGGAAATGACCAGATAAGGGCAAAAGGCAGAGTTTTCGACGAAAATGGAGGCCTCGGTTTTGCGCTGTTGTTGTTTCGTCCTTTCATATACCTGTCCTCTCTCCGTGCTGGGTGAGCCAAGACCAAGGCCCCACAGACACCCATCGCGCTTGGCGCTAGATCTCTGTTATTCTGTCTACTGTCGGAGCCTGGCTTGGCGAAGACATTCATAATGTCAGGCGTTGCAAGCTACGACCACCATCAACCAAGCACTCCTCCTCCTCGTCGTGCCCGACGTTCTCGACGCCGCATCCGTCAGATAGTAGCCCCCTCCTCCTCTCTTCTATCCCTCCTGGCCACCGTTGTCGCATCACTCCCGGCCGTCGACGCCAGTCCCATTCCCCTCTCTTTTCTCTGCCCAAGATATCGCCAAGATATCGCGGCAGTCGAAGAAACGTGTCGTCGCGACGTTTCTTACTCATCTACTGTTCTATCAACCCAAGTTCGTAAGCGGCTTGGCAGCCGAACGGTTCCCATAAAGTATGAGCAGGGCTCAGACGGCCAGTGGAGACGGGTGGATACATATACGCTATATGGTTCAACGATGTGTCCAGTGAGTAATGGTGCTTCGTATTCCCTCATTATCTCTTCTGACCGTCTCTAGTCGTGTTCCGCTTCCAGTTACCAAGCTTCGTCGGGCACTTCCGAAGACAGTACTACTACTTCAGCTTCAGCCTCACCATCTGTGGGCGACATTCTCGATACCCTTCCCAATGGCTGGAGACCGCAGAATCGTGAACCACGTACTGCACTCATAGTCACCCTTTCCCTTGCGCTTGCTTTCATCATATGCTTACTCATTATCGGCTGCCTTTACTGGCGCAACAGACGGCGGCGGAAACCCAAGGAAGATATAGAGATGGACACTTACAAAAGGCGGAAACAGCCTATTGCTGATGACGAAGAGGTACTTTCTCAGGGTGGTACTAGGAAGAAGAAGAAAGCATGGGCTAGAGCTACTGCCAGATGGAAGGCCAATACCCGACATTCTGCCAGGCAGCGTCGGGGGAGAAGGGCTTTCAATGTCAACCAACCACCTCTACGACCTGAAGCAGCTCTAGAAAATGTCCCCGATGCAGAAGACCTCTCTTCTGGAACTGTGTCTCCCTCATGGTCTAGACATTCATCGCGTCGCTCTTCGGTTTACTCAGTAGAGGGCGCACAGCCAGTCATAATAGTTCCCCCGACCGAATTTTCCGGTGATTCTCGTGCATTTCCTTCGGATCCAACGATTGTTTCGGATATACCACCTTCATCTCCTCCTGCCTATCATCATTCCTCTCGTTTATCTGTACCTGAGATTCAAATTTGTACTACAGGTCTTGCACCGCCTTCAGACGGTCCTGCATCCTCCTCCCCTCTAACTCCATACCATTCTAGACAACCATCTCAGTCCTCGGGTGGTCATCTGTCTTCTAATGAGGACTCAGAAGAGCTAGGCTACTCGCCATCTGCCCATGCGGCGCATGTGGCCACTGATGACAAGGCACTTCTTCAAAGGCTGACTCGATTTGCGAGTTCACCTCCCCAAGATGGTAGCATCCTGGTGCAACATCAGGAGTCTTCAGCACCTATTTGGCAGGATGAGCAATTGGATGCCTTTACGGACGTGCAGCGTCCTTCCCGTTTCACCGGTGATGGATCCTCTCCATCGCCGAGTAGTTCACTCTTCCCTGCTCCACCGGTGCCTTTGTCATCCAAAGGAAAAGCGGCTTCGGAGTATTACGAGTACGAGTACACGTATCCGACTTTCGATGACGATATACAGTCTCTCGAACCAGAGCTTGGACCCTCTGCACCTCCTTTCGAAGCGGTAACCAGTGGTCCTGCACTAGAGTTGCACGAGCTGGTACCCTCTGCCCCACCTCCGGAGATCGATGTGGATGGTGCTGAGAACATGACTGCGGAATTGTGCGAAGATGCATCTTCATACGAACATCAGGGTGCAGCCGGGGAGACTGAGCTGCCGCTGCAAAATGTCGATGAAGGTCCCTCCCTACTTCCTCCGCACTATCGCTCTTGATATATATTTTTTCATCCTGGTTTAGGTGCAAACCACATAGTTACTTATCATTGATTGTATCAGCTCATTCTCTGTGGACGTATTTCGGGGGCAAGTTATATTGGCATTAGCGACATATGTAGTTTTAGCATGCATTACAGTACTTGGAACAACGAAATAATTCGAAAGAAAATAACAAGTTGGAACCGATTTGCATACATACAACCTGAGATACTTACGTGTATTGTTGCCCTCATGTTTTCTTTGACAAGTCTTGAAAGACATTGTGACCCACTTGGTGACAGAGATGGGAAAATATAAAGTTCTGTTGTGTGGCTGGTGTCGTCTTGCGACAGCTGCGACCCGTCCATCGTGCGTGCAGCACGGCGCTTATGTTTAGACTTATGATCTGGAGCAAGTAAGGTGAGAACGTTCCTGGGACCTGCGCTATTAAGAGATAATTCTAGTTCCGCAGAGTCGCAGTTACACCGCGTATAGAATACTGATACACAAAGGAGTACCCTGCGGTCGTGTTTTTGGGTAGTGGTTCCGGAAATGGGTACTCCGCCAGGCGGAATAATTGGTGCATACGATATTGTAATGAGACCTCCACGGGATGCGATGGGATGACAACGGCGCCAAGATAAATTCAAGAGACGTGTACTCCTCCCGGGACTTCAGTCCCGACGTACAGCGTGCTCGCCGTAGTCCTGGTCCAAATGGTCTGCTCCGTGATAGTTATCAGATTGACATAAATCATGACCAAGGACCAGAAAATGGGAGCCAACATTGACAGAAGAGAAATGTCGGAGCCGTTGTACTTGGCAGTTTCAGTTCGTTCACATATTTTCGGAAGCGTGGTTTAATAAAGACACCGCATTCCTGTATTTGGTTTGCCGAGCTGGTCAGGTCCTCAGTGGCAGTGCACTTGAGTCGTGGGAAGATAATACCGATCTTATCTCAGCAGCCAGAAAATTTTGCGCTCACCCATTCATGGGCAAATCACAGAAACAACGCGCAATGCGGCGGCACAACCCAATGCGAGTACCAGACTCACATCTACCTCATGGCCTTGCTCAAGCTTCGTCGACGTCCTCAAAGACAGAAGCTATTTTGCCAATCATTCAAAAGGTTATTACAAGTCCTTTTCTTCTGTTACTGCAGCTGATGGTCTTCGAGACCAGATGGAAAGTGCCGATTTATCAGAACGAAAGTGGGCTTGTGTAGCGGTGTCGAATCTGATTCAGAATGATCCTTCGACAAGGCGACTGCTTCAAGGAAAAAATGTCGTTGGTGCATTGATAGCACGATTGACCGACAATGAGGAGGAAGTTGTTATTGAGGCCATGGGATCCCTCCGGTGCGTGCATCCGAATATCATATCTTTATTCTGCGTTTTGATGTGGCGAGCAGAAACTTGTGCATCGATGGCGGTTACGACATATGCGCGGAAATGTACAACAAAAACATCCTGGTGCCATTGAAGACTTTCATTCCCAAGGTTTATTCCACCAGCTCCCATTCAACTCATGTATTGATCCTTCGTAATAGATATCCTCCACCCTTGAACAATTTCTGAAAACACCCAAATCTGCACCGGAAAATGCACTAAAAGTGGTATACGAGTTTGCGGACAACGTTATCACAACTCTATGGTGCTTATCGTGCGTGCTACTTCCGCTAATCATGCTCTTTTTTGTTGACCTGTACGCAAGAGAAACATCAAATAAGGCGCTGAATGCCATTAATGCTATACGTTTGGCACCATTCCTGATGTCTTTCCTTGCGTCTCGCGAAAAGCTTCCCATTGCCCCTGTTATAGCTGCCGGTACGTTAGCTCTATTCATCTAGCTTTATGATAGGTTTTGTACTTATGGTTGCCACCAGCCCAGTGCCTATACGTTCTGACTGACGACAACGATCCGGCTGTAAGCGATGTCAGAGCTGATGCCGGATATATATCTTGTCTTCTTGACATTGCGCGTTCCGTTCAAGATGGTACGAAAGTTAATGGCAAGTCGAAAGAGCCGGACCAACGTTCCATTACCCTCGGTGTTTTGGCCGCAGGTAAGCTTCTTCCTCAAATGCGTAGAAACCCAGGATTTCATATTCTTCCAGGTATTCTACGGAATGTTTCGCCACTACCCCCACCTGTGGCAACATCCTTTGTTGATATTGACAAAGACATCGTTTTGCCCTTACTGCAGCCTGTCATCATATCGGTATCTCTTCCCGACACTTCCAGTAATGTGCAGACACTCGTTTCTCAACAGGTCTGTGCCTTTCTCTCACCCAGCTATATCGTCGTGATGTCTAATTCAATACAGGCCAATACACCACAAATCGATAAACTGTCTCTGAAGAGCACACCAAAATCTGATCATAGATCTCCCATAGATATTGAACTTGAACGCCTGGAGGCTTGCCTTCGAACGGTTCAGCTGGCTCTTGAGATATTGACAGGAACGTGCGCGACGTTGCCAGACCCGAATCTTAGCGTAGGCGAGGAACAGAGTGACAATAATGAAAATGACGACGACGAAGATGAGGCCGAAGGTAATGTTTTGGTGAATCAACTAAGATATGCCACTAATCAAAGAAAACATAGTGGTAGAGGATATGGATATTGATATGTCTGCCATCAAAGACGACAGGCCCGCTTCAGAACAGTCTGAAACCGTGTCCTTGCTTCCCTCACTAGTTCCAGCTTTGTTGGTCCTCGCCCAGCCGACCTCACTTTCGTTCCCACCTCTTGCATCCGTATCTGTACACCCCCCGACGACATCTGCTCTCAGCGGCATACATCTCAGTGCGCTTGAGTGTTTGAACAATATTTTCCTATCTTTGGCCAGAGTTCCGAACTCCTCCGTCTCTTCTGACAAGGAAGCTGGCCAGAAAGTATGGAAAGATGTGTGGTCGGCCCTGAGCGTTGTCGGCACTGAATTCGGGGTGGGCCAGGAGCGAAGACGAGAAATGTGGGAGATCTCCGTCGGCGTTCTATGGGGGATTGGCAATGTTTGGAAAGGTTCCTTGGTTGGTAGTTCCCTCCTGGTGTTGTAGTAACGGTATTGACACCAACTGAAAAGGCACCCGACGTGGATCAGGTCAATCTCCTCATCCAATTCTGCAATGCCAGCTCTGACGCGCAGACACGCGTCAAGTGCATTGGAACACTGGAGTGTCTGGCCCAGCACCCTGATTCCATTGATGGCAATCGAGTACGTCTTTAGAATGTCCTCTTTCTATGTAGTATCCTCATCAGCTGTTTCAGATAATATCTGAATACTTGTTGTCATTTCTTCCGACTGGGACATCATCAGAAGCCGGTGTCGAACCCGTCCTCCAATCGGTATCTGCGATAATCGACATATACTCTGATGAAATGCTACCGTACGATACGAACTTCCGTCAAGCAGGATACCTGAACCGACTGGCGGCAAGTATAGATGGTATGAAAAGACTGGTGAAGACGATTGATCGGCGGAAACCAGGTGGCCGGGTGTTGAGATTCAGGGGAGAAGAGGTCCGCGACAATCTCATTGCATTTGTGCAATACCGGAAAAATCTGAAGTTGTAGGTATTTGGTTGTCGCCGTCTTTTCATCTTTCCAATGGTTTACGACTCCGCAATGACTCGGATGAGTGGATAGAATTCCGCCGATGTGGTTAGGATACGTAAAGTGTAGCTGATTTTAATATGAAGACGATCATTGATCGCCATTTTGGGATGCGTTTGTGTAGCAATTGCAGGGTATTAGAAGCAAATTTTTGTTTGATCATCTTACGTTCACTGGGGCTATGCATACGGAAGGACCTCCCCTTATTATTTCCTTTTTCCGTAGTAGTATGATTCAACTGAGAACGGTAATCAAGACCAACAAAAAGCTAAATGGAATTTGCTCGAGAGTTGTACAATTCATAGAGTTGACAAGCAGAAACGTATTACAACAAGCAGAGTAATATATTACCCCCGCGTCTTCTCCCATTACGAGGCATGTTACGAGTTACCAATTTAGACCATCATCATCAGCCACGCACTCGGAAATATATCGTACAGAAATAGAGCATAGCGTAAAGGTTCATAAATAACACGCCGGCTCATCGTCGCAGATAACTTAGTTGCGTCGATACCGTGGCTTTGCCGTTGATATGCAAATACATGGATGTTCCCCAGAAAAGCCGATGCGATGAAAACTCCGGTAGCTGTTGCGACATACAAAGGGATCATGCGTTAGACAGTTATACATACATTCCGAAGGTTCTTTAGCAGCGTCAATTCTATGCGGATTCTCAAAAACACATTACTCCTCTCTTACAACGGCCGAGTGCTGTGACGGTCAATTGAGTCACGGTCACAAAAACGAGAAGTAAAGTGAATCTGACCTTGGAGCTATCAAAAGCGTCGAGACCGGCGGCTACCCTGGTACCTGCGATAATGGCACTCCAGTCAAGGGGATCAAAAATCTCTTTGCCTTCTGCTTTCATTGTGTCATGAATAGCACGAGCAGTGACCATATGCTGGTAGGCAATGTCGGCAAGAGGCATCGGCGTGTTATGCTCAGCTGTGAGACGGCGGATATGGCTGTTGATTATTGATGCGTTGGAAATACCATTGACATAACGAAGTAAATATGGCCCACCTGGCGTCTTTGATACCGCCGTCAATGGTGAACCCAACCGCTCCATCAAAGTGGTCGTTCTTCATTTTCTCAGAATAGGCCATAAGCCTGTAGTATATTTAGGAAATGCATTATTTAATAGTAAGAAGTGGAAAGGCGAACCCAGGAGCCGGGAATATGTCTAAGCACTTTCAGTCAGTAGACCTGATGGCTTCGTCTGTGGATATGAGACCCACCTTTAACGATGCTGTCGACGTTCTCGGCTCCAATGCCCGATTTCTCTGCGAGTGTGTAAGCCTCCGCAAGGATTTCTAGACTTCCGAGAATCATAGAGTTCGCAATTAACTTGCAGGTAGGCGCTGAGTAAAAGGTGAGGATATAAGGTGGAAGTGAACATAAATACGGGTACCTTTCTCAAGATTTTCTCCAAGGTCGATGACCCTCCGTCCGACTGCAGGTACAAGCAGATAGGCTACATCCTTCTTTGACCTATAATCGCCGCTCATAACTGAGATAGACCGTGAAATTCTGAAGGATAAAATCTTGAATGAGCATACCAATGGTAAGCTGCCTTTCATCAGCGGCCTTGGGAGCGCCAATGACGGGGCAGGTCACTAGATTGGAATGAGGGACTGCCGACACAAGGTTATCAAGTTCCCCTGGAACACGGTTAGAATACATATTGCCCAGATAGTTATCGATTACCGGCGAGAGTGGGGTATGTCTGTCATTGCACTGAGCAATAGTTGATTAACGATCAATGCTAAAGACACGAACTGTGCTCGTTTCCACAAAGATCTTGTGTCTTACGGGGGGTGCATGCTGTATCAATTACCTCCGTTAGAGTTTTCAAGGACATCCAGTCAAGATCACGTACCGAGAGAGCCTTTGTCAACTGTTCGTAGACCGATTTCACCACCGAGTCGTTCGCCAACGAGGTAATGATGATATCGCACTCCGTCGCGATCTGTTCCAGATTCTGGGCAATGCGAACGTTCTCTGTTCCAGCCTCTTCTAGTAGCTTTTGGACTTTTGGCTGAGATCGATTCCATACTAACAGAGGTGGGGCATTTTGAGACCGATGAGTAGCAAGATTTCTGGCCATATAGAATCCCATGGACCCGATACCGACAAATCCCACCTGTGGTGGAGATGATCCCGGCGTCTGAGGTCGCGAGTAGGGTATTCCAGTAGATGTTAGAGGGTGGAGAAGATCGGACATGGTGGGACGCGTAGTGGATGAATGTATTCGATGATCTCTTTATATGATCGCTACATGATCGCCTAAAGCGGAAACAACCACGTGAGCAACACGAACCGTTTCGGACTGCTAGTACTGCTGCGAGAGCTACCACCTAACGAGTAACCAGGCCCATGCCCATCTCCTTCCTGTTCCTATCCTCCTAGACCACGTATCCTCATATTTTTAGGAAACATTCCTTGAATACGGTCGCATTTATTCTTTCATGGCAACGACGGCAACGCTGGTCCCTGGCCAAAATATCGCAGTCAACAAGTTCAATGTTCAGGTGGACCGATATCTTTCACAAGGTGCGTTTTATTATCTTTCATTTGAGAGAAATAGTTCTCAGGTCATCGTCAGGCGGGTTTGCCCATGTGTATCTCGTACGGACAGCGACACCAGTTTACAACACGACACATCATGTTCTCAAACGCATTGCTGTTCCTAATGAAGGCATGTTGACTGAAGTAAAGCAGGAAGTGGATGTCATGGCAAGTGCAATTAGCCGGCAATTCTTCTGGTGCTTCATTCTTTGCGCAGAGACTGCTCAAAGGCCATCCGAACATCGTTCATCTCATCGATGCTGCCTGGCATAGGCTGCCGAACGGAACATACGAAGTATTCATCCTGATGGAATTCTGTCCCGGTGCGCACTGCTTGTCAGTGTACTGTGCATTCGTAGCTGACTCGTCGATGTAGGAGGTGGAATCATCGACATGATGAACAGGCGACTGCGCGAGCGCTTGACCGAGGCTGAGATCTTGACTATTTTTGTCGATGTCTGCGAAGGCGTTGCCCACATGCATAACTCACGTCCCCCACTTTTACATCGAGACCTCAAAGTTGAGAACATCCTCCAGGCGTCAGCGACCTCTTACAAACTCTGCGACTTTGGTTCTGCAGCCACAGTTTCCAAGGCCCCAACTAATACACAGGAATTGCGTGCTCTGGAGGCTGATCTAAACAGGCATACAACGTTACAATATAGAGCCCCTGAAATGGTCGATCTATACCTTCGTAGACCAGTCGACGAGAAGAGCGATGTCTGGGCACTTGGCGTCCTGCTGTACAAGCTTTGCTACTATACAACACCATTCGAGGAGCACGGTCCTTTGGCTATCCTCAATGTATCTTATAAAATACCCCCGTATCCCGTCTATTCGCCCCAGATGAATGCTCTGATTGGTGCGTGATTTGGTAACCATCATCCATCTAGCTCATGGAGTCCATAGCATCCATGCTTCGAGAGCATGGGACCTACCGACCTTCTGTCTTTGAACTTCTTACCAATGTTCATAGACTGCGTGGAACTGTCTCTTCATATCATTACAATCATAATCCCACTCCCCAACCACTGTCACCACGTATTCAGTCCTCGCGGAAGCCGGTCCCATCCCCGCACCCTTTAGACAGCACAATTTCTTATCGTGCTGCACCACAAGTTGCCCTTGGTGCAAAATCTTTTACTCCTTCTCCTTCTCCTTCGGCAAATGCTGGCCTCCAAGCGCGAGATAAAGTGTTGGAGGCCATAGCCCCCATGCGGCGAGGGCGTCCGATGCGAGATCAGGATTCAGGATCGACATCATCCAAGGAGCAGTGGCTAAACGATGACTTTGGAGCTGAGGAAGAGAGGGCATGGAAGTCAGCCGTAAAGACAGATACTCCCGCAAAGAAAAGCTCGAAAGATGATGCATGGGCAATCTCGTCACAATCGAAAAGCTCGGCAAGTCTATCCAAAGGATTCGGTGACGACTTCGCAACTAAACTCTGGGATGAGTTCGAATCAGGACCTATCAAATCTCCACCTCAGCTTTCATCTCCTCGTCCGCATGATACTACACCCAAATTTCCAGCCCGTCAGCAGCCTACGGCTGGCTCAACAACAGGATATTCTAAGCTGAGTTCAAGTGTTCGGAGCAAAGATGCATTTGAAGGTCTTGGGTTATCCATTTCTGACAAGAAACCGGCACCGACCCTTGGGGAAGCTCGGAAGCTACGGACTGGTCTGGCCGTCATGAGCCCAGTGTCCCATAGTTTTGGGTCTTCTGACCTTTACAATGGTGCTGTTCGATCATCCGTATCCCCTTCATATCTTACTTTACCCGATCCTGCCCCGCTCAAATCGTCTGGTTCCGGCTCTTCATGGAGCTCCCAGCCGCCGTCTTCTAGGCCGGCTTCTCCGGTAGATACGGCAGCAGAAGCCAGGTTCCCATCGCTAGAGGAACTGGATGCTAAATTTGGTGGTGGCAATAGTGCAAATTCCAGACTATTGCCTGTTCCACCGGGGCGACAATCCCCAATTCCATCGCGGACGGGTGGCTTACCGTCGCCTGCGCTTGGCAGACGGGTATCTACTAGGCTCCCTCAACCGGGAACGCAACCGTATGGTCAGAACAAAGTTTGGTCTGAGCAGGTTATGAGCGCGACTATGCAGGATGCTTCAAAGGGTGTCAGTGAGAGAGGTAGTCAGGTCGAAAAGGAGACAGACAAGGTTACCGGCGAGGCATCGTCGTCGAAGCCGACTGAGAGCTCCTTCAAGCGTTCAGGGCTGATAAGGAAACACCGCAGCTCAGTGACTAAGAAGCCTCCGGAGACTAATGACTTACTGCGGTCACCGAGTCGTGTTGCCAGAATAACCACCGGTACACCAGCATCGCCATCGGGAGTGAATACGCCTCGTCTTCCCCCAAGACCATCTCCTAAGCCAACTCAAAGCAAGGACTGGTTGACAGGCGACGACGAATCAGAATCAATACCATCTCACTTCACAACCCCTACACCTGCCGATGCGTCGCATCCTGTCCTTCGTCAGTCGCCGAGTAAACGAGCGTCTTTTATTGAGAAGAGTGGTTTCTCCATACCCGAGGCTGTCGTTGCCCAGACTGACACTGTCCTACCTCCGCCACCTTCAGTGGACTCTCCAACCTCCTTCACTGCCAGCACTGCTCCATCTACCCTATCATTATCACGCGCCAATCGAGTATTCCCGCCTTTAGATACATCTGCACCCGAGCTTCCTCGTGACGGGGGATTGACTGACAACTGGAGTCCAGTTGCCTCAAAAACGCAGCAGAGCAAGGAGGTGGAGTCATCTTCAAGCGCAGATGAAGGTCCCGAGGAAGCAAATCGTTACATTCCAGCCTCAATACCTAAGACGCCCGATCAGAGAGAGAGACGGTCGAGGAAGGGTAGGCAAAGTTCCGTCCATGATCTGGTCGACTTGTGGGGTGGTGGCACCGCTAAAGAGCGCGAGAAAGAGAGGGAATCTGCGAGGGTTACCATTACACCCAAGGCCCCGATGTCATCTGGTGGAGACGTGAAAACACTGCAGGGCAGACTGATAACGGGACCATCTCGCGCCGCAGAGACTAAGAGTGACAAACCGACACCATCTGCTTCACCTGTACCACTGCTTTTCCCTTCCGATTCTCTCGGTCAAATTAAACGATCGCCTTCGATGTCGGGGACGGTGTCGTCACAGCATACAAAACAAACATCTGCTATATCCGCAACAACACTTATCTCTTCACGTAGCCGACCTCAATCCATGTTCGTCTTTCCATCGAAGGCTGCGGAAACGCCTTCACCCTCTTCCGTATCTCCCTCCGGATTATCAATACCAGAAGATCGTACACCACGACCAATTCGTCGGACGTCTATTACCGACATGGTTCAGAAGTATGAGAATATCGACGCGAACGCGAGAGTGTTCTCAGCCAAATCTTCCGGTCTGAAAATACCTTCGCAGTCTATGGATGGTGGGAGGGATTCGTCATCGACGGGAACCCCGCGAAACGATCTTTTCAATGGAAAGATAACATCACCCATTCCAGATGAGGCAACACCCAGTCGGACTTCCCCAGTCGGACTTCTTTCTCATACCTCGACAATTAAATTCCCTTCACGATCTTCCCCGACGTCAATATCTGGTGAGAAAGAGGAATGTGTGTCTGCTCCTCCTCTTCAATCAAGACAGGTATCTCTCAAACCTACAACTTCAGCGGACCCTACAAGGAAACCGACTGTGGATGATACAACGTTGGGCAGCAGTGAAAGACGGACGCCATCCCCAGATAAGCCATATCAAGGCGTAGGGAGGCTCATTGATCAATGGCAGCGGAAGGCAGAGGGTGATGCTACGCGCACGCCTGTTAAGAGAAATGGGTTTGTAGCCAAGCGAGCGGGTTTGGTCAGTGGTGGCGTTGGTAGAAGTCACTGAGGCATTGTTTTTGGATTCTATTGTACTGTACTGATGACTGGAGATTACATTATTGCATCGACCATTGAATACATGAAACTGACACGACAAACAAAAAGTGAGAACAGCTACGGAAAAGATGGTCAGGAATTATCAGATTCCGAGTCTGATGGTGAGCCGACGTGGAAGGAAGATTGGCGTTGTGGCTCTCTTCGAGTTCGAGGCTGTCCCATCAGTGCTCTAGTGCCTTCCCTTCCTTTACCCACCTCCCAAGCGGCAGCCTCCTGGGTATACATGCTTCCCCGCATCCTTTCTGTGCTGCCGCCTAAACCCATTTCAAAAGCAGCGGCATCTGCCCGTGCGAGATTAGATTGGTTGGGATGAATGAATATATGGTCGGGCTTTGATTTTGAACGAGGACGCGAATGAGTGGGGGTGGGGGAAACGTGGGCATCGTTGTACAGCAGAGGCTCTCCCACCAGCGAGTACGAACTGTACGAAAACTTTGAACACTAAATAGAGCACTGATAGAATGGCAGCCTACTCTTTTTCGTGCGATAGATGCTTAGGGATATTTTGGTACTCGATAAAGAATTGCGCAATGGATAGCGTACCGACCTATATCGCGAGAGATGAGTATATCGCCTAGACGCTAATAGTCCTGCTCACCGCCACCAATATCAGTCTGGTTACGCACAGACGTCAGTTCACCACGTTTAACGCGACTGGAAGCCTATGCTCACCCAACATGGAACGACATGGCAATCAGCATGTATGCTCTATAGGAATGGTCAGGAAACAGAGTGATTAGCTACCAAGAGAATCAGACTCACAGGCGAAGAAGCGTCGCAATGCCGTGTAATAATGCCTTCCAAAACGCATGTCTCCATCGTATATTCCCAGCCCAGGCGGGACACCATCCGTTATTTGAAGCAAAGGTGACCAGCCTAAAAGTAGAAAAATAAGATAACAGGAAATGTCAAGGATTGGCCCGTCCACCCACCTCTCTGTCAAGCACACAACAACAGTCAAAACCGAACCCACCAGAAAATTCACGAGCGAGTCGAGATATATTCCGGAGAACAGGACGTGGGATCCTTTGAGCGACCAATGCAAGTAGTCCTGCCAGTCGGAATCCATGTAGTCAAAATGTTTAAGCAAGAAGGAAGGAAAGAGGTACGACAAAAGCAGGATCGCTGGGCGGAAGTGCAAGAACTTGAGGTAAGATGGTTGTGCTGCGCGCCGTAAGTCCTCAGTTGGATACCAAGTGGAGACCGTTCTTCAAGGGAAATCAGCGGTAGTTCAGGGTGTCCCTATGACGATCCAGAGCAGGAACTGATCCGTGAATAATAAATTATACGTATATAGACGACACAGCTACATGTACAGCTAAGGCGATACGCTATGCAGGTAATTTATTCATGGCAGTGGCGACACTGACTTGGCGCGACGCTCAGCAGTTTGGACCTTGATCTCCGACGCCTTTTCTGCCCTCCACTCGCAATCGGACATATATTCACATGAACTGTTCTCCTTTAAGTTCTAGACAGCGGCGAATATAAAACAACTTACTTGCACCGCCGAGTCTGTGTCACACTGACTCCTATTGGACGTCTACGACCCATCCACCAATCTAGCACATTGGTAAGATAACTGTTCAAGAGGTCGTCGTCGAGATTGAATTCCTTGGTATCAATGATCTCGGAGGGATCAACGACCTTGGATGTTGATGCTGATGCTGATGCTTCAAGCGATGGAGGTACTATATCTGTTTTCAGGAAATTGTTTAAAGCCATATTGGGCAGACCTCAAAGGGACCGCACCGTTAGAACCACCCTTCCCGGACACGTTTTTAAGCTGCATTAACCATGATTCCTGGAGCGTCAACAACAGCTCAACAGATTCTTCCTCCGTGTCAATATCAAAAAAATCAAAGGTTTTTTTAAACGGGCTAGACAAGGACTGGGAAGTACTGGGATCCAGCGGAGGGCTTATGACCGTGATATCTTCTTTGGGTTTCAATGGGTGCTGGTGACGATAGATTAACTGAAGGCACGGATCAATGCTGGGGATATCTAATTCCAAAATGGTGTTCCTCCACAGAATAGTCAGATCATCCAGACAAGTAAATGCGGGGTGGGGAGTCCCCGGTAAGCTTCCTGTTTGAGTGAGGAATCTTTCAGAAAACGGCAGCGCTGGATCGACGTTCGTCTGGTCCCAGAGTCTTGTGAAGTCAAAGGGGGTTCCAGATGATATCAGCGAGGATAATAGTCGATGGTATAGCATGAGTTGTAGACGTGAAGCGAGTGCATCCTCGTCTGAGGGCAAAGAGTTACTGCGACGAGTCTTGGTGTCTATCAAACGTAGGGTGTGCTGATAGCAGCGGGGAGTTGCTGGGTCCTCTGTTTTTGTCTCCTCGTCGGCGGTTAAATCAATGAAGTTGTAACCAGATGTAGAGGCAAAACTTGTTATGAGACTCTGCCCTTCGCTTGGCTTGGATACTTGACATCGCTTCTTGCATTTGCGCGGGGTCGACATTAGACTTCGAAGACGTTTTGGACTGTCTGGAGACCCAGAAAATTCCCTGATTAGTTCATCCTATAACGAAATTACTGAAGTAGTAGGCGCCTGGGAATGGCTGACTTACTATTACCCCGGTAACAATGTGTCCTTGAACAAAACCAAAGACAGGCATTTCCCGCTTCATGTCTGAGGTTAAAATCGTAGTAACTCCAACCATGATGTACGTACTGTACATCCTTGAGTGAGCAGAGTGTGTATCGATGACAACATATTGACAATACTATCAAGCACGTAAGTTGCCATGATATTTCGAAGAAGGCCGAACGTACCGTAATCCCCAACGTTCTTCGTCAGTAGTGACTTGGACAGGCATTTCCTTCGGTTTCAGCTCTCGCTCTAATTTTCTGTGTACAAACTATGCAACAGTAAGTATGGAACATCAACAGAACAGATAATAAAAGTTCACCGTTCCCCTCTTCTGTACTTTGTTATTGACAGCAGCTACATCTTTGTTGACGGACATGTATTTCCCATTCCGAGAGACGAATGACGCCGGCCTGTGCTCCAGACGCTTCCAGCGCTTTTGCAACAAGCCGTATTCAAATTGTAGTTCACACCTTGGATTTCCGTAAGCGCGTTTCCTTGTGTCGTAACCAAAAATTTACCAGGCTGGGCCAACGAGATCGGAGACTGATAGTCTTTGGTAGGGACGAAATCGTTCATACATGCTACGCGTACCCACTGGGTCTTCAGGGAGAGCATCATTATCCTCAATCACAATTTCTACCTTGGGCCTTCCCTTTGGTGTCGTTCCGCTGGATGAAGCGATGTTGCTGGCGGCGTCGATTCGCGCGTAGTCCGCCTCGGTCAAAGTACCGAAGCCACCGTCTGAGAAGTCGCTACTATCCGAGCATAAAGGCATCCCCTTGAGACAGAAGAATGGCCGAGCAAAATTCTAGCGCGTCGTAGAACAAAATATGCAATACAAAGAGAGTGAGGTCCTGGTGGTGAGTGACTCAACAGAACTCACGAGTCTACGCGACGGTCACATGATATAGATCTGAGCAATCCGGACCGGATATCTGGCACAGCCACCTCAAGGTCCGAGTCTCTTGCTTAAAGGAAACAAGGGACTAGCCTTTTAGCGGCATATTACAGCGGCCTCGTGGTACCAGATTCTACATAGGCTTTTTTTTCTTCCTTCCCCGCCGCCTGTCTTAGCTCACACAAGGCAGTGCAGTCCTTAGATTGTTGCAGATAACTACCTCCATGCTTTTTCCACAACCTTCCAACCACCCTGGCATTAACTACGAAAGGCCGTGCTATAAACGTCGTGTATAGTGTCAAAGAAAGCACTCAAATCAACTCCTCGATCGCGGTGGTGCAGCAACAGGAGTGAGTGAGTGAATTCATGCTTTCCAGGACCCTGATAAACATCTGACCTTACTCCATTTCTATATCTTTACATACAGCTCCACAGCTTCTTCACAAGGTTAAAACACACTGGCAGCAGCTAAGCACCGCAATATCTAGCTCTCCGCCTCATCTCCCTTCTTTACTATCAAGCATGTCTGACAACAGTACATTACCCGACGGCTACGGTACGAATTTCTGTTATTCTTGAAGTGTTCTGACCTCTCTTAGTGGAGGGTAGTTACTGGTACTACGCGCCTAATAACGGTGCCCCAATCGCATTTGCAGTACTATTCGGTATCTCTGGAATAGTTCACGCCTATCAGTGCTTGTGAGCTGTACTTTTTGTCCGACTGTTCTGCTCTCATAGGGTCCATTTAGTAAGTATCGTTGCTGGAAAGTTGGTGGCCTACTTCCTTGGGCTGCGACTCTCTTTGTAGGGGCATTCGTGACTCGGGAGATAGGAGCCTACAACTATGACAACCTTGGCATTTTTATTGCTAGTACTGTCCTATTTCTAGTTGCCCCGTATGTTGATTTCAGCAGCTTCGCCGGCGCCTTATTTCTGATTCCTATATTTTTTTAGCCCTGTGTATGAGGGTGCCAATTACTTTCTTTTGGGAAGGATCTTGTACTACGTCCCGTACAACTCCCCGCTTCATCCTGGGCGTGTCGTGTCTACCTTTGTTGGCATCGACCTCATTATTGGAGCGCTTACCGGAACTGGTGCCCCGCGCGTCGCCAATTCATCTCTTTCTCAAAGCGAGATTAATTTGGGAAAGAACCTACTGAAGGTCGCACTGTTGCTCCAGATTGCGTCCATGTGTAGTTTCGTCGCTATCACCGCACGATATCACTACAGATGCTACAAGACGGGAACACTTCCAAATAACCTGCGCACGGTTCTCATCGTCCTTTACATCAGCTGCACGCTCATCACGGTCCGTACCATCTATCGTACCGTGGAGTACTTTGAAGCCGCCAGCTTAAACGCTTATTCCGACATCCTCCACATTAGTCCGCTGCTAAAGCGCGAGTTTTACTTCTGGGTGTTCGAAGCAATGTTCATGTTCTTGAATACAGTGCTTCTAAACACATTCCATCCTTCATATTTCCTACCCGATAACAACAAGATATACCTCGCACAAGACGGAGTTACAGAGATTGAAGGCCCAGGATACGAGGATAAGAGACATTTCCTTTTGACTGTTTTCGATCCTTTCGACATCGTTGGCATCATTACCAAAAGGGATAAGGCAGAGAAGTTCTGGGAGAAGGTTGGCACCGAGGGTAAGGTCGAGGCCTAAGTGAGGCTTTTACTCCATTATACCATAGTACCTTCTATACTGCTAATTGTTGTCCTTCTATAAGAACACGCCGGACCATCCAACCACCACCTTGTGCCAGATCATCAGTGGTTTCCCACCAGGGCTAGTCTTTGCCAGCCCCAATGAGCTGAGCCGAACTTCCACATTGATTACTAGACATGTGGTGAATGTTATCTTCTCAAAGCCAAGCCACCCATTATTTTTATTGGAAAATCTTCGGATGAAAAAGAAAGCTGAAAGCATGCCACCGTGACGCCCATCAGAGCGAGAAAAAAGCGGTTGTTGTGCAGTATTTGGCTGAATCCTCAACAGAGCTGCCATTACGGTCCGCCAGCTGTTCCTTTTGTCCTCCTAGGTCGTTTTGAAGGTCTACTGATGCCCCGTCAAATTTGAACGCATCTTGTATCACATGTCTTTCAATGTTATTGAGACTGCAAGAAGTGATCCGAGATCGAGCCTCTCGAGACGGAGATATTTTGACACGAGTCTTTCCTGCAACCGATACTTAGAGACGATGTCTCACGAAGTAGGTCCCTTTTCATGACACTCACTTCCCCGTCCAAGGCGGAAAAATCAGAGCTTAAAGAATCGCTATCGCCGCACTGTGGGGCAATGGTAATACATGTGCTAGCGAGCCACTTGATCATCATACATCATGACCGGTCCTCCCGAACAATGATGGCTCACGTCTCCCAAGACTGTGAGTATAAATTTATCCTTATCTCTCGTGTGCTTGCTCGTGAAGTGGTAGGAACTTACAGATTCATATGAAAGGCGACATGATTGACCAGAAGTTTTCATTTACTCACGAATATGCATGCGTACCTACTACCTGGGCTCTCTCTCTTCTTGATGATAGTTAAATCTGGGTTGTTGGACAGTTCAGCTGATGACAATACGATGCTGCAAGTAGTCTTTTGGTTCTCAGGACTCTTATTCTTAGACCAAGTGACATTCCTAGAACAAAAAAAGAGGTGGCTCGCGAACGAGGTGGTTAGCGATCTGGACGAGGAGCAACTTGCCGCAAATATTCCTATGCTCATTAGGTTTCCTCAGATGGCAGAATCTTCACAAGGACGCCATCGATATCCGTCCTAGACCGTAAGAATTACAATCGGTGGCCTGCTAATGCCATCGTGATGGGGAAAACACCGGAGGGGCCTTTCAGGTCGTACGTTACTACGACAATTTTGGTATTCTGGCTCCCTGACCTACGGCTAGCTTTCTGCACGCTGTGCTTCTGGTGTACAATCTGACTTGTTCAAGTGCGTCCACTTGGACTGACTGTTAGTCACGATAGGACGAGAGCCATACGGTGGTACTGTATTAGTACTCTAGCGACCGGATCGCCAAGGCTCACTAGCGGAGCTCCACCTCTAGGAGAAGGCGGTCTATGCCGTCAAGGCGGAAACACGAGGGTGAAGGGATGCTCTCCATCTTCGTTGACGGCAGCGTCGCCAGTTATGTAGAAGAGGTATACATTCAATGGGATATAGTTGAGGCCAGGTGGGTATGAGAGAGAACGATGATGTGGCCATTTGCCTCTGCCGAGCGCCCTCTAACGTCTAGGGAAGATGAAAAATTTCCCTTTTTGCACGACATCTGTAACGGAACGAGTCGTGAACGACGTAAACATTCAGTGGTGCCTGATCTGTACTTCGATTTTGCGACTGTGTGCTGGGTCGATCGCGACGTGCCTTCTGACGCCCAGGGCCGAACTCTGAAAAAGATGCTTGCTGTCATTTTACCGTGGATTTCGCCTAACACAACATGCCAACACGCTTCATGAACCTCTACAGGAAACGCGATGTACACGAAGGAATGACAATCTTTCTTATTAAGGTAGGTCAACCGACACGCTAATTCGGCAGAAGTGCCGCAAGTCTACATCTGTAGGCTCACGGGGTCGTGATGGATAATTTACGGCCGCATCTCAAGATATCTTCGGATTGTTGATGTTGAAGGCTGGGGCATATGCAGCGAAGTTGCCAATGACTGAGCAAAGTCTTGGAGTTCCAGTGGTAATACAGTTTTACAGCTATCTCTTTTTCTGCCGTGATTACCGACTTCGATGCCGCAATTAATATGGTCTTGTCACAGTCTTGCTGGCGCTGTGGGGCTGATTTATTGGCCCCGGAAGAGTATAAAAGATACTCGCTTTATTGAATCACTCCCCAGCTCAAGCTCTCAAGCTCAAGTCCCACCTTTGAACAAAAAGTCCTCGAGTCACGAAAACATGCAGTACACACCTTTCATCTCCCTCGCTGTTCTCTCTGCCGGTCTTCTTATCGGTCAGTGTGTAGCGCTACCAACATCAAGGTCGAGCGCTACGTCTAACGTTTGTAATCCCGTGCCGTACAGGAAGCTTCTGCTTATAATTTTTCTAGCAGGCTTGTGTCTTGTCCCCCGATATTGCCCGAAGTAAGCATCCTTCATGTACCAACCCAAGCGCGCTGACTAGTGAATTCCAGCTGAGTACGTCGCCAACCCTGTATGACGTTCTTGTTCCCCCTTCGAAACACAGGTGCTAACATAACTATTCAGCCCATGCGTCAGGACATTACTGATGGACAAGTGTATGTCTCTTGTCTATTCCTAAGAAATAAATGGCTTCGCTGACCACGATTGGTAGTGGTGTCGCATTCACGCTCGATATCACTATTATGGATGTGACTACTTGCAAGCCCTTCTCTAACGCAATGGTTGAACTCTGGTCTCGTGAGCTGGCTCGCTCGAGCGCGCCCGATCCAGACTGACCGGCGTTTGAAATTGCAGCTAATGCCCAGGGAGAATACGGCAATTTCCTTCGTGGGGCTTTCACTACGGCATCGAACGGCGTTGCTGAATTCCAGGTGCGCCCCTCAAGGCTGTGATCATGCTAGTGCTCATGTACTCGTCGTGTAGACTATTTTCCCCGGATATACATCAGACAGTGCCAATCATATGAATATTGCCGTCCACAGGACTTCGGATATCTCTTCGCCCATTGTCCACACTGGGGAATTGTTTTTCACTGACCCTTGGACTAACATCATCGCCATGTCGACTCCTTACAACCAGAACACCAATACTCGCATTATGGACGCTGGTGACCCGGACTATGTCACGGCTAACAGCAATGAAAGCAATGCTATTATCAGGTGTGTACCACCCGCAAAGGCGTTACTAGAAATGCACCCTAATAGTCCTTTTCTAGCGTACTGTCCATCCACGATGACTGGCCAGAAGGTGAATACTTTGGTACTCGTCACGGTGTCGTTCCGCCCGCTGATTAAGATTATCAATCCACAGGCATTATTGGAACAATCAGTACGCTTTCCGCTCTGTTACTCCTAAGATTTGAATTGCTGACTGAGTCTAGCTGTCGGGGTTAACCCATCCAAGCTTGCTGTCTAAGTAGTGTGTATAATCCCAAATGAATTTGTAAAAGTAATTGAATTGAAATTAACGCGACGCGTACTCACATGTCAGTGACGGCACGGGAAAAGATGAGTCAGAAGGGTGACGTGAACAAAAAAAAGTGGTCTCATCTGGAATGTCCAATTGAGGATTGTCCGTGAGAATACAAATTGAATGGTCCAGCGTTCTCGATGCTCCTTCGAACGTCCATGCATCGTCGTCCCACTACAAATCGTGCCATTGCCTGACTTTTTATATACTGACTGTTCCTTTACTTGGTCAAGGCCCTCTTTCCTTCCTTCGATCACGACGACGTCCGACCTGTCTTTGACATCCCGGACTCCGGAGAGATAATGCTTGATTCTTTTCTTGTTTTCTTATCCTAGTCTCTTGATTCATTTATCTATTCGAACGAAACGACAACGACATGCCTATTATGACTACCTCACCACCTTCCCGGTCCCTTTTCGTTACTTTCATCGCGGGCGCACTCAGCTCTATTGGCCTCGGTGTGGTATGTAGCTAGCTCCTTTGTCAAAGTCAATCAGCTTCTGACTCGGACATAGAGCGTAGCTGCTATGTGGTTTATATGGCTTGTGCCCAATGCAAAGCCTACCGTCCCCGAATTAATGAAAGTGACATCGCGTAAAGCTCGCCGACGTTCAGCACCCCCTTCTCTGCCATCTTCCTCTTCACGTCGGCAAGCATCCATTCTTCGTTCCCACAGTCGAGCAGCCCTCATCTCGGAGCCGTCCACTCCAGACAGTACTGCCACCCGACATGTTTCTTTCTTGGACTCTCAGATCAGGTCCGGGAACTCTAGACGGTTTTCGGTCCCTACTGAGGAAGTAAAGCATGAGTCTGATGAGAATCTACCATCTCAATGCGACTCTAGTCCTCGGTCATCCTCATCGACACTCGTTTCCCCCCAGGTTCCTATTAAACTTATTCTGGCGCTGTCTTCTGGCGCTGCAGATAGCGGAGACGGCTCAGCAGAGTCTGACTCTTCAACTCGCCGATCGTCCCTGTTGTCGCCTCGCTTGCCAAAGATGAGGAATCCTTTGGGAAGCAAGAAACGACCGAATGAAGAAAGAACTTCACTTGGTAGGTCCACCCACCTGCCTTTGCTCAATAATTCTCTTAACTCAACGTTATAGATTCAATCGAACGTCCTAAACCTGCCGGAGCGTCTAGCTTGTCTACTTCATGGCAGCGTTGTAGACAACAAACTACATCAAACATTATTAATTCCCCTCCACCATCCGAATCGGCTGCACGCCCTCCATTTCGTCGTTTCTCAGGCTCGCGCGTAGTGTCTTCACCCACTTCGTCTGCGAGCTCATCGCCAACGGCAACTTCATATTTTTCTTTTAAAACAACACGGAAACCATCGAATCCCACACCAGCACCGCGTACCCAACCCTATCAGTATCCCTATTTCGCCACCCCTCCTACAGGCGCTAAGATTTATATCAGAGCGCTACCGCAGTCTGAAGGCGGTAGCACCAGTAGTTCAAGCAGTGTTGACTCCACCGCAATTGCGATGCCGGAGTCCACCCGGAGTATTGAACGTACAGAGGCCAATGCGCAGGCACAAGCCTCCCTTGGCTACGGGAGACGTCCTACTCCTAAACGTAGAGCGGCGAGCGAGAGCTGGACAACCGGTGCACTCCCGTAGCGAAGGTTTTAAAATTACAAATGCATTATTTTATAATTTTGTGAGTTTGATCTTTTTCACTTTGTTGGCGGGTGCTCAGACCAGCATTTTCAGATTCAGGGCATATCAGGTCACCGTCAGGATAGAGCAGTAACGATTAATAATGCAACGATGTACTTCATAGTCACGAATATCCACATACCATATAATAGTCACCCAATCATTTGTTCGAGCGAGTGCCAAGTTGAAGCTGCTCTTCATGAACCTCGATCTTCGGTGATCTTCCACAGCCTAGAGTGCTTCCGTATTGTCTCGGTTAAATATTTAAATCATGGTCTGGGTGCAGCTTTTCTATTTCTGAGTCATATGGACGCCGATACGGACACCCCTCTCAGACGCGTTTAACCGATTATTTGAGACCTGCCCGACCAGTCAAAATACTTATATCGATGTTTTACTCGCTGTCGTACTATTCCCCACAATGCCCGTAGGCTACACTTTTGTCAGAATAGCCCATCCAACTTTGAGGCTTCAGTCGCCCTCGACTGTATCCCTTCCTGCGACTGCCAGGACTTTAAAACCGTCTTCATCACCCACCGCTTCTCACGTGTGCTCCCGTCCGCGAACGTGAGTACTCTTGTTTGTTCTGCTTGTCTAGGTACTGACAGCACCACAGTAGCGCCACCTTCCCCTTTATCGAGTGGGATCTAGGGTCCTTGAATACTATCGGATGGAGGAGCCAAAGTAATGCGGCGGTCATGTTGATCGCTGCACATCTCCAACCGCGCGGGCGCTGATGTATTTTCATTTTCATTTTGGGTTTTACGAAGGTTAGTAGTACCTCAGGGCACCTCATCCTTAGACTAACACATGCCTCTCAGATCTCGGGCGAAACACACATATAACATGCATCTTGTACATTCACGTCTCACGTATATACGTAACGTCGTCTACAAACTCGCAATTGGAGCGATATGTATATTAGTATCACATGTAAACAGTGCAGTATCACTCAGTCAGACCGTCATGTGCCAGCAGTGCAAGCATTGCATCAATGACAGGATTGTTAGGTCCTTGTGCCACAATCGTACTTTCTTCGATGCTACACAGTAATTGTGCATCAAGGAGACGACTATAGTTGGTGTCAGTGTTGCGTGTAATAACCTTGATTGAAGTAACTCGCCGCAAGTGATTAACAAGTATGCCTATTCGTGGCCATCCTTTGAGCTTTACCACGCCTTCCTTTCCATCAATGCTTATTCCTCCTGCAATTTGGTTAACTGACACGGTTCCGCCGAACAAAAGCATCGCATATAAGGGGACCTGGAGTGGTATTTTAGTTAGTGACTTGCAGTTTTCAATGATCTTTGTACCTCTGTCGCATCCCTCAAGAAGATTTTACTCGTCTTGACCTTTGTAAAGAACACTACATATTGCGATCTCCACGCTGCAAAATCGAAAAGAGCACTAGCAGGGTGTAGAAACACTCTTTCGTTCCTGAGATCGTAGATCTTGAACTCCTTGGCTTTATTTTCTCTCTGAACCGTTCCACCTTGGACCTTATCGTATTTCCTTGCTGACAGGGGCAAATTGACACGAGCGACTCTGGGCCACAGGCCACCTAAAATGACTGCTTTGAGGAGATGAGTGTTTTCACTGTTGATATTGATGGATGGTGATGATGGTTTGGAGTGCAGAGGGACAAAACCGATAGATATAAGGGAAGAAAGAAAATCGTTTCGGAGGTTGGATATCTCACGAACGGTAGTCGCTGAGATAAAATTCTGGATAACGAATGTAGGTACGATTGAGTTGGAGAGCAACGCAACACACGTTTACACACCTCTTCACAAAATCGACGAATTTCGCCAGATGATTTTCTTTCGGCCTGAAGCCGCATACACTCATCATAAGCTTTGACATCTGTCAGAAGATCACTAGTTCCTTCACGAAAACGGGCGCGAGCGCTGATACCAAAGTCAGCTACGCTTTTACATGCATGTACTGCTCCAAAACCTACTGCGAGGCTTCTGTTCGTTTCTCTAGCGGACTAACAAACAGTGGCTTTGATGATAAGCATGCCGCGATGGTGAGTACGGGTCCGAGGCACCGAAAGATCGTGCCTAGAACAAGCATCTAGGTGGCCGCATCAGTAAAAGAATTTCGCACGAGAAGAGACAAACAACTTACTTTGGCTAATCGTAAGTCTACCGGAAGTAGCGACTAAAAGCTGTCAGTAAAAACCAAAGCAGAGACGGATAGACGTACAAGATGTCGTCCTAGCGCTGTCAGTCTTCCTTGTCTGTCCACAGCCCCTAGGTTTTCTAATGTTGCCCATGCTGTATCCATTGAACTGACGTCAGGAGGAGAGATGGCCTTGCCTAGAAAATGCTTCAAAAATGATATAAGCGTCCTATGCTTAGTAGACAGAGAAAAGAAACTAACTCTGACATCTTCGTCCTCCCTGGTTACTTTAACGGCAAGCGAAATATTTTCAAGTGGAACCCGTAATATCTCTGGTACAACGAACTTGCCCATTTTTGATTCCTGCTTCCTGGTATACAGCTTATAGCATATACCTGGCTGGGTTCGACCGGCACGACCCCGACGCTGCTTTGACTCTGCCAATGTAACCCATGTCTCCACCAAACGAGAAATACCTGACTCTCCATCGTACTGTGTCTGCTTGACCTTGCCCGAGTCCAGAACGTATATCACGTCATCGATAGTGATAGATGTCTGCGGAAGTAAACATTCAGTAGGTTTACACGGTATATTGCTTGGAGATGACTGACCTCCGCGACGTTGGTGGCAGCTATGATTTTCCACTTGGTTGTCTTCACGAATACGCGGCGCTGTTCCTCGCTTGACAGATTTGCATGGAGAGGCAAAATGTCAGCGGAAGCACTTGAAGGTAATACGCCCTCTATCATGTCCATACACTGTCGAATTTCTTGCACGCCCGGAAGGAAAATGAGGATACCCCCACGAGTCTTTGATGTGGTGATAATGTGTTTGACTACTGCCGCAAGCATCTGGAGATTGTGGGTAAGCAAAGAGCGCTTCTCTTCGTCAGCATCTGACCTTGTAATCGATGGCGTTGGCCCGTGTAAAATTCTGTAGAGCAGTAACGCATTCGTCACTCAATCCACCGGATGCGTACTCAGCACGGAAAGCCCCCTGTTCTTCTCGACTCTCCTTTTGCGCCGGCTTGATCGCTGGTGGTCGATAGTCTATCAATGAAATAACGTCTTCCAAGTACCTGTTAATCATTGCATAAAGATGATGATCTAGGTATGAATAAACACCTACAGATCGGTTACTGGGTGCGTAAACCCCGGGATGGTTAGTAAGGGTGCACCACCAAAGTACCTGATAAAAGTCTCGTGGTTGATAGTAGCAGACATGAGAACGACCTTAAGAGTTTTATTTTCCGCCAAGAGCTCCTTCAATTCCAGAAGTAAGAAGTCGCCATCGACTGATCGTTCATGTACCTGATTACCACGTCTGGTTGTGCGAGACATAACAGAAGTAACTGCATCGTACCTCGTCCACAATGATATGCGAAACGTCTTTCAGCTTGTCTCCGGAGCTGAGGCGTCTAAGAACCACACCAGTGGTGCAGAACAAGAGTTTGGTCTCCTGCTTTCTGGTACTTTCGCCACGGATAGCATATCCTACTGAACCGTCGTCGAGCCGCTCATTGGATATACGAGATGCTACGCCGATCGCAGATATACGCCTAGGCTGGGTAACGACAATAGACGCTGCCGTTCCACGGTTAGAGTCGATGAGAGAATCCAGAATGAACTGCGGCACTAGTCAAAGTCAACTTATAGCTATGGATCAGCCACTCTTAACCTACGTTGCGTCGTCTTTCCACAACCTTGGGGACAGCTTATTAAAGAGAATAATAAAATGACGGAAGCTGTACCAACCTGTTTCTCCTACTACAACAACGACACGATTATCTTTTAGCTTTTTGAGGAACTCATGCTTAGAGGCAAAAGCTGGCAACTTTCGTCGGACAGCCATGATGTCATCATACTGTGCTTTCTTCATCCTCCGCAGACTTTCATATTCTTCTTTGATTTGCTGGGCGGTCCTCCGGTCTTGACAATAAAGATTACCTCTTTTCCGGCCGGTAGTCTGTGTGAGGGGCACATCCTCTAGTTCCAGATTCGATGCAACTTCTGAGCGCGGCGAGAAGTGACGGAAAACTGCAGATATACTGGGTGGTCCGTTGGCTTCTATCTTGGCCCATTCTTCATCCAGAATTGATAATGCGGTTACGCAGAAGCCTCCGCTAGCATCTAACAGCTCGTCTGACCGTAAGAGTTGGGATAACATATGGAGGCGAACATACGCGGGGACTTTGGAGGATGTCAGGTACATCGGCATGTAATCTACAAAAGAGGTGAATCGTCATCGATTGGCCGAAATGTAGCAAATACCTTGTCGAGGAAATTTTTCGGCGGAGTATAGAATGTGCAACTGAATCGGTGCAGTAAAGAGAGGTAGGATGAGCTGGTGCTCATCGACAATGCCACCGAGACCTTCTACGTCTTTCAGGTCGATCTCGTATGGTGATAATGCCTTGCTCTCGTCGAATAAACTAGTAACGCCTTCGCCAATAAGTCTCTGGCACAAAGTAGCAACAAGAAGATCCCAGGAATTTATCGACCTTGAATCCGAGAGACATTCCCGAATGACGTGAACAGGCCAACCTGCCTCTTTGGCCGCCTTCTCTATCACCCAGCGCGTTTTTAGATCGTCAGTTCCAACATGTACTGAAGTAATAAAGGAGTTGGAGGAATTGACTTCCGGTAGAAAACGTTCAGGAAGATCGCATTCTGGTACATGGAGAACCAGGTATTCAATGCATGCTTCTAGGACCCCTTGGGATGCCAGGAGGGTCGCTGAAATGGCAGAAGGTTCAGAGACAAAATCAACCGCCTTTCGGGCTTGGATAGGCGTGAATCCCAGATGTTGCAGCTTCTGAGTCGCTGCCTGTATCTCCTCTTCCGGTATGTCCTTGGGCACTCCGGTTTGAGCACCGTTAGGAAGTGAGGCCCAACCCTATCAATTATTGAGCAAGCCTTCTCGTAACAAGCAAAGCGGTAGACCTGCTTGACAGCATCCTCAACCTGGTTGCGTAGCTCATTAGACATCTTGACTTCAGGCCAGTTTTGGAAACCGGGAGAAGCCTCAGACCCGTGCGGGTCTGATTTAGCTTCAGGTTCAGCACGTTTCTCTGCTGCTTTTGCTTGTCGCTGCTCTACCATTTTACGGGCGGAAAATGGATCAGTGTCATACATCCATTTGAGATGTTCTGGAGCGTTTTTGTGCTCTGCTGCAAGCTGGATCCAATACGACCGTGGTCCTTCTGGCAATACCCTGTTGAGCTGAATATCGTTGCAAAACTGCCAAAACGGGTTCATAAGGAGACAAAACATCGATTAAACCGTAGACGAACACGATACAAGGCGTATGTGGCACCCCAATGTCGAGCTTCCAGGGCGCTTGGCATCACGTATGGGGGATGTGGGGTTAGGCGAAGAGACTCTTTCTCAAAGCTCTTTTTGTTTATTCGACTCAAGGTGACAGTGAATGTCCAGCTGGCGCCTATTTGATGCTATCGAAAAGGGTGGGTCAGCGATTTGAGAACTGCAGTGCCAGGGGGCCCGAACCTTACCGTTTCGACAATAGGCTTCTCCCATCCATTCTTTTGGCACCTGAAATTTGAATGAATTTTCATATACCACTAATCACTAATTTTCAATCAAGTGATTGTAAGGAAAGTTCACCTTTCATGCAGTAAGCTCAAAGGGTACTTTGACCCTGGAGGGAACAGAGATTTCTCTCGGTCTTTTGAGTCGTTTGGTTTATCTGACCGTTTAGAAGAGTTCCCCGCATTTCCTGATTTTACGATCCCTTTGCGAGGAGGCATGAGTGGGTGAAGACGCAAATAAAACTGAATGCCACCGGGTGACGGTGAGTGAACTTGCACAGCCACTCCACTTCTTTAGCAAAGGCGCGTCATCATCGACATTGCTGGAAAACTACGCATATGAAAGCCAAAAATGTTATCCAGTACTTAAAATACAAGTACATGATACAGTCTTATGCAATGAACAGTGGATTATACAGGCAAAAACCTATGCGAAAGTCGTAGGACAACAGGAATAAAGCGACCGAGGCAAGCTGTAGGATCGAAAAAGCAAGAGCCAGAGGTTCAGAAACGCTAAGCCATAGGTTCCCAGTAGTAGAAGTAGTCCATCAGCATCTGAGTGTCTGCGGGGGTTGTGTCCATGGGAGTTGGCAACATTCGCATTTTCTTCGTTGGCACTTCCTGAGCCTGAAGGAGAATTAGCATCGGCAATGGCACATAAATTATGATATGCATGCATGCAGATCCACAGTGCGACCTCTCTTCCTTTTAGTTGCCTTTATCTGGGAAGGACTTGGAAATGATTATTATGAACAAACCCACAAGCGGCCGACGTACGGGATCCTGCAACTTGGGTAGCCCTTTCACAGTGCTGACCCAGGTCTGTCCAGCTTTTGGTAGCAGCGATAAAAATTCCTCCAATTGGGCTTGCTTCTTCTCCAGATTTTTGGCGGTAACTTTCACCTTGAAACATTCTACTTGTCAGCATTCTGAGCATATTAAAAACATTTCGTGTACAGGATGCAGATCCCTGGCTTCTGCATCGGCGAGTTTCTTGATTTCATCTAAGGGTATGGACAAGGATGCGCCGGCAGGCATGGAGGTTACGGAGGTGATGGAAGAGAAGAGAAATGGCCGTGTCGATGTTAAAGTTGCGTCCAAAGCCATTTTCAGCGCTTACATAACATATCACCTCTTTCCTCCCTACCACCTGCATGGCGAATTCTGACATCTACAACCTCGAATTACTCTCCCTTGTCGCTAAAATCACCCAGGAAATCACCAACTATACCGGCCTCAATGATAAAACTCTTGCTGAATTCGTCATCGCTCTCCACGAACAGTCCAACAAAAGTCTACCCGCATTTAAACAAAAACTGAAGGAGGTCGGGGCAGAGTTTCCCGACTCATTTGTCGAAAATGTCGACCGCCTCATTCTCAGCATTCATCCAAAACATAAACAGAAGCACAAATCATCGACGAACGGAGATGCTAAGGGTACGGCGGGAGAGGGCGAGCTAACAGAACAAGAGAAGAAAAAGCGGCTGTTTCCTGGGCTTGCTCTAAAAGACAGCGAGGTCAAAGCCCCCGTACCAGACGATGTTTTCTTGCAGGAGATAGGTGACCTAGTATCTGGTCGGAAAGTGCGGGAAAGGCCTTGGGAAGACGACCGAGAAACAAAACGCCAACGAAGAGAAAGACCACGGTCTCCTAGTCCTCCTCGAGGACGAGACTACAGCTCTCGCGACAGGCGGGGTGGTTATGGTGGTCGTGGCCAACTAGATGACCGGCCTGTGCTGTTCAAGATCTACAACGGGCGGGTGACGGGGCTAAAGGAGTTCGGTGCTTTCGTCACATTAGAGGGTGTGGCCGGACGGGTAGAAGGTGTGTATGCTACCTCGGCCAGTGATTTTTATCGCTAACGTCAATAAGGTATGGTTCATGTATCCAATATCCAAACTGGCATGCGAGCAAATTCGGCTATGGATCTCCTCAGTCGCGGACAGAATGTCAAGGTTAAGGTTGTAAGTGTGGCTAGTAGCAGGATTGGTCTGTCTATGAAGGACGTCGATCAAGCGTCTGGCCGCGACTTGACGCCTCATCTTCGCATCAAATCCGAGGCGGAAATGGAAGAGGAACGAGTCAAGTCAATACGGAACGCATCTTCCGGAGCAAATGCGCTGCCATTGCGGTCCAAGAACGATCCTCCCGTTCGATCTGCGAAGCGATTGACCTCTCCGGAGCGTTGGGAAATCAAGCAATTGATTTCGTCGGGAGCCATTGATGCATCAGAGTATCCTGACCTCAATGACGAGATGAATAATCCTATGGTTCATGCAGAAATCGAAGAGGAACTTGATGTTGAGATCCGAGAGGACGAGCCGCCTTTCTTGGCTGGTCAGACTAAGCGCACGCTTGATCTCAGTCCCGTGAAGGTTGTCAAGGCTCCTGATGGCTCTCTGAATCGAGCTGCATTGGCCGGAGCCTCCCTTGCAAAGGAGAGACGAGAACTCAGGCAGCAGGAGGCAAACGAACAGGTGGATTCTGAGGCAAGAGATTTTAGTCAGCCGTGGTTGGACCCAATGGCAAAAGAATCGGATCGGACATTTGCTCAGGATATGAGAGGCAATTTGAAGGGACAGAAGGCTGGAGAGGTGCCCAAGTGGAAGGAGCAGACGTTCAACAAGGCCACGACGTTCGGAGAGATAACGACGCTCAGTATCCAGGACCAGCGGAAGAGTTTGCCCATTTACAAGCTACGCGACCCCCTACTTCAGGCTATCGAACAGGTGTGTACACTCTACCTATCTCCAGTTGAGGTCCATTAACTTACCTTTTTAGCATCAAGTTCTCATCGTCGTCGGTGACACTGGTTCCGGAAAGACGACGCAGATGGTCCAATACCTCGCTGAAGCAGGGTTTGCTGATCGTGGCAGGATAGGTTGTACGCAACCTCGACGTGTCGCTGCAATGTCCGTTGCTAAGCGTGTCTCGGAGGAAGTCGGTTGTCGACTGGGACAAGAAGTTGGGTATACTATTCGTTTTGAAGACTGTACCAGCCCCGAGACGCGGATAAAGTACATGACGGATGGTATGCTTCAGCGAGAATGCTTGATCGACCCACTGTGCAGTTCATATTCAGTCATCATGTTGGACGAGGCACACGAGAGAACGATCGCTACTGACGTTCTTTTCGGTTTAATGAAAAGTATGTTTTGTTTCTTGTTCTTCAGAATAGGTGTCTAAACTTCTCATTTAGAGGCCGTCAAGCGTCGACCTGACCTTAAACTTATCGTAACGTCCGCCACACTTGATGCAGAGAAGTTTTCAAAGTACTTCTTTGGTTGTCCTATCTTCACCATTCCTGGCCGAACTTTCCCCGTTGAAATCCTCTACACCAAGGAACCGGAAAGCGACTATCTTGATGCCTCCCTTATTACCGTCATGCAGATTCATCTTTCCGAACCACCTGGTGACATTCTTCTCTTCCTGACTGGACAGGAAGAGATCGATACGGCTTGTGAAATTCTCTTTGAGCGTATGAAAGCTCTCGGCCCCAAAGTCCCCGAACTCATCATCCTTCCCATCTATTCTGCCCTTCCCTCCGAAGTACAATCTAGGGTCTTCGAACCTACACCGCCTGGGGCTCGCAAAGTCGTCATTGCCACTAACGTTGCTGAGACGAGTTTGACTATTCCTGGTATCTACTATGTTATTGATCCAGGGTTTTCAAAACAGAACGCATATGATCCACGATTAGGCATGGACTCTCTCGTCGTCATGCCTATATCGCAGGCGCAGGCTCGGCAGCGCTCTGGTCGTGCCGGTCGCACAGGGCCTGGTAAATGCTATCGATTGTATACCGAGGCAGCGTACCGCAACGAGATGTTGCCCAATTCTATTCCAGATATTCAGCGAACCAACCTTGCATCGACTATCCTGCAATTGAAGGCTATGGGCATCAACGACTTGTTGAGCTTCGATTTCATGGACCCGCCCCCGGCGCAGACTATGCTTACTGCACTCGAGTCATTATATGCATTATCAGCATTGGATGATGAAGGGTTGTTGACGCAATTGGGGAGGAAGATGGCTGACTTCCCTATGGAACCGCCACTAGCGAAGATGTTGATTGCTTCGGTAGAGCTAGGATGCTCGGAGGAGATCTTGTCTATCGTGGCTATGCTTTCCGTTCAAACCGTATTCTATCGTCCAAAGGAGAAGCAAGGTCAAGCTGATTCCAAGAAGGCCAAGTTCCATCAACCTGAGGGAGACCATCTTACTCTTCTGACGGTGTACAACGGCTGGAAGGCTGCGAACTTCTCTAACCCGTGGTGTTACGAGAACTTCATCCAAGCTAGAAGTATGCGGCGCGCGCAAGATGTGCGGAAGCAGTTGCTTGGTATCATGGATCGGTGCGTTTACCTCGTTTCACGATCTTGTTTTTTTTCTCGTTGCTAATAGATATACCTACAGGTACAAGCATGATATTCTTTCAGTGGGTCGAGATTATAACCGCGTTCGCATGGCAATCGCTTCGGGCTTCTTCCGAAACGCTGCCAAGAAAGATCCTCAAGAAGGGTACAAGACTCTTGTCGAGGGTACACCCGTCTACATTCACCCATCCTCTGCGCTCTTCAATCGAAACCCTGAATGGGTTGTCTATCACGAATTAGTACTTACCACGAGGGAATACTGTCACAACGTAACGGCCGTGGAGCCTAAGTGGCTTGTTGAAGTTGCGCCACAGTTCTTCAAGGTTGCGGACGCGAACAAAATCAGTAAACGGAAGAAGCAGGAGAAAATTGAGCCCCTTTATAACAAGTACGAGAAGGCGGACGAATGGCGCCTTTCGAAAGTTAAACGGAGTGCACGATCTGTAAGTTTTACTTTTCCCTCGTCTATCCTATATTCTCACGATCATTTTTCAGAGTCAAACATTTGGATGATATGTTTTATGCATTCCGTTGTATAATGTGTAACAATAATTTATGATTACATTTGAGGAATTAAAAGCTTCTAAATAGAGGGAGACAGGGGATAAGGGGACTTAGAGATACAGTCGACGATATGGGGTATGATACAATACTATATTTTGAGGGGTTGGTGGAGTCCATGCCCATGGACATTGGGTAAAATGATACAAGACAAACTAGGGGGAATGATGAGACGTCGCTACGATCAATCTAATAGTGCTTACTGTAGTAATTAACCAACAAATCTTAGCGCATCCGCGCTAATGTAGTACTTTCCAACCTCTCCTGCTTTCGTGGACGCGGCTGTAGCGTCAGGAACCAGCATGAATGTCTGGGAAAAAACACGACTGTGACCGTCTATCGTCCTTGCGCCAGTAGTGTGTGGGTTGCCAGCCGGACCGCGTCCATGAATGACATTCCCCGACACCGTAATAAGAAGCGATGGTGGTGATGTGCCTGTAAATATTTTAACTGTGAGATGCCACACTTCTCCGAGGCATCAGATAAAGCATACCAGGTATGGGGTGACAGTCAAATGATTGCATCTCATGCTTCGTTGGAGGCATTTTCGTAATGAGCTCCTTCAGACCGTCTATCCCTTGCTTTGTAGTCCCGTTCCAGGACAAAGACGACGAAGACCGGTAGAAGCTGGGTAGGTCCGCCACCCGAGTAGAGGAGTCATAGGTGTTGTAATAGATGCGAGTGAAGCTATCTGCTGCACGTGTAGCGATGGAGATACTGCAGAGAAGGAGAATTGAGCCAAACGGGGAGAATGGGAATGATGAAGGACGCACTCGTCGCGGGTGAAGGGAGTTCGAGGGGTGGCGGTGGTCATGGTTGCTGAGCAAAAGGGACGAAGTCACGCTGTGACTGTGTACAGAGGCCGCACAGCCTCCACACACAGCCACATCTTTTGCCGCTTCCATCCATGGTGGAGAGACAGCTTCGAGTTCTGACGCTAAATTGCTGGTCCGGTTACTTTGCTTTTTCATTATTGCAAGCTTACTGACCTGGAATACGTAGGGGCCTGAAGTACGTCTCCAAGAATCGCGTTGAGCGCATACGAGCCATCGCCAGTGAGCTCAGCAATGCCGACTACGACATTATAACACTGCAGGAGCTGTGGGTATTCTCCGACTACGTGCATGTCAGGGAATCCGTATCGAAGCGTCTGCCTTACTCCAAATTTTTCTATAGGTATACCTCTAGGATATGTATATAGACGCGTGCTTACGTCGTGGTCCCTAGCGGAGCTCTCGGTTCTGGCTTGGCCATATTCACCCGGTTTCCTATTATTGCGACTTCAGTCCATCCTTATTCCTTGAATGGTGCACCCATAGACGTTATTGCTGGCGACTGGTTCGTTGGCAAGGCTGCCACAAGCGTGGTCATCTTACATCCAGTCTTGGGCCAGGTTCAGGTATTTAACACACATGTCAGTCAGCTTTCATCTGT
Organism: Desarmillaria ectypa; assembly: GCA_030407005.1. Lineage (NCBI taxonomy): Eukaryota > Fungi > Basidiomycota > Agaricomycetes > Agaricales > Physalacriaceae > Desarmillaria > Desarmillaria ectypa. Next base: position 2,060,067 of record JAUDYN010000003.1, on the reverse strand, counting down.
TCTGGAAAACCCACCCAACTCTGATCTCGTCTAGCTTTTTGCCAAGGGAGGAGAAGAGGGACCCGAGCATAATAGAGCCCATAGGCTCGTTAACGCGTGGGAGTTTGCCAAACTTGCGCGTCAGGCTGCGGAACTCGGACGCTACGTGGTTGCGGTACGGTGGCTGCCGCGTGAATGTCTTGTATATACTCACATTTTTTTCAGGCAGGCGATTTCAATAGTATCCCGACGACATTGCCCATGACAATCATTCGAGACCACGCCTCGCTGCATGATTCATGGGCTGTGACACACCCCAGCCTTCCGTCTTCAAGTATTATACCTCCACCGCATGAAGCCATCACCAAATTTGGCGTAACTGCCGACTCGCCCATGAATTCCTACTCGGCTGGAAAACCCCTGGATCCGTATGCTCGCAAATTTTGGGGCAAGAGACTGGATTACATATTCTACCGTCAACCTATGCGGCCGTCATTGATTCCTCAGCTGAAATGTATCGATTGCAAAGTTGTCCTCACTCACAAGGTTCCTGGAACACCTCATTCCTTCTCGGATCATTTTGGCCTTGAAGCAACTTTAGAAATTCAACCAGAGGATACTGTACCTGCTGATTCTGATTCGCACGGAGTAAATGTCAACGTTTCATCTCCATCTGTCCCTGCTCTTTCGTTTGGGCATTCGACGGAACTTTCCAATGCCGCAATAACGACTACCATTCAAGCTTTGGGCGCGTGTTATCACTTTTCACGTTATCGCGCACGTCGCGAGCTATATGTGTTTGGCTTATGTCTGGTTATCCTCGTCGCCATCGTTATTGGCTCGTCATGGCTACCGCATCCCTGGATCAATCCCATATTTTTAGTCTTTACCATCTTCATTGCCTGGTTGGCGACGACAATGCTCTATGAAGGATTCTTGTATGGTCAATGGGAGTGCAACGCGCTCATGAACGTTGTAGAAGAGCTGGAGATATATAAAAAGGGACTTGAGATACGACTTGGGGCACAATCGTAGCACTTTTCATTACAATGTCCTTTGCCAGGATTTGGTTTCGGCCAGGATGTAGACGTGTATGATAATATAATTAGATGCAATTGTTTGACTAGACGGTCACTCGATAAATAGTGACGCATGTTTTCTGCTGACTCAGTATCACAAAAAAAGAAGTACGCTGTTCGTCGTCTCTATCCATCAGAAATATTGACGCAGCCTGATACAGGTGTGTGGCATATTTTGTGCCACCTGATCCTTGGCCAATAGTAATACGCACGATTCTCATTCAGTTGCAGCCCATCGCTCTCTTTCAATGAGCTCCGCAGTAGCTGCAGAGCACCCTGTACCCGGCAGGGAAGAACCCGAAGTCGATGAAAATGAGATCGAGGATGGAGAAGAGGATCATAACGGTGCCACGAACGGTGCGTCATGTCAAAGCCTTACACTTAGACGCCCGTTTACTTTTTGACTTTTTTTTTGACCAGGAGACGCAAAGAAGAAGAAGAAGAAGAAGAAACCCAAAAAGAAGAAGATAGAACAAAGCGACCCTCCTCGTATTGGTCTCTCAAAGTTTTACCCTGACGGTATCTATCCCGAGGGTGAACTCCAGCCGTATAAGGATGAGTGCGTGCAGCGATATACTTTATGCTTTACTTGGACTTATCTGATTTTGGTTTAGTAACACCTGGAGAATTACGTCCGAGGAGAAACGATATGAGGAGAGAATGATCAACGAAGATCCGGAGGCAACGTATCAAAGTATTCGAAGGGCAGCGCAAGTCCATCGACTAGTCCGCAACCATGCTCGGAAATATATTCGACCCGGAATGACTATGACAGAAATTGTCGAAAATATCGAAGATGGAACCCGGGCACTTGTGGAAGAGAATGGACTTAAATCTGGAGTTGGTTTCCCAACAGGCGTTAGCTTGAACAATTGCGCAGCTCATTACACTCCCAATGCTGGCGACACCAGAGGCACGTTTTTCCAGCTTCTCTCTTGAGTAGAAGGCTCATGTATGCAAAAACGTAGTGCTTCAGCAAGGCGACGTCCTGAAAGTGGACTTTGGTGTGCATGTGAAAGGACGGATAGTTGATTCCGCCTTCACAATGACCTTTGATCATACTTATGACAAGCTTCTCGAAGCCGTCAAGGCTGCCACTGACACTGGTGTCAGAGTAAGTCCTACGCATTGCTTCAATCATGTTGTCCATATCCGATTATTCTCCAGGAAGCAGGCATCGATGTTCGTCTTGGCGAGCTTGCAGGAGCCATCCAGGAAACCATGGAATCTTATGAGGTTGAAGTTGGAGGCAAGGTTTATCCTGGTGCGTTCTGTCTGGTGTTTCAAGACTCCTTTCTAATAGACTCAAGTTAAACCCATCGAGAACTTGAGTGGTCATTCCATCATGCCTTATCAGATCCACGGAGGAAAATCAGTCATGCTAGTCAAGAACGACGATCAAACCAAGATGGAAGAGGGCGAGTACTTTGCAATTGAGACATTTGGTTCTACAGGCCGTGGTCGGATTATTGAAAGCGCAAGTCTCGCATTTCCATCGGTCTTCATCTGCGCTGACGGACCCACCAAAGGGAGATTGTTCTCATTATGCGAGAGTGTACGATGCGCCGCATGTGCCATTGAGGTTGGTTTCATGTTCCTTATCACACGTAATCGCTTTATTTCAATTAGGTTAACCTCTGCAAAGTCATTGTTGAAGACGATCAACAAGAGTTTCGGAACTTTACCATTTTGTCGTCGCTACTTGGACCGCATTGGCGAGAGTAAATATTTGTTGGCGGTACGTTCGCTGTATGTGTTGACATTCATGAAGTCTTACTTTTATCTTTGTTTTGTAGCTGAACCATCTAGTGTCACAGGGTGTCGTACAGGACTATCCTCCGCTTTGTGATCAGCTTGGATCGATGACAGCACAATTTGTACGTCCCAACTTCTGCGAAGCCGTATTATATTCATCTTGTTTCAGGAACACACGATCTTACTACGGCCAACCGTGAAGGAAGTTGTGAGCCGTGGAGAAGACTACTGATGTGCGGTATAAGTAAAACATACCGTTTTCTGTGCGTCATGTATGCGAATCGGATCCATTGCTCGTCCATAACAATTTTTTCCTGCTGATCGGAGCTTTTGTTCCCTGCTGAACACGCTCATTGACAGATGATCATGGTCCGATTGGTGGAATACCAGCAGCGGCCTAGATCTAGGACAGAAAAAAAGGTTTGACACAACGGAAATCACCTGCAAGTTCGCATAAGGAAGATGACGCCGTAACCAGATCCGGCACGGCTATACTATTAGGGGCTATTGCTCCTCCAAATCTGCGTATGCTTCTCGCTGCCGCTCTGCTTCTAATAAAACACTCCACTCAATCTTCCTTGTCCTTTCCTTCTGCCGCACGCGCCAGTTGAGCACGGTCTTTCACCCCCTTTCTTGCAATTGTCTACCGCGGTACAACCTCTTTGCTCTATGTCTTTCATCTCGAGTCCTCGTATCGGTGAAACATGCAATAGTTCTTGCGCGACCCACTGCATCATCCATGAAGCGGCACGAAAGCAACTCCATGCCTTGATTGATCACTATGCGACACCAGGAATAGCACCGCCCTCCGCGCGCATGCTACCCCGATTGAAGATTCAAGACAAGCCGTCGCTCAGATTGTGGGATTGGTGGAAGTATGGATGGTTTGTGGCGACTAAAGGTGGGTTTCATGTTTCGTTTCTCACCTTTGTACTTACTCTGTTCAATAGCAACTCAGATGACTGGAGATGTACTGACTCATGCGTTCTGGGGACCACGCAAGAAGTCGTGGGGTATTGAGATGACCTTGATTTCAGGTTTAATGCGTGGCGCCGGACGCCACACCGCACTCATGGACCTTGTAGGCGCAAACTCCTCATGTTTAAATTCTGATATTGACAAGAATGTTTTCCAGCCTTCCATTCGTCTTTTTATGGGCCTAGGAGGACTTGCTCCTCTCCCTTCCGACGCACTCGTTACTCCTGTTACCTTCCGCGTTCGAAAGCGGCGGTTGCGAGGCATCCTTGCAGATTTCGATAGCAAAGAAACGGGGCGTCGGGAACTATCCGGGGAATGGGTTGTTGCAAAGAAGACTTGGCACAGATTACAGTCGGAATGGAAGGCCTCCCAAAACAGTCGTAAAGGACCCGGTCAGTCTCCTAGGCCAGGAAAGAAGACTGAACGGGTTGTGTTATATATTCACGGAGGTATGTGGGGAATATTTTTACATGTGAAATTTAGATCTCACCCCTGAAAAGGCGCCTACTACGTTGGTAGTCCGGCATCTCAAAGGCAGATTTCTGTACCTTTGGCTCAGCATACCGATGCGCGCGTTTTTGGCAAGTCTACCTGTCCCTGGTCAAATCTAGTGCTTTAATACCGTTTCATTCTTGTAGCCCTCGATTATCGGCTCGCACCTGAGAGTCAATTCCCCGGCCCTCTTCATGATGCCGTGAGCGGGTATCTGAGGCTGGTCGAAGATCTGAACATCTCACCAGGCAACATCATCATCAGTGGCGATAGTGCAGGTGGCGGATTATCGCTTGCATTGTTGTTGTACTTGAGGGATAACGACTATCCAATGCCTGGCGGTGCTATCCTAATGTCTCCGTGGGTTGGTAAGTACACTGCCGTTATATCTTGACTTCGCTGAACTGGCTTATCTATAGATCTGACCATGAGTTGCGAATCATGGGACTCGAATGCGGGGTTTGATGTCATTCCTGTCTTCTCCCCCGCGGATTATATGAATCCTGTGGCTCAATATCTAGGTCCACACGTAGAAAGATACTTGACGCATCCATACGCCAGTCCATTGTTCGGTGACTTAAGAGGGCTTCCTCCTCTGCTCATCCAATCTGGTGACTCTGAAGTGCTAAGGGATGAGATAACCTTATTCGCCCATAAAGCTACCTTGGCTGGTGTCGAAGTACGCCATGAACTCTACGAGGATGCGGTCAGTTTTTTTGTTACACATCTGCGTCTAATCATTTACATCTATATGCAGGTCCATGTTTTCCAACTCTTTCCTTTCCTCGAAACTTGTGCTCGTGCATTTATGTCGATGGACGTATTTGTCCATCAGGTTCTTCCTAACTTCGAGAACCGATCTCCTCAAGTCATTGCTACTAATGCAGAGGAAGTCATGGCAGTCGAAATCAACAACGACAACTCCGTTGTCCTCAACTGTGAAGGAATCGCCACTCCCATTGCAGCTGAAGGGTTCAAAGAAAAGATGGAGCGTTGTTCGGATGACGACTGTGCCCTATCTACGCCTCCATTGGCTTCCGACGGTGGGACCAAGCGAAGACCACCCCCTCTCTCGCTTAACAAGCCACCTGGTCAGCGACCAAAATCATTCCATGGTACGGTACCTGAGAAACACAACGGGAACACGGCCCGATACATCATACCTCATCCTGACTGGGAAAGTGTACCTGGTCAGGCTCCTTCTCCTTCGCTTCGTCGCTCCTTCAAACGGACGGCAAGCTATACTGATATCTCTCGTCTGATTGAGAATTGGACCCACTCCGGTCCAGCCAACCAGACGCTGATGTACAAACACCCGGAACCGTAATTCTTTTCTGACATCTAGTTCGGGCTCTTTAATCAACAAGCAGAATAATCGTTGTAATTATATCCAACGGCTGCTTTACATAGTATCGACATAGCGTATAATTTATGTAAATTGCTCCAGCATGATTCTCAACACGAAATTTATTCACCTATTCCTTATAATATCGACCGGGTTTCTTTGAATGATGTTCAGGTACGAGTTCACAACAACGGCTTGGCTATTTATATTCGTCATGCATTCGTCGTAGCCACGTGGTTACGTCGGATGTACGCGTCAGCTTAGGTCCTCAGGACGCCTACGATTTGAGGACTGGTAACACACTGCTTTATTACAATATTAACACACACGTTGCATTTCAGGGAGATATTTCTCGCGAATTCATGGGAAGTATGTAACCCATTAACACACAAAAGAGAAGTATATATATATTGATGCGGGACCTTCCACGCTGACCGGGTAAGTAGGTCTACTTCTAGGACGCAGTGAAACAAAACACTCCATAATCTAAATATTAAGCGACTACTAGAAGTCCAAGATGGCTCATAAAGTAAGTATTCCTCTGCTACGAAGGCCATGAACGATTATTTGCGTGAACTTGTTGTTTGAGATGACGCAAACAACCTCGGGCTGGTACCCATCCACGACGTAATTGATTATTTTCACCATGTTGAGCTTTCCATATTTGCGTGTATCTTCATAACCAAGCTCAGAAGATACGGTTCGGCACGAGATTAGATGGACGAACCATAAAGTAAGGCATCAGGGCTCTTGGATAAAAGTTGATCCACCGAGTAGTCTCCAAGCGTGGCACGCGTATTGGGTGCCATCTAGACGAGGCGATGATTGACCTTTCCAGCGAAGATGTGTGGTGCGATATGACCTATACCATTGCCGGTGCCTACAAAGAGGATCCTTCTGAATAAAGGCACGACAATCAAAACACCGGTCGTGGACCCATAGTTTTGTAGGCGGGCTAGCGACCATCTCAGTGGTCCAATCTCCGGCTTTATAAACAAGAAGTGAAAATACTTTCATGGACGGTTCGAGGATGGTGGCAAATCCATGTCATTCAAATAATGGATTGCTGGAAATGCGCACAAACGAGCCGGGTATGGGAGTATCTGATTGTTGGTTCAGGCTCTGAGAATAGGCACATTATAATACGCGCCGTACTCGAAGGACATGCGGACCGCATGATTAGAGGGAACCACAGAACGAACGTTAACCCTACGGAATCTGAGTCAGGGAAGAATGAGAGATACTCAGAATAATCATTAACCACATGTGGGAGCATGGATAACGGCAACGTCCAACGACCAGTCACCTTTGAAGTCGTTGGTAAGTAAGACGACCTACAAAAGGATTGTTTTTTTTTTATAACATCCCTGACTGCTGAAATACTCATCTGTGCCCACACGAGCGCAGTTGCTGTCCGACCCGCAAACCTATGTACGCGTTCGAATATGTCGTGATGCGCAATTCTGAACGATGGGTATGCAAAGGTGACGACTGCAAATAGTAACGTCAAAATAACATAGGTCACCGCCACGGTCGCAGTTGATATCTAGAGAGAACTGGTATCAGTATCGATGTACGAGAGGATTATTTTGGGTAACTACTTCTTGACCATTTGCAACTCTTTCGTAGCCTGAGCCGCAAAAAGTATTAACCATATAACACCTGAAATTGCAGAACCGGTATGAACGCCTCCGTGATGATATTCCCTCGCAGCCAGACTGCAAATGGGCGGAGGCCACCTGAGATGGCCGTTAGTGAGAATAGAAGGATCTAGTGGAACGGACCTGTGATTGAGGCACAGAACTCAAGACGAAGAATATGAGATTGATAATATAGTCTTGCCTCATAAGGATGACGATGAGAGGTTTGCGACAACGGCCACAGCCACCTTTTCAGAAGTATGGCCACGGAACGGTATGGGACATAAAGACCGTCATGTCTCCCCAGATATGTGGGATTTTGCCTTACGCTTGAATGCTTGAATGATAGGCCAATATGATGAAATTTCTTCTGCACATGCCACAAATTAACTATGACCTGCCAGAATTCATAAATAATAACAACATGGTCGGAAGGACGCGTTATCCAGGTCAAAGGTTACCAACCTGCAAGTACTAAGAGAAGAAAAACAAAAGGGAGAAGGAATTTGAAATGTTGAAATGTGAATCGCTCGGTATTACATGATTCGGAGTTCGGGCCATCACTGAAACTCGATGTTCTTGTGGGTCGTGCGTGAGCCTACATATGGTACACCTTGCTCTTAGCGAATCCTGAATCGTGGGTATGTGAGCAATGGCGTCTACTTACTTTGTACTAACTGCAAACCAAGTACGTTACTTTTTGGAGCATTTTGCCAGGAGCTGGGAGTATGAATGGGCGATTTCTCCATCTACTGTGTCTGTGTGCGCGCAATCATACGTTGGTTATGATACTCATATGCTCAAAGAACCCACCTATAAAGTCATCTCGGCGTTTCCAACTTGGTCTACATAGAAAAAGACGGATGAAAGCAGCCTCACTAGGGGAACTCACAATCACGCGAAGGGAACAGGAACGGGGTATGATATCGGAACGAAGCAATCGGACGTGTACGTGTGAGATGTAAGTGATGGTATCCGGGGAAAAAGGAAGAAGGAAAACTACTGTACGCTACGTGTATATATATGGAAGTCTAAGAATAGGTAGCGGGCTCTATTTGGTCCCACGGTGGCATATCGTAGATGTGCTCTTGTTGTCGTCTTCTGTTGCGTCATCTTCTGTTGTTGTAAGCTGACCAGGCTTACAATTAAGTGACCCAAACAATCCAGGCATATATATAAGGTATGAATAATCTCTATTTCTAGCAAAGTTTTTTCCTTGACGTGGGACATACGATGCGTCGCACTAATGGCTGAATAGGCAGGTTCCAGCCATTGCGGTCTAACTAAGTTTGCACATCGCGTAAGATGCATTTTAGTGAGGGAAGAAATGGGCATTTAACGCAGCAATGAGGGCAGATGATGCGACTGGGAATGTCACGACCGCCTGGACGACAATGAAGAAACAGAAGGATTTCCACGCGACGTCTTGATCGGATACTATCTTCCTGTTTGATCTTCCTCGCAGCTGGCGCGTCGGTGTCTCGTGAACAATGTTTTTCGTCTAATCTTGGGTGTGGAGAAATGACACGTTCTGATCTTCATCCAGATTGGAAGTCTGCATTCGATCCTTAAATGCCTACTCACTTCTAGAGTAGTTTCCTAATGCTAAGCTCTCGACATGGACTCGAAAATCATCACCACCAGCCTTCGTTACATTCGCTACTTCTTGCTCAACATGCTGAACAGGTACTTCTTCACCGTACAATCCCAGACAAACCGCACCCATGTCATCGACGAATATGACGAAAAGGCATCTAGTCCTTTAGTTGCCTCGGTACACTGTTTTGGTCCTTGCGTTGATGCACCATTTTCCTGTGTCTACCACGCATTTAGTTCCGTTGCACGCGTGCGTCCCACTCAAATAGCCATTGTGGACCACCTCAGACATTCTCTTTCTTACGGCGAACTCGACTCTCTTTCCTCACGCCTTGCTTCGTTTTTAAGAGCTCGTGGAGTTCGACCAGGGTATCTTGTCGCTCTCGTCGGACAACGGTCCATACATCAGGTGATTGCTATTTTTGGAATTCTTAACGTTGGTGCAGCGTACATTCCATTGGATGGAGACATCACTAGGGATGAGACATTACAAAGCATCGTAGAAGATGCCCAACCTGCTCTCGTTTTAGTATCTAAAGGGTGCATCTCACGCGCCAGCCTTCTCGGTCACCCATACGGTTGCATAGAAGATGTTCTCGACGCTATCAAGGACAATTCCATCCAACCCATTGTGTATTATTCACAAGGTTCTGATACTGCATACGTTATATTCATATTGAGTTTGCGTTTATTCAGGTCATCTTGATTTCTAACTAACATCCAACAGGAACCACAGGCAAACCAAAGGAGGTTATGATTAGTCATTCCAATGTTACAACCTATACGTTGCCTCTGCTTTGAACAAAGCTCACCCTTATTTCTCCATTTCAGTTCTCTTAATCGCACCGGGAAATTTGCACATCGTGCCTGGTGTCAAGGTAGCCCAGCTCTTGAATATTGCATTCGACATGCGCGCCTGGGAGACTCTGGGATGATTGGAAAACTGGAGGTACCTTATATCTCCATGGACCTCACCGTTACTACTCCGTCTGTTCTGGCCCCCCACGATCCAAAGAAGTTTCCTAACATCCAGATAGTTGCCACTACTAGAGAGCCCTGTCCCCGACCCCTAGCAGACAAATGGGCTGCGCAGGCGACGTTTTATAACTTTTGTGGTCCTACTGAGGCGGGTAATTTCTTAATGGATGTTTTCGGCTATGTCACCTAATCTAAGTTTTCCAGACCGCTATTGTCAATACGATGCACAAGCACATTATTTATACACCCCTTTCTATTGGCAAGCAGACTGTGAATAATGGCGTCCATATTATCGACGAATACTTGCAACCGGTACCCGTTGGGAGTGATGTGGGTGGATGGAAATGATATCTCTAAAGGATACCTTGGCTTGGATGAGTTGACTTCGAAACGATACGTCGCAGATCCTTTCCTTCTAGGCAGTTATGTTTAAATGACATTCACCTTCCCTTGTCTTGTATATTAAATTCCATTTTTATAAAGGAAAAATTGCAATACAGGGGACGTTGGTAAATGGAAGGAAGACGGCTCCCTTTAACATCTAAGGCGCGTTGATGAACAAGTCAAGATTAAAGTATGACCGTTCTTCTATTTGGCTGGATAAATTTCTGACCACCCTTGCATTGATAAGGATTCCGCGTAGAGTTGGATGGGATCACCGCCGCTATACTTTCGTATCCTGATGTCACTGGCGCATGCGCAGTTCTCATTGGCGACGAACTTATAGGATTCTGCGGCATTCATACATCCTGTACCTGATAAACAACTCTCATCAGGACTGGTTTTTCGGGCCCGATGGCCTATATACTCACAGTCATGGTCAAAACAATAACGTCCTCGAAGAATTTACCGTACTTCGAGGAATTCCATTTGAACCTGTCTAGCGCTGTATTCCCTATCCCCATCTTATGCCTCCGTGATCTTCACGGCCTGCGAAAAATCAGCGTAACCCACGATAGCCCCTTTTCTAGGAAATCCGATGACTTCGAGCGATGCATCTTAGTCCCGCTATGCTGCTCTTTCGCAGCAAACCTGGAGTTGATGGAATTGTGCATTACTTGTTCCATTCCTCTTCATCGCACCTTTTTAAACGCTTACAAGAACCATCCGCTCTCAAAGTGCTTGCTTTGAAAACCTTTCGCTTCGACAGTGATTCCAATATGACGCCGTATCTTGCTTCTCTGACTTCTTTGTCCTTATTCCCGGTGAAGGACCTCGGATCTTTGGAAACAGCGGTTCCAGCACATTTTTGGGGAGTACTTCGAGTGTCAGGAGCATGATTACGAGAACTGCTTCTGGGCAGATTGGATGATGACTCTTTGAACTTTCTCGAAGATTTTCCTGGAAGCGGGCTTGAAAAGCTCTCAGTCATTATTCAATCCGATAGTGGACATCGTATATTTTATGACGATGTCCTGGCAGGGCACACGGTTACCTTGCAAGAATTATGGATTCGGATCAAGGACAATGGGTCTTGGTATCTGGACTTAGAGAACGCACAGGCCGTGTCGAAATGCAAGAATTTGAAAGTTTTGGGTGAATCTTTTCTATCAGGACCCGGTAGAGTTGTAAGTGAAGTAGGCTTTATTAGACGCCAACTGATATTTAGCTTGTCAAATTACCATAATCAGCCAGCTTTCAGAGACCCTCCCAGATCTTGATGTCCTATATCTGGCAGAGGTTGATCTTCATCCCAGCCAGCATATTTCATGTAGCCCGAGTGGTTCAGTACGGACTTACATGCGAATTATACCGAAGGATGAGGTCACGAAAAATGACCTTGAATATGGCCCTCAAGTCCCAACCAGTAAAGAGTTCCATGGACGCATCGTCGTACGATTTGCGTGGGACAACGAAGTCATGGTATACACTCCTGGCGGTCCTGAACAAAAGGGAAGTAACCGGGTTTTGCGAGAAGGCTCGCGCGATGATCGAAATTCCTTTGCAGTATGCGGATTCATACCATATTTGATTATGTCAGCCTATGATATAGGACTTGACTCTTGTACTAGGATAGTCGCGCTGGGTAGAGCTGTACTTTATTAAGTTGCTCCTTGGCTTCTCAAGTAACATCCAGTCTTGTCTGTATATTTATTTATCAACCTTTGCCTGCACGACATCAGTTGCAACACTTTGAAAGTGGATCAACATCCTCCAATGACATCCGACCATCCAACGCCTAAATTAGTGTCCCAGTTATAATACAATGGCAGATAAATTTTTAAGGGACGGAAATGATCACTCAAACAGTTTTTCAAATCTGCGAATGCACGATTGAGGACGGTAATCTGTCACATTCAATGGTTAAAAAGGAGCATGGACATAACATCGGGACTTTTACCTATGTTTTCACTGACATTACAATCGCAGTTCATCTTATCTCTATCATCCCCTGTAGGACAATGTTGGAAAGGTTCGTGGCGGTAGCCGATATCGCGGAAGAAATGTAGCTTTTCTTTGGGTGAGAAAAGTGCTGCTGCGATGGAGTGTACAGGAGCATCGCCCCATCGCTGGGACTACAGCATTAAGAAAGCTCTGAATAGATTGTATGCAGCATACCTCATAATAAAAACCACCTTTAGATTCTAGATAGTCGAAGAACTTTTGATACGCTTCACCCCTCCAGAAATCCATGTCGGCGATCTCGAAGTTACTCCAGACTTTAAGTTGGCTGAGACGAGTTGTACGCCGAAAGGAAATTGGGCAACGTACAGTGACATAGGTTGTATGTTTTTCCATTGTTATCGCTAAGGTAATCCATTGCGTTGGACTCTAAGATGTATTGAGGGTATCGTTTCATGAATTCTAAAATCACGCGCATCAAAGTTCGAACGGGAAGGATGAGCAGCATAATAACTTACCTTTCACAGTGGACCATAAAGTGGGAATCGTCTTCTCCCATTCAAGGAATGATATTGTAAAGCCTAAAGATGTCATAAGAGGTCAGTATTTCCGATGGAGGTCAAACTCTCACCATATATCTTGTTGTTATCTTTCATGAATTCGAAGGGGTCGTACGTGACGTCGCAGAGGATCTTGACATTGGGTCTATTTATAATCTGTGAGCCAAAAATACACATCTTGAATCTTTTACCCACTCGACTCGCCAATAGTAACGATATGGTTGAAGCAGTGGATGGCGAAAGAAAAACTTCGAATTCCTCATTCCAATCAGTCGAATGAACAGTATGGTTAGGTATTGATAAAGACTCACGCCAGAGTTAAATCTGCACATATTTCGGTATGGTACGCTATCTACGGAGTGTAAGACGTAGAACAGACGTTCTATAAGGATAATAGAGACACGTACCGGCATAGATAATCTTGGCAGCGGCCATTTTTTTTCGCCCCGCAGCAGCCAGGGTCTCATCTATCCAATGTGGCTGGTACCAATGCTCTTTGGGTATCAGCCCAAAAGAAACAGGGGCAGAAATCGCTGCCGATATTCGACTGAGAAGCAGTCAAGTACGTGGAGATAATGGGCGACGAAAAACAGACCTTTTGAATTCGTCTGTAAACTCCTCCTCATTCAAAAACACCCAAGGATAACCAAAACGGTGATTGAAACGAATCTCCACGAACCCAATGCTTGAAAGGGCGCCATCGATATCTGAGTTTCGGCATAACATGACCATCGTAGCGTTTTCTTTCCCTTCCCCGCTAGGTCGCGGTGGCGTTGGAATAGACGGGAGGTCGATTAGCTCAGATGGCACACCCACTTTGACGGTAGCAGTGGGATCCAGAATCTCGACGTCACTTATTTCGGTGTCCATTACAGCTTGCCAGCTGTAGTAACCTCCAAGCATGTAGGTCACGTATATGACGACAACCTAAATAAAATCAATCAACGGCCAGTAAGTATGAGACTTGCTTACCACGGCGACGCTAATGAATCCATAGCGCTTACGGCCTGGAAGAACAGTAGGTATCCTCATACCACCCAAGTCGTAGGGTCACGGTAGGTCGCTTTTGGAGAAAAGGACTGTGTGAATTCCTCGGTCACCATCACCTGCATGCGCATATATATAACGAGACTGCGCAGTCGCAGATATATTTTTAGGGTTGCCGATGTCCGGAATTTCGAATGTTTAAAAACGCATAGACTGCTGCACAGTACAGGGATAACAACTGCTAACAACCGCCAGAAGTTGCTAGAAATTTAATAGCCGTGCAATAGTGAAATTGAATCCATGAAACTTCCGCCTCATGACAAAACCAAACGAGGGGTTGAGTGACACGGACCGAGGATCCGTCAAGATTCGAACGGGGCCGGAGTCAGGAGTCTGGCCGTCCGACAGTCCAATTCCGACCGTGAGTCTGGACAATGTCAAAACCTTCCTCACTACGACGATACGGATATATAAGAACTGTAAGTTTGTTCTGCTTGTATTTTGGCATGTTTTAATATTTCTGGTGTTTCGGGGGCTGCTAATCGAGAACAAAGGGCAGTACAACCACTTCCGCCCTTTGACTTCATTACCCACGCTCATACTTTCAAGAGGAGTAAACGTAGCAGGCCTTGCCCCTGATGTGGTATACGACCAATTTCACATAGAAAAAGGACTGGCCGGAGGGTCAGACTCCTCAGCCTCATTCTGAGCTAAATCGGGAACTCTTGTCGGCATCTGTCGCCGCCTACAATTCCAATTCCACAATTTGGTCTTCACCGCCACTTTACCTTCAAACTTTCGTCCATTGCTTCGCTTTGTCACAGCTGTTTGAATGTTGACAATGGACATCAACCACTCCTCCTTCACCTACTCAATTTACGGGTCCTGAGCAAGTGCCAACCTGAAATACTACGACAATCATTCAAGGATACGCCAGCTCCGTTTGTAATGCTCCCCAACAGCCTAACCATTCCATCAGCAGAGTTTCGCCGTGCATAACTTCTTCCCTTCCATGGAAAGTTGGCTCGGGAACGTTGCTCACGCATTCTCCGGCTTCACCCGCGAACAACACCCCAGGTCAGCGTCGGTGACAGTGCTGTAATTAAGTGTTCCCTTTTGCATTTTTTTTTTTGCTATGAAAGCATCCAAGGCCGTACAGTGTTCACGAAGCAGTTCATCTCCGTTTCCAGGGGCATAAGAGGCAACTTTCACGTAAAGACTCAGCCTGCTGCCGCTTGGATTAATGCTATGGTTTCTCGGCATTCAAAGTTTTCGCACATGGTGCAAAAGCAGAGAATTCAGATTGGCACGTATCCACCCACGGTTAACCATTCTGTAAAGAAATCAATACCAAGACGACGGGTTTCGATAAATAATCTGAACGAAGAATTTGTACGATTTGTTCATTATCCAGATAGTAATAAGAGGAATCTGCTACTTTTAATCCTTTGATTTTTAGGATTTTGTCTACAAATCTAATGGTCACTGGTCATTCCACATCCTTATTCATACGACGTACGGGTCCGAACTTGCTAGTTATTAGTATATACCTGCCGTAAATCCAACAAAAAATCGTCTAGCCCGATCCGATTGAGCTAGGCAGGATTAATTTTGATCCCCGATTCCCTTCTTTCCGAAGAATGGGCAAACAACAGAGGGTTATAGCAAGGCGTAACTGTCTTGAGCAGCGCCAAATCGTCTGGACAGGGGCTATACTCTGGGTTGGCTTAAATAATTTCTGATGATTGGCGAGCATGCGGCCTGCAGCGGCTCTTTTGCCAAGTGGTTGCGACTGCTGTGGCTGAGAAGTCTCTTTCCGAATGCTTACCATCGGTTTGCATATCCCAAGCTGGTCAGAAAACTGTCGATGGCGTGGCGGATACATGTTTTCCCCTTCACCTATCACCACTTTTCACTGTATGGACATGCGCATCGCAAGTAATTCCTACCTTCGTTGTCCATTTCTTACACTCTGTGGATGCCCTATGTCGACTATCATTTGTTCTACAGCCCCACTCAGCGGGTTATCGAAAATCTATCTTAGTACTATCGCTCTGTGTTGTCATTCTTCTATATGTGAACCTGCAAATCAGAATCAGTCTACTCATTTTGCTACAGCTGGTAATGTGTGCTGATGGTTGTCTGGTTTTCGCCAAGTGCGTATCCATTCACAGCCGGACGTTTATGGTTTGGTACAATGAACGTTGTGAGGTGTTCGTTGTGGAAAGTCTCAATGTATTCAGATTCCTAGGCGCAGGGCTGAAGCTTCGACGCTTGTTACTAGTAGATAATGTTATCTTTCTCAAGACCTGACACATATGTAGGCAGGGATAGACAGAAGTATGAATGGCCTGGCAGGAGCGCATATCACTCCTCAGATTAGATTTAGATTTTGCAAAATGCGAGCTTTTTGTACCACCACTTCTCCACATTTTATCAAGCTGTATTCTAACTCATCTTGAATGAGCACGATACCAATTCACCGAGTCACAAAGGGAAAGAATCGGGGACCCGGCAACTGCCGCTACTGAATAATTACTATATTGAGATCACAAGGTCTCGAGACAGGCCATCCGTGCCGTCGCTAAACACCATGTCTCGACTCGAAATTAGAACAGCTCTGCGACTTTTCACTGTGTCTTGTCGTCCTGGACCTTACCGGCGGACAACGTTGTCGCTGCGGGGACTGCATGATGGCTCCTTAGATCGAGAGGCAAAGTATGCCGAAAAATTATGCCTCCGCGCTAAGCAGTGAGGTGAACTTATTTGCAAGTCGTCACGTCTCTCAATATGCATATGAATACTCCACAGGACTGGACTGAGCGTCGAAGAGCTCAAAGCGAAAGCGAAGGAAAGTTTGGTGGAGCAAAAGCATCGTGAACGTCAAGAACTGTTGGCATCCCGACCCCCACCGAAATTGGCGTCCATCGAGCAGGCATCGGGCACCCCCATCAAACCAAAGCCTGAGACACGTAAAAATAGTGCTCCAGTCAAGGTGTGTATCTGCTTGATGTCGAACTTGGCATTTCGTTGCCTAATTATCTTCATCAGCCGTTGTCGGATATTCTGAATCTCCCTCGTATCTTGAAGACTACACCAGAGCAACTTTCTGCATTATGGACAGCTTACCATGCTTCACGGTCAGACGGCACAGGTCGTGGGTTCCTTTGTGCAACCATTTCTTTCTCTCTTTATAAGAAGATGACTACCGTGGCCATGAAGTACCCCTCGTTCATCATTCCTTTACCTCGACCAGACACTGAAAGTCCCGCGGATGAGAGCAAAATGAACTACGAATTCTTCTTCATGCAATGGGACTTCCATCACTCTCCTTCAAGTCCCACTCGTACCGACGATCCATTTCAGACACCTTCACCGGATGCATCCTCGAACCCGCCCATATCAACTGTTATATTCACGCCCCTCCATGAATACAAACGTCGTACATCCTTTGCCACCCCATATCTTGTTTTAACACACTACACTGATCTGGTGAACACACATGGGGTCGTTCTTTTGAGGGGAGAAATCACACCATCAACAGCAGGTGGAGAGGCGAGATATATGTTGGGTCAAGAGGACGCTCAATTGTTGGCCATGGGGATCCAGAAATTCTATCTTTGGGGAGAGAAAGATGCTGACCCAGACGGCGAACGGCTGCTCACGTCCTTCCATGACCATCCAGAGGGGTTTAAATGGGAAGATCTTCTGAAGCTGTATCGCGAGACCTCTTGATCTCGTAATGGCCCATTACGATTGAAAATAGCATAAGATCTATACACGAAATATTAAGCTATCTATCACCCCGCGAACCGACGAGGCTGCCCATATTCCCCGCTCGCAATCTGTCTTTCTGTTGCCGCAGTGACCATATCTATCTGTTCCTCGGTTACAACCGTGTTTTTACCAAGAAGCCTGTGGGGAATGAGATGTATGCAGTACAGTGATCTGTGTGAGCCTACCGCTTCTTCTTTGGTTTGGTCGCTTTTTGTGTTGCAGCCGCTACTGCCGGTGAGTTACTCCTCCCTATTGGCATAGTTGTTATTTCACAATCAAGGACCGGTGTACACTTCGAGAGCTTGCCTTTAGTCGATGGAGAATTCGGGCGGGAGTTGTCAGGATCGCTCTCGACATCTTCATCCAAGCTTGTCAGGTCGGAATCCTCGTTGGGCGAGATCAAACCGCCACCGTCAGTGTTCTGCATAGAAATGAACACCTCTCATCATAGAGCATAACAGTTACTCACATCGCGTAGTTGAATGCTGCCAACTGGGACGAGCCTATCTTGCTTTATGGGGCTAAATAAACCTGCTTGATGAAGCATGTCTATCTTTGCATCTGTTTTAAGGTTGTTCTGGTCAATCTACAAGACAGAATCATCAGAAGATATGGCGCATAAAGAGTAGGAAGCAGGACCTCGTTCCGTAGCCTTCGTTCGTACATATTCTCAACCATTCTCATGCGTTCTTCCATCTCCGCCATCACTTCCTCCCGGGTATCGGCCTCTATATCAGCACAACGAAGCTCTGCTTCATAAAGCTGTTGACTGGTCGTCAACTATCCCGACCTAGCTTTGAGATGACATAGCTTGCCTGTAATCGTAGGTGGTCAATCTCTTCAAACAAAGCATCTACGAGGGGATTTGCAGGGTATTCATCTTCGTCTCCGTTATCGCTACCCTCAGGTTCATCAACTATAAAATCCCATTAGGTAAGTGCAAGAAAGACAAAGCTCCTTAAGGCGCACCTTCCAGCACTTCAAGAACGGCCTCTTTTGCCTTCTTCCCACTCCCGGGTCCACCGGTTGAAATCGTAACTTTTCGTCGCATCGACTTCGGCACAATGTCGGGGTCTCGCATTGTCAAAGGCCCAAGTTGTTTGATGACATTACCTGTGCTCTTTCCAGGGCCAATGTTCAGCATTGAAGGAATTTGTTGCACGGGTGCTGGTGCAGGTGTGATATACACCTCTCTAGCTAAAGCAGCAAACTTCATGACGTGAGAATTTTCATCGTAACCTGTGTCAAAAGGGTTGACGTTGACGATCATAACCTTAATGCCATATCATCAGCCAAAGCCACCAAAAAAAAAAATCTGTGAACATACGGTTCTGCCATCGCCTACGAAATAATCCATCAAAGTTTCCGTGAGTTTGCTGTGTCTGAACGGCACGATCGCTAAGGTTTTCTTCACATAGCGCGTATCCATTCGCATCTGTGATCCGACGCCTCCTTGGCCAAGGCTCATAGCCAATTTCTGCTGGTTTGACCGCAGAACTTCAAGGCATTGGCCAAGGACCATTAAAGACTTATTGATGTTGCCTGCTTCTCTCAGTCGATCGCCTGTCGTATGGGTATGCTTTGTCCGTTCAGAACCCGCCAAGTCCACAAGTGTCAGCCGCGATATCTGCAAGCTCATTGGGTCCTAAAACAAGGGCTGCTGAATGAATCGCAAAGCATTGCAACTAAATTTCTTACATTCTTTTCACCCCGATGACCCCTCATGATTTTTATAATGACCACACCGTGACTGCGACTGCTTTCAGCATTTGCAAGGGTCCCAAAAACGCGCCGATGTAGCTGACCGAGCTTCACAAGGGCTTTCGCCTGTGCTGCTGTATCGACGCGGAACTGTCTGAGCCCTGAGATGTACTTCCCTCTGGCGTCTGAATGAGCATCATCAGAAGGTGGTGATGCCTTCAAGGTGAGTGCCTTTCTCGTAAGCAACAGAGCCTTAGAGTTTCCAGAACGAGGCAAAGGTTGTGTAGCCGATTCATCTTTGACCGAATCCAGAAGGTCGTAAATCTTTTCGTTATAGACCTCAGCATATGAGAGCCATATACTGTATTCATAGTTCCGGTCAAGGTTGAGTACAGTTGGATCGATGTCTGTGTCGATTGAGGTATCGACAGGATGCCCAAGAACCTCAGCTACAGAAGGCTCTGGATGTAGGGCTTGAGGAGCTGTATCTTGAGCATCGGACAGTTCAACGCCATGGAGGCGTACAGGCCGATACTGAATGAGTGAGCTATAAAAGGAGGCGAAAAGGTATGCTGATTAGTGCATACCTTTGCCTTTCCCCGAAGACCCTCTGTACTGTTAAATAAGACGTCCAAGCTTCTCGGCAATATGCCAGCACTGCCATCTTGGGTTCCGCCTTGGATGGTGTATGTCTTGCCGGAGTTTGTAGCGCCGTATGCAAACAGTAAAGCGTTCTGACCTTGCAGAGCATCACGGACCAAGGGAAGTGTCGTTTTTTGGAAGAAGTCAGACTGAGTGGTGTCGGGAGTAAATACATGGGAGAAAGTGTAGGTAGATGAAGGCATGACACTGGCCCGGTACCTATTTTGCTGGTCATTCAGGTCTGCCATACGAACGATCGTATTGGAGAGGCAAGTGAGATATGGAGTGCTGGCTTCGTCATCGCTAAGATGTGGCCGAATCCTGAGATATGCCTTTTGAAATAATATTTAGCAGGGGGCCTTTCAATGTGACAAAGACAGACCATTATCGTTTCTTGTTCAACACTAGGCTCAAAAGGAGTCTTAGTTTTGCGAAGAGTTTCAGATTTCGATGGAGGTTTTGCTGTGGGTGCGGCATTGTTCGCTGCAAGAGGTTTTCGAGTCGCCTTTTTGATGGTTGATTCAGCGGCAGTAGCTGTTTTAGTTGTCGTTGTCGCTGTAGTTTTTGAACGGGTAGATCGCGTGGTAGGTGGTACCAGTGCCGGTGTCCTCGTCCTTGTGGATGCTCGAGTAGGTTGTTTAATTTTGTCGGACATGATGGACGAGCTCTGAGCGAGGATGGTCGATTGGTATCGTTAAGAGAGGTCAGATCCTCACGTGTTAGACGCGAGCGCGCTTCTGTCACATCATGTGATACGTGACAGTCAACCAAGCTTCAAGGCTCCAAGTCGAACCGCAACCGGCGTCGTCGCACTCGCCTCGCTCACTATCTTCCGCCTTCCTTTTCTTTTCTTTTTTGATTCTTGTGCACTCTACATTTGTCAACAAAGTTCATCCTATCGTCTCCCTACTTCTGTGATCATGGGCATCAAGGATGCAGCGAACCGGCGGAAATCTATTGCAGTATCTAGCCATAAGACTGGCAGCATGGCGCCAAAGAGTCGTCGAAGAGCACACAGTGTAGCCCCCAGTGAATTGAGCCCATTTGCACGGTCTCGTTTGTCAGCGGTGCGGGGCATGCTTTCTTGGACGGTGGAAAACTTATGGCATTTTCTTTCAGGGCCCTGCCAAAGGCATCCTCAAAGCGCCGTCTTTGAAACCGCTACAGGATGATTCTCACGCCGACTCTCATTCTGCAGGCCAAGGAAGTTTTCAGTCACAAGCGGGATTCCCTTCCTCAGCGCCCGACGCCGATGACTCCAATGCCACGCAGTCCATGGACATAACCCATGATTTTCAAACAAGAATACATGATAATTTTACCCGAAAATCTATGGGTCGTCGCGTTAGCTTCAGTGAACACGCATATGTTCGGGTTTTCAATGGAAGCACAGACAACACCAACAGCACAGGAACGCCTCAATCATCACCAGGAACACCTTCATCAGACAGCGTTGTTCCATCTGCTCCCGTCAATGATGAGAACGCATACCCCGGTACATCTCGCTGTCGGAGTTCACTTCGTCAATCGCTTGCCAGCGAAGGGTCTGACATGGACCTTACCACAATTGACGGTGCATCGACGCTTTTGGATGAAGGTTTCGACGATTTTGATGACGACATGGAGATAACGGAGGTCTTGAATGAAAATATTCTGCGTAAGTGCTCGATATCGACCGCTGCACGCACTCCTTTGTCCGACAAATATCCATATCCCATACCAGGCCCTGATGTTGCTGCTTCGTTTTTGGAAGAACAGTCGATGTCCTTCTCAGAAGATCTGTCACAATCAGAAGGTGAACATACGCAACCGATGGAGTTCACGATTCCTCTGGCACATGCACTACGTCCAGCCAATCAAGACCCTGTCTGGTTACAACTTCAAAAAGCCACGCATGCTGGGGCGTCCTCTGTCCCTTATACGGATGATGATGATGATGTCGACCATCTAGGAATGGGTGGTGCAGAAGAGATGGAAATTGGTGACGCTTTGGAGAGGTTGCAACGAGCTCGAGAATCTTTGGGCCTGAGCATCGGCAGAGATTCGTTCTCTAGTGTGGAGAGCGAGGATAACATTGCAGACGAAGACCGCACCATGAACATTAGCAAAGTTTTTGGGAGGCCGAGTGCTGTGTTCATGGATGAAACCGAGGCTTCCGTCCAGGAATCACCGGCACCCGAGCCTCAGCTGACTCCTTCAGTATACCCGTCTAGCCCTTCTCCAGTCCTACCTCAGCCAATATTTACTGTTTTCCAACCTTCCACACAGCCTACATCAAACGCAACTAACCCCGCGACATCTCAACAAGCAAACGTATTCTCAAACTCGAAGCCAAACGTCTTTAGCTCCTCTAGCATAACCAACGTGCCGTCTCCATCAAAAAAATCCCCTTCTAAAGTTGGCCCAAAGACCTTTACTGCTGCATTCGCCTCTCCAGTCGCTCGGCCCACTCCGAGGCAACCCACGAAGTCCCCTCAGAGCTCAAAACGTACTCATTCTCAGAGATCAAATGATGAAAACTCGGAAGACAGTCCAAGTCCAACCAAACGATTGACTGTCGCTTCACATCAACTTGCGCATGATAATGACCGCCCATCTGCCTCCTCAGTTACTCCAACTCCTCGACCGCTATCGCCTAGTAAGAAGGCGCGTTTCGAGAGCATAGGATCGAAGGATTCCACGCAGAAGACGTCGGCTGCCAAACGCCCTTCCGGTTATTTTGCTCGAAGACGTAGCATTGCAACAGGATTGACCAGTGCCCGTCGAGATGTAGAACTTCCAGCCGCCACTCGAACGTCTCCCCAAAAGAAAGCAGGTCTTGGATTGGGCCGGGCGAGTATGGGGTCGGGCCCTACGGACGCGTGGAAACGATTCAATAGAGATGCAGGCAGTGATCCCGCAAGTGAAGGGACTGAAACAGCAGGAAAAGATCCTGAAATCCCTGTACAATATAGTACACTTCAGCGTTCTTCTCCTGATCGTTCGTCGCCTCTGGAAATATCCAGCTCGCCTTCACCTACTCCTCCATCTCCCGTCGTCGATGGCGATCTCTTCCCCGTTTTGGATCCTCCAAGCCGTGAAGATCGGATGGATGTTGACTTGCAAGCCACCGAACAGTGGCGACAAGAAGTCGAGCTAGACCTAGATGAGGATGAAGGAGTGAGTACTATAGCTGAGTATGGCCGAATCTAATACATCGTCTCCTAGTCTCCCATTTCCATCCAACAGTTCTTCGAAATGACGAACATTAAATTCATGGATGATCTGACTGCTCCCAGGAGATCCATGCATCCCTCACAGCTTGCATCTAGGCAACCTCGAAACCCCGCAGACATACGTCTGGCGGAATATACCATTGCTGTGTCTATCGATGTCCCTCAACTTTTATTGTATTCACGCGTTTCAAGTGATCTTCAGGCATGGATGCAACAGAGTAAGAATGTCTTCGTTGAAGCGGAGGAGGAAGCCGCAAAGATGACACCAGAGTTATTTATCGAGTTCTCACGAGCGGACGAAGAAGGACAAGCTGAATTATTGGTATGTCCAGCACATTATTCCAAAGCTTGTTGTTAAACAGCATGCTAGCATCAACTCAATCTCATCCGTACCAATACAAGAGCTCAAGCGAAATCGGATTGGTACGAATGGAAATTGCAGTGGATTGAAGGCTTGCGAATGACGGCAGAACAAGCCTTGAGTGAACTCGAGATGGTGAGCGATACACATACCAATCACTTCCCACGCCTAACGTGGCTGATGTAGGACGCAAAAACTTTAGCAGGTCTGCGAGCTCACGCAGATGACATCGTCCCTACTCTGCAACAGGAGTACGATAACATCATGCAAGAGTTGCAACAAGAGCAAGCGGAGGTCGCTGAGATTGAACAATGTGACCAGGATTACCTCAATGAGCTCAAGGCCTCGATCGCTGAGCAAAAGTACGTCTGTTCAAACTTTATGTATCCACGTATTCTAATTTGCACCAGTATTGAAGTCGACGCCCTCAAAACCGAAGTGGCTGAGGGAAATGATCAGTTAAAATGGCTAGGTGAACGCCTGGAGGAAATCGAGCTTCAACGGCGCCAAGCGAATGCCGCGATATCAGAAGCAAATCGCATTTTGCACATGCAGACACACAGCACGGAGGCCGAAGTCTTCAGGTTACGAAGTCAGATTTTTTTCTCTTGTGTGCTCTTCTTTCTCTGACCTCCGCTTACAGGTGAGCTTGAAGCCCTAGAAGATATGCACATGTTCCACGTGGCTAAAGTGAACTCTCAGCTCTTTGAATATGTTTATGCCTCAGAGTTCCGCGTGTGTATACCATGTGTCAACTTCTTACCAATCGCCCAAAAGGTCGAGGTTCAGATGCTAGATGCCGTTCGCTTCAAGTATAAGGACGACTTTCCTCATCTCAGCCGATTTTTAGTGTCGGCAGCTAATCATCTCGTTCACAATACCGATGTAATGACGACCCGGCAGGTCAGCAACCTCCTCTTCAATGATATAGTCGTCTGATATTGATTCATCATTAGATTGTCCACCTTCTTCGTGATTACTGGTCATCCTGTTCCCAGCTACGCCTTCAAATGTCGTACATATCCATAAGGTTCCCCGTGGATATAACAACTTCTACTTCCGAGAACCCGTCCTTCACCGCAGTCGTAAACATGATGTTTCCCCCAAAGAAGGCGAAGGTTTTGATCTCGTTCCACTTCAATCTGGGTGTATTCTCAAAGTGGCCTTGTTCTGTTGCATCCATCCGATATGGAGTGGATGTTGCCTATGGCAGCATCGAGTACGTCTTCTTCTGAATATTGTTACTTGTGTCGCTCAGATCTCATTCATAGCCCTTCCCCCATCTCTGATGCAGTGGCTCAGCGACTGCAAGAAGCGAGTCCCGATGACAGCTACGCGTGTTTGTTGGACGCATGCATAGATGCACACGAAGCTTGTCGGTAATATCTTTTTAAGCAACGTATAGGTATTTATGTCTTCTACTTATTTTCTTGCTTCCTTGTAACGTCATTAACATCATTATCATATCATGTTTATGTCTGTCTATAGAATGAGAGCAGCGCGAAAACGTGTGGGTGTGGAGGTAGCGAAAGTGCACAATCCAAAAAGGAATGCAAAGAGTAGCCTGTAGAAACGGAAGAGAGCAAACAGAAGACCTCCATCTACCAATGACTGCCAGTGAGCTTGTAAGCTTCCTGCCAAAGTGGTGAGCGATAACGATCCCCGTGCCTCAGCCCGCTCATCGACTTGCTGTCCCGCAAAAATCAACATCGACTTCAAGGGAGAGTTCCATAGAAACATGAGAAGAAGCTGCCAAGGACGACGCGGGGCACCGCAGTGGCGGGAAACGAGATGAAGCGGCTTCAGTGAACGGCGCTGGGACGATAACCTCCTGCGAGATACTACAGCACCAATGGTCCATGCCCAAGTACTGACGAAAATGAAGCTCAGCAAGTTCGGCTTGGACGCAGGTGCAATGGAAGTGAGATCGGCGTCGAGAGAAGGGCCGGTGTTTTGAGCAGACTTCTTGTAGATGATAGAGGACCTCGCCTTTCTTTTTCTGTTCTTGGACTGATTCAACTTATTGTTCGCGACATCCATGGAACTTCCTCGGCTCGAGGTGTCAGAAAGAAGAGGCGACTCGTTAGCTGACTCGGAGGAAACACTGTCGTAGCTATAGCGCTTGGAATGTAGGTCAGCTGAGATTCGATGCTGGCGAGATAGGCTGGGAGGGTAGAAAGGCTTGCGAGTAGGTTCGTCACAGCCGTATGCTGGCATCACTATCCCGAATGCACTCCACGGATACTGCGCCAAGTTAGAACAAACTGTGTCAATAAGATGCTCGATTTACCGATGAATCCAAATCATTGCAGTCAAAATTTGGGATATAAAGATTTTCAAAGCAAAACTTTTCATAGCGTTCAGACATAGATGATAGCGGTGGTACTGGACAAGGGTTCAATGTTCATAGTATGAGATCCGCGTTTATTACCCAACTCAGATAAACAAGTGTACATAGTTCCGCCGCCATTAGATAAGATCACTGACGAACTTGCATCAGTGGCTGCTACAAAGGAACAGTGAGATTTACGAACGCGACATTGAGCGGCATCTCCTCAATCTGAGTGGAATAGAACTCTGTTGGCACGGAGATGTCAGCATGGAGAGAAAATCGCAACACTTCTTGCTTACTTTCAATCTCCCTCAGCATGGGCACATCATTGCTGGTGACAAAGTTGATAGCAACGCCCTTTCTTCCAAAGCGACCGCCACGACCAATGCGATGGATATAATTCTCTCGATTGGTGGGTAGGTCGTAATTGATCACCAAAGAGACCTGCTGCACGTCAATCCCGCGAGCAAGTAAATCCGTCGTGATGAGTACTCTGGAGGCTCCCGTACGAAACTCCTTCATGAGATTCTTTCGCTCTTGTTGATCCATGTCACCATGCTATGGTTTCTTCAGTCAGTAATTCTTGCGGTCAGTTGAACGACGCATACCATGGCTGACACTGTGAATTCGCGGCTCTGCATTTGCTCCGTCAGGATATCGACCCTCCTTCTGGTGTTGCAGAATATAACAGCTTGGGTGATGTTGACGGTGTCATAAATGTCGCAGAGTGTGTCGAGCTTCCAGCCCTCCTTCTCCACAGCGATATAAAACTGTTTGATACCCTCCAAGGTCAGCTCGTCCTTTTTGACCAGTATTTTGATGGGATCACGCATGAACTTGGTCGTTACATCCAACACCTCTGCAGGCATAGTAGCAGAAAACAAGGCAACCTGGATGTCGTTGGGCAGAAGTTGGAACGTATCATAGATCTGGGTAGTAAATCCCTGTGAAAGCATCTCATCCGCTTCGTCAATGCAGAGAACCTTTACCGCACTGGTGTTGAGTAACCCGCGCCAGATGATGTCAAGAACACGACCAGGAGTGCCGACGACAATCTGAATGCCATCGCGGAGCTTGGTCATATCTTCACGGATGCTGGTACCACCTACACATGCCAGACTGGTTATATCTGTATAATCTCCAAGGGCGACAACGACTGTGTGAATTTGTGCGGCGAGCTCACGAGTGGGTGCCAGGATGATTGCCTGCGTCGCTTGAAGGCTGACATCAACTTTTTGCAAAAGTGACA
The DNA here is from genome assembly GCA_030407005.1 of Desarmillaria ectypa. Taxonomy (NCBI): domain Eukaryota; kingdom Fungi; phylum Basidiomycota; class Agaricomycetes; order Agaricales; family Physalacriaceae; genus Desarmillaria; species Desarmillaria ectypa. The sequence goes on along the minus strand of JAUDYN010000003.1, from coordinate 2,033,058 downwards.
CAGCAAAAGCAGCAGTCTTTCCTGTGCCGGACTGGGCCTGAGCTATGACATCCTTGCCATTCGCGACCGGGATGATGGCACGTTGCTGGATCGCAGAGGGTCTTTCGTAACTTGACAGAATATCAGGAAGCAGATACATAAGATAAAATTCGAACGAACCCGTATGCATAAATACCGCGGAGCAATTCCGGCTTTAGTTTCATGTCATCGAAACTATAACGCAAAATTATAAGGGTATGTAAGGAAAGTCATAGACATTTGAGCAGCACCTATCGACAACTTGGTCGAAGCTTGACTGTATCTCTTCTACGGTGGCATCTTGTTCTTCACTGGGCGACGTCAATATGTCTCGCCATGAAAAGCTGCGGGAAAACAGGCTAACCTTTTCATACAAATGTGTCAGAGGAAGGGGAGTTTTATAGATAACTGCCTTCTGAATGGTTGAACGTTGAACTGTTAAGTAGTGTTGGGGGTTGATAATTGGTTTGGTTGCTGTGATACATCTTCCCTGGCTCCGTTAAATAGCAAATCGCATCGGTCCCGCCGGTGTCTCAGGAGTCAGGACTAGACTCAGTTCGAGTCACTGTTCAGGCCTCGGATCATATTCTAGGCGCCCCCTTCAGCTGAATAGAAGGTAACGCTCGTTGATGCTTTTTTAAAGTGCTAGACAGGCAAGCCTGAAGGACACTTTCCTGATGGCCGCTATTCGAGTCGGCGTTGAAGGCGGGTGTCGGCTTCATCCGGCATGATCGGCCCGCCTACAATTAAATAGTGACGTGACTTTCCGGCGCCCTTTCCGCCTTTTCCGGCCTTCCACCCGTTTTCAAAGCTGTCTCATCCTTGTTATGTGTTCATGACCTTCTTTTCCACAGGATGCAAGAGAAAGGTACTAGTAGAGCATGGACGCAGGAAGAGGACGACCTCTTGGTGCAAGTCATGAACTGCAATGGCGGCTTTGAAAACTGGAAGGAAGTTGCTACCTTGATTCCCGGAAGGACGAACAAGGCCTGTAGGAAGGTCTGTCTCTCCGCTGTTCTTTTTGTTGGACCCTATTGACCTTTACCTTCCAGCGATGGCTCCATTCTCTTTCTCCGGATCTTAGGAAATCTGCCTGGACACCCAGGGAGGATGCGCTGTTGGTGGCTCTGCACAAAAGGCACAAGAATAAATGGTCAACTATTGCTCGATTTATTCCTGGTCGGACGGACGACGCATGCTCTAAACGTTTCCGAGAAGCATTGGACCCCAGGCTAAAGAAGGACCCATGGACGCACGCAGAGGACGCAAAACTCTTACAGTTGTACAGTCAGTTAGGCCCCAAGTGGAAAGAGGTTGGCGAAGAAATGCAACGTAGCGGTTTAGGGTGTCGTAACAGGTATATTTCTTTTGACATTACCATGTCAAGTAGTGTTGAATTTTCCAGATTGAGACTTCTTGAACGAAGAGCTTCGGCTCGTGCTCATCGGGAAGAGTCGCCACCAGACGGCGTTCAAGGTGTTGACGTTGAAGAGCCAGGCGCAGACTCTGCCGTCTCTTCAACGCATAGTCCAAAGTCCGCTACCTCTACCCAAGAGCCTCATTCTTCCCTCCGGGGACCTCCGTTACCGTTTCCTCCTCTCGAAGCTGATGCATTCACTATAGCTGAGGAACAAATGACGTTCGCTGACTCCATAATCTTCAATCCTCAGGCTATGCCTCTCGAGAACGTCCCTCTACAGTACAACTCGCCATCACTTCCCACCGCATCATCTACCGACAGAGCGCAACAGCTTGTCCCTTCCCAAGATGACACGATTCTTAGAGACATGGAATTACCCCGATCCCAGGATTATTCCACGTTGTTCTCACCCTACAACGATTTTGCGACCTTCGGAAACTTTTTCCTGAATACTCCATACCCGGACAGTGATGCCTCACCCAACTTGGCTGCCCTTGACCTAAATTCCCCACACTCATCGCGCTCCTCTCCCATGCCCGAGGGAAATAGAGCGACTTCTCAGCATGACCTGGAATCATTTTTCTACCTCCCAACGTTTACGGATCCTATGATTCACTGTACTCCCAGTATAGCTTTTGATGACAGTCTAGTGTCCACGAGTTTAGTCGATCAAACCGCATTCATCTCAATCACTTCAAGTATTGATACTCCGGCGCCCAACCTGGTCACGATGCCTCTCTCCCCATCTCGGCATTATCATCATTCAGCGATGCGACCTAGACCCAGAAGGAGGATGCCGCCATCTAATGACGCCCGAGTTTCTTCCGTGAGGCCGGCCGCATCTGAGTGAGGTGTTTTTCGAATACGCCAGCTTCTACTAATTGTTCAACTCAAGTCCAAACATTCTTCCTTATGCTTGCGGTTATCGTAGCTGTTGGCCCCGGGAACGTTTTGCTACCTCAAGAGAATTACTGTACCATAGTAAGACCCACGAGCATGAGGATGAGGAATCGGACGATGGCACAGACCGAATTTTCAGATGTGCGTTGCATGGATGTGGGAAATCTTGGAAGGTGAGGTGGTATACCAATTTTTTTGTGCCGATGCAGGCTCACCTTCTACAGAGTATAAACGGTCTTCAATACCATCTTCAAGTGTGAGTCTCTATCTGCCAAGCTAACATACTTTGATACTATTTTTATACAGATCTCCAGCGCACTTTACGGAAGCTTTGTCTTCCAAGCTACAGGCTAGTGCGAGCACCACCACCAACGAATCAGAATCCTTTCGCTGTCCGAAGCCTGGGTGTCATAAGGCTTATAAACAACACGGCGGTTTACGATATCATTTGAAGCATGTACGTATGCAATTTGGTACCACTGTTGTCCGAAATGACCGTCATCAAACTAGGGTCATCCTAAGCGAACACCCGAACAACTCCCTGATGTCCCGCATACTGTGGGAAAGTCGAGACGACTACGTCAAAGACAAGAAAGGGTAGAAGGAACTCCTTGATATGATTTGTCGAGCGTCGAGCGAATATTAATTGAAGTAGATAAGGCGAAAGTAGAATGTCTAAGTCGCTCATAGTAATTTGTTACTTCCGCACAAGTCATCATTCAACAGTCGATGGAAGCATTGAAATTCGTTGAATTGGACAGATGCTGGGCACCTTTCAAGATTAACTCCTCGAGCACTTGTGGTTTACTCAATCGCAATGTGTGACCAACACCGCCTGCATTAGCCGCGCAGCAGATGATGCTGTCAGTGCTGGGGCCAGTTCCTTTTCAGAACGGAAAAATGTATTCTGGTAATGTTGTGACATTTCTTTCCCTTTGAATGCTGCAAAAATGGGATACGGAAAACACAATGAAAAACTAGTTGTATTTAGCGCTCCTTTCGTATACCAAAAGCGGCTTCTTTTCTGCGAATGAAAAGCGGTTTTTCCTTCGTTCTGACCGCGGGGAAACGCCTTTTTCATTCTGTTTTTCTGGCTCTTTTCCTTACCCCAAAAGTGTACGGAAAATATCTCATCTTTCAAGTTGTTTTTGTGAACTCATTTTTAACATTATAAGTTCAAATTAAATGGCACAACATTTTGAAGTCTCTTTTTTCTGCGAGGAAAATGCATCAGCTCCAGCAGTGTGTGAACTTCTGTTTTGATGTTTGTACGTTACACTCATAGTAATTCTCAACCTTCATTCCTTATTGTATCCCAACTGCGTGAGAAAAGCTTTCCAGCTCTTCATGCCTCTTCACGTGTGTTCCCTTGGCACCTCCTTGCCGGTTTCACTCATCGTTCGAGAAAAGACTTCCATCGATATCCATCCACGGACCCAACGTCCTCAAACAAGACTTTTGCGACTTTGTTCACAGGAAGATAGTCATCCCTATCGGATGCGCAGGGGGACAATCGAGCATTGCGCGACCACATCATCTGAAGCTTCTGTGCTTGATCGTAGGGGGGGGGGGTGTAGGTGAAAGTGGGGGGCTGATGAACCCTGCGTCCGAGAGCTGGACATAGAACAGCTTAGGCAGAAGAGCGGGTACCGTAGCAACCATTTCTTTGAGGGAGGCTGCGAGGGCTTCTTCTGCATCGGGTTGCCTTCCAGTTGGAACAGTAGGGTCGCCATAGATTCGGCCCAGGATCTTGGCATATACTAAGAACGACCTTCTTGGGAAGCCAAATCTATATACCTTATAGGTGTCCGGAACTTAGGACCGGTTAAAAATGGTGCTTCCCTTCATGAGAAAGACGTACCAGTGCTAACATTAGGGAGTAACGACAGCCCATACTTGCTGCCACCTGTAGCTCATATTCAGCAAGATAATTGGGGGCTAGGATAATAAACCTACAAATCAAGATATGCGCCCCAGGCAAGAGCCTCGTACACAAATCGAACAGGCGGGTCTTCATTCAATCCCAGCTCGCCAATTTCTCGAACGTATGAAACAAGTTTGTCGAAGTCACCAGTGGATCCTTCCAGTTTCCAACCTTTCGCGAAATATACTTACCTGAGATAGAACTTGTATCAAGTCTGTTCCGAGATCTTAACAACCTTAAACCATAGCTTTAACTTGATTATGTTTTCTTGATGTTTAGTCTCATCGAGAAGCCCATCGTAGTTCAAGAACGGCTGCAGAGCCATGACCACCAGTCCAATTTTGTCGCAGAGCCCTCTCATGTGTCTTGCCCACCAAGTTTTTTTTGTTTGCATGAACCATGATCAGAATTCTTACAGAATTTTTCGATTAGCACTTATCCCTCCTAATAGCCTGGATGTATACTATTCACTGACCCATACCAAACTGTTCCGCACTAGAGTTCGAGTTAGGAGTATACAGGGAGTAAGAAGAAAGAGAATCGACTTACAGCTGTCTAAGAGAGGGATTCGCCATAATTTCCTCCATTGAAGGCATGTTACCCGATTGCACTCGGCTCATCTAAACTTCATTGAGAAGGAAAGCCCGGAGAAGAGGACACACACACACCATGTCTGATAATGCAGGGTTTTGCATTAGGTTGGCCAACCCTCCATTAGCTGCCATTTGTTGGGCCATCGCCATCATCTGAGGGTTGTTCATCATACTGGCAAGGTCGGGCATTCCGCCACTTCCTCCGTTCATGTTCCGAAACATATCTGCCATACCGCCAAAGCCACCGGTGCCAGTATCAGTACTGCGGGTTGAATCAATGTCGTGAGTAAGTGGTGGTGGAACGTCGTCGTCATCGTCAACAATGCGTGACTTTGAACTCTGCAAACCGGTTTTGAGGGACACGTTGTTTGGATCAATCTTAAGGCCCCTCTCGAAAGCATCGGTGGCAGCCTTATAGTCGAGAAGAGCGTATTGTGCGTGTCTGTATTGTACTTTGATTAGTAGGATAGATCTTGGGATTGAGGGACAACGCACCCTAGCCGATGATATGACTTGACATATTTAGGATCCACAGAGATGGCCTTTTCGGCGTCACCGACAGCTGAAAGATGGTCTCCTTTGCTGGAGTGAGCGGCGGCACGATTTGAATAGTAGATTGGGTTGACTGGATCCAAACCGATAGCCTCAGTGTAGGAAGCGATGGCCTCATCATACTTCTTTGCGGTCATTTGTGAGTTACCAGCCTGCTTCAGCTTCTCCGCTTGTGCCTTGTCGTCCACAGTAGGTAACTTGGGCTGCGAAGTGGAAGCGCTGGCGGAAGCAGATGCACCTTGAGAGGCGGCGCCAACTTTGTTCATGGTCTTGAGATAAACGTCAAAGATATTCTGCAGCGTTGCAGGCTTGACAGTCAGGCGCTCCACCTGTTGTTTGTTGAGAGGATCAACTCCAAAGGCTTCCCCGATGCATTGGACTGTAGTGTCACCGCTATATTAGATGTGTCCTTGGTTGACGAGAGAGAATGAACAGACTCGCAATCTCCAGTGACTCCTTGTCGTCAGCCTTGACAGTGCCATCTGTGATGGACTGGTTCAAAAAGTCGATAATGGAGAGAACGAGGCGTTGCTGCTTTTCTGCCATCCTTGATGCTGGGCGATGAACTAACACAAGACCTTCCAGAACAAATCGCGGCAAACACCGGTTCATTTTCTTTTCCTCATCGTCGACGGCGAAAACGAAGGCAGCTAGTGTCCGCTATACAACCTTCCTAGGTTGCTCATTTCGTGATGTTTTTCTGTGCAATCTCCGGAGAGGTTCCTCAGGATCCTGTGGTGTCTTCCAAGTCCGGCAAGGTATATGAGCGACGCCTCATCGTCAAGTATATTGCAGAGAACGGCACCGATCCCATCACTGGTGACAAGTTGGAGGAGGCGGATCTCATCTCTATCAAGGCTTGTGCGTGGTTTTCTCATTTATCTCTATCCCTTTTGTGCCAAGACTGGACGTGTCAGCTCCGAGCAATGCTCCCCCTCGACCACCCACCCAAACGTCCATCCCAGCCTTGCTGCATAGTCTGCAAAATGAATGGGATGCAGTCATGCTCGAGACCTGGGCGCTGAAGCAACAGTATACCAACGTGCGACAGGAACTCAGTCATGCACTTTACCGCGACGATGCTGCGACTCGCGTTGTTGCGCGTCTCATTCGAGAACGAGATGCGGCTAGAGAGTGCGTAGGCTCTGTTCTTCGTCCGATGCTCCAACTAACTCTCTATCAGGGCTCTCGCCAACGTTCAAGCAAGCATGGGTATCTCACCGTCGACTGACGGTGCAACGGGGGACGTTGAGATGGCAGAGAGCGGTGCTGAAAACGGAATACCCAAGGCTATCGTTGACCAAATCACCGAGACTTACCAAGCATTATCATCTACGCGTAAAAAACGAAAGGCGCCTACGGGTTACGTCTCACCTGCCGATGTCAAAACATTTACCGCTAAACACACCATTCCATCCCTTCATTCAGCCTCTCCCGCCGGTATCACTACTCTTGCTGTGTCCCGTTTGTCACCTTCCCAGTTCCTGACCGGAGGGAACGATAAGATTGTTCAGCTTTATGACAGAAATACCGACAAAGTGCTGGCTTCATTGAAAGGTCACGCTAAAAAGGTCACCCGCGTCGCGTTCCGGGAGCGCGAAGGTGACCCTACCATGCTACTCTCAGCCGGTGCCGACAAGATCGCTAAAATCTGGGCGTACGACGCAGTCTCACAGGAATACATTCCCAAGTCGACTATTCGCACTCACAAAGGAGAGCTCACAGGCTTGTTCGTGCATCCCACCTCCACCCTTCTCGCTCTTTCTTCAATGGACAAAACGTTCTCCATCCATGACCTTACAAATTTCACCCAAGTCTACCGCTCCTTGAGCGCTGATGAGGGATTCACGTCGTTGTCTATACACCCGGACGGAACTCTCATTGGTTTGGGTACGGCCACGTCGACCATTCAAATATATGACATCCGTGAGGGCGCCATTGCCGCAACACTGACTCCCAGCGATTCAGTTCCCTTCACCATTAATACACTCTCATTCTCTGAGAATGGGTATCACCTTGCAGCTCCCAATTCGTCGTCGTCAATCGGGATTTGGGATTTGCGTAAACAGAAAGTTACGCAAAGTATTGTTTTGGAAGATGACTTCAAAATAAACAAGCTGCAATACGATACAAGTGCGCAGTTCCTGGGTGTTGCAGGAAGTGCTGGAGGTAGAATTTATGCTCATAAATCATGGGAGGAATTGGTCCGACTTGAAGAAGGAGGGGAGATCTCGGACTTCACTTTTGGCGAGATGGGAACTGAAGTTTGGGGAGCGACGGGTCGAGAAGTGCGCGTATGGGGTCTACCTGCTTAGGCTGTTCATGTTTTCATTACCTACCTGCTGTAATTTTCATGCTCCAATGATTGTTGTATGGTCCTGGCAGTGCCGCAATGATTATGGCGACTCGTGACCACCGGAACTATTGTAACACCAAATGCAGTGTCACTGCGGTGGTATTCAACCATTTACATATCGCACTAATATCATGGCAACTTATCGTCATTTGTAGCATTTTGTGTACAAGGCCAAGTACAAATACAGGCGACTTCCTAAAGTAGTGAAAGAATGTAAAGTGGAATAAATCAGATAATACAGATGAAAAGAATGGCCGTAACGAAGAAGGTAGGTAGGTAGGTATCGCGAAGTCAAAAGTCAGGATATTGCGTCAATCATAGTAATGTATGAGCTGCGCTGATCTAAATCGAAAAATCCCGGGGAAAAGAGAACTGAAGCCAGGTCCTTATGACCAGGTCGACGGTCCGAATATTTCACCAGGATTCAGTGTCTTGAGCGGCAAGCCCATGGCATCAGCAGTGTTTTGCCACACGGTGTTTCCCCACCAATTCAATTTAACACCGCCCTTGGGAAGTTGTAGGCAGAGGAAGATGAGAATGATGGCGAACGCAGTTCCTGCGTCGAGGGCCGCAGAGAGGATGTAGTTGTATCGCATCCACCACCGGAAGTGGAAACGGCGGATGTACCAATTGAAGATGAATCCGACAAGTGCCCAAGATGCGTAGTTGATTCCCGATGCTGGGGGAATGGCAAGGACACCGGCAAGGAAGACGGGCATGTTGGCAAATCGCCAGTGAGAATGGGGGTAGCGGCGGGCGAGGATGTAGAATGGAATTGGGAGGATTGCACCGACGAGGAAGAACCAGAGCAACGGATTGTAACTAGGAGGAAAGATCAGTTACTGAAAAGATCAGGGGAACAGGCAACACTTACGTTGCACCTCTGCCAAACATCCGAGCAGGACCGATACCACCCCAAATCAAAGAAGCAGTAGCGAAAATGTTTGTCGTAGGGCAGATGAAGCCGTCCTTTTGAGTGGATAAGCACATGTCTTCAATGTTTGCGAACATCCAAGCCTGTGTCCCAACGGCCACAAAACATGTAATGAAGACCGCCACCATTTGGACTGTGAACATGGTCCGTGGGGGAATCTTCATGTAGTGGCCCAACTTCAGGTCACCAGCAAAAGTGGCAGCTTGAGTGGAGCCCATGATGCCCATGGCTTTGAAGATGACGTTGGCAACGGGTTTGCCAGGGAGCATGAAGCCGCCAATAAGTTCGTACATAACGGAGAAAGCAATCTGGGTGTTGGAAATGGCTTGGAGCATCGCCAGAGGGAGAGCGGTGATGGCAGATAGGCCAAATGCAATGAATGCAGCCCAAACGGGTAGCTGGGTCGGGAAGATCTCGACAGCGATGACGACGAACAAGAAAGAGATAATGCCGACGAGACCGTACCACCAGCTCGGAACCTCACAGTAAGCCTGCATTAGACGCGAGTGGACATCACGCTCGTCTCTGAGAGACGTGCGGAAGCGACGAACAAGATCGCGACGGAACCACACTAGATAAGATGTCAAGGATGAGCTCGTAAACACAGGTCATATACTCACAGAATGTATGAACAATGACTGCCGGGAAGATGGCGAAGCTGAGTCCGTACGCGAGTGAGAGCGTAGTAGGCACAAAGACTGGTGAGTACGCCCTGTACTTCTCAACGTCGAACACGCCGTTTGTCACAACCTGGCTGGCATCATAACTCACACCAGTGTTATCGAAGGAATAGTACGATGAGATGGGCATGAAAGCGGAGTTGAAGGTATTAGTGACTGGCAACGTTGCTATGAGTATAACAGATAACATGATAAGAAAGCAAACGCACAGTAGATGATAGGAGCAATAATCCAGAACCAGAACACGAATGAAACGATGACATTGGCCTCTGACCACCACTGTAGAGAGAAAGGTAAGTGACCACGACACATGTAGTAGTAGGAAAATACGTACCGGGGTGACCAGAGGACTGCTCACATAGGAGATCATCGACCAATCGAATGTCAAGAGACTCATTCCAAGGCCGGAAGAGCCAAAGAGCGCGTTCACTGTAACATTGTTCGGAGCGATCCAGCAAACCCAGTTGAACACGCTGAGAGCGGTGAACAAATAGCCCGGCAAAAAGTAATAGATCATGCTGCCAAAAACGACGAGGAAGAAAAATCTTTCGCGCGTCATGTGTCCCCGCTCACGCTTGCCATAGCTCTTATGAAGCGTGTTGAAAAGCGCTGAGTTGACAATGGCACCAGGCCAAATCATGCTCGACGGCCAGACTACGTACCGGCGCAGAATGCCGGCGAGCGAGAAGCCAAACACTTGAATACCGAGAACGAGGAGTATTTGGTAGGCGAATGACAGCTGCTGGCCATAGAAGAGTCGCTGGGCGACGAGAATGTCGGTCGCGTAACCGCCAGGGTACGCAATGTTGGCCATGACCGTGATGCACACATGCTCCTTGATGTTGAAGGGTCCAGGGTTCAATGACCAAACAAATCCGAATGTGTTAAACTTCGTAGTAGGAAGTATCTTCTCCATGCCCTTACCCATAGGGAGGGAGAGCAACTGGATGACGAGGCCGGTAATGTAGAGTGAGGGATCTAAATAAGTATGGTTAGGTTTGCGTAACCCAGTTGAGAATAGGATGGCGTACACCGCATGCCCAAGACTTGGTTTAATCCAGGAAGAAATAATGTAAAGAATAGACCGATGGACCACCTAGATAGACTGTGTTAACTGCAAGATCGATAACAAGTTGATATGACACGTACATCCTGAACGTATTCACTGGCATACTCGGATCGTCGATGCTGGATACTGCAGCTCGAACTTCGGGGTAAGGAGACTCGCTATAAATAAAGCATCAATGCGACAAGAAAAAGAGCAAAGGAGAAGATGCGCACTCGTCAAAATCTTCCACTGCACTAGAATTCCGAGATTCTGCGCGCGACGTCGAGTATCTATCGAAGTGGGAGTCGGTGTCAGCATCTGAGGACGCGTAGGGGGGGAGCTTCTTGTTCTCAAGCTCCCAAGCTTTGAGCGACGGGCGGAGGCACTTGATGTCCAAGTTGGGATCATTCAAGTGCTCGATGGCGAAGTCGACGTCCTCTGGTACATCGGGGATGCCGCGAGTTCGCAGATGAGGCAGCTGGTAAGCAAGTTGCTCCATCGAGGTGGTATAAGGCTTGGCTTCTTCCATGGCAAAGTAGACCAGAGGAAGAGAATGGCAGAGAGGAGGACAAAGGGGGAGACCAAGTGAGGGAGATGGAACGAGCAAATTGTCGCCCTTTTCTAGTCAGATGGACATTTGCCATCTGGAAAATGGTATCCTGTCACTGACCCGGTAAGGCAAGTTAGGCAGTCGCAAAACAATTAGACAATAGATGAACGAGGACAACTTGAGACAAAAAGATTGCCACCGAAATACCGACATGATGTAATGACAATAGCGAGCCATCTGGATATTGTTAACTCGTCCTTGGCTCGGATCATTGCTTTGAGATATTTGTCGACTTTAAGCATTACTGCCGACTCTACCAAGTACCAAGAAAGTATCATGCTTGGCAGCAGAAGACAGCACAGAGACGACGAGGTTGGTATACCCTAAGCACAGTACTCTGAGGGGATATAGGGTGCCCTGCGGTTTCTTATTGTTGCGCTTAGACCCGTAGGTGGCGATTGATTGGCAAGTGACGAGAGAACAAAAAGCGTTGCCCGATCCGATCTGGATCCAAGTTGAACTGAATGATTTGATATATTAATTTCTGTGAGTACTAATCGTCTTCCTCAGGCATTGTTGCAAACACACTTGTGTACGTTTTAATAGGCACTGACCTACTGATCAGGTCAGTAATTATTCATAAATAATTAGCAAACCAGAACAAAAAGTTCACAAAGTTCGTTACCAAGCGCAAGCTCCCATAACCAGCAAAGAGTGTCTCAAATCCTTACAGCGGCCAACTAGCCACCGCATCTGCATAACATGACACAGACAGAAAACTTTGATGTGAAATATATATATATAGTACAGATGTGTCGTGGTTGCTTGAATTGTGTGAAACGTAACATGAAGTGCTATAACGATTTGTTTGTAGAGCGATTCCATCTAAGACCAAAAAATGATTTTCGGAAATATGCAAGCTTGAAGAAAATTGGTGGTGCCGAACCTGGTGACTAATGCCACATTTCACCTACTTGACACTCCTCAATAGCTGAAACGGGCTGTAACGCTCCAAGAGCATCATAATCGTGTATGCTCCCAGCGCCATTTGCCATCGCCAAACTAAGAGCAGCTAAAGCCTTCTCCGAGCGCGAGGCGGGTAAAGTCAATGGGCGGGGTGATACTATATGGGGGGAAAGTTCCAGAGTAGGAGGAGGGAGGAAAGGAAGTGATGAGATGGAAGAATTATTAGACGATGCGGTAAAGGACAAAGCAGGGGTGAAAGGCTGAGCAGGTATATGATGGAGACCACCATCAGTGAATTGATCTGTCGCACTCGTTTTTATGTCGTCGTCTGACGCGTATATTGAAGACGCCGCAGGAGACCGACAACGTTCGCTGCCACTGGGCATAGACCGGGAAGACCCGTTGCCCTGGAACATAGCTCCCTTGGAGTCTAATGACAGTGCCCGTTGGTCGTGGCCATATTTGCCTGCAAAAATGTCTGATACCTCTCCAGAAAAAATCTGGACGTCGTCATCGTCATCGTCTGCATCAGAGCCGTCGACCGGTGCAGCTGGTTTTCGAGCCGAAACAATCAAGGACGACCTCTTTCGTCCACGCCTATGCGCCTCCCTTGCCTTCGAATATGCATCCGCTCTGGAGCGCGTATGCTCGTAATCCCGCATTCGACGCACAAATCCCTCTCCGTTGTCGGCGACACTTCTGTGGAGTTCCCAAAAGGCAGCTGCACGAAGGCTCATCATATCTGCCTGACTGGTCAGTTCTTGACTTGAAGAAAAGTCAGGCTGGGAAGATGGATTATGGGATGCCCTTCGTATCCGGTTGTTATTCCGCTCACGATTAGGGAAAAGATGAAATTCAGCCGATGTCGAAGCAAAGGTAGGTCGAGTTGTATGAGGGGAATGTAGGAAGACGGTTTCATCCATGCTGTCGCTGGACGGCTGCCAGGAAATCAGACAAACCTGGTCTACAGATAATAATAAAACATACTGAATAGTCTCGTCGCCTTCGCTTATTTCTTGGATCCTCAACATTCCACTTGTAAGGCGAGTTAAAATCTGGGCTGACTGGGCCACATGGATGGTGTGGCTGGGTCCTCTTGGTGGCGGATCTCCAGGAGTCGTCGGTGAAGCAACGATGAGAAGGTGAAGACGCTGTGGAGGCAGACTGGGAGCGCCGTCGCTGGTTGGTAGCCCTTGGCAGAGACATGGCGAACACTGATGATGGGCGGTGACAAAGACTGTACTGGTAGACGTTAGAGGCAAACGTTATTTGTGTCCGCGCCGGCAATTTATTACGTAACTCTCCTTTTTTCCATTCTGGGGCAAGACCGCCGACTCCTATCAGACCCGGGCCGCCTGACTCCTGCGCTTCAAAATTGGTTTTTTCTGCGTTTCATTTTCCATCCCCGCTTTACCTCGCTTCTGGTTTTGGCATCCATTAATGATCTTCCGGATCAACCAATTCGAACTGGCTGCGAATAGCCTACTCATGAATTAGCTATATATCTCCGTGGTTTGCGCGACAATCCGGTGAATTGGGATATTCGTCTCTTCCGAGGAATAGCCTCCGAATGAAATTTCTTTCATCGCGTCTGAGCTCGTGATCCTATTTTCCGACATACTTGCGAAGTTGCTTTTAAGAACGCAATGGCTCCCGCCACTCGCTACCATCTCAATCATGCACGCTGGATTCATCTTGCTTCTCAGTGCCATATGTTGCTCTTCTACTATTCTCTGGGATGGCAGATTCAACAATTACTCGTATGATATTCTTATACCTACGTGGAGCAGAAATCATCATGTCTTTCAGAACGGCTGCTGACTTCGACAAGTGGAGCTGGAGCAATCAAGTAGGCCAATATCAAACCTACATCTACGTAAAAGTTTCTCTTCTTCCTTGATATCGATCACTGAAGACAAAATTAGGGTAATCTCAAAGTGATGACACTACAGCATACGACGTACCCTATACTCTCACTGATGAATATTTCCAGGGAGAGACCGCCTCGTCTTGGCTTCAGCTAGGTTCCACCTACATGAATCCAGCCAGTCAGTCTTTCTCTTACCTTCTTGAACCGAATTATAATCCCTCGCTTGTTCCTGTGTTATCCAGCTACTGGGGAGAGGCAAGGAGTCAAAGTGAAATTGACCGCTTCGTCTCTCTGGAACAGTGGCCCAATGCTCAGAACGGAACTCCTTCCTCAAACCTCTAACTCGCTGAGTGGAAATCTGTGAGCGCTCTGAGTCATGAACCATCCTTCATATAATTCATCAGACGTAATGTCTAGGTACTTTCATGTGTCCCTGCAGATCCCTGCTACAAATTCGCCCAGTAAGCATAATGAATGATATCGTGAAACAACCTGTATTCTGAATTCCGAAAGATCCGGCATACGAACATCAGGTCAGTGGTGATGACTCTGTATAGAATTTTTTGAGTACGATATACCGGCAGATCGTATTTTGGGAAGGTGAACATTATAATGGCGTGTTACGTTTTAATCCTGATTTATATCAGGCCACTACGCCGACATCAAATATGGTCAACTTTCTGGGCAGAACGGCGTAGCAGATACCTTGCAGGTCATTACTGGGGGGAAATCCATTTGGTCTGTGACTCCGGTGAAAGGAACTTGGGTAGGGACCAAACTCCGATTTAACTTTACCCCAATTGACCAATCCATACCGCAGTACAATTTTATCCTGGGTACAGGAAGTCCCGGAGGACTGTGGGTTTCTACAGGAAGTAACACACTTCAAAAGGTTTACAGCGGATCCCTGAATGGCAATGGTGGGACTGATTGGCACATAGGTCAGTGCATTGCTATTGGAGTTCCTACGGGTCTATTAAATTGATTTCCCCTCAGGAGCCTTGAGGCTCCCTCTGGGCGGCAACACACAAGTTATAACCGAAGAGGATTTCTACTACAGTGGCATATATGTGGAGGATTCTGGTCCTACTACGCACGTCTAATCTCTTTGAACCTTTCTACTCAGCCGGAACCAAGACAAGGCGGCCATCAGACATTCCACCGGAGCAGACTATCAGTCTTGATTCGAATTCGAGGACATTCTGTATAATCATGAAAATAAGATATTGCTTGGCACTTTTCTGAAATCAAACCGTATTGACTTTATCCCTCGCAACCGTCTGACCGAGTTTTTGTTGTATCTGGTATAGTTCTTAGAACGCCTTTTGCTTCCTAGCGGATGACCTACTTCTTTCATAAGAGCCTTTCCTGCTACACCTACCCTTTCCCGAAGAATCCGGCGATAGTTGTCATGCGCTGGGGCATCTTGGTCAATCAACATTATTAGATCCATATTGAGTGTTATGGTCCAGGGTGAAGACAAAATAAAGCGGACTAAAGGATCAAGAGTTACTCAAAGTATTCCAGCGGTATAAATAATCCGACCGACCTATCGGACCACTTTTGTTCAAGAATTGAAGGAGGACCATACAGAGTACAGGGCTCAAAAGAAGCGAGAGAGGTTCGTCTTCTCCGCAAAAATGCCTGCGAAAGATGAGCAACAAGACGTCTCTGAAATAGTCCCATGCTTCCGCGCACGACATTGCATCCGGTAGTCGATCGGTAGTGAGCACATAGTAGGCGAAGCCAGCTTGAATGATCTGGTCACAACGAGATCCGGAGATACGCCAGCGCACTCACAAGCGACATGAAGATCAGAGGTCCCGGCATCAAGGGCGACCTTCCATAAAATTTGTTGCTTTTGATTCTTGAACGCAAAACGAGTATCGCTTTCCAGGATGGAAAAGATCGTAAAGGTCGCCCCACGAAGTAGCGCCACGTTCTGTCCTCCGTTACCGTCGTATAGACAATCAATGATAGAGGAGAGCAAAGATGAGACGGAATTGCAAAGAGTATTTCCCAATGCTTTGCAATGCCATAGAACAGTAAGAAACTCCAGTGTCAGTTTTATTTCGTTGATGCTTCCAACCGTTTTCTCTGCAGTCCACAACCGGCGGGATTGTTAATACAGAAATCAGCCTGCTAAGTGATTCCAACTTACTGATGAGATCGGTTTATTACTAAGAATAATTCTTTAGTACGAGCAGAAACCACAGTACGAAGCAGACATACGTCGACTCAACCTTGTCATGAATTCGGTTCTAATATCTTGATGTACATCCTTCAAGGATCGCCTTAAGGTCGCTAGGTGAAATAAAGTCAACCCTTCGAGGACAGTAGCTCTGACTTCCGGAACAAAGTTAGTGATTCATCGACGAATGAGACGCCTTACTGGTCAATCCGTGCTCTTGGGAACTGGCGATAACGAAAAGACTAAACAACGTCTTGCATAGATCCTCTCTGAGGCTGACCTGATTGCTCGAGTATAGGATGTCACCATGCAAAAGATGGACAACAGTGTTGCATGCCTTTGACATGAGAGAATACACCGACAAAAGCTGCCCATCGGACAGCTCGGGTTGATCGATAATGAACAGTCGACAGTGGCGCAGAACATTCTGCTGAGGTATGGTTAATGACTCGACGGAAGAGGAAATTACGGCTACCAATATTGCGCTACTCGCTGCAAAATAGTTTAGCATCGTGCACGACGATTGACACAACTTCCCAGCAACGTGACTATCTGGAGATTCGTTGAACTTGTTTATCCATACTGCCGTCTGGATGTAACCATGCGTCACCAAATAAATCAGTTTGGCTATTTGTCCTTACCAGAAAAACGATGACTTCAGTGTTAGCTAGCCGTGAGTCGTCCCAAGTCTCCCAGCTCCAAAAAATGGTACCGCCCCATCGAACAAGTATTGTTTGAGCAACATCCAAGTGATCCGGGGGCGCGACGATGGACGAAGTAACGACGGCGTCATCGGGATGCATTATTACCTGTATGAGGTCCAACAGGTAGCCTAAAGTAAGCGGACGCGATGGCAATTGCGTCTGCCTCTGTTCTGTATCTGCAGCCTGTTTTAACAATAGTTAGCTACCAATTGACAGTTCAGAAACGTCACAAACAGCATAGAGAGACACCAGCATAGAGAAGTTAATTCGCTCCAGCTCAACGGCGGGATCTGACGAATAGTTCGCTGTGATTCCATTCATAACCGTTTGGTGTATGCATGTATGTATGATTTCCAGAAATTCCTCGGATTGTGTCATCCTATACTCCCTTGAAACACTGTCGATAACATCAGGGCAGACGCTAACCTTTTGTCATTCTTCCCTCCCAATGAAGGCAAAATGATGCAAACACCAAATATTAAGCGAAGCGCCAACCGTCTCGCTGCTGGAGACACTTGCTTAGATGTGATAACACGCTTTACAGAGTCCCATTGCGCTGAATAGCATTGTTACAACGGTTTGGAGACCATACACCTGAAAACTTACACGGCAGTTGAGAAGCTGCGCGTAGATTATCCTCTTCACGTTGCAGGTGCCATTCGTCGGAATGCTGTATGTCGGATAACTGGCGACCATCGCCGGCGACCATTGCGATTGTATCTGCTAGCTTCGCCAGCAGCACATCCACCCAGCAAACTATTGTTGAGATGGGGTGTACAGCAGAACTAAGGGCAATATGGTGGAAAATTGTCCGATGAGAGAATAAGGTGCACAGAAAAGAAGGCTGCACTGGAAAGACTTTATCACCGAATACGCCGTGAATGTGGGCAAGCTTACGAACAAGCGTGAGATGTGGATAGGTCTCACGAATATCCTTTTGGCAGCTCTTGATTTCATCCAAGAAGCGCAGTATGATGTTCGATGCGTGCGCAATGACCTCATGCATATCTTCGTCCTGCTAGTTCATCAGAACAAGCAGTAAATGCAACGAGCTCTTGGGCTCACATCTGGAGATATTAGATTGACATCGATTCTCTGCAGAACCGCAATCGCATCTGGAACGTCTTGCCTCTCACCGTCGTCTGTGAGTCGCCTAGCATCGTCTACGTCGATGAGGCCGAAGCTTGGAGATGGCGAACGACCGGAAAGATGCGTCTCCTCGTCAAAATCAGAATCGGTGTCACTTTCCGTCTGCATGTCGGTGGGGGGTGAAGATGAGGAAAGGTCGTGACAAAGGCAAATGTGACTTCCCCAATGGCAGGTATTGAGCTTATAGAGAAGCTGTCAGTCCCACACTCTGCCGGTGGCAACGCCCAGACAGACGACAGAGACCAACTTAAAGCCCTCGTATATTTTTTAAAAATGCTGTTACATCGGTACGACATTCCAGATCATCGTCGCATTGAGAGAATACGCCTTCAAACGCGTCTTCAGCATCCTCGGTCTTCAGGGAAACAGAAGGTCAGAAGAGTATAAGAGCACGAGCGATGAACGACAACATACTGCGGCATCGTTGTACTGCAAATCTTCCCAGGTTTCATCCTCCTCTGCCCTAATAGCCTGCAACATCTCACGTCTGACCGTCGAAAGCCCGCCCTGGAATGGCTGCATTCCTCCCTTATCATCAGCCTTTCGCGCTGATACTTGTACTTCCTTCGCTTCGCCTGAAGCCTTTTTCTCTTTCTTGACGGGTGCAACAGGTGTTGTGTCGTCAGGATCTGGTGGTGGTCCGTCATCAGAGTCAGAGTCAGAGCCCAGTCCTCCGCGGTGGCGGTTTTTTTGTGAAAGAAGGTCCAGGTATGTCAACGTAGGTCTAAACTGATGTGTTTCGGAAACTGGATGAAGATGGAGCTCGCCTAGCACGACTTTAGCCAGTTCTTTTTGCACTGCAAAGAGCAAAAATCTCACCGTCTCGAACGATTCCCAGCATATGTACACTATTTTGAGGAACCTGTTCACTCTGCAAGCGAATTTCCGACAAGCGTGGTTCTTCTTCTTCCTTGCCCTTCGGTCCTTGATTTTTTTCACGATCATCTTCCAGCTGTGCTACACCAAGGTCCCGTCCTCGACCACCATTCCAGACATCCGGTCGTGTATCAGCAGGTACATGAACTTCCAAACGATGAACCAAGGGTTTTATGCGGGCCTTGATTCGTTTTCCGCTAGCGATAGCAGAGGGTGGAGGTTGGAGTGGTCGAGAAAGCAAGGGAAACTGGTGGATTTGCAACGAAAGCCGGTCGGAAAATCGAATAGGAAGACTGCTAACGAGCTCATCATTGGCCTCCATGATGGTAGGAGGCAGCAGAAATCAACGAACAACGGGGGCGCCGATCATCAATCAGCTCGGAAATTCATCTATTTGAAGAATCTCGTTTGATCAAGTATCAAGTAAAAATACAGTACATGGGTTCAACAACAATTCAACAACTGAATGCAAAATAATGAAGGTCACTATATACAACGGCCATGAGGGTGACGCGCATATCATCTCCCCGGAACAGGCACCTCCTCAGCTCAACTTGGTACCCTGTATTAGAGCGTCTGAGCTATTGTAAGCGACAACGGGAGTTGTTCGACCCGACGTCGGAAATTCTCCAATTATTGGCGATGGCAGGGTCACGGAAGATTTCCGAGGGGGTGATTCCTGGTAAAAGGATTGGACCAACACAGGAGGAGATGGTAGCGAGGCCACCGATGAAACTGTAAAGCCCGAATTCCAGGAGCTCCTTGACTGATTTAGCCCCCGCGTCTCGCTATACGGACTTCCTTGATCATCAGAATCTGCAAATCTCCGAGTACGCCGATGGGAAGTGTAGCTCATTTGAGGAGACAATTGTCTCCGTACCGTTCCCGGACGGTTTCCATCACCTGGGTTTTTCCATGGCCAGGTCCTCGGATTTTGTATCAGAGCGTCTCTTTCGTGTCGCCAAATCACTCTTCCAAAACTATGAATAGTTAACAGCGAGATAACAACCCCTGGATATTCCGTCGTCAATCAAACAACGTGTTGAGGATGTGTGATCTACTCACAGCTGATGGGTATGCAGACCATCATTGTCGGACCATGGGCAACATTAGTACTGATGACAGCCAGAACCGCAACAACTACGCAAACAGCGATAATGACCGTTGTATAACAGAGCTATCGAGATGTCAGCCTTGCTACATTGGATAATTAGGAACACCTTGCCTCGTCCTTCATCACCTCCCGAAACAACTCCATCCTGGGCATATAACGGCTCAATCGGCTGTAAGACGATGAAACGGGAGACAGTCTGTCGGAAGAACTTTTTGAGAACCTCTCTGACGGATCGTTTGACCGTCGTTCAGGTAATGCCTCCGAGATGGCAACAACAGAAGGACGAGGGGGGTGGGGTATGGGAAAATCGCTGGGTATAGATATTTTTCGTGCAGGACGTGCGAGAATAGGAGGCTCAGAGTCTGATGCAATGCTTATAAGTTTGTTGTAGAGTGAACGAATAAAGTTGTTGTGGTGGTTGATAGCTGTGGAGGAGACCGCTGCCTCCTTCTTGGGAACATAGTCCCACCATCCACGAGGCGCTGTCTCCGGGTTGGGGGCTTCTGATTCAGCGCAATCATCCATAGAGAGTCGTATGGATATTCTGCCACGAGCGAGGGGTGAACCACGCGACTTCCAAACGGCCCACAGAACTAGATGACGGACGTGAGGCTGGAGCTACGAAAGAGATGGAAGCTCATACAGCAGGCACAGATGAAAAGCACCTCTGATAGCTGGAGTAAAAGATAGGTGCGCACGAGTCGTAAATCACTGGTCAGGTGACATGTTCCTATGATGACAGGAGGTCAACTGAGCTGCGCAACCAGTTGCAAAGACACTCGTACCTGAGAGGTTCCTTTCTCCTTTGACACCAACTAAATCGATGATGATCGTTGTGGTCGTTGAAGCCAAAAAACATAACAATACTGCGCCAACGAAGCGAGAGTTATTCAAGCATTTGTATGCCTTATATCCCAGGATACAGAGCTGTAACATGACGCATTCAGAATGAGAATAATACGACACAAGATATCACTTGCAAGCAAGGTATTCGAGATTCCAAACAATGCATGCGAAATAATGAGGGACCTAACTCAACGATAAGTTATTCGATGATTGCTATCGAAATGAAGACTCACAAAGTGCAGCCAAAAGTTAAATCAAACTCCGAAATAATGATAGGAATGAGTGCGAAGGCGCCGAAAAGTTGGCTGACGAAAAGAGTGTAGAATAGAATCTTGCTTTTCACTTTGGCGCGACGTATGTAGTCGCCTGACACGAAAAGATTTCTGGTGAAAAGGGTTGTGAGCATACCAGCTACCAGCGTTTCAACGGCACTGAAACGGAGATCATCCATCAGTGGTTGCGCAACGAGAGAGCCGTCATCAAGGGCTCGATAGCTGGGTGTGAACTGGGCGATGGGCACGTCATAATACCGAGTGTAGTCGGGAATGATGAGGGTAGTAGTCAATGCGATTACGACCTCATTAGGAGAGCAACAGGCCGAAGAGGTTGTGACACGGGGAAGAAGGACGTGGGATTCGGAGGGGGCGGGGGTCGGAGTAGGAGCAGACTCATGATGGGATGAGACACAGGGATTTGGAGGAATCATGGAGAGCTTGCTAGCAACGTCAGATAAGAAAGCTCGCCAGCGACCAGAGGACCATATCAACAGGGAAGCAAGCTGATGAGGAAAATGAAGAATAAGGCGAACGACAGAATGAGAGAAAGATGCAAGAAAGATGTTGCGATAGCTGAATGGAGCGACAAAATCAAGTGAGACTAAGTCTTGAGCAATCGGTTTCCCCTCGGAGGACCTGCGTGTTGCCACGGCATGTGCAATCAATTATGTACTATATAGTTGGTGTGAACACTTGAAATCGGAGAAATGCCAGATTTGAATGTGATGGGAACTGGTTAAGCCTGCCGGAATGCCGGACGGTATTCTTATTGGTCGTCCGGCCCGTTCAATTTTCTGATCTCCAGATCTTTGCTTTTCTGTTCCGTTACTTGTCCGTTACAGTTCTGTTGCTACCGTTCCTTCATGAATCGCAGAGTTCGTCAATTCGTCCTGATCTGACCCTGATCCATCTTCAATCTATTGCCTAGAGATGTCATTAGAAAGACAGTCACCCGTGATCATCATCACCGGCACCCCAGGGACTGGAAAATCTACCCACGCCCAGCTGCTCGCCAACGAATCTCCTGTACCTCTACAGCATATCAACATCAGCGATTGGGTCAAGGAAAAAGGTCTTTATGAGGACTATGATCCTGAATGGCAGACCTATAACGTTGATGAAGACAAGGTACGACAAGGTCTTTTTCTTACTTTTTCATTGCTCAAGGTCGCTAGGACCGTAGCTTCTAGACGAGTTAGAACCTCTGGCATCGGCAGGAGGCATCATTCTCGACTGGCACACATGTGAAGCCTTCCCTGAACGATGGGCCGACTTGGTAGTCGTATTACGGTGTGACCACTCACGATTATGGGATCGACTGGAACAAAGGTGCGCTTGCCAATCTCCCAATCTACTCTAGCCATCTTTATCTTATTTCCCTACCCTAGAGGTTACTCCCTCAAAAAAATACAGGAAAACAATGAGGCTGAGATTATGCAAGTTGTTCTTGAAGAGGCTCGGTCATCGTACGCAGCGGAAATAGTTGTTGAGCTTAACAGTGAAAGTACTGAAGACCTTGAGGCCAACGTCGCGCGCATAGTGGAGTGGATTAAATCTTGGAGAGGGGACAAAGGCTTGGAAGCGAATTAAAATTACTTAGTTTACGCAGACTACTCATCGTCCGGTAAATACCCAACCCCATGCACGTTCCAACGGATAGCCACGGGGGAGTTCTGCCTCATGTCTGATTCGAGTGGACGTTTTCTTCTTGCCCTCTACGATACGAACCTTTTCGAAGCAAACATAACTATAATTTGGTTAGCGGAACAAACCTTTCATTGTCGATGTCACGTACGCTGCATAGTAGGTCCCGTTGGAGGCCCCTCCAGTTCTTCCTTTTTTTTTTTTCACTGTCACACAGTCAGCATGTGCATTACGCGGTTGACCAACGAAAAATACATACTGAATCGCGAATACAAATTATTGTTTATTCCACCGATGTCCCTGAGCCACTGGGTAGCTTGAGTACCAACTTGATCAGCTACAATGCAATAAACAGTCTGCTTAACCATCAACCTTCCGTCCAGGCGTCTTCTGCAGGAGACCAATTTTCCGTTGAATTTCTGCACAATCGTCGCTAGACTAAAAGTTAGCCAAACTTGCTAGACTCGACAATAAAACGCGTCATACTAGACAGGAATGGTTCCCCATGTATGTATGTGTCTGTAAGTTGGTAACATGGAAATGAAAAACAAAAAACCTACATCTTCGTTCTCGTCCTCGAGCTCGACATCTTGCCACCTGACCAGCTCTTTGCTTTTCTTTCCCTTTCCCTCTCCCTTGCCCGAAGATGCTACTTTCTATGAGGCCCCGGAAGTGCGCACCTTCTTGGATACTGGCTCATATGGCGCATCGTTCTCCTTCACAGAAGACGCGTCCGATTTGAATTCTTCGAGTTCGACAGCATCGAATTTGCGTTTGGGAGGCATGGTTCCGTTAGCTATGAAGAGGTATAAGCGATGTGGATTGTGCTGAGTGGTATTTAAGTGTAAAAAGGTAAAAACAGTCGGTCAGCCTCTTATGCTGTGAAGAAGCGGAATCCGGATTTCGCATAAAAACATAAACAATCATATAAAAAAGACGTGTGACGTCATGGTAATTAATACCCCTCAATGAGATCCATGAATTCGAGGGACGCAGTTTAATATACATGCACTGAAGGCGCATATAAATACCAGCGGTGGGGCACGAAAGGGCTACCACAGCTGGTTCAAGGCACCACACAGAAAACCATATGCTAAGGTCCAAGACGGTAAAACTCCGTACCCATCATTGACGGGGACAAATCCTGATAGATCCGAAGGTTGCATGACCGCTGTCGTCGACCATCTCTCCGTTACCGTAGACCTGAGCATCATGAGAACCATCTAAATCAGTCTATATTTTACCGATATCTATTTACTCACGTCAATGTAACAGGACTTTGACTGTCAGTAGTAACTATTGTTATTACAGACTCGGAGACAACTACAACTGTAGTTGCTGCCTGAGTTGGCGTGGCTGTTATAGTTGTGGGGATTGCGAAGCTGACGCCGTCGGACACGGTGACAGTAGCCAATGGTGAGGTAGCAGTGGATGGACCCGACATTTCTCCGGCGGATAACGGTGGATCATCTGGTGCACTGAACACCTGGGGCTGATCTTGTAGGGCATTCAGACCGTCGGTACAAGCGGAGCCCGACGGATTGCTATTCTCAATTGGTAGGGGGATAGGAGTGATGATGAAAAAAAGTTTGCCCTCGATTTGCGAAGTTTCATAAAATGTCAGCTAGTAATCAAGAATTGAATCCTAGGTCCCAGTTGATCAAGGGACGAACTCACATTGTAGTTCCCTGACTGGACACAAGTCGGAATCATGAAGTTTTCATGTAGAACACTGCCTGACTCCTGAGCGAGAAAGTCTGTTCCCGACACCACTGTTAAATTGATGTTTGTTTCTGAGGAGACGAGGTATATCTCGAGCAAACTGAAAAAGGAATCGTCGGGTAATTTGCCATCTCCAGACACCTTGAAATGCAGATTAGTATATCTAAGTTAATCTAAATGAACCTTGCTAACATCGATAGAGATGGGAAGGATACTACCAGCATACCCTGGACTGAAGAAATTTAAATATCACTTACACCCGGCCGTAGAGAAGAGCAAAGATCGCACCTATTTGGACTAGGGGAATTTATAATCGACAGACCACTTGTAAAAATTTGACCTGCCTCAGCACACTCAAGGTGCATTAACGCGAAAAGAATGACGAGGACGTATGTAAAAGCCGCTGAGAACGATTGACGGTGAACCAGCACCCTTGTCTGCATGATGCTTAGCAACGGAGGGTATAACAGGTGCTGAGGAAACCTGTGGGCTGTGAAGCCTTAAAAAAGAATGTGTGAGAGCAGTTGCAACGCGCGCCGAAAGCATCGACGCTTCGAGGTGAACTACTTACTATCGTGAGTTGATCGTGGGAAAAGCTGAACCGACGGTTGGGTAACCGGCGTTTGACTCCGTGGGAAGAAACTTGGTCCCTTGCCATGTCCAGTGTCTCTCCTCCGGCCACCAAGAAATCAGTATACGAAGGGAGCACCCAATTCAAGAACTGGAGATATTCTCCTGAGACATTGACGCAAGTGCGTTTGACGTTGAATCAAGCAGCCGTTGCTGTTATCAAACGGACATTCGAGGCATATGAGGTACAAGTCTTGTGTGATCTGGTGATGCAATAATACTCATTGAATCTAGCCAGGCTCATCTGCGAATGTACTTTTTTTGACTGCAGACGAGGAGCATATCCTAGTCAAGCATTATATCTCTACTATAACACAGCTATGCGTTCTCTTTCGTTTTCCTGAAGAAGTTGAAGCTACGGCAATCAGCTACTTCAAGCGCTTTTACCTCAAGAACACGGTCATGGATTGGCACCCTAAAAATGTCATGTATGGACGTTGTAACATGCCCTAAATGCTAATGCTCAAGTGTAATCAGGTTAACAACTCTGTTTCTTGCTACCAAGACGACAAATAACCCGATTTCCTTAGAGACTTACACAACACACATCAAAAGCACTACCGCATCTGATGTCCTGGATCTTGAGTTTCTCGTAGCGCAAAGCCTTGGCTTTGAGTTCTCTGTGTGGCATGCTCATCGAGCACTTTGGGGAATATGGCTGGACTTCCAGGTGCGTGTATTTCCTGTCAATTCCGGTCATACAATCTTCAACATTGTCTTTAGAGCCTTCCTGATACAACGGCAGAGTGGCCTCAAGCCCATCGAAATGCCTATGAAACCGCGTTGGGCCATGTTCGCGCTTCACGACTGACGGACGTTGAATTCATCTACACACCTTCTCAAATAGCTCTCGCTGCCATGTCTCTTGCTCTCCCAGAAGAATCATACAAATGGCTGAAATCAAAATACCCCTCATCTGATGCTGTCGAGGCCACGGTCAATAAAGTAACGGCTATCATTCAAAGCTCGAGTCGATCACCCGACGTGGAGTCTGTGCGTGAAGTTGATAGGCGGCTCCGCTTGTGCAAAAACCCGGAGAAGGTGGTCGGAAGCAAAGCATATTTGGCTAGGAAGGCAGAGCAAGAAAAGAAAGCGGAAGAGAAGAGGAATAGGAAAGCGGTGGAAGTAGGGGAGGACATTGATCCATTTGGTATTGAACTAGGTAGGCCCAAAGTTGTGGACGACGATGATGACGACGACGACGATTGATAAATATCAAATGCTAATTCTATTGTATGTACTTGCAAGACTGAAACTATATTATGCATCTTAATATATCGACACTTAATACTGTACTCCTCGTAACCGATGATGATTTTTATAACCTTCCAAAGATGATCTCTGGTAGGATTGGAAGAAGGAAAACGTTACTTTTGGCTGCCTTTTGACCTCGACAAATCAACGCAGTGACTGCTCTTTGCGAGGCTTCGAAGGAGCCGGACGGAAGCAATAACCAGTGTAGGGAGTCAATGGGGTATACCGATTTCATTCAAAAGCCTGGTTCACCAAGTCAATACTACGAAGAAACTACGGTTCAAATAAAAGGACTCACAGCAGTCACAGTCAAAAGGGCACAAAGGGGTATCTGGTATAGGTCAGATAAAAACAAGGATCAGCATAGGACGGACGGACCTCCTCCTTCATTGGTCATTCCAAGCTCATCTTCTTTATATACGGACCAACCTTCCTCAGTTTTACGTCCTAGAGAGAGAGAAAGGAAATTGGATTGTACATTGAAAAAGAAAAGAAGACGCACGAGGTCCAGAACCTCTGGAATCTTTAAAGCGCTCCTCATCGCCTTTGGAGCCTTTTTCCGATTTGAAAGGCTTAATCTTCGATCTATCACTACCCTTAGTCTGTTTTATGCGCTTCGGAGAGGATACAGTGGAAGAAGGATCGATGACAGTTTCGGGAACACGTTTCTTTGGGGGTGGTTCATGGTGGTCGTTAGTAGAGTCTGCATAGTCTCTGCGGCGCTTTTTGCTCTTCTTCATTGTCGACGAGGACGATGAGGAAGTAGCAGGAAGGCGCGGTATTGTCTTTGCTGCAAAGATGTCGTCGATTTCAGATACCGGCATAGGTGGTGGTTGAAGAAAAAAAAAGAGCAAGTCACATGGGCTGAAAAAGGCAAGTTGACCTGCGACGGCAACAGGATACAACAGAGAGACGGCGCAGACGGTGACCTGCAGAGAAAGTGTTCGATGTTGTAAGTCACCTTTTTTTTGGGCTGTTTGACTTTATTTCCGTGGATTCGATTGCTTACCGCTGCCAAGACCACAGAATGGTCACCCCCTTCGGTCCCAGCATCCCCAACAAGGACCGCATCCTTCGCTTATGTCCTCGAATCCGACGGGATTTGATCCTTCATTTTTCAATCTAGATGCATCCCAGGCTGCCAAGCAAATGGCAGCTCTTTCTGCTGCGAGCAATGCCAGAATGGCAAACAGTCGTTCCGCATCAATGGTGGGCGGAACAAATTCGGGGTCATATCTCGGTGGAATTACCTCTGGTATGCATTCGACCGTCAGTCATGACCAGTCCGCTTCTGCTGGGGGCCACTCAAATTTTCAAATGCCGAATCCCCAACCGCCAAACTCGGCTAATGCCCCTTTCCTCGATCCCACCATGTCTAGTTCTGCTGCACCTCGTTCCGGCCCTTCCTCTGCCCAGTACAGGCAGCGGCACCAGGGATTCCTGGCAGGCCTCGCCAATATCATGGCGAAACGGAACACGCCGCTGCCACCTGCTCTCACCGGCATTCCGACCCCAAATTACGATCCCAACACTTCCCAGTTCAAAATGATCGAACCTTCCCAGACAGAGATTGGCTGTTTCCGTTTGGCAGGCAGAGATATAGATCTCTTCAAACTCTGGGGTCTGACAATACAGCAGGGAGGAGGCTCCGTGGTATGTGCTCTTCTGACGTATCACTAGCACAACACTTATCTGCTACAGATTGGAAACCCTAGTACTTGGGCTGCAATCGCGTCCCAATTCGATCTTCCAGAAGAATTACCTCAACCTCATGCAAGCGGCACCACCTCAAGCGCCCATGCCCTTCAGGCATGCTATATGCTTATTCTGGCACCCTTTGAAGACTTGTACAAAAAGAACGTCCAGGATCAGCAAAGGAAGGCACAACTGTCCTCAAGGCAGGGCAATGTTATGAATCAGCGTCCCGGCACACCCACCAGGCCAGGCCAGGGCATAGCAAACGGAATACAGTCCGGATTCCCTAACCAGATGCAGAGGGGTCAGCCTGGTTTTACTTCCACCAACGCTGTCGCGCCTCAAACACCACACCAAGGCGCCACCGCGCCATCTGTTCCACAGCCCAATACGAGCACTGTACATATGTCTGCACCCCAATCTGTTGACGCGTCTCATGTCGGAGAAGGACAGTCATCAGACACAAATGTTCTTGAGGACATTCAGGGGGGAATAAAGCGGAAGCTTGACAGTGATGACGGAGATGGCAAACGAGCGCGACAAAAGACCGGTGGGTTTTTATCTTTTCTATTTAGTACGTCTCATTCAAATCGCTGTCAGGTTCGGAGCTGCCTGATGCTACCACGGTGGGTTTGTGGTCAATTTTGGCTAGTGTGCTTTTGCTAACTAATCCCGTTTAAGCTGGCAGCTCCAGCGCCTAATTCTGGTCCTTCCCAGTCAGCGCCCATCATGGTAGGTTCAACGCGAACACGGTCGCAGCCCCTTCGTCGCAAAATTGAGTACGTTCCGTACGCACGCGAAGTCGAAACCTATGGTGGTCGGGATCTCAAAAGTATCGAAGCAGAACTTGCTCCACATCGCGAGCGTCCATTACGAGACATCAATGACTGGGGAACCGTAGACATTGAGGCCATAACCTTGTCAATCAGTTCCAGGATTTCGACAGAGCTGTCGTACGCGTTAACGACACTCACCATACTCTCAACTATGAAAGGCCAAACCCCTGGTTCAGGTTTCCCTCTCCATCAATGCGGAGACCTTTTCGACGAACTGCTTGACCTCATGGAAGAACTTGCCTTGGAAGGTGCCCAAGTCCAAGATACATTCCAGCTCAGTACAACAGAAGTCGACATACCGACCCATCGAGAATTGGTGAATGCGGTGTACGAGGCGGAGGCCATGCCTTTTGCTGGTCTTGAACGACAGCAAGGGAGTGCTGATCCACGCTGGGGTTTACGCCAGAGACCGGGGGATACCATTCTCATGGTTCTCGTTATCATTCGTAACCTCACAATGGTCGGGGAAAACATCGACTTCATATCCCAACAACACCGGCTTGTTGATTTATTACTCCGATTGTGTATAGTGGCGAGGGAGGGTGCTAGTCTTCGTGCGTTTGCGCCGGCTCTATCTCTCAACGATTTGATCGCAGTCCGCAAAGATACTATGGTCATCTTAAGCTGTATTGCCGGTCATATACTCTTCTCCAACCCGAGTAGTCCATCGAAGGGAACGCTGAAGACGGCCACTAGGCTTTTTCAGTTGTGCTCATCATACATCATCGATCCTGCCGAAGCGGTGTCGCCAATGGCTTACGTCCAACTGAAGGGAATACCGAATCACGCCCCTCCTTCTATGGCTGATTTGTCTTTAGAGGTGTTTACCCGGTTGAGCCAACTAGACTCAAACCGTCAAGTATTCGCCAAGGCGATACCCTCGACATCCATCGCTCTCCTCTTCTCATCACTTGTTCATCGATTGCCAATATCCGACATCGATTTTCAGGTGATTACCCGCGAGTCATGGTTAAGCTACTTGGAAAGAGTAGTCATGGGCATCTACTCGCTAGCATTTCTTGCCTCTCCTTCGCTGAAGAACAAACTGAAGGCAGATCGCGCGATGGGTTTCAAGGGCGTCATGCTTCGCATGATACAGAAGTTTTTGATGCATTCAAATCCAGATGCTCGGGCCCATTACATGGTCTGCGCGAGAAGGGCAATTGAAGCCATGAAGGTGCTGGATGATGGCGAGGATTCGTTCGATACATCCAAGTCGGTAGCGCCAACGATGTCGTTTGGCATGGGATGGGGCGAGGTTGGTGATGCTAGCTCGGAGCAAGGAACAGGGCTTCTTGGTGGGCATCGTACATTGGCTTGGGATTTACTGATGCAACGAGAAGTGTTTGGCGACGAGGTGATGTTTGGAGAGCTGGAGAGCCTGGCGCGGGTCGAGTGCTGAGGAACTCAGCATTTTTATTGGATTGGTATATATATTTGGATTGAATTGCCATCGCTGTGTATTCGTATGTAACTGCTACGCTAATTATTAGGGTTGTTTTAGCACGACCACACGTGGCTCGTCGTCTTTCTGAAACTGATAGTCACCGCTGTTACCGACACCGCTTGTATAATATCCTTCTTGCTACTCAACCACCACCATGTCGGAGCACCTTCCACCTCCGATATATTCCCAGCAGGATCCGACAGAAGTCCATTCCGATATCTCTCGGGAGCCACAGATTCTCATTACACCCACTGTCGATGCGCTTAATTTTCAGAAAGGCTTCCTGGGTGCTGAGGGAGAACGTGCTGCCATCGAAGGAGAGCTGCAGATCAAGGGAGCAGAAACCGGTCGGTGGCATCGAATGTACGTATCGTGCATGCTGTTCCGAGCGTATGCTCATTACTTCTGGTGTTCGATACAGAACTATGTCCCTACGTACTGTCGAGAAGGCGTACAGCCAAGAGATTGAATTAGGGATGTCGGAATCAGTCCTGTTTTCCAGCCCTGTGGAGAGCATCCTAGCTCTTCCGTCTTCCGTGTTATTCTCCTTACCGCTCATGCCCGATACCCCCCAAGCTGTTATCACGCCTCATTCATCACTTTCACACACCTTAACAGTCACATTACATCCTATAAATGCTTCGATGCCACCGGTTACAAAATGTATGGCTGTTCACACCAGGCGATATAGTTCCCATACCGATTCTCTCCCCTTATCGCCCGAAACTCACGCTCTAGATCAACCAACGCGTTTTGAAGTCCAGGTCCCTCGTACAACCTTCAAGGCCGGCGAACAGGTCCCAGTCTATGTAACCATCCCGCCGCCTGCTAAGGAAATTGTGGTTGACCAGGGATTGAGGCTGCGCAACGTCAAGGTTGAATTCGTACGCACTGTGCAAGTCAAACGCGATGAACACGATGGGGAACTGGTTGGCCAAGAAGGACCTCTATCAATTGACGATGATGAGCTGTCCGTCGGACCATCATCTACCACCACCCAGGAGAAACGCGCATCGACATATAAATGGCCCATATCGCCTTTTGTTGTTGGGTCCTCCTTCAAGACCGTTCTGGCACGGTCTGGCGCGTCTTGTCGTTTTCATGCCACAAGGCCGGTCCAGTTACGATTTGTTTTGCACCAAACATCGCCTTCAGGTTCACCTGCAGATAATCAAATGAGCCTGCCAACATCGGATTATGTGCATCTGGATAGTGATGCAGAATGCCCATCGATTACACAGTCGACACTTCTCCATTCCATATCATTCAAGCTTAATGTCTATGTCTCCTTCGTCGACACATCCAGCCACACGGAGCGCATTTATACTATATCTATTCCGATCTCGGTGCTGCCTCCACCGGCGCCACTTCCCGAAGTTGCAGAATCGATAGACGTAGCTTATCTGAAGAAACATGACCGCCCGCCTGTAAAGACAAACAGGGCCGAGGACACGGATTTTTCCGTACCACATTACTCTGAAGGGGAGGCAGGACCTAGTGCGCTTGGTGCCCCACCACCGTTCGAAGAACGAGACGCCCCTCCGCCATTCTTCCCCTCTGCTTCGGAAGCTTCAACTTCCACACGACTACCTACGTTCTTGGAATCGGAAACCGAAATTATCATTCCTTCTCATGACGAATGCATGGCCTTACCCATGCCATTGTCTACGGTTCTCATTGGAGAGGGCTTTGCATTTGGCTTCCTCCCGACAGACCAGTTTGATGGGCACGATATGCAACGATCTTCTACTCCACCGCCTACACTTGAAATGGCATCGAGGGACACTGATGTCACACAACTTGCTGAGATACCTGCTACAAGTCAGTCAATCGAGGCTTTAGGCCTCGTATTTGAACAGCAGCAAGAATCAGAACAAGAACCCCCCCCTCCACCACCACCTGCTATGGACGATCCATCCGATCCTCCACCATCGATTGACTCTGACTTTCGTATACCTCATCACCAGCGTTCTAATCCATCATCTATCTCTGAGCCACCGAGGTTACACTCACCGCCACCAGCACCCTCCCAAGACCGAGAGGCCCACGGTCATGCACCGCCTCCTTACCGAGTGCCTGCCAACCACAGAGACCAGGAGCATGTTGCGAGGCCGCCACCATATGTAGACTGACCGTGCTTATAGTTACGTTAAACGACAATTCGCAGAATCAGATACGTCCTCGTAAAATAAAAATCAGGATACATGTACGTGTGAAGTGTAAAGCATTGTAGGCATATAAGATGACGTGAACTTCATAAAAAACCACGGCGACTACGCAAGTATGTAGGTAGCTAACGCATTAACAATTGCAAGCATCCTTCGGCTTCGCACCTTCTTCCAAATTCACACCACCCTCTTGTCGTGTGGAACCTGCTCGGTTTGCGCCTGCCCCAGCTCTACCCGCACCGCGAGTAGATGCCAAAATATGCTCGATAGGAATCTTTCTCGCTACAGGACAACATGAGTGCGCTGCGGGTAAAAGACAACAGGCACTCACCAATTTCCGTGAATAAGTCAACGACACCATCGCCAGTCTTGGCACTAGTCTCAAAAAAGAGCAAACCAGCCTCTGTTGCATACGCCTGCGCTTCCTCACTGGGAACCTGCCTCAGACTTTCCGATTCACTAGACGACGGTGCCTCTCCCGGAGTGGCTGTAGCGTCGTCAGCTTCATCTTCAGATTCTGATGTATTTCCAGACGATGACACTGGCGGTTGTACGAGATCAACCTTGTTGCCAGCTAACGCGATAACGATATTAGGGTTGGCTTGTCGCTGAAGCTCCTTAACCCATGATTTGGCCTTCTCGAGACTCGTAGCCTTTGTTACATCGTAGACGACTACGGCTGCTTGAGCATTTCGGTAGTACATAGGCTTGGGTTGGATGTCAGGGATCTACAATGATAGCCTAGCTGCAGCGCTTACCGCTAGTGAGTGGAATCTTTCCTGTCCAGCTGTGTCCCATATCTCGTATCTTAGCACCCTATCTTCCAAACGACATTTTTGGGTCAAAAAAGCGGCGCCAATGGTAGGCTCCTTATTGGCCTGGAATTCGTTGGAAACCTGTTATAACAAATGAATGCACGATCGTCGCTTCGGGAAATGAGGAGACGCACGAAACGAAGCACGACGGATGACTTCCCGACTGCAGCTTCACCTATGAAAGAGTGTAAGAACATATGAATCACCAACGCACATGCGAGCGCCGGGCAATTT
The DNA here is from genome assembly GCA_030407005.1 of Desarmillaria ectypa. NCBI lineage: Eukaryota > Fungi > Basidiomycota > Agaricomycetes > Agaricales > Physalacriaceae > Desarmillaria > Desarmillaria ectypa. The sequence continues at coordinate 1,999,647 of JAUDYN010000003.1, read as the reverse complement.
TCTGTAGGCGAGCACTCGCTGCGGCAGTCGAAACTCACCTAGAAGAACAAGCTTGACCTGAATGGACTTGTCAGTAGGAGCAGACCCAGATTCTGCCATCTCTACGATTATATGGATTGTGAAACAAGGACTCGAAGATGATTGTAAGTGACGGTTAGTCGAAAGGTACACACTGTTGATACCTATTTGTAACCTGCCTCGTGCTCTTGTTACTTATTCTTCATTCATACTCGACACATTCACGGAGACTAGGAGACGAACAAAAAAGGGACGCGGTATAGAGTATATTCACTATTTATGTAGCAATGGGACAAAAAAGAAACTTCAGCTCTTCCCAGGTTATATAGTATCCGTCCTCCAACTCGACAGCAGATACATACTCGAAGACTGCAGGATAGTCAAGTTCACAAGGCGGCGAGTTGTCATTAGATGTATCCTCTCTCCTCCATTCGACTGAGCGTCTCTTCTGAGAGGATCCGACAAGTGCTCCCGGCTGATCATAGTACCAATACGCTTTAGAACGATAGTCCGGATCCGCCTCGCTCAAGTATTTCGCGTATTTGCCATTAGGATCACCGTAAACCAGCATAATCGTCGCAATGTGTGGTGCCAATAGGCTTCGACTTTCTTTTTTGGGGTCTACCGACATGGTGTAGTCGACTGCGTCTTTTATGGTGGCGCCACGTTTTGATTTCTTGATCCAGAAATTTTGCCCAAGTTGATCCCCGATTTTGGCATTGGTCTACAGAATTGGTTGGTGAGAGAAACACAGAATAGAAAAATTGCATACTATCATGGCCTCAATATTGAAACATCGATAGTGGAATGGTCGCGTGCGTACGGCTTCGAAAGGCTGCTCTCCAGATGCTGCGAGTTGGTCCATGAACGGTCCTTCGAAGTAGCTGCGCAGAGCCTTGACGGCGTCATCCGGGCGTCCTAGATATACCTCTATGGCAGCAACCTGGGAGAAATAGAAGGTGCCGTGATTACTACTCGAGATGAGGCATAAGTCATTTAATATTAGGACAGGGAGTGTCAAAATCATACTTAGGTCGACTGGCAGTCTTCTTCCCGATATCACTGGTTTTAAGCCAATTCAAGTACGCAGACATCCAATTCATCATCCCTTGATCTCGGTCCTGCGTCCAATCGGGGTTCTTGAGCGCCTTCATTACCGTAATCGAATTGGCCACCTTGACGTGTCCTCTGGCGTCTAAGATCCCCGTGAATGTGCCGTTCTGAGAATTCGGTCCTCGGGCTACTTGACCGTAGTTCATGTTAGGATTCATTCTAGATTCCGGGTTCAGATAGAAATAATCGAGTCCATCTACGAAATTCCTCGAGTACGACGGGGATCCTGTGAAAGCGAAGGAAAGCGCATTATTGATCGAGTTTTGAGAAATGCCGTTGATCGCGCCAGGTCCGGGAAGCGTTCTGACATCGGGATTGACTTGACCATCTCGAATAATATAAGGACAAGTAGTCCAGGCTGTGAACAAGACGATGATCAGACGGAGCTCAGTATGAAATTCTGAAGTCTCACTGGCACTTGGAGGCATGGAAGTTGTCGGAGATGGTGTGCATGACGTGGAGGCACTATGTTTGGCGGCAGCTTGAGCAGGAGTATGTGACCCAACAACAGCATCACTAGTTGACTGAGAGACAAGATCAAGGGTCTTGGTACCAGGCTGATGATCCAGATCGGGTGTTGGAGTTGGTAACATGCCTAGCGCAGCTTGAGCGATATCGCGGCGCGTCAATGTAGGCGCCGGTGTCGGCGAGACGAGAGAAAGTGAATCTTGGCGGCGCATTCGAACCATTTGACGTTTATGGCTGCGAGACCAGAAAACGCTATCATGACGCTGGTTTACAGATTCAGAAGATTGTATCGGACTGTCCACACCATATTCGTCGTCGTCGTCACTGCCGCTGCTGCCGCCACAGTCGCCTCCGTCGTCGCAGTTGTCGTCGCCGCTATCGTCCGATGTATCATTCTTATTATCGCCTATGTAGGTTCGTCCTTTCCCGCTACACCAGTTACAGTTAGGCCAGTGACTAAAGCAGGAAGACGTGTCAGGTACATCCAAGCTTGCATTAGACCTGTAACTCACTAAGGAGCCCAACTGAGATAGTCATGAGGATCCTTGCTCGGAGCAATCACGCCTTTAGAGCTAGTGACCGCTAATAACAATTATGTCAAAGGCGGGGCCAAGAATCTAACGAATTTGCTCACAGAAGAGACGGTACTGAGCACCGCGTTTTATATAATCTTCTGCGTCACGGGTAGTCGGATTGGGCCCCAACGTGCGCCGGCTGACAATGTATGTTGGATTTATCCAGTCATTCTGGTCAGCTGCAGACAGGAGGCTCAGATCGTGCAAGGGGTATAGAATCTTTGAGATTACTGACCTAGGGCCCCTGATGCGAGGAAAGCGAACAGGTGAATGAATGGTACTAGAGCAGTCGGCATTATAGAGATGCAGATAGTGGTAGATAGGTTGTAAAAGAGGATAGAGGATAGAGGATAGAGGAGCAACCAAAGCCAGCTTGGATTGATAGAATGTGGTATCTGGTAAAGAGGCAGGGACATCAGTAGTGGCTTGATGTTCTGACCACGTGAAGGACAAACAGGAGTCGATCAACCCTACTTCCCCGCATTTCGACCCCGGATAACGGGTCTGAGCGTAACCGGCTCAGACTACAAGCTCTGGGGCACATATATATTCCACTTATCCGAATAATAGATTTCTATCCTTTAATCTCCCCCCCCTCACTCTTTCCGCTGCTGATAAGCGTTCTTGGCTCTTCCCCGCGTTTCTCCAGCTTTCCCCGCATTTAGCGATGGCATTCCGTGCGCAATGCATTTTATTATTCTCTTTATGTATCTTAGTCGCATCTCTAAGGGCCCACAACGCCAACTGCAGAGAGTATCCCCCCGGCCGACGTCCAACTCAGATTAAATCCGCCTAGCTCGAAGGATGGCCCCACTTACCTTCATCCGCTGGTTAGTGCCTATTACCCTTTCTAATTATTCACCATAGGTAATAGTGTAATTATGCCTCAGAATCCCCTCCTATTCTTGCTTCGAGCAGCGCAAATCTATCCGGATAGGGTCGCTCTAGCGCATCCTGATGTGAAATATCCCGTCGTCTACACCTTTGCAGTATGGTTAGTATCATCGCTATGATAGATGACGTGCCTTGCAGACCTCTTCTAGGGCCCAGAGAATTCAGAACCTGGCCTATGGCTTGATACGTGCAGGGATTAAACCTGGTGACAGAGTGGCAGTGATTGCCCCGAATTCGTACGTTCCAAATCCTAGATCTTCAGTCCTTGCATTGAAACAATCAATTTCATGACTAGCCCCATGATAGCGGGTATGTGTCAAGAGTTTACCATATGGTTAGCTTTTGCTTGAACTTGAGACAGATGCATGCCATGGTGTTTTAGCTGCGCGCGCTATATTGACGCCCGTCAACACGCGACTCAGGCCACAGGAGGTTGATTACATTTTAGGCTAGGCTGTTCATCTCTCAGAAAGCCAGATACTGATTACAATTTCAGAGCATAGCGGTGCCAGTATCATCCTCATCGACGAAGAGTTGCTGCCACTCATAGCAGGATCCAAACTTCCTCGGATTGTGTGCAAGGACACTGGTAGAAGTGATGACCCATACGAAGAATTCTTGAGTGAGGGTCGACGTTACAGTCAAGAGAGAGGTTGGGCCGGCTTAGACGTAGAGCCGGATGAAAATGCAGGGGCTTTGCTCTGTTATACGTGAGTCACACTCGTTCGGAATCAGTTCAACATGGAATGACAGAAAGCGTAGATCTGGTACCACCGGACGAGTATGTCCCATTCTTCGAACTTCTCGGCAATATCACTTACGTCTTGATAGCCAAAAGGTGCCCTCACAACACTGAGAGGTATGTTCTCAGAATTCGATATCTGCTTTGAAGCTTCATGCGTCATCTCAGGCACCTACTTAGCCGCCATTGGCAATGCTTTTGAAGGACGGTGAGTATTACATTTCGCCAACTCTCAAAAGTTCGGCAGCTTGACGATGATTGATAATCTGCAGAATTGACAAAGAATCCACATACCTTTGGTAAGATTCGTGGATTTTCTAAGCTTTTGTACCAACCCGTCGTCACTTCCAATTCAGGATTCTCCCCATGTTCCACGCCGGAGGGTGGACCTTTCCGTGGAGTAGCACCTTCGCATTCGCAACACAAGTAAGCAGGGTTCAAAGAAATTGGCCTTATTTCATTGCCACTCACGATTCCTGGCATGACTTAGATCACCCTACGAACTGTCAATTACCCACAAATCTGGAACCACTTTTTACATTCCAAAGTGACTCACTACTGTGGTGCCCCGACTGTGCAGGTACTACCTAAGTTGTATGAAGTCATCTCTTGCGCCTGATGCCACTATTTCTTCAGATCGGTATCGTGAATGACCCATCTGCGAGGAAGCTGACGAGACCCATTTCCGCTATCATTGCTGGTGCGCTTAGCAGTCGGGAAGATAAATGTTCAGCCTGACACTCATCAGGTGCCGCACCGACTGCGCATCTCCTCGGAGCGCTCGAAGAAATAGGAATCAAGCCCATTCATGTTTACGGCTTGACGTAAGTCATTTCTGAGCCCTATCATATGAAAAGTAGATGAACTAACCTTTGCTTGTTATGCCAGAGAGGTACCAATCTTCTTAACATTATTTTATATTCTTTCTGAGGCTGCCGTAGACGTACGGTCCATTCACCAGAGGTTATGATCAACTATTCTGGGCCAATATTAGTCTCGAGCAACGATCGAAACTAATTGCTCGACAAGGTCACAGTTTTTCCACAGCAGAAGGCGTCCGTGTAGCAGAGATACGGGACGACAACCAGATCATAGATGTTCCTCGGGATGGGAAGACTGTGGGCGAGATTGTTACCAGAGGCAATCTTGTAATGAAAGAGTACTTTCGGGATCCTGAAGCCACAAAAAAGGCCTTCCGTGGAGGGTATTTCCATTCGGGAGATTTAGCCGTTATGCATCCTGACGGGTCGATCGCCGTCGTCGACAGAAGCAAGGACATCATCATATCTGGCGGAGAGGTTGTTTCTATAATTCATCTCAATTCTCATCACTCACCTGTTTCACCAGAATGCCTCTAGTCTCGCTATTGAGCAAGGAAAGTATAGCTGTTTAACGATGTTGAATCCGTCATTAATCATCTGGCATCTTCTAGAGCTATCGAGCCATCCCCATGTGCTGGAAGTTTCCGTCGTCGCTCGAGCTCACCCAGTGTGGGGCGAACGCCCTATGGCTTTTGTCAGATTCTTGTGGATTCATCGTTATTGGAGGAAGCTGATTGGTCACATAGGTCATAATTCACCCAGAACACATGGCTCGATGGTCTGGACGCGTTGACGAATTCGTAAAGGACCTCATGGAACATGCGAAGTTGAGGCTTCCTGGATTTGCCCGCCCCGAGTGGGTGGAAGTTGTTCCCGAGCTACCGGTGAGTAAATTTTCATCCAGGCCACTATCAGCGAAGCTCACCAGTGGACAGAAAACCTCCACTGGGAAGATTTTGAAGACAGAATTGAGAAAGAGGGTAGCGAAATTATGAATAGGATGCACTCATTTCTGGAGGTACCGAAATAAATGCGAGATATGGTTACAATGGCTGGACTTCCTTATATTCATGCCCTCATTCCAACACTTTGCCTGGATTCATTATACCCCGAGGATCGAACAACTCCTTGATCTTCTTCATCCAGGTAATGCTCACAGCACTCTTAGAGTAATGGAGGGCATGAGTTTTCATAGCACCAATGCCATGTTCGGCGGACACGGAACCGCGGTGTGATGCTGATATGTGCAAGTCAATGGATAAGGTCTCAACAATAGCATCTGAAGCTACACACCGACGAGCTTGTATATGAACGGCTCCAAAGCGTCTTGAATCTCCGAAGAATAAGTGTCTGCAACCACATTTAAATGTAGGTTTCCTTCAGATCTAAAGTCAGCACATCGATATGTAAATAAAGGTAGATATCTACCATCACCAACATGGCCGTATCCTAGGACATGCCTGACTGCACCCTCATGCATTAACCCCATGGATCTCAGATGCTCACGAGTGATATCAACGCATTCTTTGAAGGTCGACAGCGGAACAGAGATGTCATATTTATATGCTTTGCCCTCCTTCGAAACAGCCTCGGTGACACCCTCTCGAAGGGCCCATAGAGATGAAAACTGTGCAGGATTTTGTGACAGAACACCTGTATTGATTAAGGGCTTGTCAGCCTCGAGTAATGTCTCGAGCAAAGTTGTCAATTTCTATAGTCATAGGTTAGCCAGAATACACGGGAGGACGGACGTATCCACCTCTTCATCATGTTCCCTTCGACCACCGCTAGTCTCGGCAAGAACGAAACATTGAGCACCTTCGACATCCTCGTCACTGAGCGCCCGTCCTTGTCCGTGTTTAACCGCCAAGTCATAGGCCGTGCGGTCTATAAATTCAAACGCAGAAAGAATTTCTGACAGCTCGCGCTTCACCAACTGATACAGAGGCAAGACGTTGTCGAAATGGGGGAGAGCAAAGATAACATTGTTTGACGCCTGAGGAGAAGGTGGTGTGAGGATGGATACGCCCGTTATTATTCCAAGAGTGCCTTCTGCGCCGATGAAAAGTTGTTTTAAGTCATATCCTGTGAAATGTGAGTATGGGGTATAAAATAGATAACTACTGTGATACGGACCAGTGTTATCTTTCCGTAAGGATGTAAGTTGATCCAGGATTGTCCCATCAGGAAGCACGACTTCCAAACCCAGGACGGATCCATGCAGTGACCCATAGCGCAGTAACCGCAAGCCACCAGCGTTCGTGGCGACGTTTCCACCAATCTGGCAGCTGTACACAGAATAAATCATAGACAAGGTGCCTTACATGCGCTACACACCTACCCTTCGCCCCGAGATCAAGCGGCATGACATGATGGTGCGGAGCAATACAATCTGTGAGCGATTGGAGGATACAGCCTGCATCTGCAACTAAGATACCTTGATTGGGGGTCAGTACAGGTATCACAGGACGAACATGTCACGAACCAGATATTGGGTCAAACGACCGTACTTGATTCATATTTGCAAGAGATATTATGACCTCATCTTTAACGGGGACACTTCCTCCTACAAGGCCTGTATTCCCACCTTGCGGGACTATGCCGATGCGCTTCTCGTAGCACCATTTCACGATATCACTGACCTCTTGCGTTGTTTTTGGTTTTAGAACAGTAGTCGCATTTCCATGATACTTTCCCATCCAGTCGTTATTGTAAATGTCGAGTTCCGTTGCTGCTAGTGAAAATGGAGCCAAGGTTGACAAAATTGACGTAGGCGGTAAAATCTTTGCAAAGTGATCGACATCCTGCACCGTAACAGGATTGAGACGAGATAGAGAATGACTGGCACGACAGGTCGTCAATGTAACAGAATACCGAGAGAATGACGGAAGGGCAAAACGTCGCCACGGTGGAGACAGCATCGCAGCGTCACAAGTCCAACGTACAAGAAGGAAGACGATCGCGAGGACGGCTATCGTGGCGTGGGAAATTACTTTCAAAACCAGGAACTGCAGCGGCCATTTGTTCCGAATGTCTCATCAGCCGCGTCTTGCCTTTTTCCTCCCTCAAGGTTCCTCCGCTCCCCTCATGACCAGTCCATTCTCTTGCATCCGTCCCATTACATTTTCCTGACCGTCCCATCTGTACCGGCAACATCCTTCCATTTCACAGCCAGAATCCAACATGCCCTCGGTCGAAGATGATCAATACAGCGATGCTCCCGACACGTTTGAGGACGAACGATACGATGATCTTCCACGAGGCATTGAGGAGGTTGAGGTTCGCAATGTAGAATCACCGCACAAAGCGATTACGGAAGTCATTACCGCCGAAGAGGACAAGGAGGAAAACAGGCCTTTACTCGAATCTAGTCGTGGTGCTTCTCTGTCTACTACTGGGGAGGTAGAACAGACTTCAGATGCAGCTAGCGCCCATAGTGTTCCTGCTGTACAGGTAACACAACACTCAGACCCTCCTGAAACACAGCGTCGGCTACAGACGGCATCGCCATCTGCCAGGTCTGCTCGCCCACCGCCGCCTTCCCCCGCTCGTAGCCACCACTCAGTGCGCCCTAGTACAGCTTCGGATGATCGCAGGGTAAGACGTCGGTCAATAACAGAGGTATACCAACTCACTTGATCCTCTTTCGTCATTTTCCAACTGCTCTTTTCTTTTTTCAGGTTCGCGCTTCTAACCGTCTATCTGGCTTCTTAAACAATCTCATGCATCGCCGTGATCCTGTTGCCCACGTTGATGATTCTATCTCTGAAGAACGACCTTCCGCTCTACACGGCAAAAATAATGACACCACCCGACCGCTGACTCCTCCCGGACAGTCAACGACACCCCCACCCGATCTTCCCCCTCCTTCTCTTCAAGAGCTTGGGCTGTCATTGTCCGTGCTCACTTCTGATCTTTCTCCTTCACACTTTAGCACTCCTCCTGCCAGTGGCGCATTTCTCTCCCCCCATTATCTCCTCCTTTGCCACGCTCAAGGATTAGATGTTCTTCCCCTCATTTCTCCACCCGCGCCACAACCCTATGCACTCGTTCGTCGAGTGAGTTTTAAGAGCGTCGTCGTCATGGAGCAGCGTGGAGTGTTGGTGGCCATAGCTGGCCGCCGAGATGGTGTGAGAGTTTATGCCTTGGAAGAGGTAAAGCGGGCAGTCGAATGGCGGATTGAAGTGGAGTTGCGCAGGGAACGCGAGAGACAACGTAGGGAGACTTCCAAAAAAATTCCTTCAGGCGTTCGTGAAGCAACGGAGTCTCGCGATTCCACTGAGAAACTTCGTAGGCCTTTTTCACCTACGACCCCACCAGGAGATGCTCATTCGGCAAACGTGTCAAATGGACATTTTACTTCATCTCCTGCGGTCCCACTCATACCTCGTACCCCAACTACTCACAGACGCCAGAGGACACGAACGCCATCTGTACCCTCGCCGGTGCCATCTGGCCAACCTCCTCCTTACACTTCTCCATCACCGGAACGACTAGCCAGTCAAGTCGCCAATTTATCTCCCCCTCATTTGCGTTCACGGGGTACATCTGTTTCTGAAGTTTTGACAGCCGGTTCTATTCGGCGCAACACAAATGCCACAGTACGACCCGAGAATCCGGACGCCAAAGCTGACTGGGTTGAGTCAAGCGATGATGAAGCCATTAGTTTAGTAGCTGCCGGTTCCAGTGGCAGTCAGGCCCTCGATGAACGCACGAGTGCTGCTGCTCAGACTTCGTCGACTATTCCATTGCATACTACCCCACGCCACCCCCGCCCAATGTCTATGTCAAGAGGTCATCGACCTGCAAATCTGGATTTAAGTCTATCCCGTTCGAATACAGTGGTGCCTCCCGAACCTTCTCCTGCTCCCACTCTTCTAACTTTGCGACAGGCTTTGTCCCATTCACCGTCTAGAGAACCCCACGCTCGCCTGCCAAGCACACCACTGGGCGATGACGACGATGACGACGCGGATGGAATCAGTCTGAGCCAGGTGCTACAAGAGAGCCGTATACCTGATCTCCCCCCTCCAGGATCCAGGCAACCCCAGCAACCAATATTGATTTCTTCATCTCATCCTGTCACTGCGGGAGATGATGAACCCTCCAGTCCTCGAACATCTGATGCTCACTCTTCGGTTTCTGTTAGAAGCGTCAATGATAGGTCGCTTCCTGGGCGTCGACGCCGGTGGTCGGTAATTATGAACCAATCAAATGAATCAGATTTGGGCAATGAACAACAGCCTTCCACGGCGCCGCCCATGAGGGAGCGCCTTCCAAACCTCTTAACGCGGTCCACATCTTTTCGTTCCAATCGATCTGCTCCGGGGATGAGACCTTCATCTCCCAATGATGCGTCATCTCTTCCTAATATCAATCCACCACCGCCAATGCCTGATTCAGCCCCTTCCGTGGTGTCTTCTCACTCTTCGCGGACGTCCCGTTTCATTCCCAGAATATTCAGCAGCGCTTTTCATCATAAACGATCGGATGAGAGGCCGTCGTCACCATCAGGAATTTCTGACGAGAGTTCCAAGCGGGCGCAGGGAGCACCTCTAGTAGCCCAATCACCGCCTCCCAAATTGGAATACGTCAAACTTCCCGGTACCAAAGGCGCTTTATTAGTCAAAGCCGTAGAGACGGCTAAGAAAAGGCATGTTTGGCATGATTGATATTTGTAAACCTCTTCTTATTGTCTTGTAGTTTTTTGGCGATACTATGTGGAGACAACGGCGAACGAGTTGAACTATTTGCTGGAACATATCGGACTGCTCTGGGTTTATCCAGAACCTTCATTCTCCCTGATTCTCCCCGATCATTGGAACTTCAGCTACAAGGCGATGACTTGGTTGAGGTCTTCCTGGTGTTCTCGCAAAACGTTTTTGGTTTGGAGCCCGCAACCGTTCGGGTTCGAGAGGTTCGTATTGGACGCGCTGAGCGGCGAGCGGCGAGGCGGCGGGCTCGTGAAGTACGAGCGACTGATGCGGGAGCCAATGAATCTGAACCTCAACTCGGGGAGGAAGATACCAATGTTAATGTCAGCATTGGCGTCTCGGTAGCTGTTGGTTCTACTGTCGTCGCCACGGGTTCCGGTCCTGATGGTCAACAGACTCCTCCTCTGATCTCAAGCCAGCATCCCATGCATCCAATAAGTAGACGAACGGCTTCAGAGTCAGCAACGGAACGGCCGTCGACTCCTCCTGAAACAACAACAACTTCAACCGTCGCGCATCCCGAGGAAATTGTCGCTCTTGCAACTGCACAAATGGGTCCGTACACGACGTTTCAACAATTGTCGTTTGCTCCAAAGTTTCCGCTTGCATCCATCGCGGACGAATATGTCATTCCTCCGACGTATCCGGAATTCATTGACTATCGCAATGAGCACGAGCCAGAAATGGGGAGTGGGTCCGACCTCTCACAAGTTCAATTCTCCCCACCTGGTTTGCCAATTCCAACGCCGTCCGCTCCATCAAAATGGTATTACCGGGATCCGAAGAACGTTATTCATGGTAAGCCTGCTACTAAACAAATTCTATTGAGTTCCTGTGTCTGATAATCTGTAAAGGACCATGGAAGGCCTCTTTAATGCAAGCATGGTACAAGGACGGTCTATTACCTCCCGATTTGCCGGTTCGTCGAGAAGAAGACTCCGATTTTATGCTCCTCAAGGACTTGAGATTACAAAGTGTTGATCCTACTCACCCGTTCCGGACCGTCCCTCCTCAAATACAGGATATTCCGCCTCCTCCCTTATTCCAGCCTTCTGACAAGCCTTTGCTGAAACCTATATCACTTCTTTCACAACCTCGCCACTTTGGTCCTCCCGCACTCTTCTTTTCTTCACGGGGAGGGCATAGCACCACAATCGTTGATAATCGCGGGCGGTCTGTCTTGAAGGGGCGCTTTGTCTGGAGCAAGGATGCGCAGGAGGATTCAAAGCATGCGGCACCATTCAGAATGGGCGACGTAAAACGTCTGGAAGCTTTTGATGTCAAAGATCGTTCCGTACTTGTGGCTATGCGCCAAGGTGGGCTCGAAGCAGTCGATCTCAGCGATGCCTTACTGAAACCTGGGGATGAGTCGCGCACGGCCTTACCCCAATACAACCCTTCGCCCTCCAATTTTAATAGGCGGGGACCTTTCGTTTGGAAGATTGGCACGCCCATTTCAGGATCTTCATCAGCGGCTCTCCCGTTGAAACCCAAAATCTCTCACAGCCACTACACATCGGGGAAGAAGACTAGTTCTGGTCCATCCAAGTCACCGGCAGGGCGAGCGGAATTCAATGTTGGGCATGTGGAGAGTGAAATGAATGATGAGGTTCTGTTTTTGGGCAGAAAGGATGACGAGATTTATATTTGCGAACGAAATGCGGGTTCTTTCCGAATCCTACGACTTTGTCCTAACGCCTAATTAGCGGACATGGAGCACACAGCACTCAGTATATTACTAGCACTTCATTTTGTATGATTATTTCCTTCATTTTCTAAAGCAGAATCGTTTCTAATTCCACATTTGGGCAAAGACTTATCACGCGGATGAAGTAAGCTTTGTAACCCTAAGTAAACCCTAAGCTAGGTTCTAAGCTAAACCTCAACCTTATTCTTGGGTTCAGTTGTGCTATGGTGCATGTGTTTCCCTCTTTGCTCCGTTCTTAATACCCATTTCTTCTTCTGACAGACCATATTTCAAGACAGCAATGGCGCGCCGTTGAAATTTTTTATTCAGAGTGACCTGCCGAAGGAGATTCAAGCAGAACTATGCGAAAATATTGCAGTAAGCCATCGTCGACCTGTCACTTCAAGTGATGCTTATGATCCTAAGATTTTGGGCGGCCGTGTCGAAACTAAAATACCTCGAGATGGCTTCATTTTGGTTTCGCCCGGGAGTTCAGAGGAGGATCGACTCCGCCTATGCTGGACCAATCCTGAGAGACTTGGCCGCTTTTTCGTCCCGTACACATTCGTCGAAGCCTGTAAGATGGTAGGCAGGCTTTTGAAACAGATATTTGTCGAGAATGGGACCCCCATGGCAATGCACATTCACTCTAGTATCGCGAATATCAACGCTCGGACAACGCTCAGCGAACGTATTGCAGTGAGTGGAGAACACTCGCCGATATGGCACATTTATGTAAATCTTACCTTCAGCACTCCGGGGGTAATCCAAATGCAGCAGTGCATTCTGCTCGTGTCATACTCGCAGACCCCAACACTGAAACCTTTCAACATTTAATCAAAGCCTACCAAGATACGCCTGGGGTCTATGTAGAATCGTACTTATGGGTCAAGAAGTGCATTGAAAGGGGTGCTGTTGCCTTTACGCCCGTAGTATTTAAAAACCCAGGAGGGAGACGTCCGGGCGAGGAGTATGCTTCTGTCCACTCAATATATCGCTGGCTTACATTGCCACTTTTCAGGCGAATGTCATTTACCGACAAAGACGAAGAACTGCTTGCCCATTGGATTGCCGCAAAAATTCCCTTCAAAGAAATTGGAGGGCGAACTGGCAATCGACTGTATCAACAGTTATGCGAATTGGTACGGGTTCTACTGGGTGTCATTCGGTTTATTAACGATGAGACCGTAGCATTCCGACCCTGATTATACATGGGTTACCCGCCACACATGGCAGTCGTGGCGGGAGAGATATAAGAAGAACGCTTCTCGGTTTGATGACATGATTTCTGCTATCGTTGCCGAAACCAAACCGACGCTGGGAGAAAAAGGGCAGTATGGGTATGTCCGTCAGCCAGAAAGGAGGAAGCGCTCGAGAAAGGGCGTTCCAAAGGATGAAGAGTTTGATGAAGAGCTTCATACTGACAGACCGCTGAGTGGTAAAATGGAGACGGTACCTGATTCCCAACCAATCGCGGGGCCTTCCAATATTGCTTTTCCACACCTCGGCCCCGCCATAGATGCTCAAGGAGAACCTGGTATAATGTCAGCAGTACGAGGTGGCCCGACTGAAGAAGAGCTCGGCGAAACCGAAGGTGATTGGGCCGTTCGAGTTGGGGACGCACCACCTCCGAGTTGGGCCAAACGCCGAGCGTCTACTGACCTTCACGATGAACAGCATTCGAAGAAACAGAGACAAGAGTGAGTGTGCAGCGGTGGTCATTTTGTTTGGACATTCATTTTTTCTGTTCAGTGAGCTTCTCCCAGCAGATCAAGGTTCTATACCACACCAAACTGTTGTTGAAATTGCCAATATGCATGTCATCGATTCGAGTATCCGGGATATAGCGAAGGAATACAGGTTTACCATTGAAGAGGTGCAGGAATATTACGACAAGTGTGGGGAGATGGGCCAGACACGTTTGCGGTTCCAGAAGATGCGTGAAATGTTGACGAACAATTTTCCCGGCGACATCAGTCCCTCACAGTAGTACATTCCTAGATGTAGCTATAATGTAGCCCTAGTCCTGGCCATGGCTATATACTAGTGGAGGACTAGCTAAGCCTACGCAACATCGAATTCCATCGAAAACTTGTTATTTGCGGCTCGCACCGGTGCAGAGGGGCTGTTGAACAACTTCTGTTTTCTGGAAGTGATAATAGGAACCTGTAGCTGGCACCTCCTCGAACAGTCAAAGAAAACTTACTTTTCGCCAGCAGCTGCAGATGGAAATGAACCAAAAAGGTCGGGATGTTTTGGCAGCGGTGATTCTCTGCGGGGCGACGATTCAGCAAGGCGCCTCGCTTGAAGACGAACAGACATACTTGAAGTAGGGATGGTCAAGTGCCTCTGAAGCCGTTATTCTCCGTTCCGGGTCATACAATAAGAGAGACATTAGTAGATCAAGGCCAGCCGAGGTCAGATACTGGAATTTCTGTCGAAACTGTGGTGGCTGAGGGGAAGGCAAATTGATTGTCTTGGCCAAAGGAAGAGAAAAATATCCAGGCCACGAGTTATGAGTGGGTGGCCCGAGAAGTTTAAATATCATCGAAAGAAGCTCCATCTCTGATTTCGCTTGGAACAAGGGTTCTTTGAGCAGGAGTTCAGCAAAGATGCATCCTACAGACCACATGTCTACGGCAGTGGAATACGACGTTGCACCGAGCAGAATTTCAGGGGCGCTATGACAATCATTGCATCCGGAATACCATGAGCAATATAAGAACACACCGGTACCAAAGAGTGACCACTAGCTGTGTCAGTCCACCGACACCAACAGGATCGCCGTACCGCCGTGCCAAACCAAAATCAGCCACCTTGATTGTCCCTCGATTATTCATGAGGAGATTACTCGTTTTCAGGTCACGGTGAAGGATCCAGTTCAAATGGCAATGATCCACCGCAGATAGTAACTGTAGCATGAGCGTTTTGATCTCGGATTGAAGGAAGGGTGCAGGCATCAAGGTGAGAAGAGATTTCAAGTCATGTTCGATGAAGTCCATGACAACAAAAACTCTGATATGCTCGAATAAGTCTTGTACCATGGTGATCCAAGGGCAAAAACACGTACTGTGTCAGTGTGTCTCCGACAACCACCTCGCGAACGCGGACAACATTTTCATGATGACAAGCCATCAATGCGTTGACTTCTCTAAGTGCTGTTATCGGGAATCCATTCTTTTCTTCTTCTAGCTTTAGCTTTTTCAATGCTACGATGTCCCCGGTCTGTTTGTCTCTGGCCCGAAAGACGACCCCATATGATCCTTCTTCTATCTGGTTAAGGCGCTCATAGCAGTAGACGGACCTTGATGGAAGTATGGGAGGGTGTTGAGTCCGTGGAGGAACGTAGACGCTGTGCGAAGGTCTCGTTGGACGAGCGACTACGACGTGCGGGCTTGGTGATAGCTGAGGGGCCACTGTGGCCTTTACGCGACGCTTTGACCGTGGATGTAACTGAAAGTCCTCGGCTTGCTCGTCGTCTCCATCGTCCCACTTGGACCGTTTTTTGGACGGCGTCAAGGGCCCAGCAGACATCGAAGTTGAGAATAACCAGATTTAGACATGTGATTTCACATCCCTCACTCGCGAAAAAAAATCTATTTATCTAAGTTGCACGAACTTCTTCATCTAAACATTTTAACAAGCCATACCGAGACTCTCCGACCGGCCACGTCTCGTCTTTATGCTTTGTAAAGAAAGGCTGCACACAAACCCGCCCGATGGACACAAACAAATCCTCAAGTATCCATGTCAGTCGGGGTCCAGTCAGCTCAATCGCGGGTTCTGAGTTAACCTCGAGTAGCTGAATCTGGGAAGGAGTGTCTGATGATGATTGATGAGCGATCAAGAAGTCCACTCCGAAAAGCTCGAAGGCGTTCGGTAAGGCCTTGGGAAACAATTAGCAAGGCGAAGGAATATAGGTTCACGCACACTGACCTGGAAATGGACAGGATTCTGGAGTCCAGCTTTGAAAGTCTCAGCTAGAACTGAGCTTATTTGCTCAACTAAGTCAGCCACATGAGCCTCAGATAGCTGAATGTTGTTTCCATCAACACCCGACTGTATATGACATCCGATAAGTTCATCAAGCAGCCGAACACCCTCCTCGCCACGATGGGTTTGAAGTGAGGTATTTGTAAGGTGGGGCGTCAAATCAACCAACTCGTTCTCTCCTCGTTCGGGTGGTGCGTAAGGAAGTGCAGAAAATAATGCCAGGATTTGCCTGTAAACGTAGAGTTGGAGGGCTCCTGATGCAATGCAATATACTCTGAGATGAAACTGTCAAAGGAATGGACATCACCACGCCGTCCTAGTCTAAAGGTGGCAGCTGACTTTGTGGCCTTGCAGTTCCTTCGGTACAAGCGAACCATCTATGGAGATCTCTGCTGGGTCAATCAACAGCGGATTGGGGACATATTCCTTATGTTATTAGTGATGAAAAATACACATATGCAAGATCTCACCTGTATAACAAAGTGGCGAAGTTGAGATGTAACAACTGCTGTGTCATCCTCCTCGCCTGAAGATTGTTCATCCTCAAAACTTTCAAATATCTGCAGCAATGAGCTTTTGCTATTGAAAAGTCTGATTCCATTTCCGCGATCCGCCATACCGCTGAATCAGAACAACATTTGAGACTTAAATGTCACGACAGGGTAGAAGGGTACTCAACGGTTTCAAAATCCACCATCTGCACGGGTCAGCGTCAAGAATATTACTGAGATCCCAGAGGTCATCGGCGAAAATCTCGTCCAGCTCGTCAGCAAAGGATATTTCGAGCTCAAAGGTCTTTGGTACTGCACGCCCAAGGATGGAGCCTGGATTTTTGGTGATATAAGAGTGAATGGTGCGTGACAAGAAGTGTTTTCGCGTAAGGGCCTTGCGGAATGTGTAGGCAGAGGACAGGACGTCGCCATGATGGTCATGAGAGTATGTGAGTTCGTGGTTGATTTCGTCGTATGTCGCCCATTGCAATACGCCATTTTTTGTAGAATTGGGTAAATGCGGCATGATGACTGGAGAAGGGTCGAGAGCCGATAACGACTTCCGTACCAGCGACGCAGTCAAGGGAGCACTGGGCCAAGAAACGAAGGCGGTGAAGGTATCCATCAACTGCCTGGGTTGTTTGCTCGTGCGTCGCGTCTACAACTGATTGGCCCTTCAGCGTCCCTTTAGGGTCTCTTCCACCTCGTCGACGTCGCCATCCGCCAGCCGGTATGAGCAACAACTACGTCCTCTCCCTGCAACCTACTTTTACGCAGGGGTTGATATTTGGCCAACTGTCTATCCTGGTTCTCTTTGCTCTCATCTTGAAATACCTCTTTCTCGATTCGACAGAATACCCATTCGAAACCTCGTCTTATCATCCACGGGCTAATAGCGATACTGCACTCAGAGGCCACAAAATCAGGTCCTACGACGCGAAGGAACAAGCTCAGAACCAACAAGAGTCGGCAGAATGGTTTAACATTTTGCTGCAACAGGTTACGTCCATCTTGCTGTCTCACGACCAGTTCTCTGACGCTTGCCTCAGGTCGTCGAAGTCTATCGCTCCAAAATTAGGAACGACCTTACCGGTGCAGAAGGTGATGAGGTCGCGAGGAAGCGTGTCGAAGACTACGCGAATAGAATACGACCCGTCGGGTTTTTGGTGAGTAGCATACGAGCTTGATAATTACTTCCGTGGCCAACTATCCAACGTCATAGGACTATATAAAGGTCCACTCTGTTGACCTTGGGACTTCGGCACCTCACCTTTACAACGGAAGAAGAAAATTGACGAGCACCTTGGCAGTAAGTCTTTGCAATACTACTGCAACTGTTTCTCAATAAGATCTAGGAAACCGAATTTGATGTCAGCTACGAAGATTCAATATCAGTGTCGCTATCTACATCATATCTATTCAACTACCCCATGCCTTCATTCGCTCGCCTCCCTGTATTCCTGACGATATCTCTGTCAATTTTCAAATCATCAGTGAGATTTCTGTCCCGAATCATGTGAAATATCAACTCAATGTCCGGATGTAGCTAACTATCACACCCCCTTCGCCCACTTCACCGGCTCCCGAGTTGTCCATCTCATTTTCTCCTAACTTCACGCTGGATCTTACCACAACATCATTGATGGGTAGCCGGGCGAAGTTGGCTAACGTCCCAAAACTGCATGAGCTCATACAGCATCAAGTTCGTCGGGTCTTCGCTGCGCGTGCGAAATGGCCCGTTCCTCTACCGGGCTTGGGGCGCGTAGCTGAACCCATTGTAAAAGAGATCAAGAAAGAGATGGCCGAGGTGATGAAACCTTGACCTTATGGTAAGTCAAGCCCAAACTGATTTCAAGCGTATATGAGGGACTTTTTGGGAGGATAACGCCAATTGTAGATGCATTTGTATCCTATTGTATTGTTTAATGACACGTACTCACACCATAATTTTATATACCCAGAGTATCAAACCAGCGTTCAATGCAATTGAATGCTTCGGAACCGTCAACATCAGATGTGACAATTGTTTCGACACTTGGACTTTGGACGAGCCTGTTTTTGGCCCGAAGACGTTCCATCTCGGCTGGATCAGAGACGATCGCAATCGGAAAGTGGGGCTCAAAGTTGAATTCCTCTAGCGGGGTAGGTAACAGGGCTTGCGAAACCTCGGCATTAGATGCAGGGGGCGAGAAGAGGACGATAGCAGATGCCGGATTGGAAGAGATGTATGTCTGGACAATAAGTGATGCCGCGTGGCGAGCAAAGAACACAGGTGGAAAAGGTATCATCGATAATCGCATAGTGCTTCGCAGCTCTTTGACAGTGTGAACGGGTGCGAACACGGATTGGAAGTTTAGTTACTCACCGGCCTCGAAATAATTCGTCAGATTTGCTGAATTCTGAGAAGGAAAGGGATCGGGCGGGGATATATCAACTTCGATACATGTAAAACCCTTCTCAAGAAAAAATGAAGCGTGAACAGGCATACTAGATCCAGATCAATGGTCAGCCCTTGATACATACATACTACGGGTCACGTATATATTACCGCAGTGCTTGGGGGTCCCATTTTGATGCAGATACGAAGACAAGAGAAGTCGGAGCAATTCGTGAAGAATGTGAAGGGGGCTCCCTGATCCTGCATGTTGATAGTGACCGCCGAACGAACTTGAAGTTCATGGTGGGAAGTATGCGATGACGTAACAAATGTTGGTCAGCTAACAACTTTCGACCTCCCATCATGGCGTCTGTTGCGTCCAATGTCGTCTTCGATGATATATTCACAATAAGCTCTATCGACAAGGAGGGAAAAAAGTTTGACAGAGGTCAGATACTCCAGCTTCCTTACCTTACACTCTTTCACGTCAATTCACAGTATCGCGTCTTCAGGCTCACTCCAAGAACTACGATATGGACATGACTCTCGACTACAACATTGAGCTCTTTCCCCTCGAGACGGGCCAGCATTTCGCTCTCTCCCTCGCTTCGTCACTTGCGCGTGGGGGACAGAGAACCAATGCAACTGATGGTGCCGCAGAGGAAGAAGAGCATGTTTGGAGGCCGGATGGCAAAGGCCAGAGGGGATTGGAGGAAGACTACGACTACGTGATGTATGGAAAGGTCTGTTCTGCCTATTCACCATGCGTCCTTTATCTCATTCTGTATCCAGGTGTATAAATTCGATGGCGGAACTGCTGAAATTGTGTAGGCAATCATTTTTTAAATATTGTCTATCCGGCTTGATTATTTTTCAGAACGGCGTACGCTTCATTCGGGGGCCTCCTGATGTCATTAACGGGCTCGTTTCGACATATGACGAGCATTGTCCTCGGAGATCCTATCTATCTCTTAATGCGACTGTAGTGATGCATATAAAAAGTAGTACACATCAAGTTAATGGCAAACAAAAAATGATTTACAGTGTGGACTGACAGTCGAATCTTATGATTAAAAGAGTATGATATATAAGATCGAGTACATAGAAACCTCCCAATTTACGCTGCTTTTAAGCAACGCAATTTATCGATAACGTCTGCTATGTCTGCCTCCCGTGTGGTGTATCCGCCATCAAAACCCCAAAATCTACGGCCAGTTACCTGTACATCCACTTGTACGTCGGGTGTAGACTGCTCTTCTATCGGAGGAGCTATCGTTGGTACGGAGGAGGACATATCCTGGTAGGCAACGCCAAAAAAGCGGGATAATTTAGCAGCACGGCGTCTCCGCTCCCGGAACGCTGGTGTAAACGTGATATCGTCAACATCGGACAAGTCGGTGGGAATAGTATTGCTGGAGTGGTCCTTGGAATGAAGCGGCATTCGCTCATCCTCGGGACTTGAAGAAGGGCTATACATCAGAGCAGGTGTGGGAGGTACGATGTTGTGTGTAGAAACGTTGGAAGAGAAAGATTCTCGTCTGGATGAAGGCCGGGCATCATCTATAAGTATTAATTCTGAAGGCGGGTCCTGCCCAAAAACCTGTCAGTCACAGATGTTAGTAAGGTCATACACATTATAAAGGTGAGTTAACCTACCTGCGCCATTTTTCTGGCACGCTTGACGTTAAGTAACCTCTGCTGCGGTGATATCTCATCCTCCTCCCCAAAATTGCGGTTATACCGCTGGTGAAAATCAAGTGATTCTTCAGAGGTATCTGTGCGCCCTTGCTTATGGGTAAACAAGGAGCGTGACCTCTTCAATTTGGCGTTGGAATCTCCTTGACGATACGAATCCGCGGTAAAATCAAAGCTGCGCATTCTAGCAGCTTTATGCCGGCCTTGTTTCCTGGTACGTCCTAACCGAGGAATGGGAGGTATTGGAGGCTGCTGATCAACCGTCATGTTCTTGAATTGCTCAGTGATCGCATGAGCAGCGGCCGCAGAAGCCAGAGAGGATAGGGAATCATTAAGATTCGAATAGTACGTATCCGTGTGCAGGGACACAGAAGATGGGCTTTCCGGCGGTATATCCTGCGGCGGCGTAAGCATCCATCCTGGTGCGGTTTCTTTGATTTGAGGGAGGGGAGGAACTTCTGCTTGCCTCAAATCAGACTGCGAGGTATATCTCTTGCTTGACTTTGGACTACCCGATGAAGAGGAAGCAGAAGATGCAGAGCGCTTGTGACGAAACAGCTTGGAGGGGCCAACCGCAGCGATTGACTGGTCCAAAGATGGCGCTTCGCTAAAAACTCTGCTCAGCTTCCTCGCCTTCTTGAGAAGCGTCGCTTTGTCTTTCGACCCATC
This sequence comes from Desarmillaria ectypa, assembly GCA_030407005.1. Classification (NCBI taxonomy): domain Eukaryota; kingdom Fungi; phylum Basidiomycota; class Agaricomycetes; order Agaricales; family Physalacriaceae; genus Desarmillaria; species Desarmillaria ectypa. The sequence continues at coordinate 1,978,390 of JAUDYN010000003.1, read as the reverse complement.
CAGCTCGTTTGCAGTCGATGGGACCGGCCCGTGGGACTGGGGATCATTGGCATTCATACAAACGGGAGCACAAGAGAATCCGGGCGGGGCACTGCGTAACGGGCTAGTAATGATACTGGAAGAACGAGTCAGTAGATATGACGAGAGCAGGAAAGACGAGTAAAAGGGAGCCGTCGGCGGAAGAGGCTGCGGTAGACCGCCAATGTTACTCCTTCCTTATACTTCGATGGGATTTACGCGCTGGGAGTTGGAGTAGGAAAGATAATCGTTTACGACCGGTACGGGACCATTACCACCACTCTGGGTGCTTAATATGTTCATTCAGATGGTTGCCAACTGAATGGGGGGAGTTTGAAATGCCTGTTCCTTGACTGGTTGCCAGGTGCCAGAGCGCTCCAGAGAAAGGGATCGTGACTGAAGTGGAGCTACATTGTCGAGGCAGTCCAAATACCAGAGCCAAGAGAAACAAAGAGAGACGATTCCCGAGTACAGTGGTATCCTGGAAATCCTGTAGGTAAAAACATAGCTCCATAGTCCCATCAGCGAATTTCTCTGCCGTGTACATCACTGTATAAGCTATCTGGCGCAACTTCCGGATATGGACGCCTTTTATCACACTCATATATCGGGCCGCTGCGTTTCAGAAATTGGATGGTAACTAGGTCTAATATGAGTAATTCACAAATTATCTTACAATATTACTGTCAACGTAGTGTATGTGTAATAAACACTATAAATTCATTGCAATAAATTTAATCCCTACGAGTAACGCCTCTCTCATATCTCAAGACAATGGTCGAAGGAAGGCGGACCAGCGACACACGCTGAGCACATTTGGTTTTATCCCACTCCTCTGCTTCCTCCACGGCGGTATAATACTTTTCATGTGTATGTATTTCGTCACTAATACGGGGCGACGGTCCATCGTTTCTTGATACTGAAGAGGTCGAGGTATTGACATCAGGGAAAGGGTACGAGAGCGATTCTGAGGGCGATGCCTTTGGGGATTCTGACACCTGAGAAGAGCTCAGAAAATTGGATGAGACTAAGTCATCAGATGAAGGCCATTCTGGACCAAAATCCAACGCAGAATGGAAAGACTCGCATGTCGATTCAGGTCGATGAGTCGATGACGCACGCCTGGATATGGACTCTGGAGATGTTGTTTGGTTCTCCGAGTCATGGAATGACACAGTCATCGTGGGAATCGGAGCTTCGCGTGGTTGTTGGCTTTGGAGCAGTTCTGCAGCAGCCTTTAACGCAATCTGCTTGGTCCGATCCCATTCGCGACCTTCTGCCGCAAGATCCCGAGAGAGAACCGCACGATGGCAGGCCAGCTTGGTGAATTCCAGACGTTCCTGCATAATGCGCTTCGAAACGCCCTGGATGGCGAGAAGAAGGCGATAACGGGTATGTCGCTGGAATGGGGTGAGAGTGGCAATGTTGCGAACGAAACGAAGGTCAGAGTCCAGCTGTGACTGGGAAGCGGAGATCCTAGCGTCTAAGTCACGTATCTTCGACAAAATGACGTTGGAACGTGAAGGAAGACCTGAGATATCACTCCGTGCAGAACCCGGTGGAGTAATCGAAATCTGGTTCAAGTCCAGCTCGTCGGCGCGTACCAGATTATGACTCCACCGGCCAGCAGAAAGGTCAGCTTTCACCTGATCAAAGGTTGCCTTGAACTGATCAGCTCCTTCGACTTCAGGTGCCATAGGAACGTTCTGCTCTACAGCGTCACGATCGTTCACCAACATCGGTTCCTGCTGCATAGAAGGTTTCATCGTTGGCAAATCTCGTTCACCGGAAAGAGGACTTGATGGCTCGTGAGATCCACCGCCGCCCCACTTCCGCACTACAGGCGTAGCTTGATTCATGTGTTGCAAATCGTGTAGATGTGAGGTAGCTGCAGCTACGCCGGTCAGCTTCACGTCTCTTCTTGACATCCCTATCGGTCTTATACGGACGCCGGCAGATTTGAAGGAGCTGGCATAGTTTATGCGGGATATCCACTCATTGAGATCTTTGTCATCCGAGGCTTGGAGTAGGAATTGGCGACCATCGTGCATAATGAATCGAAAAACATTGCGATGCTAGCAATCATGTGAGATACAGATCAACGAGAGCAGAGTAAAGTATCACTTTGGTATATGATTCGTCCCAAATAGCAATGCAATCCTTGACGGAGATAGACTCATCGGGGTTAAAAACAGTTGCTTGGGGATAGATGACTTGACTGCCAGATGAGTCGGAACTATAGGCTAGGGTATTCGCCCAAGCCAGATCACGGAAGAAGAGGAGCTGTGAACCGGTCAAAATAACGCTCATCGGTCTCCATTTCCGATGTGTCGATTTTTTTCCGCCTTCGAGTGTATCGTCTTTCCTGGAAAGCACACCTACTTTAGATACCCGGAGAGTATACATCTCCCCTGCTAGAGACGGGGAATCTGGTAGGCCACCGAGAGGTCCAATTAATGGACTAGGTGGACTACCCATACCGAAAAATGGGGCAGTCAGGCGGTTATCCAAGACAATTTCGACGGCAGTTGCGTTAGCAAATACTGACTGTAATTCGTCGTCATCCCAGCGACCACTTGTGCCTTCCCAAGAGTACGGATGAGAGGCAGGTATGTATCTTTCAACATCGACACGGAGGGCACCGAGAAGGTTCTACAAAAGGAAAGTGTGAGTGAGGAGTTGCGTGGTAACATACACTTTACATTAGATATCAGATAGTAAGGATCAACCTTGTTTCCCTTCCCTAGAATGCCAGACCCTGATCCATTGGAACTAGTGCCCGAAACAGACGGGTTGATTCTGAATCCCTCTGAAACAAACCCTCGTTGCCCGTTGATATCCAAAGGATCTTCTACAAAAATGAACGGCGCAAACACAATATTGTCGTAAAAGCACTACTGTACGTGTTGAGAGATGTTTGAACAAGATAAGCTGATATGACTCACGTCCAAGACTTCAGAAGATACACCCGGCAGTCTGGTATTTTTAATGTAATCGGCCTTCGTCATTTTGCGTTTGTTCGATTTGTTAAAAGCATCTGTATGAAGCATAATCAAACTGAATGCTAGAATGTACGGATGATCTGGATAGCGCGTTAAAAACGATCATGAGGAATGACAGTTGCAGCTACCTTCGGACGTAAACAGATTCGGATGACAACTAACATACTGATGCGCAAAAGCCTCCATGACGCGGTCAATTTGTTGGGTCTCTCGTGGAAGGCCGACATCCATTAGTAGTCTCCGGAGCGCAACGTCCAAGGGGTCATTTGCAAAATTAAACCTGCTGATGTAGGCACGAAGCGCTTGTACGTGGAAGATGTCCGCACTGAGGATATTTAGCAAATTCCGCGGCGTGAACTACAGACCAAACATACCTTGATGCAAGAACCCCTGCCATTTCAGCTTTGCTAACAACTGCACAGAGCCGATCCAGATAGACTTCCGGCGATTCGTCATCCACACGAGGTTTAGGAATGTCGATATTTTTATGAAGAGAAGGACGGGGGGAGTTATTGTTGCTAATGGCGGGTGACGAGCTTGACGAGGATGCAGAGGCTAAACGATTGGAAACCAAAGTGAAAGGGGAGGAAGGTTGAAGAGAAGGGCCAGAGGATGAGAACAATAAAGATAATGATAACCGATGAAGTAACGGAGGATTGGTTTGAGCACGCGGTCTACGGCTCTGATATTGAGGTTCTGGAGGTTCGAGATCACGCCGCTGCGGTAATGGAGGGGGTGGAGGGGTATCGGACAGAGGTGATGACGTGAAACGAGGGGAATCAGTAAACAACGAACCGGCTACATGGGAAGTATTTGATGGATCTGCGGTTGCCGGGCGACGCATAGGTCGACGTGCCTTTGGAGGCACCGGAGATGAGGTTGAGGGTGACTGGCCAGGCAGTGCGGGACGACCATTCGAAAGGCGTTCGGAATGACTCCTGGATAAACCTCGGATGTAGGAAGTATTGGCAGACTGCCGATCTGAAGCAGTTGAACGAGGGTCTAAATTCATGAAGAAAGGTGAACCGGGCTGGACGGATGGCAGAGGCGTATATAGATTATTAAACTGGGGTGAAACCTTGGGCGGAGTAGGAAGTTCAGATGTAGGTGTCTTCTTGCGCGTCCAAAATGACGCCCGACGAGACAAAGTCTTTGGAGGAGGATCTTCGTCTACTTCCTTGGCTTTTCCTTTCCCTCTGGAATCTGATATACTAAAGTTGAGGAATGCTGACGCATTCAAAGATAGTCCTCTAGTCCTCCGACGTTGTCCATTCAACCCATCACGCGTATCTGAAACGGCTCTCAGTTTCTGAGAACTTTTCGATTGGCGGAGTCCTGGCCGGCTTGCGGGAATCGGTGAGGTTGCGAATGCAATAGAGTTCACTTCGGAAGGGGGAAACGAAGAGGATGACCAGGAAAGGACGTGTGGCAAGCCGACGCCCAATGAAGCTTGTGCCAACGCTGCAGTCGAAGATTGTGATATGGGTAGAGCCTCAGGACAGGCTCTCCCATCAGGATAAGGGAATAAGGATGGGAGCATACTCTCCGCCATGATCTCCTCCGCCGAATTTCGCGGCGATGACGAGCCAGACGGTATGTCATCTTCGTCCGTAGGCGTTGGAGGGAGATCCTTTTCAACTCGCAAAGGTCCGCGTTGAAGAGGAAGCATGTCATAAGACTGTGCAGAAGCAGTAGAATGGGCTGTTGTAACGGGAGTGACGTGCTTTCTCCACAGAGGAAGGAAGAAGAGATGAGTCGTGGTCTGGGTAGTGGTGGTGGTGGTCGTCGTCGTCGTCGTTTCCTCTGAATAAACGACAGAGTGAGTCGTTGATTCTTCGTATGGAGGTGGTGGTTGGTGCTGGTGCTGGTGCTGGACAGAAGGAGGCACGTCTGCGACTGGTCGATTCTTAGTAAAGGGTATTCGTGGAACCATGAAGCAAGTACAAGGTGCCCGAGAGATATTCAGTCGTGATGTTTACGAAAAAAAGACATTCACTGCGAACGAATGACGCTCAGTAAAGACCGCTGCCCAAATGCAGCTTAATCCTCTGCGGTCTGGATATCGGCGTTTCGCTGCGTTATGGTGGGACAAGCGGTCCAGTAAGCGAACGGATCCCAAAATTAGGAAGTTGGAAATTGCCGTGCGGTGCCTTGGCGCATCTCGTCACGTTACACGCATCGCAAAGTATGTAAAATCTACGAAGATATAGTACAGAATACCGGACAAAATCGCTAGAACATATCTACTACGTCTTGCCTTGCTTTCGCTTTTCCTTTTGTATTCCTTTCTTTTTTGCTTCCAGAGTGGACCGCTGGGACAAATCATCAGTAAGTACATGACAGCTTGCGACAGTGAGGACGTTACATACCTCCAGGGCCTTCTTCTGTTGGCTGTACTTCATCTTCTCGTAGAGATTTTTCTGCCGTTTACTCATCATCATCTTGTTCATGTCAGATTCATCGTCGGCCTGATTCGTCTTTTTCATCTTTTTCTGCGATTTCTGCACTTCCTTATCGAACGCACTTGGATCTACTCCCGCAACTTCTGCAGCCAATTCAGCAGCCCGCAAAGCAGACTCATCTTCAGCTGCTGCAGCCGCGACAGCTTCCAGCGCTTGTTTGTCGGACCGTTCCTCTGGAGCTTCCTCGGCGTCATCGACTTCAATGTTATCCTCGACTTCTGATTCGCTTTCTTCCTCAGCGACTTGTGCTCCAATTCCGACCGTGGGATCATAGGCGCCTTCATACTCGCCAAAGGGACTGAGATGTGGTGGGAGAGTCTTTCCCTGAGCGTACGGCTCCTCTAGTAGAATTTTTCCTGCATTGATACAATCGACAACCCATTGAGGTTGTACGTACTTTCTCCGAAGCCGTCTTTGCCGTTCCTCGGATGTTTCATCTGTTCGTTCAACCACCGGCCTGTCGATGATGACGTGTGTGATGGAATCATCGGAGAAAGAAAAAGGCGACCCATCTCCAGAAGAGGACTCCCATCCAATTCGCCCGCCAAACGACCGTACAAGGAATTCAAATATAGGTCTGGAAGTCTCGCGAGATAGGAAAAATGTATAAGGTGCGAAAAGAGAGGGCGCCGAAGACTGAGGAAGGGCCTCCAGCGATTTGAGAGTCGGTAGCGACGACGTAGGAAGTGTATCCGAAGCCGAAACATGAGGTACAAAGTCTTCATCGGCGTCTTGAGATACCTCTTCGGGACTCGACATGTTCACATCAGCCCCCTCAACCCTAGAGCCACCTGCAGTCATGCTTTTGATCGTCTGCCTGACGTCCTTAGTCGAGATTTTGCGACCCTCAACGTCTACCACTTTGAGACTCGGTCGCTCCGAGTCGCCATTTTGAACTATCTCCTGGAGACTGAAGGCTCCCACTCCCGCGCCTCCATCATGCTTCTTCATGTCCAGTGGCGGAGGGTATACGAGTCCGGCGTCTGTATAAAGCTTGAAGAAGACAAATCCAAGAAGAGTCTGATAAAGCTCCAGGAATGTCAACATAACTCGCACATCCACATCAGTAGGAATCTATAAAGACAGTTGAACGAGAGCTTCTCAAGAAAGAGGAAGGAGCCGAACATTTTGGGTAAACTGATACGGAACCAACCAGGTCACCGTCTGGTCCATGACTTCTACCTGATAATAGACGCCCTTTATCGAGAAAAAAGCTTTCCGTAGTAACCTGGAGCGCATAATGTAAAGTTGCCATTCAGCTGACAGACGAGCGCAGTTTTCTATGAGAGACGGCGGTATGCGAGGATTGGAGGGTAGATTTGCGAATAGAGAAATCATACACAGGGCATCATCTATGTCCCTCAAAGCATCGATGAATGAAGGATACCTGAACGGCATCATGCTTAGCTCAATAGTATTACCAAAAAAACACGCACCTTTCTTTGATGATATGGTCCAGCCGATACACTGGTTTGTTCTCTTCCAGACTTTTTGCGTCGCTCCATTCCCCTCTACCAAGTGCACGAGAAAGTTTCTTGGCAAAAGCCTTGTGCTCTCGCAATTTCTTCAGGACAGGTTCATGAGCCAGGAAGGCTATGTCCTTCGCATAATAGAATGTAGTCGGAGCAGAGGAACCCTTGTTGGCGCGTTTTCTGCTGCGAGGTTCACGAGGAAATATTCCTTGAAGGGAAAAAGATTTAATACTAGTAAAAAGACCGGGAGCTAGGCTTACCTTTTAGTATACATAGTCGTCGGAAATCAGCCAGCGAGCACTGAAGACGCTTGACCGCCGATGAACGAGTTACGTAGGCCTTTGCTGCGCCAGCTTTGCCTTTTTGCCTCAGACGACCCATTTTTGTTGGAGGGAAAAAACGAGACTTCCCCAAATGGACGGACGGCGAACCCTGTTTGCAAATAAACAATCAACCTTCCTTCCCACCAACTCATACCTCGAAAATAATGAGGTGAGTCAAATTCCTTCCCTTCGAGTTGTTTCTCATGTTTTATTGTAGTCAATACGTCCATGTCCCAAAATCCGAATTAGACGAGGTACAACTTCGTCAGCTCGAGGAACACGAAATATCGCAGGGCCCGCTGTCAGTTCTTCAGCAAGCCGTCCGAAACCATGCGCAGGTCCTCATATCCCTACGGAACGATAAAAAACTTCTCGCCCGAGTAAAGGCCTTTGACCGGCACAGTAACATGGTTCGTCTTCACTTACCAATGCTCTTCAAAGGCGGCCTCAACCACTTCTCTTCAGGTACTAGAAAATGTTAAAGAGGCATGTCCTGTCATCGTTGTTAGCTACCAACCATAGCCGACTGACCCTCAATAGATGTGGACGGAAATTCCTAAAGGAAAGAACAAAAAGCCTGTAAACAAAGATAGGTTTATTAGCAAGATGTTCTTGCGGTAAGTTCTGCCTTCTGCTTCATAAAATTTGCGACGATTCATATAACTATTGCAGCGGCGATTCCGTAATTCTCAGTGGGTGTTTTTTTTTTTCGCTTTTCTAAATAGTGCAGAGCTAATATATTCTCACTAGTTCTGCGTAATCAAGGATAGGTGTTGGTGGTGGTGGTTATTTCGTACGGTGTGGATGTATTGTATCATATGTTTTCTCATCTGAATATGTTAGTGCGACTTGGCATTCACCTTGACTAGTATCAGTACCCTCTATTCCTCAGATCTTCCCTCACCCTTTCTTCAATTTCTCTGATGGATTCGAAAATTGATCCCAGGAAAACTAACCCAAAGCTCTGAGCTCCTAATGACTTCTGTTCGGTCAGTGAAAGCTCCCAAGCTAGCCAATCCCTTTGCAATGCCTCTTCAAGAGGTACATCTTCGTCTCCCCCCAGCTCTTCTCGGACACCGCGTACCAAAACATCCGTTTGCTCACGAAGTTTTGCAGTAAGATCTTTCCTTTTGCGAGGCTGTGATGTCTTCTGAGTGATGGCACCGATAACAACCTCTTCCTCTGACAGCATCCCACCACGATGCGAGAGTGTGTAGCTGGCACAGATTCCCTGAAGCTCTGCTTGGTAGCGACGAAAGATCCTGACTAAGTACTCCAGCTCTTCTTGAGACGCTCCCGTGGTATCAATAAACTGTGAAACACGTTCTTCGATTTCTGCAAGGATAGGGTCATCCTCAAAATCAAGATTCGAGAGAGCGTCAGAAATTTCGTCCAAGTCTTGATGCCCTGTGTCTATATTTCGTGTACCGCTCCCTTTTATACGGCGTTTGCGATTCGGCGTGGTTTCAATGGCAGGAAGTTCTATTGCACGAAAGAGTTGGCCGATGGCTCGGGTGCTCTGATAGTAGTTGCTGGAGGAATGCCCGACCGTCTCGGGTGCGTTCCAATCAGGTTTAGCACGGTATTTTAGCTTCGGTATAGCATTAAGAGCGACGGGTTGGCCTGATTTTGGGTAGTCGACGGCATCGCTGTGTAACGCAGACAGCTTTATGCAATCTGGGTCAAGAACTCCTTGAGGGCTCTGGTCTGCAATTATAAGCCAGTTAATTGCGATGATACCGAGAACCTGAAACACGCGTCAGATATTGCCAGAAACTGGCACTGAACGAAAACATACATCACTATTGATGTACTCCATCACAAATTCCGCAACGTCCGCCATTGTACTAGGACGGTCGAGTAAACGTTTAGGGGCCGGATCATACTGTGCGGGATGGTGGGATTTAGTGGGACAGAACCCTGGCATAGAATTCAAAGGAATAAGATTGTATAAATCTCCGTCTAGGTCCCCTCCACCTAGCATACTCGGAAGAGGTCGCGGACCTGAAATTGAGTCGGTAAGTACCTTGAACAAGCAAAACGGCGCTCACCCAATGTTGAGAAGACGACCGTGTTAGGAAGCGGCTCTACAGCGAATGGCGAACCCTCCGGGGGGACTCCGATGGCGTGTACCACCCTCACATCCCCAGGATGGATGGTGGGAGAGCGGGAAATAAGCACGGGACCTTCAAGGTATATCCGTCTCGCGGAATCTTGTGGCTTGATACACGCAAATATTTCTCCCTCTTTCAAAGCGTGATGGATATCTGCAACACCCACGAGCGTCCAGGCGCCAGGTATAGGAATTCGAGCATGATTTCTGAGAAGACGAAGGACATCATACGTAGCCACCGTCATCATCTTCTGATAGAATTCGCTATCGAACATGGTGTCGATGCCGAGTCTGTGAAGACCGAGAAGTACTGAAGTGATTCTGTATGAGGTGCCAAGACCAAAACTTTCCAGCATACGTGCGGCTTTCTCCAAGGTTTCCCTTGCTTCGTGAACCTCCTGAACAGCTTTATCCTGGTACTCTCTGAAGACTTCGTAAGGAACGCCCAGGCCTTCCAAAAGCATGATCAAGGGCCTATTTAAATAGTATAGACCAGGCTTGTCGAAGGCCCTCGCGATTTCGACGTTCCGAGACTCGGTCCCTTCAAATTTTATCATCGAAGGGCGCAAACAGACTGTTTTTCCTTGTAGTTTGTAATCGACAGAGAGCATTCCTTTCGATCCCATGAATCGTACCTGGAAGGCGCGCGGGTGTGTTCTGTTCTTCCGTCTTCGTTGCTTCATTGCTTTCAAATCTGACCAAATGTCGCGTGCCATCTCCAAGGAAAGTGTGCCGACACCATCTGTGAAACAGTACTTGTCGTTTTCAATATCAGAAATTCGGATGATTTCTTCGATTTCGGTTACCGTCGCATCAGTAGCAGTGAAGGCTTGCGATAATCTGGCCGCATACCGCGCTGGACAACGCATAAGTCCTCCATCAAACGTTCCGAGACTGCTGATGATGGTGGCAGCATCTACTAGAACACCCTTTTCTTTGAAAGGTTTGACGAACCTAGGTAGGGCATGAGGTTGAGACAATGTATGCATGACTGCACTTACCAGACAGAGTGCTCTTTGAGTGCTGACTGAGAGTATGCAAGAAAAGTGAACCGCCGGTGTGCAACGTGCAGACCATCCAGGAGAAAAGTGCCCACTCTGAGACGAATAAGAGCGGGCCCATCCACTTCCCTGTCAAACCTATATTGAAGCCGATCCTCTTCGGTAAAACTGACACGCAAGAAAGATTCATGGTTAGCCGAGCTATAGGTGCGGATAACACGATTCGATCGTTCTGGATAAGGACCGTCTAAGATCATTCTGGTTGGAGTAATGACGATATGGAGTGATTCAAACAGACTTCCGTCGGTAGGCTTCAAAGAAGGAGCTTTGGCCTGCATCTTATAATCCTGCTCCGCAAGTAAGAAGCACTGGCGAACCACATCATATGTCTCCGCGGAAAGCAACGTCTCGTCATAAAACAATGCCTCGGCACGGGGGCGGAAATATCGAAGAAATGATGCAGTGTAATCCTTCCCTTCCACCAAAAATATTCGCTGTATGTCTAGCATCAAACCGAGCATCTCTTTGGCATCCAGCAACAAATTTCGGATGAGAGCTTCGATTTGAAAAGCGATGCTCCAGTGGAAGTATCTTTCCCATCGAACAAGATCGTCCAGCAAGTGGGAAGAAAACAGTCCTCGCCCATCAGCAGGATATTCCTTGTTACTGATGTTGTGAAATTGAGCGGTTCGGCTCAGATCGCGAAACTTTTGCAGTTCATCGGCATTGTCACAAAGAAGACGAAGAGAATGGGAAGTGAAAGGAGCGACGATGTGATGATCATCGATGGGAAGAGCGTGTAGGCGCCGCCGGGGCTTGTACTCCTCCTCGAACGACGGCGGTACCAAAAAAGAGAAGAAGATTACGTGAAAGGTCAGGTACTGGTGTACCGAGACCTCGTCAATGTTGGATAATCGCGTCACAATTGCTAGAGGGGGTGAAGTGTCCGCGATCCTGATTCGGATTTCCCGACGTTCATTGTCGAATGAAAGTGTACAACATGAGGCAGGAAAGGTTTTCTCCCACTCTATGGAAAAGACGTAGTCGCGACAATCCCACCCGAATTGAATGGTCCTAATGAGAACAGACACTCTCTGGAGTTTACTTGTACACCAATTCTGCTCTTCTACGGCCCTAGGGTCGAGATACGGCGTCCGTGTGATGCTTTCCACGATATCTGCCCGCGGACCGTTTTTGCTAACGCAGAATTTGACTTGTCGGGATCCCACAGAGAACTTTTTGTGTCCTTGTTCCCCATATTCATGAAGGAACTCATCACCGACGCTCGTTGTTGGAAGAGTTAAAGCTCCTGAACCACCATGCTTCTTTGTCCCCCTCTTGTCCCTGAATAAACGAACATGAAAGTTTAGTGGTGCTGTGGAGAATGTCGCATAGTTTGGTCCGTGCAAGATCTCTGCGAGACTGATGATAATATCGTTGGTCGTCGAAGAGAAGTTGATATTCCGCATGATGAACTCCATCGTGGAGGATAGTGTTGAGGACACTGGCCGCCACGATAAGAAAAATGCTGTTGATGAGGCTGTTCACAGCTTATATGATATAGCTTCTACTCCAAAGATAACTTGAACAGCTGATTGCAAGGAAGAGCCCCCTGATTACATCCACGTGTTGACTGTATCGCGCTGCACGGGCCATGCTTGAAACTCATGGGATATCACTCTGCACTCGGCAGTGACAAAGACGACCAGCAGCCACAAGAAAAACCGAGATCATCGAGAGCTGGGAAGTATTTGACTGATTTCTCGTCGGCCAAGCCTGAGCTGTTCTTCAATGATGACCTACGCGTACGTGCATCACCAAAATGGGGCTACAAAGGTTGTTCCAACGAGTACTTACAACATCCGTAATATGACGATTCCGTTCAAATTCGCTCCTTATCCAAGTAATGGTTTCTCGTCGGGTGGCAGGGTCTGCTATAGCTGAGACAAGTCGGTTCAATTTTCAGTGAGCAGAAAAAACAAAGCACCTTTGGAGGAGCGTAGAGCACGTCTGTACAATGCCAGGACTTTTTGTCGCAAAAGAAAATGTTTTAGAGTAGGCTGGTGCATGGAACAATAAAATGTTGTGAGCGTGATCGTTTGAAGGCCCGCGGTGCGCTTTGACCACTTGTCTGTCTCTGCTTTGGGCCGCCCACCAGCTGGTACCAACAGCATCACCTACCCTTCTTTTCATCATGACTTCGCCCACCACTGATGTCTCTCTCATGAATACTGAGCTACCAACAACCTCAGAGACGACGCATGTCGACGCCCTTGCTGTTTCCCTGGAAGGCGCAAAACTTCAAGATGAAGACATGTCACCAGAACAAGACGACACTCCTACTCCTCAACCCTCCCAGCGTCCATTGAGAATCTACACCAGAGCTCAGATACTAGCTTTGCATGAATCACCGTTGGTTGCGCCTCCAACGGGCATGCCTGAGCTGAAGGATTGGTTTGGGTGTGTTACACCATTTTTGATATTCGTCTTTTCTTGACCATCCTTGCAGAGCTGAAAATGAACAGAATTTGAACAAGAAAGATCATGAATCGACTCCTCCTAATAGTGCTCGGGAGCGGCGGTAAGCCACTGGAAATAAACTCTCATTTCTTGTTTTTGAGTTGACTATCCATAGATTCCGACGAGACGTCGATGATAACGGTAAAAGTCTACAAGATTCTAGCACTGTAGATACTCACGTCAGTTGCAGATGCGTCGTCGCGGCCCTCTTTTCGATCTACTCTCTCTCAGCCTTCACAAATGGGGAATTTCAAACATCAATCTTTGCGCGACAGGGATGGCGATAAAGACAGGGATCTCAGAGACAAAGAGGGACAGGAGAGACTGAGAAACGTAAACTATTGTTTCTTTTATCCCTTTCTGCCTACTAAACCGAGTCGCAATTCAGCTTTCCGATAAATTCGACCGGGACCGTTTAGCGCTTCCTTTGTCCAATATAAGGGGCAAGGACAGGGAACCCGTGTCTCATCTAGGACCTGGATCGAGCCGAACATCTGGGCAACCTCAGCTTTCCGGTGTCGCTGCGCGACGGGGCGAAGCTAGGGAAAACGGCAAAAAGAAGGCAGGCGAGACTAACGAGGATTGGCGACGAGGTAGGACACTCATTTCACTAATATACTTACGTCCGGCCTGATGTATCTTCAGGCGGTGAGCCTCGGCGGCTGGGAAGGGATGAACGTGAGCAACGCCTTCTTTGGACTTTGAATTTGTACTAATGCAACAGCAGGTTCCGATACTCGAGGGGACCGTGATGAACGGGAACGTCCCCGTTCTCGCGTTCGAGATACCTCTAGGTCAAGAAGGGACCCATCTACGTCCAAGCGAGACCGTGAGGATAGAGACCGTCGTGACCGTGACCGGGAAGAACACCGTAGAGACGGCGATCGAGACGACTACCGTCGCGGGAGGGACCGTGACACGGATAGAGACAACGACGATCCTCGGCGCTGGCGAGACGATGGTAGGAGAGATGAACGTATGGCAACGCGGCGAGAGCGGGAGAGGGAACGTGAACGTGAACGACGCGATAAGCCCGGTCATGATCAAGCATGGGACTCCTCAAATGACCATCGTTGGACGCCTGGAGACGATCGGTCCAAGAAAACTACCGGAAGAGATAGGAAGAGTGGCACTGAGGATGGCAAAGACAGAGACGACCGACGTGGCGAGCGCGAGAGGGAGAAGGAGCCTGCGTGGATGGATACATACATTCCTGCCTCATCAAGCACAGGAATATTGGGTGGCAAAAGTGCCGATGGAGAACTGGACGGCATTCAGGCTTGGAAGAAGGGTATGAAGGAGAAGGAACAACGAGAGGGCAAGACTGATAAGCCGTCGGAGGATGTTAAGGATACCAGCGATCAGACTTCTCCGCCTGAAAAACAGCTGGATGAGATTCAGATCTTCAAGATGCTGATGAAACGAGAGCAAGAGCAGAAGAAATTGGATCAGTCTAGCGATGTCTCTCCTGAACTTCAAAGTCGAGACAAAGCAGCGGCAGGTAAGTCCCAGTTTTTTCTTCTTTCCGACTAGCACTATCTTACGATTCCGAAGAAGCCTCTAACCCCGAATCTTCGACTGGTATAACGACGGCTCCGGGTGCCGAAATCGCTCACGTTCCTCTTCCTGTAAACACCGCTTCCGCCGTACAAGCAGCTTCCAATGTTGCCACTGACCCTTCAGTCTCACTGTTGTCGATGTTTGTCTCTGGAGAACAGTCCAAACAGCAAAGCACTCTTCCTGACCGAGAGAGATCCAAAACTCCAACTTCTTCGAGGCTTTTCCCCCGACCAATCAATCAAGATGGGCCTCAAGCAGATCGTTCTTCCATTGACCCTCTGCAGCCTCAGCCCACTACTGTTTTCAATCCTCCTCAGGGCTCTCGCCTTCTAGCCTTTGGCTCTCGAGCACCTACAAAACCGCAAACGTCCGCATCTCTAATTGCGAACGGTGTCGGGACGCTGCAACCCCAAACAAAACCTTCCTTGGCACAACTCAATCTTCCTTCGGATGTTTTGCCGCTGGAAAGCTCGAAACTAGAATCTCATCGTACGCCGAACACATTTTCACCATTTGAGGAACACGATCCCAGTCTGTCATCGGGTGCAGCAGAATCCGCGCGTCGTGAGCGTCAGTCGATGTCGTCAGAATCTGGACCTTGGGGTGATCCTGGTGCCGAAGGTTCTGCTCTAGGACAGGCGCCTGGGAAGGGTAGCCGATTTGCGAAGTTCTTCGATGGTAAAACGCGGGAAGGGTTCGCGTATGCTCCCAAAGCGCAGACTCCAATGGGCTTCATGTCTTCCTCGCCAACACCTGGTCAGCGACCCGAGGGCGGATACAATGGGAACCCCGACCTCAGAAATATGGACGACATCTATGCTATGTTGAGCAATTCTTCACAGGTGCGTTCTGGTGTGCGTACATGTACTATTACTTATGAATTGTCACGATTCAGCGGTCCAATAACGTAAATCCTCCAAATTCTGCTCCTACGATCAGTGGCATCCCATTCGGACAGCACGCGCAGGCCCAATTACACTTGCTTCAGCAGCAGCAGCAATTGCAGTCACAGTCTCATCATCTGCAGAACAGCCGACTGGAACCGTTATATGAGAGCCGTCTCGACAACCGCAACTTCATGCCAGATGGACTAGTACCTGGCTTGCGGTCCGCTCCTCCCCCGCGGAATCGTGAAAACGGCGGGATGTTTTCAGATCCCCTGGACGAGGCTATCCATCTGAATGCCCAACGCATTCCTCCTATGCCACAACGTGGAATTGATCATCTTTATTCTGGCCCAGTCCCTTATTCCCAGCAGGCCGGGCGGCATGCGGCGGCACCTCTACAGCAGTACCGTGGTGGACCCTCGCCCATTTCCAGTCAGAGCCCGTTAGCGTCTCAACATCAGCGCATTCCTCCAGGATTAGCAAATCTTGGAGGACGTCCGCCCCATGAACCTAATCAGTTCGTTGGTATACCAACCGTCCATGGTGGACCCGTGAATGGGCCTCAACCATTTACCACCTTTACCCCTGGTGGAAACCTAGGATATGTAGGGCCCCCTCGGGCTCCGCCTCAACAACTCCAAAGCACTGTTTCACAGCATCCATTGGGAGGTCTGGGGCATCCAAACGGACTGGATTTACGGAACGCCAATCAATCCCAACTTTTGAACATGGGAGCGCTTGGCGGTAGTGTCCGAGGCATGGGCGCCAATGTGTATCCTGGGCAGAACCATACTGCACAAGCCTCGCTTCATGCTATGCGGCAGCCGCAGCAACAGCTTCCTCCTCATCTCGCCCCCCACATGCTGCCCCATCTTCAACAACAGGTACCACCAAATGCTCAATCAGCTGATCTCATGGCACTTCTGTTGGGCGGTCAACGCAGAGAGTAGAGCAAGATCCGGATCTGATCTGATGAATCTTCTGTTGCATTGTCTTACAGTTCCACTTTGTCAATAGTTTATCACCTGCTACGACAGACTCTGCTATACCTTGATATGTTACCTCCGGCGCAGTATTAGGTTCCAGATGGTGACGGTGAGTCCACTACACGACATTGTTTTGTTGACGAACGGCGTAGAAATGCATCAGATAACACATAACGACAACAATTGAATCATGGGGAGTAGAATTCCCTACGTCTCTCTTTTATATCGCGTTCATCAAGTCACATACTGACAACACATCTTTGATTTCCGTTAATAATTGGTTCAATCTCGTTACTGACGCAAGTAGGCATGGCGACGAGTTCAGGCATTAAGTTTGTGACCATAAAATGTGAAACTGCGTTGGGGCTAACGATATTTGTAGGGCTCAGCTGCTCTGCGTCCTATCGGATCTTAGGTCATCATCCACTGAGGAAATAATTGGGAACGAGATGAAAGGAAATATGCCCTTTCTAATGGAAGCGTTGACATTTGTCCTTTATGATCTTCCCAGTCTAACTCAGTTCGACCTATTCAACCACTGAGAGGAGTTCACGTCTCCCCGAGAGGCATTCATGGTATCCTCCCCGCAATGTTCGGGACCGACAAAGTCTGTGACAATCCTAAGGAATATCGCAGGAGCCGATTTAAAGGCTAGATGGCATTGAAAGTGGTATTCAACGTTCACCATTTTTGATAGATAATAGAGTCGTGAAACTGGCCGCTGAAACGACAGTAGTGCAAAACTGTCAGCAACAGCCCTATGCGAGACGTCTGGATGGTTCCATCGGCGACTGGTATGTGTACGTGAAAATGCCTGTCCCTCAGGGAAGTGTGACGCTCAGGATGCTCGTGCATCTGTCCAGAGGTGTTATGTGAGACCTTCGACAGCCTAGACCCCCCCTTCGAAGTGCCTCGCAAGAATACGCTCATTCGCCCAACGCGAAAATCTCTCGATAGGCTACAAGAAGAAACTGGCCGAGTATGTAAGAGTAAGTTGTCTTATTTTTGTAGGAACAGGTTAATAGTTTCCTATAGGTGTCACGGCCATGATGACAGGCCTGATCTCTTATCCAGATTACCCACTACGCTCTGCGCCAGTAGAATCCTCAGTCAGGTCGCTCGATATCACATTGAACAGCTTTCATATCTCAGCCAGCAGGTAATAATTGCCACTAGACATCGTCGATCGGTCATTCGTCGACAACCAATCCCGGAGTTCTTTTCTTTAGCGAATCAAAGAAAAACGACCAGGAGACACTGTCCAAGACATGCATACACCATTCTGTGGTGTACGTTTTTCCACCACCGCGGCATTTCGCACTGTCATAATTTACGGAATTCCTTATATACCGGAACTCGCCACACCTCTATCACAAGTGGCTATAGCATCATACGACTCTGGTCGGTGGCGTCGAGTTCCGAGTTCCAGCTACCGCCTGCATATCGCGATGCTGTTGCAGAACCTTCAAGGCACGAACATTCTCGGACGGGTTTGTGAACACCATTTTCCGTCCCAGACTGAACGCATATCATCATCTATATGCACTTCAGCGGCATTTGGACAATCGCCCCACATAGTTATTTCATCTCTGGCGATATTTGTATGCTTACCTTTGCCCATCTAAGATCGCCCCATAACTTATATCAGCCTTTCACAGTCTCGATAAACTATGACGCTGGTAACCGTATTATTTCAAAGTAAGGGGATGATCATGGAAAGCAATAAGTTATTTGTTTCAAGGTCAGCTGCGTTATCAGTGCGATCCTAATAACACAATCGATTCTAATCCCTAAAACAATTGTACCTTTTTCCAGTGGGATCCCAGACACTTCAGGTTGCCCATAACCTCTGAGTACTGGCCATCATGTTTATGCGTCCATCAGATGGTTCGTCCCCACATTTATTGCTCGAAATCTCTACATACCAATACACGAGATTTCGGCACCTCGGCAAGGTTGACCAACAATAGGGCGTGCCGCCGCGGATGAGAAGCCTTCTGTTATCTCGGGACAAATATGCTGAATTTGGAAAAAAGTAAAGACCCCATCGTAGATCTGGGCACCTGCCGGGCCCGACGCATGTACTTTCTACTGATTCAAAACTCAATAACTGATGGAAATGTATCGTAAGGTATCTTAGCACTGGAGCTCCTTCGGAACAACGAGACAAGGTACTAGGAGGGTATCCTCAGCCTCATCATGTTTGTTTGTATTTCTGTTGGAGCTATTAGATCTAACCGTAGACCGTGGTACGCTAGTTCAAATTTCCGCCTTTTCAAATCTGATAAGGCTGACGCCCAGGGTGCGTAAATTGCGTTGCTTCAAACACAATTTTTTACTGGACCAGGCAAGGAAATTTTTCTGAGGCGGAGAAATAATAAATTAAAAGCCCAGGTCGTCATGGACGTCAATTCGGTCAACATCCAAGGCGACTTAGCGCCCTGAAGGTGGGCATGCACACTTTACCGAGATCAACATTGCTTGTCATTGCAGTGGTTCTAGCGTGCGGAATTCTATAGCGCTCGACAACTGTATTTATGTACATCGTTTTTGAAACGGCTCAGCGCCAAGAGTTTCAGCAACCGGCATTCTTAATTTCCAGGAACTTCATGACGCATACGAATTTTAACGTAAACTGTTGAGGCCTTAGGGAAGTGGTATGGTCTCGCTGATCTTTATATGGATGGTACCTTCCTACTAAGACCTGAGGCACAAAGGTTGCTCTTGTTGTGGCAAAACGAAACCCACGCGGGGAAATCTGGGATTCTGTTACGCATGGGGTGGCCCACGATGACATGATTCTGCGGCGGCCTTCGATCCGACTTGTATGATCGCGGTAACAAGGTCGAGGGAATGTGCGGATAGAAGGCGTTCTCCATTCTTCCTTCCCTGATTCTGTCATATCTTTCACTTGGTACAGCGTAGGAAGTTATTGACAATCTAGGTAGCGCCATATTTGAGATACCTCACGGTAAATCACAATCTCATCACTCTGGATCCACTCATGTATCACGTCGTCACTGTACTTCTTGGATCTATGAGGCTGCGTGTCAAGACGCCAAGATGCAGAGCTTAACTGTAATATGTAAATCGCAGCTGCCTCGCTTCAGATTCAAGGTACGTGTAACAAGCAGATAAGTAAAAGGTTTATTTAATGTACAAGTCCGATGGTTTTTGACGTGCAGAATTTATGGACACGTCGCTCGAGTATCTATCTATTCGGAACCTAGGACTTGTCACGGGCGCAGCACCGGCGAGGGATGTCGCACAGATGATCTAGGTGATTTGTATACGTGAGATTAGAGGAAGAAAAGGGTACAATGTGGCATATGATGGGCGATAAGTGTGACTGATGAGAGGGATATACCGGTGGGGCATAGGTCTCACGGTCACAGCGGGTAGGTCGTTCATTATAAAAATATGGACGCCTTCCTATTTAATTTTGTTAATGGACGGTAGTTATATTGATACTACGGCGTCCTTAGCGGAAGAGTATGTCGGACTAATGCACGTCGGAGGGTAAGAAATGTGGTTAATTACATGATTGCGGCTTACCTAAATAGAGCCGCGAACGAAGTGTCAAGTTGAAGACGAATTCTCTGCCTGCAGGCAGAAAACGTGGTGCATTTACATACAAATGGGTCTTCATCCGATACGAATCACAGATGAATGAGATGAAGATCAAGGGTTTTCTTATCACCGAACAGGCGAATAGTCCGATTTCGCCCTGCACTGAGAGGCGTATAAGCGGAACACGCGTTAAACACATTGCCAAAGTTTATCATTCAAAAACTGCTCGCTGCGAAACTGACAATCTTTTCAGCCATCCCTCTGCTGCGTACTCGCCTAGTGCGTCGCATTACCATTCTGGCCCAACGATAGCCCCTACAGTATCGCATCGTTGTCTACATTCTCAGAGTCACCCATCTCAACTCACCACAGTCATTCTTTTCGTCGCTTTTTTCTCGGTTCTGTTGTCATAACATCCAAAGTGCAAGTATAATTTCTTTTCTAATTCAAGCAGGACGCCTGCTTTTCAAACAAGTGACCCTCTACTCCGCATTGTGAGTGGTTACCTCGGGAGGGTGATTGGGAGACTAACGCGGCGAACAGACGGGTGCGATATTCGCGTTAAAAATTGGTACGTGTACAGTCCTTACAGAGAGGCCAAGTATTGATGCAACAAGGACAGAATTGTTGCTGAGGTGGGTTTTCGTTACGTCGATACGTCATGTCGAGGTGGCTGTAAAACGTGGGCCGTGGGAACTACCGCGGATGATCCCAATATCTGGCTCGGCCCACGATAATTTCCGTCTTTTCTAGTCTTGTTTTCGAGACATTTTTCCCGTCGCTTTTTCCTTTGCACCATTACCCCTACAGTTATTGCTGGTATTTTGTTGTCTGTACGGCGTTGTAGGTTGGCATGCCCTGTTAACGCAGAGAATCTGCGGCACTTAGGTGTCGTAAGATGGCAGGAGGTGTCAGGGCACGATTAAGCGCTGATAATCGAGGACTTCTGACACCGCAGCCGGCAGCATTTTCCCGATTGATCTGGACTTTTCATCCTATTTCACGTATTTCAACCGAATCTTGCCATTTCATCAATTCTTTATTTATTTCTATTTTATTATTTCCGTCCGATTCGAGTATTTCGTACTTTATATACTACCTAGCCTCGGCCTTGCTTCTTCTCTTCGTCGTCGACGTTGTCGACCCTCCCTTCTTTTCCTCTCTTCACGACCATCCACGCTGACTACGACTCTTATTTCCTCCAGTGTCTCCGCCCTCACTCACGACCTGCACACGCTTCGCTGCTGTTGTCGCTGTCCCCATCGCATGAGTAGTCACACACTGGTGAGTCGTCGTTTTCGTTATGTTTTCGATCATCTTGTCGTCGAGTTTGTGTGTGGGTGTTACTCGATCACGTAGCTGGGCATTGACTTGCTCCAACATTCGCCATTTAAGGCATTTTCCAAGGCGTTAGTTTCTTGCCTTGGTTCTGTACGACCACCGCGCGCTGGGTCTGCCACTTGTAATCTGCAGACGCGCCCTTATTGTCTTGATTTTCTTGCCAAACCTTTTTTCTTCTCCTACCATCATCATGTCCTCATGTGCTTACCCGCCTTCTCCCGCCAGTCCACAAGACATGAAGGATCTTTCGAACAAACATACCCGAACCTCCCTTATCTACCCAAGGAAGCGGCCATCTCCTCGAGATGGCGTGTCCAAGAAGACACCTTTGCTCCCTGCATATGGTCCCTCTCGCCGGTCGCCTCGCTCAGCCAAATCTGCTCTCATTCTGCAGCGGCAACGCGACGTACACACCCTCGCCCTTCGGCGAGAAGGCATCCTGCTGGAGGACGAATACCGCGACGAAATAAGAGTTTACATGCATGAGATGGAGGTATGTGTTTCGCACATCTTGGTGTGTGCGCATATACCCAATATTCTATCACATGTCTAGCTCTTCACCATGTCCTCAACCCAGTCCATGGATCAGCAGCCCGAGATTAGGTGGCACATGCGGCCCTGCCTTGTCGACTTTCTCGTAGAGGTTCACTTCAGCTTCCGTCTGCGCCCAGAAACGCTGTATCTCGCGCTCAATATTGTCGATCGTTACGTCTCTCGGCGGATCGTATATATTAAGCACTACCAGCTCGTCGGCTGTGCTGCTTTATGGATCGCTGCAAAGTTTGAAGATGCCAAGGACCGCGTCCCTACAGTCCAGGATCTCGTGCAGATGTGCCATGACGCGTATGAAGAGTCGGCCTTCATCCAGATGGAAGGACACGTTTTATCCACAATCCAATGGACCCTTGGTCATCCGACAGCTGAAGCCTGGCTTCGCCTTATGTGTTGCGGTCCTTGCCTCGAGGAAGCCAAAGTGCAGCACGTTGCACGTTTTCTCATGGAGATAACCCTCTTCTATCGCGAATTTGTCAGATTTGCCCCCTCGTCTATCGCCTTGGCTGCCCTCACTCTGTCGCGATTCCTTTGCGGTAAACCGCGCCGTCTATGGGAGGAATCAGATGAGTGTTTGGAGGTTGTCGACCTTCTAGATACTCGTCTCGGAGCGCACGTCAACGACTTGTCGGAGACTTTGGTGAAGAAGTATTCATATGCTTTCTATTCGAAAGCCGCTACGTTTGTTGTGCAGTACTATTTGAAGGGAGGTCGCTTCGCCAGACAGACGTACTCGCCTTTCCCTGTGACTCCGACCCGTTCCGTTGCACCATCTGCGGTCAGCACCCCCATGAGTGCCACGACGTCGGTGTCGGACACGTCCGACGATTTCCCCCTTACGCCAACGACGCCTGCAGTGCTATCCAGCGAGCCCTATATTACGAGTGAATCCTTCATGGATTATAACTCTGATGACAAGGAGAATGTACCGACAACTTTTGAACCTGTCGTTGGTAAGCACAGACCGGATAGCCCTCTGGACCAATATCTTCCGCATGACTTTGTGACCTGTCGACCAGCGCTGCAGAATCGCAATGGATCGCCAAGATTCGCATTCCCATAGCAGTCTCCTTCAAAATCGTAACCACGCCTGTATTTCCCATCGTTACTTTCCCATCTTGTCTCCCTGTTCCTGTCCAAAAGTTTTCAGTACCGCAAAATGTAATACCATACATGTCGCCTCGCATCCGACAATCCGCAATCCGCAATCCTGTTCTCTACAATATCAATCATCCATGCATCACTTTCTCTCGCAATTGTTAACATCTTTCCATTCATCCATCCTACTATCATCCTGCATCCATCATTATCGTCACTGCTATCGCACATTGGAAGGCTTACAAACCTATTCAATGGGTCGTGAAGATTGTTCCGATTTATTTGACGTACTTTGGTTGAAGGACGGCCGAGTCGGGACAAAAGACAGATTCGCACAGCTCTGCGTTTCTTGGACTGCAATTTCTAAAGCCTCCCCTCGCCTCATTAACTTGTGGAGAGTCACCTATCCATTTGCCCGTGATTACATCTATTCTGCTATCCCGCCGCACATCTCATCCGCGACACTACATTCCTTCCAAACCCTGTCCCTCTGCATACGGTCACATCTTCTCCCGTTCACTTCATTCACATTATCCACTGCACGCATTCGCTTGCAAATTACTCTATTCTTTCTCAAGACCCATATTGTTTTATTTTATTCTTCAACTTATCGTTCATTTTATTTCCTCTCCTCGTCGCCGACCGGCCTGGCATCCATTATACGCCAGTTCCATATATTTTTTGGTCGACGCGCCTAGACACCTCACTCCTGTACCTCACAAGTACACTCACATCGGCATTCCATCGCATTCCCCTTCACTGCACATTACATTTTTACTTCTCGCTTTTTACTTATACTTTTGAAGTCCTCCGTCGCACATCTCCTGTTGCACTCGCGTTCCTTATCAAGCAAATCAATCTGTCGTCTTTACGGTATCGTCTTTAGCGACAGCGGATGCTCAGATCGGTTTCTCCCGTCTGATGGTGGCTCAAACACCAGTCGTCTTGTCAAGAATCTATGTTTCCTCACTATCGCCACATAAGCCGAGTTAGCTCAGATCATTGGCGTACATCAAGACACTAAGTGCCGAGCATGGACTTAGTGAAAAACAATCGAACCGGGATCGGTACAACAAGATGTTCAAAATCTAGGCGGGACCCTCAGTCAGTTATCATCATCATCATCATTACACGGCACGGTTCCACTTGGGCAGGCCGGACGCAAGTACGCAAGAACATGAAATTCCACTGATCTTTTCGCGACTGACAAGAATTGTTGTCGTATGATATGGCGCAGGGTCCTTTGACAACATTACGATGCCCGGCACCTGGGGAAGATCGGCCTATTATAACTGTGTCCTTGTAAGAACAGACGTCTTGTTGTAAAGCGCCCAGTGAATTAGCTTTCAGCGATTCCATCTGACAGTGTACATGTAGTTGCGACCAACTTGTCTATCAACTTTTCTTGTCCATGGATGAATACAATTGCCGACTACTTACAATAAAGCCTCCGCTCAGAAGGTAGTATCATCATTGTTCGAATTCAAGTATGTAATACCTTTATCCTTATTTTGACATGACCCTTTCATCGCAGCCGGTTGATATACAGATGCATCAAAACTTCTCGCCACATGCTAACAAACCTTGGGTGAGGAATTCTGGAGTTCCGACACCCAGAAGAACTTCGTTCACAGCAAAACCCAAGTATCGCCATCTTTCTTAATACTCACCGGTCGCTTCTCGTCAAGACTGATGCGACCGGCGTTCAAGATAGCAGTTGTGAGTACGGTGTTTGCGATTGTCGGAAGGCCGTGTAAATCGTAATCCGCAGGCTTAGTTAGTCCTGCATTGACACTGCGAGCCGCGTCGACAAATTTCTCGATGGAAACATAGCCGTACCCTCGTTGTCCGTCAAAATGCCCACTTTCGGAAGGTGAATATTTCATACTATAAGAGTACGTTGCATTATGAGACATCAGTTGCCGGCCATCGAGATATAGACTCACTAGAAGGGGTTATACCATGACTTGCCAGTATCGTCCACAGTCACATCATAACCACGATGGGCTTGGTCGACTGTAATATCACCCTGTGACGAACCCCGCAAAGGTGGGATTTCTTGTTCAGTAGAGTTACGGGCTTACACACCTTCTCCCCCATGTAATACCACTGCTGGGCAGAATGAACACCGGATTTTAAAGGTGCTGTCCAACTCGCAGTGTAGACTCCTGTGCCTCGGTGTTTTGGGCTCTTAATCGACTGCCAATCCACCATGAGCGTAATAGTGTCTTCGGTTTGGGGGACACAGTTGTAAGGTTCGCTGGTCGCAATACCGGCGGCAGCACTCGCAACAACCCGCGTCGGAACTGCAATGTCCTGAAGGATCCAGCAGCAGATGTCGATGTGATGCGATGAAAGGTAGTAGCTAGAATATTGTATATGCTGAGCATTGCGAGTGAAAATTCGTAGGTAAAAGCGCAAACCTGATATCCGAGTCTTTACCAGCCCATGCACGGAAGGTCTCAAGCTGGCTCTTTGGTTGGCTCATCCACGCGCTGAAAAAGTTAAACTCGCCCAAGCTCGCGGCCTTGGCTTTGGCGTCGCTGTATACAGGATCGAATCTATGCTGTATGCTTAGCATACCAGGACTATGGTAGACAAGACGATGTAAGATCAGCATACCTTTTATGATGTTCAACGAAACAAATAACATTGTGCTTTTTCGCAGCCGCTATTAATTTGTTGTGGTCCGACAGTAATTTGACGGCAGGCTTAGTGACGAGGACATGAATTCCGCGTTCAATGGCGTACAAGGCAATACGGTAGTGCGTAGCTGATCCACAGATAAGCAAATAATTTTTCGATCGGATAAGTATAAGATCATACAGTCCGGTGTAAAAATTATAGCCGCATCTCCGGGTTTCATCTTGTCCATAGCAGACTTGTCTAAACGTACATACAGTAAACGTAATTTCGATATTTTCGGTCACTTACAAGCTTCTGGGTCGATCTTATCCATGTCCGGGAACGAATCAAAACTATGAAACACCCATGAGTAACCTAAGATTACAAGGAAAGAACAATGCCGCACGCTGTATCCATATCCTTGTAAACGCCTGCGATGTTTTGAGCCAAATGTTCCCTAATGACAGGAAACTTAGGGCCGTTAACACCAGCCATTCCAAGCTTATCGACTTTTCCCACTCTTCGAAGATCAAAGCATGTTAGGGCAACAACCTTTCACTGCGTAAGACGATATGGCCAGTCACAGTTGGAGACGAACAACATACTCCAATCTATGACGAAGACATGAGGTCTCCACGGAATCGTAGCCAAAGAAAGTCAATGTACCTTCTTGTCTGACTTGGATGCCCCAGATTCTGTCCATCCGGTAGTGTACTCGCCCTAGGATGGTTTGTAATCGGTCAAGAAGTTGAAGCTAAACTTGCTAGAAACATACAGCACCGCCTGCTGAAGCATCAACTGCAAGTTACAGATGTTCATAAGCCGACGCACACATCAGAATATTCAGTTTATCCATATTCGCCATTGAAACAAGAGAGGGAAAGATGGGAGGTATCGTGGGGTCAGAATGTGTTCCAAAGCATCTTTTAAGGGAACTAAAGGAACACGGTCCGACGGAAAAGTATCGGCAAAGGGTGGGGAAGACGGGCCGCAGGCCCGACACCGGAATTCAAACCCTAACCTTAGCCCACGTGTCTCAGCCAGGAACATTCTTAGCCGCCGCCACAAGTGGGTTAAGGACAGAAGTGACGACTTTATTTACGAAAGAAGCATAGTTCACTTTCTCTCCCTTGCTGCGTCATGTCCAACTCAGGTTCCCCTCAGGATTCTTCGTTCGTACCTAGGCGAGAATTCATCCGTGAACAAAGGCACGCTCCAAACACTTTTTCGCTACTTGCTATTGCCAGTTCCAACTGCATCAGACTCTACTCCTTTCCTCTACCAGTTATTTCACATCTTCATCACTTTTTCGACCAGCGCTCGCTCGTTTCTGCTTTTCGTGAAGATGCCTCGCATGGACTCTACGAATTCGCACTTGAGGGCAAGCCATGGACGAATGCAAAAAGTGCAGCTACGGAGAGACTTTTGATGGAAATTCTGAGCATAATATATCAACATGGCTATTCTTTTCTATCTAGCATTGATTATGGGCGTGAAATCGACGACCGTCTCGCTATGGCCTTTTCCAAACCATCTGTTACCCCGTCACCTCGTTCTGATTCACCCTTGCCTGAAGGTTCAAAGATGTCTCACTCGGACAAGTCCAAGGTCAAGGTTCCCTTTGCCTTATCCTTTCCCTCTGCTACCACTCTCCGTGTTATATGTCCCCCATTGGACACCACGCCAGCTATTCTCCAGGCCGTACGCGGCTCGTGGCCTCGCGGCGTCGTTTCAGAAAGAAAAATTGGTGATCATTCTTTCGAGTTCAAATTGAAGGGTTACAAATGTATTGTTTTCCATTTCCTTGCAATGGTTACAGCAGCAGTCTGACGTTATCATTAGGGTTTCAAGAAGATACATTTGCTTCCGATTCTCTTCAGCATATCCTTTCCCTTTTGTCGTCGCTTGATGCCCATTCCTTCACCCTTCTCACCTCACTGTCCCTGACAAATCGTTCGCGAGTCAAAGACCTCTGGATATTCACTGGGCTTTCTCCTCCATCCGATGATATGATTCTCCCAGATTCACCGGTTCCATCAATTTTGAATTCCTCCCAATCTGACGTCAAGCGTGCATTCCATAGTCCTGAACCTCTCCTTCATAATTCCTCTTCCGCTCATCACCGGAAACTCGCTACAGAACCCTGCGCCATTCCACGTTCTCCCTCACCTCTACATCCTCGTGCCGTCACGGACGGTCCACACCGTCTACACGGAGGCTCACCACTAAATCATCTACCTCCTGCATCATCTTCGGTGAGCCCTGGGCCATCTAATACTCTTCGCAAGCCAGCACCTCGAGCTCAAGTACCTGTGTCCGTTCATGATGATGCCGAGGGCGAAGGATATCGCGCAAATCTTCCCAGTACGGTGCCTTCCGGTGCGGAAAATATGACTGGTGTCGGTGCATTGACAGCGCCCGGGGCTTTTTACCCTACGCCGCCATTTCAAGCTGAAATGAACCCTCGTATCTCTCCTGCGGCATTAGGATATTCTACTAGCCCTCCAATATCCGACCCCATTCTGCGATCCAACACACCACCACTTGTCTCGGCTCGTCAGACACGGGATTTGTCGTCCCATATAGAAGCCCAAACAGACGCCGTTGTCAAGTCGAATTCCTCTAGTGCGGCCGGATCACCCCCGCTCTTGAGCCCTGGCGTGTTTCGAGATTCAGCATTCTCATCTAACACAGAGATCAGCACCGAAGTACCCATTAAATGGACGGGAAAAATTGCGGATACAATGGCGGCCGAAACAGAAGCTCCTCCCTCTGCTTCTCCTAAATTTCCAGGCGGCTGGCAGCCAACCCCGATAGAAGAAAAGGACGAGGTAGCCAGTACGACCTCTGGAGTCATGGCGGAGCATAGCGTACCGCAGGAACAGCCTATTCAGGATGTCTCGCATCGGATTGCTTCTCCCGTCTTCAGTGAGCCTGATGAGGAATTGCGCAAAAGCGAAGCAGGCATAGTTGGATGCATGTCTCCAAGTCCGTCCGTATCTCCTAATGGTAAAGAAAAGAACAATAAGTCGGGCAAACAGGGATGGGTCCTGGTCAATGTAGAAGGTGGCTCCGCATCCTCGCCGATGGCGGCCACTCATATCGACCGACAATTGGACGAGACTGGTTCCCACGGGTCGTGGCATGCCGCACAACAGGGTAGCAACGACGCTGGTATGACGATGCCTATTTCAGGAAAACCGACGACATCTCCAGCAGCCGCTATCGCTATCATTGATGCCGTGGAAGCAAAACACAAACACAAAACAACGTTCGGTAAAGGAGATATAGTATCGGAGTCTCCATCGAGGATAAAAAGATTTTTCTCCTTATCCAGAAAAGATAGTGTTGGTGTTGTCTTTTCTTCGTATTCTATGGACTGACGAGGGTACAGAAGAGGGCTGCCGATCACGCCGTTGAGGAAGACAAAAAGGCCAGGGAAAGGGGCGTCAAGAGGGCGGGCCTAGAGAACCGAACTCACGCAGGTACTCCGGAAGCGTCAGAAACCCCACGGCGTCGGAGTATCGATGGATGACATTGTTACTTACAGATGCACTCTTCATGGATATGAGAACACTTGGACTATTGCATGTGCCTCTGTTCTTTCGTTTGGGATTACGACGTATTTGTAGAATACAGTTTATTTACACTACCATAAGTAATAACGTCTACTATTCAGCTTTTTGCGTCATATATTTCTTCAGTATATACTGGTACCTGAGGGCATCTACTAGCTTTACGATTGTCATGATTAGTTACGAAGACTGTGTGGTTTATTGTTGTAAAACGCGTCGGGTGAACGAGGAATGGTTGACGCGTCCGCCAAGCACGTGATGCAGGAAGGGGTCCCGAGTCCACTACGTGAGGAGTATCGAAGACAGGACGAATGACACGGAACTTTTGAGAAATAGCATTCATAGCATATGTGTGTAGACGGAGTGCACTGATATCTGTTCGAGTTCCCAAAAAGAACTGCAGCACGAACTCAGGCTGACTACAAGTGGATGAGTGACAAGATGAAAATGTCACACTGCCTGAATCTGCTAGCAAGCCATCTCGATGAAGCTAGAATATCTGACAACAATACCCTGGCGAGTCACTGGGAAGAAATGGAGGTAGGCAAGGGAGGCATTGCAAAACAAAAAAATGGCAGACAGACGGTAGGAGCTAGAGAAAGCAAAGGCCGAGACGCCGTGACTTTTTGGTGACCTTTGAGGGAGTATCGGTGCCAGCTCTTCAGCCACCTGGCCGTTACCGAATTCCCATCATCCGTTTCGACCCCTTCCCCTCGTCCACTTGCCAGGCGTCGTCCAGCCCCCGCTCCTCATCGTTCCCGCCGTCGCCGCCGTTTTACCCAGCTATTCCTCGTGCCGCTGCCCCCGCCACGGCCGCTCCCTGCTCGCTGCGCCCGTATTTTCGTCAGCACAGCTCCCA
Organism: Desarmillaria ectypa; assembly: GCA_030407005.1. Classification (NCBI taxonomy): domain Eukaryota; kingdom Fungi; phylum Basidiomycota; class Agaricomycetes; order Agaricales; family Physalacriaceae; genus Desarmillaria; species Desarmillaria ectypa. The sequence goes on along the minus strand of JAUDYN010000003.1, from coordinate 1,948,426 downwards.
TGCCGACATGTCGACGCAAGCGGGTCGTTCTCACCCAGCCATCCGATGAACTCTTAGAGTCTGTCAAGACAGATCCCAATAGAGAGGTCTTCTATCTGAGGCACACTGGCGAGATCTTCGAAACATACGAGTACGTGCTCACTCTCCTATGTCACCCTCTGTCCACCCTTACCTTCCCCAAGGGCGTATGCCGCGCGTATGTCCTTCTACAGATTGAAGCAGTTCCAGTGCGAGGTCACTGGAAAAAGTGGTCTCGACTATTTTCAGGCTCTCGAAAGTGAACGACAAGAAGCTCGAACATTACACGCACGATTCTCCGCGCCACTCAAGCCAGCCATCTTGAAAGCTGTCCAATGGCGTACGTGGTCGCGTTTAAACACATCGTAGCCTTCAAACTGATGTCCTATACAGAGGTTGTCGGACGACTTGATCATCTTGTCGAAGCAGTGTATGAACGCTTCAAGGATCGCTACTTCAAAGGAGAAAGTACGTGCCCTTGGTCCTCATGCCTGGTTGTCTTACCAATGTCCTTTCTTGTCCTCTAGGAGTACTTGTCGATTTACAAGGAACCAAGTAAAGATCTTCCCTGTTTCTGTTTCCTGTCCTTGCATCTCATCCCCACGGTACAGGTACTATGGCACAGTCGATACGGTCTACCCCCCAAAGTTTTATCAAGATCAGGATGCTCGCGACGCGCGCAAAGAGAACAGAGGGTCTTCCCCCAAGGCCGAACTGGACGAACCTCATCTCATCACCGGTGACCTGAAGATACCAGGGGCAGAAGTCAATGCCCAAGACAGGCCAGAGAGGTACTTTTACTGGGTTCAAATTACGGAGCCAGAGAAGGAAAAAGCACACGACAAGGCCAAAAATACAAAAAAACAAGATGAAGATACAGTCGGCAGTTTAATGGAAGTAACATGCCAGTTAATGAGGTACATAGATCATGTTGCTTCATGTGTGAAATATGAGCTAACCTCAGTAGTCGAGATCGTCTTTCTTTCTCTAAATCTATACTGCGTCGGTTCATCCGCGACTGCGTTGATCGCGATGCCGCGGTCGCTTCGCCTTGGACCGTCAAGCCTGCTATTGCTAAGCGGTACGGTGTCGACTCCGTGATGCCTGAAGAGACTCGCAAAGACGTTGAGTCAATCAAGAAAGGCGAAATCGACAAACGCAAGAAAGTCTGGGAGGATAAAGATGGACCACCTTCTAAAAGGCAGAAAAAGATGACTGCGGCACAGGAAGAAAGAGGTTAGTTTGAGTTTTGCCTCTCCGTTCTGAACTGATGCACTTTGACAGCCGAGAAACGCGAGCGCGAAGCTCGTGAGAAAGCCGAGAAACAAAGACTAGCGAAAGAGGAGGCGGAAAGAATCGCAGCAGAAAAGAAGAAGAAGAAACCAGTTCGTTATCCAACTGAAGACCTGGATGTGAGGTTAGCAGACAAGGACAAGAAGGCTGGTATGAAGGTCCAGAAACCAATACCTAGTCGCACTTCGCTTCCTTTCAACGACTCTCCTGGCACGTTTGAGGCCTTTTTGATGAGCTGGAACTTCTTGATTGTATATGGGTACGTTGCATCAAACATATCAATTATTTTGCAAGATTCATACGTCTACAGCCAACCACTTCATCTCTCGACCTTCACTCTGGATGAGTATGAGCATGCTATACGTCACTCCGTTGAAGACCCTCCATGCCCTTTGCTCGCTGAAATCCATTCTATTCTCATCTATAATCTACGGACTGTTCCATTCCATCGGCATAGTGCGGTTGTGTCACTTATCGAAGAGGAGGCGTCTAATGGTAACGATGTTCTGTTGGGCCAGTCTATCTCCAATCTTACAGCTGCAATGGCTGATATTGGCAATAACTGGGAAAGAGTCCCGCTACGACATGCAGAGGGGAGACAAGGTTGGGAAGATGCGCTGGTCGGTTGCTTGAAGGATGTACGTGCTTCTTTGGCTCCCGGGTGTCCTATACTCATACGTTGTAACAGCATGCCAACATGACCAACTTCCCTCGTCTGCGAGAAATATTGACAAAGTTATTGTTTGCACCCGAAGAGGCCAATGAGCCCTCCACGTCCTCGAGTGCATCTAGTTCACGTTCACCTGCCCCTCAGCCTTCGTTGTACACTGTGTCATCTTCTCCCGCCGAACGATATCATTCTTTGCCACCGGCGGATCGCATAGCAATCCTGTCTTTCCTGACCAATCTTGCTGTCTCCAGCAAAGCAATTCACGCTCACATGGAATCTTGTGAAGAGCAGCTGACTGCTCTTCGCAAGGAAAAAATTGAAGTCAATCGTTCCAAGAAACAGCTGTGAGTACTTTTACCACTATTGTATGTCGATGATTTCTTACATGTTTTATTGCAGTGCCGAAGAAATGAACACTCTCCTCGGAGAAACCAAGGACAGTTCCACACCTCCTGATGAAGACATCTCCATGCAGGAGGCCAGTGACTCGGAAGTGGCCGCTTCTGATGCTGCATCTGACTCTCTGTCAGCGTCAAAGAAAGGATCCTCCCGCCAGAAGGATCTTCGTCAGAAGATGCAAACCCAAGCAAAGCAACGTGAAGCTGCACGTGCTAAGCAGGCCTCTGTCAAGCAGGCCATGGCCGAACATCGGAGGCTCGACGAAGAAGTCAACAAGATCGAACGAAGACTTGAAGGCATTGAACGCGAGTTCAGGAAATTATTGGGGGGCGTCAGGGTGAAGCCGTTGGGACGGGATAGATTTTACAACCGTATTTGGTGGTTTGACGGCCTGGGGTCGGCGTCGTTAGTGGGGAGTGGCGGTGTAGCGCAATACGGGACGGGTAGAATCTTCATTCAAGGTCCTAGCGAGACAGATATGGAACTTTTGAGGCTGCGGCAAGCAGAAGAAGATATTGATGGTCGCAGGAAAGAGGAAGAAGGAGAAGATGGTATCCTTGGACCTGGAGAGTGGGCCGCTTACTCCGAGTTGGAAGAGGTTTGTGGTCTCATTGACACATGTAGTATCTTCACTTACTATTTGGGATGCAGCTTGACGAGTTCGTAGCATGGCTGAATCCCAAGGGTCACAGGGAATTCGCCCTCAAGGCCGCACTCACCAAGTGGTGGATTCACATAACCTCTGGTATCAGGAAGCGTACAGCGGTCAGTGCTATTGGATATATGTGCTTTTCTGTACTCATATAGCCGGCAGGACGTTCAAGTCAATGCCAAACTCCCTGAAGCAAGGCGTAGCACCCGAACAAAGGCTCATGCCGGCTACGATATATCCAGAGAGCCTTACATGATGTGGACAAATCGCCGAGCAGTGAATACCTCCTAGCTATCCTCTTAGCTATGCGATTTCTTATCGTATCGCTTCTGCACGCCTTTTTGCATTTGTGTTCCAGGCCATCACTTGATTATTATAGACATCGCGATTTTTCGCCTGCGTGACATTGCAATTACTTCCAGTCTCTGTTTTATTGACTCTTGCCTACACTAAATTACTATGTGCCAGAGTTATTTAACATGGTGTATAAAAAAGTAACCGGACCTTTTTAGGTCATGCCTTGTCCGTGACTTTGTGACTAGTCGCTGACCGGCACAACACTGATAGGAGTCATTGCCAGCGTTATAACCAAATTTAGATAGCCCCGATAACACGCTCTTTTCGTGAATCCTGTCACGTTTCCTCTCAATTACTTATTCGCCTGTTCATGCTCCGGATTCTGTGTGCTGTAGGCTGCTTCGCTACTGACAGAAGCCGGAGAATGGATACCGTGCTATCCTAATCCGATCCAGATGGCGCATTTTCCGGGTCTATCAATGCTGATAGGGAGCGGAATTGGATATCGATAAGCACCGGTTGATATCTCTATCCCAGTTTTCTCGGCCACTTAGAGGCTAAAAAAACAACTCTGGATGTCTCTGCCAAGTACTGGATTCGTCTTCGGGTCTGCATCGAGTGCTCAGAGCGTACGAGATGTCATCGCTTCTTGTATGTGGCTTCTCAAAGAATACCTTGTGATACTGACTATTTCCAGACCGTCGAGCACAATTCTTGGTTGTAGAATCGACCTTGCCATCTTCACCGGATCTTACCGACTCCTTTGATGAAGAGTCAGGCAGTATTATCGAGGAGAACGAGTCGGATGCCGACTCGTTCACGCCAGCTCAGCGTCAAGACGATGACTTCGTTGGTCAGTTCGAATGGGACTCGCTGAACCCTGGGCCGGCCTCTCCTAGCACGCCGCCGTCGGCAATCTTCGTTCCTTCGTCTCCTCGGAGTACATTCCTCAGTCCCTCTGTGAGCGTATCTCCACCACTTCGAGCGGATGAAGAGACGCCGCTGCTCCGTGGGGTATCCTTTTCAGCCGGAACCTATCCTCGCCGCACCATTCCTCGTCCTGACTATCTGGTCTCTTCAAATGCTATTCAAGAAATACCGAGGCAGCTTGTGGCTCGTCAGCCCTCGAAACCTTCACTGTCTTCTGCCCCGAAGTACAAGTTTGGAGGGGCAAGTACATTCGGACAAACTGTATGAATATCTAGCTCCAGTGTATAGCTGATAGTTGAAGACTGCCCTTTCCAGCTTTTTAATTCCATAGCTATTCTATTGGGGATTGGAATGCTCTCGACCCCTCTGGCCTTCGCATACGCGGGGTGGATACCTGGGACTATACTAATTGGCTTTTACGGATTTGTTAGTTGTTACACGTACGTTTGTACTGCCTTTTCGATTACTTGAACTGACGGTCAAAGTATAGAGCGAAAATTTTGGCACAAATCATCAGGGCTGATTCCCGGCTGAGGTCCTACACTGATATTGGAAGAAAAGCCTTTGGTCCACGATCAACAGGCATCATCAGTGCCATTTTTTGTCTCGAATTATTCTCCGTCAGGTGCGTACATCAGCTTCAGTTACTGTGCCATCTTAACCAATTAATACAGTGTGATCCTCGTGACGCTGTATGCAGATTCGTTGCATGCGATTATACCCCACTACTCGTCGAATACATATAAATTATGGGGCTTATTAATGTGGGCTGTCCTATCAATAGCCATACTCTTGTACTAACGACAGCACAACGCTGAACAACAGATTAATACCCACTGTTTTCTTACCGTTGTCCCTGCTCTCATATACATCCGTTTTGGGCATTATCTCGACTATTCTGATGATAGCTGTGATTCTCATTGATGGCGCTACCAAAAAAGAGCAACCGGGAAGTTTGTGGTCCCCAGCCGAGACGTCTTTAGGCATTGAGAGCTGGAGGCACCTTGGGATAGCTTATGGATTATTTATGGCTGGGGTACGCCGTCTTTCTTCGTGTTCGGCTAGTATTTCTGAGTGGATCGTACAGTTTTCTGGTCATGCTGTTATTCCGTCCCTCGTTCGCGACATGGAAGATCCATCAGAGTTCGACAAAATGATCACCTGGGCGTTTGTGGGTCTCATCAACATTAATATATTTTCATAGTCTCACTTTCATATGAATTCCCAGGTCGTTGCAACACTCATCTATGGGCTAATTGGATACGCGGGATACATCATGTTTGGACTATCAGTTAGCGAAGAGGTAAGTATTGAACATCATTATTCCCATGTCATCGACCCAACATATTACACCTAGATTAGCATGGATCTGCTTAGCACGCCTGGGTACAATCCAGCGTTGAATCAAGCTTGCCTTTGGATGTTGGTTATAAGTCCGATGTAAGTAATTACGGCGTACTAGGAATATGTGTGCTCACAGAGTATTTTTTGCAGGTCTAAATTTGCGTTGGCTACTCAGCCGGTAAGCGCGTGTCTAGCTGTTTGTCACGCATTCCTGATCATCCACTAGCTCAACGCCACTATCGAGATCCTATTTGGGATCGATCTACCACCAACAACACACGAAGATGTTGCTAAAAGACTTGCCGAACCATCACATGGTACATCAAGGAAGCGCATACTGGGCATGATCCTGCGAGTAGCCCTCACTCTACTCTCTGTGGGCGTTTCTATCCTCGTACCCGACTTCAGCGCCGTGATGGCCTTTCTGGGCTCGTTTTCGGCCTTCCTGATAGTTGTGATTGGACCCATTGGTGCCCATATTGCTATAAAAGGCTCTTGCGGTGTATTCGACGCAGTTGCTGTAGGTCTGGCCGTCGTGATGGCTGTTTGGGGAACGGTAGCAACATTCTTATCTGCTTGAACTTTGCTATAGTCTAAGTCGTACATGATGGACAATGACTTAGATAGCACTACAAGATAGAGAAAGCTTCTACAAACACAAAGGATGTTAATGGTCTGTGCGTCAAGCTTTTGCAGCGTGAGATATGACTTTTATGAGCTCTAACGACCAGTGAGTATCGAAGAAAGAAGATGAAATATCATCACGTACGAGGTAGCTTAATGTTTTCTTGGACAACGGTGGCCTCAATTTGGTTGTCCGGATTTGGCGGGATGTTGACGACAGTACCAGATTGGTCGACTGACCAACCCAGGTTTTCGGCATAGGCTTGCAGTTCGGGCCCTAAAGTCCCATTAGACATCTGCAAAGGAGGTGCTAAAACGACATTACCCTCAAGATCGAGATACTGACCCAGCCGCTCGGTTCCTATTCTCCTGAAGGTCGCCTTGACCGCACGCACGGCGACTTCCCTGACAGCATCCTCGAAGCCAGCATACTCTACCGTGTAGTTGTCCCGAAGGTTTTCAAGTTCGTTTGAGTGATAAACGTCCCAGAACTTGGGGAACCGACAGCGGTCTAGGAGTTCGTGGAGTCCTTGTATGACAGGAAGGAGAGCAGGGAGCGGGTCGGGCTCGTCAAGGGTGGTATTTATGGGTTTGTCTTCGAGAAGAGACATACAGAGATTGAAGTCTGGTAAAGGGGACGCTGTGAGGGATTTCATGAGGATGTTGATGACAACATCTGGGTTATAGAGGTCCGGGTTGAATTGATACCTTTATGAGGGAGTTAGAACAAGAGGGATCGAGCACAGGGAGGTAGGGCCTACAACTTGAGGATGGCCAAATTTGCCAAACAGTCGTACTCTTGGTTTCTGATCTGTTGGTAGAGATAGTCCTCAAGAATGGTGACATTGGATGGATTGTATCGGTCTTGAACATGGGTAAGTATCCAATGTTAATCAATAAAATACAATACAGCGCACCAACACCAGATACCAGGTAATCAATGTTTTCTGGCCGCATCGGGGGCGATATCCAAGCTGAAGCCATTGTTATTGTATACGTTGAAGCAAAAGTGGAAACTTTTCCTGGAGACACGTGCCTCGACTTTTTTTCGTCAGGCTATTTCCGATATTAGTTATTTAACGACCACTACCTTAATGTCAATGCAAGACGAATCTAGCTCTTCTGCGTCCAACTCCCAGCAACCAGCTCCTTTCTATTCTCACCTGTCGCTGAACGGACACACAAAGTCTATCTCATCCCTCAAGTTCAGTCCCGATGGGTCAATCCTAGCGTCGTCGGGTATGTCCATCCAGCCATCTCTCGTCTTATATCTTTACAAAATATCGTGAAGGACAGGTGCTGACAGGATCATCAAGCTGTGGGATGCATACACAGGTGAAATATTGCGCACACTCTCTGGTCATGACCAAGGTATCTCCGACATTGCCTGGTCGCCCGATGGCGAATTTCTGGCATCCGCATCCGATGACAAGGCTATAAAGATATGGAGCATGGATCAGGTGCTTTGCGTTTTTCGGTATCTACTACCTTCTCTTACCCTCTTGAACCAGGGTGTAGAAGTCAAGACTCTAACTGGCCATACAAACTTCGTGTTTGCTGTCAACTACAATCCTCATTCCAATCTTCTCGTATCTGGTGGATTTGATGAGACAGTTCGCGTGTGGGACGTTGCCAGAGGTGCCTTTTTATGGCTATGGAGTGTTGAAGCGCACTGACAGGGCGTTAGGAACATGTATGAAGGTTCTCCCGGCACATTCAGATCCTGTCACCTCTGTTAGCTTCAACCATGATGGGACCTTGATTGTTTCTTGCGCCATGGATGGTCTCATGTCAGTGCTTTGACCTTTTTATTCTTCTGTCGGTAATAACATCATACAGACGCATATGGGACGTTGATTCTGGCCAGTGCTTAAAGACTTTGGTTGATGATGATAATCCAATATGGTACGTCAGTTTCATTTGTATTTTGGGAGGCGTTTTCACGCGATTTCCAGTTCTCATGTTGAATTCTCTCCCAACTCCAAATTTGTTCTTGTCTCAACCCAAGATTCGACTATACGGCTATGGAATTATCAGACATCTCGTTGTGTGAAAACATATTCCGGCCACGTCAACAGAACATACTGTCTGTTTTCGTGTTTTAGTCACACCAAACATAAATATATCGTCAGCGGGAGTGAAGATCATAAGGCATATATTTGGGATCTGCAAACGCGACAGGTCTTGCAAACCCTGGAAGGACATCGAGGTGAGTTGAACACATCCGTGCGTCCATCGTTGTACTCAACCTTTTGCTTGCTCTAGACACCGTACTTGCCGTAGCCGTGTGTGATACAACTTCCCCCACAACTACAATCATTGACCTGTTTATTTAAATTGCAGACACACCCCACAAGAGACATAATCGCAACTTCGTCTATGGAGAAGGACCTGGGTATCCGACTCTGGTTTCGAAAAGATGAAAACCCTGACATGAACCAATCTCAACGATGAAGCTTCATATGATGAACGTGATTATTGTATAAGTGTACAGAACTGTGCTACGAATCTACATTGACCCCCTCTTCAACTGAATCAGTTGCCACCACGAAGACGAAGAACTGTCCAAGAGACATCAGTCCCAGCTGTATTAGAAAGAAAAGCATAAGCTTACCCAGGTGAAGGGTGCTCTCTTTCTGGATATTGTAATCTGATAGCGTGCGACCATCTTCCAGCTGTTTGCCGGCGAAAATAAGTCGTTGCTGGTCGGGAGGAATGCCCTCCTTGTCCTGAATCTTCGCCTTCACGTTGTCAATGGTATCGGACGACTCCACCTCGAGGGTAATGGTCTTCCCGGTCAAGGTCTTGACGAAGATTTGCATGCCGCCACGGAGACGAAGCACAAGGTGGAGAGTAGACTCTTTCTGAATATTGTAATCGGACAAGGTCCGACCATCCTCCAGCTGCTTGCCGGCGAAGATGAGTCGTTGCTGATCAGGAGGGATGCTGTCGACACCATCAGAATGATGTAGGGCTCTCAAATGTAATGGAAATGTACCCTTCCTTGTCCTGGATCTTGGCCTTGACATTGTCGATGGTGTCGGAAGATTCCACCTCCAACGTGATGGTCTTTCCAGTCAAAGTCTTTACGAAGATCTGCATTCCTCCACGCAGACGCAAGACGAGATGAAGGGTCGACTCCTTCTGGATGTTGTAATCGGAAAGAGTACGACCATCCTCGAGCTGCTTTCCAGCAAAGATGAGTCGTTGTTGGTCGGGAGGAATGCTAGTGAGGCTGTGATTAGTCACTATGAACACAGCTCAAGGGAAATTGCTTACCCTTCCTTATCTTGGATCTTGGCCTTCACATTGTCGATAGTGTCAGAGGACTCAACCTCGAGAGTGATGGTCTTTCCAGTGAGGGTCTTGACGAAGATTTGCATGATGGACTAGAGAGGTGGTGATTGTGGTAGCTTAAGCTGAGGTATAACAACAGCGGTGAGCCCCTTTATATTGTTGGATAAGCGGAGTTTGAACTGATCACAGCCTTTGTCATCTTCCGGAAATGCTTAGAAATTTGGAGAACGTTCGAGTGGCCCTGACCACTTTTTACAGAATTTCTTAACAATGGTCTTTACGTTCTAAACTAGCTTTAAATTAATCCAAATTTTTACTTTTCTCAGCGGAGCATCCTAACAGTACGACATTTTGAGTACGCGGATGAATAGCCTGCTGAAATTTGTTTCTAACATGCCACTGAACAAAGTAACGCTACCACCAAGACACTAACATTAGTCTTAGTCTTTGTCTACGTGCAAATCTTCGGTGACCTTTCTTCTCCGCTTCCTCTTCCTGCCCGAACGTACAGCATTCTCCGGCTCTGGATCCACACCTTCATCCTCGTCTTCATCCCGCTTCCTCTTTTTCTCTGTCAGAGTCGTGGAATCGTTGTGCATTCTTTTACTGGTATTCTTGCCCTTGGTCGGAGGGTTATCGACCTTTTTCTTCTTCACGCTCAAAGGGTTAGGTCCTTTTGGTCCCTTCCGCTTCTTCGGGGGTGGATCTGATGATGGACCAACTAACGCGATGTCAGGAGCTGTTGGGTGCAGAGATTCTTCTTCACTCTGTATTTAATTCACCGTCAAGTCTGCGGGATGAGCCATAAAAATATGATGCACCTTTTGTTTGGATGCGAGTGTCGTATCACTAGGCGGTTCAAAGACCATTACAGAACGGTTGATATGAACAAGAGGCACAGCTGGAATGCTTCGCAATTTCGAACGAAGCGGTTGCGATTGGGATACTATAACGTAGCGATGCTTGTTGGTATCCCCTAAAAATACAAATCAAACATTGTAAGAGACAGTTCTAGTGTTGGACGCACCAACGACGCTTTTAAGACAATCATCGCCGGGTATTGGTTCCCTGTGATTGCATTTCCGTCTTTCAAAGGTTTTGGCAATATCGACAGCATTTTGGCGAGACTTTCCCTGAAGGTAGAGTTCATGTATGCAGCACTGAGTTATCACTGAAACGGTGCTTTTTTGTTAAGCTTTCAGCTCCCACCGGGAAAATTGCCGAAAGGTATGCTCACTGGGCTTTATTTCTCCATGTAAAACAGTACCTATTTGTTTCACTAATTCAATGTTGGTATCCACAGCCAACTTGCACATTTCAGAATCAACTAGTTTGTTCGAGTAAGTGCACGGTCCAATATCTCTGAGGAAATCGTCATACTGAGAACTTGATAGGGCTGACGGAAACCAAAAGTCATGGAGTACAACGCCATGAGCTTTCTATATGTCTTGGATCTCTTTTGCCGCATTTTAGAATGGATGGATGATTAAAGGAAGAAGCTTGACGGAAGTTTGGCCATATTTGATTACCGCATCTTCTCGTCTACAACGTTATGATACCTTTTTTTCTTCGTCTTTTCGGGATTTTGAGGTCAGTTGAGTAGCTTTTTTCGGCGCCCGTAATCCATGACTGATTGCGTTCCAGCTTGTTGTTTCCCGTTCATGCTGTTGATCTCACTGGTCGTTTACAATGGAATGACGTGTGCTCAGGTGCGCAATATTGGGTGTAGAAACAAAGCCACAGCTCTATATCCATGTTTAGGTCTACTTGAGCTGGGACCATCGAAAGTAGTACTCGATAATGGACGAAGGAGCGGAGGTGTGATTCGGGATGGTTCCTTCACGATGTCCGTCGTCCTGCCTGCCTATATGCGCATACTGACGTGACAGTTCCAGACATGATGTCCCCACTGGAACCTATATTCTCTCTGTATTAACGCATGATTTTGTCTTTGACCAGGTATGTTCATTTCTTGGTATATTTCAGCAACAACTTTATAGGTCTTAGCTGCGAATAGATGTCCTTCAGGATGCCACTGTAGAGGCGCGACCGTACCTCCCTGGGACGCCATTAAACCCGCCTGTTCCAAATCGCCTGCCATATCCGTTGGCTCTTACTCCGCGAACAAAGCACAAGTATTTTGTGCTGCCCGATTCATTCAACATGCTCGGCATGCTCAAGAGCCCTATGGTGTTGATGATGGTCTTTACCGGCGTGATGGTGTTGGCTATGCCTTACCTTATGGTACGTTCAGGACTAGTTGCACCTTTGACAGCTATTAACTTATCCTCCAGAAAAACATGGACCCCGAAGCACTGGAAGACTTCAAGGAACAGCAGGCCAAAATGGCCAAGATGCAAAGTGCCGTGACGAACGGCGACTTCAAATCTGGGTGAGCCATACAATTATCTAGTATAAGGCATCTAATGAAAGCCTTTGAACTAGCTTCTCCGCATTGTTATCTGCAGGCGATGAGGTACCGAAGGAGACCCAACTATCTTCCACTCCATCCAGTTCATCCAGGGGCCCACAAAGCAGCAAAGCCCGCGGAAAGAAACGGAGATAGATTGAAGCAGCGTGTACATGATATACATTATTTAAATGACCTTGCCTGCAGGCGTACAGTCAAGAAACCCTACGAGCTTAACCGTCTGATCGTAACGGCGAATTTCTTGTCGGAGACAGGTTGGTCGTGTTGCCTGTCTCTGGGTAGACAAGGCCGCGTCGTAAGATGGCATTTCTGTTAAGTGATACAAGATGAGATAATGGTATCCGAAATTGAGACTATATACGTACTTGCGTTTGAATTCGGCTAGAATGGCATGGGGAGACTTGTCCTCGCGGTCGGCATTTCTGAGCGCTTGTTGATTGAGGGATTGAGTGAACAATCAATCAGACTCACCTGGTTTCCAGCATGGTAGTTTCGATGATGAACATTTTCTCGGCTCGCTTGGTACCTCCTTCGTCCACTGTTGCTACGCCTGGCGCGTCCTCTATTTTGAGACCAGTCACGGACATGTTCTTGGAGATACTCTTCACTGTGGGCGGTGCACTCGAGGAAGAGTCGTAATCCAACAGAAGGACGTGTTCTTGAGGGTGTTGCGGGAGTAATGACAGAGGAGAATCATCTGCATAGTGATACTGAATTGTAGGATGTCCCAAAGTTGCCGAAGGAGCTGGAGATAGCGAAGAGTTCGAAAAGAGAATGTAATATGGTGGTGGTCTATTGGAGGTCATTGAATTGCAATTGAACATGTTCGATCTTACCACCATGGCGTCTGGTCTAATCTAACTGTCTGTTCCGCCTCAACATCATTGATATTTATCTTCCTCCTTATTGCTGCCAAGTATACGGTTGTCAAGGCAAATTAAATCAATGCAGACATCATCACCCTAAGACCTCAACACAGTTCTTGTGAAGTCGCTCTTTCGCATATCTTCTCCATATCTCTCCCTTTGGTCCTGGCTGGCCTATTCTTTCTTTTAATACCACATTCCTTTCCGACCAGAATGGCTCGTTCTGTCTTGTTTTTCCACCTGGCGATTTTATTCTGTTCCTTCGCTTTGGGGCGTGCTGGACCCGCCTGTTCGAGGAAACACCGTGCCGAACAATTATGTGCTGAAGTGTGCAAAGACAACTGGGGGTTTCCGGGCGCGGTAATGGGTTCAAACCCATGGGGGCCGGTATTACAGACAGGCGTATCTTCCGAGGATTGGGACTCGATCATAGCTCAGGCCTGTGGAAGTGATGCGTAAGTTTATGCTCTTGTGCTGATTGTATATGACTGAATTTTGTTTCAAGGCTCATCTCTTCCGCTTCGACCTCACCAGAAATAAATATGAGTTCAACTATCGTCTCAAGCGTTACTTCTAGAATTGCGCAAGTATCTGTAACGATGTCCACTGTAGATGTCTCATCTGAGGCGATATTTTCTCAAGTGACTACTTCAACAGTCCCTACATCCTCTGATACACCTCCAACTACTTCAACGACAATCGAAACATTCGTCACTACATCCTCCTCTCTCTCTTCCACGGAACTTGTCCAGACCAGCCTTTCTTTTCCGACTTTCTCTACCACAACCACGTCGACGCCAGAGACATCTTCGGCCTCTTCATCGATATTTTCCTCTATTACGGCGACTTGGTTGGTTCCATCAGAAACAAGCTCATCAAGTTCCACGCCAGGCGGTGACATCAGTGCCTATCTTGACGCGCATAACACCGTCCGTGCTCAACACGGGGCAGCTGGTTTGACTTGGAGCGATGAATTAGCAGGAAAGGCTCAGCAATGGGCGAACGGTTGTGTGTTTGAGCATTCAGGCGGCTCCCTCGGCAAATTTGGAGGTGGCTTCTTTCTGCTTATGCCTTGGGCGTGCTTGTAATATGTCTTAACAGAGAACCTTGCCTCTGGCACCGGTAGTGGCTATACCATTAGCTCTGCGATCAAGTCTTGGACGGACGAAGCTTGTAAGTGTTCCAAGCAATCTCCTTTCATGGCGAAAACTGAGGTCTGTCACAGCCAACTATGATCCTAACAATCCGGTCGCGTCTCATTTCACCCAGGGTAAGCGAAGGATTTCATTATGAACGCATGGGCTGTATTCTTTTTTCTGTAGTTGTTTGGAAAGCTACGAACCAGGTTGGATGTGCCGTCCAGTCCTGTGATGGAATCTTTGATGCTTCTTTTGGGGTACGTGCAGATGATTCTCTCCTCGAGGTCCTGACTGAGCGTGAAAATGCGTCGACAGAAAGCCAGTTACTACGTTTGTGAATATTCCCCTGCGGGAAACGTTATTGGCCAATTTTCGTCAGTATACTGCCATTGAGTACTTAAGGTTTTGTTAACCCTGATTTTTACAGTGAGAACATTCAGGCCTGAGAGCACTAATGTCAAGGTCATACATTTGATACCCATGGTCATGACATCTGGGATGTTTCCAATTATACATGTCCTTGTGGGTTGACCCACCGGCCCTTTCTAACGTATTCAACAGCCATCTTTTATCACCAGTTCGTAGACCGAAACCCACTTTAAAGAATGAATTAGTATGTAATTTCTGTACGCTCAGCCACAGACTACGCCAACAGAGTGCAAATTACAATATTAATTCCCGTGTCGATTGGTAGATGAAACTTAAGACGGTCGTCCAGCCGGTCCGGATCCACGAGGATGACCCTTGGCTTAGTGAACTAACCTGTGGGTCCCCTACTGCATATGTGCATAACGTATCGTTCACCCTCGTATTGACTGCGCTTTGATTCCATATGATGAGCAACACGCAGTTCGGTTCTAGATGTCCTTATATGTCATCTTCATCGTTACCATCGGTGCTTACCGGTTCAAACGTTCACCTTTGGAGTGTGGCTTTTCAAGTTCAGATCATACGTCATCCTTATGATCCTATGATCTCGTCCCTTCACCGTTCAGGCCCGTCCCCGATTCTTCCCGAGATAAGGAGGAAACGACAGAGGCCAAACCTTCAAATTAGGGGCTAAACTCATCACGTTACTTACTATAAATGCTAGTCATGTGTTAACTCGTGGACTGCGTGCTCCTAGCTTCAACTGATAAGATTAGGACGCAAAAAACCCTTTCGACTTTCTCGAGACGATATCTTTTGAAGGGAAGACAATTTTTTTTTCAAAAAAGTCTCAGAATATGCAAAAGCTCAAGTTATGTCTTCTGCACCTGATGCTCACGCATTGTTAAGTCGTTATAGCTTCTGCATTATTCTGCTTCTAATCCCAAGTCCATAGTACTACTGACGGCGAGTTTTGAGTCGACTAAGTACTCTTGTAACATTATCCCAGTGCATTCTATGACGTTCTATCGTCAAACCGTATACACTTTCTCATTTTATCTTCCTAATCATCGCTGCCATTTGATTATTCCAGTGCCGCTCCACTCACTCGATATCAAATGGGCTCGTGTGATCGTCGTGCCCATGGCGATCTCCATATACTATTTGCTTTCAAAGCCGACTCTGAACTGTCTACTGCAGAACTTCAAGAGCAAAACCTACTTGCGGACCTGGCCTTGAAAATCTGGAGTGCAGGATTCGGATCGCGGCAAGACGCCGAACATACACATAATGTCGGCTGAATTTCCGTTCGTGACTAGAGACCGTTGCCTCCTACTAGCCCCAAGTGAAGTATGCTCCCCCGGGTCTCAATGGGCCCTGGAGACGCGCGTCATAGGCTTATGTTAATCCACATGCACTTTCTGAGCGGATACAGTACCTGCACGATATATAATCCAGTCATTCTAGTATCGCCTGAAGAATTTGTTCTGTTGTTTCTCCACTCCTTGCCTGCTTTTACGGCCCAGTCCTTTCATTCTCTCAGCACATTCCTTCAAAAAAATCAAACGACTATGATTCATTCACCTGTGATCCTTTCCGCTGTGGTTGTTCTGCTTGTTGCTCAGCTCCCTGGCGGGTTGGCTGGCCCTACCCTGGCGAAGAAGCAGTGGGGCGGTTGGTCGCCGGGCCAACCGTGCGGTGGAGAGGTCTATGGACGCGACCAGCCTTGGTGGATCTTTGCGAGCGTTAGCTCTGGCTCCTGGGGATCCTTCACGTCTCAGGCTTGTGAGACTGGGTATGTCCTCCTTTTCGTTAACATGATGGCTGAGTCTTATCCCATAGCAGTTTTCCTAGCGCGACAGACAGCGCTTCGTTGCCGTCAGCCACCGCCACTGAGACCTCTACATACATCCCCCGTGAAGTCTCTTCTGTAAGCCAAGAGAGTTCTACGGAAGAATCTCGTCTAGAATCCACCAGTGAAGCTGCGGCGACGAAGACTCCTGCCGAGACGCAGACACTAGTGGAATCAGGTGGTGCGGAAAGCACTGCTACTGCTACCTCTTCTGCTTCTGCATCCAGCTCCTCGTCTTCGGCGTCTTCAAGTGACATCGACGCGTGGTTGACCGCACACAACACCGTCCGCAAGGATCATGGTGCCAATAACCTGACTTGGAGCGATGAGGTCGCTTCAACTGCCCAGTCTTGGGCTGATCAATGCAACTTTAAGCATTCAAGCACGTCTTATGGAGGTCGGTCATCTTTGCGTGCGGATTTTTGTGCCAAAGCTGATGGGTCCGCCAGAAAACTTGGCTGAAGCTTCTGGGGATCCGGATATCGCGGCTGCTGTACAGCTATGGGCAAGTGAAGCTTGTAAATGTTCCATTCTTCTAACGGTTTTCTTGGTGCTGATGGAATGGTCAGCGGATTATGACGCTAGCAAGCCGACTTACTCACATTTCACGCAAATGGTTTGGAAATCTACTACCGAGCTTGGATGCGGTTACGCCAAGTGCTCCAACATTTATGCTGAAAACGGAGTGGGTTTTTTGATTTTTTTTACTATGGAAACAGGCAGCTCATGGAATTGGCTAGGGTGGGGTACTTTATGTTTGCAACTACAATCCTGCTGGTAACGTTGACGGAGAATATGCGTGAGTACCACTCTGTGGCGACTGTGGTGTGGGTACTGATAAATTTTTACAGCGACAACGTTCAGGCTTGAGAGCATTTATGACATCAGAAATGAGTGGCTGGGCTACTATGTACATATTTCGAGTTATTCTACAATGTATCGATACCTACACGACGTGGTTGATCCATAGCAAACTTTATTCAAATTTGATCGGAGCCTCGTGGCATCTTCTTTCATGGGTTCATTTCGTTTGGTATCCTCGCTAACCTACCTCCTCCTCATCATCCTTACCGTATGCGCCATTCTGCTATCTTGTGTTGCCCTTCTCTCTCAGGCCGTACGGACCTCTCCAAGTCGGTCCTGGTCGAGGAATATCAATGCCCTCATCATCGGCGCCAGCTACGTCGTCGTTGTACGTCCCACAGCCCAGTCCTCGTCAAGCATTTCACTCAGACCCGTGGTAGTTCTTCACCTCTTTATTCTTCTGTGCCAAACGCCGCATCGCCGTTCGCCTGAAATTGCAGAGGATCTCGAAGAATTACAGGCCTATTGGGAAGGGGGACATGCCGAATGTAGGTCGTGTTTCGATTGTATTGCCCCGCCCATTAATATTTGCTAGACTGTGCACGAGTACATCGCGAGGGAATACCTTCGTGCGTGTCTTGTCTCGTATGAATCAGAGCCAAAGGAGGCGTTTCATCCTGGTTGGGGACGACCGGGGACCAAATACGCTGGAGTGAGGTTCCGGAGGACACTGTTGGATACCGTCGCAGAGATAGGTGGCTGTCCTTCAATGTCGATTTTTGAAACGTCCTTACCTTTGCTACAGATGCCCTTGCGCATGTGGTAATCCCGGCTCACCCAGTGCTTAAACCACATGCAAGGATAATACATCACTTTCGCTTCATTGTGCCCCTGCTTGACGACCCGGTCGTGTTGCGCGTGTATGATTCTGCGATCCAGCTTGCGAGGAACTCGGAGGGCGAGCCGACGGAGGAAGAATTTGAAGTTGGCTGGGAGGCGGCGGAGGAAATTAAACGAATGTCAGTTGATTGCCCTTTTGTCGCGTGGGTGCTTATATCAGTTTAGATTGGATGAGTGCAGGATGGAGATGATGGAAGGCAGCACGACCCAGCTCAATGCCTTGGATACTCAGTGCGTTCATTTGTGATTATCAAGTGAATTAACTGACTGCTTTACAGATTGAATGTCTAGGTTACTACTCTCGCCTCAGGAATATTTCTACTCTAGTACAATCCTTCGGCATACACCTTCTTCCAGCTGTCCCTAACGATCCATGCTCTGGTGTAGCTTCTTACAGACTCTGGAAGGGGCGCACCAAAGTTCTTCTCCAATGACTCAAGGGCATCAGCGGCACTGGTAGCACCAGATGTAGCGGCGATACGGGTCAACCATGCCGCGACGTGGAAATCGGCCTCACCAGGTGTGGCTCCGGCAATGAATCCTTTAGCAGGGAGGACGGTAGGGAGGACAATGTAGAGATATGTCCTGAGGCTGTCAAAATGTGCCTGGGACTGAGCATAGAAAGCAGCCGGGTCTTTATTGGTGCCGGTGTAAATGTCAAGGAGTGCGCCGTTGCCAGCGAGCTTTTCGTTGTAGAAAGTTGCATGACGGGAGTTGGCGGGGTCTTGGGAGTGTTTCAAGAGGGCGTTTTGACCTGAAGATGAAGTTGGAAGAGATTGTTGAATAAGAGAAAGGACGTACGATTCTCAACAAAGGTCTTGGGTAAAGCAGCGGCCTTGGCGGCCCGCTCCGACTCATCGCGAACGAGAAGCAAGGCAAAGTTGGGGTCGTACTGGTCTTCGTGGACTTGGTCAATGATGACCTTGTGGGATGCAGGAGTGGATAGGGGTTTTGGGGCGTGGGCGACAAGATACGAGATGACGTCGGCGGTCGACTTATATGTCTCGCCGCCTGCAGTTAAAGTAGGAAGGGTGGCGCTGGGATTAATGTCGATAAAGTTAGGATCAAAGTTTTCGCCGTTGACGAGGTTGATGGACTTTGTGGCGATGGCGTCGGCTGGATATAGTTCGGCGCTGTGGAGTTGTCAATCAGTGCGCGCCTTTGACAGTGTCAAGTGATTCCCACACGGCGAGCTCGGGAACGGCAGACCAGACGGAACCGCGAAACGTATACAGTGTAGGAGACATTTGGGAGGAGGAAATAAAGCTCACAATAATTTTCGAGGGTTAATATATAGCAAGGGTCACAATGTCATTACTAAAGGTACTCGTGATCATTTGATAATCAATTTCAAAGCATCCCGACTCGCTGACCGTAGCCGGAGTACATATGCAATATCACTCTAATTTTCTATGTCTAAAAGACAAAGACCTATTGATGATTGATGAGCGGTTGCGTGTAATTCCGGGATGAGGAGGCATACCTGATCGACAAGCTTGCTAACAGTGCGAGGAGCAGGGTATTTAAGTTCATCGAGGTGTTTCCTGGGGCAAGTTAGTGAGGAGGTAGGATGGTGACAGGGAAAACAGCCGTACTTCATAGCAGTGATCATGGGAGGAGGGCCACACATGAGTACCTTGGAATGCAACTCGGGACCGGGTAGGTGCTCAACAATCTGGTCCTTGGAGACGAACCCGACTCCGCCATTCCAGTTAGCAGGGGGGTTGTTGAGAACGTAATAGACTTTGAAGCGGGAACGGTCGTGCTCGGCCTGGAGGTCGTCGAGCTCCTTCTTGCAGAGGATATCTTCATGGTTGACGTTGGCATAGATGAGCGAGAGGACGGTGCGATCTGCTGGGTTCTTGAGGGCGGCGCGAATAATTTGGATCATGGGGGTGATACCGGTACCGCCAGCGATCATGCCAATGTGGGCGACGAGGTCTGAGGTATAGGTAAACTGGCCCTTGGGACCCTTGACACGGATGGTGTCGCCAATCTTGAGGGTTGCGATATGACGGGATATGTTGCCCTTTTCGTACGATTTGATAAGGAGTTCAAAGTGGCCACGGTCATCATCGGACGAGACGGGTGTGTAGGACCGCATAATATCCTTACCATTGATTTCGGCAGCGATGGAGATGTGCTGACCAATGGGGAGACCCAGAATATCACTGGGGTGGGGCAGGCTGAATCGGTAACTAAAACGAAGAAATTAATTTTGGATGAAACGAGGGGTATGCATATCACTTGCATTGCGGTGTTCGGCGAAACCTGAGTCTTTTTTACGAGAGGAAACTCTTGCCAAGTGGTGGGGTCGAGTACCTTGGACCTGCCTGGGGTCCGGTGAGTCGAATGACGCGACAGATGACGCGTAAGTACATTACCTTTGGGGAAGAGGACCATGAGGACGAAACCTCCAACGACGACGGCAGCGGTGATGAGCGCAGTAGATGAGAGCAAGTCTACGGTGCCCAGCAACGGCAAATCGACAGCGCTCAGCTGGGATTTAAAGTCGGCAAATGAGTATGAGCCCATTTCTGGATGACTGGGATCCTTGGGAAGTCCGATGAGGATGAGATCAGAGAAATGAAATCCGGCCTTTTCGAGACTAGCAGTGAGGACACGAGAGACAATGAAAAGGAAGGAAAAGGGAAGAATAAGGGAGAGGAGAAAGATGAACTGGTTTTTGTTCATGTGGCGGGTTTTGTTACTCTGGGCGGGTCTGGCCAATCAATCGTACGAGGGGTGCCGAAAGTAGTAATTTATTTTATATTATAATAATACAGTGATAAAATAAAGTGATGATATAACAATTGTTGGTGGACGACTACGACGACGACAGCCTGCGGACGTAAGGCCCGCCGCCTTTCTTTCTTTTTTAATTCTCTCTTCAAGAGCCTGTTGGCTGCTTCTTTCCTGTTATCCTGCTTTTTTCACCACGCTGGGCGTGCAATTTCAGGCAGCAACTATCGACGCAATGGCACCAAACCCGCCTCGCAAAAGGGGCCCTCCTCCAGGTCTCCGCATCGAAACACCGACCTTTATGCCCGTCGACACTAAATCGGATAATGTCGGCCGACCACCTTCTCTCAGGAATATGAAGAAGCTCTCCCTCACACTTCCCGACTCCCAGCCATCGTCCGAAAGTATCACCGCCGCCTTCTCGCCTCGCCCCCGACGTCCCTCCGTCATATCACTCCCTGCACCGACACCTGCAGCCCTCCTTGCTCGTAGCGAAGAGCATGATCCCGATGTACCCTACGCTGACGGGCCTCTCCAAATCATACCCGGCATCTGGCTAGGCTCAGAGGACAACGCCCGTGACTGGCCCCAGCTCAGAGATCGTGGCATCAAGGCCGTCCTTAACGTCGCCAAGGAGGTCGCCTCCCCCTTCGATACCTCCAAGCCCCTCCGCTCCTTCGCCTCGGCTCCCAACCTCAAGGTTTCTCAGCCAGAGCTCACGGATACCTTCTATCCCGCCCACCATGCCTCTGGACGACCTGCCATGCACTATCTCAAACTAATGTGGTCCCACGGCCAGCAGGATCTTGTCGCTTCTGGTTTCCCAGCTGCAATGGCCTTTACCGATGCTGCCCTCGAGCGAGGCGAAGGCGTCCTTATCCACTGCCAGTGTGGCATTTCTCGCTCAGCTACCATGGTAATTGCCCTCGTCATGCGCGCGGCCGCCGAGCGCTCCCCCAACGTCCCACCGGAGATATGGGCCCTCAAGGGCATGCAGCCCGCATATGATTTCGTAAAACAGAAAAGCAAATGGATAGGCCCCAATATGTCGTGCGTTTCATTCACCCCCCTTGCCTTGGTCTTCTTCATATCCAGTTATTTGCAGCTTAATATACCAGCTATTGGACTATGAACGCAAACTGACCGGCTCTCCTTCCAATTCGGAACGTTCCTCGATCGTTGATGAGGAAGAGGAGTGGGGTAGGAGGAGACGGTTGCTTGATGAGGCTCCATCAGAACCGGAGGATGAAGAAAATACGTTTGTCATGCAGGAGGCCAAGGCGCTTGACAAAGCTATGGAAGACCGTATTGTCGCACGGAAATCATCTGCCTCATCGACGTCTTCGATGGGCTCTTCGACCTCTGGAGTAGGCATGGGTGCTGCATGGAGAAGTCGCTATGGTGCCCGTAAACGCACAGGATCAGTAGCGAGCAGTATATTTAGTGAAGAGCTGGTAGAGGAAGATGAGGAACACAGTCTGCTGGGTGTCGGCGGCGGGTTTGACGAGACGAGCAGCTTTGAGCGCGAGACGTCGTCGTCCTCGACCAACTCGCCGGATGATGTGGATTATAGACGGAGTACGACGTCGCGTCCGCCACCGTCGGCCCCGATATGGAAAACATCGTTCAGTTTCGCACCGCCACCGTCGGCGACGCGTGCCACATTTGATATGACACCCAAGGTTAAGCGACGACCTGTACCGATTCTCCCGCCTGTTCCACCGTCGCCTACCAATGTCGTTGTTAGCAACTCTCCTCCAAAAGCGCCAAAACACCACCCTTCACCATCGTCGTCTCCGTCACCCCGTCCCCATAAACTGTCCTTGCGGATGCGTACCGAGTCGCGTAAACCGGCTCCTCCGCCTCTTCACCTGCGACACTCTGTTCTGAACCAGGCGCGGCCACAGACGAGTCATGCTGCTACACTGAGTCAGACGCTATTTGTGTTCCCGCCTAGTCCAACGATGGGCAGGACGCCTGCTACGATGACGCTGACGAGTGAAGGTGTGCCGTGGCCTGCGATCACGCCTCGTGTGTCGATGTTCCGGTCGCATGGACGGACAAGGAGTTTTATCGGTATTGCTGCGCCGGCTACGCCAACAACGGCGTTTAGCAAGGTGGATGCAAGGGGGTATGTCGGGTTGGAAAGCAGTATGTTGTAAGCCTATGTCTATGCCCTCTATGCTGCTCGTATGCTTTCCGTCACTGGGTTTTGGGATCCATCTCTATTTCTTTATTATTCTCTGTCAATTTTTATTTACACTTGCATTTGAACTCTTCACAGCACACACCCATCAACTTTCTCTGTTTATTTGTTTATTTCATGTACTACCAGAGTTTGATCGACGTTCGTTTTACGCCTAGTGACCTTCGTTTAGTCTTGTTTTTCGATGCACATACGTTTTTGATTGTTTATTCGACCTCTAACGGAGGTATATATTATATATTGTAGCACTACGGAAGAATAAAAAGTGGTTGCGATACAGTCTACTTGAATATTCTGCCGACGGACTGCTTGACGGCACCTGAGAGGAGGGAGCCGGTGATGCCGCCCAAGCCCCATGAGGAGGAGATATTGTTGGCCCAGCGTTGCTTAGCGTCGCGGTCCGCGTAGGTGAAACCGATAGCGTTGGTGATATTGAAGACGAGAGCGAGGATGACGATGGGCACGAATCTAAGAAGAGTGAGATACGAAACGTTGAACGGGGAGTAGACGTACGATATACTGAGCTTGAGAAGGGACACGATTAACAGGGCACCCCAGAGACATGGAAAGACGTATAGTGCTATCCAGAACATTTTGGAGTCTATGGGGTTTGGGGGGTGGGAGGGATCACGACTCTCAAAGACCCAAAAGCTCTCGCCATCATCGTCAACCTGGTTCCAAAAACGCAGACCGACGAGGGTACGGCCGGACACGTTGCGACAGTTCCAAAAGTCCATTGCGAGGAGGATGACGACTACGACAGTCTGTGTGGGGTTAGTCAATAGGTAAGAGGGAAGAGGGAGACGTACGGATAAGACGTAGTTGTCGGTGAAGAAGCCGCATAGGATGTATACGGTGATGGCAGCTATTCGAAAGAGAAAGAGGAAGAAGAGGGCAAGGGGGTGGGCTGATTGGCGGAATATGCTTGCTATGCCTGTGTATGGTGAGTAATTATTGGACGGGTTGCTGGATGAGGCGGCATACCAGATTCAGCGTCGTTGTCATTGGCGGCGAGGGCGGGATTTCCATTTGTGGGAGTAAGGATGACAGGCGGGCGGGATTGCTTTTGGGAGGATGATATGTTTCTGGTGGGAGCATCGTCGGGCTCTATGGTGTTGTCGAGGAGAGGCGTCGACACGCTCATCGTGGAAGGGAGGCAAGTAGGGCACGTGATCTAACGCATTTCTGATCATGGACTCCGACGAAACGACTGCTCTGCTAAACAGTACGTTCCCTGCGATTGTAGCGACGGCAGAGACACTGGAGAATAATAATAATGTCCCCAATGTGTCGTCGGACCGCGCTGTGCAGACCAAATTTTCGCTCCTCGTTTTGCTGTATGCCCGCAAGAACGTCAAGGAGATTACTACTCGCACGCCCTGGGAAGTGATCCAACAAACGAAGAAGAGGGAAAAGATGGCAGAAAGGACAGAGTCAGAGTGCATGGCACTATGGAGTGAATTCTGCGAGGAGGACGAGGATGTCGAGTCGGTGCTGTTTGGGGAGATGGATGGGATACGCGTCGTTGATCTACTGGACACTGCTCCGGATGCGCTCCTCGACGACGAGCTGCTCTATACGACGATGTCGAGTGTCTGGACTAGGCATGCCCGTGTCGCTCACATGCTCGATTTGGCAGCGAGGTTGGCAACATACGGCTTGTTGCTGAGCTACGTGATGTACCCGCCTGACCGGCCGACGATCTACGGGGCGAGTGAGTACATGGGCGGGAGGGAATGGGCGCTGTTGGTGTTGTCGCTGTCGACAGGGTCGGTGCTTGTTTTGTTGGCGTTTGTGTTGTCGACGCCGCCTTTTCCTGAAGACACGTCGTTTGGGCTGCTACTGGTGGCTGTATTCATGCACACCTTCCAGCTTCCGTCTAGTCTGCTTCGTCTCCTGCGCCCTGTTCCCGCCCTTCCGTTCATCGTCGGTCTGAAGATGAGAGTCGCAGAGACTGTGTTCCCCATCGTCGCAATGTTCCTTCCAGCCATCCTCCTCATCTCTTTTCTCCTCTCCGCTTCGGTCAACGGCGTCTTTCTCACTGCTGTCGTCCCGATGGAGACGCGCTCCTTACTTCTCTTTCTCTTCTTTGCTATCATTGTTGCCGCCTTTCTCGCCCTTGTCCTCGCTCCAAGCCCCGTTTATTTTGGCGACGACAAATGGAAGCGGTACGGCCCGGCTGTGTGTCGCGAAGCACGACTGTCATTTTATCGAACCGTTGTCACCTACTCAAATCCATGCTACTTTCCTCCTCCATTCAACCTACTCGACTTTGTTCTCTTCCGTCCCCTACCGTATCTCGGTATCCTAAGCCAACCCGCCCGAACCCTATTTTGGCGCCTTACCGTCGGCGTGATTGCGCACATCGTCAACCATCTCATCCTGACGACCAACCATGCGATGCGATTCCTGTGTAGATATGTACCCCTTTGACGACCAGTCCTGTGTTTATGTTTACAGAGCTAGTTCTCTGTATGCTTCTCTCACTAGTCGGCTGGCCCGCCCCATATGAGAGTATCATTCATTCTTCTCTTTGTTATATTCTACACGATGGCTCTACCTCTACCGGCTGATAAGCTAGACGACAAAACTGATGACAAAGTGGATGATAAACCTGCAAACGACACATCCAAGGTAGATGACAAGGATACTACCATTCAACCCGCCCTTACAACCATGCTCCTCCAAATCGACCCCAAAGCACCTGACCGCTTCGTCACCGCCAGCCCCATCGGACCCACCACCTTTGGCACCGCAAACCAAATTCAGTCCAACTATGCCCTAGCCAACATTGCCGACCGTCCCTTTGCGAAGAGCGAGTACTCTAGCTGGGGTGCGACTTACACCGCATTTCTCCTCGAGACTGGGACAAATGACCTGCCTTCGTTTGCAGCCCAAAATTCGCTCATTATACGGTACTACAACATCCTCGGACGGCTCGCGGTGTACCAGACCAAGCTGATGAAGGCATACCAAGATGACGTAGGTGGAGAGACGACGAATATCGGAGTGAATGTGGACGTGGGTGTCCCTCCCGCGGACCCGGTTAGTCTGCGGAAGATGGAGGAGTGGGGTCGGGGAGAGATTGTTAGGGCCGAGGTAGAAGGATGTAAGGAGAACTTGGTCTTTACCAAAAGTGACTGGGCCGCGTATGTGAGGCTGAACAAGACATTGGCGGAGATCCAGCCTGATTATGATGACCAGACTCTAGCTAATCTCGTGAGTGTCATTCTCTTCTTCGTTTGGCTATTTACTGATAAAATGTAGATTGCATCCCAAGCGTATGTGGATCAGAGACTGCTATATAGCTACCCTGGGATGGTGAACCGGACAATGGTGGTGGCTGGAGAACAGGGCAGCCCCCAGGCTTCGTACGTCCCCGCATGGACTGCAACTATTATCAATGCCACGAAGGTCGATGGGGCGTCTGCAAAGGAGATCACCGAGAACTTGGATAAGGCGGCAAGGAGGGAAGAGGCGGATGATCCTACCTCGTCCAAGAGTGCTTCCAAACATGCCGATTCCACCACAGAGACCGGGGGATGCAAACCCAAGAAAAAGCGAAATGATCCAAACAGAATATCGTCTGTATTTCGCGCTGTGGCGGCAGCATCCTCTTCCTCTCCGCTCCAAATTAATGGACACGACGTAGTCAGCCACCAGGTTTCAAGTTCTACCTCTTCCTCTTCATCCACCACCCTCTCCTCGCCCCTCACTCCTAGCAGCAACCTCATCCTCGTTTCCCTCCAAGAAGGCACCTGGGCCGACAAGCGCGCAGAGTTTATCAAATATGCATGGGAGGAGCAGCCGGAGGTTGCAGAAGTGTATCTGGGGAGGCGCGGAGAGGGCCCCATTGGGCGGCGGTGGACTCACGTGGTGTTGTTGGCGGAGGGGGAAGGCGAGGTGGAGACTATTTGGTTGTTGGGAATGGTCTGGCAAGCTTTATTTCGACCTGGAGTAGAGGATGGGTGACACCTCTTTTTACTAAACTGTCATGTCTAAATTACTTATCCAGTACGACCGTTAATTTGATACGGATACCGACTGTGCGGCGTCATGATGAACGGAGAAATACACGTTTTCAAATGGTGATAACCCCTGCTTTCATGCTGTCTTGTCATGATCGAATGACCAGACAGATCGTCTGCTAGGCGAGGGTCGCTGCTGTTGGATGCGACCAAATCACGGTCCTTTTTCGCCAGCCACCATCAAGGTTACATCCACCATCATGCTCAGAACGTGCGAGTATTATCGATATCCGAGGCTTCATCCTTCCTCACGTCACCTTCTGGACTCCATAATGGATTCAATTTCGGTGCTACCTACTCTCCTCTGCTCCTCGAGCCACCATGGCTACGAGGAACCGCTAGATTGGAGGTGGTGGAGGCTTCGGTGGATTTTTATAGTTTGGAGAGTTGGTTGTCCTTGACGCGTACATGTTAGGCTACCGGCATGTATACCATACCAATTCATGGGATCTAAACAACGGCCATTTTTAATTTCTGATGATTATGGAGATTCGTTCACACAGGTCGATTTGCCCTTCAAGTTTGGGGGAAATATGCCTGGAAGAGGAGTGTAAGAGTTTTGTTTTATCTTATTCCAGTTACACTGATGGACGAGTCTGGGGACAGTGGGGAGGTAATCTAATGTTTGTGCTCGTATAAACGTGTTAACAACTGGCTTTCTAGCGTCTTGTGGTCCACCCCAATAGCAATAATATCTTGTTTTTCGGTGCTATGAGTGAGAATGGACTATATAAATCGACAGACTATGGTAGCACTTGGACTCAAGTGAGCAGCATGCCTGACGTCGGTTCGTCCTCGTATCTCTCTCTGCCTCTTCCATATCCATGAAGTTCATTAGAAACGTACGTCGCCGATGCCACAGATACCAGCGACTATACACGTCGTTCTCTTCCCTGGTGTGGACTTCGGTTATCGACCTTGACTATGCCGGAAACGTGTCAATGAACATCGTATGTTTCCCTTCTTAATTGCGATCTATTAATCTTCTTATTTTGAACAGGTTAGGCTGTGAAACGGAGACAGGTGTGTCAAGTTTGATTACTAGCCGAGGACTTTTCTGATTCCTGAACAGTTCCACTGAAAAACAAGTTGCCTCTCTACGGACTCGGGTGCAACGTGGTCGCAGGAAGACGGCGCTGCATATGATGTATCTGGCCTATGTCTCACGGTTTAGTAGTTAGAAACGTATTGGAAATTAGAGACTGGACTCAGTCCAAAAAATGATGTCATCTTCGATGGTGGCTTGACTCGACGCTACCACTGTGAACTTTCTATTTCTCTTTTTACCATCGCTGACGGCCGTCTTCGCGCGTCTCGTTAAGAATGTCTAGACGACAGAACAAAAAGCACCGGACCTCTGGACACATATTCGGCGCACCTTCAGAAGCGGACAACCCTTCTGCTCAGCTCAACTATCCATCATCTGCTGCCTCTTCTACGCGCGCTCTACCAATATACACTGTTCCAAGTCTTGTCATGTTGTGCGCAAGAGTTTTCGCGGCCAATTTTGTTCAGCTTCATAATAGTGAAACCATCTGGAAACACACATCCCAGTATTTGCAAGTCGTTCCAGGGGAACTGAAGGGCAGGATCTTTGGGATGCTAAGTGCTACATGGCCGACATATCTATCTCATGAGACTATTGTTACTGTGCGATGAAACTTTCTTAAAAGCTCCCTCCTGTACAGCTCACTCATCATGTACCTAGTATTTCTTGAATGGATCGTCTGTTATTTTGTCCAATAACCTTCCTGGGGTCAATAGGAATACCATCTCTTCTATCAAGAGGTTCGGTGAAAACTTGCGGGAGCTCCGTTTAACGGGATTTGAGAAGATAGTGGATGAGGTCTTTGCATCCGTCCTTCTAAACGTGCCCCGGCTGAAGGTGCTCGTGCTCCGGTGGGTTATCATCATGTCTAATGGTGACGATATTCGCTCATGAGCATGAACCACCCTAGCGGATGCTCTAAAGTGGGCGGTAAAACCGTCTTGGCCGCGTCCAAATGTCCACAACTCAGGGTAGCCAATTTTAATTATACCTCTGCAACCCCAGCTTCATTAGCAGAGTTGCTTGTGGGATGCTCAGAGTTGGAGGTTCTCAAGCTCGCAAAGATATCCAACTGGGTTTGTCTTTTTTCTACCTGGTTTTGTTCAATGATATAGATGAACCTCTCTCCCATCAGACAGATACAACATTCTCGAAATTCTTGTCCAGCGTGGATGAGGCATTCAGGCATGTACACCTTCGTAATCTAAAGCTCCGTCAAACCGCAGTCTCCGACCATTTAATGGTGGACCTTACAACTATATGTCCGAACCTGAGACGACTGGATGTCTCCTTCACTGCGATTCGCAAGCCCTCCCTATGGGTGAACCAAGCTCCCCATCTGGAAAAGTTGTGCTTGACGTCTACCGCGATATCTTCCGGAGAGTTGTGTATCACAATTCGGGGCCTGCCTCAATTGAAAACGCTAGCGATAGGAGCACTGGGCATTGGCACAAGCCCAAGTACAATGATCAATAATACCTCGTCGATGACGTTAAACGACAATGACTTGGTACTCGTCAGTAACTTGTTGGCTGAATATGGAGGGCTAGAGTCACTAAGTCTTGTATCCAATACCAAGCTGAACTTGACGAGAAGCAGGGAATCGAGTGCTTTGTGTCATATGATATCTCGTGTGGGCCGTAAATGCAAGGCTCGTTCGTATCTTTTCTTCCTTCCGCCCGATGCTGATATCACTTTTGTCGTAGTATCTCAACCTGTCAAGCATATCATCTCTGCGCTCTTCAGACCTGGCCGGTTTAATGCCTACGTCTGAAGACGACGAGCCTTCTGCTCTACAAACCCTGATGCTGAACAACACCGGCGTGAATGACGAGGCAGCGCTCTTCATTTCATGTTGTCCGGAACTTGCGACATTGGAACTTGCAGGGACGAAAATA
The DNA here is from genome assembly GCA_030407005.1 of Desarmillaria ectypa. Taxonomy (NCBI): domain Eukaryota; kingdom Fungi; phylum Basidiomycota; class Agaricomycetes; order Agaricales; family Physalacriaceae; genus Desarmillaria; species Desarmillaria ectypa. The sequence continues at coordinate 1,918,619 of JAUDYN010000003.1, read as the reverse complement.
ACCAGTAAGTGTCATTGATGATAGTTACCATTAGCGAATTGAAATAGCATATAGATGATGGTCTTTTTCCAATTATTGATGCTTGTCCAAAGCTTGGAAATCTAGATCTCACCAGTTGCCGAGGGGTAAATGTAGTTGATCGTCGCCGCTTTTTTGAAGTAAGTGGCATATTGTCTGTGGATACCTTTGCTAATGAACCAGCAGGTCTGGGAGCAGTCCGGGTAGAGATATGCGACATTCTAGCACATATATTCCAATTACAGCTAATAAACCACTATGATTGGAACGAGTACTCATGAAACAATGCACTGCGAATAGTCTGCAGATATCGGTGACCAGGCGTCCATAACGACGATGAAATATGACTCACAATCATTTACACGTGTGCAAGTGTAACCTGCAACACACACGGTAGGACCTGTCCAACCGATACCTGAAGTATAGCTGGTTTAGGCTGACAGAAAAAGAAAATAGTCATTCATTCTTACCACCGCACTGCCCATAAGCTCCAGAGACTGACGTCGTCGTTGGAGTACTGGCCGATGTCGTAGTTGTACTTGTGACTGGTTTTGTGGTAGTTGTTGACGTTAAAACTGACGTGGTGGACACAGAACCGGATGCATCGCCATAGAATATGCCCCGACCATTAGTACCGATGTATACTCTAAAAGATTACTGTCAGTATAAGTTTAGCCGAACACCACCTGAGAACCCGCACCGCCCGTAAATACGACGATCAGCTGCAAGACAATTCGCTGATGCAGAACCAAACCCATGACTAGCATCGTTGATTTTTATCCAGTTTACGCCGGCATCGTCGGACCTGAAATACCCAACTCCTCCGTAGTTGGCAGCAGCGAACACAGCAGGATAGCCACCATTCTATATTGACGTGAGCATCTGACCTAGGTAATACAGGTCACACGCACAGAAGCTGGAGCGCCCAAAGCAATTGCCCATGCTTGTGATATACCGGAGATTGCAGAAAATGATGATCCCAGGTTGGTGGAATGGAATAGTCCCTTGTCGGTGGAGACCCACACATCGCCGGTAACATTAGGGTTGACAACAATCTTTACCGGAGATGTAGAGGAGCCTAGAGAACCCTTCGCTGAAAAAGTATTGCCGCCGTCAGTTGATAGGTAGAAAGATGAAGAAGCAGCTCCGTAGAATATAGAGTTGTTCAACTTATCCGATGCTATCGCAGCGGTCGACGGAAGAGAGGACACCGTGGTGAAACTGTTTGTATTATGGGAAACTTGGACACCGTTCAAGCTCGTGCGCCAGAGAACAGTATCGCCGTCAGCGGACAATGCTACTTTGCCGCCTGAAATTTGTGAGCCACGTGAGAGATGTGCGTTAAACTCTAACATACCTGACACATTGTCGGCAGCACCATAATCCTGAGACCTGGTTTAATGGTTGTAGGTTAGAAGACTTGTCAACTGCTGGAAGTAGCGTACCAGGTGGCGCCAGAATCAGTCGATATGGCAACCTGCTTGCCTGTGGTGCTGCGAAGACCTTCAGAGAAGCTGACGACTAATGAGAATAATGATAGGCATTCACCTGTCTCCGGTGCCTATCAAATGAGGATGAGCATTTAGGAGAACAGTGGGACCATGAAGACCGCACCGATGCGAACAATGTTCGTGGGTTTGTTACCAGCATAATCAATGTCAGCAGAGGTGGTCCACGTCGGATTTGTGTAATAGTTGCTCGGCGCTACATTTAAGTCGTTGTGAACGAAACCTGTCGAGAAGATTAAATGTAATCGTGCAAAAAAGATTCCAGAAGAGATGGTCACCCTCAATGTCTCCAACGGCAGACAGTAAGTGAGGGCCACTCGGTGGCGAAATCAATGCTTGAACGGATGTCTCTTCGAGGCCATCTGCTAATGACCGGAGAGTAATATTGTGGGTAGTATCCCACTTTGAAAATAGACAAATCCAGTCAGTAGATTTTCTATCTGTCGTTAAAGGGCGTGCATACTTTGGTCAAATCATGGCTACCATATATAGTCGCGCCAGTACCATACAGGAAATGATTAGAATCGAATGGGTCGATGCTGAGAGCTGCGATTTGTATCATCAGCTGGTAGGATAATAAGGAGCGCTAGATGATGTGCGCAGACCTTCCATCATCCATCCAATCTGCTTGTCACCAGGAACAGTATCCACATAATTAGGCCCAAGCCATGGCGCAAGACTGTCGGAATAGGTATAATACTTGTTCATGTTGGGATATCCATTCCACGCCCAGAAAGGCGACCAGGTTGCGCCGCTAGAAACATACGTAGACGGTCAAGGCAAAAAGGCAGAAAAGGTTGGAAAAGGTTCACATACCTATTCGTTGACCGGTAAATCTGGCCGTCAGGCCACCACGAATTTAGCGCAGCGACCATAAGGGTACCAGGTTTTTGCAGGTCGACATCAAGACCACCAAATCCGAAAGTCAAGTCTGACCCTGAGACAGGCGTTATATCCGTCCCTGTAAAGCCATTAAACACACTGATTGTAAAATCTCAAACTGTGCGCTTACAAGTAGAGGAGGAGATATTGTACTTGTAAACGCTCCCAAGAGTACCGTCGAATGGGCCCGCACCGTTGCTATAGCTGACGTAAAGGACATGCTCGCTGGGTGAGAGAACGCCCTTGTGAGGGATATAGGTAGTGTTTTGTCCGGGCACGGCAGACCCTTAGTACATAATTATAAAGTGATCGCGAAAAGATAATCGTAGCACTCACAGGTGCTTCCACCATTTTCAGAGACGAAAATGTTGCTGGAACCTTGATTCGCCACACCCACAAAGATCCGTGGAGTAGCAGAACCAGAGGATCCTGATGTCCGATCGAAAGTAACCCAAGAAATACCTGACCAGCTTTTGTATTTTGCTAGAATATGCCTGTTACTTTGGAGAACGAACCTATTATATCAGCATTGTAGCCACTAGTGTCGGAGGGGTTGGGGATATATGTTCCTATCTCGTAGTTTAACAGGACGAGAGTAGGAAGGCATGCATCGGCGTACCTGCACTAGGTAGGCTGCTGACTTTAGACCAAGTAGAGCCGTGATTGGTAGACTTATAGAGCCCATTTCCGCTTCTTGCTCCAAAGAACAGGATAGCATTGTTGTTTGGATCAACAACCAGGCGCTGGAATGAAACGAGTTGATTGTTGTTGTTCTATTTATTAACAAGTCGACGCACCTCTCCCCTGAACGAGGACTTCATTAGCACCGGAGAGAGGTGTTATTAAAGAAATTCTTACATTCCGCGACCAGGCATGTTTCCGCCGACCTTGAATGGAAGACTAGAGGCAGTGAAAGTCGAGCCATAATCGGTTGATATTAGTATTTGGCCATTGTTGGGATCCCAGGAGTTGGTGTACATCCCGGTCGCCTGATCAGTGTGCTAGTTAGTTCGTGCCATTAAAATTCCACAACGGTTTACCAGATAAAGGCGATTAGTCTCTACGGGATCTGTAGCCAGGGCATCGACACCCCAATAGTTCCATCTTGCATCGTCCACAAAGTCTAACAAGGGAGTCCAAGTGTCATCAGAGTTGAGCTTATACGCCCCTCCAATATCGGTTCGAGCATAAGCTAGTCCCTAATATACGCATCAGCCGTGATGATGATGTAAAGAAGATAACACAGCGTTAAATTACTTTTTTAGACGGGTTGAAGACAATGCCAGGAACAAAACCACCACCGCCGCCAATTTTGACGTTTTTCCAATTGTAAGTTTGCGAAGATGCTGTGAGAGCCGGGGAAGCGAAGAACGTGGCAGTGATAAATAAAGAAAATATCCCGAGGTCGAGCATCTTGAGTAGATTATTGTCTTTCAGAAAGAGACTGACCGACCTTTTTAAGAGCTCTGCCAGCAAATTTTTAAAACTGAGGTACCCGAAATATATGCGATGAGATGCCACACCCGAAAATCAACCGGTCCCCATCACTGGTAGCAACACCCTAGCACTGTGTTCGCGTTCCTATTGGGAGGCCGGAAGTCAAACGGCAAATTTTTCCTGGAAAGGCAGCAAAATAAGATGTGGAAACGAGGTTCAATTATGACATTGGTTCACCTATGCGTCAGAATAAGTCAGATTGGGTTGTGCCAAGGTCACAAGAGGACGACGTGGTTCCAGGCATGAGTATTTTTGTGGGTTATATTCGGCACTGATAGGTGGCGGAGGTATAACAGAAATCATATGCGTGATTGCACTGACGCCAAGTAGACTAGTTCTACTTGGTCGTGACAGTAAATGCGATCAACGGCCGGGCCGTACCGGATAGGACCGGACAGTTGATCGACAGACGAATGGGGATACAGCCCACGTGGCTATACCTTCGAGTGACAGTCCTCCTCGTGTTGCTTATTCCGCTTTATATACCCAATACCCTACTTCTTCCTTGCCCGTTCTCGATACTTTACGACCTTTATTACGAAGCACCGTCGCGGCCGTGCAGCTTACGTTCTTTCAACTTTGTCAACGTCTTCAACCGTGCCTAATATTCTCTCTTGCCTTGCCAAATACTCGCCTTTAATTCCATGTCACCGCGTGGCCGAACTAGTCTTGAACCTACCCTTCTTCACGCCAGTCACGAAAACAGATGCCCATCCCGTGCACCGACCTCACACTCTGCAATATCTAGACATAATGTCAATGAACGACGGTCTACTCCTCGTTCTCCTCTTGTCGACAAGGCTTTTGATCTCAACGGAGTGCGTTATGATCCCTTTTTTTTCGCGTTTTCTTGCTAATACCAACCAGGACGTCTCCGGTAAATTTACCGACAGTCCTACCGTTCCCTTAGGGAGCAAGAAAGATACCAGTCCCGGTAAATACAAGCTTTCAGAGACATCGACATTTCATCCCCTACCCCCTCTCCCACCATCTTCTTCTCTGCAGTTGGCGACTCTACTCGATATCAACTTCCCATCTTTTGCTTTTTCGACTGGACTTCCGATATCAACCCCTCCCGTACAATCATCGCCGCCCATTCCATCATTTACGGGGAACCGAAGAAATAACACGCCTGCTACAGACAATTCTATTTTCCACATGCCCGCCCTTAGTCATCCTAACAGTCCATATGTTCCCTGGGAGTCTCCCGTTCGTCGCGAGATCTTACGACCATTAACACCGTCTTCTTTTGTATCACATTATTCCCGTCCTCTTTCACGGAGCGGTGCCCGAGCGCCTGAGCCACCTGAAACTGAGGAGGAGCCTTTGCGGCAGCGGCCAACGCGCAAATTGCACAAAGTCTCCAAAAGCATTCTAAATTTACGGCAGGCCGTGAGGAGTGTTGCTCAAGTAACTAAGAGATTTAAATTCGCCCAAAAGCGAAGGTCCCTTGATCAGCCTGATCTTCCGGAACACCCTAGGACGCATTGGCAGTCGGACCCACTACTTATTGCTCGATATCGACCTCGATTACACCCGCCTTCTCCTTCGTCTGCGTCATTTGACTCCACAAATACCAATTCACTGGCAGCGTGGTTAGCTGCACGACAATGCGAAGCAAAAGAATGGGATCTGGATGCGCAGAGGGGCGTTGCGTTGGAGGAATATGATCGAGCTGGTAGCTGGATCAACTTATCTGCCCTGAGCGTATCAGATGATGCACCTTCAAGCCCGGCGTACGGAACACTAGAGTCCAGTATTTGGAGATCGCTGGAATTCGATATGTCTCCCCTCCTATCAACATGTCAGTCTCCGCACATTACACCACCGTGTGGGCTTCTACAGTCACCACCTATGCCCTCCAGACGCCCAACACCGTCGCAAACACGTCCTTCAACTGCTGGAGGAAAGCCTGAGGATGGAGATGGAACATCGGGGGAAGGGCTTTCGGACATTAGCTATATGATTGGAACATTCAAACTATAATGATTATCATCAGTCTAGGAGCAGCTTAATCACTTATATGTCGTCATGCAATTAGAATTTGGTTGTAACATGTAGACATCCATTGGGCAGGAGTTTATCTCTTCATGACCCGCCCCTTGACCATGGGGTAACTCTAGGTAAATCAAATGCCGTAAATTCTGGTCGTGTGAGGCCATTGATTTGGACGATGCTATGTGAACGGTTTAATACTGAGCGTAGGCCGTGGCAGACCCTCCGGATTCTAGAAAAGATATGAACTGTCACAGAAAGTCGGGACTTGACGAACTAGGGCCTTCTCTGAGACTCCCGCTATCCCCCACTCATTCAGAGCTTTGATTGTGGGTTGGGCGAGAACATTCTTATCTTTCGGTGTGGCGAATCATCTTTTATGCAATTGATCGTAGTCTTTTTGTTTTTGACGACTAAAATCCATTCAACATGCTGATGATGGTTCGCATTATTCGGTGATTCGTATATCATAAAAGAGAATGTTGATGAAAGCTGATTTCTCCTGACAAGAATGTATTTCTCTACTCATGCGGGTAAGTAATGATAAAATTAGAATTGAGATACTATTTCGGGTAGCCCCTGACCAAGTGGTGCTACGAGCATATGCAGCACTGCTACTTATCGCTATGCCGGTTCCTTGAGCGCGTTTCAAGCCCAAATTGGCCTGGATAAGGTACAATTTGAACTTTTATGCGGAGACTCGGAGTAAGCGCTTTTCTATATAAACTTGAATTGGCACCTTCTTCGGATATCTTCTTGCGCCATTACCTTTCGACAGAATGTCCGAAAATCTGTCATCTAACGAGAAGAATGGCACAGAGTCCAAGATTCTTGCCTCTTCAGATGTCGAATCTGCTCACGAACTATCTCATGGCGGCTACACTAACGACCAGAAGACGCTTGTTCGTCAGTTGAAGAACCGTCACATTGCTATGATTAGGTGCGTTTAATTCATTCCCCTTGGGCGTTCATATAACTAACTTTGCATCTACAGTATTGGAGGTTCGTCTCGCTATTCCTTTTCTTTGTTCTACTCCAACATTGTACCACAGGTGTCATCGGTACCGGGTTGTTTTTGGGTGTGTGGGGTGGCACTCTACAAAACGTGTAGCTGAACTAAAATTTCTCAACAGGAACTGCAACATCTTTGAGGAATGGCGGGCCAGTTGGTACTTGAATCGATTTCATCGATCGTTGATCATCTCGTCTAACTGCTATTGAAAGGCCTTCTTCTTGGCTACATTACTGTTGGAACAATATGTTGGAGTGTCATGGTGTGTACATCTCTACGCCTTTCTCAAGTTCCCCCTTCTGATCACCTTGTAGGTCTCCTTAGGAGAGATGATTGCTTACTTGCCCATTCCTGGTGGTCATATCAAATTGGCTGAACGTTTCGTTGACCCCGCATTGAGTTTCACAATGGGTTGGAATTACTGGTATGTCGTCTACATGGTCACTCCGCCGTCAAATTTTCATTGTCACTATGTGGGCAGGTACAACTGGACGATTATCTTGCCTGCCGAACTGAGTGCTGCAGCAATCCTCATTAACTACTGGAACAAAACCGTCAACAATTCAGCTTGGATAACCATATGTTTGGTTGTTGTCGTCACTATAAATATGTTCGGCGCCGGGGTGTACGGTGAAGCAGAATTTATCTTTGCGTATGTGCAATTTCCCCTATATTCTTCGGCATCTAAAAATCTCCTAGTTCAATCAAAGTCATCACGATCACGGGTCTTATAATTCTTGGCATTGTCCTCGACCTCGGAGGTAAGGCATATCCTTTTCTCCCGAGAAAGCTATCTTGACTCATAAATAATAGGTGGTCCTAACCATGACCGACTTGGATTCAGGTATTGGAAACATCCTGGCCCATTCGCACAGTACGCACACATTGGTGGTTCGGAAGGCCGATTTTTGGGATGGTACAATTTTCTCATTCCTGTGTTTGAGTCTTCGTTGACATATATCAAAGGTGGTCTGTCATGACCCAAGCAGCCTTTTCCTTCATTGGAACCGAGATTGTTGCCGTAAGTGTTATTTATCTCCTTTCGTTTACATCAATTCTGATCCAAACATTTCCAGATCGCCGCTGGTGAAGCCAAGAATCCCAGGTACTTACTAGTTTGTCATTCACTGTCTAGCATCTAACACGATTTACAGACGGAACTTGCCCAAGGCCATCAGAAGAGTCTATATCCGTATTCTTCTGTTCTACATTGGAGGTAAGAAATTAAAGGAAAAAATTGTGAATCCTGACTTACTGAACTATTAATCAGGTACCGCTGTCATCGGTCTCCTCGTGCCATCGACTGATCCAAGACTTGATCTGAGTAGCGGTACTGCCGCTTCGTCGCCCTTTGTTATCGCTATTAGGAATGCAGGCATTGGAGGCCTTCCATCTGTAAGTTTATGTTGTAATCATTTCTACTTCGTATTTACAATTACCCCGCAGGTGATCAATGCTGCTCTCTTGACGTCAGCTTGGTCTGCGGCTTCCAGTGATCTGTATACCAGCTCCCGAGCTCTCTGTGAGTTTTACGTGTGCTGAAGGTCATCACGATCTTATCACCCTCTAGACGGTCTCGCTACTTCTGGCAATGCTCCCAAGGTCTTCCTGCGCACGACTCGCAAAGGTCTTCCTTATGTTTCTATCATCTTCTGCTCCCTTTTCGCTACTCTGTCCTATATGGGTGTCAACGAGGGATCTGGCAAAGTGTTTGGATGGTTCGCCAACATGACTGCTGTAAGTGGACGTTCCATTCTGGCGGTAACTAAGCTCAAAAATTTATCAGGTTGCCGGTCTGATGACTTGGTTCGGTATCTGCCTCACTTATATTCGGTTCTACCAGGGTCTTAAAGTACAAGGCTACGACCGAAGCAAGATGCCGTTCGCAGTCAAATTCCAGCCTTTCCCAGCATGGTACGGCATGATCGCCTCTCTCTTTATTTGCTTCGTGAGTTTCAAGTATTCGATGTTGCGTTTGCGTCTCATGTCATCCTTAGTTGAGTGGATGGGATGTCTTCCTCAAAGGCCACTGGGCGCAAGACACTTTCGTGACGAATTACTTCCCTTTAATGCTTTTCCCCGTACTTTACATCGCCGCCAAAGTATACTACAAAGTGCCTTACGTTCGGGCTCGCGATATGGACTTCGTGACAAATATTGCAGAAATTGAGGCTGAGACGTATGTCCACCGGCATTCTTCTCACTGAATCGATCCTGACTAGCCTTACAGTTATGATGAGCCTCCGCCGAGGAATAAGATGGAGGCTTTCTGGCAGTGGCTTGTGAGTTGCTTTTCGTCCCTCTTTGTCGGTGTGGACTAATGAATCGTTCAGATGTGATTACGAAGGATGTTATGACATAATTACTTAGGTACTTGGTGTAGATGCTGTTCTTAAAAAGCATATAATCTGTGCATTTACATCCCTCCACAATGTATTCTCCAATTGATTTTACAAGAGCAGATGCTAGTAAACAGTCAGACATAAGTTGAATTGAAATAGTGTAGAACGATGAATTGCAATACAGAGCAGGAATAATAAAGTCGATCGTCAGGCTATTGAATAGTGTGGAAGGGAAATTGTTTGAGATGTGAATGAACAACAGAGTTTATGTAAACGATGATATGCAATTATGTATAGAAAAGAGATATCAAAGGTAGGTACCATACGACCTGTCTATGTTTTGGAGGCGGGGATATGGAGGTTAATCGCTAATAGTGAAACATCAGATATGACACTCAGCAGCAAAGATGAAATACTAACCTCGATACCAATTCAAGGCATCGGATGAAGATGGAGCGTCGAAGTACAATATCGCTTTGTTATCCACCAGCCGGAGGGCTACGAATTCAAGTCAGGACAACACACTACAAGATCGCAGATGGAAAGACTGACCGTTTCCGTGAACAATACTGGCAGGTTGCGGCAATGTTTGCATCCTTAAGACTGCCCAAAGGTCAACCGAAGATGAAGGGTCTTGTCCATCGGAAGGATCTCGACAGAGAACCAAGAGATCATTACAGAGGATGCCAACAAGAGGCCGTGGAGTTAACTCGGGCGCTAAGCAGTCGACTTGAACGGTAGAGGCGTCTCCTTGGGAATTTATGGCTTCAAAGGACACGACGGCTTTCCGAACAACCCGCGTCAATAATAGCGGACCGTCCATTATAAGCCGCCTTCATTAAAGTCATCAAAGTCGTCAGCCAATTCGAAATCGTCGGTGTGATAGACCTACCGATGCGGTTGTACCAACGGACTGGGAAATTTGCCTCGTATTCTTGCCTGCCACTGTACCAGTTTTCGTCTTGACTCAGACTCGCGTTTGCCTTCATTCATGTTATTAGCCAGAAGGGATATTTCGGATAAGGCGCGATCAAGAGGATCTTCCATGAAGTCGTAGCTAGGCGGTGTGCTTCGAAGTAATTCTTCTAGCTGAGAAGATATGTCAATAAAGGAGTACCTCCGACTATAAAGAGGACCCACAAGCAACCGATACCGGGGTATACGCTGTACTGGGAGGAGAAGGTATCCTTCTAAGTTCAGCTGTGAATGTCGGGGACTCATCCGACATCTCTTCAGATAAGATCGTATCCGCTTCCGTTGGCTACTAGAGAGATTTGGCAATCCAGCTGGACCCGAATTACTTTCGACAACAGTCGGCGATGAAACGGCAGACATTGTCAAGCCAAGACCAACAAGCTGGGCTGTACTTGACGATGGTGACATTGTTGACCCAGGACTGGAGGTCCCAGATGTGTTACGATCTGATGTCCAGTACTTGACGCGCTGAACAGAGTGGTCAAAGTTGCTATGATAACAGTTCAGTATAGCGAGGAATTGAATCATGGCGATGGGGAACGCACTTGATATAACTTGAATACATTTTCATGAAGGCAGCGTGCTTGACGAAAATATTACCAACAGCCTTAGCTACATTCAACGAGAGTTGTCCGTCCGCATCTGTGTCTTGATCCGCTTTGGGTTTCATGAGTGGCGCTGCTGCGACTTCTAGTGACGGTAAAAAGCTCTCTTTGTGGAAGGAGAATAGTGCATCCACTCCATTGAAAACAACTTTTCGTTCGGATGGAGGAACGACCGTTTCCTTACTGGAGCTGCCAGTGAGCATATTGACAGGGGCACAGCCCGGCTTGATGTAGATATCCATAAGCTCCTGCAGCCCCTTCACATATGTCCGTTCCGTGCTGCACATATTCATTAGTACGAAAAGTTGAAGTGAAACAAAATATATAACACACGCGACGATTTCACGAATGACCATTGCTCGTTTGCCCTTGTCATCTTTATACACACGTTCTTCGGATGACCCGCTATCTGTTGTTGCCACACTTAACGTCTGTGCCGCACCCCCACTTCGCATCCCTGCTATCGATTCGCTTGACCGCAGCTGGCCCGAATCTGATGAGACAACCGTGGTTCCACTCAGCGCCATTGAAACTTCCCGGCCATTTTCCACAATAGTGGGGCGTCGTGACCGAGGAATGGTTTCTTCAGAACCTGGGATATTTGTCGCCATAGGTTGCTGTACGGTTCCCAGATCATTCATGTCTTTCAGATACGCCATGACTGAACGAAGGGCTCTCATGTACGCCTCCCGTGCCCTTTCTTCTTCACGCCGCAGAAGCTTCTCGTGATCGATGACAGGACTGGGGGACCTTATCCGTGTTTCCGGATCGTCGTCGTTTGTGGCTGTCACGCCGGGAACGAATGTTGACGCCTCTGGGATAGTGAGGGAGATCGGAGTGTCAAATGGAAGGAAGCTTCGGCGCTTGCCAGATCGTGGGGCGGGGGAAGGCGGCGCCAGAAGGTTAGACGAGGACGCCTGAGAAGGGGGTGCCAATTTGCTCGTTGATGGTGATTCGTAGGCGGGAGGTTCAGAAGACGGGGAGGACGTCGATATAGACGGAGGGGTGAAAGCATCCAAATTTCCTGTCGTCGAAAACCGCACATCAATTTGAGGGGATTTGCTCGTACGATGGAATAAGGGCTGCATGCCGTTGGAAGGCCTAGGCATTACTCCGGAACTGGAATGTGCGGTGAAGGGACGTGACGGAGAATCGATCTTCATTTTCCCCATCGACATTTTCTTCAAGAACCCCCATCGACTCCCTTTCTCTTTGCTATCTTTAGGAGGGCGCGGTCTAACGGTGGCTTTACCATTTAGGTCGTCGTTTGCAAGTTTGGGTGATGACGTGCTATCCGGGACAAAAGACACCCGATTATGTGGGTCATAAGGTTGGTCATCGTCCTCTGAAATGTTATCCCAAAGTGACGCAGTAAGAGCGGGTCTTGAGCCATTCGACGCGCTGCGTGGGGGACTTCCTAGGCCTGTTGAGGCTCCAAGACTAGCAAAGCGCTTCGTAATAGGACGTTCGGAAGGGCTGGGCTTCGCCAAGAGGTTGTTACTCGATACCGATGTAGCGTAATGAGTCAATGATGGCCTTGTTAACGTATTCGCAGGGAGTTCTGGATTAAATGAAGGGGTAGCGGATGCACCCCTGCGGAGGTCCCCTGCACTTTTCATCTTCCGGATTTCATGATCACCAAAGTACCCTGCATCATCTGACTGCTCAAGCAGCTCAGCACTCGGAGGTTCTTCCAATGCGGGATCTGTACTTCGGGCTCGATTTTGGCTGTGAAAAGAACGATTGGGCGTTGTCCGCGTTCTCACCAAAGGCCGTTGAGAATCACCCGAGATGGATGGCAAAGAGGCAGAGTTGGCATGAACCAAGAAGGGTGCTTTGGCAGGAGTAATCGTCTGTTCTTCTTCCTCCGGAGACAAATTGGATGGTGCAAGTGCAGGCGAGACTGCGCTGGGTGGACCAGAGAAGTCGTCACCGTCTGTGCCGTCCGTTTCGGTACCACTCTGAGTGCTGGCTGAAGATAATGGAAATACCGGGGTAGAAAGCGGGTATACAGGCGTCGTTGGGGTCTTTGCCAGCAACGGTTCTACAAGTGCTTTCCATGGACCTTGGAAAGGGTTTCCGTCGACACAGAGGGTCTGCAACGCTGGCAACAGACAAAGCCAACTGGGAAGTGCATGCATCTTATTTCTACGGACGCTGATGGTGTGCAATTTATCGAGATCCCCAAGCGATTCTGGGAGGGTACTTATGCCAGTCGAATCAGCGATGAGGACTCGAAGATTTAACAAATCCGCTAGAAAGACCGGTAAAACACGTAGTGGATTAGATGCAATATTGAGCTCTTCCAAACTTGCACATAGCGCGAGAACTGGAGGCAAAGCACCGAGAAAGTTGGCTGAGATATCCAGGGCCAAAAGGGAGTTGTAGGTTTGGGGGATATTATTAGTCAGGAAAGCAGGCATAGCGTTCGGATTACCAGACGATCCAATGAGAAGATGGGTAGTCCCTACAATGTGTCAATCGAACGAAGTCTCTGGATCACCGCAGGAAGACAAACCTGGTTGGACCGATAACTGCGCAAGAGGGACGTTATCGCCATGAACAATTAATCCGCGACCTTCATCAGCAATTACAGCAGCCGACGTCCTTTCTTCCTTGTCATCTTCGTCATACTCGTCGTCAAGGGCCTGATCATCATCCGTATCTTCCTCGCTCATACCCATTTCGTCTCTTTCGTCGACGGTATGCCAGCCCATGTCGTAACTAGGCTTCTCATGCAACCTGGGAACAAAATGGTCGTGGCTGTGGGAGGAAATGTTGTTGCCAACGGAGGAGGAACGGGATCTAAAACTGCCCTCGGACCACCTTGTTGAGCGCTCTGCATGTGCTACAGGGACACGGGGATGCATTCCTGGTAAAGCTGCAGATGGAATTGCGTCGCTGCCCAGCAGCTGCACGACAGAATCAGATATAATTTTTCCCGCGGCGCTTTCATCATCCCCTGACGCGACGTGAACGAAATCACCTGAGAGCAGTGTACTTCCTGAACTCGTGTAGCCCGATGATCGGGTTGACGAAGAAGAATCTAGAGAGGGTTAGCATAGAGTAAAGCGAGGCAATTGAGTGCCTGAGACGCACCAGAAAGGCCTGGGGGTGGAGAGATGAAATGGTGATGGGGTGGGCGAAACGGATACGGGTCGGGAAACTGGGAAGGATGTGGTAGAAACAAGGACTTTGAGGAACGCGAACGACCGGAATCCGAAGTGAATGAGGGCTCTCCGTCGGAGACAGAACGAGTGAGAGATTGGTGAAAAGATTGACCTGAAAAGTTGGGAGATGCTGGAGAATTAAGAGATACTATTGAGTCTGAAAGATTATTAGATTGTGAGATATTTGAACGGAGATTCGGGGACCAGTCCGGCGCGATAGGAGAGGAAGCGGTTGGAGCGCGACGAACATAAGCACTTGGGCTCAACGACGGTGAAGAGACTGTGGTCGACGAGGGTGCACGAAGATAGTCGGGGTCAATATCTGGATTATGGAGGTCGATAAGAGTCAGCGGCGAGGATAACATGAGGGGAAGGAAGAGAAGAGAATGTAAGGTGAGGCAAGGGGGTGAGCACCAAAATTGGAAAACAGCAGCGTCGCATGGATCAGTTGGGATCAGTCTTTGCTTCGCTTTACTCTACTTTGCCTCTCTAGGCTTCATCCGGTTGTCCCCAAAAATCCTTGATGCCGAATACGAGCACTTACCTCGTTTGCCGCCCTCGTCTTCTCTATCCGTTTCCATCCATGTCCTTCGGAACGTTTCCTCTTTCTGCCCTTCCAAGGGCATCGGTGGCAGCGGTTTGTTCAGTTTAAGTATCCACGTTGTCGCGTCCGTCAGCTCGGCAGGTGGGGCCAGTGGAGGCGGTAGACGGTGCCAGTGTTCGCTTGTCCTGTCGTCAATGTTTTCTTTCGAAATTCTGGAATCCCTGGTGGCACTCACGCCGAGTTATTTCCTTTTTCTGCCGTCGGTTCCATTTCTCGGCTTCACTGTCGGTTCTGCTCGTGCGCTGGCTGTAGGGGACGTTTAGAACGCGGAAGGCGTCAATAAGCCTTGTGCTAAACTGATGCCAAGGATCAGCTAAGCAGGCCATACTTTGCCATCTTTTCCCTTCAGTTTGTTTAGCCGTATCTCTTCTCCCGGCCTGTACATAACCCTTACAGGATCCTTTCTATATCATGCCGTCAATGGCAATGACAAGCTTCCGTTTCGTCGTCATGAAATACCGAGAGCCTCTCGAACCTAAACCCAAACATCTACATAAAGGGTGCCTGTCAGATATCCAACTGTCGAGACTCCTGGTCAGTTAGTTGAGAGGGTTCGCCTCCGGGCCGGAAGCATTTCATTATACCCTCATAACTCCCAGATCGTATTTTTTCCAGATGATTATCTTCCATCTGTTCGCTATTAACTCAATTATCTACCTCCACCGCCTGTATATGCGCTTTATAAAATAACGGCATAACGGTGGATGTGGGGTCTCTTGTTCTCCGCCCTACCGTGTCTTTTATTCAGGGTCCAAATGCTTCCGTAGACGTCCATTCAAATACTTCAGATACCACCATTCGATTACACTCCCCGAACCGTACCTGATAGATATTGATGGTTACCGGTAACATTCAAGCTGTAATCCCGTATACTGCGGATGCCTGACATGAGATGAGCTTAAAAGTCATACAAGTCAGGTCGGTCTGACTGGAACGCAACCCTCTTCTTTGGCTTCTTTCCCTTCCCAGAGGCCTCCCCGCTCACAGGACTCAGCGTGTCCACCATTGATGAATTCTGTGTCATTGCCACCGCGAAGTCTTCCATCTGAACCGTGGGCGTGATTGAAGAGGCGACCGGGACCTTCAGATCTTCTTCCAAGTGCACTTCCACGGTTGCTACTGCCGTTCTCGTAAGTGGGGGAGGCTGGTCACGAGTATTGTGATTCGTGACACCTCGCATGATTGTTCCGGTGGAGGGCGTTGTCTGCCGTTCCCCGACACCCCCTTCAACATCAAGATGCAACGTTTCGAATACCAGTCGCTTCCTGGTGCACTTAAATGCGAGGTTATTCTCTCCGCCACCCCCAGAAGACGTAGCGGACGATGATAGTCCACGTAACGTGGAAAATTTGTCACTGGGTGAAAGTAACGTATGTGGCGCCGGTAGACTGCGGATCTCGACGAGGCCATGGTGAGAAGGAGAGAGCGCAGTCAAAGCTGGATTGGCTACAAGGAATATTGGATTTGATACGATGAAATACGTCTAGGAGAGACGTAGCTTACCACTAAACGCGGACAAAGTAATCGAACCGTCAACAAACCATCCAAGTTTTTGGGACCAGCCTGGACCATCCCAGAACGGCCTCGAAATATGACATAGGAGGCTGATTGAGGCACATGTATGGGGATGTCTCCTCAAAAGTGCCCGAAAACGATGCAAAAATTGTAATATGTCCTAAGAAGGCTGGTCAAAAAAAGGTCGAAATTTAAGTGACACAGTTGAGCATTTACTCTACTATTCACGTCCCCCCATTCAGGAGACCCTAAGGTTGGAATACATATGCGGAGGGGTGTTGACGAAGCTCCTGCCCTAATAACTTTCTCGATCTGGCGGAGTACTAAAGTAGAGCATGGGATTGACACATCGTCCATACCGATGGTGCCTACATCGAACAAGGAAAGTTGCCCTGATTGTAGAGCACTGTTGATAATTGAATTCGGTATGCGACAAGTCAAATCAAACGTCGAACAGAATTCCTCGGTTCCAGATCTGTGCCACTAAATATCAGTCTTACATTTAGTCAGTTACTTGAAGAAACTCACGTACAGAGTGGATGATGGTACCGTAGTCTGAAATTGTTTCATCTGCTCATATCTCCAAGCAATTTTGATTTTTTCGTCTGTAGATTGGCCAGTATCCTCGTCGTCATTTACGTTGATTGTATTTACGGGCTCCGGAGAGTTATATTGAGAGTTCGGCAGCCACATGCAACCCTTGACAAGATTTAACGCATTGTCCGAGATTACGCAGACATTTTGGCGAGTAGCAAGACCTTGTGCAATGAAGTACTTCTGCACCAATTCTCCGTAGGATGAATGAGGATCGGACGTTTGCACGAGGAGTGAACACGACAAGGGCAAGCCACCGCCTAGAAGGTCGTCTAATGAAGGGATGCCAGTGGATGTGATGGTAGTAGATGTGGATCCTGGCGACAGGCGCGTGCCAGGCAAGGTGACGTGCTTGGACGAGATCTTTTTCTTGAAAGAAGACATCCAAGTACCCGTGGGAACATTCAGATCAGTGTCATGCATTTGCAATCGCTACAATACTACTCTCACTTTCCCTTCACTGTCCTCAACTTGACCGTGATACTTGACTTATGTCTTCATGCAAGTTCTCAAAAAAAAATTCTTGAGGCGCTACTGTAATCTTTGGGATCGTTATTATCATTTTACGTCCCAAAACCGGTCGTATCAAGGAAAAGTCGCTGGGAAAGGACTGTTGAATGTAAGTATAGATGCATACCACGAGTCCCTTGCAACTAATAAGCCAGATTTTTAACACCTACTGCGCAGCGCATCTGTTCTTCGACTATATTGGCCGGCCCTCACTTGTATGTCATGGCACTGTTATGTACCGCCTCTCTGATTCGTCTCTACAGACAGGTGGTCCATCGATGCTGCCAACCTTGGCCGTCGCTGGTGATGTTGTTATCGAAGATCGTTTATCCTTGCGATTCACTGAAATTTCTCGCGGCGACCTGGTAACAGTCAAATCCCCGTTGAATCCGCTTCGCATTGTCTGCAAACGGATAATTGGACTTCCTGGCGATGTCATATGTGTTGATCCCACCGGACAGCTGGCTCCCTCAACCGAGCACATCGTTGTTCCCAGCGGCCATGTCTGGCTTAGTGGGGACAATTTTTCTCATTCGCGCGACTCACGGAGTTATGGGCCTGTTCCAATAGCCTTGATACAGGGCAAGGTGCGAGCTAAGGCGAGTCTGTCGATCTTAGGGCGCTTTATCTTTCTAATGCTCTACATGCAGATTCAGCCACTTAGAGATTTCACGATATACCACAACCCTGTAGCGTATTTGGATTGAGATTCTTCCACTCTGCGCCACAGTTTAGCTCCTGGAGTCCATCTAAGCTTCTGATAGAGGTTTACGATGTTCTGCACGCGCCAGGCTTACTCGCCTCGTTTTGAGCAGCAAAGCATCCGTCCTGTGGTGAAGTAAACAATTTCATAACCGCGAACAACACGCGCCCAATCCACGATTAAGCCATTAATAGTGTATATGCCCGCTAGTACCCACCCACAGTACGAATGGCTGATCATCTTGAGAAATTCATGTTATATCCACCTTGTCCGTTAGGGACAAACTGGAAATTGTCAGTCGATAGACCGAACTTTCCTTTAGTTTAGGTCTTAATACAACATATACTGTCACAGAGTTTGACGCACCTAGGACACTGTTGCCAAGCCCCTTGAGTTTGTCCAACATTTCTGCTGTTTCTCGCTTTTGCGCATCATCTAGCCTAGGTTTCAGACGTTGCAGGCTTCGCTCCGTTTCCTTGATCTGGGGAGAATTTGGCGGCAAGACCTTAAGAAGCGTGTTATAATCTGTTGGAGGATATCATCGGGGTGCTAATTTTCCAAAAGTTAAACCTCATACCTTCTTGTGCAGAGGCAAGCGAGGCCCAAGAACCGATGTGGTCATTAGATGAGGCGCGTCGTTGAAGTGCCTTCATATATTTGGGGTCATCAATGAGAGCTGAAATAATGGGTGTTGGTAACAACTTGTATTGGAAAAGGAAAGGGGGATTTACCTTGAGAACAAGCCTCGACAGCCTGCTTAAGTTCGCCCTACCATCGTCCTTCTGCATGAACTAGATATTCACCAAAACCATTAAATAAGAACTGACCATTTTCACAAAACATGCTCCTATATTTGCGTTCAACACTGCTCGTGCTCTGGCACACTCTCTGTCCATCTCTGTTTCCACCTCAGCGTTGTCAGAAGCTACAACTGGCTCCACATTGTCGTTGGTCTCCTCGTCCTGATCACCTTCCGTGCTTGATAAAATATCCTCTGGGGGTTCAGAAAATTTCTTCTGTCTGCGCTTTGGAAGATGACCAAGCCCAGATTTATAGGCAACGAGTGCTTCATCCCATCGGCACTGGCGGAAGTGGTCGTTACCTTCAAGCTTCAGTTCCTCCGCGTATCGAAGGCTTTTCTGCAAGCAAGATATGAAGAGAATGATCATTGGGCAAACAATTCCACTAACTTCAATACTATCGGTTTCTTGTTCTGTGCTTGAAGCTGTATCGATACTAGACGATGGGGTCGAGTTGAGGTCAGCCATCGGGCGTTGCCGACGCTCTACACCGTAATAGGACGACGCGCTCCACGCGTATCTCGCGTGGCAAAATAGAAATCTAAAACCTATCGAGTCATAGTTTTTTTCTCAAACATCTGTCATCTCATCCAAAATGTCTAAGCCTTGTTTCTGGCTTCGCTGCGAAAAGAAGGAGTTCGAACACCGAGCTGCACTGACGCCAACCACATCCAAAAAGCTTATCGATGCCGGTTTCGAAATCTTTGTCGAACGAGACGAACAACGTATTTTCGATGACTCCGAATACGAAGCGTTAGTGAAAATATTGTATTTTCATTTCCTCGTAACTCATTGCCGTGATAGTGTTGGATGCAAGTTGGTAGATAACAATACTTGGCCATCAGCACCTGTGAACATACCAATCATTGGGTTGAAAGAGCTCCCTGTGTCCACAGACCCTCTCCCACATATTCATATCCAGTTTGCTCACTGTTACAAGCAACAAGCAGGGTGGATTGATGTATTGTCGCGTTTTCAAAGAGGCGGAGGAGCCCTATACGACCTAGAGTTCCTGAATGATGCCAACGGCCGTCGGGTCGCAGCCTTTGGTTATCATGCTGGCTTCGCAGGGGCTGCTGCTGGCGCTCTCGCGGTGGCGTCGCAGGGAAAGGGCGAAAAGCTTGGTCCTCTCAAGCCTTTCGAAAATGAAGATGCGATGATAAGCGCTGTCAAGGCTGCTTTGGGTGGTAGTGGCAAGGGTATCAAAGCCTTGGTCATTGGCGCCTTGGGACGATGTGGACGCGGCGCGGTTGACCTCTTCAGAAAGATTGGTTTAGACGAGTATGCATATCTCTACGGTTCTGTCGCTATGACTCACTTTTTCATCAAGGGACGATATTTTCAAGTGGGACATGGAGGAAACAGCCAAGGGCGGCCCCTTCCCCGATATTCTTGATGTCGACATTTTTGTCAACTGCATCTATCTCACCTCCAAGATTCCCTCGTTCTTGACTCGTGAACAAATCGTCTCTGCCGGAAAAGGACGCCGACTGTCGATCGTTATCGATGTCAGCTGCGATACTACCAACCCCTTCAACCCAATTCCCATATACACGATCAACACGACGTTCTCTTCACCCACAGTACCTGTTGACGTTGGGTAAGTGGTCTTTATGCATGGATACGTCCACGAGATATGGTATCCTGATCCCCTCAATCTCTCTAGGACTGAGAATCCGCCCCTGTCCGTGATATCTATTGATCACCTGCCTACCTTGCTTCCACGAGAAGCTTCGGAGCAGTTCAGCTCGGACCTTCTTCCCTCCTTGCTACAGTTTCCCAACCGGGATACCGCGCGAGTGTGGACTGAGGCCAAGGCACTTTTTGACAAGAAAGTCGCAGAGGCCGTCGAAGCGACTAAGCCGTAGACGTGTGAGGTGGCTTTAGAAGGTTTTAGGATAGTAAAATACGGATTGAATTGTTGAAAAATCAGCAGACAAATATTGTGGACGATGCCAAGACATAAACGTTTTGATGTACTGATGGTTGTCACCAAACTGTCACGAGGTTCATTTAGATGTTGCAAGTCGTGCTCATATGTGCTAGCAGTTCCGGAGAATATATATACAGAAGGATCAGATTGAATCCAAGCATCGGTATAGGTAGTCGCAAGGGAGACAGATGTTACAATGGCGAGATATAGGTGCGGGGAGAAGGTTGCTAAGGAGGACGGGCCGAAGATAAATAATGGCAGCTGGGCTCAACTTGGAAATTGTTTTGTTCGCAGCCAGCCTGCGTGCGTGTAGTTTGATATCTTTCTCTTCTTACTCTTTTGTCCTCTAAGAGCTATCTTTTCCTCTCCTTCCTTCGCCAGTGCAATTCTCTAGAAGATAACGCCGGTGCTGGTCGCCTACCTTTGTATTCAAGCAGACCTATACGTTCTTTTGTCATGGCCATCGCCGTACCCCTTCCACAGATATTCATCTCTCCTGCACCGCCGCAGGAGGTATCTGAAGAGCCTTTTTCTCCCTTCGCATGGACCACGGCCTCCACAGATGGCGAGAAAGAAAGCTTTAGACCCAGTCATCTCAGCCCGCCACCGGTCAACGGGCGTTTCGTCAGGCAACTATCCCCACTTCGTCCTCCGGAGGCGCCTGTGTCAGGAAAGGGTCTGGAGCGAGGTCGCTTTGAAGCATTGCTAAGGGCGTCGAGGGAGAGGAATACAGCTACGAGTGCGAAGAAGACCGACCTTCGTAAGGAGGTCGCTCTTAAAGCGCATAGGAACAAGCAATGCACGTTTTCTCGCTTCGCTGGAAAATACAACATACTGACATTACCTTCTAGTTGAACGCCGGGCGCTTTTTCTGTCTAAAATTCTTGCGCCGCCGTCGCCTACGGCAACATCTCTTCCGAAGACACCACCAGATTCTCCCGCCATTTTTCATTATACGCTCCCTTCTCCCGGTCTTGTGTCACCTCTTGCACTCTTTGATTCCTTAAATAACGATAAATCTGGGACTGGTCCCTTGACGTATCCAAGAGAACCTTGGATTGAGCAGGTGGATTTCCGACTTCCGAGTTTACCCAAGGGCGGCCTCACGAGCAGTGCACCCGCCATGAATGCTATTCATGAACCCCAACCCCCGATGCCTTTACCATCTTTGGATCAGATTTCGGCTCGTCTCAGCACTCAGAGGCTTCCCAGCTCAGAGGGTAATTCCAACGGTCGTGCTACCAGACTCCCTGCCTTTTTGACCCAGCTACGTCAACCTGCTATCGTCGTAGAGCGACCCACGTTGTCTGTTGGTAGACTTCAGATGCCAGTCAACACCTCCCGACCATCGTTCACTGAACCAAAGAATTCCCTACCGCCTACATCTCCCTGCTCTCCTGCTCTCGAAATCAAGACTATTCGGGTTCCACGTACGGCACGCGTGTCCCAAACACAGCTGTCCGAGTCCAATCTTCTTGCTCTAGATTCGCGGGAGCGCCGAGCGAAGGACATGCTTTCCACGCTTCGCCGTCGAACGCTACCAATGGAAATTTTCCCCAGTGTGCAAGATATGGATTCAGAGGAAAGAAAGTGGAGACGCCACAGTGCTCCCGCTGATCTGACCCCAAGCAAACCCCGGTCTGGTTTCGAGCATCCAGTTCTCCTCTTGCCAGGCGGATTCTAGGACTCTTCTTCAGAGATATAACTACTACGTTCTTTATGTCACCTTTATCTTCGTTCTTTGGGATTTTGAGGAGTCGCACATCTTTATTTCCCTTTTCTTCTCTCTTCGCACATTGTATGATATTAGCCCCTTCGTTGTTGTGTTTCTACTTACTCTTTATTTTATCATTACTTGTGACGAGCTTGTATCCTCTCGCAATCGGACATTCGTTACCTCCTTTATCGATGACATATGGACAGGACTATTATTCATGTTACCTGGTACTTAGCAGGCCACGGCACTTATGTACTGTTGAACCGGTGTTGTACTGGTTTACGGGCAGGTCCTAGTATTATTAATACAGAATAGAATTGTCCAATGCAACATGGTGTTTCTACACTCGTCAATCCAAGTTTTCAGATCGTCCATCCATGCCATACAACATACGATTTACAGTGCATATGCGCAGTGATGATTGCAATATAAATACACGTGTTTATGGGAGCCTTGCACTGTAAAAGTGCTGTTCCTGTGGTGGAATTGGATCAGGCGTGGGTGGCCTTCCTCTTATGCGTGTGAGAACGTCAAGTCGCCGTCCTGTGCAATTCGTTTATCAACGATGACAATGTTGCGGTCAGAGGAGGGAAAGCGCACGATAGTCTACCCGGAGATGGTCGTCCGCGTTCTCTTCATCCGAATCCAGTAGAGGATCCGAATTTAGAGCCATATGGAAGGCCTCTGTATTACATCAATGTCACTGAGATTGCCAGGTGGCTCCATCACTTACGCTGAACGATTGATCGACCTTCTTCTTGCCGCGAAATAGGTGCACTATACGTACGAGTATGGGACCGGGGCATGATGGGAATCGTGTGTTGTCGTGGCAGTGATTGCTGCTGCTGAGGTGGCTGACGGTGTCGAATATACTGTGGTGGGGCCACCGGAGGCTGGTTTTGTTGGTGTGGTTCCGTTTGATGCCGACGACTATGACGGGGGTCTGGAAGTAACAGTGGGGTGTCTGTAAGAGACGTATAATCGTCTGCCGTGTGAGCGGACGTGATAGGCCTCACCTTGCTCATTCACTTCGCGCGATGGCGTCGGCTCACGCCCTGGGACGTAAAACATGAACGGGGCTTCGTCTCGGGAAGGTTCTTGACCTGTTCGATGTCCTATCGAGGGCGTCGGCTCGGGTGCGGCTGCCGACACCAAAGTCAGCTCAAAGCCCAGTACGTAAAAAGGCGAGATATTACCAGGAACAAAGTGTGGTGCCGCAGGCTTTGACTTTTTATCACTTTCCATCGACGAGACCAATTTGTGAAGGAAAATATTCCGTTGGTTCGACATCATGTTTCCCCATATAATCTCGTCCTCGGTGTCCACATTCTCTCTCGAGGCTTCTCTTTGAGTCAATGGTCGCAGATATGGTGCCATGTTGGGGTGCTTCCGCGAATAGTCATCATCGAAAGGATTAGAGCCTGTGGGAGATTCGAGATAGTGATACATAAACCACAGAAAAGCTCTAGCTCGATCTGCAGAGGCCAGCGGCTTGGGCAGAAAGAAATCTAAAAAGTTAACCGTTCCGTCGAAATGAACGCGGGCTAAAGGCTGTGAGATGTTGAATGAACAGATATTCTAGAACAAAGAAATTCAACGCACAGCTGCGTGATTGGAAAGGACAAAGACTAAGTTTACGACACTTGTCGGGGGTCGCTTCGATCGCTAACAAGTTCAGTGAATCAGCAACCGTGCAACATGCTTTAGTTTCAAAC
This sequence comes from Desarmillaria ectypa, assembly GCA_030407005.1. Lineage (NCBI taxonomy): Eukaryota > Fungi > Basidiomycota > Agaricomycetes > Agaricales > Physalacriaceae > Desarmillaria > Desarmillaria ectypa. The sequence continues at coordinate 1,894,524 of JAUDYN010000003.1, read as the reverse complement.
AGCCACGGACCAGCTTGAGAAGAATCTCGTCCGGGCTGGAAGGAGGCAGAGTTTTGAGTTCAGATGGGAGTAACGCGGCCTTGAGACAATTCTTGATACGCGGTGCATCTTGAGCATTGCCGTCGGTCTTTTGAAGTGAGGGAACGGGGTGGTATGTTCGCAAAGCGGTCTTCATCTCTGGAAAGACTACAACACACACATGGTCAGATCAATTTAGATCAAAGACGGTACAGGAAGCTTACAGGCCATTGTGGTGTTTATTCTTCCGACATTAGTGAGGAGGCATATCTTGGCGAATTCGAGGGCGAAGGCGGGGGTCTCAACCATCTTCTCTTTCAGGACCTTTGAGCATTTGCTTGAGTTGTAGAGGGCATTGATGTAGAGGTCTTTGAAGGCGAGCTTGGAGGCCTTTCCAGGAGTCTGGGGAGTGAAAACGGCAGTCTGGTCGGAGAAAATATGATTGAGGAGATCGTACTGCACGTCCTCGCGCGTGAGAGACTCTGCGTCATTACGTTTAATGGGAAGGGCCTTCCGACTAAGGTAACCAACGCTACGACGGAACAAATGAGCCGAAAAATACGGAAGATGAGGGAAACAAAAACAAAGGACATACGGAGGGATTGGATCTGGGGGCCAAGAAGATGAGGAGGATGGAGGAGGAGCAGATGTGGATGCCATGAAGAAAGAACAGAGATGTGACACGAGGCAAGAAGGCACACGCGGCAGATGAGAATACAAAGTTTGGGCCGTAAAGATGGACGGTGAGAGAAGCCTCACGTGTAAGAGGCAAGGGAGATGTGCAGGGGCCGGAATTGGGCGAAGAAGGCCTCCGACGATGGCCTCGACGAGCTATAAAGCAAAAAGAAGGCAGTAAAGCGACGACGACGACGAGAAGGGGGGGAATCGAATTGACAGAGGCTGAACGGTGGCAGCGCGGCTACGAGACCAAGAACGCGCATTGGGCCATGCAGCAACGAGTAATAAGGATTTCTAGGTGGACCTTTGCTGGAGAACCAGACTGAACCCTAAAAGCAGCTAAAGCACTAACCAGCCTGGACGACGGCCTAACCTGTTCGACCGGTTTCCGAGATAATCTACTAAAATTCTCTTTTCGTTGATCACTCGGATCTGGAAAAGCGGAGGCAAATTTACACAATGACTAAGCAATTGCCCGAATGATCAATTGCAATTCCCCGGCACTGCCACAACTCATGGCTGACTCTGCCTTCGATGCCGCCACAAGGGTATGTTTTTTTTTTCTCATTAGCTTATTCTGTCCACATTGTGTGTGTTTTTTAAAAAAAATTAATTGCAGCGCGAACTAGATGCCTTCCTGACCAGGGAGCAGGCAAATGCAAAGCTACATACCACCATACATAACCTAACGACCATGTGCTGGGACAAGTATTCGTGTCCGTTTTCTTCCATCTTTTCTATCTAACCCTGTCTTCAGGTGCATCACTTCCACGCCATCCAATAAGTTTTCCTCCGCCGAAGCTTCGTGTCTGACCAATTGCGTCGATCGGTTCTTGGACACCAGTCTCTTCCTAATCAAAAGTCTCCAAAACAGACGAGAATCCGAGTAGCATTCCAAACCTCGGTACACTTATGCTACATCTAGTATATTGTATCCCTCGTCTTACACATGCGTTTAATATCTCTTGCACTTCCCCCATGCCCATCCTACGGCCGCCGGTAAGAAGAAACAGAATGCGTCAAGCATTTCACGCTTCCGCCGCAGCTCAAGAGGAATCTCTACCTCCGTCACTTTCTCACGGGAAAACGAGTTCGCCTCGTAAAACATTCCTATTGAGTCGTCCTTCTCCTTCCAGAGCCCTTTCAGCCATTCATCGAATCCTTTCTTTTCTCCCTCGGGTATATCCACTTCGACCATAGGTTCCGTCTTCGGGGACACCTCAGGATTGCTCCCCGATAGATCGCCAATCGGTACCTCCCGCGCGACATCAAACATCCGGAGGTGCATGTGAATCACGGGAGGTGGGATACCGTCGAAAAACACAGAACGTAGGGTATAAAAGTCTTGTCCATAATGCAAGGGAGGTATACCTGCTGGACGTTCTTTGCCTGCATTTACATTCATAACAGCGGCCACGCACCTGGGTATACCACTGTAATGTCTATCAAACGAAGGTCCGGAATGCGCGGCGATAATGAACGTAGACTGTAGTGCAGTCCAGTCGACCTGGGCAGTAACATATGGGTCAAATCAGCCTAAGGCAAATACCAGTCAGTTCCGGGCCGTATCTCAGCGAGGAACACCTTCACAATTCCCATTTTATCAGCGAACTTTTTGCTAATAGGTCTTGTGTCTTGACTAACGAGCGTTCCTTCTGGATACAGAATGAACGCTAGTGGATTATCCTGCCTTTCAGCCTCAGATCCTAATGTGGACAGGCTAGCTGATAGCTGTACTCGGTCGGATGCCCACGACCTCGCCAGAAAGATGAAATTGAAGAATTGCATGCCCTACATTTTCATTAAATCCACATGAACCTGACTGTAAATGACGTACCCATCCGACGACTGGAACCCATTGAAGGCTCTTCTTTAATGTAATGTACACATATCGGTGAACTCCTTGGGGCCCGATGAAATACAATAAACACCATTCATACAACCAGTCCAAGTATATCTTGGAATTCTCGTCAGAAAGAAATGTAGGCCAAGCAAACCAATACGGACCTGGTGGTTCGCTATCATGACAAACTTGGTAGGTAGGTTCAAGGACACCACATCACCCTTCTTATCCTTTACGACGATACGATCTATATCCTCCGGAGTGAAGCAGCCCTTACCCTTTGTCTCGAATGATACAATGAGCTTTGTCGGAGCAAACCACTGGCACGTCAGGACTGCGGGGTACGCTAAGCGTCAAGATGGATTGGAAGTGACGATTAGGGGACGTACTGAGGAGGCACCCGAATGCGCCCTTGGTATACCGAATACCATCGACGTACATCGCTCTGGACCACTTAAAAGGGAGGAGCCGAAGAGGTAGCAAGAACACAAATTGAGAGGCGTTGACCATCAGGCAGCCGAGATTGAATACAAGGAAGAATAACAGAGCAGAGAAGGTGCGACGCCATGACTGTCGAGGTCTCTCGGAGATAGGAACAGTATACAAGGGCGCCACGGCGGTCATCGCTGTTCAGTTCACTTGAGTACGCGTTCGTTGGGAAGAGTACTGCCTTGAAGCGAAGCATGTGTTACTAGTGGCCAAGTCACACGTCACAGCTAATGAATTCCGCGTCCCTACGCGTTATTAATTTCAATTCCCCTAAATGTACACTTGTTCTATTACCCTGTAGATAGTACAATACTTACACCGGAAGGGGACAAAAATATCATCTGCGTAACGCATTAGTGTAGATACTTGACCTGGGGAAGACTGAACTATTATGTCTACGAGTCGTCGCAAAGCGACGGAAATTTTGAAGTTCAATAATATCAAGGTACCGGAAAGCTGAATTCATAGGATCGCTAGAACCAATCTGTCGACAGATAAAATTCAAGTCCTTGTTAGTGGTGCATGGCACCAACATAGCACCATTATTATATCAAACCAAGGCACTCAGGCGTAACGCTAATGATGTAGACCAGAAGGCAATGATACGCTCTCAATGCACACACAGTTGTTAAACGCAATCGTATTCACTCTGTTTCTGCAGAGAGGGTAAAGGTATGATGAACTATGCGTTGTCGTATATCTGTAAACCTTTGTAACTCGCAGATAGTAAATTATGTTATCACAGTTTGCAAGAAGTATGGTTGGCCTAGTGAGTCAATTAATCATGAATTACGACAGAAGAAAAACGAGACTCCATCATGCATTAAACGCTGGGCAGCTACAAATACCGGTGGCCTGACAGTAGGTCTAATATCTATAAAAGATTTGCTACAGCAGAAAAAAACAGATCTCACACTTCTGAATATCGCAAAAATTATAGTTGCAAGGACGCGATCTCCGACACGCCAAGATGGCACCAGAGTCGTCTCAATATCGCAATATCTTCAGTAATAAACGTACGAAATGAATAGATGAGATGTCTACAGCTGTCAGAGCAGACCATAAAATTCAAATCTTGTAAGATATCAAGAGTGGTAGTCAAAGCAATACGACTGTCGACAATGATAATGTATAGTACATAGCACATGCCTATGAGAATCAATGATGCTTGCAAACTGAAATGTCAGATTGTTCTGAGTACTGGCTCAGGTATACACCCCACAACCCAAGTAATAGTTCAACTGCCTGAAATTGCTGTCGGTCCACATTCGTATTGCATTCGTGTGAGCGGGAGAAGTGGAGCAAGCGCTCCACAACGATGATCGCCAACGGACCGGATGTTCCGGTCACAAGACCGCAACAAATGACCATTCTCTCACTGTACCATTCCCTCCGCCATCACAACTGGTCTTGCCATAACTTTCAAAGTCGAACAATCGCGGATTCCTCTCTGTTCCGTGTAACTTTTTGCCCCCTAACTGTTTAGATGACCGTCATCCTTGAGCAGATTCAGCGGCCGCGACTCGTGGACGATCTCATCCCTGTCATTCTCGAGAATAGTAGTGATTGGTGGCCCCAGGACCTTCTTTCTCTCTCCACCGTATCTTCCTCTTGGCTACATGCCATCAGGAAGAGACTTTATGCCATCCCTGTCCTCCTGTCTTATCGTTCTTGCGCTCTCCTCGCCGAAACGCTTGAAAGAAATGATCACCTACTCGGCATGGTCAAAGGGATCGATATTCGCCCCCTTCGCAATGGCTGGCCTGAATGTGGTCGACCGTCCACGAAGCATATGGCCAGTATCAGGTTCATTTTGGGTCTGGAGGGTCTGGAATGTGTAACACTGGGTGGGGAACTGGCGGTCTCGGCGCACAGGTACCTCAATGCGATGTCGCATCCGCATTGCGTGAGACGGCTGTGGGTCGACGGAACATTGCAGAAGGATTCACTGCATTCACCCCCATCATTAGAGTGGGATGAAGTCCTTGCATTCAAGTTTGCTGGGCTGGAGAACCTAAAACTTTCAAATCTTGACCTCGACATCATGTTCCCCTCCGTTCCCTATCCTCTACGTGTCACATCTCTCGTTTTGGATACTGTCCGTATAACCAGTGGTCGTTTGATCCACCTCCTTCACGAGACTTCTTCATTGACACAACTCTGGGTCACGACAGAAAGAAGTGATGACTTCCACGAGCAGATCCGGCCAATGCTGGACTTTCACCCTATTGCAGAATTGCATTACGAGATGCAGTGTGATGACCCTCTTCCTTTCGATCTATCGTCTTTCCAAAGTCCTGTCCCCATTTCCTTATCACGACTTTGTCTTATCAACATACCTGTTTGCCCTGCAACGTTGCAATCGATAGAACGGTGCTTTCCTACATTGGAGGAGCTCGTTGTGACTGGGAGGAGTAGCCGAATCACGGCAGAAGAATGGGCTATGTTTGTGAACTCGACAACATTGTCTGCTCTTCGGGAGCTTGGCCTTCCCAGCGGAACGAACTACCCTCCGTTTCAGCGGTGGTCAGGCTTGACAGAAATATCGGTGCGAAAAGAATCGTCTCTTCGAGGCATTCATTTGTCGTTCACTGGATAAATGGAATTCGAAGCTTCTCCGCATGTCACGGCCGTTTTTTTTAGTATATTTCGATGAATCACATAGCATACTTTCCGAGTTACAGACTGCATTCTTGATGCCATATATACCCACATCTTGTACATTATATTAATTCAAGCGGGAATACAGCAGTATATTAGTTATACAGACTTGCTGGCGCGCACCTGCAGGCTGTAAGGAAGAATAGATAGATGATCAAAAGATAGACTACTGCCGTATGGCCCAAATAGGAAAGGGCATTATTGGAGCAAAATTGTGCCGTTGCCATTTCTCTTCGCCCATGCTCATTGTCGGGGCCGCATCGACCAGACCTTTTATCCCATTCCTTCAAGTTCGAACTTGCATTATCTCTCTTCTTCTCCCTAGAAGAAGAGAACGAAACGCTCATTTCTGACGTGTGGGCTCTTTCTTAGCCATGTACACCGTTCTATCGCGTCCTCAGCCATTGGGATCAGGGACCAGCTCGTCTCATCGTCTACCTCACAAAAGCGCATCTTTTCTGTCTCTGAGACGCGAAAAGGAAAAGCCCAGTGTTCCTTCCGACCAATACGACTCCAATTTTGACCCCTCTGGTTCGTCGCATTCACGACCTTCGTACTTTGAAGCATATCCGAGACCAAAGACAGCTCAACCACGCTTGTCCAAGCCAAAAGGTCGTGAAGCCTACTCCTCTGCTCCACAGTCACCCATCTCTCCGGAGGATAGCACCTTCTCTGATCAGATTATTCGGGACAAGAAAGGCACCAGGCCGGCCAAGGTGGAACAGTCTTCGTATTCCTTTCCCAGCACAGAAATTTCCGATTTCCCATTATACCCTTCTCAAGATACCCAATCCTCCTCAAAACCTCATTCAAGAATTCGTTCCAGGACCGGGCCATCCCGCCAGACCTTCAACTGGGCCGATCCAACTCCCGCTCATCGTTTTTCCGGTTCTTCTACGCAACATACGGAGACACCGCCTGACACGCCTTCAGACAACGTTTCATTCCGAGAATTTTCCGTCATGGTTGCCGCCCCCGTCTCGACGGTCGAGGCAATGGATGCATTGGTAGACAACATGAATGGAGGGGAGGACATCATTAGTGCCAGTCTTTCTAGTCGTGCTAGGTTCGGAATACCGGGCCATCATCCACTCTATCAGCCGCCACTTCCTACCCCACCACCTGGTATCGTCCTCGGTGGAGGCAAGGCTCGAAGGTCCAAGAAGTCCTCCAAGGTCTCCGCCCATAGATCCAGTTATTCGGGAGATGAGGAAGACGAGATGCTGCTGCCGAACCCTTCTTTGCACAAGCGACGTCCAAAGCGATTAGCGCCTAGTCGTAGCAATTCTAACGCAACTATCACCCTATCTATTCCTGTGGCACCTTCACCTCCTCTTGAGGGTGAATTTCAAGCGCCCTCCCCCACGCTACCTGTCAGACATAGACCTACCTCTCCTGACTCGGCCGGTGGAGTGTCTTTACCACCTCAGGAGCGTCCCAAAAGCATAGCGCCTTCTATATCCGACATCATTCGTGCGTACGCACCTCCTGAAGCACAGTTGCGGTCTCGGGCTTCCCTAACATGCTCATACTCGTATGCGCACAGTCATGGCCATGCCACGCTGGTGGAAGAATCTGAACCGGACCCCGAACCACTGACCCTTGAAGAAGAGGCGGACCTTTTATCCCGGTCTTCCATCGATAGTGTTGCTGACGAGGTACGGAGAACTCTCCGAAACCAGAACGCCATGAAATCAGTACCTACGCCTCCACCGCCTCCGCCTTCCTCCTACATGAAACGACAGTCGACGATATCCGCAGACACCGCCAGCATCTGCTCTCCCCGATCGGATGGAGGGACGGCATCCATCCATTCCATGTCCGTGGCCTCAACTCATCCCCCGTCTTCCTTTGAAAATACTAATTTACTGGCATCTCTATCTAAACCATCGCCGGCCCAAGCTGTTGCCCAGTATTTGCGTTCAGCGCGACTTACTACACTACTGAAGTTAACACGATCACCTCATGCGTCTTCAGACAATCCTTTGACTGTCAGTCTTTCTGATCTCGGAAGTCCCACAGGGATCCCAGTTGTTGTGTTCCTGGGTTTGGGGTGTGTGCGGCATATCATGGGCTTGTATGACGAAATGGCAGAATGTATGGGGTTGAGGCTTATCACAATTGACCGGTAACTATCTTCCGTTCTCGCATCATCTGTCCGCTAATATGTGTCTCTAATAGATGGGGTCTTGGCCGAACGGAGCCACGCGCAAAATCTGCGAAAGGCATCATGCAGTGGGCTTCTGTGGTAGAGGAAGTTCTTGATTTGCTTCACATAGACCAATGCAGCGTAATGGCCCACTCAGCTGGCGCGCCTTACGCCTTGTCGTTTGCCAATAAGCTGTCAAAGCGGATACGCGGTGACATTTGCTTACTTGCACCATGGGTGGGAGGCAGTGAAAGTGGTGAGCCTGAGAGCCCTAGAATCATTCATTCGTCTTATTTCCGTTTGCAGGAGGCTACAAATGGCTCAAATACGTGCCCAACGGGATATTAAAGACCGCACAGGCAGCAGATTGGAAACTACAGGCGTGGATGATTGGTAAACCTCCCACCATAGCCTACGAAGGCATCGGCTATGATTTTCGATCACCTTCATCGAAGGGTGCGTTGATGGGCGGTTCGCCGCCGGTAGCATATGGTAACATGAGTCCTGTTTATCCCTCATCCATCGATAATCATCCAAGGCCAAGCATGACATCGAGCACATTTAGCGAGTATGACGATCTCGGGGATTTTGACGGTCGGTTCGAGAGTCGCAGCACGCTTGGTGTAGATCTGCGATCGACTCGCCAAGAAGTAGTCACGAAAAGAAAGAATTCGAGGAGGTTTTTGGACCGTTTCAAAGCGCCATCCCACTCTCAGCCGCAGTCTCCTACAGAGGACGACAAGGCATCGTCGGGGCGGCGTCTTAAAGCATTGCGTTCGATGGGGTCCCTGAAGTCCAAGTCGTCGAAAGTATCGGAGCATTTGAGCCCTCAGCTTCCTCCTGCCCTCAAGTTTGAAGTTGGGCTAGGCTTTGATGATCTCAATTGGACCAAGGCCATCGAATCCTCTCAGACGTTGCTGATCAGGGAAGATCGATCATTGACGCCATCACCTGATAAGTTCTCGACGACAGGGCATATTCCCTATCCTCGTGCAAACGGGCAACGGTCTCTCTCCTTTAATACCCCGCGCGGGGCGACATCACTTCCTACATCACCTGTTGCGACCGTACAAGAAACATTTTCCTCGAATGCGTCTTTCTCCACAAGAAATGGCTCAAAACATGGCTACCAAGCTACGCTAGCCAACGCTCTGATCGCGGCATCCCACTCCGAATCTGCAAAAGGGACACACAATGATCTGTTGCAGATTCTGAATCATGACAATCATCCATGGGGATTCTCTTACACTTCTTATCCCCATAGTGTGAATGTGTGGTATGGCGACAGGGATGAGAAGATTGCGGAACATGCCGTGCGGTGGATGGAGAGAAACATGGGGGGGGATAAATGTACGGTCAAGGTTGTGAAGGGGGCGGACCATGGTCTGATGTATAAGAGCAGTGTGGTCATTGAAGTTTTAGAGCGTGTGTTGAGCTATTGGCAGCCAGGTACGTGTCTTTCGTAGAGTTATGGTTCACTCAGGGCTCACGATTAGACAAAGAACACCTATAAAAATTCGTGTATGTCGACGAAGGAGGCCTTTTCTTCACTCCTTGTCATGACTGTTAGATTTGATCTCATTTTGCCTTCGTTCTTTCTCTATTAGCTGTGGATTTGATTGGATTCATTCACTGTACTTATATCATCGACTTTCTCATCATTCGCTTTTTCAATGCCTAATTATACTCTATTGTTATCGGCGTATTAATTTAAGAACTTTCTCCTGCCAGAGTGTTTGTTGTAGAAGTAGATTCACAGGGGAATATGTGTCGAGAGCCAACCGGTTGCTTGCATAGATAATACTAATAAGGATACAAGATACCGTAAGTAAAGAGGTGCCTGACTATCATTCAATTGGTACAGTGAGTCCGCATAGATTTACCCGAAACATGCCGGTTAGGCGTGGACACCCTTCAAACCCGATAAATTTGATTCCCAGCTGGTCTTGTAGTCCACATATCTTGGCTGCTTGAAAGCGTAGAACTGTTTAATTGCCCGCTACTGGCTCCTGGCCGCTGCCCCACCACCGCATTGGCGTACGACGTAACGTTTCTCCGCGGGGGCGGTTCGCGTCCCGCCGCCGCGAGAGGCCCTATATTATCTAAACCTTCCACCATTGGCAACTCAGGTGGTCCTGAAGTTATCCGCCTATCAGCAAACGACAGTGGCTCGGAGAGTCTTCTACGTGTTTGTCGTTCCCTCTGCCGGAAGAAAAGGAAAAGACCTAGGACAAGCGAAAGCACGGCGACAGAGCTTAGAGTGACAATCACCGCGATCAGCGACTTGTTCACTGAAAACGATGTAATGTTGGCGCTGTCGCTACCCGAGGGACCTGAAGGTTCAGAGGAAGCACTGCCAGCCGTAGAAGCAACTGGTGGTGATGACGAAGACGATGGTGGCGCATATTGTGATGAGGAGGAAGGAGGTTCAGATACCGTATAGGAAATTTGGGAAGAAGTGGACGAAGATGTAGCAGACGGCCACGTCCTTTCTTTTTGGGAACTTGATACAATGATAAACGAAGTTGAGACTGCTGATGTTTGGATGGTGCTCCCTGAGGAAAATTTTAGCAACTATGAACGTATGTATATAGTTCTGAACAACCGACATGTAGCAAAGACGTGCGAAGGAGTACTTGATACACCGGCAATGGTAGATGATGCAGAGGAATTAGGGAAACCTATCTCTGCATTTCAAAATTCAGCCTTCCTGTACACAGACATTAGTGGACGTACTTGGTCTGGGATCTCCATTTTTGCCTGTAAATAATAAGGTTGTGAGCAGTTACGCAAGCGAAGAGAGTCACTAAGTACTGACCATCTTCGATTGTGACTATCAGGGAGCTAAAAGTGACCTGGCTCAAATTATCAAATCTGATATCGGGAAGGTTGAACACTGCTAAAACATGGTTGTGGCTTGGATTGAGAGGGGAAGAAAAAATAATGTCCTATTGGGCGTATGATGATGAGGTGGTTGCACAAGTAACTATAGAACACTCAAGGCTTACTAATTTGGCAAGAGTGTCATCGGAAAGAGTATGATCATGTCCGTCCACTATAACGATAGACCCTACACTGGTTTGAGCATTGCAGTCGAGGCAGAAGCCATAGGCGGACCCCCTAGGTCGCTTAAGGCCGATAAAGAATACATTAGATGTTGCATCTGCATGTGAGATTGAATGAGAAATAACGGTTGGAGGAGCAGAGGACCTACTCGGCAATGATGCCATGAGCACGGTTCCGAGTTCATTGATGAAAAGAAATTGTTGGCCAGCAGAGTTCTGTGAAGCATTCCAACCAGAGGAAAAATAAAGTGACGTGTCTGTCGCATTAATGGTGACATTGTGAGCCGCTTTAGAGTATAATACACATAGAGCCAGGAAGAGAATAAAAGACAACACTGTCATGAAAGAAGAAACGAGTTAGAGAGGCTTAAGGGGATGCCCTGCATGCCCCAGTGCTAAGCAGTGAGCACGGACAAGATGGCAGAAAAAGAACAAGAAACCTAGACCAGGAGACAATATAAGCCATCAGATCACGGAAGGCTGTTGTGCTAGAGACGCTAAGTCAGGGGTTACGGGAAAGTTCGGACCGAATCCGTTGACCGGTTGCCGGGTAGTTTGCCGACATCAGTAGATCACTCAGACTGGTCGCCGTGGGAATCCTTGAGAACACCACCAGCTTTGTCTCTCCATGACGAGCTGACAATGTCGCGCAAGCAGAGCCCGTTCCCCAAGAAGCCTCTCGCCATCAAGCGCGCCGATGGCGAACCTCTGACGCGTGTCGACCTCCAATACGACTTCCTCTTCCACATCTTTAGCGATGACCAGCGTGTCTTCACGGATCCTTATTCTTCTGCCTTCGGAGGCTCTTCTGGCTGCAAGGTTTCCTTTCGCGACCTCTATGTAAATGCCATCATGCATTCGACAAAAGCTACCAAGGCTCTCAAAGACTCCATGTCGGCTTCCGCCATCTTCGCCACCGACTTCGCAATGCTGGCTTTGTTGGCAAACGTAGGCAGGGTGAATACAACAATGAGCTGTGAGTAGCTCTTTTATTTTAATTCATCTCTTATGTCTTTTCATGCTTTCGCTTAGTCTTTGCCGAGAAGAAAACGGCGGTGAGAACATACCACCCGATCCCTGCTCTCCAAAGAGCCGATGGTAATCTCCAAGATGCGCCCCGAATCAAAGGCCTCCTCAAGGCCTGTACGGTACCGGATGAGGATCCAAAGGCTATTCCGACGACTCCCAGTGATATTCTTGCCCGTGCAGTACGTTCTTGGCCCCTCCCTTGGATATATTCCAATATTCATGACGTGTCCACAAAACAGACAACCGGAAAGGTACCGCCTACTAGCATCGCCACTATCATTTTCATTCTTTCCAATTACTCTCCTGTGCGTGTCACACTGGCCTCTGCCCCACTATGCTAACCCCCATCTGGTCAGGCCATCGGCCAAGAACATTTCTTAAATGAGCTTGAATTCATCGACCTCTTTCTTCCTGTTGAAGTGTCTAGCGCCTCTCGCGCTCGTGCTTTCCTGTGGCTCTGCTATCATTTTCACGAAGCGACATCTGCCGTTAATGAAGATGACTATGACACCGAGGTGCTCAGTATCAATCCGTTCTGTGACAGTCATCGGCCAGGAAAGGCGCCTGCCTTTATCATGATAACCCGTGCCGAGGCTGAGAAGGAAAACGTGGACACGGAGGAAGAGATAGCTCGTGCCGAAAAGTCCGTTAGTCATAGAAACGACATCATCAATAAGGCCGTTAGAGACGCCTCCACTACGTCCACTTCTAAGGCCGTCCATAACGACGAGGGCAATATTCCAGAAGTCAAACCCAAAGGCAAGCGCAACACTGGTGTTCCCATGACGCTCAAGGAGAAGAAGGAAAGGAAGGCGCTCTGGGACAAACAGTACCGTGAGCGAGTCAAGAATAAGGCGATGCAGGAGAAGAACAAGGAAATTAAGCGAAAGGAAAGTAAGCAGGTTCAGCCCCCCAAGCTAGACTTGCCCGCCGATGTTGCGGAATATGGTTGTCAGTACAGGTTCTACTCTCCGATTGTCACGGTCTCACATTTTTCTAGCATTTTCCCGAGGCCGTGAATCGTCGTTATACGCAGCTCCCGGGTATCGGCGCTCTAGTCCCGACACTCCTTCAATGTACCAGCATCGGTATGCGCCATACAGGTTCGGGGCCGTAGGAGACCCTACTTGGTCTTCTCGCCACGCATCGCATTCGAAAGGCGTCGGAAGTCCCCACAAGTCCATGCTCGAACGTATGTTGGTGTACGCATTTTAATCCGCAGGCCTTGATGACTGTTACTTAGACGCCTGGCATGTTATCAATTGTACGGATCCTCTTCTGGATTCTGATGATGAGGCAGACGATCATGTACACCGTGATTATTGTCAGTTCTGCCCCCCTCCTAAGATTTCGCACCTTACCTATTTTCAGCTAAGCGACTGCGAATCATCGCGCGTGTCCGCGGTAAAGATCCTACGCCAGAGCCAGACCCATATCCAGTCGCTCCTCAGCCGCATCCATCCACTTGAGTACGTTATTCACTGATTCATACTGTAATATTAGTAGTACCACCCACTTCCCCCTGTTTATTCCTTAATGTTATCCAAGTAAATACTTTCGTCTTCCTGACTATTAGTCTTAGTTTTTAACCTTAGTGCTCCGTCGGTATCCCTGTAATTGTGTGCATTACTACGTAGATTAAAATTCATTTACATATTGACGAAGTGCAGTAAGTAAAGCTTCTACTACTATGATCTTACACATTCTTCTCGATGCATTTGTATACGCGCAAAAGAAACCGAAACTTAGCAGGACAAACAGAACAAAAGAAATAAAGACAGGAGTGACAAAGGTAACTATAGCTAGTGTATGTACGAGACACGTATAAAATACAAAATAATACTCCACAACGCACACCCCTCCCGTATTATCCAGAACTGACAATTTCCAGCAATACAATATGTGGCACAGATATAAGTGGGACGAAGGGTCAAATAATGATCCATCCTCCAGAAACCCCCGACCTGGGAGCAGTCGACACACCCAACAAACAGAACAGGAGAGGGTCTAAACAGAAAGGCAAATGTAGCGGCGCGCCGTTATTCCGCTAGCCACTTTTCGCACTTCTTGGCATATTTGTCCAGAAGCTGGGATAAATCGCGGATGACGAACGTGAGCACGACACTAGCGAAGAATTCCGACGACCGCCTTAGCTTTATGTCAGCAGCAGTGCGGATGTCAGCTGGGAAGGCCGCATATGCAGGCGCCACAGGTTGACAGCTGATGGCTTTAGTGTGTTCATCGAGTAACTGCGCATGAAGAAACAATTTCCGCAACCCTTGCACATATGCGGCGGGTGAATCCAAACTAGGAAAAAAATAACGTTAGAAGCCAGACTATGCATCAACGCGCAAAAGGAAACACCGACTTTTTGCCATTGATATATTTGTCGAAACGCCGGCCAAGTTTGTCCCCCCAAGTGGTCTTCTTTAACACAAAACCTTCCCCAACACCAAGTTTCTTCCCAAAGTTTGCTACGACACCGTCACACATGGTCGAAAAGTCTTCTAGCTTCGATATCCACGCTTCCCCTTCCTTCCTGCCTATGCTCCCGATTCCTAGAGCCATGCCACTGCTTACGTTCCCGGCACCAAAGTGTTCGGAGCTGCTATTTTGTAGATCCTCCAAGGCTGAACATAGAATGCCAACCACGCGCACCTTCTCGGGAAGGTTACTCAATTTGGCACCACCCTGAGACCATACTTCCTGTGGGACGTGTAAACGACGCGTGATATATCCGCCTGTGGTGGAAGTCATGGTTGTACGAAGTAAGTTCATGAGATGGTAGGGCTTCCTTAATGGATCTGCTGGTGCTGCTGCAGGTAAAGGTGATATAGGCGTGATGGGGAGAACACTGGAGATGACGGCGGGAGGAGGCATAAGGGGAGGATTAATGGCCATGGAAGAGAGGTCAGTTTGTACCGTTAATTGAATTTGGGCATTCGGGTTCAATTTGGAGGGAAAGGACGTCTTTCGCAGAGCAGGCGTAGCACCATTTATATTAATATTGGCGACGGTAGTTGAAGGAAGTGGAGGTCGCTCTGCCGGAGGCGATATCCGTCCGCCTATCAAAGACGGGCGTCGACCGGGCTGAGATGAAGAGCGCGTTCGACCTACACCACTAAGCGACGCCCCTGAGTTTGGCAAGGAGGAGGCCACAGACCGGGGGTGGGAGCCGGCAGAGACGACAGACTCGGACGGGGAGGAAGATCTCGGCGTAGGTGGTGCCGACGTCTTAAGACGTCGCTGCGAAATTGTACCCTGATGGATGGTGGGGTTGATTACGACAACCTCTGGTCGAGGGGCTTGAGAGGAACCTCTCTGTCGTGGAATGACAACACTATTAGGGATTTGAGGCGACGAGTTGTTGCGGGGTGTACCAGGTGAACCGGACGCAGAGGAGGGCAAAGCTGGCAGAGGAGGAGACTCATTCTTGACCCCGCGTGTGTCTACGACGAAATTAAGCCGATTTCCTGTTCGTAATACAGCTTCTGATATTTCTGCCTCTGTATGCTCATATTTTTCGCTTTCCTCTTCCAGTGCAGCCAGTTTACTGCCCGAGCTCGTTCGTCTATGTCCAACGGAGTCACCTCGCTGTCTGGTTGTAGCATCAAGAAACTGACGAGAGCCATGCAGGGGTAGGTCAGGCGGTACTTCATTGGGAATTGTGGGTGCCAGAGGAGGGGAGTTAAGTGGTGGCGGTAACGCTGGAGGTAGGGCTGACGACGATGCTCTTGATCGTCGAAGCTGTACAGACGTCCGGTTTGAGGCGGTAGACTGTGCCGACAGAGGTGTTGCAACGACATGGGGTGTAGGTAGATCGTACTGGGTGTTGGCATACGGGTGGGATGAAGAAACGGGAAGACCTGATATCGTAGATCTAACCGGGCTCGCCAGGTCCATGATCATAGCAGCGCCAATAGCCTCAATACCTTCGTGAGCACTCACGTGCTTCGACAAGGAGATGTCTGGGGCGATCTGGGGATCATTGTCTTCCACATAGGTATCATTCACAGAATAATCGACTTGAGGTATCGGGTCTGATGTTTCGGACACAGGAGAAACGGAGCTGGTCGGAGAATTTGGTTGTGTGGAATCGGCAGAGATGGGCGAATATATGGATGCCGCTGTATAGGGTAAAGGAGGGATGCTGTAAACGACACTGAGGATATTCATGCGATCAGCATACGTATCATGCTAGTAAACAGATCAACAGATAGGTCAGCTTTAAGCGTGATATACGGTCAAGATACACACGATTTTTTGCAGCCTTCGAACCTCCTCTTCCTGCGCAACACTACTTCTACGTCTTCCATTCCGTCGTCTGGGCTCCGTGGTATCTTCACCTCTGCGGACGCGTTCCATGACTTCGCTGAGAAGTGCAACACTTCTGCCATATGCCATGACCGCGCCTTGGGGGTTATTATTGTTGGAATCTAGCTGCACGGCCTCGCGAGCGAGCTCCAATGCCCTTGTCAGTGCCCGTCGAGACGATGGTGGTCGATGCTCTGAGCGAGTTCCTGTTGGAACCAGTAAGTGATCGGTGTCCGCGTCTGGAGGCAATGGCGGCGCCTGTAAACGTGAAGATGATGGGGGTAGTATTGATGGGGGCGGGGAGTCGGACAGATCATCAACGGACGAAGATGCAGACGACTGTGCTGAGAAAACTGAGTGTTGGGGAAAGGCAGCGACTGCTGCTAGTGATGGGGATGCGCCCTGTCTTGCAAAAGAGGCTGAGCGTGTGCCGCGATTAACACCGTTCGTGTGTGGCTGAGAATCGTCTAATCCCGTTGATGGACGTGCTACAGTAGAAGAATGGCCTGGACGGTTGTTGGTGCTGTCAGGAAGACTGGGAATCGGAAGATTTGGAGGTGGGCCTGCAGGACGAGTATGAGCAACTGAGGAGCGACGCCGCTGGGAAATTGTCGTGGTAGCAGGATACATGGACGGTCCTGCTGTAGGCTGTGGATTCTGCCAGTCACGAACCATGTTATACGGTGCAACACGGGCCCGTTCCTCCATTAGAGCGATGATAAAGGATGATAGGGACGACGAGGATGGTCAGGTCCCTTGACCCCTGGATAGACGGAGGATCACCGCAACAGCCTAAGTTTCGTAGAGCGAATGGCCGTTACTTTCCTGGATAGTGCAGAGTGAAACGAAGGAGAAATGAATGCTAAAAGGAACCTTTGAGGCAGAGCAAGGACACGGTTGCCCTTGGCTGACCGGGACTGGGCTGATTTGACCGTTACGAAACGGGCCCACGAAACAACCAGATCAATCACCACGAAAGATCCTGATACTCCGTATTCATGCCCTATCTACCTGCTGTTGCCCGTCACTGTCGTTGTCTAGAGTTACAAAATATAGCGTCGAGGTCGGCGGATAATTGGGACCTTGATCTTTTTAGGCTTTCTTGAAATATCAATTGTTTCGCCAGTCTAGCCTTCCTTCTTACCCACGCCACTCAATCATCTCGCGCAATCCCTTGGTAGTATGCATTCATATCAGGTAGAAGGTATTTAAGGAGGCAGTAAGAGAGCGAGCGAGTCATTAGTAGGATACTAGACAATCAAATCCTCCCGAGATAAACACTAAGACTAAGTAAAAATTATCCGTTGTGAAAAACAAAACAAGACGAGAACGATGAAGAACGAGTGGACTGAACTCCTGGGGTGAACTGTTCAATGGGGTATACCTTGCATAGGGCCGTGAATCTACTCTCGGAACTCCGATTGAGAGCCTTGCGCGGCGAGTCGGCTTTCCAAGTTGCTATAGGGCAATGTCATTACGGCAGAGAGAATACGAGGTCGGTTTCACTGACCGCAAAGATTCTTCTTTGGCGAGTAGCTCCTGCCTCTTTTCGTTGATCTCTCTCTGGACCTTGAGCTCGATCTCGCGCAGCTGTGGCAAGACATGTCAGCATCTTCCACAGTAGCGTCTTTCATTGCATTCACCTTCTCTTCCTCCCGACGTAGTTGCTCCTCCTTGAGACGCACACTTTGAGATGCGAGCTCCTCCGGTAAAATGGATGAGTCGCTTTACGAAAGACAGATTGAATGAGCTAAAATTAGTAGGGATGCCAAAAGTACGTACTTGGTTTCCGCGTGGACGGTCCTGGAGAGCTTTTCCGTACGGTAGGTCTCATAGAGGACGTCATGAGTCAAAGACTTGAGATCCGCAAGGTGAGAGCTAAATTAATGTCCATCAGGCTGGCACAAAGTTACTGGGTGTTTCAGGACGTACTTCAAAAGAGCACTCCTCAACCGGCTGAAGTCAGAATGCCTTGGGTTATCGACTTCGGCAATTCCCCAAGGATAGATACGGGCGCGAACAGGTTGACCGTCGATCTCAATCTCCTCTTCCGAACCGATGACAGCAAAAGGAAGAAGGGCCTGATACATTACGTAAGGGCTGTCGGGATGAAATGAATGTCAAAACACTGACGCGCAGTTCGCTGTTGTCCTGAATGGTATCTTCGTCATCTTCTTCGATGTCAAAAGGGAAGTTGTAAACAGGGATATCATAGTGTTCGATGTCCTCCATGATCTGAGAAGTCAATTTAGTGCCGTTCTAAAATCTCGAAGCATATTTTTACCCGTTTCTTGAAGCCTCGGAGTTCAGACGGGGTCAAAGAGTCCGCCTTACCCACGACAGGGATGACGTTCGCACGTGGAGAGAGGCGACGCATCAGCTCGATATCCATCTCCCGCAAACTGAAAAAGGTTAGGGCACTGTTCAACAAATGGTCCCGCAACATACGCGTGTCCAGTGGGAGGGATAAAGTACAACAGGGCATGAACCCTGTTGTCCCTGAAGCGTGGGTTACGTTTAATGCGAGACTCTTCGGCCAAAATATCATCGTATTGACGTTCGAGGTATCCAACAATCTCCTGGAACCTGGATGGAAGGTAAGAGGAGGACATGAGAGTGCTCAGAAAACTTACGCAAATTCATTGTCGATGTTGTCGCCAAATCCAGGAGTGTCTACAATAGTGAGCGCGATGCGAACGCCGTCTTCTTCAAGTTCTGGAGAACAGAAATGGGAACGAGGGTATGCCGGGAACAGTGCATACACTAACCAACATTGACAGGCTTAATTCGAATGCCCTCTTCGACGTGAGCAGTCTCTGGGTTGTCAGAGACCTTGTGGGCCAAGACTTCAGATTCGCACAGGGTATTCACGAAAGTGGTGCGTCCAGTGCCAGAGGCACCTGGTGGGAAAATTTAGGGCGTAGTGCAATGAAAAGAACAGTGAGCAGGCTTACCGACGACCATGAGGGTAAACTGAACACCCTTTTTAACTTTGTTTCCCCGGCGTCTTCCCGCAAACGACATTTGGCAAAAGAGAGTAGTAGGAGGGTGACTGACGGTGCAGAAGGAGCGAGCCTTAGTTGGCGGAGTTTGAAATGGTGTGGCGTGACCTTTTCCTGGCCCTGATCCTAAAATCCATTGATTTTACTTTTTGCCTCCGTTGAGTGATGCGACCGTCCGCGACCGTCTCGCCGTGTATGGTGCTTCTTCCGACAGCTGTTCGTTGTTTACATCGTGCTCCGCCCTACGCCGGTCGCGTTTCCGTCCATGCATTCCGTGCCTTTGCCTCCAAGGCTGACCAAGTCGCGTCCGAAGACTCGCCTACTGCCTTAAAAACAAAAAAGAAATACTCAGAATTACCATCGGCAAGAGTTCTACCAGATGGATCCGTTGCACCTCCACTGTCAGAATGGATAAGTGACCGAGTCGAACCAAGTGGGCTTGTCATCTAATATGTTATAACGGCTGACCACGTACTGCAGTGCCAAAAGCTCGCGGTCATGCCTTGAAATCCCTCAAACCAATTAACGCTGATAATTTCCTTGACAACGAGACGACAAAGCGTAGCAAACGAAAGACTTGCACTGCCGATTCCGAAAATTCTGAACTGATTGGTAGGGTGTTGACTGGCAATATAGCCGATTCGTTCACTCAGATGGCTTAGATGTAGCTCATCATAAGCGACGCTCTAAAAAGACCGAAGCAGAGGACCCAATCGAAGGTATGTAATGAACTAACACTGGTGATAGTCTAAAATTATAAACCAATAGCGGATAGCAAGCCTCGTAGACGCGTACGGGTAGCTGCTGTTGACGACTCTGAAGAATCCATGCCCCGTAAACGCGTGAAAAAAGCGGCCGCCAAACAGAATAAGGATAACAATACGCCACCCAAACGTGTCAGAAAAACAACATTGGTTGATGATGATGATGAATCCAAACCTCGTAAACGTTCTAAGAAATCTGATACGGACGATGAAATCAATGTGAAGACCAAGTCTCGTAAACGTACCGAGAAGACACCAGAGGATATCGAAGCCGAAAGCACACATCGGACGCACTCCAGGAAAGTAGCTGCAGACAAAGAAGATGAAAGCGACGATAGCCGGCCTCGTAAGCAAAGGGAAAAGGTAGCTGAGGTCGAAAGTGACAATGCCATCGGTGAGTTTTTTTTCAGTTCATCCCGGATTGCTTTGTGATGGGGCCGCGATAGCCGCCACTGCACAACCTAAGGCTCTCTTCAAAGAAATTCAGGAAAATCTGTCCAATTTTCCTCATTGTGTTCTCTTAACACGTGTAGGCCAGTTTTACGAAGTGAGTCGATTTTTTGTGATTGTCGTGCAAGATTTTACACGGAACCTCAGTCTTACTTTGATCAAGCAATCGAAGTTTCGCGTCTGCTGAATATCAAATTGACGACACGCAAATGGAATAAGCAATTCATTCCAATGTGCGGGTTCCCTCTCGTTCATATTGACAAGCACCTCAAAGTCTTGGTGCAACAAAATCAGCGATTCGTGGCAATGTGCGAGGAATTTCCTCGTTACCGTAATTCTGTGGAAAGGGACTTCGATCGCCGGGTAGTACGCGTTATAACACCTGGAACTCTCATTGACGAGTCATTCCTGAACCAGTATGAGAACAACTATCTCCTTGCTATAAGCGCTCCTCTCGATGTACCATTGGACGATAGCGTTGAATCGCAACAATATTCTGTTGGCCTTGCATGGATCGACGTCTCCACTGGGGAGTTCTTCTCCAGACGCTCAGATAGCGAGAGTCTGCGCGATGATATAGCACGCATCGCCCCCCGCGAGGTCGTTCTCCCTAAAGACTTTGACGGTCGGCACACGCACTCTATATTCGTGGCTCTAGGGGAAGAAAGAAACCTCATTTCTTACACCCAGCCTTCCGCCAAGTTCACACGCTCGAAACCAGAGTTGGAGCATGTAGCCTCAGCACAAGATGTTTCCGGTACAGATGATAATCACGTGACAGACGCAATAGACGTTACCGATGAGGTTTTGGAACCTGCAGCTTCCAGAAGATCCGCGGTTTATTCCGCTGAGGAGGAATCAGCTATTGCTTTGCTGACGGCATACCTCCAAGCAAACTTGCTGGAGCATATGCCAGCCCTGTCACATCCCGACCAGGACAATGTTGGTAATCGTATGTATATGGATTCTCACACGATCAAAGCTTTGGAGATTCGCGAAAACATTACAGAAGGAGGTACTACTGGAAGCCTGCTAAGCGTCATTAAGCGGACAGTTAGTTCCAGTGGTACACGGCTGCTTTCACGATGGTTATGTGCGTCCTCTTTCGGCCTTGATAGTCAGACGAACTGATCGATAACCTAGGTTCGCCGAGCACCTCGATCCCTGAGATTGAAGCTCGCCAATCACTTGTTGAATTTTTCTGCTTAAGATCCTACTTCCGTGAAGACCTTGTGGAAGCCCTGGCAAAACTTGAAGATGCTAGTCGAATCGTGCAAAAATTTCTTCTTGGCCGAGGCGATAACTCTGATTTGCTTGCCGTATACACTACGGTAAAGACTTGGTCCCATCTGAAGCTCCGAATTGGGCGTGAAAGGCTCCTGGAAGCTCAAGAACGAGGAGAGAACTTTTGTTCTGACGAATGGTCGAGCTTGGACTCGCTGATGGCTCGCTTTTCTGATCTCAACGAGCTAGGTCGTAGGATTGGGTCAGCATTGGAAAGAACTGACATTAATGCGGATGACCCCAATGAATCCGTGTTAGAAGACGAAGTAGAGGATGCTGAGCCCGCTTTTTTCAAATGGAGATATGGACCTAGTAAATGGGTCATCAAACCAGAGTGATTAAAAACCCTTTCTTTCCGCATTTGCTAATCGCCCATGTAGATTCTCCGAAACACTCCGAACGCTCCACACCAATCTACGCCAGCTGCTTCGGGAAAAGGAGGAACTTGAAGCCAGGCTACAAATCAACTATGGTGCGTCATGTGCCGTTTTCATTTAGTGTAACTGTATGCCTGTTGTAGATGCTCCCTCATTGGGGCTGCGTTCTTCTCCCGGTTTGGGCATGCACGTTCATCTGGCTAGAGCCAAAAGAGATCACCATCGCATCAATAAAGATCCCAATTTCCTTTCCATCAACTCAACAACCACGACGAGAAGTTACATCTATCAAGCAGGTATCATGGTCTGACTAGGTCTCGTCATTCTAACAGATTAATGTAGGAATGGTCTCTTCTTGGGTCCCAGATTTTTGAAACGTCCATGGCTCTCCTCGCCGCAGAAAGGGAGGCCTTTGAAACATTGCGAAACGAGGTATGTTTTCATGTCCCGTCAGTTAAGCCCCCATTAAGTTGGTATATAGGTTAACGGACATGCTGCATCACTGAGACGCAACGCGCGTATTATGGATGAGCTCGACGTCACATTGGCCTTCGCCAACCTTGCTACGGAGATGAGGTTTGTCAAGCCTACGTTCAGCGAAGAGTTAGTCGTTCCACGAGCTTGGACCCTACGTCAACTAATGGTACCCCTCCAGGACTATTTACAATGTTATCCATGGACGACACCCTACAGTTGAACTTGGCTTGCTCACCAGCGGAAAGGTCTTTACTCCTAATTCTTTGGAAATGGACCCAGAAACTCGTCTTCACATCATAACGGGACCAAATATGGCTGGGAAATCTACGCTACTTCGGCAAACAGCGCTTATAGCGGTGCTCGCCCAGACCGGTTCTTTTGTCCCCGCCGATTCGGCCAACCTGGGCATCGTAGACAAGCTGTTTTCGCGTGTGGGCGCTAAGGATGACCTATTCCACAACCGAAGTACTTTCATGGTGGAAATGCTTGAGACGGCGGAGATCCTTCGGCGGGCCACGCCTAGGAGCCTTGTAAGCGACCATTGACACAGTATAAGTCTTGACTGATGTATGTCTCTCATCTGTAGGTTATTATGGATGAGGTTGGTCGAGGAACAACAGTCAATGACGGCCTTGCGATAGCGTATGCGACTGTGCATCATCTTGTTACTCAGAACCGATGTCGAGCTCTTTTTGCGACCCATTTTCATGAATTATCTGATATGCTCGGGTATTCAGAGCAGACATCACTATCTAGTACATTCAAGTCCGTATCTTTCTTATGCACAGATGTGGATGAAACAGAGGTATGTTCTTGCTCAGCTTTCATGCCATGTCTCACAAATTCCAGGCTGGGCGATTTGCCTATTCTTATCGTGTTAGACCTGGCGTCAATCGCGATAGCCATGGTCTTAAGGTGGCCCTCCTGGCAGGTATGCCTCAACAGGCGTTATGTGTCGCCGGGAATGCGCTGGAAGTACTCAAAAGTAGGAGGGGCGAAGACTTGAGTCCCTTGCAGTTCCAGATGTAGATCATCTACCGCAGTATTTTCGGGTGCATATTTTGGTATTGTATCATTATCTCTGTAAGTATAACACTTTTCCTGCGTTAGACAGTCACAGAACGGATATGATTCAGCGCAGACCCGGCTCGAAGCCACTTGAGTTGATCCGCCGACATGGTATGTCTAGTCAATACCGTGAAAGGTTCACCGTTCCGTGGGATGACCTTGATTTCTATAGTGTTTCTAGTCCCTCCTTGCAGAAGATCCGCCAGGCCAATGGTCTCGACAATATCACCAGACCCTATACGTGAGTAGTCCGCCTTGTTGGCGAACCATAGAGGCAAGACACCTTGTTTCTGTGCAAAGTTGTAATCAGCTACCCCATATCCAAAACCGAAGGCTAAGATTATACCTTCAAATTAGTTTCATGGATACGGGCGAATGACCTCGCAATGATCATTGCACATCCTAGAAAGCATGTCACCAGCAATCAACAGTGACGGTAGAATTACTGACCATAGAAACGTGGCTGAAGAGCGGCATGCTCCCGTGCGCTACCTTCTCCATAGTTGTCATCTACAATGAGTGCCCATGGTTGGTTCCTGGCTTTGAGCCGTTTAGCAACGCCAGGAATGGTGTCGGTCGGTGGTTCGGTAGGTGCGTGGTCATGATCAAATGCCACGTTTACATCTCCGCCCTCGTCATTGACGGCCTTGGGAAGTAAGTAAAAGAATCAGCAGGATTATCAATCAAAGGGTATGAGTCTGCGTACAGTTATCACTACGAGAGGAAAAGGAAGTTAGCGCTGTACCAGACAATAGCGATAATGACACGACTTACGGAGATTTTCCGATATGTTAGTCAGATGTCCTTTGTATTTCAACCAAGGTCCCTTGACAACAGTTTAGGCACTGGAACTTCAAAATTCAACGAGGAAAAACATACAGCAGCCGAAATGTGGTCAGTTGTACATTTCCCCCGAACCCTCATCAAGATCTTCAGCGATGGGAGTTCCAGACTCCGCGGATTCGACGAATCTTCCCCGAAATAGCTCGTAAAAGGTTCAAGTAGCTCCAAACGCTGCGAATCCTTGCTAATTACCACTTCAGTTTCGGGGCACGGTTCAGGAGTAAGCGAAGGGAAGAAGCTTAGGTCACCCGGAGTGAATCCGTTAGCAGGCAGATCTTGGCCGATAGGAGGCTCAAATTTGAATGATTCGCCTGAGGGTAGAGGCAAAGAATCTGTCAAGGGGTTGAACGATAGCTTTCCAGAAAATGCCATAGCAGTCACGATGGTGGGTGAGGCGAGGAAGTTCATGGTCAGTCGGTTACCATCATTGCGCGACTTGAAATTCCTGTTGAAACTGGTCAAAATTGCTGTCGGGGAATAAAATGCATTAGAAGCTGCAATTTATCGCATAAGACCGCAGCTTGCCGTTTTCTTCGTCCTTTTTGTCGTTTCGCGCCCATTGACCAATGCAAGGCCCACATGCATTTGCTAGGACGACGGCACCGACGTCTTGCAGAGTTGAAGTGACTTCGTCACGTTCAATGGTCGCACGGATTTGCTCCGACCCAGGCGTGCAGAGGAAAGGAACCTATGTATAGCTTAACCGTTACGTATGTCCGAAAAATAGTGATGACTTCATGTTCTCACTTTAGTGGTTAGGCCTGCTTTCTTGGCTTGCCGAGCAAGGTCCGCGACGCTCGTCTAGAAATATGAGATACTGGCATAAGACCAACAGAGTGCACGAAGTACATACCATATCCTCGTATGAGCTGTTAGTGCACGAGCCAATAAGACCTGCCGAGAGTTCATCTTTCCAACCCTGCTCTTTCACGAAAGCCCCGAATTTGGATATGGGTGTAGCAAGATCAGGCGTGAAAGGTCCATTGATAGTAGGTTCTAAATCTGACAAATTCTAAAAAGCGTGCTTAAATTAGGACGTGATGCGGGGAACAGGGGAGAAAGGACATACAACTGAGATAACTTCGTCGTACTCAGCTCCCTCATCAGCGCACAGATACTGTGCAGCTACTTCGTCGGCAGCTTTGGCGACAGGCGAACGACCAGTGGCATTGAGATAGGCGCGCATATTTGGTGTATACGGGAAGGTCGACGTTGTAGCACCCACTTCAGCCCCCATGTTCGCGATAGTAGCCAAACCTGACGACGTATGAAAAGGCAATGCTAAATGGTATCAGACGGCAGTACTTACCAGTACATGACTGACTGAAGACCCCAGGACCAAAGTATTCCAGGATCCGTCCAGTACCTCCCTAGAACTCATTTTAAGACTATATAAAGAAGTGTATTTTTAATCCACGTACACGAACGGATAGCTTCCCAGCAATGTGAAGAATCAAGTCCTTGGGGGTGGTCCAACCGTTGAGCTTTCCGGTTAAATGTACACCTGAGAGGAAA
Source organism: Desarmillaria ectypa (assembly GCA_030407005.1). NCBI lineage: Eukaryota > Fungi > Basidiomycota > Agaricomycetes > Agaricales > Physalacriaceae > Desarmillaria > Desarmillaria ectypa. The sequence goes on along the minus strand of JAUDYN010000003.1, from coordinate 1,868,498 downwards.
GATAAATAGTACAAAAGATTTGGAAGAGAAAGGCTAACCAACTATCTGGGGTGCCTTAAGCTCCCATGGGGTACCCGTCATTGCATCGACCGCATCAGCGCCACCGACACCAATAGCTAATAGCCCTAGACCACCGGCATTAGGTGTGTGCGAGTCTAGATGAGTTGTAAATCAGATACAGTTGTATAGTCGCGTCAAATTGTATAACCTGTTCCCAACCTACACATCAAGATTAAGCAAAACGATGCATCCATGGAAAGAAAGTAAGACACACATAAGCATCCCTGGTGCGGCATAGTTCTCCAAAACAATCTGATGAATGATCCCAGAACCCGGTTTCCAAAATTCGATGCCGTACTTGCGAGCAGCACTTTCCAAGAAGTCGAATACTTCTTTATTTGACTCTACAGAGCGCTGTGACGAGCATCAGGAGTTACGATTGATGGTCATGCATGTATATCTTGCCTCTAAATCAAACTTGGCACCCTGCGATGCTTGAATGAGATGATCACAGTGAATACTGGTAGGCACGGCGGTCCGAGAGAGCCCGGCACTCATAAACTGAAGTCTTTAGCTCAAGATGTAAGCATTTATTGAAGCGAAGTGCACGAAAATCTCACAAGGCCATTCTAGCATCCAGATAAGTCATACAGAACCCCAAACATGAACATTTTAGACATACTGTGCTGAAGCATCCTGCATTGCGACCCTCTGGGGATTGAGTTGCAGATATGTTTCCCCTCTAGTCAGTCCATTCTGGAACGCAGTCTGAGGGTCACTGAGATGACTGTAGAGGATCTTTTCTGCGAGCGTCAGTGGACGCTTGAGGGCATTTCGCGCATGTCCGAGCTTTTGAAGCAGTGTTGGATATGGAGGTGTGATGGAAGTGCAGTCCTTTTCTGCTATGTTAGCGTGTGTCGCAAACAATCTACGAGCTGCAGCGCCCCGAAGCATGGTTCGCGGATCGCTGCAACAAGAAACGGTCGAAAATTTGGGAACCAATCACGAAAGGGAAAATATAGATGGCTTCCGAATCAAACACGTGTACATAACGCGACACGGACTGCAAATACAACATAAAAAATTAGTGTAAACGTAAATGCGCTACAGACTCTCCCCCGGTCCATCTCCACCAAGTTCTGGGAACAACGCGATAACAATCCGGTCTAGAATCATCATGACCAGGTGTACATTGCATGAGGTACTCATCAAGGGGTCGATGGCAGATTTGAGCGTTACCGAAGGATCGGAGCCCAACAGTATTGGAATGAGGTGTGCTGATGGTATCTATAAGAATTACAACAGGAGATTCAGAACGTGACACTGACATAGGCCCCCGCGCCAGGCAATCAGCTTTGCGTAAATTTCAGCTTGTTCTTCTGGCGTCGGATCTACTGGAGGAGGCGCGGGATATCCATTTGGAAATAGAGTCCGCTTTCCTGTACGCACAATGTTGAGGAGTAGTGCAGAGGATAGTATACTATCAAGAAGGTAGGGAAGCAGACTGAAGCAAAGTAAGAAATGGCTGACTAGTAGCAAAACGAGTTGCGTACCGATCCAGGAACGGAGTGAAAAAGGACGCTAGCATACTGATGGTAGTTATGATTACACTTGACGCGTATCGATCGTGCAAGGAGAATATCTCCGAAATCATGAGGATAGGTGCATGAGCGTAATACTCGTGAATATATTCATTCCGATTCGTGGGAACCGACGGGGGTGCAGGAAAGTCGGAGGGGGAAAGGGGCATCGGAGGAAGAGAAAAAGTGGATGATGACTTTGACGGTGCGCGAGAAAGTGGGATCGTTTCAGGAAGTACGGGGTTCGAAGATGAGGTGCTCTTCAGTGACGGAGATGGGTGGAAAGATTTGGGTGGCGACTGATTCATCAGTTTAATGGTATTGACTGCATTTTTGTAAGTATGTATTAGAGCGAGACAAGCTCCTGAGATGGACTGTATTGCGGAAAGGAAAACGATGAGGATGGTGTGGAAGGAGAAGGCCTGGCCTGATTGCGAAGGTGCCGGTGATTTCAAAGTCTGTAAACAACAATTTAAACAGAGAACTCAATGATTGATGCAGATGACCTACTGAAATATTACTGGCAGAACCGGGGTGAGTTCCAAGGAGATCTAGAATGGTCTTCTGAATGAACCAGGGCTGAATGATTTTAGGGATCACGTCCTTGACAACAATCTTGAGGAGAATTTCTCTAACAATGAGTCGTTCCGCCTCTGGCTCAAAGTCTTCTGGAGGTAGGCACGACTTGAGAATGTGATCAAGGATTTGGCGAATATAATCACGATCTATTTGACCATCAGGAGATAAAGCCATGTGTGGTTGAAACTGGTGGAAGAGTTGGTCAATGGAAAGGGTACCGCCGGCGGCATATGCAGTGGCTATTTTGGAAGAGGCATTACGGTAGTCAATGTAATGTTGGGTGAGAATTACGGGTATGTCACGACAAATCACAGATGGGAAGTCGGTTGCAAGAACACGTTCCTCAAGAGCCCGGACGACAACAGTGAGGATACGAGTAATGTCTGGAAGAAATTCCTTGTCGTAGCGAGTAATCTTGGTCCACCATGGGTTCACAAAAGCACGAAGAGCGAGGGCGATGAAGTCGTAGAGCTCTGCATTAAGCTCTGGTGGCACCGGAGAAACGAGGAGAAGGGGCAAGTCATTATTTGGCAACGACGGGAAGAGCAGTCGCCTTGCGAGTGACACAGGTTGCTGTTGCTGTCGCTGTGTATTTAAACGATTTGACTGGAGCGAGGCCAGCGGCTTGCGGGACATAAGACCGACAACAAGAGACCTGGGTTCAATTTCAAATTATCACCCGGCTCCTCGGCCCATGTTCGGCTAACAATTTGATTTGGATCAGAGCTGGACACAGCATGAAACTATTTTCTCTCCCTTCTTCCTCGGAACCGTCGTCGTCCTGCACGTCTTCGCCGGCAACTCGTCGTCGTTGCCGTCGTCGTTGCCCTTACGTGTTCATATTATTTATCTTGGATTCTAGTCGCTCCTTCTGCACCACTCTCATTTATGCACGTCGACCTATACCTTACATCCCGCGCCTCAGATGACAAGGGAATCTCCAAACAGACCATTATCATCATCGCTGTCTGTGCTGCCGTTGGCGGTCTCATTCTTCTTGCCGTCGTTGTCCGTATCATTTGTTCTGCATACGCCCGTTCTGCTGCGCAAACTGCTCCGCTGCCTCCAGTACAACCCCTTGCTCATCACAGAGAACACCAACTCGCAAAGTTCTACAGGAGCAATACAAGCAGGCCAAGCACCACATATGATCCTTCCAGCCTCACAGCGCCCCGCCCGTTTGCTTCCGATGCCTCGTCTGCTCGAACAAGCAAAACCTCATTGCTTGTTCCGGACAGCCCAGGGCCAAGCAGTCCTTCACGGCATGCCAGCTCGCTCAATCCATGTGATATGGCGGAGGATATTTCGCTCAACAATGCTCCCATGGGGTTGGATGTTCCAAATCCTTCCTTCCAAGTCTACACCCGGGCAAGCTCCAGCACTATTGGCTCAAGCGAAAACAGTCATACTCCCCCCGAAACGCCTCCGTCGCAGAACTCTAGCAGCATTTCACGTTTACCCCATCAACAGACGCGATCAACCTCATCTACAAGGCCCCCATCCGCTCGCAGACCCCGCCCGCTTTCACTAACGTCATCCACACACACTGTCGCTTCCAAGTCAAGTAGAACTAACCTACGAACCGGGGTGCCTCATGGACCTCACAATCAAGTCCAGATTATTTTGCCAGCACCTTTGGCGGCTAATATTTATCCTAACGATGAGATCAGCCCATATAGGCACATAGATGATGGTAGTTACAGCCGTCTAAGTGTTGTGGATCAGTGGGCACCGCGGACGTATCGTTCAGAGGGTTCCCTGGCTGGTCAAAGCCACCGCTCGTTTGGCAGCAGTATGTTTACCTTCTCTTCACCTTACGACAACGTCCTCAAATTATATACAGCGGAACCTCGACGTTCTACAACTTCTCAAGCCAGCATTCATTCACAGCCCCTTCCATCACGACATCCTCGGAGAATGAACTCAAACCTTTCCTCAAATTCTTCGCATCATGCATCACCGGCTACACCCCCAACGCCCTCATCTTCAACATATCATTCACCACCCCCGGTACCAAGGATACCCTCCATGTATAACAACATTGGTGCGGGTGACCCGGATGCCCCCTCCCCCCCTCTTAAGAGGCCGGCCGAGGGACGTCAGTATACCCGCCGCAGTTCATAGCAGGGATATATCTTTATCAGATCCCGACGACGCGAAGAGATCAACTAATCCACCAAAGCACCGTGCGTTATATAAAAAGAACGCAAATTCTCGTGGACGGACGTAGTCCCGACTCTGCTCTTGGATAGCGTAGCATTGCTTAGAACATTTTATATGCTCATATCATACAAGTCGTTTACACAATCACTAACACGTATTTATCACACCGATTTTGACTACTGTGCCTGTCCGTCGGACGATAAAGTCCGATGCTTGGTCACATGTTGCCGACGAAAGAATTAAACGCCGCACGTTTCGTCCTCTTCGAGTCACCGTCTAATCATGACCGTCGCTCGTCTTCGTACTTTTCGACCGCCAACATCACTTTTTGCCAACATAGCATGCAGGAACACATCACGGCGCGGTTACGCCTCCCAGACTCCTTCTCTGGATCCAATGACTGGCGAAATGATGGTCTTACCCGATATTCAGGTGCGCGTAATATGCTCCCAGACAACGTGTCCTTCCATTCACAGAATTCATCCAAGCCAAATCTACTACGAATCTCGAGAAATACGAAATCAAGCCCGCCTCCGCCTTCCAAAACATTAGTTTTTGGCCGCACCTTTGTTCGTTTCCGTTATAATTTCCCCATGTCGAATTCTGTTTACGTATATACAGACTGATCATATGTTGACGGTGCCATGGAGCGCGATTTCAGGTTGGAGTGCACCTCAGATCGAACCATGTATGTGGTCAAGCAATTCTAACCTGTTTACTTTTTCTTACGGCGTCACCATAGATGGTCCGCTTCATCTTGAACCCAGTTCAACTGTCTTGCATTACGCCCAGACCATATTTGAAGGCATGAAAGCGTACCGTGATGATACCGGCAAAGTCACGCTCTTCCGCCCTGACATGAACATGAAGCGGATGAACAGCAGTGCTACCCGAGTTGCATTACCTGTGAGGGCATTTAATGCTGTCTTCAAGATAATTGATCAATATTCGCATAGAATTTCAATGGTGATGCACTCTTGGAGCTCATTAAAGAGCTCATTCGGATCGACAAGCATTGGATTCCTAAAGAGCCAGGTCACAGTCTATATGTCCGGCCTACACTTAGTCCGTAACTTTCATCTCGTTGTTGACATTTGTCAACCAATTCCATTCATCTAGTCGGAACCCAAAAGGCTGTCGGCATTGGTCCGCCCAATGAGGCGCTTCTTTTCGTGATATGTAGTCCTGTGGGTCCCTATTATCCTAACGGATTCAAACCGATTGCGCTGTACGGAACTACTGAGTACGTCCGTGCGGCTCCCGGAGGTAATATACTTGTCTGTATCTGATAATGCGCTCAAGTTCATTCCAATCATAGGAACCGGTGCATACAAACTAGGTGCCAACTACGCTCCGGGTGTCCTGCCTCAAAAGTTTGCCGCTCAAAAGGGATATCAACAAAACCTTTGGTTACACGGTCCGGAGCACTATCTCACTGAGGTATCCAGGATTGAAACCCTTTTTCTGCAGCCAGCTGATTGAAGCCATCAGGTCGGAACGATGAACATGTTCGTCGTTTTCAAGAAAGAGGATGGATGTGAGCCATGTTTCTTTATCGCACAATTCTGTCTGATTATGTTTAGCCTTGGAGCTGGTGACACCGCCGCTGGATGGGATGATTCTTCCAGGGATAACGAGAGACTCTGTCCTTGCCCTTGCCCGAGAACATGTATCAGGCAAAAAGAAGCTTGCCCACTTGACTAACAATTTGATTGTCTCCGAGCGGCCAGTAACGATGAGCGAGGTCAAATCTGCATCTCTCTCGGGTACACTTGTCGAACTTTTCGGATCAGGTATGACATTGTGTCGTGTATTGCTGCTACGAATCTGACACTGATAATAATATAGGTACGGCCGCTGTTATCAGCCCTGTAGACCGGATTGGATACCTGGGTGAGGATATTTTGATACCTACTGAGGAGGATGGGATGGGCCCTGTCTCGAGACCCATCTGGAAAGAGTTAGTGGGTAGACAGATGGGTACGATCGAGAGTGACTGGAGTGTGCCTGTTACTCAATAGACTAGAACTTTTCACTACAATTTCAGCAAAAGGGTTCCTAAAGTACAGTAAGGACAACACCAAATGGTTGAAAGAGCATATAGGAGCATCGGTAAGCAATGAATACAAATAACATATTACAACTACTCGTTCTTTATCTTTGTCCCAGCACTGACTAAAGTTTAAAAGCAGTCTTTGGATATTCCAACTTGGCCGCCACCAAGTCATCGATGAACCAGTAAAGATGTCCTGGATATACCGGTTTGACACGCGAAGCCGGCAAACCTTCCTCCGGTTTGTCCAGGACCCTGTTCAGGATATCAATCTTCCCTTCTCCGGTAGCAAAGAAGGCAACCCTTGCGGCGTGATTGATGACGGGATAGGTGAATGTGATTCGTTTGGCAGGTGGTTTTGGCGAGTCCTCTAGATATGCCACCCAGCGATCCTCCTCCGCCAACAGCTCGTGGCCGGGGAACAACGACACCGTGTGTCCATCTGGACCCATACCGAGAAGAATGAGGTCGAATACAGGGAAACGGGCGGAATCTCCCCGGGCAAATTCCTTGATGAGTTCTTTCTCATACGCGTCGGAAAGCTCCTCGAGGTCGTCGAGAAGGGAAGGGTCGAGAGTATGGATGTGGTGGGCAGGAATGGGGACCTTCGAGAACAGTATTTCGGTGCACGCAAGATGATTTGAATCAGGATCGTCAAGAGGAACGACGCGCTCGTCGGCATAAAAGACCTGCCTAATCTCGGATCAGCTACATATATGTATGCGTGATAAGCCTACGTAGACTGACCATTTGTCCCATTTTACGCCTGACTTTCCAATTAACCCCTTCAATACGTTTGGTAGGGATCCACCGGACAAAGCGATGGTAAATTTCCCCTTCTTGTCAATGGATTCCCTCTGAGCCTTGATGATGAACTCTGCGAATGAGCCGATGAGTTTGTCGACGGATGGGAAAGAGTACACAATGGGCGGGTTGGGAGAGTGATGGACAGTAGCCATTTTGTGAACACGGGATTTACTAGAAGAAACGATGAACACTGAAAAATGTGTCGGTCAAGGCTCCAAGTAAAAGCTGCAATTTGGTCGGAATGTCTCGATCAAAACAAGTATACATGACGTCATCATATCATTTGCTCCGTTTTTAGCTTAAACTACAACTGCAAAGTACCAGTCAGTCGAATATTCCTACTACTACTTCCTACAGATATCTTCGAGGTTCCTGACGGGATACTCCATTTTTGGGCTTTCACATCCCAGATGGCAAATGAGTATCTCGAAAGTTCCATCGTAACACTCGTGCTTTCTCCAGGTTCAAGATAAACGCTGTCAAACCCTTTCAAACCCTGCGGCGGAGAATTTGCAGAGGGAGGTAGCGAAATATACAATTGAGGGATCTGAAACAATTATGTTGAGCTTATACGAGTCTGTAATCGAACTCATACCTCATGTCCCGCTACTTTACCAACATTCTTGAGAGTGAATCTGACCTTTACCACGCATTCGTGTAGCCTTTACGCCTTGAAAAAAATGTCCAAAAGATAACGGAGTAGAGAAAAACTTACGAAGGATCAATAGAGGAACCGGGCCCACTAAGGATATTCCCCACAGTAGATCCGGAGATGGATAGATGAGAGTATTCAAAGGTGGTGTACGACAGCCCAAAACCGAACTCGAACCGAGGTTTGATTCCTTGCGCATCAAAGTGGCGATAATCAACGAAGAGCCCCTCGTTGTATGGGATATCAAGGATTGAAGAACTGGAACTGTAGATAACCGCTGCCGGGTAGTCGCTGGCGCTACGGGCGATCGTATACGGAAGACGACCGCTAAAGGCAATATAAATGTATAGTCCGGTTGAGCAGTGAAATACGACCAACCTTGGGTTATAGACACCGTAAAGAACATCAGTTACAGCATTGCCAGCCTCTTGCCCGGGAAGTCCGCTCCAGACCTTTGCTTTTTTAGTCCTCGTACGAATGAGAAACAGTAAAGCTTACCACTGCGGTCACTAGAGAATGTGTGATGTTAGACCGACTTGAATGATATCGCTGTAGGGAAGAACTGCGTACCATTCTCGTTGTCGATCCAATTTTCCATCGTGATAGGACCAACGCTATTTACTGCTACTATAGTGTTAGGATTGACGCTTGCTACCTTTTGCACCAGTGCATCCTGTGATATTTTCCGAGTGTCACATACGATGTACCACGACACAACCAGCCACTTACTCCGCCATGCCAAGCAAGAAGATCATTTCGGTCCCCAAAATTGCCTTTAGGATAGGTCAGTGCGCTGGAAACGACCAATAGATCTGTTGCTGACCTTCCACTGTAATGTACCCCTCTCCAGAATCAGCTAATTAGTTAAAGAGTTTCAGTTATCTGTTCAAGTCGTCATCAATATCTTCCATGTCAGTGACTCACCAGTTATGAATACAATGGCAACGTCCTTTCCAGCTGCCGCATTGGCTGCCGCGTCAAGATCAGTGTCACTCGTTGAGGAGGATACCTTCGTTCCATCAGCAGAAGCCTTCGCGGTGAGTGCGTCCAATGGCTGCGTATGAATCGTCCACCGCATGAGCGTCAGACGGGAAGATAGGAAGTGAACACTCACAGCTATGAGATATGGGAAATCTGTGGTACCACTTCCCCATCCTATTGACAATCGTCCCTTGAATATCAAAACCATAGTAATACAGACTAGTGAAATACCTACCCATCGCTAGCACGCCATCGTTTCCTCCACGATCCGAGTATCTATGCACTGTCAGTCATCATTCAATTAGTCATAAACATGGGATGTATGCTCACCCATTAGGTCCCAGTGTACTATTGCGAGCGCCACTTCCAATGATTGCTAAAGTACGAGGAGCACTCAACGGAAGTGCTCTCTGCGAATTCTTGAGTAAAACGGTCGAAGCTTGACCAATCGCACGAATGACACTGTCCATGTGTCAGCCATAATACTTCTAGGTATAAAGTATGTTCTCAACTTCTTGTGGTCGCCCTGGACGTCGACATGAGTGTTGACCGGTACGTTTTTATCCCAAGCGTCGAAGTTGACATCTGGATATCCAGAATCTTGTCCAAGAAGGTACCTGTTGAAAATTTATAAGTTTTATGTCAAACGCTGGATGAGAATGTCTACCATGCAGCTAGAATGCGCGTTGCCATATCCTTACATTCCACTGAGTCGTCAAACCAAGGGCAAAGAAAATAATAAGACCTACGTCGATCCGAGCTTCTGGCACAGTACCTTGGTTTACCGCGCTTACCAGTGCAGGACCAAAATACCTTCATATCATGCTTTGGATTAAACAATATCATAGAGAACGGCTCTGGAAACTCACGATATCCCTGAGCCAAAGAAGGTATCACCAGGCATGGTCATCTCGAGAGCAAAGACTTCAGTCCAGAATCAAGCCATACAAAAATAGGACTCACGTCCAGTCCGAAATTAATCGACCCTGTAGAATGTGTCGCTTGCCAGTCTAGGAAATCGTCAGATGGTGATTGGGAGTTGGGATGTCTTGTAAGATAACGAAATACCTGACATGACGTCTGAAGATTTTATTAGCAATCCGAAATAGCAACAAAGGACCACTAAGATTGAAGAACTCACAGCCTGGAAAACCGAACTCTGTTTTCAATATACCATTCAGCGTCTTGTCGTTTTCACAGGCAAAGCTCCCGTTGACTAGGGAGGCATCAGTATATAACTAATTAATGGAGAAAGTTACTCACTCTGATCTAGAAGCAAGAGCGGTCAGAAACTCTGTCTTTACAGCGATGGCATGAACTCAACTATAGCTGCACATAACTGAGGCAACATTCGCTTGCACGGAACGGAGAAACTTTAATGAAACTAGTTAGCATTTTGGTGTGCCTTTACAGGAAGACACGCACAGGGTGAGCATATATCTCGTGTTGCTTCATAATGTCTAGTCAGTATATTTCCACAGAGCTAGAGATCAGGTCGTACAGTCCTGGTCTAGCAGTCAGCGTTATCGCCACAAAAGAACCAAAGGTTTACCTATCATCTACTTCTGAGGAGCTGGCATCTCGGAAGTGTTCTTGCTCGTTGTTGATATAATGCTTCGCATTGGCTTCCAACTTAATGAGCTAAGCTTGCGAAAAGAACGAGGATGGATTTACCTTGTACACCAGTTGATTGTATTCCCATGACAGTTTCGTACGCACCCTCTCCAGACAGGTAGGGATCACCTCCGAATCTAAGTAATGGCAATTGGTTAGCATCTGGACTAAGGCGAATTTTTTGTGCCATTGGACGTACCCCTCCCAATTTCGACCGGCGGCTGGAGCACGCATAGTGTTCATCATAGGCCCTAAAACAACATGTATACCTTTACCACGGAATTCTTGCCCCATTGCTACGCCACGTTGTCGTATTAGAGTACGATTGAATGTGGCTGCTGCATTAATTGCGCTACAGTGCGTTAACTGATTGTTCCCACCAGCAAATCTTCAACACTTACGCCGGGAAAGCGGAAACTTTGTCGGCGAAACGAACACCCAGGGGAGAATCTGTAGTGGATGTAATAATAAGAGACTGGAATGCAAAGGCATCCTCTTCACTAGCCTTCCAGACAGAGGCCCGGGAACGAGATACTAGGTATTGCTGGCGTATTCCCAACACAGTTTCCTAGCATTATTTTGTCAGTTTGACCGTGAGAAACTCCAGTGTAACAAGATAATTCACCGTTCATCCAACCAACACCTGTAAACATGTAGTCAAGTTATCTGAGGAGCAGAACTACGAATTGAAAAAAATGCACCTGTGGCTAAATCAACCTTCTCCTCCAATGACAGTTTTGCCACTGATGCCTCAGCCTACCACAACAATGTCAATAACAGAAGCGATGTAACCATCAACGAACAAGGCGACCTTTTTGTAGGCAGCTTGCCATTCTGGCGACATATTGTTAGCTGCCGCCGAACATCGTCATGATTTTATCATCTTAACGCCTACACAGAACACACCTTTAGGGATAGAAGCTGAAGAGGTGCTTGTTGTAGTCGCAGTACTAGTCGAAGCGGCTGTGGATGTCGACGACGAGGGCAGGTACTGATAGGAGTCTATGGTGCATGCGAAGTTTAATGAAAGGTCATTGTAATCACCTCATGATGGCCTTACCGTCATTGAGCACGACACAAGGCGGACTACTAACGTCGCAGGTGGCTGGCCCAGTCCTGTGCAATGCCGTGTTAGGTGTTGATGACTTGAAAAGCGGCTACCTACCACCCAATTCCGTCGTATTGTTGAAAAACTTGCTGCTGGGTGACAGCAAGGGTTACAAGAGAGGAGAATGCAAGAGTGACAAAAAGGCGCAGACATGCCATGTCTAACAAGCAGCTTTTTTGGACGTCTGTCCTTTGAATAGCTGGTTTTTAAGTGGTCGTATAACCGAGCTCGGACTCGGACAGCCATAATTGGGACCGAGAAACCTCAGAAGAACGATGAAACCATGGGTCTACTGCCAAACCGCCATACGCTTTATAGGGAATGGTCAGGCGATATAGCATGTATGTGTGTGAAATGCCCTTAAATTGAACATTGAGGCAAGGTACATTTGTTGATGGTACAGACCACATGAAGATCTCTTGAAATGCCCGAAACGGGAGTTTTGCTTTGGTCTTGGGAAACAGAACATCAGAGGGATTCGAGATGGGGTCACGCGTGTTTGTAATTTGTTCCGGACAATCGCTATGTTGCTGTTATTCAGCAAATTGTAACGTACTCTATGCCAGATGATTAGTATTAGAAGTATCGTACATCCATGGGTATCGTTGATGCAGTCGTACCAAGCGAATACGTAACACATCACCAGAGAGGTTGAACCCGTGTGTCCTTCCAGCCCTTCGCTCTAGCTTCCCAATAACCCCCAATATAGATCCATTCATCTCCGACTTGCTTGAACCACCGTGGTTGCCGTTCCTCTCCTCTACGCCTCCTGTCCCGTTGCAACTCCTCAACATGCACCTTCTCCTGCTCGGCTAGATCCAAATCACCTTCTTCAAGCGCTCGGACGTCACGTCGGTAACGAGAATCAGTTGGGGGCAAACAATTAACAATGTCGTCCGTGATTTCGTTTAACGTGATTCCGTAGGACGTAAACCCATAATACTGATGGGTGTCTATGGGCCATGGCGTCGCCCTCCACAGTATACGCAAGTGGGAGGAGTCCACTGTCTCAGCAAGCTGTTCGTCCCATTTACCTTCGAGCTGCGACACAAGGCTACCCGACGGGGAATATAGGGCACCAGAGACAACGTTGGACACTGCCCAATACCCGCTCTGCTTAAAATCAAGAACACAGCGACTTGAGTCGTGCATATTTTCGATGGTGAGTTTGCCGCAATGTTCCAGGTATTTTGTTCCGACCATGAGATTTCTCATGAATGAGGAAGGTTTCTTCCTGGACGTATTGTCAGAAACTCATCCTAAAAATCAGATACACATACCAGTGAAAGTGATCCTCTCCAATCTTGACATGTGTTGTACCCAGCGGGATAATCTCCAGACTTTTACCTACATCGAAAAATATGAGGATGCAGGCTTTCCTCGACTAGAAGCATGTACACACCCCAGAATTTGGTCTTGCCGGAAGATGTGGCATATAATTCCCAGTTCTTCCCCTCGGCATGATACGCCATCTCTAATGGATTATGGCAGACTTTTTCTGCGATAAATTTCATCCGCACATCTTCATACGTTTCAGCGAGCATTGGATTACTATTCCCGATTAGCAGGAAACCTATAAGAGAATGGGACGCTCACAATCCTTTCCTGCCTGAACGATGCCTAGTATGCGCATAACTGGCAACCGCAAATGCTGCAACATAACGCATCCGATCCACTGGATCCGCTGTATCAGCGGCTTGATTGAGAAGATCATAATATTCCACTTCTTCAGCGACTCTTTGGAGCAGCGTTAACGGTTCATTAAAGGTTACAGGAAAAGCTATTGTTGAGAGATCCTGGAAGAAATGGGTTTTCGGAACAACAGACGGACCGTTGAGACACCCTTACCTTGCCAACATTTTTCTTGAGCATGGAGAAGAGACTGCCTTCATCACCAACGGGAGGAGTCGGCAAGCGGGTGCGCCGAACAATCTGGAGAGCATAAGCAGATGCATCGGGTCGAATAACTTCTTCACTGGGTAACCTGGTAGAACCTGGTTCTTGTGCTATGTCAGTGTCGACACTTGAGTCTTCTCCATGATCTAGGCTGCTCCGGCTATCGTTACTGAGCATTCGACTGGGTTGTTCAGTACCATCCGGGAAAGCGTGGACATCCAATACAAATTCTTGGGCGCCCTCGTTGAAGCCGTCTGAGGCGTCAAACCACTCATTGAGGCTATCAGTAATAGTGGTAGCGATCGACGCGCGCTTCGAAGGCTTGAATGAGATGTTAGGACTGTGGGGGGCAACCGTATGTTCCTCCTCTTCAGTAATTGGAGGGGGTGATACATGAGCAGAAGCGACGGCCTCGGCCTGAGTAGGCGTTTGAAGAGACCTAAGTAAGGCAGTATGTTGACTTTTCAACGTGTCAAAAGCTAGACGGACGCGCTGGAAAGAGCTCAACGAAGTGTCTAGGTGTGTACTACATTCTGAACGGATGCTATCGGAGCCAACGTCTGAGGGAACATGCGGTGCTAATACATTATTTAGTTGTCGTGTTGAGGCTGCTGGCGGTAAAATCACCTTTTTTGAACAATCCGAACATGGAAGCGGAGTCTTTCTTCTCCCTCTCGTTCTTATGTTTATGGTGTTTTTTCGGGTTGACGTCGGCCTTGAGAGAATCCAAAGCATCTTCAAGCTGACGTATAGTCTTAACAAGAAGGAGTTAGAACGTGCAAGACACATTTGTTGTAACTTACCGTACTCATGTCGTCGGCAATGGCGCCTGATCTGCTCAATTTGAAGTTGCCTTGTTGACGCGATGCCAATCTTATGCTACTTGATTTACGAATTTCTGCACCTGCGACGACGAATTTCCTGAGAAGAGCAATTTAGAACAATGCTGCGAGCGCTGGTCAAGAGGTTTGACCTAAACTCAGTCATCCATTGATTGAAATCGTCCGTGTTTAGACACTTGATGTGGAATGTGGCAGTATTTGAGTCCAAATGGATGTCTTTTCGTCCTGGGGCTGTGGAAATAGCTGCGTGATGCAATGAAATCTGGTCTCGAGTAGGTTGACCGGGCTCGAAGGAATAAGAAAGAAGACCAGATTGATATAGAGTGAAGTAGCGGCGAGCAAACCCTGTGTCAGAGTGAGTGATACCTCGAGTTTTGACCATGAAAAAGTGACCTTGCATCCTTTTACGCCGTTTCTTCAAGACCCATCCTTCATAAACGATAACACGACTGGAAATGCTGTGGTTGATTCCGGTATAGGACATGCTTAAGGACAGAGAAGCCCGTGCAGCAGCACTGTGGGATGCCATATCGGAAGGGGCGAGAGGAAAGGGTGGCAAAATAGGAGACAAAACGCAGCGCACTGGCACTTCTCCAAATGAAATGAACGCTGTAGCAGCATATACTAGGCTGTGCCCACTATCCCAGATTATCCCGAGGCACTGCCGCTACCAGATGCTGCAAATTATAAACCCCAAAGTGTTGGTAGGTCCCTAACCCCGAGTATTGAGTAAGCGCTGAGTGCTCTAGTAAACCTGATTCAAGGACGACAGAGATCCCTATTAGAACTGGCCTGAGTGAGCATTTGGAGGAGTGCATGGCCAAGCGCAGCGAATCTTACCGAAGCCGAAATTCTAAAATTTAAAGAATTTGTGGAATTATTTAGTCACGGTATCGATGAAGGGATGAATAAGCGGAGTCACGGTCCGGTTAAGACCGGTGTCATTGTGATCGATTCGACAAGGGTGCCAGCACCTTCTTTCCACCACCATCACTCGTCCTTTACACATCAGATATGGCTACGTATGTCCTCTTTTACCTCGAATATTCTACTTCATACATTAATTTTATGCATCAGAGGAGACATTGGACTCATCGGTTTGGCCGTTATGGTCAGATTACTAATCATCGCGTAGATAGCCAATTTCACTAACGCATTTTTACAGGGCCAGAACTTGATACTGAACATGAACGACAAAGGCTTCACCGTTGTAGCCTATAATCGTACCGTCGAGAAAGTGGATCATTTCTTGGCCAATGAAGCGAAAGGTACCACGTCGTGATTCTGTTATCTCTACATATCTGCTCACATCTTCGCAGGTACTAACATTCAAGGCGCTCATTCCATCGAGGAACTTTGCGCAAAGCTGAAGACGCCCCGCAAAATTATTCTGTTGGTCAAAGCTGGGGCAGCGGTTGACTCGTTTATTCAACAGCTCATTCCCTATCTTGAGCCCGGTGACATCATCATCGATGGCGGAAATTCCCACTACCCTGATTCTATCCGTCGCACGAAGGAGCTGGAAGCCAAAGGGTTCCTGTTCGTCGGCTCTGGCGTTTCGGGTGGTGAGGAAGGTGCCAGATATGGCCCGTCTCTCATGCCTGGCGGTTCGCCTGCTGCTTGGCCTGCCATCAAGGAGATATTCCAGAAAACTGCAGCCCAGGCGTACGGCGAGCCTTGCTGCGACTGGGTCGGTGAGACCGGTTCGGGTCACTATGTAAAGATGGTTCATAATGGTAAGTGAATTCATGTCATCATGGATGACGGTGTACTCACATTATATTAGGCATTGAGTACGGAGACATGCAGCTGATCGCCGAAGCTTATGACATCCTCAAACGAGGTTTAGGTCTTTCCGAAGACGAAATTGCCGATATCTTTGTGAAATGGAACAAGGGTGTCCTTGATTCTTTCCTCATTGATATTACTGCGAACATTCTCAAATTCAAGGATGATGACGGTGAACCGGTGGTCACCAAAATCTTGGACAAGGCCGGTCAGAAAGGTACCGGAAAATGGACTGCGATTGCTGCCTTGGATGCTGGTATGGCCGGTACGTGCCCTTTTGTTTATCTGTCGGTACCGTTGACAAACGTCTGAATTTAGTCACTCTTATTGGTGAAGCCGTATTCGCTCGTTGCCTCTCCGCTATTAAAGATGAGCGTGTGCGCGCAAGCAAGATTATTGCTGGACCTCAAAGGGAGCCCTTCCGTGGAGACAAGCAATTGTTCATCGATGATCTTGAACAAGCCCTGTATGCTTCCAAGATTATTTCTTACACTCAAGGATTCATGCTCATGCGAGAGACTGCGAAGGAAGTGAGTTCCTTCCTGTTTTTCCCCGTACGCAACTAATTCTTTTTGCTATTCCAGCTGAATTGGAATTTAAACTACGCCGGTATAGCCAGTATGTGGCGTGGTGGCTGTATCATCAAGGTACGTTTTCGGCTCTACTCCACTGTGCGTCGTTAAGGATCGCTGCCTTGTTAGAGTGTATTCTTGAAGGATATCACCTCCGCGTACAACAAGAACCCCAAGCTGGAGTCCCTTCTCTTTGATGACTTCTTTAACAAAGGTACTATGCCAACGCCCAACGCCCTCGTATGTGCTCATTATGTCTTAGCTGTTCACAAGGCTCAGCCAGGCTGGAGACGTGTAATTGCTCAAGCCGTGCTTTGGGGTATCCCCACTCCCGCTTTCAGCACTGCATTGGCTTTCTTCGATGGTTACAGGAGTGAGATCGTTCCTGCGAACTTGTTGCAAGCACAGGTACGGTCTACCCTTCCTGTTAAGCAATTGCTTAGACAGCGTTTAGCGTGATTACTTTGGAGCTCACACATTCCACGTTCTTCCTGGCAAGGAAAACGATAAGTTCAAATCGGGCGAGGATATTCGTAAGCTTTCCCAGCTCACATGGGCCCCATTGACAACTGACTTCTCTCCTAAGACGTCAACTGGACTGGTCGTGGTGGTAACGTTTCCGCGTCGACCTACAACACATAAGGTCATAGGTTGTTGACTTCTTCCTGTTAGAGCTGCGTATGCCTGGAGGATATTGTCCCAGGAAGTCATGTACACTATTGAAAAGAAAATATATAGAGAAAATGTACTTATCTTGTTTCCGTATTATTGGGCGATCGGCCCGGCTCCGAGTCCTCTGATCAAATTGTCCATCTATCGACTCACTTGATGTGTGGCATATTCGTTTGTGTTCGACGGTTACAAGTCAACCCTCAATCCATTGATGCCACCGACTCATATCTTGAGAAGCTATGCATTGGTTTAAGGCATGCAAATGCTGCGCGTGGTATGTGACGGCCTGCATAATCACTGAGCACAAAGTTTTCACTGGTCATGGCTCAGGGCCTGACGCCCAACGAAGCCACAAAGTGAGCTTCAAGGACCGAACTTCAGATGCTAGCATGCTCCATCTTGAGTTTTTTGCATCTGAATTGTGTCTACGGGGTTCCCACCCTGTCGTGCAACCTCACATCAGAAACGGTGATATTTTGTGCTGGAATGGAGAGGTTCGTCTCGCGTTGTCTGTTCTATCCTTCTGCTTGCTGATAAACGGGTAGATCTTTGAAGGACTGGACGTTAGTAACAGGATGTTCTGATAATGCTGCCCGAGAACTAAATATTCAGTTGCAGATGGCTCCCGCTGAAAACGACGGCGTCAAGTTATTTGAAAGTAGTAAGGGTCTCAAAACACCAGTACAAATAAGAGACCTTTTCTCGTCAATAGAAGGCCCGTATGTGATTTCCCGCGTTCGTTATGTGATGGGCGATTAAGTATCAACACAGCTATGCTTTTGTTTTTCACCATGTAAGTCATGATGCTCCCAGTCAATGCAATTGATCCATCCTTAATCAGTGCTACGTTTAGGAAGAGTCTGGAAGCCTCATATTTGGACGCGATCCTCTGGGTCGCCGGTCTCTATTGATCCATAAGCCATCCCCATCACATCCATATCTCATGTTGACATCTGTGACATCTGGTGCCGACGCAGGATGTTCTTTCGAGGAGCTGTCTACAGACCACATCTATTATCTCAACTTAGAGAATCTCGCTCAGCTGGAAGACGTAGGCAATGTCATCACTAATCCATTACCCATGTGAATGCTTATTTCCATAGCAGATGACGTTCGAAGATCACCTTAAAACCTTACCTCGATGGCCCTCTCAGCCCACTGTCTCCAGATTTGTAAGCACCAGTTTATCGAGGGAGCGGTGGTAACACTTCATGTTTTGACAGGCTCAGCCTCCTAGAGTGAATCCCTCGGTTCCATCAGATACCTGGCCCCGTTTAGTTTCGCTTGATGAAATACCTGATTATCTCCTCGCTTCCGTAGATGCATTGATCTCACACCTAGATCGTAGTGTTTTTCTCCGCGTTCGCAACATACCTCACAGGTCTGTTTTTCCCTCGGGTAATATGTCACGGCTGAATGCAATTATTTCCTTGTACAGTTCTACGCCAACACAGTCCAGAGTTGCTGTCCTCTTTAGCGGCGGAATAGATTCAACAGTCATTGCGTATCTTGCCCATAAGTTCGTTTCTGCAACCAATGTTCAAAATTAAGGTCTCATGCAATTTCAAGGCATATACCTCTAGAAGAATCTATCGACCTCCTCAATGTTGCTTTTGAGAACCCTAGAAAGATCCGAATGGAAATGGAAGGCAACGTTGGGGGTATATCAAGGCGGCATAAGAAGAAGGATAAAAAATCATCTGAAGGCGACTCTGTCAGGGTGTCATATATGGTTCCTGATAGAAAGACGGGACTTCAAGAAGTGGAAGAACTCAGGCGGTTGTGTCCCGGACGTACTTGGAATTTCGTATGCCCCTTGCAACGCTTGGACGGTCTTTATGTTAACGAGTTTACAGGTAGAGGTCAACGTCCCATATCATGTTGGTCTTCTTTCCCCAATCAGATTGACTCATTCCTATTGAGCACGGAAAATAGGAATCACAAGGGGCACGCTCCACAGTCGAAGCGCTGATGCTACCTAGCCGTACAGTCATGGATTTGGTCAGTGTTGTACCGACTGAAAACTCTCGGATGATAAAATTACAAACAGAGTCTAGCTCTTGCCTTGTACTTTGCCTCTCGGGGAGTGGGACACGTACGCGCTTATCCAGGTGCAGAATATGTTGCATATACTAGCCCAGCTCGCGTGTTATTGAATGGACTTGGATCCGATGAGCTACTTGGCGGTTATGGAAGGCATCGATCGGCATTCAACTCAGGCAGTTGGCAGGCAGTAATCAGTGAGGTAAGACGATATCTTTATCCAAAGAACTGTCGTATTCATCATTCATCATTCATTTAGCTTCAGCTAGAAATTCAGCGCATTCCCGTTCGAAATCTAGGTCGTGACGATCGCATCTGGCAAGTTATCTCTGCTGTCTCACTCTGTAAAACTTGATGGTAATAATATCTCCAGCTCATCTCATGGGAAGGAAACAAGACATCCTTTTCTGTCACTTGGTGTGGTCTCATTTTTGGCCAACTTGCCAGTTCAACACAAAATGGACCCCCGTTTAGAAGTGGGCCTTGGAGATAAAATGCTGTTGAGATTAGCTGCTCGAAAAATGGGATTAACTGAGGCAAGCGGACGAAAGAAACGGGCCATGCAGTTTGGTAGTCACTCTGCAAGAATGGAAGGTGATACTAAAGGAGATGTTACATTAGATTAGATGCTTAGACGTAGTCGCACTGTTAGTGACAGTGAACCCTGACTAAATGGCAGTGACTAAGCCGTAAAAAAATACGCGTCGTTGATACGTGTTTGACACCTTCAGCTTTACACAGCTTTACACTCATGGCGTTCGCTCAGAATGCTTCGAGAGTCATTGGCAAGTGCACTTTTACCTGAAGTGTTTCCAAGGTACTAATACATGGATTGCTAGTTCCTATCGCTGTCGCAGCCGTTGCGGTCAGAGCAAGCTTGTACGATGTTCCCGGTGGCTATCGAGCAGTCATGTTCGACAGGTTTTCAGGCGTTAAGAGTACGGTGTGTGGTTTGAAAAATCATTCCTAATGCTGTCTCTTTATCTTTATTGCATCTCAGGCTGCACCTGAGGGTACCCATTTCATGATTCCATGGCTTCAGCGAGTGATTTTGTACGACTGCCGAATAAAGCCTCGGGCAAGTGAAAAATACCCCAAAGTCCATTTCTATCTGATACGGGTCATACACAGAATATATCGACAACAACTGGGTCGAAGGATCTGCAGATGGTGTCTATTACCCTCCGAGTTCTCTCGCGACCCGACATTGAGCACCTTCCCAAAATCTACCAAAGTCTAGGCTTAGACTACGACGAAAGGGTGCTTCCTTCTATCGGTAACGAGGTGCTGAAAAGCATTGTTGCCCAATTTGATGCAGCGGAGTTGATTACACAGCGAGAAGTGGTATGTATTAAGCTGCTATATGGCCATTGTTGTGATGCTCAGTATCCTCAGGTATCGTCTAGAATAAGGGCCGACCTTTTGCAGCGTGCGGGGGAATTCAACCTTCTGTTGGAAGATGTTTCTATAACACATCTAACGTTCGGAAAGGTGGGAACAAGTGTTGTAGGTCTGATCATGATCATCGCTCTGACCTTCCCCCAGGAATTCACGCAAGCGGTAGAAGCGAAACAAATTGCACAGCAAGGCACGTTTGATGTAATCTTCTCTTCTATTCACTGATAGTTGTTGTGAAGATGCTGAGAGGGCAAAATTCGTCGTTGAAAAGGCAAGCTGATTGATTCGCACCAGAGATATTGGACTAAGCACCTTATTAGGCTGAGCAAGAGCGTCAAGCGGCTGTTATTCGAGCCGAAGGTGAAGCCGCAGCGGCAACTATAATCTCGCAAGCGCTTGGGAAGGCTGGTGATGCTTTTGTCACATTCCGCAAAATCGAAACATCCAAGGCTATCGCCAATTCGCTAGCCTCCAACCCCAATGTATCATACATCCCTAGCGGTGGGGGAAACATTTTGTTGAACGTTCCGGCAGACAAGTAGGACATTGGAAGAAACGTGCTGGATAAATAGTGCAATCGTGTAATTAATCATATCCTTCTGAATTGCCCATCTCAATGCTCTCGGTGGTACTTGGCACTATCCGTATTGGTCCGCCTCAGCGCTGTTTACATATGCTTAGACCGAGCGGCGCTGACTCATCCAGTCTCTCTTCACCTGCACCAGGTTGATCGTGTCGCTAAATATCTCTTTTCTTCTCTTTTTCTCTCTCTCGTCTCTATCATCTCTCTCGTCTCTATCATTTCTCCTCTCTGACGGACTTGTCTATCATATAGTGCCTGTTTTTTCAGTCTTTCGTGCGCATCGTTGTAATTTTTCTGATACCCCTGGCTGAACCAACTTCAGATCTCATTTCTTTTCGATACTCTTAAATCATGAATCCAATGGGAATGGGAGGTCCGGCTGAGGCTCCGGTGAGTATTTCTTGCTTGTTCGCTTGTTTCAGATGTCTGATCTATCTTTTCGTTCCCCTTTACTTTACCCTGGCTTCCAGAGGCGTGCTCATCTCTACGTCGGAAATCTGAGCCCTCGTGTGACGGAGTACATGCTCACAGAGATATTCGCTGTCGCTGGGCCCGTTCAACATGTTAAAATAATCCCAGACAGGAACTATCAGCATGGAGGGCTCAACTACGGCTTCGTTGAATACATGGACATGCGTGCCGCAGAGACTGCCCTGCAGACTCTAAATGGCCGCAAGATCTTCGACACGGAGATCCGTGTCAACTGGGCCTACCAAGGTCAACAAAATAAGGAGGATACCACGGGTCACTACCATGTCTTCGTCGGTGACTTGAGTCCCGAAGTGAACGATGAGGTCCTTGCGAAGGCATTCAGCGCTTTTGGCACTATGTCGGATGCTCGAGTCATGTGGGATATGAACTCTGGAAAGTCTCGTGGATATGGTTTCTTGGCATTCCGAGACAAGACAGATGCCGAGCAGGCCATCGCGACGATGAATGGCGAATGGCTTGGTTCTCGAGCTATCCGTGTCAACTGGGCCAATCAGAAAACGCAGGGTGCTCCTGCTGCTTCTACATCCCCTCGTCCCGGCAGCACTGGTAGTGCACCCGCTCCGATGAATTTCCAAGGCGGCCCCCTCTCCTATGAGTCCGTAGTCCAGCAAACTCCCGCGTACAACTCCACTGTCTACGTCGGCAATCTTGTTCCTTACTGCACGCAAGCGGATCTCATTCCTTTGTTCCAATCCATTGGCTATCTATCTGAAATTCGCATGCAAGCTGATCGTGGTTTCGCTTTCGTCAAGCTCGATACTCACGAGCATGCTGCTCTGGCTATTGTTCAACTTCAGGGTCAAATGGTGCATGGTAGGTCAATCAAATGTAGTTGGGGCAAAGATAGGGCAGATGGCGCGGCCCCTCAGCCCCTCAGCCCTACCACCAGCGCTGCAGCTCCCTACGGAAACATGGTATGTGTTGTGCATGGTTCCAACATAGACTGATCTTGATTTTCTTTGCACAGCCCATGTATGGTATGCCCCAGCCGGCGTCTTACGGGCAGTACGGGTTTGGTGGATACACTGGATTTCCGAATCAAACCGCAGGCGCGCCTGGAGGCGCTGTTCCTGGATCCCCCGGAATGCCTCAGCCTGCAAGTGCTGCTCCAGGCGCTCTTGGTCTAACCGGTGCACAGCAGCCAAGTGCGGATCCTACGGCGGCAGCAGCGAGTCAAGGCGGACAAGCCCAATGGGGCGGCGATCCGAATTATTATTCCAATTACTGGAGTGGTAAGTAGTGGTAACATATTCAAGCGCCCCTCTGACCCACGTCCTCTCAGGGTATTATGGACAGCAGCAGCCTGATGCTCAGATGCAAGGCGCTCCTTAGATTGCGAGCCAATCATTCCTTTCCTTCAGAGATGTATGTAGCCCCCCCTCTTCTCTATGCATAATGCGCCCTGCCATTTGCAATAATGTCTATATAGCCTATTGTCTCGAGTGCACGATTATCGACTTCTCTTTTCATCCAAGTTTTCTCTTTCCCATACATCGTATAAGAGTGTTTTAACATGTTTCTTGCCACTTCAGTTTCATCGTATGTATCCAAACACTACAGTCATCGACATCAATAGGTTTTCTCATTTCTTTTCGAATCTTCTACTTGTTGCACTACAAGTTCTCGTCTCATGTTTCCCTGACAATGAAAACTCACGAGATTGCTTGAGCTCTATCAATACGGCCCCTCCAATTATAAACTTGGATTTGAACAAAATGAAGGTATATCAGTAGACATGGGTATGGTATGCAACGGAAACCAAAAAATAGGATGAGAATGAAGATTTATTCATCGACAATCAACCATTCGGACTCGGATCCATGTTCTTCTCCGTGGGAGATAGTATCCCATCCTTCATCTCCGTCTCCTTCGTCTCCTCGTTCAGATCCCCGTTTCCCGACTCGGATGGTTGCGATGATGAATCCACTCCGTTGCTCACCGCAGCAGGCGTACCGGCACCAAGAGTTTCATCGCGCCAGGTAGTCACATTCTGATGTCGAGAGCGCATGTTCTCGTAGAATTCATTTGCTTCGTTCATCTTATTAGCTTCTGCCTGCTTGGCATCTAACCATCGCTGTAGTAACTTGGCATTATCTTTTATCAGCGTTTGATTTCGTTCCTCGATCTGACCAAGCTCAAGTTGAAGGGTGCTTATCTCGTCGTGAAGGATCTGTGAAGCATGATCAGATTGACAGGGAATGAATTGCACTTTTGTGACTTTGCGCACCTGGACAGTGCGGTCCTTTTCAGCCATCAACTCATTATGTTGGTCGACCTTTCGACGAAGGACGGCCAGATCATCTCGCGTCTTTCTCAAGTTCTCGTCTCCAATCCTCGAAGCTTCCTCCTTCTCACGTAGTGTTTCTGTCATGGCCAACAGTCTCTGAGTGTTTTGAGTTTGGGATTTGTAGGCGCCTGCAATCTCGTCCCGCAGTGACGATATCTGAGATTCTAACGAAGCGGTGTACGCCGACAAGACAGGATTCCTAAAATATGCTCACATAAGACCGTTGAGCGGCAGTGAGACTGAATAACGCACTCTTCGCTAGTCCCTGGCACAAAGACAGTAGAGCTGCTTGGATTGTTGCCTCGAACAGACTGTGCAGCACGGAGAAATTGAACGTTTCGTTCCTTTAGAAACTTCGTCTGTTGTGCTAGCCGTCGGTCTATAACGGTAGATCATGAGCCCAGTCTGCGAAGGAAGTATAATAGATGAGGTTACATTGCTCAATGACAGACGAAAACGCGGACTCCTTTGCATTCCGTTCCTGGAGACGAACACGAAGAATCTCTTGCCAAGCAGGCTCGGCCATTGCAACGGAGAGCAGAGAACGAGGAGAACGGATACGGTGATGCTCTTTTAGATGAAGGTGTGCTGCAGCTTGACAGGTTGGTAACACTAGTCACAGAGGTGACCGCCCTTTGTGACTCTATTTGGGGTTGTAAAGCGCCTGGCAGCACTCGTTCGATACACCTCACGACCTGAACCACTCCAACATTTCTTCATTCCATCCCTTCACTACCTTCCAATCTCACAATGGGTCGTGTTTTGCTTAAAGTGTGTTTCCTTATCTTCCATCCTCTCTTGTCTAACATTGGTCCACAGGTTATCATCCTTGGAGACAGTGGGTGCGCTCCACACTTTCCTATTTCTCCAGCGGCCTGCTCATTCTTCGTTCCATATATTCTTCAGAGTTGGCAAGACTTCACTTATGAATCAATATGTCAATAAGCGGTTCAGCAACCAATACAAAGCCACTATCGGTGCCGACTTGTGCGTTACCTTTCTCTGAGTTGCGCATTGACTACTGTCTGACCAACCGACAGCCTCACTAAAGAAGTTATGGTAGATGACCGGTTAGTTACTATGCAGGTATGCTGTGCCGCTTCAAGTCGAATATCTTCTGACCTGTTTTCTCAGTTATGGGACACCGCCGGGCAGGAACGCTTTCAATCATTAGGAGTTGCGTTCTATCGAGGAGCTGACTGTTGCGTCCTTGTATATGACGTGAACAGTGCCAAGTCATTTGAGACCCTGGACAGTTGGCGCGACGAGTTTCTGATACAAGCCAGCCCTCATGATCCGGAGAACTTTCCCTTCGTTGTTTTGGGCAATAAGATCGATGTTGAAGAGAACAAGAGACAGGTACAAACGAAATATCAATGTTTTTGGTATCACGCCACTCATGTATATCGCCAGGTTACCCAGAAGCGTGCCATGACATGGTGTCAGTCCAAAGGCAATATTCCTTATTTCGAAACATCAGCCAAGGAAGCCATCAACGTTGAGCAAGCGTTTCAGACGGTCGCTAAGAATGCTCTGCAACAAGAGGCAGAAGAACAATTGTCAGACATTCGAGCTGTACTATAATGCCAGAGATTTTCTGACTCTTTCGTTGCAGGTATGTCGACTACCCGGATCCAATTCAACTCGACTCGGAAAACTCGCAAAGTTATGGATGCAACTGTTAATGCCCAGAAATACCCTTTCATGCGTAAACATATTTCTCATTTGTTATTACGGCGGCTTCATTCCTATTTGCGACAATAATTTTTTCTACATGCCACTTCATCTCTTTTTGCTCCTCTTGTAATGTCATCCTATATTCTGGACGCTGTGCACCATGATATATCACGCATATTGCATGCATATCTTGTGACGTACATGGTACCAAGTGAGCCGCCAGCTGAGCTAAATACTCCATCAGGATGACATGCAACTATCGTCTTCCCACTTTCCGTGCTAGGATCATATGCCACGTCTCTCCGTTTCCCTAGGATCCGCGAGGCACATCCGCGGTCTGTCAGGAAAATGGAAAATGCTGCGATTGACCGACTATGTTACATAGTCAAGTATATCACTGTGACTATGGCAACTGTCAGCCATTGTCCTCGTGACCGTAGTTCTTTTCAAGATCGTATGCGTGGCCTTTGAGCTTCGAGTTGCTGATCGGAACGAGACAGTTTGAATAAATTTCTACTTCTATGGACAATCGAGGTGCGGTTTTGACCGCGTCTCCAAACCTCTACAGGCTGCCCTAGAGTACGGCGTGCTCTGCTCAAGTGTATTTAATAATGCTCATAATTTCGCGCTGTGAAGTTTCCCGCTAATAAACGTAGGCCGAAGCCCGCCCAATGTTTTAAGGACGATGGAAGGAAGTAAAGGTAATAGCACAACATGATACCGTAGTTATACAAGATTAAAACATGCCCATGCCATCCTCCCCATCGCCACCCCAACCACTGGCTATTACTTCCTCTTCTTGTGCGTTGGGGGAACCCTTGGACTCTGTATCGGGATCCGGAGCTGGTGAACGTCCGTCCCTAGGGCCCGATACCTCCTGTGATGGAGGACTCGATTCAGCAGCCAGTGCAACTGTCGCCGAGGATGACCGCGGAAGAGTCTCAGTATACCATGACAAATGGACATCACCGACTGTTGGTATACTGCTTCCCTTGGTCATTCCCTTCATCATCATTAGCAAAGAGTCATCTATGTAGAGGTGTATATCAAACCTGTTCTGCTGCTGCTCGCGTTCTGAACGACACCACGATATCACCATCTTCCAAAGTAGATATTGAGTCAACCTGACCGTTTGCCTGAGAGATGAATCAGATCACACAGAAGAAACGGAAGGTATGAAGACCTCACCTCGTACCAGTCCCTGAGCGCTTGCGTTTTCTCACTGGAAACGCCCCGAACAAGAAGCCTTTTGGGTCGATTGTCAAGCTTCATGCTCGGTCGACCAACGCCGCGCGCTGCCCCCCTGTAATAACTACGGGGTGCTCCACGCCCTCTACCTCGATACGGTCTGTGCGATCCACCATGGTTAGGCTCAGATTCTGATAAACCCAGACTGGCAGCCTTTAGACTCGATGAGTTTCTGTTTTCCAGTTGAGGACAACTGCGACAAACCTCAGCTTTGAGTCTTTCTAACTTGGCCTTGAGATCCTCTGCAGTCTCTCCCCCACCCTCTACGGTAGTTACAGCACTATGGAAATCCAGCTCTTTATCCAGACGTGCACGTTCCTTCTGTTGTCGTTCGTCAGCAGTCTGAGTAGGATTTGAGAGTGTTTTCACTGGAGTCGAGCTCGGCTTGGCAAATGATGAACCCACAGTAATCTCTTCGCCCAGTTTTCTGAGCCGAGCCATGATACCTTTCTTCTCTTCTCCGGAGGCAGAAGCGAGAGAGGCCATAAGCGATTTCTGCTCAGCAATCTGCTGTTCCAGCCGTCGCTGTTTTTCGGCAAGTGCCGTTGCACTTGATGAAGATGGAATGGTAGATTTTCGTGTGGGAGTCAGAGGGCCAGTGACAGACGCTGCTGGCGAGACAGCGGAAGTTGCTTTGGATGAGATATTGGCAACGACAGGTGCCGAAGCTGCTAGCATACGTGCGCCGATCTGACCATGTCCTTCCATCGGTCTATGCCAGAATACTTTAACAAAACGGTTGTTAAAAACAGCGTCTTGAGATCTCCATGCCGCATATGCTTCTCTGTGTTCCTCAAAACTGACAAGAGCCTTTCCATGCGGTCGATCAATAGCAACATTGGTAACTTTGCCAAATTTCTTGAACCAATCGTTAACCTGCTCCAAGGACAGCTTGTCATCAGGTATCTTTTCAACGACCAATGTTTTGTCATTCCTTTTTTCCGGACGGATGCCTGGGACATCACCGAAAGTACCTCGACCTCGACCAGCAGCCCTGCGTATCCCACTGGAATAACCGCCATTCTGAGACAAGGCCGGCATTGGAGTCATTTCAACGTCTTCATTATATTTTACTTGCTGACCGTTTGCCACATCGTCATTAATGTCAGGCAGGTGAGGGTGTTGTATTTGTGATGAAGATGGGTGTTGGGGTGACGACGACTGGGAGACGCTGGTTTCCGAGGTGGGATTAGGCGTAACATCGTTGTGCGGGATATTCGGAGTGAGATCTTGAATGACAGGTAGTTCACCAGAGGCGTGTACTGTCTGTCCATCATCAACTCTAGGAAGAAAAGCAGGCCGCATCTGTGATCGTCCGTTACCCATTCTCATGTCCATATGGGACTCATGAGGGTCATAGGCTGCCACGGGCCCATTTTGCATCCCAAACCCTTGGCCAAACATGGGCATGAATGGCATCCCAGCACCTGTCATCCCAGCACCATTCATGGGGAACATTTGGCTGGGAACAACGGCATCCTCTCCATGGCTGAATTTACAGAAAGCGCCGCGAGCACAGTAGCCATTGTCTAAGAGTGCGTAAGCTCCAGGAATTATAATTGAGGATGAAACATACTATGGTAGTCTCTGCATATCCCTCGTTTCATGTCCGGCGGTTGATATGCTTGTGGTCGCCTACCATTCATTTGCCCCATTGCATGCCCCACACCGGCACCCCTAGGTTGAGACGACCCATCCCGATAACCATTTGCAGGCTTATCCACTCGTGAATTCCAACCTCCCGTTGACCGCGAATCCATACCGCCTCTGCTGCTACCGTAACGCGAAAACTGACTGTCGTCACTTAAACGAGGTCCCTTGGCAGGTCGACCATCCCTATCATCATCAAGACTCCTTTTGCGAATACGGTCAGGCGAGGAAGGTATGGAAGGGGAAACGAGACCGTCAAGGGGGATGGGAATACCGGTGTCAAGCGTTTTGTCGGAAAAGGAGGGCGTTGCAGAATACGGTAAATAAGACTTGGTACGTAGAACAGTGAATAATGTGTCGAGAAATGGCTGGCACTCTGGTCGAATCTGGATGATCAGCATAGGTTAACATGACACTGAGATTCTGACTGACCTTTCTCGAGAAATTCATCGAGCTGAACAGCCAGTTCCTTTCGCATCTCACTCTCGGGTACATTGTGTTTGAGAAGGGCTAGAATGTACTCAGCCAGTGCTCCAGGTTCAGCATCGCATCTATAGGGCCAGAGTTCGTCAGTTATTCCAGGGCACAGAACGGTCACGAACATTGGTTCTAGTGTTCTAACGAGCCACGGCTTGAGATGATGAGAGTTGGTAGGGTCAAAAACCATAAGAATAAATGATAATGAGCAATGGATTTCTGCTGGGGTAGCGCAAGCAGAAGATAGAGCAAAATGAGCACGAAAGACCAGCAAGAAGGATTGAAAGATTAGTCATCATCCCCTTGCCGAAACCCTAACCTCACATAGGTGGAAACCTCGCGCTATTCATTTACAAATGAATTGAAAAAAGGAACATAAAGTGGAGGAAGTTATGGAAGGTCACTCTCCTCTATAATAGTACTCTTTTTTTATATTTTCTCAAAGCCAGAAATTGCAAATTCTAGCATAACATGGGTGTCACGTGCCGGGCGCGTCGCGGTCAACGACGAACGCTGACTCGTTGCGTCGCTCTTCAAGTTCTCACCTCCAGCCACGACGCGACTTCTTCCTAATGAGCTCTGACGGCTTCTTTTCCGACGACGATATCGACGATGCTTTCTTAAAGGAACTTAACGCCATCGAAGCTGCCCACTTCTCCCCTCCCAAAGCGGCTCGACCAGTTGCGCCACCGACTGTCGACGAGGATGACTCTTTCAACCTCACCTTTGATTTTAACGAAGAAAACTTCAGGAAGGTCGACCAAGATGTCATGAAGAGCTACCAAAGACAATCCTCTGACATGGCATCTACCAGGAAGTCCTCATCCTTGGGTCACTTGCAAACAACGCTCTTTGGGGAAGTCCTGCCATCAAGAGCCTCATCTTCCAAACCCAAAGCTGCCCAGCAAAGAGCTCAATCTACGTCTAAGAACCCCTTTGGTCAGCAGGCACCCAAGACCAAGTATTGGGACCACACCGAGTTCGCTAAGTCCGGGCTCAAGTCCAGCAAGAACAAGGACAAGGGGAAAGGGAAGGGGAAAGCGTCATTTGATTTTCCAGAAGGCGAGGATTTTGACGAGAGTCTTGAGTTCGAACAATTTCCGGCTCCGTTTATATTTGGTGCGCGATGTAATCCCTTCGCAGGCTAGCCAGCCATATTTACATTTCAACAGTAGGGTAAGGGCTCACTTTTGAGATTCGAGAGCACACCTTATACGAGACCGATTGTTGCGTTTCTAGACCTGTACGTTTTCTCTTCATTTTTAAACATGTTTTGATCTTTAACGTTTGATTCCTAGCCTCCTCCGATGAAGCTATCACCCGACTTGCTTGAAGCCAAGCACTGGATTTATCCTTTGAATCGACCGAAACGAGATTACCAATTTAATATTGTCAAGCATTGTCTGTTCGATAACACTATTGTAGCGCTTCCAACAGGTCTCGGGAAGACGTTTGTCGCAGGCGTTGTAATGCTTAATTGTAAGCTCAATGCTATTTTAGACGTCACTGTACTAATGAAATCCCAGTTTACCGCTGGTTCCCAGAGGGGAAAGTCGTTTTCGTGGCACCAACTAAGCCTCTTGTCGCGCAACAGATAGATGCTTGTCACAAGACATGTGGAATCCCTGGAAGTGACGCCATCGAACTTACCGGACAGAACCCTAAGCCTATGAGGCATCGAGCGGTGAGTGTTCAGCTCAATGCTGAGCGCCTCTAGTTCATAGTAAAGATTTCAGTGGAAAGAAAAAAGGGTTTTCTACATGACTCCTCAGACGCTCATCAACGACTTGACGTCAGAGACTTGCGACGCACGCGATATTATTTTAATCGTCGTCGGTATGGAAGCCCCTTTGTCAGGCTTCCATATTTCCTAATCCCTTTCCTAGACGAGGCCCACAGAGCAACGGGCGATTACGCCTACAATCAGGTTGTACGTTTCTTGATGGCGAAAAATCCTTACTTTCGACTCCTTGCATTGACCGCGACTCCGGGGGGAAATCCTGAAGCTGTCCAGTCCTTAATTGACGGTCTTCATATCAGCCGCATTGAGATTCGTGACGAAAATAGCCTGGACCTAAAGGCATACATTCATGAAAAGGTTTGCACCCTTATGCATGAAAACACTTTGCATCAACGCTCCTTTCTTGCTAGAGAATAGAACAGCATATCGTTCCCATGAACGAGGATATTGTGAAGATCCGAGCACTCTTAGCCCAATTAATGGAGGCAAGTTTCCCATGCGTAAGCAACCGATAAGCTGCTCACATCGCGTCAAGATATATTTCAAACCACTGGTATCGAGAGGCCTGTTCCCCGGAGGGAATGTCATGAATATGCATCCTTACGCTTTTCAAGCTCGTATGAAGGACGCTCGGAAAGGTCAAGGATGGGCATATGGAAGTCTGTCGATGCTTATGACTTTGGCACGCATCATGGGTTATCTGGTAAACTGTACATTTAAGCTGCCTTTTCAGTCAATCTCATTCTTCGCAGGTTGAGGGCACAACAGAAATGTGCTACAACGCTCTGGTAGAGCTTGCATCGGGAGCCGGCAATGATACTGGTGCGAAGAAGTCAAAGGCAACCTCTAAGGCAAAAAAACTAGACGATGAACCCGTCTTTCATTCTCTCATGCGAGAGTTGAAAGCCCAAAAGGCTCGTGGGTTTTCGATGCATCCGAAGATGGAGCTCTTGAAGGGAATCATCGTTCAACATTTTGGAGAGAAACTTCCGGATGACACTGCGGATGAGCCGCCTGAGAAGAGCAAAGTTATGATCTTCGCTACTAATCGCAATTCTGTGGACGAAATTGTGGCGGTTCTCAATGCAGAAAGACCTTTGATTCGTGCGAGTAGGTTCATTGGACAAGGCACTGATAAGCAAGGAAGAAAGGGATTCTCACAGCGTGAACAGTTGGAGGTGTGCCTCAATTGTCGTCAATCCACTTCAACTTGTGTTCATTTCCTTAGGTCATCAAAAGATTCAAAGAGGATGAGTTCAACGTCCTTGTTGCCACGTCCATTGGAGAAGAAGGTCTGGACATCGGTGAAGTCGATCTCATTGTTTGCTATGACGCCCAGAAGACTCCCATTCGCATGGTCAGATAATCTTTGTATGCCGCCTTTGGTATTACTAACGTGTTCTTCGTCTCAGTTACAACGACTTGGCAGGACTGGGCGTAAACGTGCTGGCGTGGTTCATGTCTTGCTCTCTGAAGGGAGAGAGGAATCCAACCTGGACAAAGCCAAGGACATGTACAAGAATGTCCAAAAGACCATCTGGCGGGGTGACCAGCTTGAATTGTACGCTGACGTCGAACGATTGCTCCCAGATCATATTACCCCCCAGTGTCTAGAAAAGACGATGGAGATCCAAGAATACATTCGGGTGGATGGGCGAAAGAAATCACTGGGTGAAGGACCCCAGAGAGGTACCAAGCGCAAACGTAACGACGACATTCAGCGAAATATACCGCCAGGAGCCAGTACAGGGTTTGTTCCTGTCCGGGACCTCGTCGTCAAAGGTGCCAAAAAGAAGAGCAAGGGAGTGATACCTTCTCGGGATTTGGAGACTGCGGGACAGGACGACGACACAGACCGAGAGCTTGAACTTGGGATGTTAGCTCTTAAACGTTCTAAATCGACGGTTGAAGTGTCCATTTCGAGGTCTACCAAAGGGAATGAGAAACTGCGGAAAACTAAAACCATGGAGGACGGACCGAAACGCAAAAGGTTGAAGAAGTTGGCAGAGCCAACATTGAGTCAGGGCGTGGATGATTCGGATGACATGGATATTGAACAAGGTCTGAATCCTTTACCACCTTCAAACCCAATGTCTCCTCCCTTGTCATATCCAAAGACTACTGCTGGCAGCGTCATTAGTCTGACCGGCTACGACAACGAAGATCCCAGACCTGGTGTGTTCCCAGATCTTTCTCAAAATTGACCTCTTTCTCAACAATAGATGTAGCCCATGTTCATTCGCATTCCCCTGAATCCGCTTCTCCTAACCCGGTATCCTCAAATCGAGATATGAGTTGGCTGGTGGATGATGACGACGACGTAGCCTTTGATATCGTCAGCTCTTCTCCTGTTCAAAGCACTCCGAAACGTACACACGAACGTTTTTCAGGGAGTGACGACTCGGTGGAAATTGTCGATTCGGACGCTGCACCGTCTGACCTAGCCTATGGTTATACGCCTGCCAGTGACGTGGAGGAATCTGTTCAAATCGTTGAAACGAGGTCGTCGCTCAGGAACCACCAACACAAGCGGGCGAAGTGTGCCGTTGAAGAGGAATCCGTTCAAATCCTCGATGATCCTACCCGTTCCCCCGATCTTGTGGTCGTACCATCGAGTAGCCCCATCTCATCGCTCCTGGCGACGAAGGCTTGTGGGACGAGCATGGCGCCGCCTCCTGTTCCTAGTTGGATCCTCACCTCTTCGTCTGATGCCGATTCTCCCCAGTCTTCTTTCCCTGTACGTCCTTTCATCAACAAAGGCACAAAGAGAACACGGATCGCGATTGACTCTCCCGAAATGGAGCTGTCGCCACTGTCCCAGCGAAGACTTCACAGACGCAACAAGTCAGTTAAAAAATCGAAATCTGACAGGTCGCAACCACTACTTGAGAATGTATGGGATATGGATGCTGTACATTCTGGCGATGAAGTCAGTGAAGGTTCATCGCATAGCGAAGACGATGTGGAAAGTGAATCCGACCGCCGCTTTCTTGAGGAATTGCCTGAGACCCAGCTTTCGCAGTCGTATGACCAGAGTTTGGCGTACCGAGAGAGTTTGTTATCACAGGCACCTGTTGGAGGAGCAGGACCAGTGTTTTCTCATCGTCCCGTGAGACGAGGGCTGTTTGAAAGGGGAAGAAGTATTAACGTGGCAGAGCGACAAGTTATGTTATCAAGCTCTCCCTCCAGGGAGGAGGAACCAGATGAGTATGAGGTGGGCAGCTTCGTAGTAGACGACGACGCCGAGATCCTGTATGATTAATCCTGGTAGTGGACACACTAGCAAGTGGTCCCTAGAGTATACTAGTTGAGTCGCATCACCTGTGTATTGCATTTCATAGGTACTTGGTATGACGTCACATCCTCCCGACCTACTCCTAGATTCTAATGTCTCTGAGGCTATGGCCTTCTGCTCGCGCTCGTTATGAGTTTGGATTGCATTTTATGAGTCAGAAGTACTTGAGGAATTACTATGCCACAGTTTCTCCGACTATCTTACCACATCCTCGAATGCCTGATCACGACAAGTTGATGCTGCCTACAAGTCTGGACAAGAGTATCTTGGCACATCTATCGGCGTCATCTGTAATTCCGTCTCTTCACGAGCTTATTCACCAATATGAGGCAAATTCTGGACACATACTCGATTGTTCGCTGCCTTATGAGTCTCGGCCTTCTGAAAGTAGACAACGGCATAGTTTCCCGAGCACATCTGGCGACTCCAATATTGTCATGATTACACACTGCGTCAAGACACATGGAGATCATAAAGTGTCGCTTTCTTCTGGGTTCGCGTTGGAAACACTGTCGGCTAGTCCGGGCAAGGCCCTCTTTTTGACCTGTGCTCATACATTAGAAGAGGCAAGATAATTTCCGAGTCTTCACGTGAATCTGGTCTCAACAGTAGGGATTTGTAGATGCATAGATCCCCTTTGTTGCTATTCAATGCAGATTCTAGTTCTCGGACTAGTCGTGGTACTAGAGGGATCGCCCAGAAATCCGGAACCTTTGTGATTTCTGGATCACCAGAGCGTCAGCAGATTCATCCTATCTCAGCCATTCCGTCGGCGATTCCGCGTTCAGATTTACTGGAGTTGGCTTGTTCAAAGGCGCCGGTGCAAACGCTAGCAGTGTCTTCCTTCTGAGACGATATTTGAGGTACAAGTAGTTTCCAAATCAAGCAGTATCTTCATCCAAATTCACCAACTTTCTGCAGATGTTTAGTGTTCCTGGGTTGGAAGGCAAACGTTGAACAGATCCAATCTAGATTAGTTTTGTCCATTAGGTATCTAATCAATTCCGGGGAAAATGCCTCACATAGTGATCGGGGTCCTTGACGTGCGCAGCCAATAGCAAATTGCTGTGAGCCTGGGCTGAGGCATTTTCCCCGATCTAGATGCCCGGCAAACTGCGGTCTATATAAGCCCTTGAAATGTCCGAAGCCGCCTTTCTTTCCTCACACCCCATGTCTCCTTCTCCCCATATCCTCCCCTTCTCCTCACATATCTTTTTCCTTCTTTCGATGGGGATTGGTACTTTTCGACTTGAATGATGATGATATATTCCGACAGAGCTGGCATCGTCAAGTGTTGCAGACATCTCTGGTGCGTCGTTATCCTTCCTACTTTGCGTCCACATCTGACCTCGTCGTTTGTAGAGAACCTTATAATGACCCCCGGCCCTTGCTGAAATCCTAATTCTCTACGTTGGACGTCATTCGACTACTACTCCGAACTATACCTTGTTTCGTGCCATCTGATCCTCCATCGTGTATCAACCCTTCATAGTCGACGCCCACGTCAGTAAAGTTTGCTCATCAACCGTCTCACGTCATCTTCCTTACGATATACCTGCTGCGGCACCATCACATACATCAGCGGTTCTGCTCTCCCGGCAACGTCAGGCGGTTACCTCTTCTGGGCTCTCCGGCATCGTGGTCACAGGGGATAGAGTTCCCGAGTCATTTAGGCACGATCTATGACTCGGGAATCCGGATCTGACTCGTCATGCTGTCGATCTATTACTCGGGAATCTGGATCTCTTGGGACATAGATATTCACTTTGCGACAACGGACAATCGTTCCAAGGTCCTTTCCGTGTCGGATTTTGCCTTAACTATCTTATGAAATGAGTTTGGTCGCTCCATAGAATCTGGACATTTTGCTACCGGCGAATTACTTTTTCGTGCCGAGGTAAATATTCTTGTCGTTTTTGCAACAAAGTAGTCTCTATTTTATGTTATTCCGTTGCTGCCTGTATCATAGTCTTTATCAATATATGTGTCTAAAAAGAGATATTTGTGAATATTCCAGTTGGGAAGACATGAATAAGGACGATTTACCGGTTGTCAGATTAGGCCGGATAATTCCCACGTAATAATAGCAATGTCTTTTCGACTCACCTCCCGTTCACTCAGTTCGTTGACGCGGCAATGTGTTCTGTATGAAACACGTCCATCAATTTCCTTATGCTTACCGCATATTGTGCGACTACCGATGCTCCAGGAGATCCCTTCCTTGAAATTTCGTCCGTTCAGCACACAGCCTCCACCGCTGTACCACGATAATTCAAAAACTCCCCCACCTCAGTGGATACATCGCGGGTTAGCTTCCCCCATGAGTTCTCTGAATACGACTCTCACCCCCGCTCATACAGAGACCTCACAACGGAACGTTATCATGAAGTTTCCGACCATGTGATGGAAGCCTTGCTTGACCAACTCGAAAATCTGTTAGACAGCGAAGCTCAAAGCAACCCTGACTATGAGGTCGAGTACTCTGTACGTATATTAAAAATATTACCCCGTCTGCTTGGGTCTTAACATCTGTCTGGTGTAGAGCGGCGTGCTCACATTAAAGCTGGGTGAACATGGAACATACGTCATCAATAAACAACCTCCGAACAAGCAGATTTGGCTTTCTTCGCCCCAAAGGTACGGTGCTATCATTTACAGTTATCTGGATGGTTTCGTTCAATTCTTCTTATTAGCGGGCCAAAGCGCTACGACTACAGTGAATTCGACAACAGCTGGTGGTACTGGCGTGACGAAAAGACACTGAATGACTTGTTAAACGAGGAGTTGGAGGTCATTCTTGGTAAGAAGCCTGGCATTGCTTTATGAGCATCTCAGTGTGATGTTATCCTTGGTGAAATCGTATTGCATGAACAGACATGACGAGTGCTAGGGTGATATTGTACAATGGTGAGAATGCTGATGCGATGCGGATAGAGAAAAGAGCACGATTGATTTTCTTTTCTGCCATGAATCAAGAATGTCTCCGGATTGTCCTTGAATACATACCTTCACTACTTGTCTTCCAATTCTTTTCGCCGTGACAGAAACAGTATGCCCAGACGCCTGCGATAGATGAGTCGCATAGTAAACAAAGGAAAAGCAGCAGCTCAACTTGTTGGTTTCTTCGTAGCGCTGTGTGACCTTCTGCAGCTCGTCTGCCGATAGATTTCCTGAGCCACTTGATTCCTGAGCATAGGTCTTTGCCTCGTTGTGGTGAAGATGAGGGGTGGGTGCTATAGAGCCGCCTTTTTTTGGAGGCGTGTCAGGGAGCCCGTACGGCCAATGCTGATGACTTGCAGTTGCAAATGCTTGTCGATGGCGGTTCAAAGCGTGCAGTTCATATAACATGCTGTTTTCAGCCTTGTATTCCAAAGAGCCCTCACCCCGATCCTTCCCTTCTCCATCTGCATCTGTGCTTTCGTAGTCCTCCTCCCCATCGTCCTCGCCATTATCCCAGATCCTGCCACGAAGGTTTCCATCAAGGGCGGGTGGCAAAATTCGCCTGCGCTTTTGGCGAGGGGAGTCGTCAGCTACTAGAGGGACATCGCCCGACGCAGAAGCTCGTGGCGATGGGGCTCTTTGACGTTTGAGCATCGAGGCAAAGAGGCTGGTCAGGCTTTGAGGGAGTGGCTACGCCTTAGATTTGCAATTATTAATAAATAATATTAACGCGCGCTAAGGTCGTTTAGGGAGCATTAGCTAAGCAAACTGAACTACCCCGCTGCACTCTCTTCAAGCACCTTGAGCTCTGCTGGCGTCGCCATAATGTCAGACGATGTATTCGCTGCTATGGGTATCTCTGGCTTCGGAAAAGCGGCCCCCAAGAGGCAGCTAGACCCTACGCGGTTCGACAAAAACAAACGGGCTGAGGTACGTCATGTTTTTGTTCCATTGCAACGACCGTCGAGTTCCTTCCTTCATAGGCTCCCAAGAGTAAACCGGCTGAAACTGTCCAAGAAAACGTTGCTGGACCCTCTACCACTGCCTCAGGACTTTCAAAGTCTGAAAAATCTGGTGAGGATGATGAGGGCGACGAGAACGACGACGACGAACCCGGTCCGCCACCTCCCCCTCACGAACCAGAATACGATCCCTCAGAATACGATGATGACGCTGATGACAGCGAGCTGCCTCTTTTTCCCATTACTCACGAAATCGTCCTGAAGGACCACACCAAAGTCGTCTCTGCACTTGCGTTAGACCCTTCGGGTGCAAGGATATTGTCTGGCTCTCATGATTACGATTGTAAGTTGTGGGACTTTGGTGGAATGGACATGAGATGCAAACCTTTCAAGACCTGGGAGCCTGCTGGAAGCTATCACGTAAGTCGTTTGTTAATGCCTCGGCCTATCTTTCTTGACAGTACCTCGTGCGATAGATCCATGATCTCAAGTATTCGAACGATGGCCAAAAGTTTCTCGTTATAACGGGAACTACTCAAGCTAGGCTGTATGACAGGGATGGGGAAGAAGAGTTTGTTTTGCTGGTTTTCTTGGGAACTGGATAGCCTCACCTGACTGATAGGGCTACTTTTATCAAGGGTGACCCTTATATCCGTGATATGAAGCACACATCGTGAGCTGCGTAGAGTGATGCGAGGAGAATGGTAACCAACGTCTTCTAGGGGTCATGTTGGGGAGTTGTCCTCCTGTGCCTGGCATCCAAAGGACTCGAATATTTTTATTACGGGCTCTGCAGATTCCACCATCCGGTAAGCCGCTCTGTTATCTACATTAGTGTGTTTCTTATCTAGCTGCCCAGGATATGGGATGTAGAAAATAAACGCAAGCAAAAGACTGTTATTGTCGTCAAATCCAAAGATCGGGGGGCTCGAACCAAAGTAACAGCGTGTGCCTACTCGACAGATGGGCGCACGATTGGGGGAGGTACGCTCTGTAGTCCAGACTTGTGTTTTCTTTGAGCTCAAACACAATGTAGCTTGCCTGGATGGAGCATTGCATATGTGGCAAACTAACTCGAACTTCGTGAGACCAAACCTATCGATCGAAGGAGCCCATACCAAGGGAACTGAAACCGGGTCGGTTGTCTTTGGTGTTGATGGCCGTACGGTGCTTACACGAGGAGGGGATGATACCGTGAAGTGTACGTCTCATTGGTTTTGAACGAGGACTTCTCTGACGGTTGAACATAGTATGGGATTTGCGTTCATTCAAGAAGCCACTAGCGACACATTCAGGCCTAGCAACTTTGTACCCGGCCACTAATGCAATCTTTAGTCCAGATGGTAAATATGTGGTAACAGGGGCTGCTGCGACATCTAAAGGAGGCAACGGGAAGCTCATGTTCTTGGATAAGAATACTTTGGAAGCGGTGAAGACGCTGGAGGTGGATTCGACGCCGGTAAAGGTATTTTGGCACTCAAAGATAAATCAGGTGAGGCATTTGAAAGATTCTAGAAAGAGCATCGCTGATGGTGATAGATTGTGACCGGATTATCAAGCGGGCAAATATGTGTGTTGTATTCGCCGTTAACGTCGACGAACGGAGCGAAATTGTTGATGAATAAGGGACCACCGAGAAAAGTGACAATTGAGGATATGTCAGACGCATTGGCAGCGCCGTCGATTATGACACCACACGCATTACCGATGTTCCGGGAGGGCGATGGCATTGTCAAGACTTTGAAGAGAAAGCGAGACAGGGACAGGATGGATCCTCGCAAGAGCAGGAGGCCTGAATTGCCTGTGACGGGCCCGGGACGGGGCGGAAGAGTTGGAGCGAGTGCAACACAGCATGTTGTTCAGAATCTTGTGCGGGACACTACGCGAGACGAAGACGTGAGTGCCGAAACTTTTTTCAAACTCAGTTTGATGGGGATAGAGCTGCCGAACTTCCCCTTTTCTTTTTTCTTTTTTTCTTTCTGGGCTTCCCACTTGATTTGCGGTGAGCTGTAACTGACCTACATTATCTGCAGCCTCGGGAAGCGCTGCTCAAATATGCGACGAAGGCAACAGAGGATCCCCAATGGACAGCAGGTCAGTCGTTATCGGGGCACGTGCTCCTTATTTGTCGATATTTTGTGCTTACGTGGCGGCAACCCCCCGAATAGCATGGCAAGTGAACCAGCCGAAACCCGTGTTTGCAGCGGTTGAAGAAAAAGAAAACGAAGAGCAGGACAAGTAGATAGAGTAGGACAGAGAATGAGGGTGAACAGGGAGGGAGGCAGGCAGCGGAAGAGACGACAGAGACAGTGGTGGTCCCTGCGCGGGATCGAACCTTATCGAGAATAAGTATATAAAGGGAGATCCGGCTCTTCACTCGATTCTTACTTTCGCATTTCACCCATCTTACCGTGACTTGTCACACTATGAGTCTCGCGCAAGACCCCGTTCCCGATGCTCACGACGACCATGACCCTTCCACCCCCGCTAATGGCGTTGATGAAAAACTTGCCGCTCCGTCTCCACCGTCGTCCGTCGTCACACCCAACGTTGATCCCGACGTTGACATCGACCTTCCCGAACAGGAGAAAGACGCGCGACATAATTCTCAGCCCCTCAAAGAAGAAAGTGATGAAGACAAGATGGAAGACGTGTCAGTTATTCCACAAGCAGGGACACCACTAGATCCAGGTATGTCGTCCTCGTCGCCGCCGCCGCCGTCTTTGTCTCATCGCTGTCAGCATCCATTCCCATCGATCCACCTCACGGAACACCACCACCATCGTCCGGCGACTTGCTAACTGATGCGTTGATGGCTGAGGAGCCCCACGTTAACGGGATCAATGGCAATTCAGACCATCTCAATGGCGACGACGTCAAGATGGAGGATGTCGACGCGCCGACGCCCAATACGAGTCCTGACCTTCCCGAGACCTCCTCAGCGACTAAGGTCGCGTCAAATGGCGCCTCGACATCTTTCACAACACCAAGAGATCATTTCGATGAAGACGATGATGACAGACCTCCACCAGCAAAGAGGGCTAGGGTTCACTCAGATGCAGACAAAGCTTCTCTGGCACATGTGAGCCCTTTCTTTCACCCTGTGCGCCGCTTCCGGCGTGCTAATCCCTTTGCCCCATCTCTCTGAAAAGTCCGCAACCCCACCTCCAGCGTCAACCACCGCCGTGGCTTCTCACAGCTCTACTCCCGTGGCTTCGACGCCGTTCCCAACAACTTCTCTCACGCTATCGCAGTATCGGTTTTGCAACAATTCCGTCAAATCTTTGAAGAAGCTTAAAGACGCTACCCCTTTTTTGCGCCCCGTTGACCCCGTTGCTCTCAATGTCCCCCACTATCCCACCATCATCAAGACACCCATGGACTTGGGAACCGTTGAGCGCAAAGTAGCCGCTTCTAACCCTCAGAAGCCCGATCTCAACTCTTCAAACCCACGATACTCAACCCCAGATGAATTCGTGGCTGATGTTCGTCTCGTCTTCGAGAATTGTTACAAGTTTAATGGACCAGACCATACCATTTCTGCTATGGGCAGGCGGGTAGAGGAGGTCTTTGAGAGGCAGGTCAAGAACATGCCAATGGCAATTGAGGTCTTTACTTATCTTTGTATCCTACCTATAACGACGCTGACTTGCCCTTTAAGTCCAAACCTCCTGTGGTCAAGAAGGTGGCAACACCACCGCCACCACCACCTCCTCCCGTGCCAGTTAAGAAAGCCCAACCTGTTCGTCGAGCATCGACGTCTGTTCCTGTCATACGGCGCAATGATGAAGCTGTCGGTCGTCCAAAGAGGGAGATACACCCCCCGCCACCAAAGGATCTGCCATACGCAGATGTTCCCAAAAAGCATCGTAAAACACGACGCGTAAAAGATGACGGGACTGCTGAGCAACTGAAGTTCTGCAGCAAAATTCTTCAGGATTTGAGTCGAAAACAGCATTGGGACATTGCTAGTCCGTTCTATGAACCTGTTGGTGAGTCGGACTTTCAGTTGTTACCCTTTGCAGTCTCTCATTCATTGATCAAGACTGGGTTAACCTTGACCTTCCGACGTATCCAAAGATTGTCAAAAAGCCCATGGATATGTCTACGATGCGCAAAAAGTTGGAAAATAGCGACTATCCAAGCGCCCAAAAGTTTTGCGACGACTTTAAGCTCATGATTCGCAACTGTTTCGCGTTCAATCCCCAAGGAACGCCAGTGAACACAGCTGGTATTGAGCTACAGCGGCTTTTCGACTCGAAATGGAAAGCATTGCCTCCCCTTCACGAAATAAGTGATGAGGAGGAGGACGAGGAAGATGAAAGCGATGACGAGCATTCTCGTATGTTTCTCTCTCTTTCAATCATCTGTGATGTCTGACGCAGATCTAGGCGCCATTGCCGCACTCGAGGACCAGATGAGAACCATGAATGATAATCTGACGGCGCTCAAGAACCTCAAGGCAAATAAGGATAAGAAGAAACCGAAGAAAGAGAAACCTCCTCACCCATCAACATCCAAACCCAACAAGCCCAAGCCCCTCCCTCCCCAGAAGAATGGCAAGAAATCCGGAAAGAAAGCAGGCATCGCTGAGAATGATTTCCTCACCTTTGATCAGAAGAAGGATCTGAGCGAAGCCATCCAGGGCTTGGATGGAGCGAAACTGGAGCGGGTAATCAAGATTATTCATGAAGGTGTCCCTGAAATTCGAGATGTGAGTGATGGCCTTTTTGTGCTTCGGAATAGTTTACTAAGTCTTCGGGACAGAGTACTGAGGAGATCGAGCTTGAAATCGATTTACTTCCACCTCCGGTTTTGACCAAATTGTATAACTTCGTCATTCGCCCATTACGTGCGCCTCCGGTTAAACGAAACCGACACGGCAAGGGCACTGGGACGGGCGGTTTAAACAGAAAGAGTATGGATGAAGACGTGGAGGCCGAAAAGATTCGACAGCTGGAGCAGCGTATGGCTTTGTTCGAAGGTGCCAGTGGCGCCGCCGCACCAGCGCCAAAAGCCATGGACAGCGAGTCGGACTCTAGCTCGGCGTCAGACAGCTCCGGAAGCGATTCAGAGTGATCATTCTGGTTCGGCGAGATTTATTTCGTACGACGGACTTCAGCTTTTTCTCATGTCAAGTTTCGGCGATTCTGTTTTGACGACAATTGCTCACGTTCGTTTCTCTTACCCCATAGTCATTATTATTCTTGCTCTTTCTCACCCCGTGCGAATGACCTTCGTGCGAGAGGATATGACCTCTTGGTAGTAATGATTACTTTTAAACGT
This sequence comes from Desarmillaria ectypa, assembly GCA_030407005.1. Classification (NCBI taxonomy): domain Eukaryota; kingdom Fungi; phylum Basidiomycota; class Agaricomycetes; order Agaricales; family Physalacriaceae; genus Desarmillaria; species Desarmillaria ectypa. The sequence goes on along the minus strand of JAUDYN010000003.1, from coordinate 1,825,112 downwards.
ATGCGACAGATCAAAAATTAAGAGTACACTTTGTAGCTATGTAGTACAATCTCTTTTCTTCCCGATAGAAAATTCAATTTCCTGATATATTACTATTGTACACTTTCAGAGGTAAGTAGAAAAAAATGACATGTCTATTTTCGCCTTTGATTGGATTTCTGGAACTGCTGCCATCCGGTACGACTCGCCTGCGCCTTCGATGGTTTCGCTGGGGTATTCGAAGCTGATGGGGGCGCTGGGGGGGGAGGTAAGTCTGAATTTGTCGCAAGTGGAGGTTGTGAATGGTCGTAAGGTAGGTTTGCCGTCGATAGAGAAACAGGTGCAGATGCCGGAGGGATGAGACGCCAACCTCCCTTCGAAGGTGTCCCCTGCTCTTCTAATGATGCCGGGTCTCCATTCGTCATAGTAACTAAATTGTGTGGCTCGGTGGGCGGCAGTGGAGGTAACGGGGACGACCCGATGGCAGCCCATCCAGACTTTTTGAAGCCTAATTGTGCATTGCCAGAAGTGACATGCGGTATCGAGGGCTGGGAAGTAGAATCCCCAGAATCCGTACTAGTCGCTGTCACAGGGTTCAAAGATTTAGTCATCTTCACGCCGTTCGCCGCAGCGATCTTTCTCAGTTCCCTTTCCTCCCTCTTTCGCTCCTTCTCCTTCCGCTTATCAACCTCATCCTGCGGTTTGATACGAACATTCGCCTGCATATCCCTGAACCGTGCCTTGTGATGATGAGCGTAAGAGTTCGTGTGCTCATCGTACTGCGTAACATTTTTGAACTGCTTATCGCAGAGGCTGCAATAGAAGGGCTTGAGGGTATCAAAGAGCTCGTTTGCGAGAGCTGAACGGCGTGCAGCATCGTCCTGTCAAACAGCATACATATTGTCTGTCGTGCAGTTATAAAACCAAGATACAAACTTGTCGAGCACGGCGTTGATCTTCAGTTTCCTTGTGCTGACGCTCGGAGTCCAGTTCTCGGCGTTGAGAAACAGTAGTTTCTATCATGCGGACGTCTTGATTGATCTTTCCTACCCCCGTAAAATCGGCCTTCATTTGAAAAGGGACAGGATCCACTCGACCTAGCGTACAATTAGTACTTAAGTGGAAATTTTTGAAAAAAGAGCTTCCCATACCATCGCCAGATATACCAAGCGGTTGCCCTTCAGACCATCCTAGCTTTGAGAGCATAGCGAAGCCCTTGTTCGTTGGCTTGATCTTGGTCTCTACAGTGATGACTTCTCGCGGTGCCCCTTGGACATGTTCGTCGTACTTGTTGATGTCTTCATCGATGTCCATAGAATTTGGATATGGAGATGGTGTACGCGAAACGATGGACATATCATCACTGTCGTCGTCGTCTTCAGGGAGCGGACGCTGGTGAAGTAAAGGAAGAGATCAAGGGCAGTACGGGCTGCATGACTCTGTATGCAATATGAGTACCTTCAAACTCCCCGAGCTAGTCATTGAGTATTCACTTGGTAACTTGGCAGGATGTTGGTCAGTGGTAGATTGTCGTCGTGCTAAGTGTTACATCGTGACAGTCACGGCACCAAAGAAGGACGCGTCACTGAGCACTGTACGCGTACACATTTACCATCTTTCTTCATCTCACCCGTTTCTCTTTGCCATCATGGTACGTCTACTCAGCGTATTCTTGGCGGCTTCTCACTTTTCCTAGTCGATAATGCAATATAATGGTGGCTCCGTCATAGCTATGGTCGGGAAGGACTGTGTTGCTATTGCATCTGACCTGCGCCTTGGGAGTCAAGCCTTGGGTATCTCTTCCAATTTTCAAAAGGTAGCTGTTTATGTGCCTTCTTTCTATCCTGACTCCTACCTTGTAAAGATATTCCCAGTAACGGATCGCATATATGTTGGGCTTCCCGGTCTGGCGACTGATGTAACCACACTGTGCGTATCAGGATTATTGGTCGATACTTGTATCTCTCATGCTGTGGCTGGTTAGACGAGAGAGATTCAGGTACAGGGTCAACATGTACACCATCAAGGAAGAACGCGAAATCGAGCCAGAGACGTTCGCCCATCTTGTGTCGTCTACTCTATATGAACATCGATTTGGCCCATACTTCATCGAACCTGTTATGGCTGGTCTTTCCAAGACACCCTCAGGCGGATTGAAGCCTTTCATCGCGGCTACCGACCTCATTGGATGTCTAAACTTTGCCAAAGACTTTGTTGTCGCCGGAACCGCCAGTTCCAAGTTGTACGGTGTTGCAGAAGGTCTATGGGAGCCTGATTTGGAGCCTGAAGATTTGTTCGAGACGATATCCCAGACGATTTTGAATGCAGTGGATCGTGATGCATACTCAGGCTGGGGCTGCATAGTCCATGTCATGTGAGTTGCTTTATGTGCGTGCTTTCCAGCTTCTGACAGCAGAGTGCAGTACCAAGGATAAGGTAGTTTCGCGTACACTCAAAGGGAGAATGGATTGATTCCTATGTTGTGTACTATATCTACGAATTCAACATTACACTTGAGCTCCATTCGGAAATTGCGGTCATCAAACCATACAGAACTTCTACGAGTTCAGAGAAAGCACCTGGGCATGTTACAAACTAGTGATGGCTTGGGCTAACGGCCGCTTGATAACTGTAGAGGGAACATCTTTGAAGACGAATTTCGTTATCGGGGCACATTCGACCTGGACAAGATTAATGGAAAATAGGACCGGGGCCGGTAGACCTCTCACCATGGAAGTTTCGTATTTTTCGCTTTGCGATGTCAGGACAATGTAGCGCTGATACTTGTCTGCGATGCCTGGCTGAGTCGCCATGCCTTCAAGATCAGGAACAATATAATTTTCTAAAAAAAGTGTCTTTTCGACGTCGACATATTCTCTCTCGTCCATCACACAGTATTCGAGGATTTCTCGGGCAGTGCATAGTCCTAGAGAAAGAAAGTTCCAATCTCTCAAATCCACCGGAAGGTGATCATCTGGTGGTGATGATACTGACGCGAACATCAATGTACCCTCTTGTATGGCCTCGAGAATATGCTCAAACACAAATTCACCCCTACGTCGATATGGTTAGTGTACAGGAATGTCAGTACAGATCAATTACCTGTCATATGCCACAAGGGCCTGCTTTATATCCTTGTAGTGTGTCTTGATTGCTCTCTCCAATACCACTGGTATAATATATGCCGCCCACTCTAAACGACGTTCTACACACTCCAGAAGGTTGAATACATATAGCGGGTGATCAAGCAGGGCGCTTGCTGTAAACGTGACAAGACCACCCGAGTTGTACAATCTTTTCATGCCCCAATTGTTGCGATGAACAGTCTTGTCAGATCCGTATTGCACGATCATAGCTTTACTGGCACGAGCTACAACAAAGGGCTTACGCGAACGGCGTAGAGATCCGATATGGACAAAGATGATTCCGGCTTGGTGAAGAGCATCACTACACCAATTCACTTCTGCGGCCAATGAGTATTTGCGAGTGATTGATCGCAGCAGTGATGTTTGTAGCGATTGCTCACTTCTACCTTCGGACCATATGGCGTAAGGGCGACAATCCATAAACAACGCAAACAACCATTCAGGAAATTGTAAGGAGGAAACGGCGTCACGAGAGTAGAATGTGTTCCAATCGGAACTGGACAACAGTGTCTCGCCTACGAGACAATCAAACCGCTGCAGGCTTCCAAACTCCAGTGTCGCTGCCGAAAGCAAAACTACCACCAGTGTCGAATCGTTACTGGAAATGGGGGTGATGCGGAATTTCCTGCAAAGCTCCTTCAATGACGGCGGAAAGAACATGAAATATTGGGTCTCGACGCTGGGAACCAGAACTTGTAGGAGTGATACCTGTACTTTTCATCAGAGTTGTTTACCGATAGACAAGAGCTACTCCTACCAAGGAATATTTCGTCATGCAACTTTGAAGCTTTTGCAAGCAATCTTGAGCAGATATAGTCGAGGGATTGATTGATACTACAGTCCTCCATGTCGAAATCGACTTCAGATCTGACGCCAGATAAAAGCCATCAAAGGAAATGTGACGCTTCTCGCCGCCATGGTCGGATGCCCCATGAATGTCGGATAGAGATCGAAGAGCGGTACGCATACATTCGTTGTTGTCGGTAGACACATTGGGTGAAACAATGATACTTTGGCAGAATAATTCTCGTCCACCAACTTTGACAAATAGATCGCCATCCCAAATGTCATCGATGAGAGGACTGGCTACTGTTTGAGCATGGATAGATATATCAATAGTGAGGCACTTACCCCTCTGACTCTGAGGCAGCTTCATCAAACCTGAAAGCTTCGGCACTTTGTTCAGAGTGGTCAGTTTTTTTCCTCGGGAAACGTCTTTTGACCTACAGAAATTCATCCTCAATCCCATCGTCAGTGATAGCATGGAAGTCGTCAACACTATGTGTATCATCCGCGGTAGTTGCAGGCAATGTGTCGCCGACATCCTGTGAAAGTGACGCATGCCCGCCCAGAAAAACAGAGTCTGCACCATTAGATTTATAGAACTTTAGCCCAGCATATCTAGATTTGGAGTGTTGTTCGCTTTCATCGTCGGGACTGAAAATAGGTAAAGCCTCAGTAGGCCAGGCAGCAGAACCTCTTGATAGCCCCGGCGTTTCTGGTAGGTTGCCTTGCATATCCTCAGTCCGTTTTGTGGAAGGAGTCTGTATGACGTCGCGTGGATTGGAGGTTGGATCCATGGGTAACTGGACTTGTTCTTGCTCCTGCGAGATTAATCTCATCAGGAACATGATTTTAATAACAAAATTCGACGGCCCACCTCACACAGAGCAAGCGGACGGGCCGGTATCCTGATGGTCAATTTTTGATAGGTGTCACGAAAATATTTTTGTTCTTTCGCTACAGTAGTGATACAGCTCAATATCGAACGATAGTCATTGAGCTTACCTATCCACTTGGGATCTGCCTTGATGATCTGTCCTGTGTACGCCAAGTCATAGTTATCATCACCGACGTGATTCCAGAAGCTTTCTAGTAGTCTCGAACAACAACTTTGCAGAGAGTACTCCGTTTGCCAGCTAAAGAAAGCACGGTGAAAAATCTGATTATAAATAGCAGCCAAGCCACTAACGTATTTTCTTCATCCCCGTAGCCATACCACTACTCATTTATTCAATCTCGTCGGGTACTGAGACTGATTACGCGCACCTTTGTAAAATATTCCTGCACTTTGAAAATCAGAAGTCATACGAAATATAACAAAAGTGGGAGAGCTGCAAACCCATTTGTTCGACTTGGTTTTTCGGGCCTCCTTCACCACCTCTGTTATGCCACACACTGTGAATTGCCGAATATAAGATACAGGTGAGCACTAACCTACTTCATATTTCTTGCCTGTCATTTCGAAGATGGGAGAGGAAAAGGATGAGATGTGATTCGTCACAAAAAAGAGTTCTCCGAGAATGTGGGAACGACGATCCTTAAAGTTTCCAGAACTCGGATTGGTAGTTTAGAACGTAAGGACCATCAATGGAAAGGAAGTACTATAATTATTGGTTGACGCCCATTACAACATGCTATTTTTTCGTTTCCCTTTCTACCCAATCAAGCCACGACCCTTTGAAGTTGAGGATACTGAAGCGACATCAGTTTGATACAGATTGCAGAAATGATAAAACACACTTGGTATATCCGTTTCGCTTCGCGACATCACTAGCTGAGGTACTCCGCTTCCCGCTTCGACAGTAAAAGGTAATTTCTTGTCGTACTCCAGGCTTCTTGAAGCCAAATTTTGTTGAAAACTCTTCTGGAGACATATGCAGGGCATCTCCGAGCACCGTCAGTGGTATGTTGACTGCAGAGGGGATCATGCCTTGCGTGACTTCGTCTGGTTCACGGACGTCAACGAGATAGGCGTCCTGCCGAGGATTGGGGTCAACGACGTAGCTCCAAGTCGCAGTTAAATATCTTACAGGACTCGGGCTCTCTGTCTTTGGCTTCAACTCTTCGTAAGTTATGACCTTGGCATCCCAGTCTCTAATTAAATCGTCGGCACGGTCCCTTGCAGCCTTCCAGGCGGCCTTGTCATCAGAATTGGGTGGGGGCACCGTCGATTCGAATCGAGCACGAAGCAAAACTGGACGAAATGCTAGGATGAGGCGAGTGGAATAACAGGTGGCCATCCTTGCGGCCTGAAGCGTTGGGCGCAACATTTTGTAGGACGATAAGATGATAAAGCTCTCGAGCTGAGTACGCAACGCTTGTTTTAAGATTACCCAGGATTACGACATCGATCCGAAGGTCCGCGCAGGAATCCGATCTTCGCAGATTTCTTCTGTTCCTACCATTCAGTCTTTTGACAAGTTCATTCGGAATACTATTGACGTGGAAACAAGGATATGCGCGTCTACGGAAGGATTACAAGCTGACGCAGGACTATTATTCACCTTCGTTCACCGATGAATCTCGCATTCTTGCCCGTACTCTTCTTGACTCTTCCTCCTCCAACTTTACAACTCCATTAACCAAGAAATATTTTGCAACGGCATATCTTGTACTTTGGGAAGCACATGCTTCTGTACCTGGGTCCAAGGCGTCCGAGCCTATCCGAGCAAGTCATTTCGACGTCTCTACGAATTGTTTTTGTCAGCTCATTTTGTCTTTGTGTTGAGCTTGGCTCGATATGCCAAGATTTTTGGCAGCAAAAAAAATTTTATGCATTGAAACTCGCCGGCGGATAAGGCCAGCGCTCATTATCTATATAAGAAGAGCAAGGATACTCAATCTTTGGGCAGTTTTGCATATTCCATAGCCTCTTGGCGAAACTTATCATGCAACTAGCGTTCATTGGACTATTGGCCTTCTGGGCTGGTGTAACGCGTGCTCATTTCCGTTTGTTGTACCCCGAACCTCGCGGTATCTTTGTGTCCGACACTGAACCTGATTTCTGTGGCAAGTACCCAGTTGTCACGATCTTTGAAACATGGCTCATCTTTATTCCAGGTGGTTATACCAATGCAGTCAGTAACAGAAGCCAGTTCCCGCTCTCGGGTGGATTCTTTAGTCTCAGTACAGGGCACACTGGATTTACAGGTAACATATTCAAAATTCGTCAACTTTTTGCCTATCCCTTACCGGCTTTCCGCTAGCTGGAGTGTTGTTATCCACTGTGCAGAATCCTACGTCCTTCGACAACTTTACGTCTAATGGAGAACAACAACTTGTACGCTCTTGGGCTCGAGAAGCGAACGGGGGAACATTCTGCATTCCGTTGCCTCTTAATTCCACAGGGGTTGCTGGAGTTGAGGACGGCGCCAACGTCACGATTCAGGTAACTTAAAAGCATTTGAGTAAAGGTGACGTGCGTACTTATTTTTCAATGTGCCAAGATTGTGCTCGATGGCTCAGATGGCAGCTTATATCAGGTTTGTCGTTTCTTAGTATCTAAACTGGTAGCGATTCTGAATCTTGCCGTGACCCAGTGCGCCGACTTGACACTGTCCAGCAGCTATGAAATTCCATCCAATGTGACATGCTCCAACACGACGACGACGACGACGACAGCCACAAGTTCTGCTTCTCAGACAACTACTAGTAGCACAGCGTCGCAATCCGCCAATTCAAACAGTGCTCTTGGGATGTCTGTCAGCCCAATCTACACTGCTGTGGGAGTTCTCGCGGTTGCCATCTTGTCATTTATTTAATGAATCAATATTATAATACTTATAGTTATTCGAAATCATACTCTCTAGAATGTTATAAATATTGATCCATATGCTTTGATGACGCCTTGATGATCATTGATATTGATGGGAGACAATCATGAGCAAACAGGTTAAAAAAAACTTTTTGATTCTGAACATAGACGTAATATTGCTAGTTCACACCGAGTATAAAGGGTGACGAGATGCATTTTTACCGTTGCTCAGCCTCTCTATTCATTCAGCCTCCAAAACCAAAGAAAAATGAAGTTCTTCCTTCTCGCGGCCGTCTTCGCCTCAGTGGTCAGTGCCCACTTCCAACTTCAATTCCCTGATCCTCGAGGAGCTTTCAACGAGGACAATGAACCAACGTTTTGTGGTATGTTATCACCTCTCTTCCCGACACTATCAGGTCGCTTATTGCGCTTTTTAGACGGATACAACTCGGTTGCACAAAATAGAACCGAGTTCCCACTTGACAGTGGCTTTTTCTCCCTAAATTCGGAGCATCCTACATGGACAGGCACGGCGCAAGTTTCGTGGTATGTATGGCCTCACTGACATAAATGATTTAGCGGCTGTGTACCTGAGCACGTCGTCCAACCCAACCTCGTTTGATGATTTCAAGCAAATCGTGCCGTTTTTCCAACTACAAGGAGAAGGAATTTTCTGCCTTCCTTTGAACCTTTCCTCCACGAATGCTACTGGTCTTACGAACGGCCAAAACGCGACTATTCAGGTGCGCTTCAAGTTATCAAGCCACGCTATGAATTAACGTGTTAGCGAACAGATCTTGTTCAATGGAGGCGATGCACAGCTCTATCAGGTACCGTTATATTTTCTCCTTGGCTTAACACGATGCTGATGATGGTACAAGTGCGCTGACCTGACGTTGTTGAGCAACTTTAGTCTTTCCCAGAGCATAGATGCAACTTGTACGAATGCCACGTCGAACTCGACAGGTTCGAATTCTGGCTCCAGCTCGGGTTCTAATTCTGCACCCCTTGCGAGCTCCCTGTCGTTGTCCGGGGTCGTTGTATGTATTGTTGGTACCATGGCATTCCTCTTCATGTAATAAATGATGACGGTGACAATGTTATGTCCGACATATTTTCTGAAATGACTCCGACTCGAGGCCGCTATGGGATTGAACGTTCTCCGAGATTACTCTTATCGGATGAGAAGGGGAACTTCTCCGAGCCATTGAATGATGCTGGCGAAAAGGTATTCATTTTTACTGTTTCATTGACAGCCGGAACGCGCCGATTGTTAATTGAGTCACGGTGCCGCATCCGATTTGCATAAGCACGCTTACAACATTTACCTGTGGTAGCCGTGTACTATAAGTGGCAGTGCTCTCTAACTGACTAGATTATAAAGGAGGACGGTGCTATAAAGGAGTTGTGATATGCAAAAGCCGCTATCTGCTTATTCTGCCACCTGTCCCCCAAACTATAGGGTTTCTTTCCTTTCTCTATCTGATGTTGTTCAAGTTTCGCCGCCATTGGGAGGCACCCTGGGAGGTGGTTGATAGCAAGGCCGTAAAGCCAGTTTACATGTATTATGAAGACGAAGGTGCGTTCCCTAGCATGCCCCCATCGTCAATTCTCGCGTCTCATTTACGAGACAGATTCCCTTGACATCGTCGCCGTTAGTGACGCAGAAACTCGGGGGACATATGTTTTCGAGGTTAACCACCTGACCCACACCGCCCTCCGAAACGCAGTAACTTTTTCGCGACAACAACTCATCCAACAAGTTGCTAAGAAGGGCTTTAACGTCCTTGTTTTGGAGAGGTACGTCTATCTGTGTCGTGTTGTTCATGCTGTTTCTAATCCTTATCAGCTGGAGGTTGACTATATTTCGAAAAGGAAAGAGTCACCGTGTCGAGGTCATGTACAGCGGAAGGCGTGAGTGAAAACATTGTAGCTCCGTTTTCTCATTGACCCTTTCTGATAGCCGCCCAAGTCTTGGGAAAGCTACCGCATCTGCCGCCGCCGCCCTTCATGGATGTACTACAAGAGTTTGTGTGATAGTAATGTCGCGTGTTTCAGTGTGTATTCATTTGGGTTAAGGCTGTAGACGCCTTCTGTGCGGGCTGTCCGTGTTGCTGTATTTTTACCATGATATTTATTGTATTAATATTATTCCGCTGTACAAATGTCATACGCCAGGGAGCTTCTTGAGGACCAGCCATTTACTTGTTTGGAGACTTGAAAGTCGGAAGCTGAAAGTCCGCGGAAGAACTACGAGTAGAATCATTGCGGCCTACTGTACATTTGTAACATGAACGCCCGTTCTTTAAATAGTCTTGTCAATTTTGCTCGAGTCGCGCATAGCATAGCCAGTCCACGACTGCGAGATGAAAAAGAGTGATAAAGATCAGCGTGCGTTTCGTATTGACAGATATTCGGAGGACCAACCTCGTCGTACAGCCCAATTTTGTGGGCACCCAATAGTTTCAAACCTAACCAGAGTACAGCGGCAGTCATCCCACTTCCACAAGTGGTCACGACAGATGCATCCCCCTTCAGGATTGCTTCGACCTGCTTGTCTCCAATAGCATCAACTAACGCTTGGCGAATTTCCGGAATGGGACGCAGGGTTGTGTAAGTTGAATTTGAAGCCGTGGTTTGTTGATGTAAGAAAATATTGAACGGCAGCGAGAACGAACGAGGTATGTGTCCAGACTCCAGACCGGGCCGTGGCTCGGGATCTGCGCCTGTAAACCTGTAAAGTTGATAATTTGCAAACTAAATCACTTGATTGTGCTTAGTAGATTTCACCTGCCCCGGGAACGCGCGTCTAATACAATGTCGGCGCCGACAGATCGCGAGGTTGAATTGGTAACCATTTGTTCATAATCTGACAGAGACGACTGTAAGCGACAATCGAGAACAGTAAGGCGAGACCCTGAGCGCACTGCGAATAGCTGACACATCGAGCGTTGGCGTTGGATATTCAGCTGGCTTCGGCACGGAAGCGGGTCCCTCTTCAATAGGAAAACCCAAGTTCTCCCAGTATGGCAAGCCACCGTTGACGACACTGGAGTTAGTGTGGCCGAAAGATCTGAACATGAACAAAGCGCGAGGTGAGGAAAAGATGCCGTGACTGTCGTATCTAGATTGGGGGGATTAGGACGACTGAGGACACGGAACCTGGATCGACTCACATCACAACGTGAGATACAGGCTCGATTCCAAATTTTTCTGAGTACCGTGACCAGGTTCACTTAAGTCTTCCGCAGGGAGATAGATAGATAAATGATACTACATACCACACGCATCCGCGAATACGCGTTCCGTGGGCATCATATGTTTGAGGCCAAAGTGATGAGAGCTAGCCACTTCATCTAGGTCCAAAAACTGGGATCCTGGTATTCTCTTCGCAATAAATTCGCTCTTTGCACTGCGAGGATTGTTGGGCATAAACCAAGAAGCATCCAGCACAGAGACTGGGGTTTTTGATTGCAATATCTCGCGCAATTGGGGGGGAGACAAGACCAAAGGAGCTACATTGGAAGAGGAGGCAAATGCACGCGAGAAGGGGACTCGTAAAGTGCTCTTTAGCAGCGAATTGAAGAGCATCCTGATTCAACTGGTGGTGAGATCGAAGGAAGGCTTTGATTTCAAATAGGGCCAAAGACACCAGCACTGCAATAGGTGCTGCTGCCTACATCACGGACTTCGACTACGACCACGACACGTACTTGTCATGCCTTCCGACCAAAGTACTTGGCTGATTTCTATTCCACTGAATGGAGACTCGGAAGGCGTCCACCAGGAGATCATCCATAAAGTCATCCAGCAGTTGAAAACTTATCCTCCTAACTCGATATCACAATTCAGCATACCGTCATTCAAGGTACTTTCTATCTACGCACCCCCAGGAGCCATTTGACAGCAGAATATAAAGACAGGAACATTAGACCTGCTTATTGCTCTATCCGAAGACCTTCCGAAGCAAGAGACGTACTTTACCGCTACTGTAGCAAAGGTTGTCGACACTTTGCGAAATCTGTTAAACAACGATCCTTCAAGACTGGCGCAACACGTCTTAGTAAACGAGAGAAGCGTTGATAGCTACGTTCTGGATAATTGGAAATGGAACGAAGGCCGGTACGGCGTACAGAAGGGACTCAGAGAGATGGTTGACACGCTGAACAAGGTTGGTGCACTTTGGAACAATAATATCGCTGATCATGGACGCTACTATAAAGGAAATGACATCGATTGACAACTCTATGCGAGCAAAGTTGACAAATTACAACTTGGTGAAAGGTTCTTTAGTGCAGATGCAGCGAAAGAAGACGTGCGTTTCCCAATATCGATGAATAACTCGCTGATGTCGTCTCAGTGGGAACCTTTCCGTTCGTTCTTTGGTGGACATCGTGTCTAAAGAGGACTTCATAGGCGACTCTGAATATCTTGAAACGGTCTTGGTTGCTGTCCCCAGGTACGTTTAGTCGAGGGAATGAGTGACGATCGTGAATGGCTTATATGCTTATAGAAATTTGGTCAAGGACTGGAATTCTACATACGAAAGATTGGCGTCAATGGTGGTACCTCGTTCAGCCCAGTGCGTCGATTTCTGCTACGTCATTTCGAATCTGACCACATCAGGCCCATCGCTTCCGATGACGAGTATACTCTATACAGCGTCGTTGTATTCAGACGAGTGCATGATGGCTTCGTGCAGAAATGCCGCGAGAATAAGTACGAGTCACCTTCGCATTCCTTCGTCATCCGTAGATACCCATCTGAATAGGTTCATCGTGCGAGACTTTGTGTATTCCGAAGAGGACATTGACAATCAACACCAAGAGCTCCAAACCACAGATACCACGGAAAAGGAGCTTTGGGTATGTAGGCTTTTAATCATTATGTTGGAACCTGAGCTCACAAGGAATCAGACTGAGCTTCTCCACTTGTCACGGACGAATTTCTCTGAATCTTTCCAACTTCTTGTACACCTCAAAGTTATTCGTCTATTTGTTGAGAGCGTGCTCAGATACGGCCTTCCCGCGAACTATACTGGGCTTGCTATTAAGGTATACCTGTCTACATGTGATGGCGGGACATACTTACTCTTATCTCCTTTTTCAGCCGGAAGCCAAGTCAGCAAAGAGGCTATTTGGCATACTGCAGTCACATTTCTCATATCTTGGCTCGCGCGCCAGCGGTGCACAATCGAAGATGAAGAATTCAGACGACTTTGTGGGAGAATATCAATCACTAATGGAACAGGACTTTTTCGATTTCGTTATGTACGAAGTACCTTGGATCGTGAACTAATTTATTGATACCACCTTTTTCATTGACATTCATACCATTAAATTTCTATTAGTGAAAGTATAACGATACGACCAGCCCACTATTGTAGGAAGCAAACTGTACACTGGAAATGAGATATAGCGAAAATGGTGAAATGTGTTTCAGTGTAGGTACTTAGATACAAACCGAATGGTAATCGGTGAAGACGAAGGGTAAAAATGTAGGATAGTAAAGTAGAATTGAGGAATGTATTGTCCGATATATCCTTCGGCTTTTTATGTAGACTCCGTCTTCTGGGAAGAAGAGTTCACAGAACATCATAAACCCAGATTTGACATCATCCGCGAAGCTTCAGCATCCACATCATCAGCTTCATACGTCCCGCCCGACATCTGGGGTACACCGATGACGGCAGAGCGTGACGACATGGGTGGACCATACACACTGGGGAAGGATGGGGCAGTAGCTGATGTCGGACTCGAATTTCCGCCATTGTCGCCCGTTGAAGTTGTTGGCGAGTCTGGTGGAAGACCGGAGGACGATTCCGTGATTCGAGAGAGGGAATAAGTCAAGTCAAGGGACTGGGCCCGATTCGTCAGAGAGCGGGGTTTAGATATCTGTTCCTTCAATTTTGCTTCGAGTAGCGAGTCCGAGCCTCGTTTCAAAGCATCCTCGGTATGGCGTGTGCGAGAAGGTATGCCGGATCCCTGTGATCTGTAAGCATCACCGGAACTAGAACCTTACAAGAAACGTACAATAGGGGGTAACGGTGACCAATACTCAAGTGTAGGGCCAGGGCCATATGCGCCTTGGGTATCTTCATGCTCTTCAAAATTGTAGATGTATGCCGGTGAGTTGAAGAGAGCTTTCACATCGGGAGATGAATTAGCCAATCGTAACCGCCGGTCTCCAAGGACAGGATCTGAACGTCCCAGATCTACTGACTCCACTGAAAACGAAGGGATGAGTAATGCCCGAGACGGTTAACAAAGGCTTACCTCGAGTCTTGGCTGCTGCTGAAAGAACCTTGCTATCAAAGTGTGGGAACGCTTCCGCAAACGAATCTCCGCGTTTGTGCGTGTGAGATGTCGGTGAGGGATAGACATGGATGTTGTGATTAACCAGGAACTGCTCAAGCATCTCGCGAGCAGTAATGAGGAAGTCGCTATTACTTCGCTGGCAACGGAACTTGAATGTGTACTCTGGTGACACATCGGAGGCAGAAGTCCCATTCGCGGTGACAGTTTTGAGGTTAGGTACGATGGACACCTGCAAATCACGCTTGATACCTTCGGCGAACGTGAGAAATTCGGGTGAGTTGCAGATCCGGGGAATTTCAGAGCTCGAGGGTACGGCCATATCTGCTTCGAACGGAACATGTTCCTGGAGACGAGTGTCAGTGGAATAGGCGAAACCTTGAAGTAGGCCGTACCAAAAGCATAGCAGCGGCGATCTGAACTTGACTTTCAGGTCCGAATATCGTCACGATGTCTGACGCCGTCTCCTTGTCCGGGAACCGGACGTGAGAGTTTGTCTTCGTTTCGATGTCATGAATGAAGATACTTTTCTCCCCCAGAAGTGTACGATGATACCTCCGAGGTATGGCAACCGTTTCGTTGACGAAGTCCTTGTCCTGGATATTATTATAAGTAGATTGTTTATAAGACATTAGATGATCATTACCTTAGGGCTGACCAGCTCCATCACTGACTGCTTGAGATTGTCCAGATTAATAGCATTTTTGGCCGGAGTCCTTGCCACAACATTATCGTCATTGTCGTTATAGCCCCCCAAAGCAGCAAACTCCTCAGCATTGGAGAACTTGACATATACACCATACTTCTTCATGATACGCTGAATGCTCCTTCCACCGACACCGATGATGCGTTTGTGATAGGCCTCCGGGACATGGAAGGATATTTCCGCTGGAAGCTCTTCTTGGAGTAGTGAGAGTCCCTGCAAAACAGAATTGTCGGGTCCAGATATGTCGATGAGGAAGTTGTGGTCGTTAAACGTCTCGAACTTGATTTTGACATTAGTCGTCTGCATAATCTTGTTTATTTTGCCGTTCTTCTTCCCACTAATGAATTCGCGATGCTCATTTGATAGCTCGATTTGAAAACGTATTTCATGCTGGAAAGTCTGTAAAAAGGATTAAAAACCGACGACCGTACTGATACTAGGAAGCCATACTTTGATGAGATCCAGTTCCATGACCATGCTGACTGCGGCTCTCACTTCATGCTCTAGACCGTGCATCTCAAAACACATGCTCTTGAAAACGACCTCTGCACCAGTCGTAATCGAAATTTGTTTGAGGAGTGTGGAAACTTGACTAGCGCCCAGGGTCGTGGGTGGTAAGAGTGCATTGAATTGAACGGGCAAAAGCCAGAAAGATCCAACGTAATAGTTGCAAGCCTACAAATAGATTGAGCAGCAAGAGGAAACCGATATTGTCCGACGTACAAGTTGCATGATGGAGCGCATTGTGCGTTGTATGTTGACACGGCTGTCCCCAAAGACGGTGATGAGGCTGGTGGAGCTACCTAGAGGGGGGAACTGTATGAACGTGGCATTGTCGCTCATTATAGACTTGAGGTCGTCAGGTCGGTCTGTCACCATCCAGTCCAGCTTGCGTGGTAAAATAGCGGTGTCTCTCGAAATGACCGACTTGCTCTACATATTGTGAGAAGGCGGACGAGAACTTTGGTATAACAATCTTACCTTCGTAGCTGACACTTTATACAACATGTCTCGTGCACGTTGCACCCCAAAAAACTCGCCTGTGATCCAGATCACACTATTCGAACGGGAGCTGCCCGTCGTGCCCGGGGAAAGGGAAATATCAGGTCCCACCAGACCCTGCAACGGGGAAGGCAGATAGATGTTTGTGGCGGTCTCTTCCTGAATAGACTGAAGAACACCGCGTTTCTTTCCAGCGATGATAGAGGCGAGTTTGTAATCAATCTCGCACATTTCGGATTTAAGACCACTCTGCGAGGCGTGTAAGTTTGAAGCGCTGAAAAACATGGCAGGAACGCACCAGTTCGTCAAGCATGACCAGCAACCGAACCCTGGCCAAGTCAACAGAGTCCCCGGGCCCTGTCACGACAAGCTCGCATATACGTTCTGTCTCGAGCCCTGACCAACCAGCGCTGCTACTGATCCCATCTGGGGGCGTGCGACTTGAGAGCGACAGAGGGCTGTTCACGACGGCTATGTGGGCCAGAGTCTGGGAAGCGATGTCGTCGAGTCGACGTCTAACCTCCGGCTTGAGTGCAGGCTTCGAGGAAGGGGAATCGAGGATCTCTGAACGTGTAACCTTGATTGCGGCGCGGTGCTGGGACGGTGTCAGCTATTAGGATAGGATGGGGAAAAAAGGCTACGCACCTGGACAGGACACTCTTTTAATATCATACCACGAGTAATCATGACCTGCTGGTACGAGCCGGTGATGTGAAAATTCCAGCCGCGACCTTGGTCGGTCAAGAAATAAGAGACATGACAACCATGCAAAGTGCCGGCAAGCATGGCGAGCTTGGCAATGGCCTCAGTGTCGGCTTCTGAAGGAATACTAGAAGTGTTTACATGCTGCTGGAGAATGTGTGGAGTAGGAAAAGGCTCTGTTGGTGCACCTCTGAGCTCTGCACCCGACGCGTAGTCGAGGGATGAAGAGGGAGAATGAATGTGTCGCGACCGGCGTGGATAAGTGAAAGAAGTTGTATAGACGTCCATGTCGGTGTAGAAAGAGAGAAACGGAAGGACTGGCGTCGTGGAAGGTGAGGGTATTGGATAGGAGGGTATGCGACACTGGAAGTGGTATCGATGCTGAGTCTGCTTGCTGCCGTTGCTGGCAAATTCCACTAATGACGGAAAATGCACCAAAGCTGGGCAAAAGACAGACCGAGCACACTGGGAAACGAGTTATATAGAGGAATATTTAGGAATATATTCGCCCTATATCCTCGATATCCGGAACAATGCAAGATCAAAAAGAGTAAAAAAATTGAAGGTCAGAGCAAGTCTCAGATCATCACCCGGCGCCTCTTTGCCGCCTTTTCATTCCGCCCTCAAGTTGCCTCTTCCGGCGTCTGCTTTCCCGCTCAAAGTTTCTCGACTTAATAAAATCTTATGACGACCGTCTCGCCTCGATGAGGCTGCTTCCGAGACATCTCTCCGGTGTGTCTATTCTACAATACTCGAGTTCCGTTCCATTCATAGCCCATCTAGGTCGTGGATCCATTCTTCGTCATCCGTGCTGTTAAAGTCAAACAGTTTGTTGTAGCACCGTGCGCCGGGTGTAGAAAAATGCACATATGGGTTCGATCCGTTGAGCTTTTCGCCGCATCGATAACAAAAGTGCATACGGCATTTAGCACATGTCATCTATAGAAATAAATACTGGTTAAAAGAGATTTTCTAGACTTTCCGAGAGACAACTTGCATGGTTGCAACCCATGGCTTTCTCCACGTGCACCTCGCATCCAGGGCATGCCATGGTGCTTGATTCGAGCCATTGCTGATTCAGTTGCTCTTCGTGGTACGCATTGACGAGCTTGAGAACATTGACCCTGCCGTACCTACTGAGAAGCAATGCACGTTCGGGTGAGTCTTCAGGCAGCGCTAGATACTCTTTGACAATTTCACTCGACGCAGAGGCCATGCATGGCGATAAAGGTCCGTGCCTGCTTGGTTCAGATAACGTGTGCATTGATGACAGCCATGATACTCACCATGCGTGCTTGCAAAATGAACAGAATGAGTATGAACATGACGGACATATTCTTAAACGGTCCCAACCGGATTCTTCATCGTTGGTAGCTTGCTTAGGGACGGGCGACTGACAAAAGGTCATCGGACAATGCATGATAGTAGGGTCTACATCGTATAAATTAGCATTACATGGCATATGCAGAACAACGTATTCACCTTTCTCAAGCACGCACTTTTCCCTTAACCAACGCCATCGCTGTATCTCTTCCGGCGTTAAAATACGTGCTACTTCCTCCTCATTTGCTTCTCTGCCAGACTTTACACAGCGTGGGTCAGGACAGCCCACTTTGGAAACCTCTCCCTCTCTCACGCACATCTGCCAAAAGTCTTCGAGACAAGGTCGACAAAAGACATGACTGCATGTTAGCTGCAAACACTTGGACCCTTTATGAGAAGTCAGGCAAATGGAACATGGGTACGAGTTTTGTGCGAATTGGGTAGATTTGAGGACATTTCATAGGCGACTAGTAAAGACGACAGAAGCTGAGGTGCCGGATGAGGGATACTATGATGCGGTCAATGTGAGAATCATCAGAAATAGACAAAATGCGCACTTTATGACTGTAGGATCCGTGTCGGATATAAGATCTACGGAGTCCAAGAACTCCCCACCACGAATGAATTCTATCCAGCTATACAATATGGTCTCGCCGGGTTGCCACATCCGAGAGAGGGCACTTTGAAGCTTAGATAACCGGGGCATCCATAGGTGCGTAGCGTGTATCGATACCAATTGTGGGGGATCGTGGAGGGGGTAGGCCAAAGGCAAGATGATATGCAGCAGGAGTGGTGGTAATACAGCCAGAGAAAGAGACTGAGAGAGACCATCATTGAAGATAGAGACAGTGCGAGATTCACTGAACTCTACAGGGATCTCAAGTTTTACCGAACTATCGTACATGTCGCTGGAAATGCATTCAGGATAGATGGACTACAGAATTCCTTAAAACACACGCTGCGGTAAAAGATGAAGATATATACACACCTCTAAAACTTCCCATTCCTCTCTCTGGAGAGACTGGCATTCTGAGAGATCCATGATATTCGATGGTAGGAGAGACAGAGTAGGGACTGAGGGTAGCCTGTAATGAGAGGTAGTGAAAGTGTCAGAGCGTGCTCCGTCATCGTCGCCGGCAGTTCCGGGCCGACACAAGAAAATGTTTCCCAAGGTTTTGATTTTGTTTATCGTCGATCAGTCATGGAGCCTTTTCACTCATCTCAGGGCTTTGTGAGAGCCTTGAAGAGCTCCTCTGATCCTCCATCCCCTGAAGGACCTCTAAAAATCGATATTGCGCGGCAGGCATGGGACAATAAAGCTTTTTACGTCCCTAGAAAAGAGGAAGTCATTGCAGATTGGGTGTTGACTAGACTGGTTAAAGAAAAATCGACGTGCGAGCATTTATACATGGTCATTATGACGCGCTGAATTTTTCTCACCCAGTGTCCTTGATGTTCGTTATTGGGCCCTCTTACTCGATGTCATCTCGTCTCCGCAAGCCTCCTTAAGAGCATGGCTCCTACCACTGTTGAATCGTATACCGGTCTTACCTGTGGTCATTGCTCTCTTCAGAGGCCTGTCAGGTGTTGATGTCCCCGTTTGGCAATGCCTGATGGTCCTCACACGCGATTGTCTGGCAATAGTATGGCCACTGGCAATCCATAAATTTACCGCCGAAAATTTGTTAGAGTGCTTCGGAATATTCTTGTCCTCTGCGCGGTGCTGTCAATCAGACAAGAATTACGATCAGATTGGACAGTGGTTAATTCATTCATTCATGTCCTCCTTCAATAATTCGTCAATGAAAAAGAAGGTCAGTTTCTTTCTGGTTACTCTTTGGCCCTCGTTAAAGACTTCATAGCTCTATTCTACGTTTACCCAAATGTACCTTTGCGATTGGATGTCATACACCAATGCATACGTAGCAACTTCGATACTCAGGGAAAACGTATACGCCGCTGGTGTTGAAGTCCTCTTCAGCCTTGACATCCTCCGGCAGTCTGTTGACAGTAAAATCAATTTTTTCGAAGTCCTGGAGGGTGTCGATATGCCCTCACTCCTCGCCAACCTTCCTCGCCTGTTTCGCTCGTTTATAACCTCAATGAAACGATTTCGCGGGGCATTATTTGGACAGGGATCATCGCGACAGTCGACAGGTGGGATAGAGGGTGTTCGAGCGGCAGGGATGCACTTTTTCATTTCTTCTCAGCTGCTGTTGAACACCAGCGGCTTAGAGGTCAGAGCTTGGACGGCTCAAGTGGAGCTGCTGAAGGTCATCAACGAAGAAGCACTGTTCTCCAGTAGTCAGCAAGACCTTGAAGGAATCTTCACGAAAGTTATCGAGAACGCTGTCTCGGTTCTCAGCGCGGCTAGTGTCACAGGTACTCTGAAGTTCATTGACTGCGCGACACCAGCTGATCAACTTTTAGAAGAACAAAAGATCAACATCTCGCTTGTAGCTGATGCGCTCACTATGATCGCTCGCATAGAGTACAGTATCCTAGAAGCGGCGTTGCCCAGAATCGTACCCCTGATATTAGTGGTGAGCATACCATTCCTTCATGACTTCTCCGTCTCCGTATCTCAAATATATATCGTCGCACAGAGACCCACTGCCGACAAGTCTTTCTTCTCATTCCTGGAGATTTTGTTGGATTATCACTCAAAAACTCGCACCCTGAACACTCATCTCTCCGTCATGCTAACAGCACTTGAACGAGACAAGATAACGCTCTTCCTCAGCGACGTTAGGACGACGTATCAGATCGCCACGGAAGCTTCTGCGCTTACTCATCCTATTCATTTTGATCGCTTGGTTATATCTACCCGGACTTTCCTCACCTCCACTCAAATAGTACCGGCTATTCACTCAATCTTTGAAACCCTTGCTTCGTGCTCCGATGCATTTGCAGCTGCACAAGAGACCTTGTCAAAGCACATCAACAAATCAATGAAGGGGAAGTCACCTGTAGTTGTTGCCGAAGACATCATTCACGATTTGGACGTGTCCGCTTTCTGTCTGACACTCTCCTGTCGGATATCCAGCGTCATCCTATCCGCGATATCGCAACAATCATTACCGTCCTCAATTCGAGAAGAGTTGCATCGCTCTGCAGACGCTTTTCGGAGTGCGTCACTTTGCCCAGTCTTATCCAAATCCGTAAAATTTATGAACAAAATGATCGGTACTCGCTCTAATGAGATGTGGGGATCATCAGTGGGAGCGTCGTCTCTTCTCCGTCTGCAATACACCATGGACGCTCAGCGCTGTCACTCCATGAACCCAGAGCATTCATGGGATAGCAAAACGTTGGATAAGCTCATGATGTTATTGGACGAAAGCTGTGATGAACATGGATACCCTGTTTATCCTACTATGAACTTTGAAATTGTATGCCTTTTTTTCCATATGTGTCTATTACCGTTCACCCTCTCTTGTTATAGTTTCGAACTCTGCTTGATTCTGTCGGTCATAATATTGAAGAGCACGCATCTTTAGTGGACAAATTGATTGCTTTTGTTGCGCAAGGCTCGCTATCCCAAGATGCCGGCCGTACACAGACTGCGCTGCTTCATCTTTTTATCGACCAATGGCTTCCAATTATAGAGTAGGTCCACAGTCTCTTCCGAGTAAGCTGTTTTCAACGAGGCCCAGTGATTTGGCATCTCACGAGCAATTGAGAAATCTCGTTCGCATCATCGTCGGGAGCGGTAATTCTGTACTGCAACATTACCTGTCATCGGCCCAAGTCTGGGAATTACCGAGCTTACGCAGTGAGTAACTTATTTGTCACGTTGACGGCGTAATTCATACAACAGGTATTAGATGCATTCCTTGCATATTTTGATGAGGCGACATCAGCACTAGGAACTGGTAACCAGCGACCGGAGGAGTCTATCCGAACTGATAGGACAACACGCCGTGGCATAATACTTGTGTTCCGTATTCTTCTGGCGGTTCCGGTTGAGTATTTCTCTCGGCAGGCGTGGCTAAATTTTGCGAAGAGAGCATTACGCGCAGATACGGCGATCTGTGACTTGACAAACGAAGATGAGGAATACATCTCCCAATCTGAGTCGGTGCTCCGCACTTTTGCGAGACGGATATTCTCACATCTTGGCGTTATTGACCGACCGGTATGCTTGATTCTCGTTTTTTCAGCAGATTAACTCACTTAAAGACAGCTCGAAGATGTCCCATCCTACTTGGAGCATCTAATGACATCTGGTACAGCTGCTCTAACCAGGCGAGAATTGACGCTTGCCACGTTAGATCTTGTCGAGTTCTATGTATCGTAAGTTTGAGGCTCTGCAGTCAGTGCTGAAACTTATTCTCTCCGTTAGCTCCCTCTTGAAAGCAGAGAAGAACCATCGCTCAGCAATATCCGAACTCTTGTCCAACTTTCATCGGCAGCTACAGCTTAGTTCTTTCCTTGAGCGAGACGTCCGTTCACAGTGCTTCCAGCGGATGCTTCAGCTTTTGATCAGAGAGCACCAAGTTGACAGGTTGGACTTTTGCTTTTGGGTGGGCTTCCTCTGCTGATATAATCTCTCTTGTCTCTCTCTCAGTTTCTCAGATGAATTCAGGGCTAAGATGCTCAAGATTCAAACCGATTTCAAGACCTTCCTTCAGCCTTCTATGACGGCAATGGTAGCGAACGACCTCACTGCAGACGATTTGAAAACTCATACCAGTGGGCTATTGGATGGGTGGCATTGCATTATCTCCCTCCAACGATGGCTAACGCAGGAAGGTTTGTCGGCAACTGTTCGCTGGTGCTGAATCATTCTTATACAATACCAACCTGTAGGCGTCAATTTACAAGTGTACGGATATCACCTCTGCCTCGAGTTCTGTCAGCTCGGTGAGAATCGCCCTCATCATCATGCGATAATCACTACGTTTGCAATCCTCAAAGAGGAATTCTTGTACGGCACAGATGTCACTCGGCGGGCCCTTTTGGATGTAGCAATGGAAGCCTATGTAGTTCTATATCCAACCGTCGGCATTGAAGGTGAACGGAGAATAATACACACTTGCTCCTTTACTGAAGCGTCGAACAGGTGAAGCCCGCATGGATGCCATTCTGACCGATATATATAGAGAACTATCGGCTCCGGAATTTACTCGTGTAACAGAGACAGTCTCTCGGTCACTTTTGAGTGGCAAGCATACCTCAGTATCCTTACAGTGTATGGTGGGTGTAGCTATGCTGTTGTTACAAGAGATTCCAAAAGGTTGGTGCCTTTCGTTTCTGCACAGCACGGAAATTCTCTGACATACGATACACAAGCTACCTTCCAAGTTGCTCAAATCTTTACGACATTCTGTATAACGACATTTGGGAATAGGGATGTGTTCATCTCAGTGTCCCCAATACGCCAGCAAGTACTCCGCTTCTTAGTTCAAAGATGTCGTGATCGAGTAGGCCATTCTTGTGACTATAACATTGTTTTATAAGCCTGACCAATCTCGCACAGTCAACGACACTGCGACCAGTCGATGTCAGCGCGATATGGTCACTTACAGCAAAGCTTCTGTCCGGTGCTCGAGAACAAGACGAGAGCACCTCAACAGCCGCCTTTCATGACATCGTCACAGTTATTCGGTCTCTCATCCGTTTTCGACGTGATCTCGTAGTTCAAACCCTACCCCATCTTGGTTGCATTCTGCGACAGCTACTGATGATGATGCGGAGACCACGCGCTCAACTTGGGGCAAAGCAGAACGCTATGGTCGCACAGAGCTTACCACCTTGGATAAACCCCCAGCAACCGCTGGGCAACGAAGAAGCCAAGGCACTGTCTCGACTCTTAGAATCGTTGGTCACCAAAAGCATAGTCAAAGTCCAGTCATCGAGTACTGAGGCGCAAAAAGCGGAGTCTTTGGTAGGACCGTTTTCCAAGCATGCAGCCTATGTGTTGACGGCGCACATTGACGCTATCGGCGACCCTCTTTGCGTCTTCCCGGCAAGTCTTCGGAAAGAATTAGAGCCTGGTCTTTTCGCATTGTGTGATATGATCAATGGGCACAGTCGAGACGCAATTATGCTATCGTCTCTTAATGCGGGTGGGAAAGCAATGATGAAAGCATTGTGGAAGGAATATGAAAAGCAACGATATATCGGCAAGGGATAAGAGGCATTTTCATTGCACATCATACATATATCTATTTCATATTATTAGATCCTTCTAATGCCTTCTGACATAAACGTCCTTGACATGAGTCTGACCATTTGTTTCAAGGTTAACAAATCCCGCTCTCTTCTTCTCTTCAGCTATGTCCCTAATTAGGGTCAAGAAGTCGTCGACAGCTGCCTCAGAAGTCTGTATGTGGATGACAACTCTGGAACCCCCAAGTATGAGGGGCTCTGGCAATTTTTTCCCTCGCTCGGCTATTTCATCATATGTTGTGCCAATGCTGGACGCATCGTAGAAAACCTGAGGCGAAGCTATATGAGCACTTCCTAAGGTGCAGTGTCGCAAACACGCACCATACAAGTCTCAGCAGGGCTTAGGATGGTCACGCCAATATCCTCGAGTCCTTTTTGAACCTTGCGAGTAAGTGCATGGACGTTTACAAGAATCGGGAAATTGTTATTGAGAGCGTAAGCAGCCGAAGCAGCGAGAATACCAGTTTGTCGCATACCGCCGCCGAAAAGCTTTCGAAATCGACGGGCTTTTGTTATGAACTCTTTCGGGCCTACTAAGCAGGAACCGATAGGTGCACCTTTATGCGGTGAACAATATGTACTCAAGAATTCAGATAACTAGCAACTTACCTAATCCTTTGCTGAAACAGAGGCTGACAGTGTCAAAGGGATCGCAAAGTTCCTTCATAGACAGCCCAGTCTCAACAGCAACATGCCAGAGACGTGCACCGTCAAGATGCATCTTGATGTTGTGCGAACGAGCAAACTCGGAAATAGCTATGATTTCGTCCTGTGGAAATATAGTTCCGTTGAGGGTGTTCTCAAGCGAGATGACCTCCGTAGGAGCTCTGTACAGAGGATAAACGACAAAAGGTGTGGGAAAAAATGATATGAACTTACAGGTGGACATCAGTGTCATAGATCACATTGTCTTCCACTTCCGACAGAGTGAGATGATGACCTTGGGGTCGCGAGATTAGGTCCACATATAGCGCACATAAGGGCATGAAACGTATATACCATTTGAGGGAATCAAAGTGGTCATGGCAGCACCAGAGTGGAAAGGTGTTCCCCCGACTTCATATCTATAGTTAAAATTAGTCACTAGTACGGATAAGACTCGTGTGACAGGCATACTTATGAATGTGGCCACGGTGGTCACACAATACGGTGTATGGTGGTTGCTTTAAATGAGTGCGTAGCGCAATCTGGTTCGACGCCGTCCCCGACGGCATAAATAGTCCCGCTTCTTTGCCGGTCAGTTGGGCGATATGATCTTCCAAGGCGCTGATAGGAGAGTGAACATCAAGATGAATACTGATAAGTAAGCGGATAAATGACTCGCGCAGTCGAAGGCTCCGAATATACGTCGTCACCTAGAGTCGCATTGACGGCATAGGCATACATCTCTACGGTTGGAACTGTAGCATTATATTTACTTAAGCTGTTAGGAGATAGAACGGAGACGGGGGCCAACCAGTAATGGTATCCGCTTCGAGATCTCATCAGTATGTAGTCTACTGTTGCGAGGCATAACGGCTCACAAATGAAGGTTCGAGCAGTCTCCTTCCGTTTAAATTCATTCTCGATAGCTTGAGTCTTTGACAAGAGGTCCACCTTGACAGATTGGATAACCTTTGCTCTGGCTGCATCTAAGGACAAAGACATTTTACGCGCCTGGGCGAAAAAGAGTGGGCGTAGTCGTAAGGAACGAAGAGTTAGTTGAGTCATCTGTGTCGGTTCTGGCGGAGAGGCGGTCCGGATACCGGAAATCGACAGGAATCGTGGAATCGATTACTTGCGTGATAGACGTTTGTCCACCTCCAAGGTTGCTTTTCACTCATTCATCGTGCTAACTGTTTTGTTCAATACCTGTTTTCAAAATGGGAAACGTGAGAGAAATAGTTGTCTGTATGGTGGCTCACTCTCACCTCCTGTATAGGGCGCCAAGGCAGCTCAAAAACGGGAGAGAAATGCAGACAAGAACGGCGCGAAGGGATCGAAATCGCAGTCCAAGTCCAATGCAGCAGCCACGAACATCCTCTGTACGACCTGTCGACAGGCATTTGTGAGTACCTTACATCCTTTCCATGACAAGGGGTTGGCTAATATCTTCGCCACGTCAAGTTTGTCACTACTCGGGCACCCGCGTGAGTATTTGAGCAACTGGACGTTATTGACTTTTTTGTTCTAAGCGATTCACAGACTACAGGAGCATGCGCAGAACAAGCATAGCAAGACCCTTGCTGAATGTTTTCCAACTTTTGGGAAATAACTCTTTATCTTTACTTTTTTTCGGGCTACAGTTGTTTTGATGTAGACTTGATACGGAATTGCTTTTGATCTTATAGATTTTCAAGGGGGGGGACTGAGGTATAAATATGGTGTGATGGAAGATGATTACAAGGGACCAAAACCTGAGCTGCCTGCGTTTGCTGCACTTCTACTTTGTATCTTCTCGCCGACCTTCTTCTGCACATCGTTGTACTTTGCGACGCAGCGGTCTATACAGACCTGCTCGCCCTTGTTCAGCTCGCCGTCTGCGTATCTAGCGGGGATGCATTTGTTGTGACATGACCTAGAGCAATGTTCAGACATCGTAATAGGACTCAAAGGAACATTCGTACGCCACCATGCGGTTGAAAAAGTCGGTCACTGTGTCCAGTCTGTAGATACCAGTCAGATACGGAGAGGAAGCAAAGAATGAAGATAGTCACTCGGTAATGGCCATTTCAATCTTTTCTGGATTAACACCGCCAGAAGGACCAGCCCGCGGACCACCACCAAGGAACGACATATTTTTTGAGGCGTGGCTTGGATGATGGTGTAAGTGAAAATATTCAAGCCGCGGGTCACGTTTTTTTTCAGCCAGATCAGGCACGAAAAAAAGTCGCGTCTGTTTGTGCAGCCATGGCCGACTCTCAGATCCAGACAGCCGTCAGCGTCCACCGTTGCAGGTTCGTTGACTACACTCCTTCTACAATCACCGCTTTGGCCTTTCCTCCCCTCCCTCTACCCTCGCCCAAAGGAAAGGATTCAACGGCAGCAGCCCAGTTTCCACATTTTGCAACCCTCGCCGTCGGCCATGCCAGTGGGAACATCGATCTTTGTCATTGGTCAGGCGAAAAGGATGGTCTGCAATCACCCCAAGCGTGGGTAGTGACAAAGGTGTGTAGCTAACTGCTCTGTACGACTTGTATTAATCTGGTGTTAGACACTACCAGGTCTATATCCATCCAAAGTCGACTCTCTTGCCTTCTCGATACGATATCCACGTCTGCTTCGCTTTGAAGAAGTTCCAAATCTTGATGCGCTACGGCTATTTAGCTCGGGTGGGGGCAGTGAACTGTTGGAATGGGACACAGACCGGTGTTGCGTGCGAGTAGGTCATATACCGCTTTACCCTGGAATGTTGAATATCATCTCTAGTAGAGAACTATAAGCTCCCAGGGAGGCTCTATTTGGTCTTTCTCAGTTAACCCGGCGTCGACGCAGCTAGCAATGGGATGCGAGGACGGAAGCATTCGCATCCTGTCTTTGCTAGACGATGATTTAGTTCACCTTCGAAAGTTCGACCGTGTGAAATCTCGGCTGTTGAGCATCGCGTGGGGTCCACCCATGCTTAAGCGAGTCTCGGCTGGCTCAGGACAAACTGACGATGAAGAACATGAGTGGTTAGACTCATGGTTGGTGACAGGCGGGTCCGATAGTAGTCTGCGTAAGTGGGATGCTGTAACGGGTCGCTCGTCTGAGCGCATGGGCACGGACAAAGTACGGGGTGAAAGGACCTTGGTGTGGGCAGTATGTGCACTCGGGTCGGTGCTCTTCTCTTCCACTTTTTTATGGAGACACTGACTTGTACAAGCGATGGCACTATTGTCTCTGGGGACTCCCTCGGAATGGTCAAGTTCTGGGACTCAAGAACCTGCACTCAGCTGCAAAGCTTCCAAGGGCACAGTGCTGATGTTCTGTGCCTCGCAGTCAGCCCTGTTAGTTCATTCTGTTTTCAATCTCGTTTGTCAATCTGAGTTATCTATAGGAAGGGTCAGTTGTATACTCTTCAGGTGTAGATCAAAAGGCGACGCAATATTCGCTCATTAAAACCCACATTACCGACAGCTCAACTACAGGACGGACAACTACGCGATGGATACAATCAAGCTCTCGTCGAATGCATTCACACGATGTCCGTGCACTAGCGATGTGGCCGCCCTACACATCTCTCCCGACCTCGCATAAACGTTCTTTCCC
This sequence comes from Desarmillaria ectypa, assembly GCA_030407005.1. Lineage (NCBI taxonomy): Eukaryota > Fungi > Basidiomycota > Agaricomycetes > Agaricales > Physalacriaceae > Desarmillaria > Desarmillaria ectypa. The sequence goes on along the minus strand of JAUDYN010000003.1, from coordinate 1,796,999 downwards.
CATCGATGTTGCTCCTGTACTTGCCTCCGGTGGGCTTGACATGTCTGTTGTCGTTACGCCAGCTGCGCTTCCTTCTAGCACTATCAAGAAATTAGTAAATCCACTTGCGACTAGTGCTGAGGCTACTTTTGGCGATTCCTACCATCGACGACTGGCATACGCGGCAGGACCGTCCAACGCCTCAGCTATATGCATTTCCCGAGGTTCTCGTCTCGTTTCTTGCCTACGAGAAGCCGGTGTGAGTATATGGAGAATTAACCAACGTTCTGAGGAAAATCTTGACGATGGAGAAACGGCGTCTGGAGATGACGCTTGGGAGAAGGTTTTGGAGATGGACCTCAATGTCCATACCAATCTTGTTGCAAGTGCTATATCAGATGATGGTCGATGGTTCGTCGTCTCCGATCTGTATGAGACAAAATTATTTTCTTTGGCCAACGATGTGAGTATATGTTCGCGGATTGCGTTCTCATACACAAACTGATGAAGGTTTAGCCCAGGGGTGATCTTACACCTAAACGAGTGCGCAACTTTGGATCAATATTACAGGCCCAGCTTCCTTTTACACCTCATTCGACAGGAGGACTAGCATTCGCGTTTACACCTGATTCTTCCAAGCTTGTGATGACAACGTCCATGTCATCGTGCGTTTTACTCATAGACCTGGGAAATGATTCGGATGAACCAAAGGTTCTGCGAAGATTCGATCATCACCGCCAGAGAAACGGTATGGGCGAAGGCCGAGTCACTAAAAAACTCAGGCCTGATGGGGATGTTGATATGGAGGCTCCAGAATCAGAGGCCATGCTCGACAATAATTCATCGTCTTGTGTAGCTGTCAACGTTCTGCGAATTTCCGTCAGTGCTGACGGACAATGGGCAGCGACTTCTGATGACAATGCCCGGACTCATGTCTTCAACCTGGACTCCATCCAAGTAAGCCTTTGTCGCTTTGCTTCTGCATTTTTTGTCTCAAGAGCTTCTAGCACCATTGCGTTCTACCCTCTTTTGCTCATCCCGCTCAAACCTTGGCATTTGATCCGTCAACGTCAAGTCTACTAACACTCGCCTTCCCCGACAACTCCATCCAAATATACGATGTGGAATCGCGACAGTTCCCCTCGTGGTCCAAGAGTCTCATTGCGAGTCTACCCCAGCGATTCACACAGGCGCACGATCCTATTTTGGGTGTTACATTCGATCCTGGTGCACGACAGAGCACGTCAGACTCTTCACCGACAAAATATGCCTTGTTCTGGGGTTCGACCTGGATGTGTAAGATCAACATGGATGGCTCCAACTTTAGCAATGGCGGATTTAATAAAAAGCGTCAGCGCGCGCACAGCATGAAACGGCCCGCGGTTCAGGATCAGCACACAACTGACTTTAAGATGATCACTCACTTTAGACCGATCTTGCATGTTGATTTCATCTCTCCTGGAGAGTTGGTTGTAGTTGAAAGGCCGTTGGTCGATGTTCTTGCTACGTTGCCTCCAGCTTACTTCAGACACAAATATGGGGCGTCATAAAATGTTGTATGTTACTGCATGCTCTATATTTGAAAAAGTACTCGTATGACTAGTATAGACTACAATTATTTCCGATGATGAGAGAAATCCGTGATTGAATGCGATAGATATGTATATATAGTGCCCATGTTGAGAAGTTCAGTTCGAGTGATCCCGTCTATCTTGTTTTTGATCCTCACTGCCAGCGAAGTTCAGTTATCGCGATAAACATGAAAGACGGAATCTCACTTTGAATTGATGATGGACAAATAGAGCGTCCAGAACACGCCGCAGGTGGATTGGAATGGAACGCGATAAGGCAGAGGCATGAAACGAAAGTTGACGAGTTGCGCGACCGGCCAAACTTGCCAGTTGGTGATGAGAGCAGGCTTGTAAAGATCCTTGTATTTTTCTTGTATTTGAGAGAGGTTTCGGCCTTCCATTATTCCCATAGAACCGAGAAAGAGAGCGAGCTGCCAAACAGGATCAGGGGAGGATGCAAAGGAACTAAATCATACATACCCCAATTGGCGCCCTGTAACGAGGACTGTGAGAAGCATTCCAACATAAGGAGACCAAAGCAAAGCGCACATGAAAATTTGGTCACAAACGACTCTTTTGGCGAGAGATTTGGTCCTACCACGACTCGAATTGGTAGAGCTGCGCCGCATTGGGAACCGACACTCTAGGAATTTGTTCCATCTTCCAATCAAGGGACCTAAGAGGAGTTGAGGGGACATAATCTGAAAGAGAAAGGGGCATACTTAATGCAAAACCGAAACAGAAAAAGCGAAATGTTCTATGGAAATCATAAGTCGGGCGTTGTTGATGTCTTTTTGTCAACTGTGTAGGCTCTTGAGAAAATCCTTTGCAGAATACCGCCTCAGCCGACTCACAATTATCTGATAGGCCTGAGCAACGACATCACCGAGTGCATTCATGGTTCCGCCTATGCACGCGAGCGTAATGCTAGGGTAAGTGCGGAAAGAGTGTTGGTATGCGCGTGCGACAGCAAAGCTGGACATGATGGTAAAGAGACACTAAAGGTGGGGAGAAAAAGAAAGAGGAAACTATTCATTCGATCCGGCGTGGCGCTCGCGGAGCACGGCTGAAGCTGAATGTGGGAGGCATAAAATTTGAATTCACGTGCCCAAGACGCGTCAATAAGGCACAACAACGCCGGGGTATAAGAAAGAGGGGTCGCTCGTTCTTCCCTCTCGCACACCTTTCCCTCCTACTTCCATCACTAGACAAGCTACTGCCTATCTATTCGTGCTGGCCATGTTATATTCTTTCATCGCCCTCTTTTTCTTTGCCGTATCCGCCTCCTTCGCCGCCATTATTCCTCGCGCCGACGAGTCTTCGGCCGCCAACTCGTACTCGGGTAATGCTGGGACAGCAGATGGCGGGAATGTCGCAGACAATGAAGACGCATTAATTAAAATCTTATCCGGTACGTATGCAGTGCATATACCCAAATCCGAGACTAAACTTTGATTAGACAATGCAGGCAACGGGGGTACATCCGAGACGGGACCCTCCTCGGCTCAGAACGGTGGATCCAGCAACTTGAAAGAGGAAACCAAGACTGAGCCATTCGCCCTTCTGGGTGTTGTCCCAAGTAAGTCGATTCATGCTTGTGGGAAGTGCCTAAGCTGATGAATATAGAATAAAAGTATCAAAAGATTGCTGATTGTGGCCTTTCCATTCTCCGCATTGTATCACCAACATTCGCACGTACACTGTACCATTAGACTAGCTCTGTATCACAATCAGATTCCTATCTTCTGTCCTCACAGCAAGCGTAGTTTGCCAGTCACTTGATTGACAAGTTTGACGGGAGCAGGGCCAATACCGAGAACCGCTGTTATACCCCTGCAGAGCTGTCAATGCGAGCCAATAAATTCAGCGAGAACTTACCGGTCCTTTATTGAACGCGCGCATAGGTTCAGGCTCTTTGCGATCGCTTCTAGTTCAAGAATCTGCTCCTCCGAAGTCGCCTTGAGCGCGATTTTAGCTTGGCTACGGGAATTCATATAATCTTCAACCTTTGAAGGTGTAGGACAATTCACCCAGTGCGTTCCCAATGACTAACAAGCTAGAAGGTCGTCAGCGACATTTTGGTACATAGAAACACGGCTTACACTGGGATTTTTCTTCACCAGCACCTTGTAGCAGGCGAGTGTTGCGTCTCTATTGGATTCCTAAGACCGAGAAATTGCATGTTAACTTCGATGTACGCACCCGCATCTACGCATGAACTCAGCTACCATCACAAAGCACAAATATGCGTGCCTACTGAGTGAATATATTCCCACTACTCATTTTCAGATCCGTTCGAACAATCAAAACCTGTATTCTGGTTGTTGATACAGCCACAAGTAGACAGATTTTCATACAAGTTTGCAGGGCTCAAGAAAACGGGCTGATACAGAAGAAAGATCTCCGTCGGGGATGTCTTCTTCATTTTCTGGTGGTTCGGGTTCAAGCAGTCTGGTCTCGTTTTCTTCAGGATAGTTTCGTAGGTAACCGACAAAAAATCCGAGAGCACCGGAAGCAGCTCCAAGAGCGAGCGATATTATAACTGGATAGAAAAATTCTCAGCAGGCAGCAGAAAGGCCAGAACAGCAAGGTACGAACGAGGAGAACGAGACATGAATGGAAAAGATGGATTCGGCAAACTCCGAGGCAGCTTTTTTTGATCCCTTCATCTGCAACACCGTCGACGAGAGACATATCGATTGCTCACCATCCCAAATCATTGTTTATTCATACACTGACTTACGAAAATGGACTCTGAAGCCTCCACCTCTACTGCGACGGACAATGCTTCGCCTAGGGAGCCATTTTCTACCCTTGAACTATCTCAGCAGACATTGAAGGCCCTCGAGGATATGGGATTCTCTACCATGACACCCGTACAAGAAAAATCGATACCCCTGCTCCTTGCTGGCAAAGATCTCTTAGGCGCTGCTCGCACTGGGTCTGGAAAAACCCTCGCGTTCCTTATACCGGCTGTCGAACTTTTACACAGATTAAAATTCAAGCCTCAGAACGGTATGGGTTTCTAGTCTTTTGCTGCACTTCTGCTCATACTATGCAACAGGGACTGGAATAATAATTATTTCTCCCACACGAGAGCTAGCTTTGCAGATATTCGGCGTTGCAAAAGATCTTATGGCTCATCATTCACAGACGTTTGGTATCATCATGGGGGGTGCCAATCGAAGAGCAGAAGCGGAAAAGCTGTCGAAGGGTGTCAATCTCCTGGTGGCTACTCCTGGACGATTATGGGATCATTTGGAGGTGCGTAAATGTACTTCGAGCGTTGACTGGCACTTACCGGCTAGAGAAGAGCACAAAAGGCTTTGTATATCGTAATCTGAAGGCATTGGTCATCGATGAAGCGGACAGGATTCTTGAGGTAGGGTTTGAGGAGCAGATGAAGAGGATTATAAAGCTCTTGCCTAATGGTGCGTTACAAGCGCTCTTTATCCTTGCGTTTCTCACATATCTTCATCAGAAAACCGGCAGTCGATGTTATTTTCTGCTACCCAAACAACAAAAGTACAGGACCTGGCGCGGATATCACTGCGACCGGGCCCCGTGCAAGTGGACGTTGACAAGGAAGAGTCGACTAGCACTGTATCGACGCTTTCTCAGGGCTACGTTGTATGTCCCTCGGACCGACGATTCCTCCTACTCTTCACTTTTCTCAGCAAATATCGAAAGAAAAAAGTCATCGTTTTCTTTTCCAGTTGTGATTCTGTCAAATATCACGCAGAACTACTCAACTACATTGATGTCCCAGTTCTTGATCTTCATGTAAGTCCATCGACGTCGAGAAGCAGTGGTGTCATGCTGACTTTCTGTAGGGAAAACAAAAACAGCAGAAACGAACGAATACGTTCTTTGAGTTCGTCAATGCGGAGTCAGGTATCTTGTTGTCAACCAACGTTGCTGCTCGAGGATTGGATATACCCCGTGTGGATTGGATCGTTCAGTTCGATCCTCCAGATGATCCTCGAGAATATATTCACCGAGTTGGTCGTACAGCTCGAGCAGGAAAAGTTGGAAAAAGTCTGTTATTCCTGCTTGAGAGTGAGTTGGGTTTCCTAAGGTATCTGAAAGAAGCCAAGGTGCCTCTCAACGAATTCAGCTTCCCTGCCGATCGTATAAAGAATGTGCAGAGTCAGGTCTGTTTCATTTCTACCTTTGTATGAACATTAGCTCATCTGTCAATCAGCTCGAAAAGTTATTGCAAAAGAATTACTTCCTTCATCAGTCTGCTAAGGATGGCTTCCGGTCATATCTGCAGGCATACGCCTCATACTCGCTCAAGAAGATTTTCGATGTGAATGCGCTGGATCTCGCAAAGGTTGGAAAGGCCTTTGGCTTCTCGGTTCCTCCTCGCGTCAATGTGAACATCGGCGGCGGAAGCAGTAGTTCGGCAGGAAAGCGGAAGCGTCTGGGCCATGACGATGAAGAAGAATTTGAGGAACTAGAGTTTGATGAAGCAGCATTGAACGAGGGTGAGGATAAACAGTTGGAAGTACGGGAACGTCGGAATCAGGGTAAAAGTCGGCGGATAGAGACATTAGGAAGAAAAAGTGTTGAGAAGGAGGTGTACAAGAAGGGAAGGGAGCGGCAGAAAATGGCGGCTAGTGGTCAGTGGAGTCGCTGAGAGTTGCTGTAGTATTTACTTCACTGCATATCTTCTTACGCTTGCATCCGTCATCAAAATCACGTGAACCATCATGTACCACGTTGCGCCAAACATGGACAGCTGGGGCCACCGCGGTTATTCGTCACCTTCATCTCAGTAAGTTCTTTTTTGTGCATCCATCTACATCCCCAAAGAGCCTCCATGGCTACCACTCAGGTCTGTTCTCTTTCATCCTTACCATGCTACGAGGATACCAACCCATCTCCCTGTGCAGCATTACCTCTGGGCGTCTGGCCACTTCGTTTTGTTGCTCTCAGCGTTGCGATATTTTATCGCCTGGATCACTTTCAAAAGTGTCTCGTCTTGGTGGTACAAAAGTGCGTAGTCCCCACGGTGATTGTGCATGTCCTGACGTTGGTCGCATACGCTCCACAGCGAGTTACACCGGTGCCCTCGTCAGCTATGCCATTGTTTGCCAGTGAGTACTGCTATGAACATTCATCTTACCGTCGCTTATTCCTCTATCCTTGCCAGAAAAGCTTTAGGCGTGCGTGGTCCGTTCGTTTCATGACGTAATTCTTTCTTATCGACCGAACAGACTCCTCAACCCAACCTTGCCTATGTCAGGCGGGCCATGATGGATGAAGTGAACAGCTCTTCTCTGATCGTTTCGATAAAGCCACTGACGAGCTTTGTGTAAGAATGTCCAATATCTCCTGCTCGCGTTCTTTTGGTGGTCGTCCAAGCCTATTACCAGTCCGTATTTTTCCGTCCTGTCTCGTGTTATACAGCTCATCAGTGTATCCTAGTTACCCTTCTTCCATTTGCCATCTTCTCCCTGTTCCATGCACTGACCTTTACGCGAACGACTCTGATGGCTCAGTTCCTTCCAGCAGGACCGCCTGCCACCGCTGGAGGACCGCCTACCCCTCATCCCTATGCAAAAAAGCTTCAGGTCTGGGTTAAAAGTAATTGCATCTCTATCATGCATCTACGTCTACATGCTAATGGGAGTGCTACGTAGACAACTACGATTCCGCTATGCGTGCAGTGGCCTATACCGAACTCCTCATTCTTGTTCGAGTTGTTCTCGGAGCGCTCGCGTTCCAGAACTCGCTCCTCTCCCCCGTTATTTATGTTCACTTCTTGCGGCAACGATACTACCAGTCGGCATTCACTCGTGACGCCTTTGCCGCTACGGATGCTCGCATCAACGCGCTCATTACTCAGCAGAATAATTCAACCTTGACCAACATCTGGTCTCAGGCGCGCGGGTTGATAGCTCGTTGGGGAGGAAGCAACCTTGCACCTGCGGCACCTGCAGGTGGACAATAAGTGTATCTTGGTAGAACTTAGGCCTCCATGCAATCTTGTTGGACTGATTTGGGAATGTGCTCATACTCCACTGAACGAAGTGACAGGACGATGACGTTGGGGCAGGTTTCCTAGATATATATTGCAGCAGGCTGGGTTTCCAATACAATACATACAACATTTTGAAAGCATGGCATGCACGATATGATCTGCATTTTCTGAATTCTTCAGTCCTCGTTGGTATTGTGATGTTGCTCTTCCACTGTGTACTTGGAGTACTCCAGGTCTTGTTTGCACTAGGAAAAGATACCATTAGAATAGTGCTGCAGCTAGGTCAAAGCACTGAATTTGGCATGGATCTGTTGCAAGGCCTCTTCGGATTTGTTACAGGTGAAATTTTTTTGACATATACAATGTCATTTTTCTGACGGATTCTCCGGCACTTGGCGGGAACTTTTTGGTATTGGCGTTGATCGGGGGTGGCTACTACTTGCACATGCAGAGATACCAAGGGAAAAGCCGGAAGACAGCAGCACGGAAATGAAGGGAAAGCACGGAGTTTCTGTAACACAAATTTATTGGATTTTATATCGAGTTGGATGGTACTGGACTGTTCTGGAGCGCCGAGGCTCTTGCCAAACAAGAGCCAATTGGAAGCTGAAAATAAGAAGTAATCTTTGCCATTGGCGCGCGAAGGAAATTGAGCTCTCAGCAGCAGCAGAGTCGGACACGGATGTCACGGATCCCAGTACCCTCGCACTCTGACTCCCAGCGTAATCTCGGCCCTTCGTCGCCTGTCCCTTTTCCTGGACCGAACTCCGACCGTTCTCCTTCTCCTCTTCCATCCCGCTCCAACCACGGTCAGAACGGTTCCGTGTCCATGTCGTCGCTCTCGGGTTTCCAAAGCGAAACAAGGAAGAAGCAGTCCAAGCGGGATGAGGTGCGTGTATCTCAGTTCCAGTTCGACGTGTCGAGTTTACACGTGGGATAGGCCATTCGCAAGAAGATAGAGTCTGAACTCGCTAGGAAGCGCACCATTTCGACGACCCAGCACCAGCGGAGTAGTAAACGTGGCAATAGGTCAAATGCGCAAAAAGGAACGGTCGCAGCGCTCAAGCCAGCTCCTGCCCTAACAGTTCCCGAGAACATTACTGTCGCAGAAGCAAGTCAGCTCTGTGCTGCCAAACGAACGGACTGTGTTCTTGTCGTTGATGATGACGAGGGGCTCAGTGGTATCTTCACGGCCAAGGATTTGGCGTATCGAGTACGTCTTTTCAGTGTCGCGTTATTCCTATCTTTCATGCATATCTTAGGTCACTGCGGACGGCTTGGATCCTCATCTCACTCCCGTGCATCAAATCATGACGAGAAATCCCATGGTCACGCAATCGACGACTAGCGCGACTGAGGCATTGCAGCTGATGGTTTCAAGGCATTTTAGGCATCTGGTAGGTGTCTGCGTATTGAAATCAGCTGCACTCTTAATAATCCTCAACAGCCCGTCTGCAACGAGGAAGGAAACGTAGTTGGTCTTCTTGACATCACGAAGGTTTTCCACGAAGCACTCGGAAAGGTCGAGAGAAGTTCAGCTGCCTCCGAGCAACTCTTTTCCGCGATGGCAGGTGTACAGTCTGAACTTGGATCTGTTTCCTCAAATCCACAAGCCGTCGCAATGCTTGCTTGGGCTGAGAAGTTGCGCGAAAAGACAGCGCTTCCGGACCTCACTAGTCTCATGGACTCGCGTACTCAACCTGCCATGGTCGGACCAAAGACTACTGTTCGTGAAGTTGCCAAATTGATGAAGGAAAGGAAAACGACCGCTGTGTGTATCATGGAAAATGGCTTGGGACCCAACATGCCCGCTAAGATTGCCGGTATCTTCACCAGTAAAGATGTTGTTCTGCGTGTTATTGCCGCTGGGCTAGATGCAGAAAGGTGTAGTGTAGTTCGGGTCATGACACCGCATCCTGATACGGCCCCCCCTACTCTCACTGTTCATGATGCTCTGAAAAAAATGCATAGTTCGTGCATCTCCTCTACTTTGACTTCATGATACTGAATCAAATCTTCTGTAGATGGACATTACCTCAATCTCCCTGTTGTTGAGGCCGACGGACGTTTGGTGGCTATAATCGACGTCTTGAAGTTGACATATGCTACTTTGGAGCAAGTAAGTTATCGTCCACACCACGCTACTTGAATGTTACTAATCGTTTGTAGATGAATTCCATGAGTGTTGAAGGTGGCCCGACGGATACAGAAGGCGGACCAATGTGGGGTCGCTTCTTCGACTCCTTCGAGGACTCAGAGTCAGCTCTATCGGGATCTCGAGTACGGACTGCACCATCGATGGGCAGTCTCTCTCACCTCATGCCGCGTTCACCTCAGTCTGAGGTTCATCCCAATGACTCGGCTTCTGTTATTGATGATGAGGCATCCGTGTTGGAGGAATATTCACGTAAAAAGAATGCCGCGCAGGCCTCCGCCCCTGGACCTCTTCCTGTCGACGATGGTACTTATGTCTTCAAGTTCCGCACACCCAGTGGCAGAACACACCGCTTCCAAGCTCGTCATGATGATATTGCACACTTGCGAGAAATTGTTTCTGGAAAATTAGCCACAGATCCCTTCTTCACCGAGTTCACAGCCATGGAGGGCTCTGACGTACGGCCTGATCCCATTGATTTCCAGCTGTCGTATACTGACACAGATGGCGACACCGTTCTCATTACATCGGATCATGATGTTACTGACGCTGTGAAGATCGCACGGGCCTCGAATTCAGACCGCGTTGTCCTGTTTGTACAGGGCGGTAAGGGCTGGGCCGAGGCTGGTGCAGGCAATGGCGACGCCAAGGCTGACGAAGTTGCTGCTGCTACCGCCCAAGAAATCGTAGAATTGGAGCTGGCAGAGGACTTCAGAAAGGAAGCCGCCCCTCCTGTGCCGGCTCCATTCGATCAAGTAATGGGAATACCCAGAGACCTGCTTTTACCAGCAAGTATCGGGGCTCTTGCCGTTGCCATCATTGGGGTATTCACTATCTCTCGGTTAACGGCGTCGCAGTATTAATCTGGGGCTAAGAGAAAAAACAAGAGGAGTGCTAATTAATTTTATGTGGCATTTGGGTTGTTCTAGCCACGTTAATTTTTCATGACTTTCGACTTATACCTATGGATGAAATTATGACCAAGATTAATGTATCCTCTTTTCTTTCGTAACTCAGATGAATATGTGTGAGTTGAGCTGGCGCAGCCAGAGTATTCTGGGCTTGAATTGGTCGGTGTGATCGACCACGTGGCCGGTAATTACGTTCCGAGTCGCGTTGAAATTCGCTTCTTGTTCTTTTGTTCAAGTCCAGCATTCTGCATCGACAGTCAGGCTGCCAGTACAGAACTCACTTGTCTTCTAGATATATTGTACCTGTGAAGATGTCAAGAAGGGTTGAAAAGGAGGCTTTATTGGCGTCATTGGTATGCTCTTGCGCTTCAGCTTCCAGCTACTACTAACATCAGTCCGCCGTCGACCAGACTAACAAGCTATTTTGTGCAATGCTCGATGAAATTGTCATGGATGCTGCTATAGAAGCTCACCATGACGTCCTGAAGGGCCGTTCAATATGCTCTACATGCAATACTCGGTCTGTATTGTACTCCGTTACAAAGTGCTGACAAACTGATTGTTTTCGTTCATTCAGTTGTAACGCGGGTGTGTATGTTTCTGCAGGACAGAATGTGATGCCAACTACCTATATCAGTGCACTTACCGGGCTCCGCGAGCTCATCATCACAAACCGTGCCATCCTCGAGGCCAGAAACACCTGCGTCTGCGGACAACAAACATACTGCTCATGGAACTGGTACAAGCACCCCAAATGGTACAAAATTGGACGGAAGTAGTGTGTATCTGGACTGTGTTCAATGCTCTCGTCCGGTAACGGCATACACTTCTGGTGTATCACGCACTACTTAAAGTCACTTCAGATTGCCTCAAATCGTTACGCGCCGCACCTTGCCAGCTGTATGGGGCTGTCAACAGCTAGAAGATCTGCGGCACGGACGAATTCAAAGCCCAAGTATGCACCTTCACCACCAAATGCGTATTACATCTGACACAGCAATAGACAATCTTCGGATCCCGGTAGGTCTGTATCTCCAGCTACGGACGACGGGAACATCTCAGAAGATAGTCGGCCGCTCAAGTCTAAGAGCAAGTCAAGGAGTAAGCGAGCAGGTACGATTTACTCCCGCAAGTTCGTTTTAAGTTGATTATCGGCTCTCGCAGACGAAGCCGAGTTCAACTTGAAGCGGAAACGGGTACGTTTACCTCGTTTGCCACCTATGCATTGTGCTGAAAGATATAGGATTCACTCAAGACTTCGCCGCAAGTATCTCCCAATAAGAAGCAAAAGCGGCAGAAAGGTAAGCCTCGTCTGTTGTACACATGCCTTTGTTCAAGAGGGTTCAGGATCCCCGGTGTCGAGGGTTAGGGCGGAACATGACGGAATGCTATCGATGCCAAGTCTGCCATCTACTAGCTCGCACTCCATGGTACCATCAAAGCTACGAGATTCATCAACGGCCTCTTTCCTGGACAGGTCTTCACCCTCATCTCGCGCGTCTTCACCGGACGTTGGGTCCATCATGACAACAGTGTCTTCCTCGTTCTCAGGACACAGCCCAACATTTGCTTCTCGTGGTTCTAATGCGAAGATGGTGAAGGGCAAGGGTCCTCCTCGACCCATTCCGAAGAGAATGAGTCCACCTCGACCTCCACCGCCTTCAATTCTACCGGACTATATCCAGGGTGAGTTGTGAGTTCCCAATGGAAGTGTCAGTGCTCATGAAAAACTTGTAGATGATGCCGGTGACGAAACAGGTTCATCGACTGACACGGATAGCTCCTAAATGGCATCATTTTGTTCATCTCATTGGATTATGTATGGTACTGTATTTTTAATAGTAATCACAATAGCATCGGCCCAATCCTCTATGATCTAAATTACAAGCAAAGCGACATAGAAACCAATGTGAACTCGCGGAGATACACCTAACGCAACGAGTTACTGTCATTTGCAGTTGGTCTCCACAGGGAATGATGCCTGCAAACACGGAAAAGCTAAAAAAAAAAATTCCACCTCTGGTTGGCGTGATAGAGCTTGTAAGGAAACACAGCTGCGGCCGCAAATGTCAGTAAGATGTAACTTTGAGAAGCACCAGACTGCTAAACGCCGATTTTAGATCTGATCGGTTGGAGCCGAATGCTAGTGCTGGGACGGATGGAACACTTGCAGCAATAGCATTGGGACCATTTGATCTTCTGATAGAAATAGTAAACCATTTGCTACCAAAAATGCAGCGGGCCGTGGCTCTCTGCGACAATAGGAAGCTGATCGCGCTGGCGGCGGCGGCGGCAGCGTCTACGACAGGTATTGTTGATGCATAGCAGGGGGAATGGCTGGAATAGAAACCTGTGAATAGAAACGGGAATACATCAGAAGAGCTGCATGGTCCCACATTAGAGAGAAGACCGATGTGAGGAGAAAGATGGCCGATTCGAAGATCTCTGATCAAAAGATCGTAAAAATGAGCTTGAGTCCTACGTACGTTCTAATAGTCTTAGTTAATTCTTAAAAATGCGCGTAAGATTGGCACGGTATGATCACATATGGAACAATGAGGCGGTTTCGGATCCTGGACTGAGCTCTGTGGCGAATGATCTATGATGAGCCATTTATTAGGCCAAAGTCAATCTGACAGTGTTCTGGCATCGACGAATGAGCATCGAACTGTCGAGCGACAACAGCTTGAACGATCATATGGAGGCCTAAGAGTAAGATCGTTTACTTCCAGGGCCGAGTACATTTTTGAGCTAGTGCGAATGAACGGGTAAGTGAAAGCATTTCAGGCTTGAGAAAGAGTGGACCGGAAAAACTTACTCGACCACAGAGAAACCCTAGCTCTGGCGATCCGCAGCTGGGCAGCATCAATCTTTGAACGCAGCATCCAATCAGTACCTAGCATTGTCGTTGCTAAAATCAATTTCTCTATCTGTGTCCGGGATGTTCGGAGCCAAAGTTTCGCCGGGAATCGCAACCGAGGAGGTTGATCGCACGTACAGTTTTGCAAACATTGGCCAAGATAATTGACGTCGCAAGTATCGATGATATTTGACAGAAGTTGGACTGTGGGAAAGTTCCGGATTTTCTTGACGCCCGGCCCGGTTAAGCTTTAAGTTCGACATCATGCACACACTCACTTCAAGTTCAGGTAATTATGCACATCATCTCGTATTCTGCACTTTGACAGATGATCAACCAGTGTATGGCTTGGTTGTCACCGCCACCTTTGTTATTGGTCTATGGGTAGGGTCGAATGTATCGCCTCGGAACCCAGCCAAGAGCGAGAAGCCTCATGGTCAGGCTGTCGAGGCGGCCGGAAAGGGCCTGAAGGCTGCTGACTCTCTACGCGATAACAGTGAAGATGATGAGAGTGATTCGGAAGCTGAAGAAGAAGACAGTGGCGACTTGTCGTCCCTCAAAATTAGTCTCACTGAGGAATGCACCATGGTACCTTGACGTCCTTGAGAATTTGAATGTCGACTCAAACGTGTAATACTCGCAGGTTCTCGTGGTTAGGGAGGATTTGGGTATGACTTCCGGAAAAATAGCTGCACAGTAAGTTGACTCTACTTTGAAAAATTTGGTCTGTTCGTGACGTATTGAGTCTTTAGGTGCTCGTATGTTGTCGTTTTTGTTGTTGGTCGATTACTAAATGCTTGAGTGTTTAGACATGCCGTCCTTGCATGCTACAAATCTATGCTGTCCTCGAATGTACCGGTGTGTGGATTTGGATGACTCGTTTCCAAGGTCCTTACCAAGGTCCTTACAGCTATTAAGGCGCTGGGAATGCGCAGGGTACGTGAAAATGTTGGTCATCCATGTTCCGTTATCAATTTGGCACGCCCTTTCAGACAGCCCAAACTGATTCGTCGGTGTTCTGACGAGGACATACTTCTGGTGCTGCAAACTCTTGCTCAAAGTCTGAATCTGTGCACGAGATCGATAAAAGACGCGTAGGCACCTGTGTTATCACCTTCTGCCTTTGCAGCTGAAGCCATGCTTTTTATCAAGAGGAAGAACACAGATTGAGGCCGGCTCCCGAACAGTTCTTGGCATTGTCGGTGAGCCCGCAGCGCCTTTGAATACGATACGTTTAGCTGAGAGGCAAATTCAGGACCCGTTGATCTCGTAAGGAGGGTTACCGGAACGTTGCGGCCGCTTTAATGATGTTACTGTTCAAAATGCTTTGCCTTGGAGGTTTAGAGAACTACAGACGGTTTAGATTTCTGGTGTTTAGGATAATGTTAAGATGGTCATTTGATAGCCATGCTAAGGCCATGTGCAAGAGCAATTAATTTCTTGTTACCAAGGTACTCTAAAATAGATATTCCCGGTTGCTCTGCGGTCCTCACCACCACTGCCACGAATTGCCAGAGCTTTTCCAGATATCGAATACCGAGCAGGTCTCGGTCAAGCGAACTAACGACATCCCATATTTCAAGCGGAAGGAACGGAACGTGGGCTTGGGCTTGGCTGTGCCACCTTTGCATCAATCAAGGCCAAACAAGAAACACAGGAATTTGCGAGTGTGTCTGCACCTCCTCCCAACGAACGCAGCACGCAAAGCTAACTCACTCTCTTTTCTCTTTTCTTCCCGCCACTTTCCTTCATTGCTCTTAGTCAAGGGTACAACAATCCTTTTACTCGCAGGCCGACGTGCTCTCCAACCTTCCCATGGCGCACCAGGCATCTTATCCCGACTCAGACGACCTGTCCCACTATCACTATCAGGCAAAGTCGCCGTATTTCCAAGAACCGCAGTCCGAAGTCAAGGTATCCTACGATGATCTCATTGACGAGTATGCTTCTCCCTACGCCGTCAATGCCCATCACAAGACATTCGCCGTTGAAACGCCAACGATGGGCGCACCACAACACCGTCGGGACCCCTCGACGCCCATGAAGACTACTTTTTCCTCAAAGCAGTCGGATGATACCTTCCACGATCAACCTCTGCCTCTTTATCCGCCCTCGCCGGCGAAGGATATGGAGAAGCAACGGTGGTATCAATGGGCCAATGTGGGTCTGCCAGTTCTTTGATTTTGATTATAATAATCTCATGCCGCTCTAGATAATTCCGGACTCAATAGCATGTCGCCTATACGTCTTAACGGTTCTCATTGAAACCGCAATAGATCTTGCTATCGAAGGAGAGCTACTCGTGAGGGTGAATCGAGAGACCCAAGACAGCGTAAACACCAAAAAGATGTCCGTCTACCTGAGTATATTTGCCATAGCTCAGTAAGCATAACACTTTTTTCTCATTTCATCCATTGAACAAGTAGCACAGTGTGTTTCAATTTTACATGGCTGCGGAAGCTGTCGTGACAAGAAATACACTACAGTTTGTCGCTTTAACGTATGTCGCTGTCTTCGCTGTGGATTCAGTCCTGGTATTCAATATATCCACAGTCTCTTCAATGCTCTGCTACTTCTCTACGCTGTCATACAGATAGGCGAAATTAAGGCGGTGCTGCAGAATGTTGATGGAGCCTCTGGCGGCATTTCTGATATCCCAATCAACGTTCTCACTGTAATAATCCCTTGCGTGATTGCAGCTGCTGAACTTGCGTTTATGGGTCTGGGGTGGAAGATTTACCACGAATTTGGTTGGAAAGTATACAAGTTCCTTGGCGCTGACAGGAGGATCAAGAAACTATACGCTAATTATCAGATTTATGAATGTCTGATCAAATTCGACGTTTTCTTCTTTGCGGGGTTTTCGGTCCAGTTTTTATGGCTGGTACTTAACAGCAACGACTGGGAATATTATGTGACCATTGCTGCTCTCCCTTTATCGATCGTTCTTTTGGTGGAAGGCCATTATGCCGCGAAGCACGAGAACAAGTGGATGATGGCGACCTTCATGTCAGGCTGTGTGGGTGCAATGGTCTATTTCATATACAAGGTATGCACTTGTTTAAGTGCCGTCGATGAGTCTCATAGATTTGCCTAGCTCGTGAAAGTCCTCATGTACAAGAATCGAGAATTTCAATTCATATGGAAGTCACTTACCACCTTTTGTAAGACTTCGTCAACATCTTTATACCGCACATCGTTGATCTTTGTTTCAGCCGTCATTGCGATCCTGTTGCTTTCTGTCACTTTCGTTTTTTCATACCTTATCACGAGGAGTTTCGGCCGAGGATTGAAAGATTCACGTTGGTATTTCTTCAGATATTTACTGACTAATGCTGAGATTTTTGCGTTTAGTGAAACGAAAGAACACTATGTCCGGGAAGAATGTGTCGCATAGCAGAGCAGCCAGCGCCAATCCAAATCGTATGAGCATCGATTGACCATGGTGTATCACACGACTTTCCATGATATTTAATCATTGTACGGATTACTTGGGCATTGTATACATCATCGGGCACGAACGTTTGACAGGTATCTTGAACATCTAGTTCTATCCATTCGCATGTTCTGTTGCACCCGGTTACTTTACATTATTTTATACCATAAATTCGGTACTGTTTCGACCTTTTAACCTGTAGATCCAGGTGTAGTTGTTTCCTGTTTATTTCTCCTGCGTATTGATGTATAGTTAAGATGGAAAGATGCTACGATTGGCCGACTATGTTACGTAAGTAACTCAGCTAGGTACGAGTACACCAACTCGCCGGCTCATTGTAGTTGAAGTAAAGTAAGGTAAAGTAAAGTAAGAGAGGGGAAAGACATAGACCAAAGTCAAGAAGTAATAAAACTACATTCCATTCAACCCACACCCAGTGCTCTTTCATCGTGAAGGTGCCGGCAAAGAAGAAGGTAGTTGCCGCTGCCAATGCTCTAAATGGGCAGGCAAAGGAACACGAGAATAATGGGACCGGGACCGCATGCCATAGTAAAAGGCAGTATGCCGCTGACTATAACCCCGAATGCGTGCTGCGAGTTGGACAGATATGGTATGCCAGCTCTACAGGCGAAACGATCTCGACTCACTGGGGACCACGCAGTAAGTTGAGAAATCAAAGTGTCAAGCCTAGGGAGAAGGCCAAAGTAATACCTGGACTCTGCAAGAGGCCGCGCCACATCATCCGTGAATAAGACTTCAGCAGTATGACGAAGGGAGAAAACATGGAAAGAATGATTGATCTGATCATCACTCCTGTCGATGAGATCCTGTAGCGCTGTCAATGCATGAGAGATATAAGAGGTCCGCAAGGAAGTAAACGTCTGACAAGACACGAAAAGGTGATGTGCCGTTTCGACAACTCCACAACCAAAACGGCAGCGAGGAGAAATGTTGCCCAATCTCAAAAATAAAGTATGTTTTGTGGCAAGCTGCTGGGAGCGAGCATACATTTGCACGACAGCGGAATAAGCATAGGAAGTCCTTGTGTAAGGATGAAGAGGAGGGGAGTGGTGATCATAAAGAGACCAATTCATAAATCCGGCGGGCACGAAATCAGTACTTGATCGTAACTGATGGTGCAATAACGATCTAATGAACGGCCCAATGCTAGACTCCAAAAAGCCCGTGTCATCGCGAAAGAGGATGCAATCATCCATGGTGAAAGTGGGCAAGGGCACGAACGCAGGGTGAGGATCAACGGTCTGAGAGCGAGTAGCATGAATGTCAACGGCGTCATTTGCCCAAGAAGCGATGTCGTGATGGTTGGTATGAGCATGCAAATATTGAAGTGCAGAGGTGCTGGGGAAAGATTGCAAGATGTTGTACAACCAACAATACAGGGGCCGAGCCGGCAAAGAACTCCAAACATGTAAAGCAGGAGGAAGACGCAGGGCATTATGTAGGAAGTGAACAGCATTGAGGTGATCAGTGAAGGGTGAGAAAATGTCTGACTGAGGGTCTGCTCTGTAAAGGAGAGCAGCAAGGATGAGGAACAATGAGAAAGATGGAAGGGAAAGTGCATAAGAATGAGAAGCATGAATGGCAGCAAGGATGATAGATCTTGGTTGAAGGATAGAGGACGCCGTGAGTTGTGATGGGATGTGAGGCACTGAAATACGATCAAACAGGTTTCTTAGTAGCGATAAAACATCCCGCTCTGCTTGCTCCTGACAAGTATTTCATGGAAGAGCAAGGGATAGATCACCATAAATAAGATGAGATATTGGTGATCCATCAAGAGCACGAACGAGATGATTCCAATACCATTTGGATAATCACGAAGAGAAGAACATATGTGGGTAAGTGAGAGTTGACCAAGGCTGACATTTGATTGGTCAGTAGAACGAATGGAGACATTCAAGGAACGAAGAACATCATGAGCCAACAACCACGTATGAGGTAACTTCCCATGAAAGCTAGGCCTGAAGGAGCGGGCTAAAGAAGAGGCTTCAAAGGGAAAGGTACAAGAGTTATAAGTACAGGCCCAATCGGCCATGGTAATCTGGGCCATGCATCGAAACATGAGAACATGGTGATCCAAGTCATGTATGATACCGCCAACGGTGACTTCAGCATTGATGGACGTGATTGAAAGGAAGTCTGCCCCCAAGAGAACAATGGGAAGAGATGGGAGCTGCGAATGAAAAGGAAAGGGGAACCCGAAGAAGTCATGAACCTTTTTAGCAAGCAGGTGATCCAGTTCAACCACATGAGAATGAGAAATAAGCTGAAATGAGAGGCAAGGATGAATTTTTGACACCAAGGAGTCAGTAAGACCATATGCAGTCTTGACCATGTAAGGAACGTCAGCTTGAGAGGAAATATTGAATTTTATCAAGGTGTCAGGTAAGCCGTATGCCCATAAAGCACCATGAAATCCCTCAGGTTCCAACATATCAAATCTCTTCTGCTGATCACGCTTCAGAATATATAATGGCTGTTTCTCACGAAAACTCCAAGTTGGGCAAGGAGGGAGAGAAGACCATGTCCTTGAATGCCAGGCTGTGTAGCGATCTGAGCTTGGAGAAGAATAGCATGCTTCACAAGATAAGGAGTGAGAAAGATATTATGCCATGAAGCAACGAAGTTCAGCAGATATTGACTGCAAGCGACACCTCGATAATTTGAGAGAAGTATATGGGCACCCTTCTTGTGAAAAAAAGTGAGCCAGGTGCTATTATTGTGTGGAAATTGTAGTAGGCTTGAGCGAGGCCAGAACATGGGAGTGTGAAATAATAAAATCCGCCAAATGCTGAATGACGACAAGGCTGTAATCGTCTAATGATTTCAGCCACCATTTCTCTCAGCAATCAGTTCCTGGAGCAGGACGAGTACTGCCTCGACGTAACACAGCGATATCAAGAAGTTGTAGCCACTGGAAAGGATCAGAAGCAGTCCTCTGGCGAATAGCAAGGACTGAGAGTGAATCCATCCATGGTTTTGGCTGTGGGGAATGAAGATCTTTTGTATAGAGGGTCATGAAGTAGCGAATGGTAGTTGACTTCACAAGCTGAGGAGATGGCACATATGCATCAGGTACATCAGGGTCTTCGAGCACAAGTGGAGGTGGCAGAAAGTTGCGAGGGCAAAGGCATTTTGCAGAGCTGCCAAGCAGCAAGGAATTGACCTGAGAATATGAATAAGCCATTTCCCTATGGCACAACTCACACTGACTCTCCTGATAACGAAGCTTCGAAAGACTGGAACAGACACCTTGTAGAAAATGCTGCAAGCCAACGAGATCATCGTGAGAAAGAGTATAAGATGATATGGAACAGATATGGTCATGAAGGTTGGCATTGTAAGCAGTTAATAGAGGGAAAGCCCATGGAGAGGAAAGGTAGAAGGAAGAGAAGAGACGACGATCACGCCTTGCAGCTGCCATCAATCTATTAACCCGCTTGTACTCCCGCATTGAAGCATGAATATTCATGTTAGAGACATTACGAAGGGATCATGCAATGCCTGTTCTGTTAGTAGGCCAGACAAAGGAGGATGTTGCAGCGCTAAGTAAGAGGTCACCAAACTTCGCATAAATGTAATTGAAAGTAATATCGTCATCAATGGGCTATAACAACGATATATCCGCATGAACACCAGCGGACACCGTAGCATTAACATTTTCCAACCGTTTTTTCCTGTCAGAATGACCAGAGTATCTATATCGGAAGGAACACGTGTCCAGAAGCATACAGAAAGAGAAGGGAATGTAGAAAGAGCTCAGCGATGATAGCGCGGTGATCCGTGGAACCAAAGAAAGTAGGCAAGACATCAATATGACCCTCCACAAGTAACCGAGTAGAGCATGCGACATGGTCAATGATTGAACGCCCCAACACCCCCTTATAAGTGAAGAGTCTGCATTTCTGTCAGGAACGTGAGACCACAAATCAGTTCCAGATAAAGATAGCAAAAGTGCAGAGTAGGATTCTCATGTCGAAGGGCGATGGGGAGAAGTCGATGTTGTTTCACAGGCGGCAAGGGTAGCATTGGAGTCACCATGGAGTGACCAATTACCAGCAGGAGCAGACGAACATAAATCAGTTATGTCTGCCCAGAAATTAGTAATGATGTCTGGAATCCCAGGGTCCCATGGTGCATATATAGCAATGATCCTGTGAGGTGTCGCTTTCCCGTCAGAAGTAGGCAGAAATGTATCAGCAATAACGGCTCGGCCATGTAAATTATCAGGAATCTGAACAGGCTGTGCGTGAACGTCTTTTCGCAACGCCAAGATCATGCCCCATTTTCCAAGTGTTCATGATACAGGAACGCCTGTGGACTCAAAAAGATTATAGTCAGTTAATCGAAACCGCTGGGCAACAGGTAGTTGTGATTTCGTTTCCCCCAAAACAGCAACATGGGGTTGAATGCGTGACATGGCACGATGCATGTGCTGAATCTGGAGAGAATCACCGATACCATTTACATTGAGAGCCAGCGATCATAAGGGCTGGACCACCATAACGGAAGGTAAGCACGAAAGAAGGATGAGCATGAACAACAGGCATATAATTGGAAAAGACAGTGAACACGATGATGAAAGAAAGAGAGGTACATAACCGTCCGCTACCCCATTTTCACCATAGGGTACAGTAGAACTCCATTTTACAAATCTGCGTTGTCGGACGGTTGGTCCTGAAGAGGACGAGGACGTGAGGGCTGGGGGTTTAGTGAAGGGGATGGAAATCCCCGAGTTTTTCGTCGTTTTTTACGAGGTGCAGTAGATTTATCAGCGGCTGAACTGCCATCGAGATCCATATCATCATCTGGGTGTCGAGCTCGGGCATAGGAAGAAGATGAGGGTCCCAGTGAGGTAGCACGAGAGGAGGGAGGACCCATCCCTGGAGGGTACCTCGGGGCGGGACTCAACGGTGTCCGAGGACGAGAACTATTAGGAGGAAGTGATGGCGGTTTAGATGAAGTGCCCTCAGGAAGGAGTTGCTGATGAGCAAGGGCGAGCTCAGATGTATACCTGTCGATATCATGTAAAGCAGAACCAATGCGCGGCTGGAGAAGTGTCACTTGGCCCTGAAGCATGAGCCGATGGCCTGCAGAAGCTGTGAGCAGTAAGTTCGAGATGCTCCTTCTTGTTCAGGAGATTATCATAACGATTCTGCGCCTGAGCAAGAGTGATCTGTGCGGAGGAATAAAGGACGACCGCGGCCATAGCTCCCATGACCTTAGAAGTTTGAGCGTTAACATGATGATTAATCTCCTCCTGCCGTTCCAACATTCGAGCGTATAATTCAGCGGCACGAGCGATCTGACGACGGAGTTCATCAAGCTCGGACTTCAATAAGCTGACCTCATTGGCGTTGGGTCCCACATTGCCAATGATGGAAGCAAAGTTGGAAGGTACGCCGTATGTATTTAGGACAAAAAGCAGTATGGGACAGGCAGATGACAAAAAATGAGCAAAGGCACGGCTTTGATTAAAGGCCGTAGAGTCATCCCGAAGAAGACTTGCAGTAATGTCCCATGAGTGGAGAACGACGCAGTATACATCACCGTCCAACTCCGTACGGATGTGATAGATGGCATGGGGGCCATACTTGTGTATGATATACTGGTCCAAGACAGATTTTGCAGTCTGGTAAACGCTACAACCGGGGACAGCAATTTCCAACCCGTAATAGGGCTGAATGAAGCGAGGACGATGTGGCAACAATGTATGGTGTTTAACGACGGGATGATCACCCAGTAAAGCATCGATGATGTGGGAATTGGTGAAAGTAAAGGTGATCCGGTGGGTTTTCGGGGAGCTTCAAGAGGTAAGAACTTCATATTTCTTCGACCTGAAAATAGCCTCCAAGCCGTCTTTCGCCTCCTCAGGTGCCAGTGATAAAGCTGGGTCAACGTAAAACCAGACCTGGCGAAACCTATCGAACCCACCGCTGCACCTCCAAATGATGCGCAGATCAGGATATTTAGCCCCGATGGCTTGACGAAGCTCGTCAAGAATGTCGGGACGAGGAGGGTCAACAAGATCAGGCAAGGACACGTATATATAGTCAAGGGCTGTCCTGTTGTCAGCGGGCCGAATTATAAGAGGAGGAAGAGGCTGCTCGAAGGTCTTCAACCGCTCCGTAAGGTCTTCTTTAGCTGTTCTGGATAACCGTATTTGAGACCAAATATGGTGAGTTCGACTCCAGCGGCTAGGGATGTATGAGGACCAGCCGACTCTTCAGGTTGTGGAGAGGTTTCCCGTGAAACAGGAAAGTTAGGTGGGCGAATGGGAGGAGGTTGATATTGAGACATAACAGGTGAGACAATAGAGTAAATGGCGAGAATGAGGGATAGAGTAGAGCAGGTAGGATAGAGTATGAGAATACGATGGTTACAATAGAATATAAGCAAGTTTTGGATAGAATAAACAGACGACGTGGTGGTGGTGGTGGTAGTAATTTAAGAGGTACTAGCTCCTGCGCGTGACAGCTGAGTTCTGCCAACGTGTCACAGCCAAATTTGAACATGTACGCATGAACGAAGATACAGCAATCCTCTCGTTCTCGCATGTCATCACGGCAAGTACCATCATCAACTCCACTGGTCGAAGAACTTATCCACAACCGTGAATGCAGAATTCGAACACCTCTTCGTGACCGGTCACCGCTACTACCACTGTCGGGGCGTTCCTCCCCCGGCGGTGGCTATTTTGGCGCACCCAGTGGACACCGCTTCGCAAATGACTTGGAGGGACAAAACGATGAGATGCTGGAGGGACTGAGTGCCAAAGTAAAGCTGTTGAAGGATGTGAGTCGTGATCTGTGATTGCCTTGCGCCCCTTCATGTTGTTCAAAAGCGAATGAACACTCGAAATACAGATAACGATTGGCATTGGGAACGAAGTTCGAGAATCGACGGTGCAGCTAAGCCAGATGGTGTGTTTCTGTAGATGGTCGCCTTAGAGATACCACACTGAACTGTACGACAGAACGACGCCTTTGCAGAAACCTCCGGGGTCCTCTCTGGGACATTTCGTCGAATGAACAACATGGCTGCGCGACAAGGCTGCCGATGGCTGTGGTATATCGTCTTTCTGGTCATCGTTTTCTGGTTTTTCATGATTGTCTGGTGGTTCCGGAGGTGATGCAAGGCTCATTGTTGATCACTGTTCTCGTTCATTACTTGTATATATTAGCCAATAAAGACGCGCGCAACCACCCTCGCATGTTACGAACACCTCGCACAAATAGATACAGCAGATATAAATGCTATGAATCATCTCCAAGTGACGCCTGTCCAATCTCCAAGATCATTCGCCGACGAAGATAGGGAATATCAGCCTGGGAGAAGTTGAATGATTCTTCACCCTTGGATAGGTATTGCAAGAATTGGCAGGTAAATACCCCACAATCATATCCATTCTCTTGTTGTGGCGTGTCCTTCTTGAATGTTACGTTCAGTCGCTCCAAGCCTTATAACCGCATTCCTACACACCTTAAGCGTATAATCTTCCCAGCCAGTAAAATCGAAAGGTTTCTTCTTTTTATTACGATGCTCGGCATCTAGGTAATGTCGAAGAAGCTGAAATGGCGTGAGAAATGCTACATTGTCTTCCAGGAACTGTACCATCATACCTTGAACACCAGTTGCCGGTTCATATTCATACTGTCATACGATTCTATTCGTTTGCGTCGGAAGTTGATAGCCGCGGCCGTCCAGTGCATGTTGTTATGATTGACCGGTATAAGCACCATATCCTTTGCGAATATGTCAAACTGCAAAACTTTTAGTCATGGCGTACAAGCTTCTGCTCATCATTCAAACCTTTTTTGTCCACTTTGCCAACCGTGCTTTCTCATAGCCGTCCTTGTCCAATTTCGACCAAAAGAAGGTACTGAAGTAATGTACATTCAACGGTGTCACCTTCCCTTTCGCTGCTCCATTGACCGCGGGATTTTCCTTGCTAGCTTCGGAGCGTCCAAGGATCATTGCCCCGTAAAAGTTGATAATCTCGTCATTTAGCCATTGACCGGGCTTTAAGCGCTGAAGGTCTTGTCCAGTGACCTGTTCTCGCTCGTACTTTGACACGACACCGGACTTTTTGAGGAAGGCTTTCACTTTGAGTTCGTCTTCGTCTGGGAGGGCCTTTGGTAAAGGTTTTCGTTTCTCCCCGCGGAGGCGACGTTCTATTTGTGCGTCTTTCGTTCTATCCCTTAACCTGCATTGTTCTTCAGCGGGGCTGAATGGCACCGCAGGTTTGGGCCTGCGCTCCATCAATCTGGATGTCTTTGATTAGACACAAACACGTACCCGTTCAAAGTAGCGCGCGCTTTCTCGAGAGCGAGACGAAGATAGCCTGGGAATTCCTAGATACATTTTGAGTTGAAGGATGGGGAGGAAGTGAAGGGACGTCCTTACAGAAATATCAGAATGCCTACGCAATCGGGTTGGTTGAATGGGTTGAATAGATTTTGAACGTAGGTCTGTTAACGATGGTGAAGCTGTCGCGTTACGATATTGGAACCTGGGTCATGAACAATGCATAAGCACACGCACCAGATAGCAGTCTCTGCCTTGATGGTGTGTCGACACCCTCTAAGAGAGCACGATACTGAAGCAAACTGTCAAACTCTTGGAAAGTGGAACCGTAGCCTTTGGCCATGTTAGAATCAGTCTTGCAGGAAAGTACTTATTTACTCACCTTGTTTCTTGTTCATGTTGTACAATTGTGTTAGCAGTCGCGTTCGGTCCCTTATCTTATCGGCTGCTACTTGAGCTTTATGCTGCGAGGAGTGAGAAGAGCGGCAAGACGCGCATGGTGTAGGCCTACCTGAGCAGCATGTATATGCGGTCTATCATAGTGCTTTATCTTGGATAGATAGGGCGTGAGCACCTGGATGGAATGTTGGATGTGACCAGGTGAAGGTTCTATATCTGAACGGGAAGAAGATGGCTGAGGTGAGGGGGGTACAGAGAGGGGAAATGCAAGGGTATTGCGGGCCGGCGGGACCGGAGGGGGGCCCATGGATCCTTTCCTGCCAGGTAGACGTGAGCGCGGCTTGCGAAGGGGTGTATCTCGGAAGTTGTTGGGTACGGAGCTGGATTGGTAGGATTTAAACTGAAATTTCGGGAGTCCTTGTGATGACGAGACGCTTCCATGCAAAGAACTGTTCTGTGAAAATCGAAACGGCGACTGTGAGTCGCGTCGACGTTGGTTTACTGAGTATCGGTCCTGCCACCCGCCGCCAGTTATACTCAAACTCTCTGCGACACTGCTTTGCCTCGATTCGACGCGGAGGCGTGACGGACCTGCTTCTGCATCCTGAAGAGAAGGTGATAGCGGTGGGGGCATACCCTGAGCTTGATCCTGAGCCTCTTTTGGCTCTTGACGCGCCCCAAAGCGCAAATCTGACTTTTGCGGCACTTGTACAAGGATCAGAAGATGCGGTAAGACGGCGTCGATACGGCCGTACTCACCGCGTATGACAGAGGATATCGTGTCGCCAATAAGGTCGATGAAGGACGTCGTGGCAGCCTTCCAGCGAGAAGAAAGACTCTGCGAGGGACTTGCTTTCTCGCCTGAAGGCCCGAATAGAGCACGACGAGGCTGTTTTGATGGGGGTCCTGGTAATGGGTCGTTTGCTGGACGTTTCTGTGTGCTCATAGAAGATGCGGCAATGTGCGCCAAGGCAGAGGAGCAGAAAGTAAGACCCAGTTTGGCGGTAAGGAAGTAGTCGCGACGTGCACTTGGTCTGGCGAGTGATGGTCCTCCGCAAGTAGTCGGCTTGGGTAATCAATCACGTGGACGGACATTCTGCAATGCTTCTCGAGTTCGAACCTCGAACAGTGCACTTTATTAGATCCGCGAATGGCAGCTGACGAAATTTGCACTCGTACCGGGCAAAACCGTTCTGTGAATACTTCCACCATAGCGGAGTTAGAGCGGTAACTTGACTGAGCTAGAGGCTGTAGATGTAGTCAGTAGGGGCTAGAAAAGGCCCAGTGTCAGGTTGTAGCCGCCAGCGGCATGGTACTAAGATAGACCAATAAAGCAAAATACTCGGCAGCGGCATCTGCGCAATACTGTCATCTTCCTTCTTTCACTATATCTCACTATTATCTTCTTCACACGACCGTCATTTATATAAAGGGCCCCGGGATACTGACTGACTTGTTATACTTCCCTGCATTGCGCCCGTCTTGGCTCCTACTCATTAACACAGTACCTTCTCACAAGTGCTTCGCTGATATCAAGATGGGCATGAGCTATCGCCGCTATCTCGCTGGAGAGCGCATTTATGGCTGCTCTACCTGCAAGACCCATCTGGCAACCATTCACTCCATGATATCCAGAGTATGTCTCTCCATCGACACCCTAATTGCACCTACCTACTAATTACACTTCTCAGGCGTTCAATGGCCAGCACGGCAGGGCTTATCTCTTTGACGGAGTGTATGTTCTTCCTTTTGTTCTGCCAGCTCCTTCTCATTTGACCTTGTTCTGCCCCAGCGTCAATGTTGTCGAGGGCGAGCCGAACGATCGTACCATGACGACAGGCGCCCACACCGTGCGAGACATCTATTGCTGCAAGTGCAGCACCTGTCTCGGATGGAAATACGTGCGTCCCTCGTGTCCATTCATCATTTAATCAAAACTAAACGGCACTGTGTAGGACAAAGCCTATGAGCCTTCTCAGAAGTACAAAGAAGGCAAATACATCCTTGAGCGTAATCTGCTTACGGACGTACAGTAGTCGTCACGAGCTGTTTCAGTGCTCGCGTTGATGACTTGCCCGTCCATCTTCACCCAATCACTTCCTCTTGAAGAAGGTTCTGACGAGGTGTCTTGGTTTCATATATCGTCTTTTTCGGACTATTAGCGGAGCTGCGTCATAGTTCTAACTTGGTTTGTAGAAAGGGAGGTTCCGAGCGTGGGGAAAGCACGCGAGCAGAAGGGTGGCCCTTTGTACCAGCCATATTTGCAGCATGTTTCCACCCCCCCGCGACGGCCAGTCTCTACCTATTTCCTGATCATTGCTGACGCTTCCAGCACACATATATTCCCCTGCGACAAGACTCCCAATTCCCCAGCCGATATTTGTCGGGCTTAATACTTTACCAGAGTCCTTTTTATTGTCGATATCTCCATTCATCCATCCTAGAACATCAGCAGCTCTTGCATTCTAAACCCACATCGCCATTTGCTCAGCTCGCTTGTAACAATATGTATCACATAAATATCTATAGTTTCAATAGGATATACTTGGCAGTTCAAATGTAACAGGTATGCAAGTATCATCCCATTCCAAAGGCCGAGAATATTGGTCATGTTGTATGATGCATCGAGAATGCTACTAGCCCCGGAGAAACCTGTGGCGCGACAACAGTTTCTGGACAAAGCAACAAGTCCGGCAAATGATAAGAATATTCCGACCGCTGTTAGTTGTGGGTTGGTAAGATACTACAAGGTATTTGCAAGGTATGCGCCCGTTGTTATTTGTAGGCCGGAATAATGGCTGGTGCCGAAGTCCGGCAGCCCACCGAGCTGGCCCGAATATCAGGGCGGCATTAGCAGGCTTCTAAAAAAAGACAATCCCCAACTGAACATTTGACAATTTGGGGAACCCCCCAAAGCATTTAATTACTCTCAATCGTTCCTTATCTCTCTCTTCCCCGTACTTTCACTTTCACTTTCCTAGGCGTCCGTATCCCTGTTTCCATTCGAGCCTCCTCAAGCATAATGGGTACGTTTCTTTCTCTTTTAGCGTCCTCGACTCACGATATACTCGTCTTAGCGTCCTTGACCATGTCACGACCCACTATCTCGTCGCCGCTTGCTGGTTCGTCGTGCACTTCTGGACAGGCGAAAAGGACCGTGCCTCGACGAAATCCATCTTTCCCTTCTTCGCGCGCTCTCCGCCCATTTCCCTCTGTTGCGACTGCTCTCCAGCCATTCGGTTCGAAGGCGAGCAATAAGAAACCTATAAAGATCATTGAACCCCCCGCCAACCACTTCCATACCTTTGTACTCGACCTTACCCAAGCCGAATTCAGCCGCCAGGATTGAGCGCCCGTGTGAAATGCGTTGCAGCATATATGTCGGACTTGTTGGGGATCTGGAGTTTGGGCGCTGCATAGCCATGCACCACCGGAAACGCGACGAAGAAGACCACAAAACAGCCTCGATTTATTTGTTCTATCACACGCCGACTTCCTTTCTTCCCATACGCACACAACATTGTTTATTATACGAGTACGTTCACCCTGCTTCTTTGGCCAAGCGTACGTTTTGAGCCATTGAATTCCCCATTTTGTTTATAGTAAACTCGACTACCCATAGAGTGGTAATTTTGCTAGTTATGAAGATTGTGCACGTGCAATACGTGTATATACCACTTCTCGAGGTGTTTTTCCAATTGTACTTGTACGACAGCCTTTTAACTAAGCCTAACGCCTTGCTATATACGTATTGTTCCCACTGCATACGAGTATGCGTTTGCGCTGACGTGTTTGTGACGTAGTCAAGCTGACGTGTCAGTATGATGCGGAAGACAGGGGCTACCTCTCAGACTCGAATGTAGAACGCCAAAACGTAGCACTCCATCCCACGACAACATCAGCTGGGAAATGGAAGGAATAAGTAAAGTTGGCTTATCATTTATTCATGAACACATGGGAAACTCGTATTGAACGGTAATTTGAATGGATGCCGAGAGACTATAAGAAGACGCCTACTTAAGGATAGTTGGGGCCAAGGTCGTCGATAGGCCGTTATCGACGGAATATAAGGTATTTGAACGCCTGCCTATATTGTCATTGGATGATGCTAAGAAAGAACAAATGAGGACGGAGTGGAATTCTTTACAGGACACGGTGGGGATACTCAGGGGATATATACTAAGACTGGGCAAGTTATTTAACTATTTGTTTGCCAACAAGGGGTAT
Source organism: Desarmillaria ectypa (assembly GCA_030407005.1). NCBI lineage: Eukaryota > Fungi > Basidiomycota > Agaricomycetes > Agaricales > Physalacriaceae > Desarmillaria > Desarmillaria ectypa. Next base: position 1,767,144 of record JAUDYN010000003.1, on the reverse strand, counting down.
TTGTGGCGACACCTGTGAGATAACAAGCCAAGTTTTCCCGAGAGGAAATGCCGGAAAGAACCCAATTTTCATTAAGAGAGCAGAACTCCGTGATGAGAAAGGCCCCGAGATATACCCACTCACCCCGGCGCCTGTTGATTCGACCAAAATAAAAAATCAATGGGGCATGTGCTGAATTGAGTACGTGGAGGTTCGTTGGCATTAAAAATGAGCGCCAAAAAGCGGGAGTGGGGTCCATCAGATTCGAGTCATATGCACAAGGAGAACTATTCCAAAGGAGTTGTTCGAAACCTTCAGGACAACGAGGGATAACGACAGAAACGAAATTAATAGCAACCGCGCAGGTACCTGATCCATCAGCGTAACAAGGCACTCAGGATTAAAAGAGAGGCACTAGTGGTTCAACTCAAGGTCATCCAGGGGCAGTCCTGGTTCCCCTTGGACGTTGATCCTTGTTGGTCCATGCGATTATCTGCGAGGCACCTCGTGGTTACAAACTCTAATCACTCTCTCAGCACTATCTGACAAGGCTCAAACCAGGCTATACCTTTTCACTGAGGACCCAAAGGCTATACAGAGAATTGGCGATAAGATTAGATGAAGGCACAGAGTCCTCCCCACGTGGGAGTGATCAAGGTGGTTCTAAATTAATCATTGTCCTCGTCTCGTCCCCTCCTGCCTTGCCGTTACGGGACCCGGCGGATGGAATGGTCTCAGTGCATGATTCCCCCCTCTTGTTCCCATCACCTTTGACTTTGTCGTATGATTATTCCATTCTGCAACCCCCGGTACTACGTTACAAGAGGCATTCACCAATCCCCGGTTATGGCAGACCCTGCCACATGCCAGGGAGACCTATGTATATAAGTAACGACAACGAGCGTATGACTTTGAATACGATTGGCTTATGCTCTGGGGTTATTTGAGTTTAGACTTACATATCAAGCATCCTTTGTATTTCAAAATAAGACCCGCAGAAATGTTTTTCAGACAAACTCGCTTCTTTCTGACAATCTAAGACGTGTTGGATTGAATGAATTTGGGGGTTGTTGAAAATGTCTCTCTGTTCCGCCCTCTATGTGAATTTCGAGGGCTTCTACAGAGAATACTGATCCCTAGCGGGTATCTAATTTTACTGAGTCTGTGTCCCATCTATCGGCTCCGCAAGGACCTTGGAAGGAAATTGGTGAGAATGATCCTTAGAATGTCTTGTCCTGGAAATCGAAATGGCAGAGCCGACAGCCGCCTGTGAACAGGTGGCTCTTGTGTGCTGTGTATGTCGTACATGCCAGGGTTCTGCTTAAGACGGTTGTACCCGAGAGGACATGCAGTAATACAGCAAAACAGTTTTAATTGGACAGCAAGTTGGGCCGAAACATGGCAAAACGGGTCGCAGAGGTGAAGGTTGACTGCATCGATTCGTGAGGCATCTCCTGACATGATACATACATGATAGGGTATGAAAATAACTGACATTTTTGGACGGGAGGTTGACATGTACTCGTCGATGAACGGAGATGGCCGAGTCAGTGAGGGCGATGAGGTGAGCAGAACCCGCGAATTCGGAGCCCAGATGCCGGTTACGGAGAAATAAAAGAGGGAAAAATACAGTCTAAAGAAGGAAATTTAACCAAATAAGGAATAAATAGGAGTCTGTCGCTAATCTTTAAGACGAATTGGCCCAATTTGAGTCGCTTGCCGTTTCCCTAAGGCTATCCTGTCCCCTCCGCCTTTCTTTACGACACACCCACGAAACACGATTTTGAACGACCTCCCTCTCAATCTTGCCTCTTTTCTTTTGCTGCTACCTTGCTTGTCTCCCTTCATCTTTCACGCTCTCCTATCTCACTTTCTGCCCGACTCTTCTCACTTTATTCGACACTTTCATTTGCGCTTACTCTGACCTTTCTGAGGTACACCGTCCTGGAACATTTCATTGATTCATATATTCAACGTCTTCTTCAGAAATGGACAACTGGAGAGTAGCTGTTCTTGGTGATGGTGGTGTGGGCAAAACAGCTCTCGCTGTCCAGGTGCGCTTGTGCTCCCGCCTATATCTGATCTCAAGCCTCATTTTCCTTCAAGTTCACGTTAAACTGTTTTGTTGGTGCGTTTATCATCCGTCGCTTTGCATCTCTCAGTTCACACAAATTTCGCGCCTGCCTCTAGAGGTGTGTCTCATGGCTACCGGCCCTGACGTACTCTTGTGTTCACTTCGTTTTGCCAGACATATGACCCAACGATAGAAGACGCTTACCGGAAGCAACTGATAGTGGACAATCGTATGTGTTTTGTAGAAGTAATTGACACTGCGGGGCAGGGTGAGTACATACCCCTTCGTTCCGCGCACCAGGATCTGACGTCGAGGGCAGAGGAGTATGCTACACTACGAGATCAATGGGTTCGGTTAGTCTCCTCAGCATCTTCCAGCCGGCTCCTTTATCCATGGTCTCTGTCTTGCTAGGGAGGGTCAAGGCTTTATCCTTGTGTATTCAATTGCATCTCGGTCAACGTTCGATCGCCTGGAGGTTTTCCGCCAGTCGATGCGGCGGGTGAAAAGGGGAGATCCCATCTTTATGCTAGTCGGCAATAAATGCGACAAAACTTATGAGCGGGAAGTGTCAAAGGAGGAAGGTGCTGCTCTTGCGCGGCAGTTTGGCTGCGAATTTATCGAAACGTCGGCGAAAACAGCACAAAATGTCGAACGCCTATTCATGAATCTCGTGCGAGCGCTGCGACAAACGCGAAGTCTAGAAGCAGGTCCAGCGAGCGGAAGTGGCGCACCACCGAAACAGAAAGAGAAGAAATCGACAAAGTGTATTATCGTGTAGGGGCGCTCTCTGGGATATTGGTTGTTTAGATCCTTCTTTACCTGCTTTGATGATACCACTATGACCTTTCTTCTTCGTTGCGGTTACACCCCCTCCTTTGACTTTTTCACTTCGTGTTGGAACATGCATTTGTCACGAATTCTAGTACATGTATATCTGACGGAGGCCTGCTGCATTATATCGTACGTGCTACGATCTTTCATTTACATCCACGTAAATCATGACGGCGCCCACAGAAGGGACACGTCCGCGCCACGCCGACATAGCCTTTATTCCGTCACTAGGAGACATATATAATCTTAGGGTTTACTCTGTAGTGGATCAGATGTCGATGACTTTGACCACCTTTGAATGCCTGGAACCGGACATTATTGTTTCGTCTATACCTGACAACCAAGTGTTCCATGCCAGCCGAAAAGCGCTTGAAAATAGTAATGTATTCTGTATGTTTTTGATTCCCTTCATGCCTTTACTGCGTAACATTGGTGTTTTAGGTGACATGTTCAACTGCTGCGACAGCCGAATAACTCCTGCTGACCAGATAGTCAGACTCGATGAACATGCAAGCAATCTGACAGTTCTCTTAAATGTACTGCATAATCCGCCCGGGCTCCCCATCCATACAAAACATTATCGTGACCACAACAGCGCTCAGTACAATCATCTGTTCCAGCGGCAGTACTACAATCCCGGAACAATCATACCGCTGCCCGTTATACAACTGTTACTCACCCTTGCAGATAAATATTGCATCGAATCTATCACCGAAACGCTGAGCGTCCATCTATCAGCACATGCACCAACCGATCCCCTTCGTGTATATGGCTATGCCGTTGCCTTTAGCCTAGGAACTGCGGCGTCGACGGCGAGCCAGTACCTTGATCCAATAGCGTCCTATGGCGCATCTGAAGTTGAGGTCATCCCAACAGTGGCTGCGTATCACAGAGTCCTTGTTCTGCAGAACTTTCGAGTCCAGGCGCTACGGCGAATTCTTTCCGGGGAAGAAATATTTCCCTACGGTGCGTTTCCATCAGCTTGGCACAATGTACTGCTAATGCTCCGAACACTGACAGGATACGGACTCTGTACATCCCATCAACGACAGACAACGTCACTTTGGGAGGCTAGAAGGACATACCTTTTGGGCAAAATTCAATCAAGTCAGTTCTAGCCGCTCATTGTACTCGCCCGAAACTTAATTACTTCGCCTACTTCAGATACAGACGTTGCCGGTGAGATGGACGTTATACGGCCGTTATTATCAGATTGCAAAATCTGCCACAAGGCTTGTTCTGCCGCGGTTGACATGCTCGGCGTAAGGCTCGCATTCGAACTCAGAATCTCAATTACTGATTTATCTCTAGTACAAATGTAGAAGGGTCATCCGACGTGTGGATCAGCACAAGGAAACGACAGATGGTGATGATCCTATCAATGGGTTATATGATCTCTAATAACCTGAGTGAATAAGAGTAGTCTAGGTGTTGTGCCAAAGTAATGTCTTCAAATTCTTCCACTTCTCCGAGTCCCGGTACAAGTATGTCATGGAATTGAACATGCCTGGCTGTATCGTTTGACCGCGATGGTTGAATAGCCACATCACTGCACCCCATGAAAGAGCGGCGAATACAGTAAAGTACCGTGAATCGGGGGGCATGGGCCTCACGACTCCGGATGTTGAGCCCGACGATGATGAGTACGGGGCAGCTGCCCGCGGAATGAAAGATGATACAACACGAGAAACCACGTAAAGCACAATCTAAGGGAAAGGATTCAGTTGACAATAGTCGTCACATGAATTCATCACATACCTGCTCGTTGACAGCTGTTCGGTTGCCAAACACAACGTAGCCACCCAGCAGACCTGCAATGAAAGCATCCGCGCTCCTCTCCTTCCCACCGTTCGCCTTTCGCTGGAGCAGAAGAAGGGCCTTGTATATGGAGACAAATTTAGCTAGGTTGAATGCGTGCTGTTTTGTTGCCCGGTAGATACTACGGGCCCGCGTTTGCCAGCTGTATCCGCCGTAAGAAACAGAGCTCGGGTGAAGAGCAGAGTCAGGCTACTTACTCTCCTTTTCCAAAGAGAATAGACATGACCAGGGCATGCGGGAACCTGACTTTGACGCCGTACACAAATCCATTGCGAGCGCCTTTGAGAATGGAGAGATAGTCGTGGTAGGCTGGATTGTTGACGATGGCCTCGATGGATTCCATGATGGTTGAAAAGGAAGTACTGGTAATAGACACAACTTTTGGGGACGCGCTAGAGTTATACTTGGACCCTTCGGTCCTCCGGCTCAGTAGTTCGCATGTGATTTCCACGAATCGGCTGAAATACAACACTATTGTACAACACATTATTAGAGCTATATAGTTGCGTATCTACAAGAGCATGCTTGCATAGCGGCTCAAAAATTCAAACTCGAACGTAATGTTCCTTTACGGGTCTCTAGGACTCTGGTTCATGTGGACCGCATTACGCTGCATATATCTGGAAAATGTATCTTTACAATCAAAGGTGGATGTCGTGGACCATTCGACCTAGAGCGAGCGATAAGAAATCGATCATCATCAAGTCCGACACGGAATAATTACCCCATTTTGGTCGGGAGGCTTTTCAAACTCGCCTTTCAACGCTACAAAGCGACGATATCGATCCATGATCACAGGCTGCTGCTGCATGAGCCAAAGGTCCTGACTTAGGTCTGTTTGTATCAGAGATGGGTACAAATCTTCTGACTGGTTGGCATATTTCGTTCTGAATTCCCGGATGGAATATTCCAGGATCTCCCGGGGCCCTGCCGAAATGATGAGAGCTTGGTCTAGAAGCCAGTCATGGACAGGCTCCTCGAAACGGCGCTCAGAGAACGGCTTTGTTTTAAACGGCTCCGTTGAACAAACAGGATGGGAACTTATGGGGGGTGAACACATGAACGAAATTTTCCCTTCATCGATAGCCGTTAGAAGGAAATCATACAGAAATTCGCCTCTAAAATGCAGTCAGTGACAACGAAATGTCCTAAAGAATGTGACGCACTTGTCAAAGGCCTCCAAGGCTTCCCAGTTCTTGTAATGCAAATGCACTGCCATCCCGAGGGCAGCAGGCATGAGGTACGCCTCCCAGTTGTTGTTTTCCGATATCTGACTGACTCTGTGATGGATACCCAAAGGGTCTTCCACCAGAGCCTTTGGTGTGAATGTCATGATACCTCCTGTAGAATGGTCAGAACTGCCGGGTGCGAGGCAATCAAGTGACTTGCCTATGGGATATATACGCTGGAATCCCCATCGATTCGGATGTACTCTCTGATGCGTTCCAAACGTAACGAAGAGGATATCGGGCCTCTTGGCCCGCCGCTCAACCAAAGCCATCAGTTGGTGAAGAGTTTTTACAGCCCCGACATGGACGAAAATAACCTCAACATCGGCCTTATATCCCTTGTTTGCGCCTCCGTACTGCTCCAGGATCGCCGCGAGCCAATAAGTCTCCAAATTCCCACCCTTTAAATCAAAAGGTTTATGTTTCCTGCGCATGTCCTGTTTGTCATCGTCATACCAGACGCAGTAATCGCGTGGACGTCGTGATAGAAAATCGTGGAGCCAATGAGGATATTTGAGTATTCGTAAAGCATGCTGGAGTCCTGCGTTTAATATGTACTTGGGCTGGTCCCCGAAGACGTTATACTCGTTCAAAGATGATGCAGATACAGATGGCTTGTCCCGAATGCGCCTGGCCAAGATGGCCACAAAGAACAGGGTTTCGACGTCCTTGATTATGGGAATGCCAGAGAAGTACTTGACAATCGGCGACGATGCAGGTAAATAAAGGACATGGGACTCTACGGTGTCCTCAAATGAGGGCTTCGTTGGGGAAATTGCGACCTGAAGGAGTAGTAAGGAAGGAAGGAACACAAAACTGCAGTAAGCGACGCACAAGTCCGTGCTTCTCCATGTACTTAGAAAGAGTCCTCAGCCGAGTATGCCCAATGTCTTGTAAAGGAACTAGCCGTGCAAACTGGGAAACTGGCATCCAAGATGAAAGGCAATTTGACACATCCACTGCATGATACATTGAACCAAACTGCAAGGAAGTGGCTGTAGCGGGGAACGCAATGCTGAGGGGCATCCCATTGTTGGCAACAGGTGTTGCATCAGTGAGAGAAACTCGACCATAAGCTACCCTATCCTTTTTGTCCTGTAAGCAGAACATATCGCCCTCCCACTTCCAAATTTTCGGGATTCTGTGATTTCTAGGAATCAATCACAGGTTTTAACGCCGTACAACTGTCGAACCTACTTTGCAGGCATCTGTTTCGCAATCGATTTTGGAGGTATGACAGGTTCGCTGGGTTTGTCAGCTGGAGGTTCGAGAGGCGCTGCAAGCCTTCATCCTGGGTATGAATTTTGACGACAGCTGGGTAGTCATAGGAGACTTACTCGGGAGGCATGATATCCTGCAGTAATTCTTCGGCCTCGTGCATAAGCTGATCAGAGGGCGAGCTGTAGTGAACACCATGAGCTTTATATAGCGAAGAGGAAGGAAGCGCCTACGCGCTAAAGGTGACGTGTGAATGTGAGATACTCGATCGTCTTGGGGGATGGTTGCCCTTCGGTACTATTGTACTTGGTCTCGAGGAAGTAGCTGTGTATCGATTTGCAGGAGCAGGTAAGACAGCAGGCATGCGTTTGAAGCTGAGCTTGCTTAAGGTAGAGTCCTTCCTTGAAGGAAGAGGAGGTTTCGTGCTGGTCTGCAGATTTGTAGGCGTCAGGGCACTCTGAGATAAGCGTTGTTTCACTGAGATCCCTATACCATCAGACTGGCCAGGAATGTCGATCATCTGGATCCGTGGCGGAGCTTTGTAGGATGGGATGTGCGGCTTTTTCTGAGGAATCGTGGGTGTCGAAGCATGTGCAGTTGTTGGCGTAGGCACTTGGGGAACGTCAGGTGTCGGTTGAGAAGCTATTTGACCAATAGCACTTCTGGGCGGGGAAGGATCAGACGCAGGAGGTGGCAGATCAAGTCCTTTTGAGTTAAACGCCGTCTGGATGTGTAAATCGGGTTTTGACGACGTATCCTTCTCAACCCTGGATTCTGGTACGATGTCGGTAGAGGACTCTCGGTCAGAAAATAGCGATGCTGCATTGTCCTTATCGGAAGCGGTAGAAATCTTTTTTCGTTTGCTTTTCCCCTGGAATAGATGCATAAACCGATACCATCCAAGGAATTATATAATCAAGCAAAGCAGGCTGCGTACATCAGAGTCGGAGGATAGCGCAGATCGACTCCTCTTTCGCTTCGTTCCTGTCGTCGGGGTTTTAGACATACTACTGAGTGGTGTATCGTCTTCAGACGAATCGCTCAACAGGATCATCTGCCGAAAATAAAGACATCTAAAAATGTGGCAGTGGTAAAACTTTCACGACGAACCGCCTTCTGTTTACCCTTCCCTTTGTTCTTCTGTGAGCTTTTTTTGCGCCCCTGAAGAGGAGATTAGCAATTACCTATGCAACTATTGGAACTAACTGACGAATTTGGTTTTGCGTAAATAAGCATCCTCGCTTTCTCTATCAAGCGCTTTCTCTCTCTCGATTTCCTTGCCAAATTTTTTCTTGAACTGGGCCTTTTCCTGCCCTTCAAGAGGCCAAGGTTCAGAACTGTTTCGTTTCGGAATCATAATGTGACGTACTTATCCAGCTCTCTTTTGCATGTGTTTCATAGCCGACTTGATAGTCTTCGTTGTCCATGCCGACATGCTGCCAGAATCTTTTCAGTAATTGCTGGCAGTTTGCAACACCACTGGCAGGCTCCCATCTAGCGAAATAAGGTCAGCTGGATTCAGATATTGCGCCGGGATAGTCCTAACGAATTTTCTTCATCGCCATAGCCTCCCCACTGCAATTAAATATGAGCCAGGAATCTGATAATCAGAACAAATATAATTCACTTTGACGAGATATTCCTTGCATAAATAAACATCAAATAAGTGCGTGAAGGAACCCGAGCACGGTAAAACATACCCAATCTCCGGAATCGTCCACTCTTGCAGCCAGAATGCATTCTGAACACTTCGTGAGTGGCGCTGGACATATAGGGCATTGACGAGCGTACCAACGTGAAAAACTTCCTCCTCTGGCACCTTGGCTTGCCTTTTCTTGGATTTGCCCATGATGAACCAGTCGGTAAGGAGAGAAAGCAAGACGTGTACGTAATACGCGTCTTGCGCCAGATTAGATCAGTGCAACTCTTGCATCACACCTCCATCCAGGCAGCCACTACCCGTCTCCATGGCCAAGTCGAAGTCGAAACAGGAAGAAGCTCTTCAGCTCCTCGACGACCTCGACTCCTTCACGCCTCTTCCAGAGGTATCGTCCTCTGGAACGACATCGCCTACTGCCAATGAAGGCGAAGCCGAGGTCCTTGCCTTTCTAGACGAAATCACCCAGAAGAGCTCTGAGCCGACACGCTCGACAACAGCGCATCTAGAGCGTCCAGCATCTCGTTCTGCGACACCGACTCTCAGGAAGAGCACCGAAAGAGTTCGTCTTGGGGGTTCAGGGTTGTCTGCAAGCGCGACTTCTCCGTCTGCTGCATCTGCTTCCAAACCCTCTACGCCGCCCGCAGCCAAGCCACAGACTCAAGAGACGCCTACTTCAACTGGTGGGTGGGGCTGGGGCTCGGTGTGGACCAGTGCCTCAGCTGCAATTCAGCATGCCAAGACGGCGGTCGATGAGCAGGTCAAGTATATACCCAAGAACGAGCTGGCCAAGAAATGGGGAGAGGATATGCTTGGGTATGCGAAGAATGCCCAGTTAGACAAGCTCGGTGAGTGCTCTCCTCATGAGCACTATTAGCACATATTGATAGACATGCATTTTCATTAGGCCAGGATTTCAAACGGGTGGGCTTGTCGACCCTCACGGATATTCTGAATGCTGTTGCCCCTCCCATTTCTGAACATGAAATTATACAAGTATGGTTGAGCCATGACATGACAGGCTACGATGGCGTCGAGTCGCTTGTGTACCGTTCTCTTGCCAGAGTGGGTCTTCGTTCTCTGTGACTAGATAGTCATCGCTAACATTGCCTCCCACGGTAACAGATCATGGAACAAGTAGAAGGCGGGGATCTCGTTGTTAATAAAGGAAATGAATCCCGACCTAAAAATGGCGCTGTGGATGGCCGAGAGCTCAATGCCGTAGAGGGATATGACGCCGCAGTGAAACTTGCACAGGTACAGTCTCAAATATGATGGACACCAACAATCTTCTCATGACTCGCATAGGCAGACCTCGATGAAATGATCAAGATGAAGGACGCGCAAAAGCCCAAATCACAGCCGTCTGCACAGACTCCCATATCCTATTCATATGTGTACCTTCGCGTGCAGCCGTTCCTCACTTCATACCCTGTTCCTTCCAAGCCAGAGTCTGATGCCTCTTCTTCATCCTCCTCACCGGCGGAGCCTTCTACCCAGCAACATCTACAGTTTTTACTCTACTTCTCTGACCCAGCTCTCAATTTGGTACATACCACCATAACACAGAGCGTCCCTGGTGCATGGCTTGGCCTTTGGGATGACTACGAATGGGTTGAGGACTTGGTCGCGGAAGCACTACGAATTGGCGTTGAGGTTGTTGGTCAAGAATATGTGGTGGCCAGAATGGGTTGGGCAGCTTTGGGCAGTAAGAAGGAGGAAACCTCCAAGGGCGCTGATAAGACTGAGTCAAAGGATGGCGCAGCGGAAAAGAGTACAAATGATGAAGAAACCTGACTATTTGTATGACGTTGAAGCTTACCAGAATTCTCGTATCAGTGTAATTGTATCAGAGCCTCTTACAATTTGGAATAAGGAATAGTATTTATATGTAGAGTTCTGCATCGCATACAGGAACCTACTTCTTCACTTCCTCTACTTGCGGTGGGGGCAGCGGCTTCAGATTTTCAGGCCTGGGTGCCTTGGTTCCATCACCAACTTGCTCCCAAGGAGAAAGTGATTCGAAGTTTCTTATTCAGACATTTAGTACTGATAAACGTGAAGGACAATGTGACACACCGGAAAGCCTGAGAAAGTTGAAGGGGCTCGTAGACCACGCGTTTACGTTCTTCATCATATCGAAGCTCGGTGTAGCCCTGATGCAAAGTAAGTATGAGACGAGTCAGTGATTTATGAGCCCTCACAGTTAACGGGAAGTCTTTGCGTAGAGGGTGGCCTTCGAATCCTGCATGACTGTTAGCAGATATATTCAGGTATCCAGCTTCGCGAACATACCGTAGTCGGTGAGAATACGGCGACTAGAGGAATGTGTGAGCGATCATGAAAGAAGTCAAGCGCAGGCCACGTACAGATCAGGGTGGTCGCTAAAGAATATTCCAAAAAGATCCCAAGCTTCACGCTCGTACCTGCGGAACGATAGTGAATGCTTGAACATAACAGCATCAAGTGGTAGACACACCAGTCAGCACCCCGGAAGATTTTCACTGCACTAGGTACGTGGTCTCCTTCTCCAGCGTACGTCTTGACCCTGATCCTACCAGCCTGCTTGACACTGAGAAGGTGATAGACCACTTCAAATCTCTTTTCTCGTTCAGGATAATCGGCACCGCTGATATCCATGACGCTCTTGAACTGGCACTGGGCATGGTCCCGGAGGAAGGTAAGAACGGGAATGACACCTGAAGGCGCGGTGTACAACGTCAACTCGTCCTTGAGCACCGAGAACTGTTGGATGAACTTGGGGAGACACTGGATGAGATAAGAGCCATATGTGTGCAGAGCCTCAGTGGTTTGAGCGTATTTGGTGACAGTGGGATTTGGAGAGGTAGGTTCAGTGAACGGTGCTGCCGATGCTATGGACGACGTTAGCGACAGCGATAACGACGGCGAGAACGACACGAACCTCTGGACGACGACGACGATTGGATAGAGCGGCGGGCACAGGGGTATGCAGGCCTTGATGCGACGACTCTGAGGGCCTGACCTGAGCGCACCGCGACTCGGGATAGCATTGCTGGTCAAGTTGCGTTCGGACTTTGCCGGGTTCCAGCGCGTACCATGTCTTTCTTCCGTCCTCTTGCCTTTGCTACCAGTACTCGCTATTTCTCCACTGCGACCCGTCGTCCCAGCAATGTACTGCGACCTCGTAACATGAAAACATTCTTCTATGCAGGCGCAGGCTTGCTAGGAGGCTCGCTTCTCTTCGGGTCAACAATTCACCTGGACGCGCAGCCTCAAGAAAAAGATACTATAGTAGCTGCCGACCAGGACACGATCAGTGTGCCGCAATCCTTCTCTTCTATCTTTCTCTAGGCTTACCTGTGTTGCAGAGGACCCCGCTACTGATATTGAGTTTCCTACGACTCTACGCGTGACTACCAAAGTCAAGACACCTCTGCTGTCTTTGGTAGGCGTCGGCGTCCGAACGGTCTCTTTCCTAGGCTTAAAGGTCTACTCTGTAGCCTTTTATGCAGACCTGAACAACCCAAAACTAAAGGTCTTCTCATTCCCCACTCTCCGGACGTGAATTGAATGGACTTTTGCATAGATAACTGACTCTATGACTCCGGACGAGAAGATAGAATGCATCGTTAGAACATGTGCATGCGTGATTCGCATCGGTATTATTCGTCTCTTTGGTTTTTTCCCCTACTGAATACGTGTCCTAGTGCCAACTAGAAACACATCGTTCACGCACCTTCGAGACGCCTTTGTGCGGGCTGCTGGAGAGCGTATGGTCTTGGGACGCAAGAATGGCACGCTTTCTGAGGAGGAAGCAGTCCAAGTGGGGCTGCCTTTGAGAAAGCTGAAGACTCTGTTTCCTAATTCACCACTGAAGAAACATACGCCGCTTGACATCTTCCTCGCCCCTCCACTTCCAGGGTGCCAACGCGTTTTGATTTTCCGTGATTTAGGTGGTCTTGAAAGTGACTGGCTTGCCCCAGAATTCATCCTGCATTACTTTGAAAATAATGGCGTGAGCCCACCGGTAAGCTTGATTCATTCGACGACTCCCTTCAATTACTTATGACAACCAGCTTAAGCAGACTGTTGTTGCACGCCTTAAAGACTTTGTAAAGTAGAGAATATAGTAACTAATCGCGTTTATTATAACAAAAGAACCGTGTCATTGCGATGGCAGGTAACTGTTTGCCCGACTGCTTCCTCCATCACTTTCTGTCGTCTCTGTTTCTCCCTGCACAATAATGCCTTCATACCGCTATCTCAGCAGTGCGTTGCTATACTCAGTGTGAACCGCCGTTTGACCCTGGATATAGAAGAACAAGTCGACCACTTTCTAGAATATGGCTATATCTTTGTCAAAGATGCCTTCACTAAGGAAAAGGCAGCTGAATGGACTAAGGATCTTTGGGTCCGGTTGGGGTTGAATCCTGACGATAAGGCAACGTGGGATCGGGAACGCATCCACATGCCCGTTACAAAAGAGAGAAAGTGTCCACATTCTCCCCCAAGGTCAAACTGCGCTTCTCATCCCCCGATGCCACTGATAGGCTGGTTAGGCTATGAACGCCATGATAGATTTACTAGGGGGTGAAGATCGTATTGATCTAGAGGCGTGTACATGGGGAGATAGTTTCATTGTCAACCTCGGGATATCCAATCATAATGGCATTTGTATCGATCCTCAAGATCTCGATAATTGGCATGTCGATGGAGACTTCTTTGTAAGTAGTTCTCGAGCCTCTCGACACAGCGAGCGCCGATGATTCATATAAGGTCCATTATTTCGACTCGCCCGAACAAGCTTTGCTTGTCGTTCCTATATTCTCTGATATTGAATCCGGTGGCGGAGGTACAATGATCTCACCCAACAGTATAGGTCGTATCGTCAAGTACCTTTGCGACCATCCCGAAGGAGTATTGCCCACGGGTCTGTCGTTCACACCGTCCACGTCAAGGTATACCGATGTCAAGGACGACCCTGGCTATTTATCTTTCCTCGCGGAGATCAAAAATTGCTTTCAGTTCATCGAGCTAACTGGCAACGTCGGCGATGTCGTCTTATGTCACCTTCATGTTACATTCCGCCTCGAAGAATCTGTTACGAGTACCTATCAATCCACCAGTATCTCTGAAGGAGCCATTCTGTTATGCTAGGAAGGACGCAGAAGATTATAGTTTGGTTGAACGGAAGACGTTGAAGGCACTTGGTGTGGACTCAGCTATGTTCACTCCAACGACGGAGAGGCGTCGGGTGGTGCCGAAAAGAGTTGCTGCTCAAATAAAAGCTCTGGAAGAGGAGAAGCGACGACTAGTTGAGGCAGGGTTCCTATGAAATAGTAACGTTTTAGCCGCATGGTTGATTAAATGATACTAAGGATGATATCCAAAAAATTCTACGTCTATAGCTTCGTGGGGACCTTTACTTCCTCAGCAGGCCCGCGTATGTTTGCTCGGACGACGCCTTCTTGCGTTGTAACAGCAACTAGGGTTCCACTGCGGGTAAATATCTAAGGATGACGCCAGGAAAGATCGACCGTTAACTAAAGGTCATCGACATACCTGTCCTCTCATGACGCCGCGGCCTGAGGATGCCCTCGGACATTCCATCTAAACAATCGGCGTCAGATCTTTCTGGCTCCTGGTAGAGAAGCAGTGACTCACAGTGTACAGCAGCCAATCACCACAGTCAACGGTATCGCTGTTGACAAGGGAAGAAAGGGAAGAAAGGGAAGAAAGATAAGTTGGCTCTAAAATAGTCAGATACAAACTTACTCGTAAAAGTAGATAGCATGGTCGATTGTTGACTGCAAACAAATCTATGAATGTCGGCCTCATCCATTGGACATCCTTTACTCACAGACATAGCCAATGCGTCTGGACCTTTTGAATGGCGTGCTAGACCTAAAATTCGACCAGCGACGCTGATGCTTGATTCGCGATAAACTGTCAGAGATTTGCAACTAGAAGAACTTCTCAAGGACTTGCAAGTATAAATCCGATAAATAGGCAAGGATACACTGGGCTAATGGTCAGGAAAAGCTGCCTTGGATGTTTAATTGCACCACATACCTTTTGAAAATGTGGCTCATACTGTGGTATATTCTTCGCTCTCATCCAATACATGTACCTAGTACTACCGTCTACGGTTATTTCATGCTCCTTCGCCCGTTTGATAGCAATAGGACTTCTTGTCCTCTCCTGTACACATGAACTCCATGAGTATACAGTAGGATATCATCATCGAAATCGTACATCTGCATATAGCTTGAGGATGTGCTTGATTCTTGCAGTCATGTTGTCTCGGTTGCTATCTCTGAGCATATGATCTTCTTCCAGATCGCATTCCTCTGGGGTTGGAACGTCAGGCATGGACCACTGGTGCGATGGCTGCCAAGGTTCAGGCTTCTGAAATGAGCACATCAGAATGAATATCATGGATCCATTCTGCACGGCTTTGACGCAAAGAGAGGCGTATGATCGTCCTTGGCGGAGGCGTTCGACGTAGTAAACGATTGGGGTGGCAGGAGACGCGCTTGTGAGAAAGTAACACTTTGGATGAATAAATAAGTAGTTCTCCAGGAGATAGATGCGAGGGTAGCTAACATGTAAAGACTTGGATAATTGTCAGCGTACTAACTTCGGCTTGATGAAAACAAGACATACATGCAAACCATATGCCGGATTTACACAGTTAGTAGCAGAAACTAGAGCCTGACTGATGACCTGTCTGTAGAAAATGGACAGAAAAAAATTAATACGTGTCAAAACGCCTGACGGCGCCAGTCATACCCTCCAAAGACACCACGAGCACGAGTGGGCATCCAAAGGGATTTAGAGCGAAAAAGGTTCACTTCGAGCCGTTCTACCTCTAGCGCAGTGGAGATTTGCTCATGCTCTGCTTGGTTATTGAGAGATGAATCATCCATCTAGATGGAAGGGATGCGAAGGAAAGGAAAAATGTTTACGCGCTCATAGTGTGACATACAGCAAACCCGGCACCCCTATCAAAATAGCGTGCAGCATTTCCGGCAAACAAAGTTAACCGGTGCCGGATCTACGACACTCAGAGTTCTTCAAATTCGTACACAAATCCACAATCATCGCATGTCTGTCTCGTTATGCCATCATCTCCTCGCTCTGCTGGCCCAAATTCATGAACGTGCTCTTCGTCTTTTCTTCTCTGCCAAATCCCTTCCTTTGTTCGCCTACGAAGATCTCTCAGTCCCTGCTCAAACTTCTTATTCTTCTTTCTCTTCTTTTCCGCTACCCGCCGTTCATATTCTGCGTCTAATTCTTCCGGTGACCCCCATTTCTTCCATGCAAAATCTTCAACTTGGCAACGAAGAAACAGCATCATATTAGCAAACGTAGATTTGTGAGGGTTCGCTTTTAGCAGGTGCGGTAGAAGTTCTTGGTCGCGTAGTTCAGCTAAAAGACTATGAGAAGGTAATTCAACGTTGGATAGAGATACAAGTACCGTCTGTCAGAAGATAATCCTACAACGGATGGTAAAGAAACAGACCATAATGATAATGCAAGCTACACACCTCTTTACACTCTGTCTTGGTGAGAAGACTGTATTTCTCCGGCTTTTCGTCTTGGCATCGTTTGCATACTAAGCACTTGAAAATGTTCTTATATGTGTGGTCGATATCTATGGTTTGACATTCGTAACATTTCGGGTTCAAGTCGGGATTTAATGAGATAGCTGGATGCGAATCAGAAACCCATAACAAAACAAGAGCACCTAAGCACACCGGGCTCTTGGTTCTGCCTTGCCCTCTGCCTTTCTCGTTCCTTCTCCTTCCGTCGGACCTCCTCGTCGGCATCTTTATCGTCTTCGACAAGGAAGCCGCCTTTGGAGTTTACCATTTTTGATAAGTCATATTCAAAGTATGAGCCAAGCCGCGAGTCACGCTGCAATGGCCGGCTCGAAGATCCTGCGCTAGTAGGCGAGTTTGAAGTGGCAGATGTTACTCCTATAGGTCGCTTTTTGTTTCTATTAAGCGCTGATGAGGCAGATGCTTCATCCTCGCGTTGGCGTTGCTTCTGCTTCGCTGCAGATATGTATGTTAGGACGAGAAGACAATCAACCTTGTGAGAACATACAGTATACCTTTCAGACGATTGAGTTCGAACTGTCGAACTTGCTCGGGGGTTAGTGGTATCGGTATAGCTTTCGGTGGAGGGGTTACTGGTCTATCGACGTCGGCCATGGTGGGAGAAGGTAACAGCTCGTCGAGATGATTAAGGCTGGGCTAATTTGGACTACCTGCCCAATTTGAATTTGGATGATTAATTATAAGTCACGCCTAACGCGTTTTCTTGTCGACTAGGCTAACGTGGTGAACACAGTGGCAGCAGGCTCCGTAAAGCTTTCAAAAATGGTAGCTTACAAAATACATACACTTCTAGCACACGTCCATGAAAAATATAAGAAAATCACCCTTCTTTAACAACTACCATAACATCATCAGGCGTCTGCTCGATCGGAATTGTTGAATTACTCCCGTTTTCGTTGTCACCACTTGAGGTTGCATCGGATGTAGGTGTATCGACCTCCGTCTTCGTCGAACTGTTGGCCAAAAATCTGGCGATAGTGGTCTGTCCACTCGGACCAGCATGTGCAGCGGTCGGACCCGCGGCTAATATCCCTATGCTCGGCATTCCGAACTTCCTCCCCACTGAACTACTCCGTTCTCTTGATCTACTTCTGCGCTCCCTATGGCTAGCATGATTCCTTCGGCCGCCCTCTCCTTCATCATCAGAGTCCGATAATTCATCGTCAGCTTGCCGCCGGACATCTAACAGTCTCTGAGGTCGGCGTATATCCTTCGGGATCAGATCGTCGTCTTGGTTCAGATCATCCATCTCGGCATCTATTGGTAACATCGGGATATCTGTTTGAAGGCACGGTAAGGTATTCGCGCAGAAACTTTGCGAACTAGAAGAAGCTGTACCTTGCATTTGGACGCTTGGCGGTCCGCCTGTATGTCTGAGGTTCTCCAAGACTATCCGTTTGACACGTTCCAGGTATGCACGAGTGTTGAGGTCATCAGCATTCGATGCCTTGACATCGAGCTGATAATCTGGTCCAAAATATTCGTAGTACTCATTAACGGGTATGTCTTGAATTATTTCAACATCTTATAGCAACATAGTAGATGTCGAACGCACCTGGTCCCAGTTCAACACCCGCTGCCAGTCCTGTTTCGTAAGCCCATGCACGGCTTACGTTGCGCATGGTGTATCCTCCTCCCCCGAGGAGCAGTAGAGGCTTGTTGAACGACTTCACAAATCTTACACAGTTGGCATGACCTCGCATAGAGAGATTGAGGCATCCAAGTTTGTCTCCTGCAAGGGAGTCAGTACCGCATTGTAGCACTATTGCCGAAGGATTATATGATTCCATAACCTGTCTTATGACCTGGATGTATGTTGTGAGACTCTGGCGTTGCAATGATTAGAGGGAAACTTGCAGGTTCGAAGACTGATTTATAATTCTCATCCGAAACCCCGTCTCGGAGAGGGAAATTAAGGGCATAATATTTGCCCTTCATAACACCAATGTCCTGTGGATGCATTGAAAAGAGATCCTTGCGCGACGCGGGATTTCGCATACCCTTAGTTCACCTGTTCCAGGAAAGAACTCGCCATACTTGTGGAAACTGCAAGTCATGACACGGTCGGTAGTGTAGAACGCTTCTTCTACACCGTCGCCGTGATGTGCGTCAATATCAATATACAGGACTCGATTGTGGTACCTTTACAAAGCCTTTAGTGGTTTATGGTGATCTGGAAAAAAATGGCGTGCCTCAATAGTTCCAATATACCTAGCACGATATCTGGACAGAGTCAGTCACGGTAACAGTTGCGAAAATAAGACTTGCCGTTCACATAACAGAACCCGCTGGCCTCGCTCTTCTTGGCATGATGTAGCCCTCCAGCCCAATTTACGGCGATATCACACTTGTCTCGACTAAGCCGGGCAGCACCCTCTGCGAAAAAACATTAGACAACAGGAACACGGTCCAGTAAGAGACCAACCCATGGATCCTCCTGCTGATATTGAACAGTATTCAAACAACCCATCGAATACTGGACAGTCCTCTCCGACGTTGTCTGTGTAACACAAGCTCAGGCAATGGATAACATGCACAGGGAAACAAGACGGACATTTATGCTGCTCTTTTATGAACGAGTTCATATTGCTGGGAGTTATTCGATTGAGAAAATCGACGTATTCGTCCGAGTGGAACTGAGTCATTTCACGTTTTGTAGCGGGTTTGGCACGCTAAAAAGAAGAGGTTGAGGAATCAGCACAGCGGCAGAGAAATAATGTATAGATAGCGCACGAAAATCTCCATTTTCTTATATAGCCCATAATTCATGACAAGTGAATGACACATTCGTATTCTCGTTGGTTTCATCCTTGAAATGTTGTGTGGATAGAGGTCGTCTTGTTTGTGTTAAGACACTCACGGATGTCCTGGGCCATAATGGAATCCTCCAATATCAGAATCGAAGAAATAACACTGAGAAAGAAACAGCTTGATCAAGACGGAAGGTTGGCACAGTACTGAAAACATACGACGCGTTTCTTTTGGTTTTCTCCGTCCAACGGGGTCATCATTTTGATATTTAATCGGTGTTCAGCCAATCGAGAGACAATGGCTGTTGGTAGAGTAGGGAGAACAAGATGTACGGGGATGGGAACGTCCAGACCTGTTCCGAAGGTGGTGGTCGGTGGAAAAAGTGCAGTGTACACTTTTGACGTGAGATCTCGAGTTCAAGGCACTTCGGTATTTGTCACAATTCTCATATTTCAACAGGTCGATCATGTAGTATTATTATATGTACAACCGAGACCTTATTATTTACAGCTGCAGCAGAACAAGAAAGCGAGGAAAAAAAAACTTGTAGACAGTCTAATACTTGGCCGCGCCTAGAGGCGCCACGCGGTCTGCGTATCTCGGTCAACAGGGGCCCAAGGGTACAATGAATCACCTGCCTTGGTGAAGTAAAGTTGAAGGGGCAAAGCCAAAGTCATCCGATAATTTGATACCCTGGAAGAAAGTCAACTTTGTTGCAGAGTGGGTAAAAGTGATACTCGCCAGCTCTCCTGCCATCACACGAACCTGGAAGCAGGGTGAACCTTTTTTCAGTGGCATAGGAACAAATGTCTTACCACTGACCAATGATGAATGCAGTGCAGCCCTGCAAACCATAGCTACAATATGGAATGAATATGTTGCGCGACGGGGACATAACTAATCACCTACCTCTCTTCCGAATGTCGTTTCAAAGGTCTGTATGTGCGGGGTAACAGCATTAAGAGTTATGGGCACCTGAAAATCGACGGTGGGTACTTTTTCTTCTAGAAGACGAATAGTTTCTAGCAGAGATTCCTTTGCTGCTGAGCGGCTGCTTTCCATCGGGGTATTGCGACTCCTCGTGTCGTAGCAAAGGACATAGGGTGGGGGGGCTGCGACGCATGCGAGGAGAAGCTCAAAGTGATCTCTTGCATGCCGGATATGCTTGCCTACTGGTTTCAATACAAATAAGCAGAGACCAGTCCTGGTAAATACGCACCTATAGTTGAGCCATGCAAGTATTGAGAATTGACAGTCAACTGCTCATCGGACGTGAGGTGGTTGTCGAGAACATCGACGGCCTGCGAGAGTAGTATTTTCGAGACAGACAAGAGCTGAGCCACATTTTCAGGGATATCCTGGAGGACAGACATGGCAGGGGATGATAATGATTCAGACTCCATCCTGCACGAGACAAAGGTCACATTTACCATTATGTACCATTTTCATACCTGAAAAAACGTTCAAGTCGCATGTTGGAACACGTCATGTTAGTGGATGCCATACCAATGCTGAATAACGAGTAGTAAAGGACATGTCGCTTATATTTGGTATGGCAGTAAAATACACATCGCAAATTTCTAAAAACATTGCTGTACCTGCTACCAAATTTCGAAAGGCCCAATGAAAAAAATAGACATTCCGAACTCAAGGAGAGACGGATTCCGTCTTCCAGAGCATTTCCCTGACCGCATTCGGAGGGTGAGAGACTGGGAAGGGATGGAAGGACCTCGACCCGTCGTCGTCGCTCTGAGAGATGGAAGAACTGCACAGCCACATCTCCCATCAAATTAAAGCCGGCCAAGAATTGGAATTCCATTACCCTGGGTTCCCTGCTTTCTTCCGTCTACCACATCCACCGAAATGTTCACCGTCGTCCGGAAAGCTGGCACTTTGGCTCGCGTACGTCGTCTGCCTCGTTCCTCTCGCCGTCTGACACGTCCTCTAGGCTGCATCTGCAGGTCAGAGGCGTCTCCTCTCCATTCATGAATACCAATCTGTCAATCTCCTCAACTCGGTACGTGGTATCGTCGCCAGCACTCGCATTCCGCTCACCTCACTATAGTATGGGATACCTACTCCCAAGAGCATTGCTGCCAAGACGCCCGAGGAAGCCTTCGAGGTGGCAAAGAACTTTGGTAGGCCTTCGTCTTTTGTCTTCTGACATATCCTCACAGCGTCGGGACAGGCACTGACAAGCTAGTCATCAAGGCTCAGGTTCTGGCTGGCGGTAGAGGTAAGGGCAAGTTCGACACTGGACTTCAAGGTGGTGTGCACATGGTCGGCAGGTAAGAGGTACTTCGTCACTGTTCATACCAGGTACTAATACTTCGCGCAGCCCCGAACAGGCCAAGGACTATGCTTCGAAAATGTTGGGCTCTAAGCTCATCACAAAGCAGACCGGTGCTGGTGGTCGCGTTTGCAACGCAGTAAGTCTTGGAACGTCGTGTCGAATCCCCACTTACACCCGGATAGGTGATGCTAGCGGAACGCCGCGATCCCGCGCATGAGTACTATGTCGCGGTCCTTAACGACCGTGTTTCTCAGGGTGTTGTCCTTGTTGCGTCATCGCAGGGAGGCATGAACATCGAAGAGGTTGCAGCGAAAGATCCTTCTGCCATTATCACAACACCCATCCCCTTCAAGGAGGGTCTGACTTCTTCGGCCGCTCTTGAAGTTGCTAAGAAGCTCGGGTTCAGAAAGGGAGCCCAACAAGAAGCAGCAGACATATTCATTAACCTTTACAAGATCTTCAAAGACAAGGATGCGACCCAGATAGAAATCAACCCTATGGCCGAGACCAAAGATGGACAAGTTCTATGGTATGTGCGGAATTTCCTCCAATTTCCAAAAATGTCCCAATCATCCTTCAGTATGGATGCCAAATTCGGCTTTGACGACAACGCCGACTTCCGGCAACCCGACATATTTGCCCTCCGCGATATTTCGCAAGAAGAGGCGTCAGAAGTCGAAGCACAGAAGGCTAACCTCAACTTCATCAAGCTTGATGGCAATATCGGCTGCTTGGTCAATGGCGCTGGTTTGGCAATGGCTACCATGGATGTGCTCTCTCTGCACGGGGGTAATCCTGCCAACTTCCTCGATGTCGGAGGGTAAGATTCAGTTGTCGCCGCCAAAGGACTTGTGTTTATCTTACTGTCCGCAGAGGAGCAACGCCTGATACTGTGAAGAAGGCTTTCGAACTCCTGCTCGCCGATCCCAAAGTGAAGAGCATATTCATCAACATTTTCGGAGGTAGTTCACTTCCATACTCTGTTGATATCATATTGACCACACCTACCAGGTATCATGAGGTGCGACTACATTGCCGAGGGTGTTATCAAGGCCACCAAAGAGCTTGCTATGACGATCCCATTGGTCGTGAGACTGAAAGGTACCAAGGAAACGGAAGCCAAAGAGTACGTCCCAGTGATGGCAAATACTTCATGCAGCTTATCTCCGCACAGAATGATCAAGAACTCGGGTCTTAAAATAATCGCCTTCGACCAATTAGACGAAGCCGCTGAGTACGCTGTGAAAGTCGCCGTTTAGATACCTTCCACCTGTAGCCAGTTCTTCCGCACATTACTCACATTACATCTATCAAATGCAATTTTGTTTTTCTAACATGTACTTTTGTTAGCGTTGTCAGAATGAGGCATCGGAAAATATAAAATTGAATGATATATATATACGAGAAAAACAACGTTAAAAGTAATCAAAGCAAAGTTCACCAAGATGGCCGCATGAAAGAAGTCGAAGGTACCGGAGCATATGCACTCGTCGGCGGATGATGCGTCGGTGGAGGATGAGTTTGACTATTGTCATTTCTCACTTGGTTCCGAGCAGGCGACGCCATCATCACCGGGCTCCCGTACATGTTCGGAGAGGCGTGTGGGATTCCGGGGCTCATCATCATTGACATGCTTCTCCCACGGTTGGAAGCGGAATTTTGTTGAGGCGGGCTCTGCATATTCGGCACGGCGGGGAGGTACATTGGCTGGGCATTTGGGGAATATGCCATTAGCTGCGGGGGATAAGGGGACGGAACGGGCCTCATCATTGCGCCGTGAGTCTGGGTCGTTGCGGGAGTAGGTAACGGCATCCACACAGCGGGTTGTCCATACAGCGGTGTCTGTCCGCTGACCTGCATCCGGCTGGGAACAGGACTATTCGTTATCGGATGTGGATATACGACGGGTGCTGGCGAGTGGCTCATCATCGGAGAGCCATACGGAGGGTAGGGAGCCCGCATATTTTGATTCGATGTTGGCAATGACATTGCATACCCGAAATTCGGAGCTGGACGTGCAACGGGTGCGGACGTAGTAGGAGGTGATATGGTCAGCTTGTGGTTCGTGGAGCCAGATGTGGGCGGGACCTGTTGGAAGGCGCGAGTAACATCGTGCAGGGACATGCGGGAAGGCCCCGAAGATGTTGTCGGCGGCGGGGTCGTTCCATCTTCTGACTTGACATCTTGAAGTGTGAAAGGGACTGGATCATCGGCGATGCCTTCAAGGGAATTTACGGGATGCAATTCAGCCATGTTGGAGGTTTGCGACCATACTGCCTTCAGATGCTCGGGATCGGGACCTCTGCCTGACATAGTCAGTGAAGATCTGCTCCAAGTATTGGGCGTCTGAGAGGGCGGCCCTATTGGAGGTGGGTCTGACTGAGAAGCAAAGATTAATAACGAGATACAACTGAGTTGTGAGACTCACCGAATCGTCCGAGCTTTTACCAGTTTGAATGAGGCTTGATGACGATGCTGGAGCTGGATCTGTTCTTTGGATATGTTGCTCAACGGAAGTGTTTTTAAGTCCATCAGACCGAGAGTCATTCAAAGGAGCACGATCTGCTCCAGTCGTTGAACCATCCTTTGTCGATAGTCGTAGTTCCTCCAGCTCACTTGTAACGATGAAATTGACGAGAGGCTTCGCGTCGATGTCCGCGTCTACTACTTGAGAATCACGATAGAAGGCGACTGATGTCCCAGCAGGCATCTTCGGTTGTGGCTTGGTCCGCTGTGTGTCCCCTTTCACGGATGAAGGCACAAGGGGCGAGGAGTTGGCCAGAGGTGGTTCAGATTGTAATACCATGTTAGAGGATCCCGGTCCTGGAAGGGAATTCGTCGGCAAGGTTGATGATCCAGGTTTTCTCCACGTTGAGGTGCCATCAGCCATAGTAGGTTTTCCAAAAGCGCCGGCACCGTTCCCTTTCGTACCCAAATGGCTGCTCTCCCGAGACATTTGCGGATGCGCACCAGCTCTGGGAAGAACGATCCTGAACTTATTCTTCCCTTTGTACGTGGGTTGTTTGCGGTATAGAACATCGATCACTGTGAAATCACGACGACTCATCCCTTCTACGGGTGGGTCAAAGGATAGAATATCCCACCGTACAGGGAACACTCTGTTAAGCTGAGCTAACTGCTTCTTGCTAATAGCCTCTCTAGCTATCGACGTCTTGGGCAACTTGACCGTAAAGGTATTCCAAGCGGGTTTTGGCGACCGCGGAGGTTCTGGTGCTGTGGAATGGAAAGTTTCTCGCGCTTCTACGTCAAGGTGTCGGGATCGTAATGCAGGTGGCAGCCATCTCTCCTTCGTCTTCGAGTTCGAAGGGCTTGTCGTTCGTGCCGGTGGAGAAGGCCTCTTTGGTTCCGGTTCCGGTCCTGGTTCAAGCGAAGGCTGCGTCGAAACATCTTTATCACTAGCCTGTATAACATCCAACGCTCCTTTGATACGAGACATGACATCATCAAGAGCCGACATCGTAGCTTGACTGTAAGTAGACTGATATTTGGATGCTTTACTGGGTGATGTCTGGGCAGAGATGGACTCAGTGGATGGAATGATTTCTGAAGGCGCCGGGTGCACTTGCTGCGTCGGTGTCGGTGTCGGTAGACGTGGATGCGTGGACGCTCCTACCGAATCCTTAGCATCCTTCTCTTCTTGAGACCCCTTTCGTCTCCAAGTGTCGATATCAGCCTTAGATGAAGGAGGAGTTTCGAAGTCGCCTGGTCTGTCGTCAAAGAAATCACTGGCGACAGGTCGCGATGGTTTTGATGATGTAAATCGACTTTGATCACTTTTGGGTTCAGGAGAATCAGGGACTCCAACAAATTTGCCCATATCAGAGAATTCGATAACTTCGAGATCTGCTTCGGGGTCTTCTGCAAGAATCTGCACATGCTCAAGAGCGGAAACAAAAGGAGGCCCATGGTTTTGAGCTGTTTGAGCATTGCGGCTAGTGGCCGCACGCGGCGGCACCGAAGGAGGTAAGGGAGTGGCATGACTTCGCCACGATGTAGTTAAAGCTGACGAGGCAGGACCTGAAGCGCTGGAAGGGATTGAAAGTCGCCTGGATGCTGGCTGCCGTGTTCTATCCAGGCCTTTCAAAGAAGGTGGCCGTTGCAGTTGCATCTTCTCTGAAGCCGAAGGTTTCGTTGAATCGGTAGAGGGAGCTGCGACATCAACTGATTTAATTGCATCTTCGATGACAGCAGTAACTTCCTGATCCTGTACAAAGTAGGTCAGTCGGTAGTCGCCACGAAAAGGAGTTATTCAACCTTGATAGGTTCTGGAACCGTTTTTGGTTTAGCCTCATTCGCAAGCTCTGCAGCTTTGCGTCGTGCTCGCTCCTTCTCCTTCTCTCTTTCTTCTTCCTCCTGTAGCCGACGTTGTTTGGCTCTGGCTGCAGCGCTCTGCATCACGTCTTTTCTGAGCTCATCGATATCAGGCCCGGTCAGCTGAGTGACGCTGGTCTCAACACTGGGTGGAACGACGGCAGAAGACGCATGGGAAAGTACCGGAGATTGGGAAGGATGTCGAACGGAAGCAGCGCTTGATGAAGAGGGAGGGCCCGGTGGAAATCTCAACTCACGGGGCGGCATACCTCCTTGACCAGCGTTGTACGAATGAGGAGGGTAATGAGGTGCAAACTGCCGTTGGCCGAGGTCTCTTGACCCTGAACCTGGAGGGGGTGGTCCCATATTTGACATACGCTGTCCACGTATTTCATTCCCGTTAACAGAACCTGGCTGAGAAAATGCTGATCGTGGGCTGGGGGGTACGTGCCCCATACCTGACCCATCCCTGCGAGAATAGTCTCGTTGTCTGTCAAAAGGACCCGAACTTGGAACACCCATATGAGTGCGACCACGCTCGCCGCTCTTCTGCAATAGCTGAACATTGCTGTTCGAAGATGACGACGTGTCTTTGGATGTCTTAGCATCTACAACAGAAGCATCAGAATGCCCTTTTTTCAAGGGGTAAGAGCTTTGTCCCTGTCGATGCGAGCTGCTGTACGGTTCTAATCTATTTGAACGTTCGTTGAAAAGCACTCGCCCACTCTCTTGGCCAAGTTGAGACGCATGTACGGTACTGCCTGGAGAAGTTGGACTGGTGATGAATCCCCCGCTTGGACCAGAGTAAGGTGCTCCTACAGATGAAAGCGAAGGCGAACTCTTTGGCCAACTTCGGTCGAAATCATCGGCAAATCTCTCTTCTTTGCGAACAGGGAAGTTGGACGTTACAACGGAAGTGGATTCACGTTCCTGCCTTGGACTGGTTTGAGAAGGTTCCCTAGAGCCGTTTAATGACGGCGTTGGCGGTTTCGTTGGTGGGGTCTTTGCCGTATCGATTTTGTACTGTCGTCCATCACCAAATTCGATGACGCCGTCCAAGAAATTGTCATCATCCTCTTCCATCTAATGAATCCAGTTTAGTTGGATGATGTCTAAGCTGAGAGAAGTTGACACGAACTTCATCCCAATGGTGAGCATTTGGATCAAGATGCACGCCTCGAAAAGTATCAGCTTCCTCCAATCTTGCCTGTTTATGTGCCGCTGAGACTTCAGTGGATTCTTGGGCGTCCATCCCTTTAGCCTTGCGAGACACTTCAAACACGTTACTTTTCGGTGAAGAGAATCGTGAACAAGTGACGAACCTTGGGCGACCTCGGCCGCCGTCGGAAATCCACTCTGAGCGCGCACGCCCGAAGGTAATGAAGTGCTGCTTCTGAGATTTCCCCAAGCCGACTTGCCACTTGTCATTCCGTCTGTCTGTGATATTTGGGAGGCTGCTCGGGGCTGAGGTTGAATCACCATTCCCGCGTGTGGAAGCTGCGATGGACCATGTGTAGAGGTAGCTGGTCCCTTGGGCTGCGATGAAGATGTCACCTGCGCTGGGATGACATTGGGGGTGGTTGTAGGTTGTAGGCCGGGTGCCACGGACGAGGGTCGTGACCAACCGGGACCGGTTGTTGTTGAGGGCTGGGGTGCCGCGGTAAGCTTAGCAGTGACTAGTCTTGAGTGCGGGTATGAAGATTGCACGGAAGGTCTCGCTATCGCAGAATGTATAAGTGTTTCATTTCATAGCAAAACAGGCATTACGCACCAGCCGACCCTCCCGACTTTACTTGTGAAGATGATGACGACGCCATAGAGTTTGCGGCTGGCGAAGAGTTCTTTTCTAGGAACTTCTTGCTGATATTCACAGCACTGAATCGTTTCGGGTGAGGCGCAGCCGTAGTGCCGTTTGAAGTTAGCTGTGCGAGGGTAGGGCGCGAGGAATTAAGAGCGGAAGGCGCATCACCGTTTGGTCCTGCGGTCGCTTTTACACTGAAGGATTCCTTGCTTGGCTCTCCTGCGGGGGGTTCTGGGGAAGGATTGACGGGTGATTTACTGGTGGAGACATCCTGAATGCTTGGAGAATCCTCGGTCAAATCTGGCCCTGTAGAGATAGGATTGGATGCATGCCCCTCCTTTGAAAATGACTCAGATACTACTGGTCCTTCGTTGTCGGTATTAGCCATAGACGCGTCACGAGACGCCGAGATGCTGGTTGCGCGTGTACCAGAGGAGTACCTAGCCAAAGGTAAGATATGGCTGGCAAGAAAGAATGGGTAGTGCCAAGCTGCAACGTTGTTGTGCAGCTCGCCGACGTGCACGGCGACGAACTCACCTGGTAGAATATCCAGAAACGGAGGTCAAGACTGAAAACCGAATCAACGGGCGAATGAGTTTGTCATTGTTAGAAATACAAGCTGCTAAAAGTAGAGTACGAAAATTTCAAGTCATCTCAGCCAATTCAGCTTCCCTCTTGTTTAGTCGGTCTATCTCAACATCCAGTGCAACATTGGCCATCTCTATCTGTAGCACATTTGATATCAGGTCCGTCCATCGAGTCTCCAAAGATGTCAGTTGGTTGCCCAGTTCAGTCTAGAAAAATGTTCTAGCAAGCAGTCCAGGAACATCAAGGGGATTCCATTACCTGGTTATTTTTGCGGCTACGGTTGACTTCCACTGTCAGCTCCTTCAGTTCCTCCAGCGCCTGTTCTACCTGCTTGGCAGTGTTTTCAAGAAGGTAGTTTTGTGTTCGCCATGCGTTTGGTCCATATGTTTGTAGTAACGTCAAGTTGGTTTGCCTAAAAATGATTATCTGTTGTGTGGTACTTACGGTAGTTATTCAGCATACCGTAGACGTTGATGTTCCAGCTGTGAACGAGCATTTTGTATTGCTGCTTGCCATTCGTCGTCTGTGCCGGGTAGTGAAGGTGTCGGCAATTGATATCGCAGAGCGTCTAGGGAAGGAAACGGCTGATGCGACTCGACGCGTTCAAGTTCTGCCTTGAGAAAAGGGTTATTCTACAAAAAGTTGAGATGCCCAAATTCCAGAGCCACGAATGTGATCTGCATACCGAGAAAGGCTCATATGGTGGAGGCAAGCGTGGATGAACGGAAGTTGGTGGCTTTGATTGTCGCGCAATTTCTTGTTCCACCTTCTGTCTGAGAAGAGGAAACTTTTCCAGGTCATCGTCGTAGTAGGGTAGCGAGTCGTAAATGTCAACAGAGGCCGTAGACGAATCTGTCATTGTGAGTGTAAAGGTGAGAAGTCCGATTTTGCCACGTGCGCTGACGACGTGCATTTTTTTCTCAACATTGTACTTATACATTTTTTGAGTTGTTCTAGCAGAGTCAAGCTCCTTCCAGGCTCCCTACCCCTATCACAGCATCAATTGGACCTTCTGACCCTCGTTCCTAAGACCTGCCAAACTTCGCCGCGAGAGCCTACGAGCGACCCTGGGGGTAGTAATGTTGCAGAGTTGCGGAGAGCTCGAACCCAAAGACTGGCCGCTATTAGTACTTACAAACGTAGACACCCTGAGTACGTCTCTTTCCTAGGATACAGGTTCAAATATATCTCATCATCTCAATTAGCGTCGCTGAAGCAGAACTGAGGCAACAGTACCCTGACATACCTGAGGCACCCTGAAAGCCAACTGAACGGCAGATCCGAGCCTGCGAACGAAGGGAAGGTGAAAGTATTAAGAATCTTCATAAGCGGGTTAAGAACATGGAGAGGAAACGGGTGGAAAGAGCCAAGAAGTCAAAGGTGCGTCAGAAGTGCCAGGCTCTTCGAAGTGACTTGAGGTCTCCCACGACAAGGCCCGACCTACGAAGGGACTATCCGAGGGACTTGCGAGTCCTCTTGAACCAGACTATTCGGTCATTCCATCCCCCCACCCCATCTGCAGTACATCTTCCATTGCACTGCAGCAAAGAGATGCGAATTTCCGTCCCGAAAGGTGACCAAGGTACTCAAACTTTGGTCTACCAAGACAAAGGCATTCAGACCTTGGGTCCTGTGTGTATGTGCGGTATCACAAACTTTAGTGTGGAAAAGCTAGACGCGTGTGTAGTATATATCGTCGATTGAGAGAGCATTGCTGAACCTCTAGCTGGCGCAGTGCTTCCATATAGACTTTTGCCCAAAACAGTTGTCGACATTATATCGAGATTAAGGCAGTGAAAGATGGAGAGTGGTCTGAAAGCCGGATTTACACCCTGTAATAGTCATGTTGTTATCCGCTCAACTTGAAAATATAGGAATTGGCTCAAATACTTTCATTGTTGTTAGTACAGTGAGTCGTAGATATCGATGGAGGTCATTACAAGTGGAAGTCATTTTTGCCACGTGCGCTGACGACGCCGCGTCAAGGTCACGGTATTGTGCCACTCACTTCTCTCTTGTCCCTTACTTCCATCGCCCGATATTGCAGCTAAGTAGCATTATCAGTGTTTAGTTACTTTCGCAGAGTTAAGTCCTATCGAGTCTCCCTGTCTGCGGCCGCAGTATCAAGTGGACCTTGAATCCCAAGATAATAGCCGCTTGCGTGTACCGATCATCCCTGAACGCGTCATCGAGGGACTCGTCAGCCTTCCACCGCATATATAAACTTTCCATTATTGTACGTCGCCTCTTTGCTCTCATCGAAATGAATCCCCTCATACAGTTACCTTTTTCTGGCGACCTAATAGGTCTTCCACAGCCTTCTCTCTTGGATATGGATGACGACACGATATCTGACTCTCCGGGCGACACTTCGGAACTGTCTCTCGAACAACAAAAGTCTCACCTCCAGTCGTATCTGGATTCTCTGCCCTACGAGTGTGAATCGTGCGAGGATATGCAGGAGAAGCTGGAGAACATAGTCGGCAAGATCTTCATTTGTGCCAAGGCTAAGAACTGGCTCGTGCTCACGACATGGGATGGGATGCTTCAATGGTACAATCATTTAGCATTTCTCCCCTTCGACGTGTTCTTATTCTTCTACAGTTGGTTGCTGATGAGATATCCTATGGACAAATCTATTCGCGCCAAGTTAGTTCGTTTGTATTACGGGTTGTGTATTACCCCGGGCATAGAACCGCGCGTCATTCGCAGCTGGGCTGATATGATCACCCGCTTGCTATCCAACAAGTCTGGGATGAAGCGTAAACTTGAGTACGGTGATCTTGACTTGCCATGGGAGCCTCTCTGGCATAGCGTACAGACTCATCTGTGGCACAAAGCTCGCGTGCACGATTCATCGTAAATGGAATTCTCCTGTCGTTTATTCTTCATCTTGTTCATAGTATGTTTTAGGCGTTCAACTGTAAGCCTCCTTCTGTACGTGGCAGAACACTGCAATCGTTATTTCTCGAGACAAGACATTCCCAACATGCTCTCTACCTTTTTGCCTTTAGTGACAAAAGAGGCATGTCCTAATGATTTCTCTCGCTCTTGACAATAACATTGAATACCTCCAACAGACATACCTGGTCATGATACCCATTTTGACCTCTTTCCTTCCACCAAGTCATAGCCACCTATATTTACCTTCGCTTTTCAAATTCTGGGAAGCTATTAATTCGGCTTTGGTAGACGACAGACTGTTGCACATGTCAGGGGAATTATCAGAGGAGCATGTCGCCGGTCCATTTGGCTTGGCAGGAGAAGACGGCGGAGCCAAGTGGAAAGATATTGGTATATGGACTCAGCCAGAATGGAACATGTTGGTTGGAAAGGGTTTGGCATCTATGAGTGAGTGCTCCGTTGTACTCACTTCAGACGTGTCACTGATGCTGGGCAGATGTTCCCGTCGGCGCAACGAGGGTAAGGAAATCAGTATACCTTGCCGATAGAATCATGAACGTTTTCCTTGACGTAGGGTGCATCGACCACAGCTGGACAGGCGGACACACTCGCCGATAAACACTCTTTCAAGATCAAGAAAGTTGTCGATAGATACCGTACGTCAACCGTTCGGCCGTTGATAATCAATTCTCACTATCTTCATTGATTCCAGATTCTCTTGCGAAGGTTTTCGTATATTCGATATCTGTCGATGGCCTAATGCGACAGAGTTTCAACGGGCAGCAAGGATCTAGTCAATCGTCTCCGAGTGGTTTCATCGCTGGTTCAAAGGCCCTAGACTCTCTAGAACGTCTCATAACGAGCACGGAATCTTTTTTTCACCCATCCAACTCTGGACCCTGGACAATCGCGGTACGTTGCGTCTCAAGATCTAGGTTTTATCTTTTCTAAACGGTTAGTTCTGGTGTTTGTAGTTAACGACCTTCCTACATCGACTGACATCCGAGTTCGCCAAGCGCCTGAAGCAGGAAGAGAAACTGGACTGTAAAACACCCGTTGTACGTCCTCATTGTCAAATGGACAATTAAACTTGTATGACATCTCCTCGTAGACACAACGGCTTACACCCAGCATTTCGCGGGCTTTTGTCAACATCCTTCGCACTCCTGCGCTTCTAGCCCTTTTCTCCAAAGATCCAATATGTGTAGGATTCGCTCAAGGAGCATTACGTGGTATGGCCTTGTTAGAGCCTACACTGATCATGCCCGAATTGTTAGAGCGCGTATATGGCGGTCTAGAGGTCGTGAACGAAACTCATAGGACCACTGCTGTCCTGAGCATGTTATCAGGGATTGCACGACCGCTCGTTACAGAGAGCATCTGGCTTGGTGGACAAAAGCACCTGCTTCCGTTGTTGGAATTATGTCTGCCTGGTATCGATCTGGTAACTGAATCATTTAGTCTCTCCATCTTTTGTACTAATTTCTAGCAGAATGATCCCAACAAGACTGTTTGTACTACCATGTTCATTGTTGCTGCTATCCAGCATGTGAAGATTGGCGATCTCTCTATTCACCAATCTGGAGCGCCCCTAACCGATGATATACTTGGTGATGAAATGATGAAAGTCGACCAAGACGACACGCGCTTCCCCGATGGCGTAGAGAGTCCTACGCCTGTACTCAGTAGGGGAGATGAGCGATCACTTACGCGCGACAGCACTGCTACTTTTGCAGGTAGTTATAATGTGTCCTCTCCTATCATCAGCTACTGATCAAACATTAGATTGGGTTACCTCGCTGTTCCGCCGTGTTATCGCACTCTACGAGAATCTCCCCGAGGAAGGAGGTAAGAGAAACACCACTGGTGGCAAACAAGAAGAGAGTGTTCTCAAGTCCGTCAAGGCCATGATGGATGCAGTCTGCCTGCATCTGTCGGATCAACTGTTTGATCTGGTGCTGACCCTAGTGTTTGATTATGCGTCTACCAATGCGAAGTCTAACGCCGTCAGAGCCTTCGGGCAACTGGTAGCTTGTTTGGCTCGAGTTCGGGCGGAGCAGACTCTGGCCAAGTTTTTGCCGTTCTGCCTTTCTCAGATCGAAGATGAATTGCATCACGGAGCTTCAAGTATTCGCACCACGGCACCAACTGCTGCTGTACCATCAGACACCACTTTCCACTGGCGTAGGCTGTTTTCTCTGTGACCAGATTGGCATCTAATCGTTTTATAGACATTGCAATTCTGCGGGGATGCTTGGGTTACGGGGGCTCTATCGTAGGCTTTTCCATGTCCTTAGACCTAATCGAGACTTAATTCCAGAATATCCTAGGTGTTGAAGCACAAGGATCGAATACTTGGTCTTATCGTGCTCCTCATTGGCAAAGCAAAGAGCGAACGCGGATACAGCAGCGCCGGTAGACTTATTGGCCGCATTCTTCACACTCTCGTGGGGGTGTACCCAGTCAACAGTCGTTTTGTAAATGCCGACGAATGGGCAAGTCCAGGTATGAAGCCTAGTCATTACGCGAGCGCTAGTTCTTACCATTGTAACACGCAGACTTCGAGAGAGATCACAATATCCACTGGGGAAAACTATACGAAGCCCAAGATGTATCCATTGAATGGCATGGTATGCTTCTATTATTTTTTTTATCTGTTCCCCTTTCTTTAGCTTTTTGGGGTTAGTGCCATCAAACGATGAAATCGCTTTCGTGCTGGAAATTCTCGACAAAGTCGCATCTCCACTACTGGACAATATCGAAAGGTTGCTGCAAACGACGAAAAACTGGAACAGCAGCGATAGAAATGACTTCTGCAGGTAGGTGTGCTAGGCATCAAGATCGCGGTTTTTAATCAGTTGACCGGGCAGGTACCTGAATGCCTGCCGAGCGATTTGGGGCGGCCTTCCCACTTTTCTTCTGGACCAGGAAAAGGAGGTTGCGAACTCCTGCATAAACGATGATATTGAATGCCAAGAACTTCTTGTGGGCAAGCTTGATATGAAGGCTGGTTTCGTTCTTTGCGATCCCTCTGACCTTCGATACCAAAAAGCCGCTGCCCATCGAATCCGATTTGGTGAAATCAGTAAAAGGGCTGCTCTGACCTTGCGTGAGAATACGGAGGGAGAAGATCACATAGATGCTGTTAGTGTCGTTGTGAAGGCCATCGATTCCTATTTGCTTGATTATGGCTTAAGTAAGGAAGGTTACGAGTCTGTCCAAAAAAGTTACGTGACTGCAAGAGAGTAAGCAGTGTTCTTTCGCTTATTATCGCGTATACCTATCCGATCTGACTTTCTCTAGTGGCATCCGCATATGGAACGGGCAGAAGGAGAACTCACGATCGGTATTCGTGAAGCGCGCACAAATGTATCATTGTGGCCGCGTATACATGCATGCCCTGTATCGTCGTCGATCGCGCCTTGACGATGAGCTAATACAAGAACTGATTGAGATGGCTCTTTCACCATATACGCGAATACGTCGGTAAGTTGAAAAGTTTGAACCTGTCTATGATCATTCTATCTCATGCTTATGTATCGGTAGACAGGCTCAAGCTGTGCTACACAGTACCTTCGGGGTACGTCTAATGTGCTAGTCCTATCATGATCTTTTTCCATTTTGGCTGCAGTATTATGTTCGATCTACTCGTTTCACGTTACCGTCCCTTTTTGCTGCGCTTTCAAAAGGAAACGATCCCGATCGAATGAAGGGCGCTTTGTATGTGTTGTGGAATAAAGGAATTGGTACGGTCTCTCTAAACGACTATCAGCATCCAAGCTAACGGGATGAGTAGCTTCTTATGCTTTGGGTGGTAAGTCTGGCTGACCACTTCAGGGTTAGTCGATGAAAATATTTGCTGATCCTTGATCAGACCAAGGTGCACACGGACGCTATCTGTTGTCCCTACTGGAGTGTCAACACGAGGAAAAGGTTCTCGCAATCCCTGGCCGTACGAATCTCCGACTCACGCGCATTGATCTGTAGCCCTCCATACAGAAGTTGGTGAACAATCTTGCTGTAGACTGTCTGCCGCATCTGCATGAAGATGCGATCCATACAGACGCATATTCTCTTGATGTACCTGCAGTCGAAAGTGCACTCGACGACCTAGCGACCGAATTTCTCCCTTCCTTTATCGATCAAAGGCTGCTCCAGGAAGCCATCAGCAAGACCCCACGCCGTGTTGCAAACCGTAATGAGATCCATGCCCAAACGGTATGGATTTATGCCTGCATCGTGCACTGTTGTCTCACATGATGCGTTCAGGTCTCATCGATACTGGAAATTGCTTTGAGGCCCAAAGCTCATGTCAGTTGCGTGTCGCTTTATAGAAGTCTTGCCTGATGAAACTTTATCACAGTGGAGATACGTACAAATGGCGTGTCGATTTTTGGTGGCCTTACTCCGACGAGACACGCCAGTATCAGCTGATATTGCCCGTTTCTTCTACGAGTATTCCACCAGTCCCCAGCCCACCATCCGCGTAGAAGCGCAACGGTATGTAAGATATCTACTTTTGTTCTCCATCATTCAACCGATCTATTGAACAGAGGGATAGCTTATTTGCTGACCTACGTTAAGTTCCGGTCCTTCTCGGATGATGCATCGGATTTATGGCTTCATCGGTGGAAGAATCCTTTGGTGCAGAGTATAAACGTCACGGATGCCCCCAATTTTCTCGAAAGGTTCGAGCACCCTATCGATCAAACATCTGAGTGCGTACCCCGTGTTCGCTGCGTGTATCAATCCGCTAAAGGACAGACAGCCTTATTTACGTCGACAAAATCCGTACGGGGTTCGTATCTTGGGCACCGACGGTACAAGGTTATAAGGCTGTGACTACGGATGCATCAGTATTTGCATGGGAAGCAGCATCGCAGCCTTCGCTTCACGTGATTCGTGAGGGTGTTACCACTGAAAAATACTTCCAAGATCTGTCGGCATTGTGGGGACAAGAATCCAATAGAAACGGCAGCACAATCGATCTCCGGCTAGAGAATGTTGCATACATCAAGAGGCTAGGTACCCGTAGTCTATATTCTATCCTTCTGTGCAATGTTGACTTTTGGGGTGTAGTAAAAATGTTCGAACACGAGGTCCTTGATGCTATGCTCAGCATCATGGACCCGCTTTTATCAGATTCTGATAAATTTAAACAACGTGCTGGTGGCGAGTTTTTGACTGGCCTCATACGTGGTAGGTTTCTCTTCTCTTGTCGCACCTATAATGTGACTCCAATGCTCTTTATAGGAGCGAAACACTGGCCCAAACATGCATCGGACAAACTATGGGCTTGGGTTCGCAGTCGATTGGATCGCATTTTTGCCGAAATTAAGCCCGATACGTTAACCCTTTGGGAGACCTCATTTGCCGTGCGTTTCTGTCGCTGTATTCGTTCCTCCTTTCCGATACTTTGCGTCATTTAGAGCATCTTAGAAGATCGAGATCCAAGGCGTAATAAGCCGCTAATTGATTGGATCTTATCTCTACCTCTCGATTTCAGTGGGGATTCCGCGTTCGGCAGTAAGTCCACTGCCCTTTCTATCGTTCGCTGCGCTGACTAAGTCTACGTAGTGAGTAAGGCCCTCAGTTTATTTGGGATCTTGGCCGATTCAGCGGAGTATGTATTCCAGCGCAGAGCTGATCATTTCATTAGTTTCTTCTTTACGAATGCAAACACCAATTATGCTGAGGTTCGAGGGCCCTTTTTGGTTTTTACCCTCTTTTGTCTAAATCTCTTTCCGCAAACCCAGATACGGGGGCTCATCACTCAAATCCTTACAACCTTGCTCAACATGCAATGGCGACCTCTTTACCCGTCTACAGAGCTTTTCTTACGCGCTTGTCAGGAATCAGATGATCCCTTATTTATACGGTAAGTCCCCACGTCTATAATCCTCTGCGTAGTATTGAAGGGAAGTGTAGCCAAGCCCGATTTCAAAATCAAATTACCGACATTCTGGTACAAATGCCTCAATGGCGAGAGCAACGTCTACCACCGCCCTGGGTCAGCAAATCGGAGGTACGTCATCAAATGGAGAATTCGTTTCGTATCTAATTAAAAGCTCTTCAAAAGTATGATAAAGTAGCATTGTCGCGTTAGTACAGTCCGTCTTATCGTGGTAGTCATTCCTGACGCTGGTTCATCAAGTCCTTCAGTGGATATGGGTATCGTCATACAGTCCACAGGCGACTCTAGTCTTGCCATATGCTGTGGCTTTGATGTGAGTAGGCATATTCACGTCTTGCAGCGAATAGTAATGGTGTCGTAGGCCTGAGTTCCTGCGGATGACAGAGTTCAATGATAATGTGGAACTCCAAACCTATTCTACCGCTGTTCTTTATGTGCTATCAGCCTTTACGCCACCGGTAGAGTATATTGGAGCCATTCTGAACAACTTTGTCGTCGCCATCAAATCATCTGCGGTAGCGGGTTTTTATTGCTATCAGAAAATTTGCCTGACTATGAGTTGTAAATGCAGTCCTGGCGCATTCGCCTTCAAGCGCTTCCTCCGCTGGTCGTTTTCTTCTATCGAAATCTGCTGTCGATATCACCGGAAGGTGTAGCCGGAGTTATGGACATGTTAATGGACTGTCTAGCCGATGAGAATGTCGAAGTTCGGGAAATGGCCTCGAAGTCACTTTCAGGGATTGTTCGATGCTCGCAACGCCAAAGCATCATCCCCTTGATGGTTAGTTGACTTTCTCTACGAAATCTAGGCACTGAACTTACAGGGTCGCAGAATCGATTTATCACAATGACTCGCAAGGTTAAGTTGCCTCCACGCAGGGATCCTTCGTATGCCGATTCCCTTCGGTCCATGCATTCTGCTATACTAGGATTGTGCGCTCTGATCGAAAGTTTCCCCTACTCCGTGGAGCCATGGTTGCCCTCACTTACAGAAGGTATAGACTACACAACCTTGTTTCCCCAGTCATCTGCCAGATGTTGATCGCCATTACAGTGCTTGCTCCTCATGCTACTGACCCTCCTCCCATCTCAACCACAATTAGAAAATGCGCGTCAGAGTTTAAGAAGGTAACGATTTCCTGTCTACCACAATGCCCTCTACTGATCGGCCCCATTGTAGACCCATCAGGTATCACAAAGAGCTACTTAGTTGACCGCAACCCGTGTTCTAACCTCTGTTACAGGATACCTGGCACAAGGATCAGCAAGCCTTCGATGAAGATCAGTTACAAAGCTTGTCAACCATGCTGGTTGGGACTTCGTATTGTAAGTAATCACGCGAAAGCAATGTGGCTCGTGCTAATGCAAATCTTTAGATGCTTGATTTATATTGGCCCTGACATCTATGAACTTTGTACCTGTAGTCATTCCCCAATCGTAATAATTTCCTTACGTTTCTGTTGAGCTGCAGCGAAATGTCAGGGTTGCAACGACTCTGGAAAATACACAATATCCACCTGAGAATCCAAGGGTTTACATTGATTTATGTACTCCGCAAAGAGGTTGGATGAATGCGTGTTTGCCACGCCCTGAAATAGAATCGGTCCCGCGGTAAGTATCGCAACCCTATCAGCTTTGAGGCGAAGAAGCGGGGGAAAATCTGAATGATCGGGTCCGTATGTGCGCGCGTCGGGTTATAAAATCTTGTGCTAATGGGTTAACGCTCAGTCAAGTCGATTGTGGAGTCAACCAACAAGGCAGCTATCCTTTGCGTGAATAGCACCACTGATGGCTTAAATGACCCTTTCACTCGCGCTACGTTTAGCCGCTGAATTGATGACTGCGAAGCAGCGGACCGTATCCAATCAATGTTCGCCTAGATTCCATTCGTTTCAGAAGCGAGAGATAAATAGTCTTGTAAAAGTTTTCGACGGCGAGGACTGTATACCCAAGAATATAATTTCTTGTTGAAATTTGCCTCCAAGCGGCCATCGCCATTTTTAGATCTCTCGATCATATTCGCTGACTTTGAACCAACGGTTCTCTAAATAGATGGTGCCTCTCAAAGTCCTCCGCTTGGTTATTGCGTCCATACCGATATCAAGTGTTGTTAGCGCTGGTCCTACATTCATTCATGGTAACCGTATCGGTGGAAGGGTGGGGCTGTGTCCCGCCATTCGAACGACGGCACTCAAACTTGGTAAGTAATGTTCGATGCTCGCAAATTCCCAGATTCTTGATACAAAAATTAGACAAGCCCCAGACGAAAAATATTACAATAGTAGATTTACCCCAACGTTCAAGAGATCTCCGCTGCTGTACCGATCTGCTAGATGGCGACACAACGATATCAGACATCGATCAGCGCTGAACGTGTTGAGAACTTGGGTTGGATAATATTACCAGGAAGAGAACGTGCGGAAAGCAAAGTCCAGAAGGCCAGAGCGCCGCCGGGGGATGGGAATCGTATCTCCTGAATCAGAATTGAAGATATATCGGATTCATAGGACAGACCTGATGACATTTGACAGTGAAAGAGGGGCATCAGTGACGAGGAACAAAGAGCTATCGATGGAGACTATACGAGATGTTAACTTGTTGGAGAACGCAAAGAAAAAGTTCGGGTTCGATCAAGGTAGAAATCCGAATCAGGGAAGTTGTGTATGAAAGCACGCGAATACCACGTGTTGAAAGTTGGAAGTGACAAACGAAGATTCGTTTGAGCAAGAGAATGAAGGAAGAATTGGGAGTGAATTTCCTAAGAATGGAGAATTGGGCCAAGCCAGATACCGGAGTCTGAACGGGGAAAATATCCAAAAAGAGTCGATTTGCAGGTCGGAGTTTGAAAAGTACGTGTGAAAATGATGGACAGCTCCGAGTGGGGGACAGCATTCCATCCCAAAAGTTTGCTCGCCGTCGTTGAGGTTGTGCTCATCGTCGCTCCCTGTCGTCGAGGTTGTGTTCTGTCGATTATTCAGGTTGCCGACTGCAGTGGACTAGCGCCGAGTCGCAGGACGTGATTAATAATTGGCAAACGCCGGGCACGTTGTCTGCGATCAAAACGTTGACCAAACTCGTTAGGTGAAGGCAGCCGTTTGCCTTGCCTTCTTCCTTCTTAACCTCACACTCCAGCTGTGCTCTTCCAATTTCTGTCACAGCGCTTGCCTTCAGTTCCCATCTTTCCTTTCTACCACGACCATCCGCTCACGACCCTGCCTACGCTTTTTATACCTATCTGCCCTTTCTCGCTTCCCGAATTCGCCCTGCTGTCGTCGTCATCACCGTCGTCGGCGTCCCTCTCGTCCTCGATATCTATCTGCTCACTTACGCTTTCAGCATCTACTCATTATTCCCAAAAGTTACCCATCTTTTATCACGCATTCATCGGAGGCGACCCTACGTCTTAATTATCTCATAGGTATATTTCCTTTTCTTTTACCCTCCATTCCCTCGGCTAACACGTCCATCTCTTCCAGTATTAAATGCACGACGTTGTAACGATTTCTTCCACACCGAAAAGTTACTTTCCGAAGACTCCAGACGATCTACTGCCTACTATCACCCTCACGAATAGATCTCAGACTACAGACACGACCTCCTGGCCTCACAAATCTGATTCTGAAGTGTCGCTAGAGGCAAGTTCCCTTATCTCTTCCTCTCACTTCTTTTTAACCATTTCTTCTTAGACTTGGCTTCCACAGAACGATAGTAGCCCTCCGCCGTTGACACGCCGGGCGCCTTCTACAACTTTACAAAAATCAACCTTTTCCAAAATGACTTCTCTTTCCGAATCCAACCCTTCCAGCATGGACTCCGCGCTTGGTGGTAACAACCGCTGGCTCTTCAATGCCAATGGCCAGCTTGTCGATGTCAATTCGGATGCCGGTGCAGCCGGTTGGGACTTGGCGGACGAGATTGTTCGGCTGAACATTGGTGACGTCGCTGGGGAGTCGGGAGACGATGCACCCATTCGGACACCCCCAAAGTCCAAATTACCCAACACGCTTGTGCAGTTGACGGAAACAAGTCCGCTGGAGACCTCGTCCGCTGACAGCCTCAACTCTTCTCCTCCCTCTTCCGAGCATCAAATCACCATCTCTCATTCACGAGGATCATCGACGGACACAACAGAGTCTAGCTCGCAGGAGTCTGCACTTTCTGCCGCTAGCAATACTATGCTCTCTCATTCTCCTCTCGACGGGCCACCTGGTGAACTGAAAGAGCGCCCGCATTCATTCAGCGGTGGCCTATCGAGTGCGGACTTGCGTCGTCTTCAGCATGCTGGAGAAGGCCCTGTTTTAGACGCTACAGACGGTCAGTTACAGCAGCAGCAGTGGCCTCAGTATCGGGAGTCGGGACCTGCTGGAGAGCAGCTCTCTTACCCTTCACTGGCAAATAACACCGTGTCCGTTCATCGTCCCCAGGCACAGCCCCATCCACAACTTTTTGACTATCGATCAGCCTCCCAGTCAGTCATTCCCGGCAGAGATGATCTTCAGATTGATTACAATCTTCAGCAACGTAACTTCAGTCCTCTTTCGCACACAAGCATGGGTACCGCCGCTCCTGGCGCGCCGCCATATGCGCCGAATAGACCTAACAACACCGTCCCCATTCAGTATCGCCAGCCTCCTCGCGGATATCCCCAGCAGCAAGGCCTCATCCCAAGTCCTCCAGGCATGCCATACCCTGGTCATACTGCTCACATGTCGCTGGGTAACTCCCAGCAGCTCTACGACATGATGTTAACGGGCCCTCCTCAAGACCATCCTGCGGTGTCTAGAGTCCAACAACAGCATAACATCTTCCGAGGCGCGCACCATCACTCAGCCTCTGACCCATCAGCGCTTCGAGATCCATCGCAACTTCCCTTGATGGGCGGTAACATGCAGCCTTATGCCCCGGGCTTGTTCCCACCAGGCATGGGTGCGCCTCCGCCTACAATGGCTTTGTATCCTAACCAGTTCTATGGACAAGATACATATGCCCGACAGGATGCCCAAGTCATGGCAAGACTACAGCCGCAATATAGTGGTCCTTATGGAATTATCCCGCCGCAGATGGACAGTGGTCTTCACAGTCCGAGTAGCGCCACTAGCGGAGGGCAGAATGGGCCTAGCGCCAACAACAGGAAATTGGGTCTCTATAAGACGGAGCTTTGCCGCAGTTGGGAGGAGAAAGGGACGTGTCGATACGGCGCTAAGTGCCAGTTTGCTCATGGTGAGGAAGAACTGAGAAAGGTGTCACGGCATCCGAAGGTTAGCCCTTAATCTGTTTTCAATTCACTTCGTGTGCTGAACCTTATTTCTAGTATAAAACCGAAATCTGCAGGGTAAGCATATTCTGATTTCCAGATGGGTGAATGCTAAATGTCACGATAGACCTTTTGGGTTTCTGGCTCCTGTCCATACGGTAAACGATGCTGCTTTATCCATACGGAGCTTCCAACGTCTGGCGCCGCTGCCGTTCCTGGTGGCACTTCGGAGAATGCTCCTCCCTCAGCTCGCCCCGATGGTCGTGCCCGCTCAATGAGCACTAACAGTGATCCAGCAGAGCCCGTGTCCATTCTTGCTCGTATCTCTGCCAAACGTAATCAAGAACCACCAACGAACAGCTCTACCCCCATTGACGTTAGCTCCACTAACGGGTACCAATTTACGCGCCCGCCGACGGGTTCCCTCAGGGTCGACACTGCACTGGATGCACCTACGATCAAACAGAACAAGTCCGCGTATCCGGCATTTGCGAGTAACGGTGTTCTTCTACCCAGTGCTGATCACAGCCGAGGCACCAAGTCGCCCGCACCTGTGACTGCAGGTCCGGACCTCGGCAGACACAACAATGCACGAATCGAGATAGTAGGTTACAATCAGGTATGTCCGCCAATCGTAGAACTGGATTTATATAACCAAAACCTATAGCGCATAAATCAGAATGGTACACCCCCTTCCAATGTTAATGTCCGACATTCGTTCAACGGCAGCGAGGACGCTTCTTTCACCGCGTCGCAGCCTGTTCCGGGACACTCGTATACTTTGTCATCCGGTGAGAACACAATGTCTTCATCGCAACAGCCGTCGCGAGGAAATGGCCATGTTCGGGCAGGCAGTGCAGGCAATTGGGGAAGCTTTGCTCGAAGCAACCACTTGTCGTCGGCATCGTACTCACACGCGCCTACTGCGGCTGGCGAAGCATCGATCAATTCGCCTTGGTCAACAACGGAGCTGACGATGGGCACATCCAGGCTTCACGAGAAAGCTTGGGCTTGAAATCGTGCATTAGCATCCGTGCGGCGCACGGTCTCGGACATGCCTTTGACTGTTTCTTTCGATTAATTTCCTCTCTTGATTATGACTGCCGTGCAGGATCGGACAATACTCCTCTCTGATCTCAAACACCTGTTACACTACTTCCCTTTTCGCCTTGCCGGATCTCTACATACATACGCTTGTTCGTGTCAATCCTCTTCGTACTGAAAACCACATAGCAACTTCTCCCCGCGTTTGATTTCTCTTGTCGTCAATACTAGGGCTATACTTTATCTCACCCAGTTTGCATAGCATTATCGTCGTCACAGCAACATGTTTTTATTCATCTCATTCAATATAAATCTTGTTATTCTGCATGATCAGGGAATGGAAGTATGAAGAGTATGAAGGATATAACCAAAAGGGTAAAATAAGACTACATAGATGCATGCGGAGTCAGTGATACAATGAAGAGATCTGTAATGAACAAGTGTCTTCGTGCCAGCACCCAGTACCTTGCTGGCTTTACTGGGACTTGCAAGCCAAGAATACCAGCAGGACCAGCGATGCTCCTTATCTAGGAGTTTGAGAGGACTGAACAACTTACAAGAACATCCGGCAGTACCTTACATGTAACGGAAATTGGAGAGCTTGTTACTAGCCAGTAACAGACAAGTCTGATATATAGGGCCGGAACTTGAAGAGAGAGAGATGCCTTTTTTTGACCTCGAATAGGACAGAGCTCCCTTGGCGGTTTCGCATTTTTTTTGCAAGAATTACTTTCCAGCAAGGTAACATTGAGCTACATCTACAGAACATGACAGTCATCAGGAGAATATACCGTCCTAGGGCACCGATACACCCAGTTTTCGGATTTCGCGACGGAAACCATTGAAACGGACGAGGGCATAACCCAAGTAGTCGAACTCGGGCTCTACAACGTCCCCCTCGACATCCTCCCTCGCCTGGACAATACCCCAAACAGCCCACATCGCAGCCGATGCAGGACTCCAGTAACGGACCTGATCCTTGAGCTTATTAACTGCGGCTTTGATCTCCGACTTCCCAAGCGGCGTCGGGATTGAATGTTGAATGTACGATGCACAAAAACTGGCCTGTTCTTCTTCGCTTGGGTAACGCGAAGGGTCAAGGAGATGAGGGGTCGGACCATGATAATCTGCGGTCCACTCTTGAAAATGATTGGCAATATCGAACGATGCTGGGTTTGGGCCGGCATATTCAAAGTCTACTACGATGATCTAAGATGTGAATCAGTCTGAGACGGTTCCCGCAAGGAAGAAAATACTGACTTGGCG
Organism: Desarmillaria ectypa; assembly: GCA_030407005.1. Lineage (NCBI taxonomy): Eukaryota > Fungi > Basidiomycota > Agaricomycetes > Agaricales > Physalacriaceae > Desarmillaria > Desarmillaria ectypa. Next base: position 1,722,584 of record JAUDYN010000003.1, on the reverse strand, counting down.
ATGAGGAGCACTTTCACCTGGCATGTTTGTCAGTCTGAGAAGATTCCCGTACTGAGCGTCGTTGTGAGCAAAGACTCGCCGACTGCCATTCTCGACATCGTCTACCACGGACAGCCATTTCAGATACGCCTTCCACTCCTTGCTGAATCTCTCCAAATCTATCTCGTTGCGCAGCGATTCAGAGACGTTAGGGAGTGCCAAGACAGCTTGGGCGAGTGGTAACCAAGATTTGACGTTCACCTTGACACTGAGTTCCCAGCCTTTACCTTCGCCTCTGGTCTCTGGCGAAGTTTCTTCAACGACTTCTATGTCAACAGAATGGAGCTCAGCCATTCGTGCTCCAATCCATGCACTGATGGTTCTGTCCCTCATATCAGTTGAGCTCAGCGTTGTGGACTCAAAAAACTCCTCAAGCCTGCCATTCTCAAATGTTCCGTACACTTTTGGGCCTAAGTGGTACTTTGAGGAAAGGATGTGAAGGGTGTGGAGTTCACGAGGACGGGAGATGAGTGAACCAGATGATGGCCCATAGATCCGGAGCAAAAGAGTAGGGATCTCGGAGGATCTTGAATAAGAGACAAAAAAGACGGCGTTTGTCATAGAACCAGAGACTTTCTGGATCTTTATTTCTTGTGGCGTGATGGCGGGGTCAGACCAGGAAGGAACATGCAAGGTTTTGATACATGCGAGCAATTGTATGGCAAACTTTTCGGTTTTGTGGTGTCTATGACATGAAGAGAAGGTAAGGGTCAGCTCCGGTAAAGCCATGAAAGCGACGACGGCAGACCGTGAACAAGGTTATCTATTCTTGCCAAGGATAGTCCGAGTTCTTTGAGGAAGAAATATCTCACCTTGCTTCCAATGTGATATTTGTATGTCGCAGGCCATCCTCGGTGGCGACATGCACGTCCTCTGGTGCGAGCTGGATAGAGCTTGATGAGCTGCCAACGATGAGCTCCGCCAAACTCTGGACGGACCTAGCCGACAGACGCTTGATCAAAGAAGGTGTGCTGGACGATGGTGAGAGCGCTGGCGAGATAATGGGAGAGCAGTTGGGCATTGTGGGCGACGATGAAGAGGTGAACGTGGTGATTCGAGATAAAGAATGGAAGAGTACACAAGGGCCACACCGGCGATGGACATAAAGATAAGAATGTTTCATTTTGGGTCGGCATATATTCATTTCGGCGCTTAATTTATGGTCGTGTGCTCCGAAATGGCACTACCCGATATCCTCTCAATTTACTATTCCTGCAGCTGCTCAGCGCCAGCCCTGTACAAGGACCCTTTCTCGGAATCTAACCCCTTCACCCCAGCAGTATTTGTGCCAAGTCAATGGTGAACCATCGAATCAGTTCGTCTCTGCGCAGCAACCGAACCTCGTCTCTAATATTTAATTTACTAAATGTATTGTGCCCGATTTCCTGGCACGATCACCGCGGCTGGGTACTAAAAAGAAAGTTAAAACACAATCTTACCTAAATCTTGTTCCTCCAGGACTGCTTTGCAGATCGGTTTTTCATTTTAATAGTACCGGACACACATAATGTGTCACCGTTGTTTTGGCAGCACACACCGTTCTCTCACCTTCAGGTAAGGGTTCGTTTTCTAGACGTATCGTCTGCGATACGACTTCTCCGTGTTATCATCTCTCTCCATATCCTAGTCTAGACAGTTGCCCTCATCTGGTGAGAAAGTCCTCCTTCGCGTCCGTATCTCCGAGTGTATAACGATCTCCCAACAACAGACAGCAACATCCGTTGGGTCATAGGAACGGACTTCTAGCGCCATTCGTCGTCATTTTGCATTGCCATTAAAAGGCATGTGGATTCGGGGATGAGATTGCATCAGAAACGAGGCTGGGAGAGCCTATGTCATTCAGCGGCTGGCATTCTTCAATACGGGCGCCAATCGATACAGTGCTATATGGAATTAAGTAGAGATCGTTTAGATTCATCTACATATCTATCTATATTTTTATTATAATGCACTGGGAAAAAGAAAACCCAACATACAAATATATATACGGCTATAAAGTACTTCTAGTCCATTGGCTTCTCATACGTCCACACTTCGTGCAGTACTCCCCGTGGATGCGTGTTTTTCCGAATCACCTTCTGGTGTCCGGTCAATCGGCAGCTTTCGTACCAACAGAGACAGCTGTAGTTCATCAGCGCCGGGTCATATGAATGAAACAGAGAGCCTTACCAGGAAAGCAAGCCCCAAACAGGGTGTACAAACGACCCAGATGGTCTAAAGACCGTCGGAAAGACGGAAATCTTTATCAAGGAGATGGCGTACCTGAACAGAAGTCGCGACAATGTTCAAAACCTCCCACCGTAATGATACGGGCTCGATCGAGCTGAGCCTACTAAAGTCCAGAGATGAACCTTGGATTTCTATTGGCAGGTCCGATGGCAAACGGTTTGATACTTGAGCGTAAAAGATGCTACCTGCGACAGCCTTGGCAAACAGAATCGGAATCAATTCAAGGAAAATCAAGTAATACTTACGAGCCCGACTGTTGCCCCGGTAAAGCGGACCAGGAAGAACGCACTCGTGCCCGTCGCTAGCTCTTGTGACTTAAGCGTCCTCACAAAAATCTGGTAGGGTGCATGTAACATCACCCCCATCCCAATCCCACAGATGAGTGGGAACAAGACTTCCAGTGCGTCTGACGCTTCTGCTTTCAAGAGGATGAGGAGTCCTGGTTTATGAGAAATGAGTATGGTATATGTCGTAAGTAATAGAGATTTAACCGAAGCCAACGGTCGAAATAAGCAGACCGAGCGACATGATCCAGTTCTGGCCGCTTAGGTCCCGACGGCGAGACTGCCAGTAAGCAATGAACCAGGCAGCCGGCATCGATGCAAGCGAAGATCCTAGAGAAAACGGAAGGAGTCTGATACCAGCTTGCAGGGGCGTATAGTTGTCAACCGACTGCTGGTGTGAGCTATGTGATATTCATAGGTACCTGAAAACATACCTGGAAGAAGAACGCGAGGTAAAATAGCCCGGCATTGTACGCAAAGTTATGAACGAAGGTAACAATAAGGATTATGACTGCGCAGGGGCCGAGTCAGTAGTCAAACACATCGTCCTCGGGGAACACATACTCGCAGAACGATCAGTGAATACTGTTGTTGGAAACAGGCAATCCCGGCCGGTATACGTCTCATAAACTCCACCGCCAATGAGAATGAGGAGACCGAGTACCAACATCGTTATCGTCGTCGCAGATTTCCCTAGAGACGGTTCCGATGATTCGAAGACGGTGACCACGGAGAAAACTCACAACCGTTCTCATCCGCAAAGCTGAATCCCACGACAATAAAAGATGTCCCTGTCATGAAAAGAATCCTGGTCATAGTAGCGTAAGACACAACATCTGAATCAAATAGACCATCGGCCGAAACCTACAAGCCCCCAAAATCGAATCGCTGAAGTATGGTACGCAAAGAATAATCACTGGACTTCTGTAAGGTGACCCCGTGGAGGGAACAGGCAAGTACCAGCATAGCGACCGCGCATATAGGTAGATTGAGGTAAACTGTATGGTATGTGTGAGGTCATTTTTCAGGAAAGACACTTATTGTCGGTACTCACATCCCCACCTCCAGCTCAGTATTGAGTCCGTGTGGCCTGAACAGATCCTTCTCAGATATAATCACGATATTGGAGTGGAGCAAATGCGCACCGCTGAAAAGGCCTCCCAATAGAGGTCCCGCAACGGCCGAGCAACTCCATGTAATACTCAAGGCCTGTGACCACTTGGCTCGATGTCGTACCTCGACGATTTCAGCTGTGATGACCCATACCGAACTCACGATACCGCCGCCACCAACTCCTGCTAGAGCACGAGACCCAATGAGCCTATACAAAAAAAATCGCGTGTATCAGCAGAATTCGATGCAGTGATGCTAAATTTATATATTTTACATGGTGATACTCTTCCTCGGACACGACGGGTGAGCATAGGAAACAGATTAAATCGCAACACATACATTGCTGGCTCCACATACTAAATTTCCAAGGGCAAAAATAATCACGCTCGCAAATAACAAACACTAGTGAGATCAGTATCACAATCTGGGTCGACCGCGGATCTTGCACCTTTCGGCCCACAACATCGGATATCCTCCCGTAGAGGGGTTGAAATGCAGTCTGGGTCAACATGTATGCAACACCGACCCAGGTATACTCGGATTGTGAGGCTTCAAGGTCATCCGATATCGTTGGCAAACTCGTCGAAACAATATTCTGATCGGTCTCTAAGTTAGGTCTTCTCGAAGATCAAGGACAACCTACGGCATCCGTCGTCGCAAGAAACAGCGTTAAAGCAGCCCTGGTGAAATTACGTAGGAACGGTCAAAAATGATACGCGCCGACCAGTCTACTAGGACTCACCCGATATGGACCATGAGAACTCGGAACGTTGAGAGATGCTGAGGTACTTGGTCATTTTTATCAAGAACCGTCGAAGAGGAAGAGTCTAATGTGAGGATAGAAGGCGTCCCCACATCGCCGGTACTGTATCTTGAAGAAGAATCTGAAGGATGTGAAATGGACTTTTCGTCCACTGTAGTACGGTCGTGAGTCGTAGAGAAGACATCGTCAAGGTCGGAGCTGGGCGTCTGTCGGACCATGGTACCAGAAGAAGTAGGGCGGGCTTGTGCGAAACTAGAGAGGAGGGAAGCTCCTTCTCGGAGGAGAAATAAATCTCATATTTTCCGAGGGGCATTTTATAGTCGGAACTATATGAGTACCTGGTCGGGGGTAATCAGCTTTGAGTAAGACGGGGATGGAACTGGACTCGCGGAGAGAAGACCATGCTCATGGAACCTAGAGATATGAATACGACCTGGCAGATTTGATCTCCCAAAGAAATTGGCTTTCAATACATAAAAGTAATTGGTCTCGCAAGGGTTTTCATTACCGAAGAGCATCCCCTCTAACCTGAACGGGTGATCGAGCAAGTAGTGCCGCTTCTCAAGAGAAACTTGAATTGATGAACTGCGTACTGAGAGCGGAAACCGGAAAGCCTGGCCCGAACCATTTCAAACCAAGAGAATTCCGTAGAAACGAGACGGGAAACTTGGGTCACCAATTGGCAATGCTGAAGAATTATCCAAACGAAATAATTAGTACCGCAGAGCCTTGTTGATCAAATAACGAGCCATCGTGGTAAAAGAAAGAAGCGGCACAGCCTATTATTTCAACTCCGCGAGGGATCGTCAGTCCGGTTGAGAGGTGGCGCGTCTGTTCATGTCGGTACATACAATAATAATTAGTAGATGGCTTGTATATGCAATACGAATCTAAAATTTTAATTATCATGCCGTCGCCCTCTCCTTTTCCTGATCTTCATCCTGGTCCTCCTTGGCCTCTTTCTCTACCTCTTTGGGAGTGTCCCCGGCAGCGACTAGCGTATGAATGCAGATAAGAACACGAAGTTGAGCGTTGGCAAAGGATAGAAGACATGCCAGTAAAAAAATCAAAACCCAATGAGTCCTCGTAATTTTTGCCACATACGAAACACCAAGCCACCTTGTGAGGGTGACTGATGTGTAAAAGAAGGCATACCGTTATCATGACCACCACCCGTCCCTTTTCCTTGTGACGGACTTGAAGACTGAGAAGCCTTATTGCCTCCCTTGCTGTCGTTAGATGTTGATCGACCTTCAACATCATCCGCGTATTCTTGTAACAGTTGGCGTTGTCGTTTTGAGAGAGATCTGGTTAAAGATGCGATATCAAAGTCAGCGAACATACGAGGACCGTGAGGCTTACCTAGGAAGGACCACCGAGAAGGTAACATATAAGTCCCCACTAAGACCATTTCGAACTTCTGGAACACCACGTCCTTTTAATACCATCTCCTCTCCTTGCTGAGTGCCGCCAGGTAGTCGGACATCCACTTCACCATCGATAGTAGGTACTCGTACCCGACCGCCGAGAAGCGCGGTGTGGAAGGGCACTTTGACCTCATGGAAGAGGTTGGCTCCTTGTCGTGTAAATTGTTTTGACGGGGCAACGCTGACGCGCACAAACAAGTCACCAGGCGTTCCCTTTCCAGTTACTGGCGCATCTCCCGCTTTCGGAACGCGGATCGTCATTCCGTCCTCGACGCCTGACAAGAAGGTAACGACAAAGAAGCATGGAAACTTCATCAACATGCGACGTACCTGGTGGTATATCGACTTCAATAGTCTGAGGTGCTCTGACCTTGCCCACGCCTCCGCAAGAGCCACACTGACTACCTCGAGGTATCGTACTTCCAACACCAGAGCAAGACGGACATGTGCTGGCCATCTGGAAACCACTGTCGATGACAAAAGTCCGGGTACCGGAGCCACTGCAAGCTGTACATGTTGTACGTTTCGCACCTGGCTTTAGACCGATGCCGGAACAAGTTAGACAATCGACAACAGGGGAAATTTTGACGTTGCGTTTTGTCCCTTTACATGATTCCATGAAGGTTATACCGACTGAGACCTCTAAATCCTCTCCGCGGGACCGTTGTCGACTCCCAGGGCCATTATTTAAAGCGCCGAACAGGGACTCGAAGAAACTAGATCCGCCACCGACATCGGGACCGAAGGCAGAAGAAAAGTCCTTGAAACCACCGAAACCTTGACCATTACGGAAGGCTTGAGAGAACGAGTTTGGATCGAAACCTGGCTGCTGCGATGTGGAGCCATACTGGTCATAGGCAGCTCGTTTCTTTTCATCTTTCAGGATCTGTTTGCAGTGGACTGAGCGTGAAGTAGATGGTCAAGTAAATTAGGCTGACATCATAGGCTTCCTGAATTTCGACGAACTTGTCCCGTGCATTCGCGTCGGGATTAGTATCTGGGTGGTATTTCCGAGCCAGCTGCATATATTGAGCAAGGTGAAAGTATGAGACACGATAGCGGGCGTACGGAGAAGTAGACTTTCTTGATTTCACCAGCTGTTGCATCCTTATTCACACCGAGAACTGAGTATGGATCCTTGGGGGCTGCTGATACTGGCGAAGCATGGAAATACCGCTACAGAGCGGTGAGAATGGTGAACTGTAAGCAATGGGCAGAACGTACCCGTTCAGCAATGCGCCTCGGACAGGGTAAACGGTGGGCAGAATTGGGTAGATTGTGAAGACATCTTGATCGGTAGAAGGAGAGCGAGGAAGTGCCAGACCGTTGGACGGGCCTAGAACAAGAGTAAAAGGCAATAAAGGACGAGACACCTTTTGCTGGGATACACGGGCGCATGAGGCAACGGGAGAATCTGCGAAAGACAGAATGACCGTCTTCGTCGAAATTTTGCCTGTTTGTTTCCGGTGCTTTTGTTCAACACGTGCCGATGTTTCTATAACAGGATACCACGTGCCTATACGACTCTTTCTAAAGAAATTTATTTCTTTCGCCTCTTTGAAGACCCGTATTTCCTAGTCGCCGCATATTTGCTTTTCTGTTGCCACCCTTAAGTTTTTCGTATCGTTTTTTTGCAACGTTTTTTCTTTCCGTGGGTCTACCGAAGATCTCCCGTCATTCAATTATTGTGTCGAACGCCGCTGCGTTGGTCCTTGCTGGCTTATTTTGAAGACGGCCCAAAGTTTTCCAAGTTGCCGCCATGCTTGTCATTTTGTTCGGGCATGCCACCATGCTTTACCATACGATACAACAATTTCGTCGCCCTTTTTGATGCCCTCATGCGAAGACCAAATTCCCATCCGCAGGTCCCCAAATTCACTACGCCTGTCCACGAAAACTGCATTTGGCTTATCCTTTATTCCGCGAAAATCATTAACAAATCGCGCCTCGTTGCCCATCCTGCCCGCGTCGATCCCAATGCAGTTCTCATCTTCAAATCGATGCAGACATAGGTCATAGTCCGAGTCCAGCCGATTTTCACAGTGTATTTCTCCTGCTTCCCTTTTAATTTCCTCGTCGTGTCATCGTAGCAAGTACATACCAATATAGTCAACAATGTGTGTCTTTGGCGGTATTTTCTTTGCAGCAAATAGTCCCAGTTGTCCGAATGCCGGATGCTCGGGCCTCGAGATGCGACGAATAATAACAGCGGATGATTTCCCCCATGCACTCTTTTTTACTGGGCTAGGCTCTATGAATTTCCTTGCATCCGGTGATACAGAAGCATGGTAGGCGGGGGAATTCAGGTAGACTACGTCTTTGGGCCAATGGGGAAGCGATGACCTGGACATCACCGTGGGAATTTCTGACGACGGACCTCATTGCTGCAACGCATCAGCTCACTTTCCTTCTTCCTCCGTCATCTTAATGGGTCGTTCATCGAACAAATCGGTCGCTCGAGTATACGCCGACGTCAATGCGAAACTTGGCCCTTCATGGCACGAATATGGTGCGCAAGGCTGGCTTTGAACCTTGCTGTTGCTATTCCTGACATCGCTGTGTTTTACAGACAATCTACAGGTTCAATGGGGTTCTCAAGATCACTATGAAATCGTTCGAAAAGTGGGCCGGGGAAAGTATTCGGAGGTGTGCCATGCTAGTCTCATTACCGTCGAAAGATGACCTGATGGTACCACAGGTGTTCGAAGGCATCAATGTTGTAACAGAGGAAAAGTGTATCGTCAAGGTCCTAAAACCCGTGAAAAAGAAGAAAATCAAGCGAGAAATCAAGATCCTACAAAACCTGGCCGGAGGGCCCAATGTTGTCGCGCTTTTGGATGTCGTTCGAGATCAAGCTTCCAAGATACCAAGTCTAATCACAGAATATGTCCATAACGTTGATTTCAAAGTTCTCTATCCCCGCTTCTCCGACTACGACGTCCGTTTCTACATGTATGAGCTGTTAAAAGTAAGACAGACCGATTCTTCAATGGCAATAAGCTTACAGGCTTTGATAGGCTCTAGATTTCTGCCATTCAAAGGGTATTATGCACCGAGATGTAAAGCCGCACAATGTCATGATAGATCATGAGCTTCGCAAGGTGCGCGGAACTTATATGTTTCCTGGGTATTTTTGGTTAATCAAGCGTTCCAGTTGCGGCTCATCGATTGGGGTCTTGCAGAATTCTACCATCCGAAAACTGAATACAATGTCAGGGTTGCGTCCCGCTACTTCAAAGGCCCCGAGCTACTCGTTGACTTTCAAGAATACGACTATAGTCTAGACCTGTGGAGTTACGGATGTATGTTTGCTTCAATGGTAAAGCGCTGTCTTTCTCCCTTTACTATCTATCCATTAAGACCACTGCGCTCCCAGATCTTCCGCAAGGAACCATTCTTTCACGGTCACGACAACTACGATCAACTAGTCAAGATTGCTAAAGTGCTAGGCACTGACGAATTGTTTGCTTATATTGACAAGTATCATATCCGTCTGGATGCCCAATATGACGAGATTCTTGGCCGGTTTGTGACTCGCTGACCACATAGTTATCTTAAACTCAATCCTCGCTATCATAGGTACCCTAGAAAGCCGTGGACGCGATTTATAACATCGGAGAATCAACGCTATATTTCGAATGAGGCTATCGACCTGTTGGACAAGTTGCTACGATATGACCACCAGGATCGTCTGACCGCTCGCGAGGCACAACAACAGCCCTACTTTCGTGCGCTTTCTCATGATTTTACACTGTCACTGACTAAAACTCCTTCACAGTACCTATACGACAAAAGGAAGCTGTCGGGAACGATTCAGCTGTATCAGAATAATTATTGCTCTAATACGCTTTATCTCTGTTGTTGTGTCTGCTTATGTATATAGATCGTTCTAAATTTTGCCTCTTTGTATCTCCCACTCACGCGATGTCAGACTCAATGTCTCTTGCGCAGCTGCTAGATATTCATGCTCGCCACACATAAGTGGTTTCTAGTACATCTGGGTACTCCACCATTCTCTTCCGTGTGGTAAGATGTGCTTAATGACTATCAGCAGAAACCATATGCACTAACTACCTATTCTAACCTAAAAAGCTCACACTCTAACCATGCACTCCATGAGTAATCTGCGTTAACTCGACACCCTTGTGCTCACAGATAAGGAAGCGTCAATGAGACTGACGCGTTGAAGGCTCTGAGGCTACCTTACATTGATACGATGTGTCGCTGTGATACGATGGACAGGCGTTTTTTTATAAAATGGACGTAGCAGCATGGTAAAATGCAACGTTTTGTCACCCTAGTTCTCTTACTGCTCACTCTATCTCAACGCTCAGGATGCTACTACCCGCGCTTCTCGCTGTCGCTGGAATATCCGTCGTCCTGGCGTTTGATAATTCACGATACGATAATGTACGCCGACACACTCCGTTGTAAAGTTTTACTCGTTAATGTTTCATTAGACCGTTGTGTATGACTCCGAAACCTCTATAACCTTTCACTAAACTCCTCGCCAGGTACTGGGGCCAGAACTCGTACGGTGCAACTCACTCTGATACAGCAAACTATCAGCAAAGGCTGTCTTTTTATTGCAACGTGTGTTTATCCTACAGTTCCTACAGTATCCTATTAACCCAATCTCTTAAGGATGACGCGATAGATGTTTTTCCATTGGCCTTCCTCAACGTATTCTTTGCAACAGGTGGACTACCCTCAATCAACCTTGCGAACGTACGCCATATCCGTCCTACACAGCTTCATGTAAGCTGATCCGATGTAGACCTGTAATATCGTCGATAACACCACATTCCCTGGGACGGCTTTGCCCGACTGTTCTTTGCTGGCCACAGACATTACCACTTGCCAAGCAAAAGGAAAGATCGTAACTCTCAGTCTAGGTGGAACAACTGGCTCCGTAGGATTCAGCTCTGATGCCCAGGCCGTTCAATTCGCCAACACGATCTGGAACTTGTTCCTTGGAGGCACTTCAGACGCTCGGCCTTTTGGCAGTGCAATTTTAGATGGGTGTGAAACTCACCTTTTTGACGTGATAAATGAGTCTGACAACCATGTGGCGTAGTGTCGACCTGGACATCGAAGGCGGGACGTCTTCAAGTTATTCAATGTTTGTGAATGAATTGAGGGCATTAGCTTCCAGCGCGTCGAAGCGGTGAGTTCTAATTATTCGTTGTATTGCCTCAGATTTAGAGTAGCGAAGGTATTACATTACAGCTGCGCCACAATGCGTTTTTCCGGATGCTGCGCTGAGCGGTGTTCTCAATGCTGCTAGCTTCGATGCAATTTATGGTGCGCGCGTTTGTCATTTTGTTATTCCCCGGGTGCTAATTTGTTTTTTGATCATTCTGCAGTCCAGGTACGTGAGGTATTAGCAGAACACCATCAAGGGTACTTACATAGACGTTATGATGCACAGTTTTACAACAATCCTTGTGGTTTGACGAACTTTGGGCAAGCCTCGGTAGGATATGTCCGTATTTCCTACACCTTGAGCGCATCTCATGTAGGCCTTTGCAGAATTGGAACTTTGGAATCTGGTGAATCGGCCGGATTTGGCGCTCAGTCTTCAGCGATATTAATATATGACATCAACAGGGATCATTGGGCCCGTAACGCGAGTATCAACCCCGATGTGAAGATCTATATTGGTGCGCCGGCTTCGTCGACTGCTGCTGGATCAGGATACGTCGACATCGGAAGTCTTAGCAGCATTGCAGTGCAGATGCGGAACAGTTTCCCGTCTTTCGGAGGCGTGATGCTCTGGGATGCTTCACAAGCTTATGGTCGGTTCTCCATCCTCTATGGTACTCTGCTTGACTTGATCTTGATATCAAACAGCGAATGATCGCTACGATTTGACCATAAAGGGGGCCCTTGCCGCAGCCGGCGGAGTAGGATTCACTTATCCTGCTTGTTCTGCCACCAATTACTCCGCTGGAAGCATCTATATAGCCTCCTCGACGGTCTCCTACAACGGGTAAGTTCCTCCGTATCGTGTTAGTTGCATGGACTAAGCATCCCATTTATAGATATATATGGAAGGTACGTGAACGCGTTATCTCTCATTCCCTGGACGTAAATAATACGCATTAATTCGTAGGCAAAGTGGTGGACTCAGTCGGTGCCTGCAAGCAGTCCTAATGGAGATTGGAATGCTAGTGCGTCTCTCCCACTTGCATCTGTCCAATCTATACAATACAGCGGTTACTTCCAGTTAGCGCCTGTTCTGGGTCTGGTCCAAATGGAGGGGACCCCACAACGACTACAACGACTACAACCTCCGCTGGAAGCACCCCTACCTCTGAAGGAGCCTGTACGGGCGTAGAGGAATGGGAAGTCACTACAGTTTACGTTGGTGGTGATCAAGTCGTACACAAGTTCGTACCTTGATTCGGATTCTATCGTCTACTCCGCGAAGCTGACGGACATCACAACTAGTTCCCATTTTTGGGTCGCGAAGTGGTGGACGCAGGGTGATACTCCTGGAGGTGAGTTGACAGTGGTGCATCTGTAGGTATTGATAGAACCCATCTTGTGTGTGCAGGGTCCGTGGGCGTTTGGGTTGATCAAGGTGCATGTGTGTCGTCGAGGAAAGTCACAGCGGCACCCAAGCCCACCTCGACAGGTGCTCGAGGGTCAGGCCACTTTTCGCAGGATGATGCCTTGTAGGAGCTAAGGTGGGAAGACCTCTAGAATCATAGATATGATGGCATATATTACAATTTAGATGAGGAGTCCGTTTTTGATTCTTCGTATTCGTTTGCTGCTTGTTGGAGAAACCGGCCGTGCTGCACCCACTTATGCGAGAGGGCATAGAATAGAAACAGGGACATGGATGATAGAATGTAGATTCCGTTACGTGTGCACCCCTCGCGATGCAATGATAGCCTTAGGCTTTCGCTAAATTCATATACGGCGACGTGGGTATACATAGTTCCAGGGCAATGGTATCAGTGCTGCGCGAATCAGACCGAACGACCTGGACTGTAAAATGGCCCGGAGTAACTGACGAAGGCACAAACATGACGAGAAACGGTTATGAAAATCAGAGCAGTGTCAGCTTGTCCGAATTGGTACAGCCAAGCCCTTAAGGATGTTTTACTTAGCAGCTTTGTACGTATGCCTGTCATGGCTAGCGAACTGATGGCCATGGGTTGGAGACCAATAAATACACCGAGTTATTGCCTCTGAACCTTGCACGCATATGCACGATGGGAGGGCTTAAACAATGACCAGAGGGAAGCGCCAAGGTCCGATTCATAAGATTCGAGCCACCAGCAGACATACTAAGTAAGTAGTAGTAGCTACACCAGAAGCGGAGCAGAGCGATGTCTAGTACGCGTTCGTTTATGCTTACTTTTGTCCTGCGAGGGAGAAGAATTTTCGGGAGGTTCTGCGGTGGTGTCCTTTGACGAACCCGCATGTTCTTCCGGAGTCTTGGGTACCTTAGGAGGGGGAGGGGGACCGGGATCATATTCTGGATTTCTGGGAAACCACTCGACGAGATGCGAGGTGGCACTAAGGCCCCAGAGATCGTCGTGGGATGAAGGGATGGGAATATGGTACAGACGTCCGCGAATGGCATGGAAAGAGTAGTATGACTGCTTGACGAGAGTTTCTCGTTCAATATCTAGGGCGCGAAGGTGGGAATAGACTGCATAACCTGCGTGTGCATCGTTGGCGGCATCTGATTATATCGAGTTAGCTTTGACAACGAGAAGGGGTAGAAAAGCTTACATTGCATTTGCGCTAAAGAGAGTGGGCAGGCCTCCCAATTGCTCCTCGTGATAAAACCTTTGGAAAGTGTGGAACCAAGATAAGTGGAGACGAGCCTGGAAAGACCGATGGGATTCTTGAACGGGCCTTTCCATGAGGCGTTGTCAACAGACCTTGCGAACATGCTAAGGTCTACGCAAGATAGAACTGAAAATCTATGGTCATTATACAGCTTTTTAACGTCATCTGTAAAGGAAATGCTTAGCAAGAGATGAGCAGAACTGAAGGAAACTACGGACTTTGAATACCGACGCCTACCTTGGTGATTGCACTATTCTCGAGGAGCTGTTTTAAAGAATATGGTACGGCAGACATGGAAGAGAGCTGGAAGATAAAGACTTGGGTTGCTGTAGCGATCTGGACGAGTGCGACTGGATTCTCGCGGGCGCCGCGAACAAAAGAGGGCTTCCATTCAAGGTCGAAGCCAACATGGCCAATGTAGTGCTCGAGATGGCGAGCGATGAGGGTATCAGCGGCGGCAACGTTAGTGATATAGTAAGGCTGAGAGCCGGAGCTCCAGTCGTACATGGGTGTATGCGACATCGCGAGTCGTGACAGAAAGATGTGACGATTACCTGGTGGGAGATATGGGTCACGTGTGTACCGATGGTCGGGGGCAACCAAAAGCAGCAAAAATAGCACAGAGCATGTCGAGTTTACTTGGCCTTAAAAATAGAAAGCTGCCAAGACAAAATTATGATTTATATTCCACCGTCGGTTCTCCTGCTCCCTCTCCCTCTCATGGCTTCCCAACTCGAACTTTTCACCGTCGCCCGCGAGTCCCTCAGTCAGGCAAGTCTTTATATTTCGGGCTTAAAGGTCCTGTGTACTTATATGTTTTCCTTTAGCCTCCTCCTCCTACCCTGCGAGAAATTCTCGGGGCATATCGTGCAAAGGGGGATGGTGACCGCGATATGCTGCTTGCGATGCTCAAGGCAAAGACAGCTGAAGAACAAAGTCAGGGAGAGCGGGCCGCCCTTCTACGTACCCTGATCGACGTCCAGCGGCACACATCCTACCCGCCGTCGCCACCCATGTCACATTACCCAACGCCGTCGACGTCGCATTCACCCCCTCAACAGCATCATTTATCTGTTCCTCAGCGCCAGTCTCGCCACCAGCGGAGCCATTCGCCGTACACTTTGCCCCCAATGGAAAACACGCGTGCTCACAAAAGGCACCGCGGTATGTCCCAGTCGCCGCCAAGACATCCCCCATCGCCTTATTCCCCGATTTCTTCTTCCTCATCTGCAGCAGATTATTCCCCTCGTGCCATCCGGCCATCAATGGCCATAGGTGCTCTCCTCTCCAACGGCCGCGTTCCAGAGGTCGAACGAGATATCAAACAGCTCAGCGATATTTCTGACGAAAGATCCAAGTCCCGAGATTACCCCATGACCAAGTCTTGATATTCGTTTCACCTTCTATTACTGTGTAACTTGATATTTATCGCAGGATCATTTTTATTTATTCCTCATACTGTACCGATATTGTACATATTGCTATCACTACAGCTACGTCTCCATGATATTCCTCCTCACAAAGATACTGCGCAAAAATTTCGCTGAGTATTCTTGGAAGGACTTCCCATGATCTAAAAATAGAGCGCCAAGAGACTATATTGAAACTCAGAACAGGCCAAGAAGGCTTGGCATCATCTATCTTTGGCAACCGCCCGCCTTCAAGTCGCCCCAGATATTCTTGGATAAGTTAAATATAGGTCATCTAGGCACCCCTGCTGACCTCGGTATGTACCTACCGCCTTGGCGTTTCACCATTCAAAATATTACAAACTCATCCGTGGCTTTATTTTATACAGCTATCATTGAACGCTGTACTACATCCAATGTCGGGTATTACAGGTTACATCATGTAACATTGTGTAACATTCGCATCTACTTATGGCTGATCGCTTATATAAACAAAAGTTCCTCTCACGTGGCAAACGCGTCAAGTTTCGGAACTTGAAAATTTTGAGTGTGACTCATTATTGGTTGTCTCTTCTACCACCATGTCCGACGAAGAGTTCAGCAGCGATGATGCACTCTACAATATCAGCGAGTCAGCATGGGCTGAATTTGATGCTTCAATCGTTCGAACCCAACAGCAGCAGTCAATAGTTCCACAGCCTCAACCACAAGGTCCACAACCGCTACAACAACGGGACAGCTCTTTTTATACTGAAGACGACTTTTCGGATTTTGATGAGGCCGCTTGGAACCTGTTAGATGAACAGACGAGAATAGGATATGAGAGACCTCAAGCCCAGATTCAGCCAGGTCAGTCCGCCCGCTCACCAAAGTATAAGAATAAAGTTTATATATAGTCGTTAAAGTGGCAGGACCTTCGCGCTTAAATCAACAGAATGTTCCACTAGTGCAGCCAGGTGAGTTGTCCGGCATCCGTTCAGAATATTTTAATTGTCACGGCGTTCCCTCAGTACCGGGCCCTTCAATACACTTGCCAACACTCCATTCCTTGTGTAAGTGAAACAGGTTTCATTCCGGTCAATATCTCACGTCTTCGACTATCTGTTGATCACAACAACATTGATTCGTGGTGAATATTCTTTTCCATCTTTATCTGATTCTTATAGTTGTTTTTAGTCATGTCGGCTCATCGTGTTAGCCGAAAATAAACCTGCTAATGTGGCGTGTCCTGTCGTCCGGACCAACGGTAGGAACAGCCTGACATGTTATAATAATCTACAAAGTTCTCACCGCGACCACAGCCCTGCCGCTCTCCCAGCGTGACCTCAATACCGACTCCTCTACAGACTCGCTTCAAAGTGGAAAAGGCAAGCGTCCTCGCCATGATTCTCAATCACGATCGCCACGCAAAAAAGGGAAAATGAAGGCCCACAGCACACCCGAGGTGTTGAACAGTTTTCTAAAAGCGTATCACGCAGACCTAGAATGTCCAATGTGAGTAATTCGAATTTCCAATGTATATTCACGTCATCTTAAAATGGATCTTCGATGTGGCTTAGCTGTCAAGATTTCTTGTATGTTCCTCCGAATCAGGTGGGGTTGCGCGTTGAGTCTTTCGTTATGATTAGGGTCGCGGCACATGTATGTGTACCTTGCGGCCACAGTTTCTGCGGCGAGTGTCTCAGTCAATGGGTCCAAGTCAAGGTGAGCTTGGTATTTTTATCAAATTACTGGTCCTATGTGATTCGGCAACCTAGAGGAATTGCCCTTCGTGTCGCGGCAGACTCAATTCCCTTCGAATGGTGCCCAATGTCGGTCTAAACAATCTGGTGGAAACACATCTCGAACAACTCGCTCGTACAGGAGGTAATCAAGAATGGAAGCGTGGTGGAAGCAAACACGCCGAGAGAGAGGCCAGGAAGAAGTAAGTTTTCCGACTGGTTACATGTGGTTTGTTTCCTTTTCATAAATTCCGGGGTTTGGCAGGAAATGGAAATCGAAGCTGCAGGAGGACAAACGGCACCGCGTACGAGCCATTCTAATATTGGACAGCGAGGATAGCAGCACAGACGAAAACTATGAATCGCCCGTTACTACCGGCATGGGTTACCTCTTTGGGCGCTAGTTCTTTTACGACCAAATGACGACTCAAGATGGACACTATTGTAGAATTATACATTATCGTATGTACTGGATGGAAATGTAGCCTTATCAATCATTCACTGGAAGGTATACACGGACTTGTAAAAGACCTTACCACAAATTTAGTATTTTACACCACTGGAGCTAGTAATTACAAGGTGATCGAAGGTAAGAGTTCAATGCTTCAATGAGGTGAGGATAGCCACGAAATAGTGTCGCTGCTGTCGACATGATGAGTTCATGATCCTCACTTTGGAGAGCTGTCGGTCGCAGGAAATGACAATGGATTACGACTGACGAATTTTGCAACAGCGCCGAAAAATGGGTGTACACAGCGTGGAAGGTCTCTTTGACGGCCTGGAGGTAAGCAACTGCGGCGTTGAGCTGGGCGGTCTTTAATTCTGAGGTGTATCCACGACCGCTGAGAAAGGGCATTATGAGCAGTAAGTAAATTGTAATTGATGTATTGAACCTGGGAGGAATGGCAGTGAAGGCTGGTATATATTCATTTGCAGGACCGAATGTACGAGTCATTGGAGGTTAGAGGTCATCTGGATTCTGGAAGTCCAAAGTAGTAGTCCCCTCGCCAAAAGAATTAAGTTCGAGTCAACAGGCAGCGTCTTGCATCCGGTACCGAATTTTAGGCAGGTGAAGGCGAGTCAAACTTGGCGGGCGCAGCACGTAGAATCATCGTAGTACATCCCTGTTATTCATTCGCATCGCACATGTTCTTCAATTATCAGCGGCAGAAGCCAACGCGTAATAATGATTTCCCTTCTCAAGTCATTTTTACCAGTAAAATTGAGATCCTGCTGAACCAATTGTTGGAACAAGACAGCACAACAGCTAACATTCATATATCAGGCTGAAATTGATTACTCCTGGTACCAAAGCATTATAGGCATGTGTTCAAGCATACACGAGTGATGGGTACAAGGAAAAGCAACAAAATATCATGGTGGAATGCTGTAAAGATGCGGGGAGCAAATATGAATGAGAAAGTATGCATTTAGTTCTTTTTACGGAAAGAGCAACCTGCAAATACATTTAGCGGGATATACGACAGAATATATTCAAGGGAAACACACCCTCCGTCAGACGAGCCCGACCTCCAGTTGGCTGGCATAGAATGCTGGCACACGAGGCGCAGACGACGACTGTCTGAGCGTGCGAGAATACGGTGGTGATAGCAAAGCATCCTATGCAAGTATAAGTAACTCGCTCGGCGAGGCTTCAAGAATACGTACCGGGGCACTTGACGTCCATGAAGTAGCTGTTAGGTGACTGCACGAGCCGCTTGAGTTTGTGTTGGCGTTTTTCGAGTTCGGGGGAAGGGTTGAGGAGATCGACGGCAAGAGTCTGCAGACATATACATTCAGAGATATCATAGAAATGCTGGAAAATACGTACCATCGTGAAGCAGCAAGAGAACGGAAGGACTCGCTTTTTTTTTTGGAGTGCGCGGCGGCGAGGACTGATTCCGTCCTACAGTCTAACATTTGAATTGGAGATTGAACCTTATTCCTAGAACTGCATCACGTGCGACCCGTTTACTCGACGATTCACCCTTTGTTGAGGTTCAAAAAAATCATGCTTTTGTCCTGTAATATGCTGCCTGATGTCCTTTGCTATGGACATGGATTGAAACGAATTCCCTTCTGCACAATAGGCCCACTTACGAGCACGGACTTTCGGACTTTAAAATTCTGTCTCGGCATCGCGGGTATTGCCGGTTCTCTGCTTACGAATCGTTTCCATGCCCATGAGCGCTTGTATACGCTATTGGGCATCCTCATAGCGTATTTACTGCGCCTTCGCTGTCATCGCGGGTTGCGATGTTATATGACCCCGAGGGCTGCCAACGAACGCCACAATAAAACAATAAACTCGTATCAGAACCTGCTGGCGGGAAAAGAGCGGAGGAGCATCAAATATAGTGTTTCTTGTTAAAGGCGGCCGAAATATTGATCCTGTAGCACAAACATTGCCCTTGGCCTAGAGACGTGTACGTATTGCTACAGGTTAGCATGAGCCAGACTACAAAGTACAAAAAGCAAAAGGTACAGGGGATGCTACGGAACACGAAGCTATCCAGTAAACAGTACAAGGATTGCCTTTACGGACGGAAGCAAAACAATAGAAAGAAGATCTTTTGTTCTCGCACGTGGTCGAGAAGCCAAGAAAGGAATCGCTTTTGTTGTCTGTGGTATTCCATTGTGCATTGTACGAATAATGAAATATGTCCATTCATATAAAGACCTGCCATGCGTTGCCTTGTCTTCCCAGCTCCCCGCTTGTTTTCTTGTACGACCAAGGTCGGTTTCCTTCCCGGTACTAAGGCATTCGTTGACGGATCCTTTTCATTTCGCTCTTAGGCTTCCGTTAGGTGCGTTGTATTCCGTTGCAGTCTTTGCTCGCTGCTGACTGCTGTGATAGACTTCTGCTACACTTTCTTCGACGTTTATAACGTTTAATCTTTTGTCCTTCTTTATCCTTACGCGTGCATCTACCCGCATTTCTCATCGCCGGACGATACCTTTGCATTCCCTCAAGTCTTAATTCGCTCAAGCAACCTATATCCTCTTAATTCGTCATGGCCATTTCTTCCTCTATCAGTGTCTCTGTCGCTGTTGCCCACGCCGTCTCCTTCCTTACGCGTCCCTTGATGACCGCCTACCCAGCGACGACTATTATCAAGCTGCAGCTTGTCCTCGAGGCCAACCTCACGGCCCATTACGCGCCGTCCTGGATCCCCTTCGAGCCTCTTAGCGGCTCAGGTCGTCGCTGCCTCACCCTCAGCCCAGGCTGCCTTCCCCCTCGCGTTGTGTACTCTGCATGTCTTGCTACGGGTATTCAATGGTTTGATTGGATCGCTCGTCTTGGCGGCCGCGAGTTCGACTTCTTTGTCGACCCCGGCTGCGTCTACATGCGTATAGGAGGCAGCAATGAGACTGTCACTATTTGGGCCTCTGAAGGTCCTTCCCCTATGGTACCGTCCATTAGCGTCGCGGTAAGCTCATGTCTTTCTCTCTGTTGCATCACTTGTATTTACGTGTCTGTAACTGTAGAACACCAAGACTGTTGCACAGCAGCTCCTGGAAGAGGACTGCGATACTGATGAGCGGGTCTTCAACATGATCGCAGATGAAATGAACGATCCTACCTGGATGACCCCCATCGTTCCCCATTTTCCCATCCCCCGGTCTACCTCTCCCTTGTCTTCTATCTCCAGCCACTCGCGTTGCAGTTCCCGCTCGTCCAACTCGAGCTCGAGCTACTCCTTTTCATCATCTGACTCGGTTGGCTCGGATTCGTCGGGCTCATCTACGCCCACATCTAAGTCCTCGCAGTCAAGGCGTGAGAAGGCAAGGACTGCCCGTGTTTTTGTGGACACCTCTAGGACAGAGGTGACCCCGTACGATGGTGGGAAGACCACCGTTCTCACCGGTGGTGTTATGCTTGGCGGTTCGCCCTCATCCAAGGCAAAGAAGCCCTCTAGCAAAGCGCCTACCGGCTACTGGCGTACCGTTCGCGTTTGAAAGAACAAACCATGACGTTTCACCGATAATGTTGTACATTTCGATGCTTGCTTGACGACTTTGCTTGACGTGCAATCCCCACGCTCATTCTATACCTTCACTTCGACGCAGTTTCACGAAAAGATATCCACTCTCGATCTTCGACGACACGTTGGACATTCTCACGTCTCTATTGAACACTACATTATTGCATCTTCTCTTTATTTTGTCTGTTCTCATGAATGTGTAGCGTCTAACTCCCTTTGTCGTATAAGTCTTTTTAACTCTTTGGATTTTACTATATTATCGGTGGATGGCCTTGTCTACTACTTACAATAATTTGTGTTGCTTTACGATGACTTGGCTACTACCTTGTACTCCTTAGTTGTTGTATGCTACCTACCGCCGCGTTGGTCGGCCTATCTTGCTGTAGCAAGAGCGGTGATTCAAATCAAAGAAACCTGACCAATCGTCCTATTTCAGTAATGCCCATGCGAGCGAAAGAAGTTGATGTATGCCGGCCAGGATAAAAACCGGTATTCATACTAGGTGGCCGAGGGAGTTGGCGCGTTTACTTTATATGGAGGCCCCACCCCGTCGGATGTCCGAATGACGTAGTGGTCAATTGAACGATCCGTTAAATTCTTGGCGTGTACCTGCGGGTATCGACGAAGCCAAACTTTGAACTTGAGCTTGAGCCCTGTAGCCTGAGGCAGTCGGACTCGATTGTCAGATGTCAACTAACTCCACTGTGACCCACCAGCCGCGTCATCCGTTTCCAATAATTACTGCTTGACGAGTTCAACGATTGTCTCAGCCAGTGAGAAACGTCCCTCGTACCGTGTACGTCATTTGGATAGTTTTGAACAGTCGTTGGTTGTGCCGCAGCCGTACTTCTATTGAATAGGGAATAAAACTGTAGGATTAAAAACGAGGTCCGACGGTTGTGGCAACTACGAACGTCATCATTCAGTCGATGGAGCACAATACGTATTTTCTCGGTGCATCTGGGAAAACTCTGGAATTGTATATAAAAGGGTGGATGCGTCCCTCCGATATCCATACCCGCACTCGCTAATTCTATTCGCCACTCATGACTGCTCTCACACTCGAGGAAAAAAAGCAGATATACTCTCGCCAGTTGGTAAAATACACGCTCCGGCAATGGAGCAACCTTCGTGAAAGACAAGAGGAGAGTTCTAGGAAGAGGGAAAGCCCCCCGCTACTATTACAGAGATTGCCGTCAGCCGACACTACGCCAACGCAGGAGACTGGCATACGGCAGTCCAGGCGGAGTCGTCGGAACCATGGTTAGACAGCGATTCATGTTTTTCAATCAAAATGGTGACATTAATTAGGGCTTAAGGTATCCAAGTCCTACAGGTGGATTTTGCAAAATTATCATTGGACAACGGCCGGGGCGCGTCTGAAGGTCAACACGGCTGTTGACAAGGTGTCAATATATATCTGTTATCTTGACGAGGAAGGTTGACTTACCTCCCAATAGTAGGGTTGAATCTACATCCCCAAAGCGATTCTTGTAGCATATATGACTTATTCTCGTCTGCTCCATGCTAGTGCACTGGCCAGTCGTACAGTTGTGGACAAGCAAAGGCAACTAATTAATTTCCGGCAAAATCAGATTTTCTGGGCTAAATGTAAGTTCAGATTCAGAACGCCAGAGGGCGAAAGCCGTCCAAAAAAAAAAAAACCCTCCGAAGTTTTTCCCACGACATTTTTGCAGCGCGAAAATTTTGGACCAAAAAATCGATTTATGTGTACCTCTTTTGGCCTCTCCAGCGTAGAGTCATACGTCATCTAGTCAGTCAACACAGCCTCAATCGTCATTCCCGGCTGAAAACTATGCGAAATGATCAAATTTTCTCTGGAAGCGCTTATAAACCAATCAATTGAATCTCCGAAGAGCCTATTGACTCGGCAACATCATCTGCAGAATTTATTATTAACATCAATATTTACACCAGCCCCCGACTCGAATGGCTGCCGAGTGTCACAGGTTGCTCATATTGATGGAGATGCTTCAGAGAACATCTCTAGATGAAAACACTATTTAGAGCCGTTTCTGCTGGCTGTCAAGTTCTTCCTTGTTCTCGGTCCCGGTGTCTGGCTCTCTAATTTTTACAGGCAGTAACTCGGCACTGGGCAACACAATTTCGGAGCCCGGATATTGTGATTCATGTGCGTTGAAGGCCTGCCCCTGGCTCCTATAATGACCAGTTTGTGGATGAACAGCTCGATAAAATTCTATGATTTCAACGCCATCAGATGTAGATTAAGCTCAAGCTAAATAATGGGTGTTTATTAACATCGATTTATTAATACTGTTATTAACATGTTAATAACTTGTTTAATAACAGGGCATGCACCTTGCGAATAAATGTGAATAAATCAAGCACTTTGCTGGGGCTATGGCTGCTCTGCCGACGTGTTCTAGATCCATAACACCCTGCCAACCTCCAAGCACAGAAAATTTCCCCCTCCTCACCATACTTAGCTACATGCTCGAACTTGGAGACAACTAACCTTCACGCAAAAAGGAATCTTCTGCGGCCTGCCTCAGATGTAGGTGCTGCACCAGCATTTGAAGAGTTGGCAGGGATGAAAACTGTATTGATACTTATAAACAGTATTGAGAGACGCGTTGAGAGAGACTAGACAAGGTTAGTTGAGCCGCGGTTCAGAATTTTAACCAACATTTTGTTATTAACTCATTAAAAAATGCCTTTTTTGCATATTATTAAAATTATTTCACGAAAAAATTATCAACTGTTAATAAGGTAGTGGATGAATACCCTCTCGCGACTAGATGTTAAATAAAATGTTATTAACATGACCGTGAATTATTAGCCCTACCTTAATATCATTGCAGATTTTGAAAAGTAGTCGAATGCGCTACCTCCGAAGTTTTTCCCGCGGTCCGCCAAATTTTTTGGAAGATTTTTGGTCAAACTCGCGCTACGGCAAATCGGCTCGTCAAATATCATTATTATGTCCATATCTTCACTTTGGTGACCAAAAAACCCGTGGGGTTACCTAATCAGGGTCCTTCTAAAAATGAGTCGGATTTTGGTGGCTTTTGCTGTATACTTGTATCGCTGACATCCCCCGGTACATGTACATTGGTGTTTTTTTTTGCAATTGTCTATCTGCCGGACGTGAACGTTTGAACCTCGGAGATGAAATCACGACACGGACATCCACTCCTGATCCGCGATAAAGTAAGCAGTCAATGTTCCAGGTGTCGCGGTGGGAGTGGAAGTTCCAAGACGTTTAGGTTGTCGAATAGCGACTGCATGCGCCGTCATTGGATTACTTGAAATGAATACGAGGAAGACGGAATGGGACCCAGACGGGTCGAAGTAAGGAAAAATAGGGGTTACCTGCCTCACGTGCAGTGATGCGATCGGAATCAGATTTGGGCTTCCGATCTCCCCAATTTCTTGTCGCCTTCTGTCCTCCGACCACGACCTGCTTTGCCTGCTTACCGTCAGCACCCGAAATCGTCTATATACCGTCGAAATGTTTCGCTCTGCTGCCAGGATATCACTCACGTCGACAAGAACACTGGCGACCCATGCTTCCCCAGCATCCTTCCCGTCCACCCGGGTGACGCGACACGACTGGACGAAACAAGAAATCCAGCAGATTTACGATTCTCCTCTGCTCGATCTCGTCTTCCGTTCTGCTTCGGTGCACAGACAGCATCATGATCCCAACAAAATACAGCTCTGCACTCTCATGAGCATCAAAAGTAAGTCGTGGTCCGCGCTATCTCCCCCAATTCATTGACTAAATATATCCATATGAACCTCGCTTTATGAAGCTGGAGGATGTTCTGAAGACTGTAAGTGCGTTCGCTGTCAGTCCAAGTCCGGTATGAACCACACCATAAGGCTCTTACTGCTCCCAATCGTCCCAGCACGATACTAGCACTAAAGCTTCTCGTCTCCTCGATGTCGAGCCCGTGATAGAGGCCGCTCGCAAGGCAAAGGAAAATGGCAGTACCCGCTTCTGCATGGGTGCTGCATGGCGCGATCTTTCTGGACGTAAAAGAGGCTTTGAAAGAATCCTGGAGATGGTCCGAGAGGTCCGCGGCATGGGGATGGAAGTCTGTACCACCCTTGGTATGTTGTCCCCAGAGCAGGCTCGGCAACTCAAAGAGGCGTAAGGACTACTTTTCTTGTATCTGCTTTGCACGGGAAATTAAAGGAGTCCTGTCAGTGGTTTGACTGCGTACAATCACAACCTCGACACTTCGCGAGAGTTCTACCCTGAAGTGCCTTCCTTCGCTCGTTAAATGATGGACTGCTTTCTCAGTATCTTTTTAGGTCATTACATCTCGGACTTATGATGACCGTTTAGACACCATAGAGGCAGTCCGTCAGGCTGGTATTAGTGTGTGCTCTGGAGGCATATTAGGCCTTGGTGAAAAAGACGCAGACAGAGTCGGGCTCATCTGGGAGGTTTCAAGGTATGTCACCAGTACGTCTTGAGACCCCATTAAACGGCGGATTGTAGGATGCCTGAACACCCGGAATCCTTCCCTGTCAATGCTTTGGTGCCCATTCCAGGAACTCCTCTTGAGAACAATGAAGTAGATTGTTTTCTTTTCACCAAGGTTCTATTCTCATAGTTGTTATAGCCTGTTTCCCATCAGACTCTTGTTCGGACGATTGCTACAGCACGGATGGTTCTCCCAGCCACTATCATCAGACTCTCAGCCGGTAGAAACACGCTTACTGAAGCAGAGCAAGCAATGTGTTTCATGGCCGGCGCAAATGCGGTGTTTACGGGCGAACAGATGCTGACTACCCCCTGTAAGTCGATATGATCGAAGAATTGGAAACCGCACTCACACGGTTGGCAGGTTCTCCATGGGACGAGGTAAGTTCTACGCTGAAGGTGAGCGGCCTATTTTAACGATAAGTCAAACAGGACAAAGCAATGATGGATCGCTGGGGTCTGGAAGGTATGCGGAGCTTCGAACAGGTTAGCGTTGCCCGGAAAGAAGGTGCCCAAATTGAAATCCCGGACCGAGCTGAATTCAGGCGCTCGAAAGAAGCAGATCTGGGGGCTTCAGCATAATTAGATGGTGAGTCGATTCCAGCGACATATATCCATTTCGCCGCATTGATTGCTTGTATGTAGATGAACGTTCACGTCATTGAAGAACGGACGGAGAATGTACGCCAAGTTGATTATGAATAAATGTATGTGTTTACCATTAGATGTCAATGTATTATGTGGTGGTTGGCTCAAGATCGTTTGGCGGGAGCGCATCTTGGACACCAATTGAGATGAAGCAAAAAGATTCTGTATTGCCTCCATCAGTTGAAGCGTCCCTTCTATTTCTTGACTTCTTATACCTGTCAAAACGTTGAAGGGACCTAATACTGCTTGTATATGGCATAGTCAAGCACCGTTCGAATGTCCGGAAGCGACGTGACTGAAAACCGGAACCCCTAATCTACCTGCTGCCTCATTTTGTTCCTGGCATGAGTTGGATATCGATCCCCTGAATATGACCTAGCCAGACTCCCTAGTACGCGACTTTTGATGAAGGGCTCATTCTCCAGTTGGTGTCACGTCAGGTCCGTCAAACGATGGTTCTTTACTTCTTGCTCCAATCCCCATCGCTGGCGTGAAATCTTGCTTGATGTACTCGTTTTCAAATGCTCAAAGATACAGCTTGTTGTTGATGGACCCTCTTTCTTGTTTGCTGGTAATGCTCCTTATCTCTATTTCGAAGTATAATGTATCAATCTCCTTGCTCTCAAAGTCTCTTTAATCATTTTAACACTCTGCTTCTGCCTTGTTCAAGGTCTTCGTTTCCGAGAGGCAATTCGCATAATGCGCAAGCCGGGCCTAGTGCTGTTCGTTACATCGACGTGTCTGAGCCATCTAGGCAGCGCTATTTCCCTGCACAAAGGTACCTTCTTGTATTCTTCCCTGTTTTATCTCGTGCTATAGCCTGCAGTTATGTCGCGGTTTCACAACTCCATGTGTATATGGGAACTGTTAGAATTCAGGACATCCTCAAGCAAATACCCATGGTCGCGTATGTGAACAGTCGGGTCATATGGTCTCCTGCTTCTGATCAATACTATCAGGCGCGTTTCCCTTACGGATTATCGGGGCCGAATTCTTTTAGACACCCTTGTTCGACCAACGTGGGCGCCCTTTCAATGCTCTACTCTACAAGCCCTGACAACAATTTAGGCACCAAGTAGAAAATTACAGAACAGAGGAAACTGGCTTCAGTCCATCGACCTTCATGGGCGGTCAGTTCGTCCAGAGTCCTGCTTGTTCTTTTGATTGACATTCAAATAGCACCTACTCTACAAGAGGTTCAAACACGTGTCTCCTCCATCGTTCGAAATAAAATTATCGTAGGACATCGTCTATGGGACTTCTTATCGGTACTCCATCATTTTGTCTGGTCTTGCTCTAGCTGACGAAATCGATAGGTCCTCGGGCTGACACATCCAGCTATTGCAACACGAGATCTTGCCCTATTCCTGCCTCTGCGCCAAAAGCTAAAATCTCCAACAATCGTTGAACTATCGTTGCTTGTAAACTTGTTCATGGGACGCGATATCGGGCTGCAATACGAGGATTCGGTATGCTTCCCCTTACGCTGCGAGAGACCTGGACCCTTGATTCCTTCATTTCACAGCTTGAAACAGCCAGAGCGGTTATAGACCTCTTCAGATCATGTGAAGACGTGTTCGAAGGGTGCATTAGAAGTGGCGAATGGCCTTGCGAACTTCCGCCTTCTTCATACTCCGAATATTTTACATGAAACGGAGGATGACTTTGTTCTGTGTCTGTAATTTATTGGTTTTTTTATTGTAACATTAGCCTAATTATTAGATATTTGCAACTTCTGCAGTAGATGCCATTTCTTAAAACGATGCTTCATATTAGAGTCGGCAAATAATTGAGATGCCGACCGATTGCCGGCGGGGACTTGTGAAAGGAATTTGGCACTTGTTGAGCAGAGCCATGTCGGACTTGTCACATCCAAATCATCTACCGCCGCGTCCAGCCAGCAGTCAGCATATACCTCCTAATATTAACGGACACAAACGTCCTCGTTTGGGCCCGTCAGAAGACAATTCGTACGCCGTCCCTCTGATATACGTCCCACCACTCAATTACTTGCCGCAGAACCCAGGACCTACTGCCACTCAGCGATCAAAATGCTTGGTTTTATCCCGCTTATAGATGCGATTCGGATTCTGAGGAGTTGGCTACAGGCACGGCTCTAGGTAACTGGGGCAAGAAAGACGTGAAAGGTGCACGATGGGTGCGACGAGGAAAACTGAGCGCATGGGGCCCAGGCATGGATGAATGGCAGGTACGCAAACAGAAACGTTCAGGGTGGAATTCCGTTTTCATTTTTCTACTTGACAGGCGGAAGAGCGCGCTCGGAAGCGTCTAAAGCAATTGGTGCCGCAAACAAAACGATCACCATCGCCTCCCACTCTTCCTCATCTATTACGTTCTTCATCGCCTCCTCTTACTTCACCTTACCCGCCGCCGACGTCCCAGCACTATAGTTACTCGTCATTTGTCATGGACAAGGCTGTGACACATACATTCAGGTCCAGCCTCCTCGAAGAACTCGAGCAATCTACAAATAGTCTTATTGAAGGCGAGGCAAACATGAAGAAGGCATTGGGTCGTTTATGGGAAGTCATCAGCGAGGATGCGGAGCCGGGACCCACTGATGTCTCTGTCGTGACGAAACGCGAAGACGAAGATGGCGATAGTCCTGAAGATGTGGACAGGGTCAGGAGAATCGCTCGTGCGCCGGATCTGACGCCACCTATCCACAAGCTGTTCTTGTTCTCATACTCTAGCGAGCCACCGGTGCACGAGCCCTCACATTTCGCGTCGCCGGAAACGCAACAAGATAATCTTGAACGCTCCATCGGCGTGCTGCGAGAGCTGCAAGACGACGGCAGAGAATATGTCGAGCGTCTGCAGGAGATCCGAGAAGGATTGGGGGAGATCAAGGCCCAGAGAAATGGAGTCTGGCAGATGGTACGGGAGAGAGCCTTGAAAGAATTGCAAGACGCGGCGTTGATGGCGGTTCCGTAGGATTTTCTGGATTTGCTCGACTTCTGCGCCTGCTCCGCTGTTATTAGTAGTAAATGGTTGTAAATCCGTTCTGTCAATCTATTGCTGCTAGCCGCTTTACGGATGTCACATTGAGCAAAGTTTCTGACAGTGAGACTTCGCTGACCAATTCCCAAGAGCGGACGTAACCCCAATCGTCTCAGCGGCATCCTCCCATTTTCTTTCTTCATCTTCCCCATGACAGTGCCAGATGTTTCTTCTCTCTATATCACCAAATCTTCTTCTAGACCTACTTTCTCGGGCAACGTTACTGACAGCCGTGTCCTCAGCGACCATGACCTTCACAAGCTCAAATGCTACGCAAAATCGCTCCCGTATGTTATCGAATCGACCTCAAGCATGATGGAACTCCTCGACTTCATCGTTCTTCGCATCGTGCAATGCGTAGAGGCGAGAGACTATGATGTTGGGCTCCTGCAGTGGGATAGTATGCTCAGTTATTAGTGCGTACTGACTCACCTTCTGTCGCGTCCGCTAATAAATTCCATGTCGTGTTTCAGCTGGACCATGCTCAAGTATCCCATTCCCAAGGAGAAAAGGATTCGTCTCGCCAAGATCTATTTTTATGTTAGCACGATACCGGGCATGTCGACTCAAATGGTGGCGACGTGTTCAGATGCGTTCAAGCTTTTAACAAAATCTAAGAAACGTATCTCTATTGAGGATATGCGTCTACCGTGGAGGCCAATGTACGACATACTGAAGCAAGATCTCTTTTTGAGTCGGAGGCAGTTCGAGTATACGTATGTCTGGGCCTTGTTAGTTGGGTGCAAGCACTGACGACGCGTTATTAGGCAACTGTCGTGGTGTATGGGCTACATGGCAGAGAATTCTCGAAAGTTTTTTCATCCCGCCGCTATCGATGAGATGCTTTCCACTTTCGTCCCACAGTTCAACGGGACTGACCTGGATGTACGTTTATCGTCGTGAGCTCCTCCTATGCGTATACTCACCTTTGTGATTCCCCTCCAGAGCGTATTGTCTGCGCAATATTACCTTCTTACCTTCCTTCCATTAACCCATCCCCAATCGTATCTCCCTATGCTTCTTCGGATGTGGGAATCAATAAACTCCTACGCCTATGATGAACGGATGTTGCATTTTCTTTCGAAATTGACAGAAATGCACGTTGCACCTGAAGTCAGTGACCCACGTAAGCTTACGGAGATACCTGACGACGAAAGGTCTGAAGGCGAGCAACGGCCAAGGTGGTCACAAGAAGACCTAAAGGAAGATGATGTCTGGCATGGTCTCTACAAAGATGTGGGTATATTCACTGAACATGAGTGGGGCCTGCTGATGTGTAAATGTCTTGCGTCGATGGGTACGAATTTCGTGTTCAATTCAGGTACAGCGCTAATAAATACTATAGAGATACCTCTGGCAGACACCGGCTCTCTAAGCACGGCTCCAACTGCAGACAATCAGATGGGATTCGAGATAGGCCGTCTTCCCAAAGCCAACTGGAGAATACGTACGTCATGTTTGGATATTATATGTACTTGGCTAAGAATGATCTCAGCATCTCTGGCTCGTATCATTGTCTATTCAATGGCTCCGGATGGTTTCCCCAGCCCCTCGTCCACGGTATCTACGCCTCTGATGACACCACTACCATCTGGAATGAATACACCGCAAATTCAGTCTAGCACTTTGAAAGAATTTCTCTCTGTCCCGCTGGGGAAAACCGCGCCATCTAAAGGGAAGACATATCTAGCTGGATCGAAGGCTTTGGATTCTCTAGCCAAATTGATCGCATCGACTGAAAGCTTCTTCCATCCGTCAAACTCTGGGGCATGGACTACTGATGTACGTATTCCGCTGACTCTAAACGCTTTCATCGCATTACCACATGCATATATGATGTCTTTGAAAGTACATTTCGTGCTGATTACACTTTGTTTAGCTGAGCGCTTTCATCAAATATATTGTCTACGATTTCAACAAGCGTAAGGAGCATATTTTTCTACAACGGCCCTCGGTCTCATAGTGTGGTCAGGATGGCATGAGGAACAACGATCTGATTGCAAAACTCCATTGGTTCGTAACTCTTCAATGCAGTGAACGCCTGATCCCAATCGAAAGGGTCAGAACCGAAGGCTTACAAGAACCATGAAACGAGAGCTCGTCAAGTGTTTGAGAACTGTAGCCCTTCTGGCAATGTTCTCACAGGATAGCAATACTGTCTCAAACATCCAGAGCTGTTTGAAGTCCATGAGTGTCATGGAACCTGACCTCATATTACACCCTGTTCTTCAGCGTGCAGTGCCTTCGCTCGAGGCGCTCGTTGAGGTGTGTTTCCTTGTTATTTAGGATTTCCTGCATCCAGACGCGTTGTCAGACCCAAAGGACGATCGCCGTCATAAAAGCCTTGGGTGCTGTTGCGCCGGCTATCGTTTCTCGCGAAGTCTACTATCCGGGAGGTAAGTACCTCGTACCTATACTACAGCTCCTGATCCCTGGTATCGATCTGGTGCGTTCCATCATATATCACTACATGGGACTGACCTTAAATCTGTCGTAGAATGATCCTTCGAAAACGGTGAGACCTATGAAACTTCAATGTATGCACTATGCAAATTTCACACGATTGCAGCTGTGCACGACAGCTTTTTTGGTGGAAATATCTCAGTATATCAAGTTCGGTGACCTGACGATGGGCGAAGACCAGATGTCTAGTGCCCCGGACATTGAAGTCACTATTCCCACTCGGACAAACTTGACTCGGCCGTCTTTAGCTAACGGTGGACCTTCCGATCTTGTCGACGAGGAGCTGAGACTCTCCAACGAAGATGAAGATACACTGTTGAGGGACACCACAGGAAGTTTCGCTGACTGGGTTTCAAGCTTTATTCGTCGTGTGATACAGTTGCTTGAGAATCTGCCCGAAGAAGGTCCGAACGGATCATCTGGAGGGGCTGTTGAAGGTCTAGTTTATTCCAGCTGGGAGTTGTTCCGTAACTCATCATTTATTTACAGTGCAGGTGGTGGACGCTGTCGCCGGCGCTTGCAGTCAAATCTGCGTTCATCTGTCAGAGCCGCTGTTTGATCTCGTCCTTAATATGGTCTTTGACTACGCGAGCACAAATGTGCGACCCAACGCCGTCCGAGCTATTCATCAGTTAGTTGAGTGCATAGCTAATGCGGATCCCGCCAAGACTTTGGCGAGGTTTCTACCGTTTTGCTCTCGGAATATCCGGACGGAGTTGGAGAATGGTGCCTCGTCGCTTAGAACAACATCAGACTCGATGCCTATTCCCTCGGATGCTACTTTGCATTGGAGTATGTCGAGCAATATTCACGACGATGGCATATTTAACATGAGCTAATCGATCTAGATTTGGCCATTTTGCGGGGTACTGTGTACAAGTGGGTCGCTGCGTGCTTTATGATTCATTTGCACTCATGAATGATTTCCAGTGACGGCAAGGCGGTAAGCGTCGGTTCACAGTTAGTTTCCTCTCTAAAACCTACCTTTAACCGTTACAGATATTGAAATATAAGGATGAATTGATGTCTTTACTTCAATTGTTGCATTCGAAGACGTACTCAAAACGCGGCTACTCTTGGCTGGGAAAAATGTTGTCAAGCATGCTTTTAACACTCACCCACACATATCCTTTGGAGAACAAATTTGTAAATCCAGATGAATGGAAGAGTGACGGTACATTCTCAAACGCTGTTGCGGTATATTTATCGATTCTGATGACTGTTCTTGGTAGAATTTCGGTGGAACCACCATCGTCACTGGGGCAAACTCTACAAACCCGAGGAGATTGAGGTGCGTTTACATGTTGTCAGGGCCACTCCGTCATCATTCACACGTTTCTGGAGGTGTCATGGCATGTTCCGAACGCGGAGGAAATCGACTTCGCCCTTCAAATTTTCCGAGAACTGATCGAGCCTGCTTTGTCGCGTCTTGAAGAACTGTTGCTGCCGGAAGTCCCTCGTGATGCCGTGTGGCGTAACGACTTTTGTCGGTTAGTTCGCATTTTACAGAGGCCATGACATGTATTCTAAACTCAATAATAGCCACCTTGTTCTCATTCGGAACGCCTTTTCAGGGGTGCCCACTATAGCAAAGGAATACCTCTCCGAGGATGATATTCGGGCTTCTTGGCAAACAAGCGATATTCTGTAGGTGTCAATATCGCCCATCCGCATACATTGTTTGACCTTCGGGTAGAAATGAGATCCCCGAGATGTTGGCGTCGGTAGAACCAAAGAATGCTGGGTTTTGCTTGACAAATCCCAGCGACCCTCGTTATAAGTATGTTCGTGGTTTCAGACACAGATTCGGGGTCTTCTTGCACAATGCGTCCATATCTCTACGTCAGCAAGGGGAGGAGAATAGTGTTGATGCTGTTCACACGCTTGTATGTCTTGCCCCAATACTCGCCTCACAGAGCTGACATCCCAACAGATACAAGGTTTCCGGGCCTATCTGCTTGAATATGGAGACAGTAGAGACAGGTGACTTGCATCATCATCGACCGGCAATGATAGCCTCATGTTCTCCCTTGCAGCTTCTTTCTGAACGAAGATCAGTTCAATTCGGAAAAGAACGTCTCCCGTCAGTATGCAAGACAAAAAGTGTGGCCTCGGGCAGTTTATGTTCGCAAGGCTAGGTCAGACTTACACCGCCCTTGTTTATATACGTCATTAATGACTCGACTTGAATATAGGTATCAGCACGCCGCGAGGCTACGTTGGAATTCATTGGAACGTCTCAGAGGCCCCCTCGAAGATAGCTTAATCGATGACCTTGTTGAATGGTCTGTTTGGCATTACGCAGTCATAAGAGAGTGAGTCACGCGGCTTTTCTTCGGTAGGACTGATTAATGAGTTGGGTCAGGGCAAGCCAGAATTTGCTGGAAAGCATGTGTGGGGTATGCTGCCTGTTTACCATAATAGATAATGTTTGTAACCATTAACAGCTCTACGATGGTGTCCGTCGACGAGCCCTTCCGGCGCTCTACAAGTCATTAGAGCCCGGTACCGACGATGACCGAATGAAGGGAGCTCTTTGGACTTTGAATTTCCCTTCCTTTGGCCGATACGCCATTTCTGGTTAGTCATGCATTGCCGTTCCCAGATTAACGTTGATATCTTGATCCAGAGCCGATCCTAGCTGCTACTTTAGTGCCGAAGCTTTTAAGCTGCCAACATAATGAAAAGGTTAATCCTTCCAGACGTTCATCAGCTGTCTCTTAACCAGGTTTGGTGTAGCCTTCTATCCAAGACTGCGTCTCAGCAGTTTCTGAGAATTGTGAGTCCCTTAGATGCAACTTCGTCAGGGGTAGCAAATTCAACATTGTGCAGGCATCACAAGTTTTGTCGAGCCCTGCTACCTTGTTTACGACGTTTCCTGCCCAGCATTGGAAAGAGCCATCAAATGCGTCAAATCCATGGTACCATATGATGCCAAGGAGGTAGACATCACAAACCGTTGTCGGCAAGCTAGAATAAAGCGAGTTCGCCTCATGAATGAAGCAGCTGAGCATACAGTACGCTACACTTTTTGTTACATTTCTTAGAGTCCCGTTGACATCTTCAGACTTCGGAAGTCATGAAAATTGCCACTTCTCCCAAGACACATTGGCGATATGAAATCGCAGCCATCCGATGTTTGCGCACACTCCTCAGGCGTGACATGCCCTTGACTCCAGAGCAAATCCGT
Organism: Desarmillaria ectypa; assembly: GCA_030407005.1. NCBI lineage: Eukaryota > Fungi > Basidiomycota > Agaricomycetes > Agaricales > Physalacriaceae > Desarmillaria > Desarmillaria ectypa. The sequence goes on along the minus strand of JAUDYN010000003.1, from coordinate 1,688,002 downwards.
TTCTTTGTAGAGCGAACTCATCATAGTCATCCGAGCGTCGTATGTTTCATTGCCTTCTTCAAAATACAGTATACTAACTATCTATTGTTTACAGCGCTACGTATGTCAAGTCGGCCATGGCCAAAAGCTTTACTGACCTTCAATTAGTATGCTCAACGTTCTGTCATGAAGAGCTTGAGGAACCTCAAATTGCGCACCTTGTGTCCTAATCCAGTAGACCTGTTCCTGGCTAGAAGCACAAATCCATTGAAAGATAAGATAGTCGTTCATCCATCCCAGGCTTTAACGTCAAAGTTTCTGGCCGCTTACAAAGTTCCGTTTAAGTGGAACCAAAAGCAACCGTAAGATTTATTGTAGCGCTGCAAGTTCCACACTCATTCTCGTGTTAGGATATTTCTGGACACGTTCTTTCAAGGCTGGGTGGCTTGGAGTACAAGTATTGGTCTCTACAGACCACCAGATGCTGTAAAGTCGACGTTTCAGTCATGGGATCCTTCTAGCCAAGAGGCCATCAAAGCACTGAGAGCAGTGACTATAGATCCATCATACTGGAAGAACCTTTCAACATACTTCTCAGAAGAAAATCACGAGGTCTCATTAACTCAAGACAATGTCTCTTGCGTTAAGTCAATATGTGCGTTTGGAGCGTATCTTGTCTGTGCTTTCACTGAACAATCTTCTAGTCCAAGTACTTGAGGACGCCCCTTTTCCCGCCTTGAAACCTACGTTGGAAGCTCTGATTGGTGATCCGGAGCCAGACAAGCAGCGAGCTGCCGCGGAGTTGGTTGCTGGAGTGCTTGGAGGCATGTAGTAACACCGCTCTTTCCTTCGTTTGTTAAAGCCAATCCCAGGTTCGAAACATTGGTCGTTGAACAAGCAGAAGATTTTATGGGCTTGGTTTAAGCCACTGTTCAGGCAAATCATCAACACAAACCTGAAATCCGATACCCTCCTTGTCTGGACTTCATTTTTGGAGGTATGCATCATCCAAAAAAAACTGTATCCTTGTACTCATGTTTCCTAGTACATATTTTACAAAAAGGATCCCCGACGAGTGCAGCCCATTTTTGACTACCTCTTAGAGTCATTTAAAACGATGGACTACAATGCTGAACTGTCCTTCGATGTTGTCAAAATTCTATCCTTGTTCAGGACATGCTATGAAGAGCTTGGCTGGAAGTTCTCCGCATGGATAGACGAGGTGCTTCAGCGATGTTGGAAGGAAATATACAGCGAACATGACGACGTCCGCACATATATCGCCGAAGTTCTCTGTTTCGCAGATAAGATCAAGGTGAGCAGACCTGGTGTATCCTTGATCTCCAGACCTAATCTCGTACGCAGTGTACTCCTCGGCCCACCATACCCACAACCCAAGTATTTGTCAAAGAATGTCGGATGCTTCCAGTAGACTATGACATTATGGGCATGCGAGGCACATATCATAAAGGGCGGATCCTGGAGCTTGTGGACAGCTTCAAAGTTTGGCGAGAGGAACGAATTCCCGGAGTTCGTGCATTCCAGTCCAAATATGACCGAGTAGGCGTTATGGTATGCAAGTGGCTGTTCGAGTCGGTTCACGACACACATGCGATCTCCGTCTTCGATTACATCCTACCACTCATGGTATGTTTCACTGCGAGTGCAGGCCATCACGCTTAATTTCGTTTCCTAGCATGAGCTCTTCTGTTTCACCGAAGGTAAGGATGTGTAGTCGAAATGATGATCTGTTGGTACTCATTCCGTTGCTAGTGAATGACAACGATGAGCTTGCAAACCGGGCACACGTTCTTCTTGTGAGAATGTGCGGTGTGACACCGCCAAGGGCACTGATAAATCCTATATTGGATGCTATATTTGAAGCTATCCAGGCATCACCGGTCAGCATACCTTTATCTCGTCTTGTGGCAGATATTGACAGTTTCTAGTCCTGGAAAGTTCGACTGAAAGCTCTGCCTCTCGTCCAAGGTGTGTATGTAATTCATGCGTTTTACACGGGGAAATGAAACATAGTGTTTTTCAGTATTCTATTTCCGCCAGGTTCCTCTGATCAGCGAAGCCAAGGTAGTCGAAATTCTTGAGGTGGGTCTTCCTAACTTAGAGCTCGAGTAAACATTAATTTAACATCAGGTTCTCTGTCAATGTTTGGACGATGAAGTGGTGGAAGTGCGTGAGATGGCCGCTACGTATGTACAACGGGTTCGATTTTGATGAACCCAGCTGAATGTTTCATTCTTAGCACGCTGTCTGGTATCCTTCGACTGTCACCTAGAAGGAGTGTGCTCATCTTGAAGGTATGTGAATCGTTGTGCCTTTCACCGGTCTACTCCGACATTTCACTCTGTAGGATCGCTTCGTCAAGCTAGCCAGGAATAGTCGGATTCCAAGTAGACAGGACCCCGAATACAACTCAGCGATACGTCGACGGCATGCGGCCATCCTTGGAATATGTGCATTGGTGGATAGCTACCCTTACACCGTCGAAAAGTGGATGCCTGATCTGTTGACTACTATTCTGGCTGAACACACATATGATCCTGTCGGTGCCTTGTCCATGACTTGATGATGATTATGTTCTAACTGCGTGTAGATACCCATATCTACTACTGTCCGCAAATGTGCCAGTAATTTCAAGCGGACACATCAAGATACCTGGCATGAAGACTCGAAACGATTTGATGAGGATCAACTATCCGCCCTGTCGACGTTGCTGACAGGATCCTCTTACTGTTCGTAGATGTCTTCGCGCATTTTTAAGCATGAACTAACCTTCCGTTCAACAGACGCATGATATGCTATGAATCTAACATCCCATGTGCTCATATACATAATTTATGTAATTTCTTGTATTAGAACGTACAAAGCTAGGTCCATGTATCGTATCATCTAGTACAAGAAATGCTATTCCTCAAGAAACACAAAGGCCTGGAAACTAATAAGTGAATAGCAATGGTATCAAGGAAATGTACAAATGACAATGAGAGACCTAGACATGAAGGGGCGAAGGCAAACTATGGGGAGAGGACGAGACCTGTGGTAAGAGGTTCAGAGAAGATGCCTCGCCCGCTTCCAGCTCAGCATCCAGGCGACCTAAACCCTGAACTGTAGTTTCGATGCCATTGGCGGTACCTGTTCTAGATCCAGCTGAGGGTACGAAATCAATGGGAGCAACTCTGCGATTATCGTAGCCAGACTTGACGCGGTTGTTCGAGGTAGACTCTCTAGAGGACGATGAAAACCAAGACGAAGAATTTGTGGGCCACATACCTTATTTCTGCAATGAGGTCATCTATAGCGTACCAGGCGAGTGGACCGTATGCCACGCCGCGCCACCAGCCCATAAGATCAGCAGGCACAAGGTATGCATGGGCGTGAAGATGGTCTGTCACTGGGATCTTGGCATCTCTGAATGGAGGCGTGATGAATCCGATGCGAAAGTTGGTCGAGGTCATGCGCAGGGGGGTTGCGCCTGTCGGCGACGTTGCTGGCGACGACACGGGTAGCATAGAGTTGAGGAATCGCGTGGCTATACTTTTGAGGTTCACCAGGAGGGGTAGATCTGAGGATGACTGGGAGAATGAGTACAGCGTCTGCAGTGGGTCGGACCACGACATACAAGGGTATATATTGAGGGTACGTGGAGACTGCAGTTGTCGTGAACCTCCTGTAGCCAGCATGAAGAACTACAACGTACTTGAAGGCGATTATTACATGTCCGGTGCTCGACACTGGATTCGCCTTTTCACGATACACGGTGAAGTTGTCGTCTCTCCACAGAATCTCTGGCTCATTCGTTTCGTGAACAGAGCTGGGAGAGCGCGGCGAGATGAGAGGGTCGTGCACTGCAGAGCTCACTATGCCACACAGTGGGCAGCCAGTCTTCGGCGCAAAGGCCATGGTGGTCAGAGGTGAAATTCAGGGAAATGGCCAAATAACAAACATCCGGTAGGTTGCCGGTACCGTCATGACCAGCACCACCACCGTCATCTTCGACGCCTTCAGGCAGGACCTCGACGAGCACAACGACCGGCGAGAGCGTCTCATCAAGGTAGTTGGCTCCTCTACCTCTGCCGTAACTGCACCTAATATTCGTCTCAGGCTAGCCGTGATGTCACTAATATTTCAAAAAAGGCCATTTTTCTCCTTCATCGTACTGTCCTTGAAGACGCTCCTGCATCGGAGGGCCTAACGCCCGCTCTACGCGCAGCGAAACGGGGCAATGAAAATCTTCGCCAGGTCATGCAAATCTACGCCAATATGAAGGAGGAGCTTGTCGGTGATAGGTTCTGGCGGTATCAGCGTCAGGTCTCGCCCGGTCTACAGGAATACATCGAGGCGCTCAGCTTCTCGCATTTTCTCGAGCATAGAACTTTGATCACCTTTGATCAGGTGCAACAGACTCTCTGTGATTCCGAGGGAGCACCTGTGCGTATGTAGTGCGACTTGTGGAACTATCATTGTCTCTCTGACTTTTATTTCAGTATTTTCCTCTGACCATATCAGATTATATGCTTGGCCTGTCTGACTTGACAGGCGAACTCATGCGGTATTCTATCTCGGGCTTGACTAAACGGGGCGGACGATTGCAAGCTATGGATACGCTAGGTTTCGTCAGGAACTGCAAAGCTGGTGAGTAAATGGGACACAGGCTGCCTCGTAGTCATTCTTAGCATATCACAATAGATTTTGAAGGCTTCACACCGTATGTCAGATTTTTGTCAAAGAAGCAATCTGTGACAACACAATCACTTCAAAAAATCGAAGACGGTTAGTAAAAAATACGCTATTATCGGTGTGTACTGACGTGGTTTTAGCTGTATATGCCATCGTAGTTCGTAGCTCCGAATACGATCTGCCTCAGGAGATGCTGGATGACATTGTTTCTCATACGTTTTCCGATTCTGCTAGTTACCGAAGAAGTGGTAGAAGAAGGAATGCTAATAGTGAGGACGAGTTTGACGATGAAGCGATGTAAACTTTGTGTATGAAGCCGCTAATTTTTGTGTATAACAAGGAACTGATGATACAATTTGTGTAACCAGTACAAACAACATTGCAACGAACGATACTATAGACATTGTAGATGTTAGATGGTCGTAAAAACTGCAAGCCCCGATTTTGTAGCGTCTGTTTCTAGGTCAAACAGTACAGTTCCATCATGAAGCGTTCGGACATTCTGGGGTTCAATGGATTTTCCACCTAACCGGATTGAAATATCCTTGTACAACGACAAGCCTACCGTGGACGCAATAGGATCTCGCAAAATGCAAGAGATTGTTCCGCTGCCAAGAAAATCGACAAATATTGATGCAAGAGGTGAAGGTGGGGTATGGCGTGCTGTCACCGTAGTTTCAACCGTAGAACTTTCCACACTGCTTGGTGCCTGACCGTGACTACGGTCGTTCAACAGGGGAGTCGTTTCATCGATAAAGTGGCTCTGCTCTTCTACCCCGGTGACACCGCCTGTTGGCTGCGTACTCGGGGGGCTACGACCAAGTAATTTGCGGAACAGCAGCGAAAAGAACAGACCGATGGCCGCTAAGACATGTTTTATCGATGCCATAATACCCTGCCCTGTGCTGACCGAAATGCCATCATCAGTCGCTTCTAGATCGGAAGCATCAGGAGTGCCTCGTCCGCTGCTGCTGATACCCATTTCAGAAATCGAATTGCTTGAAGCATTGAGCCGAGATTCAATTGAAGAGAGATGGGCGATGGGGTGCAGAAGAGGAGATGGTGGAGGAGTAGGAAGGATTTGTCGATCGCGGTACGAAGAAGAGGGAATCAATAGATGGGATTGTAGGATGGCCAATTGACACTCCTGTGAATTTTTGGTTTCGAGAGTATAGAGTGGTGTCAGAATGAATTGGCCGCCTGTAGGAGGGACCAAGAAGCGGATGTTCTCGGGATGCTGGTCAGCAGAATCGTAGAAGCGTACTCTGGAGGTGCTAGGTAAGAAAAGAGAGAGCGGGAGTTCGGCGGTCAAAGGTGTGAATTCAGTCCACTCTATGGATACCTGAGAATTTAGGATTGATGTACTGAGTGGTACAACATCAGCAATGACGGGATATTGACCGAGAGGAGAAGCAATGACTGCATGTCGGTCCGATGTGCTCAAGAGCTGACACTTTGTCAAAGAGCAATACGCAAAGGCTCGGTGTACGAAATCCGCCACACTTGAATCGTATCTATCAAAGCATTCGAGATGAACAGAACCACTTCCAGAAGCCGTGATATCGCCGGTAGGAGTAAATGCGATAGTAGTACCTTGAGAGGCACTAAGAATGAATGTTTGAGGAAGAAGGATGGGCGACTCATGAATGACTGGAACGAGAAATAGTAGACAGGCATTCTGGGGCACAGAAAGAAGCCTAACACAAAGAATAAGGAATGCATACGCCTAAAAGGCAACAAAGAGACCCACGAATCTGCTCCCACCGCCCACACACTCCAATGCTTGGGATAGAAAGCTTTGGCTATCAGAACGCTCTCCGTAACGTTGTCACCAGCGTTCCATACATGTGCACCCTCATCATTACGACTCCAACCTTCGCCTAATAAGCCGACGCGCTCGTCTGACTGTGTGTCCTCAATAACAAGAGAACCGTTGTGACCAAACGAGCCCAGCCACTTGATATCTCCTGAAGGATACGCAACTCTATACGTGAAGGAGAATTGGCGATGGATGTATGCAGTATAAGGTATGGGCACCACGAGGGACAGAACGTGCTTATCGCCTTTCTCCTCGTCCAAGCCCAACGGCAGGTCGTCGTCCTCGAGTGGAATAGATTCCTGGAAAGCGATTTCACCCCAATCTCCAGCCTTTCTACCATTTACGGGAAGATCCGACCAGAGCTGTACTTTTCCTTGGTCTCGTTGGAGTTGCTCGTGGTCATTAGAATCGACGATTGCGGAAAAGCACAATTCCGCAGTGGTCGTGTACAGGTGAGAAATAGGTACGTGCACACTCTGACCAAGACTTGGTGTAAAGTGGAAATCCATGGCGTACAGCTAGCCGTGAGGTAACTGCTGGATGATGATGGTAGCAGAGCAAGCTAGAACATTGACAAGAAGTGACCAGGGTTACATGACATCATGAGCAGTAGTATTCACACGCATGCCGGCTTCCTGGATAGGCCCATGGATAGGTTAGCCCACCAGAATTGACAATTATACAATTGTTTATGTTTGCGCGCAAGTCAGCTGAAACGAATCGAGTCTTTTCTTCCTTATACAAAGTTAGTCGAGCATGATTCGGAAGGACTGTTTTTACATTTGGTAAACTAAGAAAACTAGAGTCGGAAGAAACTATTGACAGAATCGGAGGAAGTGTTGACGTATCGAATCGTGTTAGTGCAGGTTCCTACATTCTCCAAGCCCACCTCAACGACATCTCCATTGACCAAATATTCTGGAACCACCTTTCCCAGGTTTGTTCCGCTGGGGCTATATATTCATAGATCATATCAGTATCTTCACCTTAAGGAACTCAATACTCACGTCCCAGTGAAGATGACGTCCCCTGGAAGAAGAGTCGTGCCCATCGAGAAGAACGAGACGAGATACTTTACACCAAATATCATATCTGCGGTACTCGCGTTTTGCTTGGTGACACCGTTAACCTTCGTATGAAGGTTGAGAACCTGGGGATCGGGAATGATATTTGTCGTCACGATAGCTGGTCCCCAGGGCGCCCACCCGTCGGCGCCTTTGCCCATCGAATACTGAGGCTGAGGCTCTCCGCCTCGATCAATCTGCCAGCCACGGTGAGAGACATCATGTCCAACCGTGTAACCGAGGACGTGATCCAGAGCTTCGTCGTCTGTAATATTATACGCCGCTTTCTTGATGACGACAACAAGTTCTCCCTCCCAGTCCATGCTGGACGTGAAGTTTCCTTGTGTCTGGAAGCCAGCACTGACAGGGATAGGATCGCTTGGCGTGTTCAGCGCTGTCCATGGTTTGTAGAAAAGGATAGGCCATTGAGGAATCGTCATATTTCCCTTGTATGCACATAAGATTTATTGACCACAACTGATGCGGTCATCGGCCTCACCTCATCAATATGGGAAACATAATTTAAGCCGACCATTCGGACAGTTCTGACCCTCTCGCTGGGAAGGGGCGCCAGTAGCTTTTTGATATCCTAGGCATATTATTTAGCGAAGATTTATGTGATGTTGTTAAGAGACATGCCCTGATTTCGCGTGTGACGGTAAAGTTACCGAGAATATCACCTTGAATGACCCTGGCGTGCGTACTGAAAATCGCATCAGTAGTGTTTGCGGGCAAGATGGCGTCGCCAAAGTAAATATTCCCATCGCTGGAGATGAATCTAACGATCCGTTCACCTCCAGCGAGGAGGAACAAAGCAGCGAGAACTAAAAATTGTAACATGACGTTCTGAGAACGAGACGAGAGGATGTCAGGACTGGGGTTTGCTTATCACTTTCAGGGAGCATGGGTAATACGCATGGAGAAGGGCCTGTGGTGGTTGAGAGGACAAATCAGGAACATTCGTAGAAATACGTGAGACCAAATTTTGTGATGTTGACACACATGGATGCCCGCGATTTGAGATCCTAAAAAACCCACCAACTGAACCAGTAAATAGGCCCTCCAGCACGCAATAGGCACCCCAGGGAACACAATATAAAAGTAACGCAAAAGGAATTTGAAACGGACTACTTCCGTAAACTATCAGGTGAGGGTGCGGATGATAAAGGAACCGGCTTCCGCGGTCGCACGCATATTTACACATTCTCATCGGATGACGAGTGATCGAAAAGGAAACGACGCGTCGCACACGTGATGTTACAAACAACGCGAAATTAGCAGTAAACAAACCGAGTGTCCTGAAAAGGGCGTGGATTTGGCAATACACTCTCTTCTATTAACCACCACCAGCACAACCGTCCAAGTTTCTCGGTTGTCCTCAAGCCTCACCGCCACCTAAACTATCTTCCAATGGCCCGCACCAAGCAAACTGCTCGCAAGTCTACCGGTGGTAAGTATTTCTTCTTCGTCGTCTTTAATAGTCTTGTCACGGATGATGTCGTCCAGGCAAAGCCCCCCGAAAGCAGCTCGCTGCCAAGTCTGCCCGCAAGACTGCCTCCGTACATCCGACGCCTTCATCGACGCCTATCAATACTGACTCAAGCTCTTGTAGAATGTCGCTGGCGGTGTCAAGAAGCCCCATCGTTTCAGGCCCGGAACCGTCGCTCTTCGTGAGATTAGACGTTACCAAAAGTCTACCGAGCTCTTGATTCGGAAGCTCCCCTTCCAACGTCTTGTCCGTGAAATCGCCCAAGACTTCAAGGTGAGCGGGTCAGATGTCTACGGTCCCGTTGCAGATGACTCACTGCTATTAGACCGATCTCCGCTTCCAGTCATCCGCCGTCATGGCTCTCCAAGAAGCTGCCGAGGCATATCTCGTCTCCCTCTTTGAGGACACCAACCTTGCCGCGATTCACGCAAAGCGTGTGACCATCCAACCCAAGGACCTGGCCTTGGCCCGTCGTCTCCGTGGTGAGCGCAGCTAAGCAGGAGGATTTTGGTCGGGATGATGGAGCATCCAAGTCGATTTGTATATTTATTGATTTATCATTTGTCTGTGGATTAGTGTACTCCATCCATTGTTTCACCCATTGAATGCAGTATTTATTGTTGCATGCTGCATCCGCCTATGCTGGTTATCGCCGAGGCGTGTGTCGACATTTTGGTGGTGAAGACAAGTTGTGTGTTTACCGGTGTTTACTGACGCCATCTCCGTTCTCCTGCAAATGGCTGCCCCCGCTGCCGGAGTGACTACCATGAACATATCTTGCTGCGGCTCGCTCGCTCGCTCACATTCTTGTCGAGCGGCGATCGCGTCTCCGTCGTTCAGCATCAAATCTCTGTTTTTGAGGCACAACACCAGGTTTTACGCGACCCATCGCGATACTCCAGACCTATCCCAGTCACTCGACACAAGGAGACAGCGTGTACGACCGGCAGAGTCTGCGGGTCCATTCCAGCTTGGCCTCTCGCAGTCATCGTTCGGATCCGAGGAGAAGGTTAAAAAATGGTCAGAATTGAGTGCCACAGGCAAAGGTGCGTTTGGTCAAAAGTGAAAAATTTCATCTTTGTTTATTTCAATATGCAGTGAAAAGAACAACAGCCCGAACTACCAATTTGACCGTCATTCTTTTTGGCGCTGGACTGTCTGCCGTCCTTGTGTACTGTCTAACTTCTGAACTCTTCTCAAAAAATTCACCCACAGTGCTCCACAATGATGCTTGTGAACGTCTGAAGGTCTCTTCTCAGGTTGGACGAACGTCTCCCTGAATAATCTTGTTCTCATTGCCGCACTAGGTCGCAAAATATCTTCATGGACCACTGACCTTCCATAACAATCCACCATCCCTGGGGAGACCTCGCCATAGGAATCACCATGTCACTTCTGAGATCATGCTTGATACCACCGGTCGGGAACACATGTTTTTGAATTTCTTCGTGCAGGGACGTCCTCCAGGTGAAGTCGAGTCAGAGTCAAAGTACGAGGCTGTGACTGGCTGGATACGTGATGCCTCATCAAATATATCGGAATTGACAATTGATGGCGCAACCGAGTGGATGAAGGATCGAAAGATACATCTTTCCGAGCAATTTAAGCGGATGTTCAGATACCTAACTGGGGCACCTGCACCCCCTTTATCACAACCAGTCTTTGTATCTGCCAACGCTGGATCTAAGGAGGAGGAGGAGAGCACCGTGTGGCAATTCGCGGGCATGTTTTCTTCCTTACGGCGATCTCGAGGGAATACAGAGCCACCAGCGGATGGTAGGGTGTTTACTGACGGGGAGGTTCACGCTGAGCTTGTCATGGTCAGTCATATCTATGGTTTAATACTTCAACTCTTGACTCCGGGGTCTAGAATAATGACGGGTATTTCGTGTTCCGGTATATTTTGGTTGATATACCGAGTACGTTTTGCCTTTGCTGATACTTTGAATTAATAACTGACCCCTGATTGTAGACTCGCGAGAACAGCACCCGATACGAGTGTTTGTTGAGAGAACTGGGGGCGTGAGAGAGAACGAACCTGTCAGGCGATGGTACACATAATGCTTCTCGATTTTAGTCCGGGATTTGAGCAAGCGATTGAAGAACTGTATCATTATAATGCATCGAAGTCCATGTATGTGGGTATCACAACAATCACTCTCCAAAGAGTTTCTGAACACGTTTAAGGACTGAGTCCTTGGATGGGTCTGATAGCATATTCAGCTGGAAAATCTGAACGGGGCTGATAAGGTGCTCACCATAAGGATGATCTTTGGAAGGTATTTCCAGTAGTGCTGGGAATGCCTGCTGGTACTTGTCAACTGTTGGCCGTATTTTCTCAGCAATCTGAAAGGCATAAGTGGCGAGCCTCAGATAGAATAGAGAGTCAAGTTCGCACGTGTTGGTTTATTAACAGAATGGCAATGTCTTTCCGTTCTGTGAAATCCTGAAAGACCGCCTCGATAGTCGACACCTGTGTTTCTGCAGCAGTCCTTAGATATGAATACTGGAAAGATATGACAGTGGCTGACTGGAATCAACGATCAGAAAGTTCTTCTTCTGTTTGTCGTTTATATGCCCAATGCCAGCGAGAAGTAAACCAGTAATGGAGTCCTACAAACACGGTCAAGGACATTCGGAAATAAAAAGAGCCGGCTTTGTACCTCGTCTCCGATGACTGCAATCAGATTCCGGTCTTTGAAGGACGTTGTCGTCGCCATAATCGTGGTCACTGTGCGCGTCTGACGATGACCGTACTCAAGAAAGGGGCTAGTTTGTTTGCGTCTGTGTCCTTGGGGCCACCGTACTCGGAGTGATGTCAGACTCCTCGGTAACTTACTCGTAATGTCGTCCATGGATATCTTCAACCGACCACCGGCAATATCAGAGGATACCCTGCAGTATGTGCTGTACTTACCTCCATCTCTGTCGGACAAGCCTTCGGTGACCACTTTTGCTGCATGCATGCGCATCTATGTCGACTCCCTGTTGCCCGACTTTATCTGGCATCGCGACGCCTTTGAGCTAAAAGTGGCTCCGAACCCAGATTTCGAGGGACAATGGATGCTGGAAGGAAGAATGAGGGTTGGAGACTCTGTAGATGACGAGTGGTGTACCGTCTGGTTACTGAAGGAAATATCGCACAAATGGGACGTTGTCATCAGGTATGTGGTGATTCTAGGATGCGAACGCGTCCACTGACACTCATTTTAAGCGTCTGGGATACAGACGGGGAATTTTTATTGATTGAGGCAGCAGACGCGCTGCCGTCCTGGGTCACACCATCCAATTCTGAAAACAGGGTGCGCTTTTCCTATGATAGCCCTCGCGCTCTATCTTAATCGTTTTTCAGGTCTGGATCTACAGTTCCCACCTACATCTCATACCACTCTCACATGTGTCTCCACCATCTAGAAAACGTCGGCGTCAAAAGACAATGGTTTCCAAAGACAATGATGAGGAGGGCTATGCCGCTCAAGAGGAAGATGAAGATGACTTTATTGCTCTTGAAGACGCGTTAAAACTTGTCAGAGATCCATCTGTCGATACGAGGGCCTCTATTGCAACCGAAAATCTTGTCTGGGACAGGATCTCGCAGTATGCATACCATTCCGGTGATTTTAGTATACTCATTTTCTACCAGGTATCCGAAAGTTGTTCGAAGACATGTTCATGTCACTAAAGCCCATCTTCCAGTTGACATTGCGAAAGCATTGTCTGTCAACCCGCCTCTGGTGCAGAAAGCTGTAGAGGCATTTTACACCCGAGATGGAATTCAATTACGGGTAAGTTATCTTTGACTTGTCAGTTAGTCAGTTTCAAAGTTTTTAATGTAGGAAGCTCACAAAATGTTGCGGTTTTCTCCTAGTACCTCAGTATTGTCGACCGTTAAAATGACAAGAACGGCCTATGCGCAGTTAACTGGACAGAAATTCTTTCCTCCCAAGGTTTTTGGTCGATGGTCAGAAAATGAAGGGTCCAAGGGATGGCGATGGAAGGACACAGGAATGAAAATTGTGAGCGCCTTTTTAAACTTCAGCTGGGTGTATGAGCTGACTGTATGCAGGCCGTTGGCTTTGAGATACTATTTCAAGAAAGTAAAGGGCGATGGACGACGACTAATAGCACCACTGAGGGTTTATCAGCATCTGTGAGTTGTACGGATCTATTTTGGACCACGTCTTGACCTTAGTTATAGATTGCTGCGAAAAAAGACGCTCTGCGCCGTGATCCTGACTACGTCAAGTACATACAAAACTTGATGTCTGCAGGATATTTCAGAGGTGAACTTGAAGGGTCTCAGCTCTGGAATAGTCTAGAGGACAGAGCCGCGGAGATTTTCGTGGATGTGCGTAAACAAGAGTGCGTTTACTATCTTTTTAGCCCTGAATGACCCCCTTATCTTCTGTGTAGTGATCATACACGACAATCGTTTGCCTCTCTTGTGACAAACGCGATTTCACAAGCTCGCGATTCGGTGAGCTATATCACAGCGGAAGAGGACAACGATGAGTGGCTCACCGTTGACGCGCAAGACTTTGATGACTTGTTGCAGAAATCATCAAAAAATCAAACATCTGATGCCATGGATGTTGATAAGTCAAGTGAAATGCCTGAGGACAAGATGACCTCCGATCAGGCCTCGAGGCTTAAAAATTTGGCTTCCAAAGTCGAAGAATTCGTCGAAGGTGAAGGAGATATGGAAGGAGCCAAGTTTGAAGAGTTTGTTACTGCCCTTCGTTCTCTTTTCTCACAACTGAGCTAAATGTTTAGTGAGGACTTTTCTGACGAGGAATTCAGCGATGGATCCATGTCTACGAACTCGGATGGCCGAGACGAGGAAGATCCAGCCAAGAGGCAGGCAGACATGGACAAGCTTGTTCCTGGCATAGATCCTTCTGAGTACGGCCAAATGCCAGCGTCATTCCACAGCAACTCTCAAAAGATCAGGCCTATGGATGGAAAAAATGATACCGAGAAGACAGATGCAAAGAAAGCCACATCTAACACAGAACATCCTGAAAAGGCACTGAGGCCGCCTATTCTGCCTCGTGATAAGTATGACGGTGTTGATTCGGATGACGAAAGCGATGAGGAAGGTGCTGAAATGGATTCTGAAGATGAAGAAGACCAACCTCAAGTTGTTGGAGACATCGAGGTTGACATGGGAGAGGAAGAAGAAGAATTTCTGGAGTTCTCTCGACAGGCTCTTGGAATCAGTGATGAACAGTGGAGCAATATTGTCAAAGATCGCAAAGATCGAGGAGGTATGATTCTCTCTCATTTTGAAGTATTCTAGCTCATAAGAGTGCAGCTTTCGTGCCGAAAAATATCTCGACTGCGTCCCCCTTCCGGTCACCGAAAAATGGAGACACTGAACGTAGTCCGGAGCCTGGGACACGCCCGAACGTCAATCCAAATCTTGACTCCTTCGAAGCGGTCATGAAAGCGATGGATGCAGAACTTGCTCGATCGCGCGGGGCAAAATGGAGTGGCAACACTACTAGTCAGTCAGATAAGGGCAAAGGAAAGGAGGAAGCCACTTTCGAGAATGAAGATGATGATATTGAAGCGGCTATGGAAGCTGAGCTGAAGGCAGTTCTGGAGGGTAGAGAGAATGAAGACGAGGAAGAGCCGATGGATTACAATCTGATTAAGAACTTTTTGGAAAGTTTCAAGAGCCAAGCGGGGCTGTCTGGCCCTGTGGGCAACCTTGCTGGACGGTTGCAGCCTGGATGGACTCTTCCGAGAGATGAATCGTAGTTGCCTAATGTAGTAGCACGTGTCTTTGCACCTTAACGATGATCCATGCTGTCCTGATATGTATGTTGCCCAATTTATTTTCTAGGACTTCTCAATGACGGACAGCAGTCAACACGTCTGGTGTACCCAGACTATCCAAGTTCTACACGCCTCTCCACCAGTCCTCGCAGACCGTCATCCAAAAGATATTCCAGCTCATATGCTCCCGGCCGCCTGGCCTATGCAACTTTCTCGATGCTCCAGAGCTCGAGGCATTTCTCGGTCCAAAACACGGCGAAGACGAGCGCTGGCGGGTGGTGTACCGGAATTACGCAACACTGTACTTTGTGTTCGTCGTCGACGGTGCAGAGAGCGAGCTGGGGATATTGGATTTGATACAGGTGTGGGTGCACCATGTTCTTGAGTAACTAAATGAATGATGTGCCAGGTATTTGTGGAATCTCTTGACCGAACATTTGAGAACGTGTGCGAGCTGGACCTTGTGTTCCACTTTGATGAGGTGTGTTCTGCTATCACTTGACATTCCTTCATTCTTCAATACTGTTGCAGGCACACCATATTCTCACAGAGATCATCCAGGGTGGAGTAGTACTTGAGACGAACGTTGACGAAATTGATCGTGCTGGTGCGAAATTTTTTGCTTTCACTTGGTTTGTTCCCATGCCAAGCTTGACAGTGCAAAGTATGGCAAAAGCGCGGAAAGATTCATTTGCGTCTGCGAATCCTCTTTCTCTTGGCGTAGGTTCCATTGGCTCTCGAGGGAAAACACCTCTGGATTGGATCGGTAGGCTGACTGGAACGGGGGTCCGATAAAGGCAAACTGTGAGGCCGTAACATCATTTTGGAAGTGCTACCAACATCGCATGTGTATAATAGAGTTCACGGTAGAATGTACATATACAGGACCCGGCCTAGCTTCTCTCCGTGGGAATAGGCAACAATGTTCCTGTCGAATCTTATCAGACAACCAATGCAAGGAAGCCGCAGCACGACATACGTTTCCGTTTTTTCTTTCCCCCACCAGGTGGTCCTCTTCCAGGGGGTTCCTGAGATGGGGCAGGTGTAGATGCCTGAGAAGGAGCCGTCGAAGCTTGGGTACCAGCAGCCGGCGTCTGCACCTGAGCATGAGCATGAACTTGAATATCTGTCGGAGGGACAGCGCTATTGGCTATCTGTGCAAAGGCACTCGAGGAGACCGCTGAGCTGGAGTGAAGAGCCGTTGCCCGCATCGCGTTAAATAGAAGCATAGTATTTTGCTGCCGTTTTCCGTTCCCATCTGTAGGGTTGGTGTTGTCGTCAGGTGTAGGTGTATTTGTGCCCGTGAGGTCATCCGTAGCAGGTTTCTTCGCTGTCTCGTCGAGTGACGGATCCGTGATTGGCCAGACAAAGCCTGTCCGGGGCGTATAGTCCGGACGGTGGGAACGGAGAATGTCCAGAGATGTTTGTAACGAGGTCAAAGAGGTCAGCTGTAGATGCTTAACAATTGTTACAGAAAGAAAAGGAGATAACCGACCAATCGGTTCGATAATACGGTGTACAAGTCAGGCGACTGGTAGATTCGGTTGTTAATGATAAAATACGCCGACAGTGGTACCACTGAGAAGTGTCAACTAGGAAACTGAGAAGAAAGCCTAGCAACGCACCTTCTTCAGGTGAAAGCCTTTCACGCTTATGTACGATGAAAAACGAGGGCGGCTGAGCATGGACGACGGCGAACTCGACGCCAGTGAATCGCCTGCAGAGGATGCCTTAGTGCATGCCACCGACATTATATTCCTACCACGTACTTGAGTTCCTCCGCCTCGTTCATAACGGCCACGCCAGTGTGCATCGTCTGCATGCGCAGGACCTGATTGTTGCTCTGCTTGTCGTAAAACATTGACGTGGTGAAATATTCAAACACGTTCTCGCTGGTGAGTGGACCATTAGCCTGTCGCGAGACTCAGCGAGGAAAGGGTACAGTGAGCACAGGCGGACCTGTATCCATTCGTGCCAGATGAAGAAACGATGGCTGTAGTCGTCCGGGGGATGAAGGTCGTTGATGTCCATGACTGTCCCAATTAGGAAGCGCGTCTTCTGCTTTCACGTCGATCCGGTCTGCCGGTAATTCCCTCTAGTCGGGTTCCTCTGTGCTGTTCCACTATGCTGGGTTGCTTTTTTTTTTTTTTTACTTATTATCTACTTGTGCTCACTGCTACGCCTTGTGCTTCTCTTGTTGCCTACCTGTTCTTTGATGCCTTCACTGCAGTTTCTTCGTTTCTGGCAGACCATACTGTACCATGTCAAAACTCATGTGGGCGTAGGTATAGTATGTGCTGTAGCTTATTTCGATCCGTGAGTGTTTTGTTCTTTTTATTCCTGTTTCTTGCTGAGGTGTTCCAGTGGGAATTGGAGCGTTGATCTCCAGGCAGGCTCGAGTTTTGGCTACAGGCCAATGCTGTTCGTCATTCTCATGGCCGGTTTGGGCGCTATTGTCCTACAAGTGCTGCAACTTTCATCGTAAAAGAGCTTAGCAATTGATGCTGGTATTTAGACGCTGTCCTGTAAACTGGGATGCGTAACAGGCCTTGACCTAGCAGCCCACTGCCGTATCCTCTTGCACGACCATCCTAAGCATCCTCTTCTTGTACGGCGCCTAATTCTTTACCCTTTATACTTCCTCTCCGAGGTAGCCATTATCGCCACTGATCTTGCAGAGCTCTTGGGATCCGCCATTGGAATTTGCCTCATCTTTCCATCCCTCCCGCTTTGGGCTGGAGTAGTAATCACGGCTTTTGATGTCTTTCTCTTTCTCCTCATCTCTGACCCCACCCGTAAGCGTAGCCGATTCTTTGAAGTGGTTGTGATCACTCTGGTCATGTCGGTGTTCGCATGCTTCATTGTGCTCATCGTCAAAGTTAAGCCTACTTGGCCGAAAGTGTTTATGGGGTATATACCTTCCAAGAAACTCTTCAAATCCGACCCAGATGCCGTCTACTCAGGTATACGAATTTTTCGCCGCTTTTACTCCAACTAAACCATGGAACCAGCTGTAGGAATTCTGGGTGCAACAGTTATGCCGCATGCTCTCTTCCTAGGCTCATTCATGGCGACTCAAGACCGGCGTGCGCTGATTCCGCGTACAGATCGGGCCACTGGAGCCGAGCACCCTCCATTCAATCTTTCTTCACGCGTCAGGAAGGGAATTAGAAATCTATTTGGGGTGTCTACCACGGACACAGACATCTGCGTCGTCGAGGAGAAGAGGGAAAACCACTCTCCGACATTCATACGACAGCACCTCAAGCATGAAATAGTGGACGTTGTCTCAAGTTTACTATTTCTAGCTGTCCCGATTAATTCGGCGTATGTCTCTTTCAAATATGATTTCTCCAAAGAGCTAACGAGAGGTGACTCAGCATTTTAGTCATGGCCGCCACGGTATTCTACTCCGACTCCGACGAGCCAGATATGGATGCGGATGATATTACCGTAGCCGGCCTCTTTGACGCACACGATTTGATAAAAGCGAGGATCGGCAAGGGTGTGTGTTCCTCATGCAGTTTGAATTCAATAAAATATTGGGTATCTAATTCCCTGAAACCTAGGCGCCGCCTTCGTATTTGCCCTTGCCTTGATTTTGGCAGGACAGACATCGGGGATAACAGCTACTCTTGCGGGTCAGATCGTTTCGCAAGGATTCATCAACTTGCGTATGTCACCTTTCCTTCGGCGTCTGCTTACCCGTGCGCTCGCACTGGTACCTTCGGTGGTTGTGGCCATTGCTGTGGGCCGTGCAGGTATCGACAGTCTCCTCGTCGTTTCTCAAGTAATCCTGAGCGTCGTCTTGCCGTTCGTGGCATTTCCACTCATCTGGCTGACGTCCTCTAGGCGCGTCATGCGCGTAGAGGGTGGAAAAGACCATAGCAACGGGTGGATCTTGGCCGTCGTGGCGTATGGAATATGGGTAGTCGTCCTGGTCGCTAATTCATATGCCGTCGTGTCTTGGGGCGGCCTGACGTGAAATTCCGGCCGGGTACCGCGTGTCTGGACTTTAGCCGTGCATCGATTGTATTGTACTAAGCATGTTTTAGTGTTGGGTACTCGCGAATTCGAAATGGTGTGTGTGAAGAGACGAAACATGTTTCCGCCCTCGCCAAGAGAGAAGAGAAGTAAGCACAAGGTAAAGCTTGACATGCACCTACCGACACCCACATGACTGAAACAAAGTGATACTCGCAGGATTCAAGACAGACGCGTGAAGCACCAGAGCAACGTGTTATTCATGATGGCCATTTGTAATTACAGTCTGCAGACGGAGGACAACAAACTAAGCGAGCAGAGAATTTCCGGAAGATTATATTTAGATACTATGCGAAATAAGTGATTTAAAAAATCAATTCGAGACCAAGTCCGTCACTGGGCCATGAAGCGGTACGAAGATTGGTTCGGTCGAAAAGCGCACGGCGTGCAGGATGTCAGACGACATGGGGGTTGGACAAGCCAAGGCTGGAGCAGGATTAAGAACATGGCACTAAACAGAAGGGAGAAGACACACACACATAGATTTATACGGGATCGTTATTTAAAGCTCTACTTGATCTCCGCACAGTCGCACTGGGCGGTGCGGCCGATTGCGCCCTTGCCACAGACGTCACACCAGGAACGATTTCCCTGGTCCACGCCGATGGAATTTTTGGACGAGTTAGAGTGGTGGGAGCTAGCGACGGACTCGTCACGATGGATAGAGATAATGTGACGACCGAGGTCATGCTTCCTGGAGAACGAGCGGCCACACGAGCGGTGGGGACAGACGTGTGGCTTGAGACGATTGGGATCATGAGTGGCCATATGAGTTTTGAGGTTATAGGCCCTCGCAAAAGCTGCAGAGAGTGTGTGTCAGCAATGGAAAAAGCGAAGGGAGAGCTACTTGCCTCTTGGACACGAAGGACACTGGTACTTTTTGCGTGGGTCCTGTTTGTGGTCATCGACGCGGATGGGGGGAACATTGGGCACTACCGGAAGCTGCGTCGAGACATGCGACGGCGACACGGTGGCCTGGCTCATGCTGTAGTAGTATCCAGCCGACCTGGACGGTGGACCGTAGTCAGAGTAGCTGGTGCGAGCTACGTACTGCTTCGCAGCCGCAGAGGGCGGCGAAAGGGGTGGGGTTGGCGGCAAGGAGCCAAAGGAGGTAGGGTCAACATTGGCAGGAGAATAGTCACTGAGGGCGTCAACTCTGATTCGCTGAAAGTCCATCTCAAGGTCTAGGGGAAAGGAATAGTTGGAGGCAGGGTAGTCATATGCAGAGTCGTAGGAGCTCTCATAGGCTGAGCTCCGTGCTGAGCTCTCTGTGATTGCAGAAGGGGGGCCCCGTGTAGGCGTGTCCGATCGCAAAAACGAGTAGGCGTCGTTCGAGTCGACCGTGAGCAGCTGCAGCTGCGCCTGGTCGATTCCAGCGAGACTCGAGTCAAGCTCGCTCTCGAAGAGGTCAGGATGAGGTGCTACAACGTCCAAGGGCGCTGCAAAAGATAGAAAATCAAGGCCCTGCTGGGTATTGGGCTTGGAATAGTCAAAGTTGTCGAAAGTAAAGATGGAGGTCATCGTTGCTGCGGACGTGGTGGGGGTCGAAAGCTAACAATACATGAAATGTCATTGCCAAATATGACTGCTGCGCTTTGCTTAGTCATCTTTCACACGTCCACTCGCACTGCCCGTGTCTCCATCTATTATCGTACATCCTTTTATTGCGTGTTACTGCGATCCCAGCGTTTACCTCGTCTTTTTCTATTGATTATTGAGGCTTCTCCTTCGTCTTTTTTGCCTCTGCCTTTTTTCTTTTTTTACCCTTAGTTTGACCGGGCTCCGATAGTTCGCACCGGCTCGGCGGCCATACATCCGACGGCCAGTTCGCATCCGCCATGTCGCAATCGCTATTACTGCTGGTCAAGCCTTTTCTTTTCAGCTGAGGCCCAGATGTCATAACACTCTTGGCCTTCGGGCAAGTTGCGAAACTTTAGTGCTGGGATGCCGGTTCCTGAAATGATTCGCGGCCCCTCATCCTGCGCTCTAGGCCGATTATTACGGCCCGCCTAGCTCAATCGGATAGAGCGTCAGACTCTTATGCTCGCTAGACGGATCTGAAGGCTGCGAGTTCGACCCTCGCGGTGGGCTAATGATTTGGTTTTTGACAAAGTTTAAAGGCGGCAGTCACTACTGACTACCAAGAATCTTCTAGGAGCCAGGACTCCTACTATTAATCCGACTCAGTAGCGCCACATGTAATTGACACTGATTTTCCGTCGTCCCTCAATAGAATATCTGTTTTTTTTCCTCGGCAAGTGAACCTTTCCGTTCCAACACGACCCAAAATGTAGCGTAACATGCTGTGACCGCATCTGACAGTCCCCGTCGTAGCAACGTAGGGATACGCCTCAAAATCATGCCAAAAATAACGACATCGACAGTGAATATTTAGGTCTTGGGCTCCCTTGACACAGATGCCGACAGAAATGACAAGCATTCTGCGCTGACCGGACTCTTTGAATCGGACTCGGACTAAAGAGTCACCAGGAGCTAGTCATGTAGGCTTCTGACCGGATATTTACCGCTCCAAGTGGCGTACGCTATGTTTCGGGCGGAAAGGGAGTAGGATACACTTACAAATCGAGTTTCTCCCACCCTAGAGTAAAGAAAGGAAATGCATGAAGGTCTGTACTAGATTTCCGACTGGTATTTACTGGTCAGTAAAAGCGTTGTTAAGACGACGAAAAAATTAAGATCCCCGAAAAATACAAGTTGGCTTAAAAGCTCATAACACCGCTCGAACGGTTAACTGCGCAACGTAGATACAGTCAATAGCGTAAAATTTGAAAATCTAGTACCCGGAATTCGGACCGCAAACTTAGCGGTAATTTACCACAGCTTTCTGAACTCGGGAGGGTTTTTGAGGACGCATCTTACCTGTCTTGCGGCTATCATATCGCTACATAGTATTTGGAGCTCATCCCACCAAAATGCGAAAGAAAGTATTCTGGTGATTAGGGTTGCCTAGGTTCTGAGACACCAGGTTTTCGGACCGGTAAGTTACCGGTCTTGAGCAGTCCGAGCTTGCGAGGGCAGCGAGAGATTGTCTGAACTCTCTCGCTTGCAATCAGCATCGCCAGTGGACCTCCCATCGCTGGAAAAATTTCCATCGAGGTAACTTACATGTCATGACAGCCAATTCAGCATAATAATTCAATACTATTGTATGTATATTCCATTTGCAAGGTACATTCATAGATGAACAATCTTTATAAGTGAATTGCATTTCATGATATCAAGAGATTTTTTGGGGGAAAAACTGTAATTGCCGGCGTGCCACGCGTCAGTCACGCGATGGAGGGCAGGATAAGCTAATTAACGGCAATCCCCTTGGAGGTTTCGTGCGCAGCCGTACTGGCGATTCATCAAAATATTAAGCTCGGGGAACGGGGTCAACAGTAAGGTAAGGGATCATCCTGTTTCCTGACTTTTGGACTAGGTATAAAAGTGTACACATCATACCCTAATCCTCCTTAGAGAAAAAGGAGGACTAGCCCACCGCGAGGGTCGAACTCGCAGCCTTCAGATATTATTTCCAGCTATAAAGTCCGCCGTAAAAGTCTGACGCTCTATCCGATTGAGCTAGGCGGGCTATAAATGGTTGATTAAAGTACATTTTATATCTCTAAGCTTGCAGAGATCATGCGACGATCACCATCATCAGTCACAGCCGCACGACTTGCGTATGTTCATCCGGACATGAGAGATCGTAAATGCTAGCACTAAACACCTAGTTTACCATGCTTGGTTCGAAGCAATTCAAGAAGTGAAACCGAACTTGTTGCATCAGCCCTGCTTAAGCATGCCCATGGTTCCTTGGCTGTCATCTTGCGACACGAATCGATCAGTGTGAAAAGACTTTGCGCGACATTCTGCGTCTCATACGCCACATCCGAAATTGTATATGTGTCATCAACGTAGATCTTCACCGTCACCCCGGACAGCGCACCGGCCATAGCTATGACGATTGTCTTCACCACTGGATCACCACAAAATGCTCCAGCTCCTCAAAGTGGGGCATAAATCTCCTTCGCGCCGGCAGGAAGGGCAGTGAACCCAATATAGGTTTTGTGCAGCTCACGTAAGAGGTTCTCAGGCATGAGATCGGGGAGACGATAGCAAAATAAGTTGTCTTCCGTGTCCAATTCTAAAGCCTTCATCAACAGGGAAATATGCTCTTCATCTTTATCGAGAGGCTCGATAAGATGTGCCTCGCGTTGTTCGTCCCTCCATAGACTTCTTGGGATGATGCCTCTTGCGAGGAGAGCAGCATTAGCGGGAGCGGGAGAAGCCACACACAGCGCATCGAGAGGTAATGATCCGGGGCACGCCCGGCGATAAGCTATTCATGTGTGCATGCTAAACTATATCCTGAAGATATATTTGAGAAGATAAGTGTGTATTTGACGGAAGGGGGAGGGAAGGCTATGTTGGGCATCGACACAAGTTCGATGAGGACATTGTCGAATAATTTGGCTTCATAGTTCACCAGGAATTTTTGGCTATCGACAAAGAGCGTAAACTGTAATAAATGAGAGTTGTAGCGTGGGTAGGATGCTGAAAGTAATGAAAGACGGTGGCAAGGTATCCACGGACGGCGCTCTCTAGAGACTGGAGGTACGAGTACTAGCATAGGAGCGTGCAGCTCCATCCATTGCCAGGAAGCAGCTGCACAGTTCCAAAGAGCTGGTAAGCAACCAAAGAGCGAACCTGAGCTCTTGAGAGATAGAGCGACGATTGCTGTACAGAGAGGTATGGAATAGAGTGTGAAGGAAATAACGTCGGTAATGCCAAGCCGGTATCCATTATATTGCACAAGACAGTATGGGCACTGTCAGAATCATACACATAGTAATTAGTAATGAAATCACGTAGGAAAACACCTGCATGTCCATTGCCATGAATCGAATCGAATATACCAAGTCCTGGATGGAATCTGGAAGCCCACTCAAGGCTAAACATTTAGTTTTGAATGCGTCAGTAGATGCATAAAATACATCCTACACGTACGGGGATGTTAAATCGCAGGCGCTAAAGGGATTAAGGCATTTCAAAGGACGGGGTTCGAGGGTAAAATGTAGTGGCTGTGCACTTGACGAGCGACCTGCTGCTGACATAATCATCGCGCGAAATGACCTGCCCTAAAGCTCGTTACTGAGCCACACTCGTTTTTATCTCCTGGTTGGCTACTCATCCCCGTCATGTCTGGCTTTGATGCGAACAATGTCTACAATGTCTCCGTCCATGACCCACCACCACCGACTGCGCCAGAGTCGGCTTCTGAGACGGAGAAGCTGCTATTAGACTTTTTGTTGCAGTATCGCGTGGGAGGAGAATTCATCTACAGGTGCGCCAGCCAGTGCTGTATCCCGAACTCTTTGGAGATCCACACTCGTACAGGGACATGCTTCGTGGAAATCTCCTTCTGAAGCAGAACGTTCTGGAAGTTGACCTTAGGCACGTCAGCCTCTACAACGACGAGCTGGCACACGCGATTCAGGATAGACCAGCGGATGTCCTGCCGCTAGTGCGTGTTACCTCTCCATTTTTTATTCAAGCTGAACTTGTGTAGTTTGAAAATGCCGCTACTCGCGCGGCCAAAACCATCCTCTATCCCCTCGCTGGTACTGATGAAGCAGTCAATGCAGTTGCAGAGTCTATCGACAAAGTCCAGATAACTCTCCGCTCTGGCCTCAACCTCCTACAATTCCGTGATCTCACTGCTAATACCATCAACAAGCTCGTAAGGGTTCCAGGAATAGTCATTTCAGCCTCTGTCCTTTCATCTCGAGCGACGAAGTTACACATCCAGTGTCGTGCGTGTCGTTCTGTCAAAACTATATACCCACCAGGAGGAATTGGAGGCCTTGGGTATGGAACCGGATCTGGATTGCCTCGGAGGTGCGAAGAGCCTCCGCTCGACGGACAGAAGAAAGACTGCCCTTTAGATCCGTATCTCATCATCCACTCAAAGTCCACCTTTGCTGACCAGCAGACACTGAAACTTCAAGAGGCCCCGGACATGGTACCCGTTGGTGACCTACCAAAGCATATGCTCCTCTCAGCGGACAGATACCTGACGGGGCAAGTTGTACCGGGCTCGAGAGTTATTGTAACCGGCATATACTCGACTTTCCAAGCCGCACGGGATGTGAGTTTTTGGTTCCTTGCATATGCATAGCCTCTAACGCTATGCTAGAAATCTGCCGGTGCTGCAGCTACTCGCAGGCCATACCTCCGCGTTGTCCACCTCGAAATGTCTTCCCCTTCTACCGCTAGTTCAGGTGGTTCCAACCCGTTTGGTGTACAATTTACCCCAGAGGAGGAAGAGGAGTTCAACGAAATGGCGCGGAGTGAAGGTTTCTATGAACGATTTGCCAAGAGCGTTGGTCCCAGCATCTATGGGAGTCTTGGTATGTAGTGACCTTCAGTCTTGAAAGCTCTTACATACGGATGCCATGACAGACATCAAAAAGGCCATTACCTGCCTCTTATTCGGAGGGTCGAAGAAAGTCCTACCTGACGGTATGCGGCTTCGTGGCGATATAAATATCTTGCTTCTTGGTGATCCTGGTACGGCAAAGAGTCAACTGCTCAAGTTCGTAGAAAAGGTAGCACCCATAGCTGTATACACATCTGGAAAGGGTTCTAGTGCCGCTGGTCTGACAGCATCGGTACAACGAGATACAGTTTCGGTGCGTACCTACTTACTATTTTCAAGTCTGGCCGATAAGGTAACAGCAGTATAGAGAGAATTTTATCTTGAAGGAGGCGCTATGGTCCTTGCCGACACAGGTGTCGTATGTATAGACGAGTTTGACAAGATGCGGGACGAGGATCGTGTTGCAATTCATGAAGCCATGGAACAGCAAACCATATCTATTGCCAAGGCAGGAATCACCACGGTGCTGAACACGCGTACCAGTGTCCTTGCGGCGGCCAATCCAGTCTTTGGTCGTTACGACGAGGGACGGAGTCCGGGCGAGGTGTGTTTCTTCTTCGGGCATAAGATCGAGCTGGAATATCTCTTTGCAGAATATTGATTTTCAAACAACTATCCTTTCTCGATTCGATATGATCTTCATCGTGAAGGATGAACATGACGAGACGCGAGACAAGGTTAGTTCATTCTGCACCAATCTATACAGTTCTCAATCATGTTCTGCAGACGATTGCAAAACACGTCCTGAATGTCCACATGAACAAACCTAATCAGCTTACGGACGAGAACGGTGAAGGTGAATTACCTTTGGACAAAATGAAGCGATATATTGCCTACTGCAAACAGTGAGATATTTGTCTGCTTACCTCTGTTATCATTAAAACCTTTACAGGAAATGTGCACCCCGACTATCTCCCGAAGCCCAAGAGATGCTCAGTAGTCATTTCGTCAGTCTTCGGAAGCAGGTCCAGCAAGTGGAGCAGGATAATGATGAGCGAAGCTCCATACCTATCACCGTTCGTCAACTTGAAGCAATAATCCGTATATCGGAGTCTTTGGCGAAGATGACACTAGCACCTGTTGTGCAGAACCATCATGTGGAAGAAGCTATACGGCTGTTCAAGTTCTCTACCATGGACGCGGTGTCTGCAGGTTCTGCCGATGGCCTTTCGCGAGGAGGCCTAAATGAAGAGATGACGCGTATAGAGAAGGAGCTGAGGAGACGTCTACCTGTCGGGTGGCGAACTAGCTATCAGAGTCTCATCAAGGAGTTCGTCACACAGCAAGGGTACTCTAGCCATGCACTTGAGAGGACATTATATATCCTAGAGAAGCGGGAGGTGATTCGGTTTTCCGGACAAGTAAGTGTCGAACACTATAGTTCACATCAAGTCTAACATGGTGCTTTATGTTCGCAGAAAAAAGTTGTCCACAGGTGCGCAGTGCTATTCTATTTCATTCCCTATGCTGATTTGCTTCCTGCAGAGTTGGAGTATAACCTAATGCTTGCAGCTTCACCAGATCGGATGTATGATTAATTTATTTCTTGTGTACTGATTATGTTGTTTGTATCGCACTACTGTCATCAGTTGACCAGCCTTCTAAAGAACGAGGTCTCAGTCATTTAAATGGCCTACTCATCGACAGCGACGCAGTGATGGCCAATGGTTATCGGAAGCACCAACGGGAAACTTCCTAATACTGAGGGTCGAAGAGCCTTATGAAGCGTAATTTGAGAATTGATTACGACTTCGAACAGCATCTTCCAAATGCTCAGTACATGCAAAATAGGGACTTTATTGCAATGAGGTCTCGCGCCAACGGCACCGCACCAGCCCGAGTAAAAAACGATGAGATACCTCAGGCTGTCGGGAAGCGTTTCCAACCGGAAGTTTGGAACAATTCTCAATATAGTCCGGAACCCTGGTAAGCGATCTTGAGGCCCTTGCGAGGAGTCACAGCAATTACGGTAAATCAAGGGCCCCTCGGGGCGGGGTCGGTAAAAAACTACACCTTACACTCCTCGGGATTTTGTGCGTAACCTTAAGTATTGCCACATCAACGCCTTGGATCTCGTCAAACGATATGTATAATAAATGTGCTCGGAGATTCTCTGTCACAGCCCACGATATTACTAGTGACTTACCAAGGCAACATCGACAGAAAAATTTATAGCCCACCGCGAGGGTCGAACTCGCAGCCTTCAGATCCGCCTAGTAACTATAAGAGTCTGACGCTCTATCCGATTGAGCTAGGCGGGCCATAATGCTGTGGTCATTAATTATATATTTAATCATAAAAGCGCCGTCCAAAATGAAGTATCGCGCTCCCTGACTAACGTCTCTTAAACCCCCACTATCATTGACGACGATGAATGCCATGGATACAGACGAAATCTCTGTGGTACTCCCATCCACGACGACATCGGGTCTATCGATATCTTTGTAAATACATCTTTGAGTTACTCTTTCAATGATTGACCTTGTCCGTCAGGCATCCTCTACCGATTCTGAATATTTCTGAACATTTGACGCGACGAAAACTGCAAACAAACACATCTACTCCGTTCAGTGAGCCATATGTCCTGCCTCAATGTGGCGGAGAAGATACTCGAACTTTGTTGCAGTTCTTGGAGCCTTGCTTGGCACTCAAAACGGGAGAGATGTGGAGATCGTGAATACCTTTGAATTGGCTGTGGAAGAGGATGGTGATACTGTGGATCATTCTTTCTTGGTATCGCGGCGCGACCAGTGTGCGTGAGCTTCATCTAACGGGATGTTATCATTGACTAAATGCGTGGCGTTTTATAGACAAGCAAGTTTTTCCATCGTTGGAATTCATTGGCTGGTACACGGTGGCTCCTGGGCCATCTTCGCGTCATATCGCACTTCATTCACAAGTATGTGACTCAATCCTTCGGCTTACACTTATCTTAGGAAGACATAGTTCACAGGATATTGCTCGACGCCTCTCCTCCTCCTCCTTCAATCCTCCAGTAATATTTCCGCCGGATCCGATGGCAATCAAACACTTCCTTTCAAAGCCTATGAGCCAACGATCGAGATTAGAGACCGACTGTCTCGTCCAGTCTTCGTTGAGGCGTCGTACAATGTAGAGACAGGTGAAGCAGAACGGATTGCTGTCGACTGGACTGCACGCGGTGGCGGTAGTGGCACGAGTTGTATGTCTTTGTTCCCTATGTGGGTCCTTTGATATTGACATCCTCCTAGTGGAGTCGCATCTACAAACGCAACGAGCGGCTGTCAAAATGCTCCATGACAGAATCGTCATCTTGGTTCACTATGTCACGGAGGCTTTAGCAGGTATGGTGAGCTCGTCGGTGCTTTTTCTTATTGAGTACATGTTCCTATATAGGCACGGCGCCTAAGGATCAAGCTATTCTTCGATCTATCTCAGCTCTGGTGGCCTCGCTTCCTGCAACTGAAAATAATTCCTTCCGCGAGGAATTCGATACGGTTGGAGATTTTGCTATATTCCGTTTCAATATTACTGATGGTAGGATTGGAATAGGAATACGAAGATGTTCAGATCACAGCTTTTCTGTCTTCACTGACCAAATCGACCAGCATTTTGAACGATGTGCGTCCCCCGCCGGGCTACACCAATTTCATTCTGAAACTTCTGGATTTTCAGCTCGTTGATAAGCACCTCATGATCACAGCCAGTCGAGAGGATAAGATGGGGGCTCGCCGAAGACCTATGGGAAGAATGCCGATGGGAGATTGGCATTGAATTGGACCTTTATCTTGTGTTTGCTGTTATGGCCTTTCATTGCATGTATCGTTACTCCGGTCATCACATACGTAAGTTTTCAGGGGATGCTCAGGCTGCTGTGATATGGAATTGATGTTGTCGAAGAAGGTGAAATCAATGTCAGCAGGATCTTGAAAGTCTCATCTGTTTACTCCCACTGAGAGACGGAGTCTCGAGATAACGCCCGGATCATTGTTGAGCGCTCAAGGGTCTTCGAGGTCAGCGTGGAGAATGATATGATGCTGGCTAAGTGGAGCGCTAGTCGAGGCGAGATGGTGGGAAAGTGCCTCGCTATTTCCTCACCTGATCTCCTCCTTGTTTTCTAGACTCTTTTGTATTGATTCGGAACTTGGAAGTTAGAACTGTGTAAGGTAGTCATTGATTAGTATCAGTGTCGCTGGTCGAACTTGGGGCAATATAAAGGAAGACCCGCAGCGCCAACGTGGAACTTCGTTCTTCGCCAGTCAGCACATGTCCCATCGGCCTCCCATCGTTGTACCTTCTTTGCTCAGTGATATTTTGAACATATTATTAAAATTTGGCACTTGGCACTTGCTTATTTCCTTTCCCTTCCCTTTTCTTTCTTTCTTATGAATGAGTCGTTAATAGTACTTAATTTGCTACTGTTTACTTGTATGAGTCGACCAATGCCTATTTTCTTCTTTTTGTGTTTTTTGCCACTACCACGGTCCACCACAATGCGTCAACGCCGTCATGACGAGCACAGTAGCAAAGAGTATCGTAACCATGGTGAGTTGAATAGTGTGTCAGATCGACAACCAGTGCTTACATCCGACCTGATGAAACTTTGCGCATAACCCTCGACACTATCTACCTGGCAATGTTATACGCTCAAAGAACGCTCCCGCTCCAGGTCTACAGGAAGAGAAAAGGAGAGACAGTGTCACTCATCCAATGACGAAGGTCATGTTAAGCGCACTCGACATCAACGAGGCGAAGGTAGTCAACGCAGATATGCCTTGGAGAATACTCCGGACGGTGACCTCAGTAACCATGACATGAGAGGTCGAGAACGACATTCCAAGAATATATTTAAGCATCACAGAGACTCTTCCGTGAGCATGTGCAAGCCCATTTCTTCACCGTGGATTCTGATTCTTCCTTGTCAAGCGGGCGTCTAACCGAGCTGTGCGTCATTTTCCTGTCAGCTCATCTGAAAGGATATCGTTTTGACCTTCAAAGTGGAAACTATCATCACTGTAGGAGTGTGAACATCGTCGACGCAGTCGTTCATCTGAATCATACTCGTCCTTCTCGACTGAAGACCACGGTCCTTCCAAGAGACGTAGGCGCAGTTCACGCTCTAGGTCACCTCGTCGAAGAAAAGATAAGGATTCGCGAAAGCACAGGGACAGGGACTACGAAAAGGACAGAAAGAAAGGGAAAAGAAAAGAAAAGGATAGAAAGAAGGACAAAGACGAGGAAGAACGGAGAAGCATCCTAACTGGCAAAAAGGTTTTTTTCTATTCCTCCTAGCGCCTTTCCCATCTCATTATCGTATCCCAGATTAAATTAAGGGTCAAAAAGGACAAGGGGGATGACGAACGGGAAGCTAATAGGAAAGATCTTCTACAGTTCTTGAATTCGACGTTCGAATAAACCATACACATGATTACCTAAATACCTATATTATCCATATAGTGCTCTCTAAATGTCTCTTTGTCATGTGTACTAAAGTACTACAAACGGGTATCAAAAGAATTATACAACAAATAGGTTAGAATGCCCTCCAAATAGATATTACAAATGATGGACAAAATGCAGTCATTAGATCATCATTCCTAGCTGAGGTTTTCCTGATGGAGGCGTGGAAGCATGAGCATGCGTGAAAGCAAATCATGGCACGATAGCAAACCTTGAGATGCTTTTGCGCCATTATAATAGATGATGGCCGTCTTATATTCGTCTTGATCTTCTTCCAAAGCCTGTTTTGCGGTGGAGAAGCAGATATGCCCGGTTTGGGCTTCACAGACACCGACGACGACGCCATAAGAGCGGTGAAGACAGGTGTCGGTATTTCTTTGACTGGCTGACTAGTTTTCGGTTCCGCGTCCTCATGAACAAGGGACGGCGACGTGGAAAACCCGGTCTCGGGGGACGTGCTGGCAATGGTACTAGTACCTTGGAATTCCGATCCGGAGGGCGAAGAAGATGCGGAGGATTGTACCAAATCGCCTTCAAGTTCGGGTTCTTCTACGAGCACCGGTCGCTCTTGTTCGTTCCAGGATACCGTACTAGAGTGACTCCTACTTCCGCTTCTTCTCCCGCTTTCTCGGTCCCCTTCGTTCTCCATTTCGAAAGCCACATCGTCTCCTTGGTTATCTAAGTCATCGGGTAAACGACGGCACGGAACGCTTCCAGGAGAGTGGATGGTAGTGGCAAAATCCCAAGAATCAATCGAACAATGGGTCTGGGTGTTTGGAATAACTCGGCGTTCTTGCCGATGGGTCAGAGGTGGGAGATTCTCTAAAAGTATGAGATAGGTGACATGCTAAACGACCCGAGGCTATTATAGACTCACTCAGTATAGTAGCGATAAGGTAAGAAGGCTTCTTCGCTCCTTTGAAGAATTGTGTTTGAAGGAGTTGTTCCGCAGTTGGCCTAAAAGAGAATCAGTGAATGGATAACACCATTGTAGCTTACAAACATACCGCTGTATCGGGTCTTTGACCAGACAGCTTTCCACCATTTCTTGAAAAGCGCGAGAGTATTTGTAGGTGCCGCCATCCCTATCCAATGTAGGTGCCGCCTCTTGAATGCTATGCACCAACAATGAGAATACCAAAGAATCGAATAGTATACGCGTACGTTTTCAACAATACTTTCTGAGGTGATTCGCGAGACCTAGGTGGCCGTCCCTGTGTAAGTTCGAGGGCGGTGATACCAAAACTCCATATATCCGCAGAGGAGTCATAGTTCTTCCCCTGAATTAGTTCGGGTGCCATCCAACATGGCTAGTGGTCTATGAAGTAAAGACACAGCCAAAGATATCAGGCACTTACTGTACCAACGAAAGATTTCCGTTTTCCCACTTTTCGTCCTGAATGTGATGCGGTGGGTTCGACAAGTACGACACGTCTGGTGGAGCCATAGGGACTGTGTCCTGAGGCACTGCCTTGACTATCATGAGAACTATTCTGCTGATGCGAAGAGGCGACGTAGCATGAAGATACGGTTTGTAATTTCGAAGAGCTGGGAGAAGTGTCTTCCGCGAGGTTTGCGGCGACGCCAAGATCACCTAGAAGGACCGTTCCATCGTCATCGATTAATAGGTTTGCTGCCTTGACGTCGCGATGAATGAATCCGTTGATGTGAAGATAGCTAAGGCGAAGAGTAAGTAGTCTGTGAGATGCCAGTAAGCGAAGGGGATACTTGAGGCCCAGGAGAGCCTGGCGTAGGATGCAGCGTATAACGTCTTCCTCCAAGCCTGCGGGCCAGCCATAGTGCATAACGTCGGCAGCGCTACCCTTGTTCATGAGCCGCAATGCGATGAATAGTTTATGACCCTCCATCCATGAACCACGGACACGAAGAACGTTTGGATGCTTGGACAAGGACATCAGAGTCGTCTCTCGCTGCAGAAGCGACAGCGAATGAGGAGGAAGCGAGTCGAGATCCAGAACTTTGAGGGCGCATGGAATTGCAGACGAAAACCCTTGAGGCTTGTATTCTGCAGAGTAGACAATTGAGGATGCCCCGAATCCTATTGGAGAGCCGATGGTGTAGTCCTCAGAACGGTCACTACGAGCGAAATGAGCCAGTGCCAAGATACAGAGACGATGTGCTCACCTGTACATGTCCCAGTGGTCTTCTACCGCACCAATGAACTCTTTGGGCGTCATGTGGGAAGTCGGTGACATCGTAGGAGAGAAGACTGTCGATAATTGAGACTTTCCTGATGGTCGTGGTACAGAAGCAGCTGTACTGCTAGCTGACGCACGTGGTTATGACCCGCGACGCGGTTCCGGCTCGAGGGGCCGACCTGCGCGACTTGTTCGTTCGCGTACAAGATAACGCTTTGTTTATCAAGTTCAACATGCTGAAGTTAATAAGTAAACAATGAGAAAAGGTGGAGCACGGGTAACTATTTTCACGCTCGGTATCGGCGCCACAGTGGCGTTTAGCAACAGTAGACAACGTTGGCAGAGATTGCCACTGAGATGATGACGTCCATATGCTAGGTCTGCGATAAACCGGACACGAGGGTTACCCTGAGAGTAAGATATCGACAATGTAGATAAAACACACGATATTACTTTGCTGCCAGTAGCACAAAGCTCAGATACAGCCTGGGATTACGAGGCAACTCTAGCATGTCCCAGAATATCCCACAAAAAATAAGCGCTCTAACCGGTAAGAGTGTGGCAGTTATCGAATAATTTATTGGAGCAGGCATACTCCTGTGGCGGTGCTGTGCCGGAAAATGCCGCCAATCACAGAGCTTCAGTTCCGAGAATACGCCACCGCTCAACATCCTCTCCGTTCATCTCACTCTACCTTCCGACCCTCCTTTCTTCAGGCCTCTCTCTGCGTTCTGCAGATGGCTCCACAGCAGTCTCCGGCCAGATATTCGTATGTCGTTACTTCTGCTGGCCCAAAAATCCTACCCGTAGAGGAGCCCTCTTGCAAAGATGAGGAGAGCCCAGCAGATTACAATGCAGGAGGATATTTACCGGTCAAGCTCAGCGACAGTTTCAAGAATAATAGGTACAAGGTTGTAAGGAAACTCGGGTGCGTTCTCTTTACACTGGTTCCTGTCCAGCTTTCCTCATCTTGCGCAATCGACAGATGGGGTCATTTCTCGACTGTATGGCTCGTTAAGGACACCCAGTAAGTACTTCTATCACGCTTTGCTTGCTCTTTCGTCACCATTCTGCTTTTCAGTCTTCACCGTCACTCGGCTCTCAAGGTTGTCAAGTCTGCTGGACGATATGCGGAGACAGCAAGAGACGAGATTAAACTCCTTTCTCGGGTCGCATCGTTTTCACCAGCACATCTAGGCCGCCAGCACATTGTCTCTTTTCTTGACTCCTTCACCCACCAAGGACCCGAGGCCTCCCATATATGCATCGTATTCGAGCCTCTTGGCGAGAACCTGTTGGCGTTGATAGAACGTAACAAGAAGCACGGAGTACCGCGGGCGCTCGTCAAGGTCATCGCCAAGCAGACTCTGCTCGGTCTTCAGTATCTTCATGACGAATGCGACTTGGTCCATACCGATATTAAGCCGGAGAATATTCGTGAGTAGCTTGACCTCCTCTCTAACGAGTGCGAGATACTTATTTATACCCTTATAGTAATTTCCATTCCCGACATTGAAGCCCACATCTCCACCGAGTTATCTCTGTCACCCTCACCGACATCTCGTCGGGTCGGTGTCCCTCTACCGTCTAACATCCGCTCGGGTCTTGCCATACGGAATCAACGGTCCACTCGCCGCTCCGTTCAAATATTTGACTCTCAGCCTCTCTCCAGTCCCTCCCGGAGCGCTGGTATCCATGGATCGAGCATGAGCTTCGGCGCACTAAACAGTTGCCAAGGTGGTAGCGGGAGCGGCCTCAATAGTGCCAACGGAAGTTTCGCCGGGCCATCACCACTTGTACAGCGGTCTGCTGATCTGCGCAATGGCGGTGGTTTCACGAAGAGCGCTCCGAAGGTTCCTAGCGGGTTATCTGCAACCGCACCACCGAACAGTTCCTCTGATGATCCGGACGGAAGCAAATTGGCCGCCTCATCTTCCCAGAATCCTAATCCCATACCCACTTCCCCTTCTACATCCTCATCATCCTCATCAATAGCATCAACCTCCGCCTCAGGTTCGACTGGCGGAGTGTCCTGCAGTATTATCACTACACCTCCGACTTCTTTGCCACATTCCATCGGTGCTGCTGCCCTTGGTCTGCTGGAACAGAAACATCGTGTCAAGGTCGATGTTTCCCCTGCAGAAGACAGCGATGGAGAAAGTCAGAACATAATTAATGGTGTCGCTATCGCGGGATGCAAGCACAATGCAGATACAAATACTATGGACAGCTCCTTGTCGTCATGGAAAGGCAAATTGGGCACCTATGGTGGTTCATGGAAAGAGAAAGCGTCTTTCTCGCTCTCGTCATCATTCAAATCATCAACGTCAAACATTGGCTTCTCACAAGCGGCATCTGGACACGGTCATTCACGGTCGAATTCAAGCTTGTCTGTCTCTGGGTCCTGGAAAGATCCTGGACTGTCAGCTCCTGCTCCTGCTGTCGTAGTATCTACTTCGGTCATGGCAGATGGACAGGAGGAACGAGGAGACTATTTCCATCTGTCATCACCAAGTAGCACAAGTCGGGGAGCACTTAGCACCAAGTCCTGTAGTTCTTCTAACACGTCCACCATCGCTCGACCTTCACCAACTGGCACGATACATGCTGATGCATCCAAACTTCTTATCTCTTCTGATACGGAAGCATCTTCGAATCATTTACCGTTCCCCTCTGTCGCTTCTCATGAAGGCGATTCCTTCCCCTCACTCCGGCCTGTTGTCAACAAATCAACAGGCCCCTCCCTTCTCTCCCAGACTGCCCCACACCGCAGTAAAGCTGCTTCGTCTTCCATAGTGCCTCAACCCGTCGACTTTCGTGCGGCTCCATCAATAAAGAAATCATCGCCTCCGCCTATCTCAACAGTGTTTACCGAAGTCACGCCTTTAGCTTCTCCCGCTGCGCCTCCCCCAACACCTAGTTCTCCCACTTCGCTTTCCACTCAGATTCCTTCACCGCCTCCTCGCAGAGAAACATCCCAAGCTCCTCAGCCTATGGACATCCCTTCAGTGCACCCGTCCGGCGCGCCTCCTCTTCCACCGCCATTATCAATAAAAATTGCGGATTTAGGAAATGCGACACCGTCCAAGAAGCATTTTACAGAGGATATACAAACACGGCAATACAGAGCACCAGAGGCAATTCTTGGACGGAAAGATTGGGATGTTACTGCTGATATATGGAGCGTAGCTTGTGTGGTAAGTGTCTACTTGATCTTTTCCGAGTTCCCCGACTGACCGTCGGTGCAGGTGTTTGAGCTTTTGACGGCTGAGTATCTCTTTGATCCCCAGGGTCAAGGCGAGTTGTTTACCAAGGACGATGATCACATGGCTCAAATTATTGAGCTCCTTGGCGATTTTTCTATGGAGGCAAAGATGGGCGGCAAGTATAGTCGCGAGTTGTTCGATCATACAGGTATATTTTCCGGTCTTCTCGGTCTCATTGATGAAGACTAATGTCGGTATCAGGTGCATTGCGGTATATCAGGTCTTTGAAGCCATGGCCGTTAAAGCGTGTCATGATGGAGAAGTATCTTTATACAGATCGGGACGCCACGATCCTGTGTGATTTCCTTGAGCCTATGCTAGTTATCGACATGAAGCAGCGTAGTCATGCCGGGGATATGATAGACCATCGGTGGTTAGACGTTGTAGAGGGCGACGAGGTTGCTGGGTGTTGGTGAGGGTTGCGTGTCAAGTTTAGATTGGAAGTCGCCTTCGTCATTGGTGTGCTTTATCTTATACTCTATCTTTCGTTCTCGTTCTCTTATTTTTTAATTGTTATATGTGTACCTTTGGGCCTCCGGGTGACTCATTGCTCGTTGTCTTTTTTACCCTTCCATTATACCATACCGTTCTAGACAATGTTGCCCTTTACTGTTACTTTTTGTTCCTATTGTGTATGCCTTGGACTATCTTATGTCATTTTACTGGGTTGCAAGGGTTCCCTTATTACGACATGTAACTATCATTCCTACAGCGACTCGTAACATACAGTCTTTAGATCTGTTTACTTTTCTCGAGTGATTTGAAACCGGAGATTGTGCTGAGGTTTTACTTAATGATAGCATTGCAGCTGTTTGTATATGATATTTTTAACGGGTGAGAAAAGTATCATCAGACTTCGTCGTAACCCGGGAGGGCACAAAAGGTACTCCGAGATTGCCGAAATGACACTAACGCCTAGACCTACTGAAGTCGAGACCCCTCTCCTCACTGTCAAGCTGTATGCAAACGGCTGTATTGAAATCGTTGTATTTGAATACAACACGTTGAACATCCATGGGGCCTCTTTTTCTGCTTTGGCTTTGTAGTCGGGCCCCTGGATACCCTACTCTATGCCTTGCTGCTAGTCGCAAGAATATTCTATACCATTTCACTCGGAGCCGCCACTAAAATGGCAAGGACTTCGGTAGCCACATCATAGTGGCACAAGGGCTGACGCTTCAGTCCAGCAGGATAGTTGAGTCTGATGGAAAGCTCGCGTCAGAGTCTGATTGCTTTTCGAAAGTCCAGGGCACTTGCCAGGTAAGAATCGGTGACATGAAATGTGTTGTCAATTGTAATTACCAGCGTGAGAGTCCGCAAGGGTTGCGTGAGGGTTGAATACTATGAATCCCAGTCGAGATGCCATACGGACGAGGTACGGACTCATAGCATGAACACCAGTCGGCGCGGAGTCAATAAGACAGCAAGAGTTGACAATTTCAGGTACTCGGAGCCCGTAATTGCAGCGGCATGGTCATGACTGAATTGGCGCCAACAGAATTACGGAGCGGCGCTCCTAACGGCGTTCCCCCTAACTGAGCAGGCTGTTAGCTGTGATCATCAAAGCTAACATCACCGGCAACAACGAAAGCAACGAGGCAGGAAGAGTATATGACCATCGAAAAGAGAATTTCCTCTTGGTCCGAAAGAACAGCGCTGTATGCTCTGTTATTGATATTACTCCCTGTGCTTCACTTTTTCATATCATTCAAGATGGCAGTCCGGATAATAAAATCTCGCAACCAAAATTTCAATAGGCTGTAGTATCATCGTGGTAAGTATCGATGGGCATCGTCATATCAGTAATTACCGCCTCCATAATAGGACCTGTACGCCTTACACCTTCTGCTTTTTGCGGGGCTTCTCAAGGTCAATCTCCTCAGCATCGTCATCATCATCAGAGTCATCAGAGTCATCTGAATCAATATCATCCTCATTGCCTTGGTCCAAGAAGTAATTGACGGCTTCAGGGAACACCTCATTAGCAATCGTAAGCCCGATCTGTTAGACAAGAATAAGTATTCGGACAGATTGGCTACCATGGTGTACTGACTTCATAGGGATCCGACTTAAGCTCGAAGAAGTTGAAGAAGCTGCCCGGGTCAACGGGGTCGTCATCAGGCTCTGGGCCAGGCTCTCGAGGGTACAG
Organism: Desarmillaria ectypa; assembly: GCA_030407005.1. NCBI lineage: Eukaryota > Fungi > Basidiomycota > Agaricomycetes > Agaricales > Physalacriaceae > Desarmillaria > Desarmillaria ectypa. The sequence goes on along the minus strand of JAUDYN010000003.1, from coordinate 1,649,673 downwards.
CTTGGTCAGTGCTCTGGCAGGGTCCTTCCAGTTGATTTTCATCATCTAAAAACGAATAAGCACATAAGACCAACACAATGCAAGTGGGTAAGTCATACCGATGGCTCAATGTCACGTTCCCATGAAAAGTCGAGCATGGTGTCAGTGATACCGTTTTCGTCAGGCTTGTCATCCGCCACGGCAGGAGGGGGAATATATTTATATTCCTTCTTGAGCACCTTGTCAGTGAAGTGGGGATTTTCCTTGAAGAACTGCAAGACGAGATGTCAGGTTATTTGGCAACAGCTCAGTGGAGACGGGCGTTTACAAATTCAAGGGTGAAGGCACGAAACTCTTTGGGGTCCCGTGTGAGCCAGACATCCTCGAGATAAGTGAGAGCGAGCTGGTCCGAGTTGTGCTGAACGTGGATGCCGAATCCAACGTGGTTCATCAGAGCCACTGGCCAGAATTTTGGGATGGACTTGAGAGTCTCGCGCCGTTTCTCCCAGAGGGGTAGCTGCCTTTTTGCCGTTTCACTTTCTGCATCAAGGCAATGAGAAAACGAAGACGTGAACGACATGCAGACCAGACTCACCGACCCAGATCTCTATCCGCTGGGTATCCTTCTGGATGTTGTTCAATTTTTGGGCATCTTCGTCGCTGAGCTCGATGCCTTGCAGAGGGTTCTCCTTTTCTTCAGTAGCACCAGGCGAAGCGCGTTTGGTTCCTTTGGACATGATAGCGCGGTGCAAGAGTGGTGCAAGGTGTTACGAAGAGAAAATTTGCAACCTGAGAAATTTGCAACTCCGCGGCGGTGATGATCAGCCCTTGTTCTTGATTTGGACATAAAGCAACAAGGTATTACTCTTCCACCATCCATTCCAGTCTACCGGTAAATAAAATCCAGACACGACAGGGTATATACACATCGTTAATCAACCCGCTTCTTGATTTCCCCGTCTTCCAGGCTGACTGTTCCTCTGCGCAATCTCCCACTGTTCAACCATTTTGTGGTTTTCCCCAGGCCGGCCTTCATGTCCTTTCCACCACCAAGTCCCATACCATTGCGTGCCGAGCGGAATCCAGGACCGTTGTAGTAAATAATGTCAGTGGGAGGTATCAACTTTGGCCACGACACAAAATCGATGCCGTTAACGACCATGTAAACGGCGGCCATAGTCAATAATGTAACCCAGAGCAGGAAATAATAGAACAGCGAATACTCTAAGAATGGATGATCAGTGAAAAAAATTTTCAATCATGATGTAATGCGCAAACCAGAGGTCCGAGGCAATGTTAACCCTGCACAAATCATGAAAACAGAGAAAGATGCAATCGCAGGCATCTGTCAAAGAAAGTGATGAGATACGCACAGAAACAGTCAAATTAGATGACTTACAGAACGTGTTATCAAGGGGCGTGAATCGGTGACCAGGAATAAGGACGACGAGGGATTCTTTCTGGGGATCCATGCCCCTGTCACTAAATCGAAAGCGTCCTAGGAGAATGTCAACGTTGTATGAGCATATGTCTTTCGACTTACCTGTCTAGCACCGTCAAAGTAATTGTTTTTGAGGTACCGCACCACAGACTTGACACCATCTTCAAGTAAGCCTTTCTTAGTTCGTTGGGCTGTCCTTGTGAAATCAGACTTCAGTGCACCCGATCCACCATATGCCTTGGCGATAGCATCTGCATGATCTGCCCACACTGATGTCAAGTCAGTTAACCGCGTATGAAGATAAGAATGGGTGACAACTTACTCTCCCGGAAATCGGCACTAAGAGCTGGGTACTCATCGATAGAGCCGCCAGGAGAAAGAATTCCTAGTGATATCAACTGTTGATTCAATGTCCACTTTGCTAACGCAGCTTGAACGACGTTGGTCCGGTCGAGATTGTCCATACAATTGGTACGCACAATACCCGATTGAAGTTTGTGTGGCTGGCTTTCAATTGCGTTGACATGGAAGTACCTAGCATATCTATCAGGTAGAGCGTAGCCAAGGATATCTATGTACTGACGATTGACGCACGAGGTCATCTTGCACCTTTTCAATAAGCACACTGATGCGATCCCAGCGCATATGCTTGCACTCGTTATGAAAATCAAAATATTCGTAACGAACTTGAGGAAGATTGATCTAAACACTTTTAAATGTTGCGTATCAGTCTGGGAGGATTAGGATTACCTGAGCGATATATCGTTCATAAGCCTCTTTTACAGGCTTCTCGTGACCCTTGTGATTCACGAGATTGACTAGGGTCTGGTCTCCGTAGAGAGAGGCTTGTCCCAGGAGGTGCATCTTCATAACCTCGGGCTACATGACGAACCTCATCAGTAAGCATCCATTATAGCTTCAATCAACCTACAGTATCCTCCAAGTCCATAATTTGCAAGTCGGGTTTATACCGCAGGGTGTTGACCTCTGCCCAAAACACGGGTACGCTACCTCTAATTTGCACAAAACTAAGTTGCGCGGCAAATTCATCGGCAGAACAGGGTGCTGCGGCGGAGTTTTGGGCTTCGACGAGGAGAATCTGTTCTGTCTCATTAAAATTCGCGACGTGTCCTTCATTATCGACGCCACGACGGAAATAACGTGTACCCGCACGAAAACGGGACCGTCGACTAATGAGTGCCAGGTGCATGTGTCGTCCTTGCACGAAGGCAGGCCGAATGTCAAACGCTAAGAGAATTAAGCTGCGGCCCTCACGCTGGGAAGGTACCACTCACTTCCATACAAGACAGGAAGGATGAAAGCACCGAGCTAATGTTCATGGGCTATTAACGAGCCTAGATAGGCAACGAGGAGGGGACTTACGTCTTGCTTGACGTTGGCATCTATGAGACGTGTTTGAAGGAATCTATACGTCATTCAGGACACTTGCGTCGTGTACACAGACCATTACGCACCTATTCCAAAAAAATCTATCGTCTGCCTAAGTGGTCCTTCAGTGAGAATAAGTGTACACAGATAGTGAAGACGCACCACTTCCCAAAATGCCTTATTCATGTCATGCTCTCGGTGTTCCCACTGAAGTTGCAACCTTCTCGTCAAATCCCAGCCATAGCTGAAGAGAAATACACCGCCATAAAGATGAGATCGTAGAAGAGCCAATAAATGACCTTCAACTGGATGTGGCGGGTGCTGGACAGTGATATTTGGATTCAATGGAAGCATGTCGAAATCGGTGGCTCGGTAAACATCTTGACCAGCGATTCGCCCGCGCGGTTCCCGACCTGTAATTATGACCACATACTCGGCTGATAAAGGAGTTAGCCAGAACATAAGTCAGTAGAAAAGACCGCATACACATGGACAAGGCTATCGTGCCCAAGATACCGTATACTGGTCTTCCTGACCGATGAGCCGTAGGTGGTATAGGCGTATTCGGCGCTATACCTTATGAGACGAGCTGTGTCACGCAATTGCCAATGTAAAACTCACGATTGAGTAGCATCTCTCCAGTAGCACGGTCAACAGTAAGCGATTGCACGTTGACAGATTCTCCAATGGGCACAAAAATGTACGCATCGCTGCCTTCAAGGTACCTGCAGCAAGTGAGCACGGAGGAGAATGTAGAGAAATGAAGAAAAAACAGACAACTGCAGACGCTGGTGAAGGGCCTTCATGGTGGTGGAAGGAAGAAGCAAGCCCCTTTGCATCCAAATCGAGCATGGCCAACGGACGCGTTCCTGCCTCTTTCGCTCTCCGCCACCATGAAGCTAACCCCCGAGCTCCTTGCCCAGGCGTCGTCGGCTCTCAATCCATGCAAAGAACGTCAGCTCGACCTACGTGGTACGGTCCTCTGCTCTGCTTTCTCTTTTGGCACTCAATTCTGTGCACAGGGTACAAAATTCCGGCCATAGAAAATCTTGGCATAACGCGGGTACGTGTCGTTGGCTGCCTTTCGCCTTTTTCACCATGTAAGACCTTCTGTAGGACCAGCACGATGCTATTGACATGACAGACAACTCGGTTGTCACCTTGGGCAACTTTCCTCTGCTCAAGCGCCTCCAAACGCTCCTTATGTCCAACAACAGAGTAGCCGCCATTTCACCTTCCATCCACCTATCTATCCCTCATTTGACGACCCTCGTACTCACAAACAACAATATTTCCGAACTGGGTGACCTTGAGCCACTCAAAGAACTCAAAAACCTCCAATATCTCTCGCTGCTTGGTAACCCCGTGCGAGAAAAAAAATGGTATCGCGAATGGCTTGCCTGGAGAATACCTGGGCTAAGAGTTTTGGATTTTCAGAGAATTCGGGACAAGGTGCGGGTTTCAGCCGCCTGAGCCATTCAACCTTGCTCACGCATACGTAGGAACGAAAAGCTGGCAAGACTTTGTTCGTGACAGCAGAAAATCTGCCTACGGCGCTTGCGACCACTATCTCGATGGCGATTTCGAACACGCAAGCCACCAAAGCAGCGTTGATGATGGATGAACCCCGGCAGGCTGCACCAACAATCAAGGCAGGACGACTGATGTCGAAGGAGGATGCGGAGAAGGTCAAAGCCGCCATTGCAAAAGCTTCGAGCATTGATGAGATCCGGAAGCTTGAGAGGAGTCTCAGAGAGGGATACATGCCAGAGATAGAGTCTGTAGGTGCCTAACTAGGGCGAAATTGTATTTATCCACCATGTGTTATATTGACTGTTATCATTGCTTTTCATACATACATTTCAGAAGGCAGCCTTGACACCGATACCAGCTGTTCCAATCCACAATCCGTGGAAGCCCAAGGCAATCACGGCGTAAAGGTTCGCGAGGGATGAAATCCCATGCAAGTAACTAAATCGCTTATTCAACGCTTTCATGCTCTCAGATACCTACGAGAACGTTCAGCACGGATTAGTTGGCAGTTGGATCGTAACGCACTCCAGGTTCATTGTACACCTTTCCTTCCTCTTTTTCCAGCTTGTGGCGCTGGAACATAGTCCTGAATAACGCATTAACGCCAGCCAAGGGATCCTCTATATCGTTTTACTCACTTGCTAGTCAGAGGACCGACGACAAAGTAGTTGAATCCTTGTGCCAGTGAGATAGATGCCAGAACGTATGCCTGTGCGACATCCACCACAAGGGGGCGCGTAATGTACATTACGACATCTGGGTGGGAGTAGGTCCACAAACTCAAGAGACCGGACGATAACAAGATAGAAATAACAAAATAGATGGGGAATGTCTTGTGCTGCAGTGCACCAAATTGCTGTCGTGCTGGTGCGGTAGACAGATTAGAAGACAGGAAACCCTACGACCAGCTAGGGAGTGCTCACGCAATGCCTTGAAGGCAATGATACCTTGCCGAGGTTGAGCTTCAAATCTGATTTTTGCAGCACGTACTTACCACCAAAGAACGAAACCCAGATTGCTGTAAAAATCCGTGAGACAATCGACGGAAGAAATGATCTCAATACTAACACATTCCAAACAACCAAGCATATCCTACAAGATACAATCCACTTGGAGAGGCCAGTTTCGAAACAGACTGGAATGTCAGAATTTCTACTTGCGCCATGATGTTGTTGGTTGATAGGAGAACCCAGGTAATGATCGAGTTCTTATATGTTCTTGACCGGACCCAGGTCTCGCTTCGATTGTCAGCTGCTACTACAAGTACAAAAGCTTGCCATAAGCAAAATTACAAAAGTTCCAAGATAACGGCGCCGTCCTACTCAATCATTTACATGCCCAATCCACCGAAAACAATAACCTTCGTATTCATGTACTCATCTATTCCGTGGGGTCCGCCTTCTCTTCCGAGACCACTTTCCTTGATACCACCAAATGGAATCACAGCTTGGCTTATGAGACCGGTGTTCGCACCAACCATTCCCACTTGCAACTTGTCGGCAACTCGCCACACTCGGCCCACATCTCGAGAAAAGAAGTACCCAGCAAGTCCGACATCCGTCGAATTCGCTAGCTTTACCACTTCTTCTTCCGTTTCGAATTGTTCAAGCGCCGCTAAAGGACCAAATGTTTCTTCATTGTTCAGCATGGCATTGGCGGGCACTTCAGATAAGACTGTGGGGAGGTAAAATGAGGTATTAGGAATGCCCTTTCCGCCTATTAAGACCTGGGCGCCTAATGACACAGCATCATTGACGTGTCGAGCGACTTTCTCCGCGGCCCGAGCATGGATGAGTGGACCGTGAGTACTGTAAATGCCAATTAGGTTTGGGAGTCAAAGGTTCGTGAGAGAACCTTACGTCTGCTCATCCAGACCATTTCCAACTTTGAAAGCGGCCACCTTCTCTGTAAGGCGTGAGGCAAACTCCGCATATGCGTTGGATTGGACGTAGATCCGATTTGCGCAGACACATGTTTGACCACTACCGCGGAACTTGCAAAGAATTGCAGCTGGATGAAAGTGAGAACCGGATTCTAGTGCAGAATTAAAGAATGCTACCTTCGACAGCTTCTTCGATGTTAGCATCGTCAAACACAATGAATGGCGCGTTTCCTCCTGCTTCCAGGGAGATCCTGAAGATATGTTAGCGCGTCAACACTTTGATTAAAAGCATTTGCTACTTCTTCAATGTTGAGGCAGCTAGCCCATAAAGCAGTTTCGCAACAGGCGTTGATCCTGTGAAAGATATTTTTCTGATAGCCTGGAACAATGTTTAGTTGGGCGATGCGATAACAAAGTCGAATACATGTGGCACCTTATTCTCGCATAGCTCCCTTCCAACGGTAGCAACATTTTTCTCAGTAGTGACCATATTGACAACACCATCAGGAACACCAGCACGACGACAGAGCTACAGTGGCTACTGTTAGAGAACCTGAGAAGACAGTTCAGAGCTAGAATCCACCTCTGCGATAGCGAGTGCTGAAAAGGGCGTTTCTGGTGGGGGCTTGATCACAGCCGTGCAACCAGCAGCCAGGGCAGCGCCTAATTTTCGTGTGATCATAGCAGAAGGAAAGTTCCAGGGTGTAAGAATGGAGCTACAACGCTCGTCAACGTAGAAACGATCTTTAACTGTCGATTCACGTACACGACACCTGTTCTCAAGTTTCAGTACATCCTATTAGTAGCAGTTGTAGGAAAAAAGACTCACCGACTGGTTGCTTGATTACAATATTTCTGACATTACTGTTGGCAGAAGGAATCTGTTCTGATTCGAATATAAATGTGTCTTGACTTCAGATCCAACAGTGGGTCTATAGTTACCTCCGTACGCCCTCACGGCTTCCTCGGCTATTGAAGACTTGAATCATTGAATGAAGCAGGGACATCATAGAATGCCTACCATACCACTACGGATGACATAGTCAGTATGGCGGAGGTAAAAATATGCAACCAATGACGGACCTCGATGAATGAAGCGCTGTAGGTGTTCTCACCCTAAGAAATGACATCAGCCATGATGTTATTCATGGAAACACAAACTCGCCTTTCCTTCCGCAAGTGGCTTCCCATTTTCCAGGGTCTGTTCGCATTCGTAAGATACTCGAAAGTTTGATGTAGGGCACACATACAATTATCCTGCTCAAATCATCGTGATTTTCTTGCATGAGTGCGAAGAGCTTCATCAGTATGTCGTGTCGGTGCTGATGAAGGATTGTAAGAGTCGGAAAGCGAGGATAAGGCATATCGTTAACCTTGGCGGTAGTTCGACTCCACGCAGGAAATGCTTTCGAAGCAGCCTCAATGGCTTCCATTGTTTCAGATAGACTCATCTCTGGGACTGTCCCGAGCTCTTCGAGAGTAGCGGGATCTAGATGAGCTATATTAAGAGTTCACGACGCGTACTGGACGACACTCACTAATTACGCTGATAGTCGCTCCATCTTTTGCATCAACCCATTTTCCATCCACGAATCCTTGCATTTTAATGAGACTGGAGTCTTTGAGACCAAACTGGAGACAGGTTGCACGTCAGTCATCTTTTGTAGCGGGAATATGTCATTCTTCGCACCGCAGAGGCCTGGGTGCTCGCCATCCTGAATTTGTGTCGGGACATGGGCGTGGTAGCACGAATGCTGAGAAGGATGCGTGATTGAATGGCGAAGAACGCCGTTAATCGAGAAGGGGAAAGCATTGATTGAAGTGTGCTAAGCTGTCTCAAAAAGCAAAAATGACCTTCCTGGTGACCTGCCGGCATATTCCGGGCCGGTTTTGTTCGCACTGGCATTTGACAGGCATACAGCTGACATAGTCCAGTCATCGCGAGTTACATGGAAGAGAGCAAGCTTCTGGTCACAGCATCACCTCAGCCTCCAAAGATTCGATCTTTCTCTTCCCTCTCCAGGACCTCCACTTTGTTCTCAACCTCTTCTTTGGGAATTTCCTTCCCTTCTGGTACTACTATTTTCTTCGACATCCTTATCAGCAAGGAGCTTGATAATGAAAATGATTGTCTTGGCAGGCAAGTTCAGAATTGAATGAAGGCAAAAAGGACGCCATTACCAGTCCAACTATCACAAATCCAAAAATCGACGGGAAGCCGCAACGGATGCTTCAAACAGCATGAGAACCTGGTTATGACGTTTATTCTTCTTACGTAGGGGACCTACGATAGCCGTGATATTAAAAACAGGACGGTGCCAGAGAAGTAAGGAGCTTACATCATCTGAGGGAAGATGATGATAATGGGCATATTTTAAATGCAGCCCACTAAAGGTCCAAAAACGAAAGAAAAACGAGATCCTGTTAGGTCACTTCCAAATCCCGACATGAAAATGCAGAAAGCTGAGATGAGCCTCGAACAGGAGGGGATGGCATTACGCTCAGTCATAGGATACCCGGCAGCTTCTAGATTGCTGGTCAATACCTGAAGTCACAAAAAGGCATCGCGCACTCATCCAGGTGCTGAAATAATCCCCTGCTTGGAAAGAAGTGCCATAAACCACATACCCCAGTACGAAGGTATACCACTCTAGATATCCATCAGCTTGTCATATCCAGATACGAACAGAAAAGAGAACTAACTCCACGCCGTAAGCATCCTCTTGACCAGGGAAGACCCGAGCTTTTTCTCTCCTGCTTGAGACTATTGTCGAGTTGAGAGGCATGCCAGATATACAAGGAAAAGAGAACTATTGTCCTTTCCCAATGAAATCGCTTTATCTAGAGCAAATTTCTTCTCTTCCGTCAGGTAGAATGCCCGTGTATTCGAGGGCAAATCAGGAAGAAAACATAGCAAAGCGATCCCGTAAGGAACCGTCATACAAACGCAGACTATATAAAGCCACCTTGAACATGATTGTCAGCTATGTTTACAAGTGCGTACAGAGATACTTGATACCTCCAGCCAGCTGATGGAAATGGTGGTCAAACCTCGGATCAATGTCATTGCCTTGCACTACCCTATACCTTTGGCTCCTTCTAAAGTCTCATAGACAGTTGCCTGTAGATACTTTCCAAAAGAAGAGCCAAGACATCCTTATCATGGGTACATTGAATTCCAGTTGATGATGTCGAAAAGTAAACGCATTACACAAATGAAAGATAGCAATTCTTCTAGCCATCTCGTACTTGTTATACCACGATCCTATGAGGTTTGGAAAATTTGTGAGTGAGTCCAACGTATGAGATGTAAGGGAGAACATACACAAGATACAAGGGAATAAGGGAACTTCGAACATCCCTACGCAGAATCGGAAAGCGTACATGTGGTTTGAATGCTTGAGCAAAAGTGAAGGCACCTAAAAGACAAGATAAGCCTAAAAAAATCCACTTGAACCGGAAAGACGTGCCCCATACAACCTTGCAGAAGAGCAAAAAGTAGCTTGGTCTCACCCGAGTGACGATGGAGGTTCCAGGGATCTGGTGGATAAAAGTGTAAGGACCACATACAGCGTCTTACGGGAGACAGATACTTGAAAGACCATACGCAATTGTATAGCATGTACTCATCTAGCGAAGACACGTCAAAATGGACCATTTCGAACGCTGGGTAACGCCATGATAGGTATACTCATTTCCAAGGATATTGAGATCTTCCTTCATGCTGCGGTAGGTAAGATTAGAAGATGCAGCCATACAAAGACATTCCACATACCCAGAAACGTACGCGTTAGCCAGATTGGCCGAATCCAGATAACGCATGATGAAGCCGAGGCATGATACGACGAGGATTCCAAAGTCAAGCTGAGTGCACAAGGTGAGCCTTCGCGATCATTTTTGGTGCATCAAGCCAAAATCAGCCTTCGTTCGAAGGGGGGCTTCAGATGAGCATCTGAATCCCAGATGCAAGACAAATGTTTGTCTTTGAACGTGGTGAGCTTTCGCAGTGCCTCATTGTCGGAGGTAGGGCAGCAGGTTGTCCCGTCTCCATAACAGAAACGCAAGGCGACCAGATGCCTAGGGAGATATAAGAGTGGCGGTATTATATACAAGGCCTGAGATAAGTGATGAGCATGCATCCATCAGAAATGACATTATGATAACGCAGAATGATCTTCTATGATTCTTTCCCTGCGTGTGCCAGGTAATCTTAACCTTGTCCGGCCGCCGCATATTCATAGACGATCTGTGGATGAGGTGGGAGAAAAACCAATGGGACCCCACTGCAGTATTTAACCTGAATTCCTTTCAGTTCCGTCAAAAGCTTCACGCTAAGTGTTTGGATTTAGATGTTTGGGAGGTGATAAATACAACCCTATGATCTATTGTATGCGTCTATCCGATAACGAGTTTGCCTTCTGCCTCATTAAATTCATAGGCGGGAATTTCCAGGTTAAGCTAGGAAGAAATGAGAAATGTGAAAGAATTGTCGAAAGCGACTACTCACAGGGGCAGGACCTTTACGAGCACGGCCAGCTGGAGGAAAGCGGAGTTAGTCAAGCACCAGTCACGGGCAGGGAACATACAAATGTCATAATGGGAACCATGGCAAGGACAGAACCTGGTAGGGGGTGAATATTCGTCAAGTAAGGCCGGACAGATCATACGCACCATCCTCCGTAATCACCCGCTTCACCGATGGGTACGCAACCGAGATGGGTACAGACGCCCAACATAACTAGCCATTCGGGCTTTTTTGCACGGCTCTCATCGCTCTCGGGATCCCTAAAGCCCTTCCAGTCTTCCCTCCTAGCCTCCTCAATTTCTGCCTGTGTCCGATGTCTGATGAATACGGGCTTGCCACGCCACTTGATGATGACGTTCTTGCCCTCAGGTATATTGCCAAGCTCGACCTCAACCTTGGCGAGCGCGAGAACATCGGCAGAGGCGGACATTGTGACGAGGAACTCGGAGACGCTGGACTTCGCAACAGACGCGGAGAGAACACCGAGGGAACCGACCATGAAATAAGAAAAGGCGCGGTTCGTGTCGGTATTGGGTGCACGGTAGTTAGAGAAATCAGGGACTTCAGGTGCATCTTTGACGACGGCGGAAGTATGGAGAAGACGCGGTTGGAAAGTAGTAGTGGGCGGAGCTGCATAACCTGCTAGTAAAGAGTACATTTGCTCAGAAAAAAAATACTCCTTACCGTTGAAAAAAGTCTTGGAGATAAGACCAGACGATGACCTCGAGATACCGCCAGCCCATTTCAAAGGAGCATCAGACCGGGCGGCTTCACCATGGCCATGTCCGTCAGCAGGAGTCTTGGCGGTAAGGTTGACCAAAGGCGCCAAGGGGACGCCAGAAGCACGAGTACGCACAGTAGGCGCGACGTTGAGAGCTTTTTTCACAGCAAAGGAGGCCATGAGAGACGGGATTAGCACGCTGACAATGACAGCGACAGAGAGTTGCTCTTACGGGGTTTGCCGCACCTATCCGCGCGTTCCGTTTTGTCCCGTCAAATGTGATCAGGTACTCTTCCTAATATTTCTTACTTTTTACTTGCGCCTTTTACTCATTCAACAAAGGTATTGGCCATTACATACATTATAAACATCAGTTTTTTGTCGTAATTTGGATATGCTGCGCCAGACATTGCAACACTTTGTCCTGAGGAAACCCAGGCAGCACTTCATATCCTTGCTGTTCAAAAAACCTTTTCATGGCAGACGTGTAGTCAGTGATTACTCCATCCACACCCCATCTCAACAGCTGCTGAGCGATATTCAACCGGTTGACCTGTCTCCGATCAGCTTACAACCAGGGGAGACTTGAATTGGCCTTACTGTCCAGGGTTTGACCTCTCTATCAAGTGAATGGGATGTCGAGATCATTTCTTCAGTTGTGAAATATATGAAGCCATCCTTGTCTGGGTCCTCCACAGGCGAGTCGTCCGAAACATCAGACGGCGAAAGAATATCAGCGTCGATAGCATCAGCGGCCCTTGCAACCCTTTCACCCTGGGTCGCGCCTTCAAAGGAGTCTAGATTCAAGCCTGCTAACCACGCAGATGTGTTATTATCGGCGCCAACCGCTGTCCCTCTACGGGTTCATCAGGGATGACTCGCATAGATCGAAACAGAACCATTTACGAAGAGATGAGCGCAGCAGTCGTGACTGCTAGATCCTTCGATTTCATGCCAATGAGTGTTCTCCAATCAAAACTCTGATACTAAAGCCAGATTCAAGAAAAACGTAAAACATTGAATATCCGAGTACTCACTGTGATAGAGTAAAGATAAGGACTTTTAGCAAAAGCAGCGTATTGATATTCCACAAAGTCATCGACTGAACGAGTCCGGTAAGGGTGATCAGCGTTGACCTTGGATTCGATATTAAAGAGCATTCTGTGTTCTGTATCCACGCATTCAACAAAGTCAAACAACTCTTCGAGAGTAGACAATTTCGTTCCGGGATAGGCGAGTTGTTGGGCTGCGCTGTGTTAATGATTTTTGTTACAAAACCATAAGAGTATCAGACTCACGGAAATCGTCCAGCCTCTGAGAACCGCAGTCCAACGTTTTAAGCTGTGCGAGGGTGAGATTGGCAATGTATTTCCCAACGTAAGGGAAGTCCGGATCGCCCTCAAACTGGCAACGATGGTAGTGGTTTCATACGTTAGTGAACCTTTGGCTTACCGCTGGCGCCGTATCTAGGCATTTTCCTGCGATAATATTCTCATCGTGCCAGATAATAACGACTCCGTCCTGAACTGAGTCAGCTTACTTTGAAAGGTACGGTAAACGTTCACACGCCTTGGTGATGCCATTGTCCAGCTCCAAAGTTTTAGCGCCGTGAATGAGCCCCCTGCAACCTAATGATGACGCAAGAGCCTTTCACCGTGTCAGAAACTTACCAAGCAAAACTGGGAAGGGTGTTTTCTATAGTTTCTCCTCTGCCACCACGATGGGACTGCAACAAGGAATCAATCAATCGTCAGCGTCACCTAACTAGACCGAGACTTCTCACTTGAAGATCAAAATTCTTCGAATTCCGATCCAAGAAAGGCAATGCACAAAAACTAGTTCGAATGTGAAAGGCTAGAAGTAATAAATTGAACGACAACATAGTCTGACACTGCAAAGAGGGGAAGGAAGAGACTGAATAGATCTCGACATACCACGGATGGTTCTCTGGCCTTATAAATATACTGTCCATGCGGTGTGGGCCACTTGGACCCCTGGACATACACGAACGTTCATGATTTGGGACAAGATTTGGGCCGGAATTGAAACTTCGGACGCTTGGCATTCAGTGACGGCGTGGAAACGTATCGTTGAACCAGGGTTGCGGTTCGCTATGAAAGTAGGAATCGTGTTGCATTGAAGCCGTGACGAGACTGATCGCCACATGGACGAACTTCGCAGAAAACTTGCAGAGAAGGTTCAACTCACATTGGAGTAGGATAGGTGTTGACCTCACAAGACTGTTTCCTGGCTGCTGACAATGCAGTATCTGTCTGTTACAGCGCCCTGACAAGTAAGTTGATGACGAGTTACGCAACTCACGAACGTGTCCCAGCGGCGATTGAAATCCAACGATATCCAATGATGCCGTCACGCTCGCTCATTTTCATCGAAAATATCAAAATGTCTGAGCGCCTGGTCTTGCAAGCCAAACAGTGGAAACAGTGGAAATTTCCGCATATACTCTGTGAGTTAGTGTCGAATAAAAACCTGAGTGATGAGATACTCGACAGTCCAACATGAAAATGCATTATTTATTAGACGCAGAATCAGAGTTCTCTGTCGAAGGCTGTTCGTCCGTCTTCGCATTCGGCAGTCCTAGATTTCTCCAATCGTCTCGGTCCATTAACCCCCTGTAGAGTGGGTCAAGATGAGCCGCATGAGACATAGATGCACAAGCTTACTTGTCCATCCGACAGCTCAAGTAATCCCTGGTCAAATCCCGGCACGGTGTGGACTTGCTACCATTGCTCTTTAAGCATTGCATATAGAGAACCATCTTCTTCTTGCATTCCCCTGGATTTTCATTTGATATTGTCAGTTGTGAGAATCTGGCATTAGATTAGACCAACCATAGTGATCCAAAGGAAAAGATCCACGCTGGGGAGGTATAGGCTTGGAGCCGAGGTCGAGAGATGGTGGTCGCCCAAATGACATCGATTCAGAACGTGGGAACTTTCTTCTTCGGCATTCGGTCCCATTAAGGCCGCCGCACCAGTCCGAATATTGACCAGCTCAAGATTGAGAGGAAATAAATATCGTACTTGTCAATATATCTATCGAGCAGATGCTTGGACGCTTGGTGTATATAAGTATAACAGTGGAATCAATAGGTATTTGTGCAATTAATTGTACAGTGGACGTCCGACAATTTGAAATCGCTTTCAGTCCCTTCAACCGCCCCAGACTCAGCGCGTCAGCCAGTTCATTAATGATATCTTCTCATAGTTCGTGAATAAACTGCAAATGAGCCATCGATGACACCCCGAATCACTACTCATCTCTGTCTTGCCTTGCCTTTGCCTTTACCCTTGCCTTTTGCCCGTCCTTCAATATATTCTGAGTCGGAAGAATCGTCATTCGAGCCTGAATCGCCATCCTTCTTCTCAGTGGAGGGCCCATCCCCACTTGGACTTAACGTCGCGGCCCGACCATGATCCCACATAGATGAGGATACCGTATCTGGCGTTAAATGCACGCCGGCTAGTCGACTCCCTTTCAACATGACAATCTCTTTCAGCCACCCATTCTCTCTTCTGAGGTCAGCAGCTTCCTTCTCCAGTTCTTCTGCGCGCCCAGTAAGGTCTGAAACAGATCTTTCAAGATTGAGCGTCTTCTGCTTCTTCTTGATCCTAAATCGAGCTGAAGGCAAGCATCTTAGCTTGTGAACTGGTTTAAAAGGTCCGGTTCCGCTTTACCTGAAGCCGCTGTATTTCTTTTGCGTTTGTCATCAGCACCACCTTCTAGAGAGTCTGTATCTGGGGGAGAAGCCGGACGAGCAGCAGTTGATGTAGAGGCTACCGATTGTGTCGGTGCTCCCTGGGGAGGTGGTACGTGGTAGTAATTCGACTGGGACATCTGGTCGTAAAGGTAGGGCAACATATGTGGCGGGAATCCTGCGTTGGGATTTTGGTTAGGGAATAACCCACCGGAAGATGAGGATTGCTGTTGAGGCCACGGCATATTCAGGAACTGTTGCGCCTGACTTTGTTGTTGAAGAGCTCCGAGTAAATGCAACGGTATCCCTGGAGGAAGGCTTCCCTGAATATTCGGTGGGGGATATCTCTGGCTTTGAACGACTTGCAGGGCCTGCAAGAGGGCAACAACGGACGGATCCAGTGGCCCATTAACTTGCTGGGCGTTAGAAGACGCAGCGAACTGTGCAAGGAGCACCGCGTCCTGAAGGTCCTGGGTAGGATATTTTTTAGCGTCGTGGCAATTCAAAAATAGGCTGGTATCCTTACCCTAGTGTTGTTATCTCGTGAACCAGACGTGCCCGGTGGAGAACGTGATCTTTGGGGATTGGATGAGGAGGGATTAGAGGAGCTGCTGGAATTTTCCTCATCCATATCGAAAGAAAATATCAAATTCTTCCAGCGGTCCAATTCAGTTTGAATGGAATCTAAGGCAGGGGAGCTGTCTGATGCGTCGGAGACTGAGTTTTTCAGGGAAATGAGCATGACCAGAGGTAGTACGTCAATGAGTGGCCAGCATAGCAGAGTAGAAGGAGTTCTGTGTCCATTGGACCAATGTTTAGCGATTCGCAATAGATTCACAAGATTGCGACAGCCAAATAACGCAACCTCGCGAATAGCCGATTCGTGCTTTCTAGGAGGCATGGGACCAAAACACACATATTTCGCATGTCCACATAGAGGGGATGAACGAATACAGTCGAAAAAACAAGTATTCGATGCCACACGGACTTGTACTTCATATAAAGTAGGGAATTCCGAATACCTCTGGTGCCTTCGAAGGCGATCGCCGCATGATTATCCCCATTTAGACTGCTTACTGCAGCTTACATGAGCAACGCGTATGTATTACGCGTCGATCTGGTGACAGGCCTGAACAGGGACTACCATCTCAGTGCTATTACTCTTTCTCTCCTCTGCTTTGCCATGGTACGGTCTCACCATGATGCGCCTTGAAATATTACTTATGGCCCTTTAGCTTCTCAGAATTCGTTCAAAAGATGGAAATTTTCGCTTCGAGTTCCAACCAACAGCCGACATTACTGAATTGCTGAACAAGGTAAGTGCTTGGAGGTGGCTTCCACACTAGCTAACATCATTTCAACTTAAAGATACTGGAGACATCGCCTGATGCGGACTCAGAGACTATCACCGTGTCGAATCAACCTCGCGGCAACGAAGTACCAATCCTGACTTTGAAGGGGCGGACTTTAAAGAGCATCGGCCTCAAGTGCGTGTACAGTATTCATCGTTTCAAGTTCGTATTTTTCACAACTTACCCTCAGTCACGGCGATCTCATCTTTGTGAATTACCAAGCCAAGGCAGCAGCGTCGAGTTCGGCTGCGGAAACACCAATACAAAGTGCTCAAACCGGCCATCAGCCATCGCTGAGTGAGAAAAGGCCTTGGGAAATAATTCAAGAGGATTCCATAGATGTCTATTGGCGCTCTCATGACGGCAAAATTCCAAGAGGACGTGATGTCCAGTTTTGCAAACATGGTGCCAGAGGAATGTGCGACTACTGTATGCCATTAGAACCTTACGATGCAGCGTATCATAAGGAGCATGCTATCAAGCATCTTTCCTACCACGCCTATCTGCAGAAAATAACCCCGAAAATAACGTCTTCTGCAGCTTCATCTTTGCCGTCTCTCAGCCCGCTCTCTTACAAGGTGAAGACACCATGCCCAACAGGCGCTCATCTTCCATGGCCTTCTGGAATCTGCACCTATTGTCAGCCTTCCGCTATTACTCTTCAATCTCAGCCTTTTCGAATGGTCGATCATCTCGAGATCGCTTCTATGGACATTGTGGATAGATTTCTCCAAGCATGGCGAATGACCGGGTTACAACGTTTCGGATGGATGATTGGCCGTTACGAACCGTATGAGAAGGTGCCCATGGGAATCAAGGCTGTCGTGGAGGCTATCTATGAACCACCACAAGAAGGCGAGTTGGATGGTTTGACCCTCGGTCTGCCCTGGGAAGAGGAAACTCGTATCAAAAAGCTCTCAGCTTCTGCGACCACTTCGCTGACTGTTGTTGGGTATATCTTTACCGACCTTGATCCAACGGAGGAGGATCGAACAAAGAACGTATATAAGAGACACCCAGGCTCCTTCTACCTATCCTCCTTAGAGGCAATATTCGCGGCCACGATGCAAAACTCCAATCAGACACTATCTAAATCCTCGCCTACTGGTCGATTTTCGTCGCGCTTGGTGACGGCAGTATTGACTGGAACGGAAGATGGACAGGTTGACGTTTCTGCATATCAGGTCTCCGCACAAGCCGAGGCCATGGTTGAGGCGGACATGATCGAGGCTAGCGTCGATCCTGGTATTGTCAGAGTGAAGGAAGAAGATCGAAGTCAAGAAACAGCTCGATATGTTCCCGATGTTTTCTTTTCTTACAAGAACGAGTACGGATTGGAGGTCAAAAAGAGTGCCAAACCAGCCTTTCCTGTGGAATATCTTTTGGTCAATGTGAGTCTGTACGTTTTTAATCCAGTCCATAAATAATGGCTTACAATTCAGGTGACACATGGTTTCCCTCAAAACCCGTCACCAATGTTCCAATCGACCCAATTCAAGATTGAGAACCGACCTGGGTTGGAAGATCAACGAATAGAACACGTTCTTTCTGTCCTTCATTCGTTGGGTGCCCCAGATATCTCTGATAGCAAACACCTACAACCGGGACGAGCCCATAAGACGTTCGAGTTGGCTAAATGGCTAAGCGATTGGCATCTCGTCGCTTTCCTAGGTACAACCCAGCTATTCTCACCAGTAAGTCATGGGAGTTTACTTTCCAACATGTCTGACACACGATTAAGGAGGACATGAAGGTACTCATGCGTACTGTAACCTCATCCACCTTGTTGGAGGATGTCAGCCAGCTGGACCCTTTATTGTCCACCGAGGGTTGGCATACCCTCATGACGTTTACGCGGGAGAGCGCTCGTAAGTTAACATTGCATTATATACGAATGCAGATGTTCATGCACTTTTCCAGCTCAATCGAACACCGCTTCAACACCGGCCGCAATGGATGAAGACATCCCGCAAGACGTGTTGGACCAAATCGCGGCTGCAGAGGCTGCTTCAGCAGAAAGCAGCGGAACGGGATCTGGGCATGCAAGCAGCACTAGAACCTGTCCCCATTGTACATTTGAAAACGATCATGGAGGAACTGACTGCGAAGTCTGTGGATTACCATTATAAATGTATGATTATTGTTATGGTTGCTTGAATGTAACACCAGTTGGCGTATTTTGCGTATTTTGATAGTATTTTGTTCTTTACCTTATACCTCTACGTCCGCCATCCCTTTGCTTGGTCACGGTCTTGGATCTGTTCTTTGCCTGAGGCTGCTGCTTGTCGGGTTTTTAGCTTTTTACCGGTTACCTTGAAGCAAGCCGGGCCCCGGTACTGTGCTACCAGAAGACAAGGACGCTTCCGAATCTGGCGCAATGAATTTGACTGCACGACTGCATTGTGCATTGGAACGGCTAGCCGTATTCCAGAATATCAGGGAACTCCCGCTCACATAACGATGTTCCCGGGTTTCCAAGAACCAATGGCAGCCTCGTGTAAACCGCATTTTCTCAAGCTGATATCTATTGATAACTTGACTTCTCCTCATCAACCTCGTCTCGATGGGCTCTTTCGACGATTACAATCGCCATGGGGGATTTTATCGTCCTGTCAAGGACTTACTGACCCCATGGACTCCATCACCTCTTAGGCCAGCTGTACCTTTGCCCTATGAACAACCACCCCAAACGCCTCTGAAGATCCCCCAAGCGCCGCCATATATTATCAAAACACGCTACTATGACGTGAGAGCTCACGAGCGCAGCAGTCTCGTTCGTCTGATCAGACGTATATTGCGTGAGTTCGCGCCGCCATTACAGAGAAGACGATGCTGATCACCTTGTAGGACTCGACTACAAAGTCGTCAAGCGAAGGATTCCCATGTACCACCCCCTGGAGCTCGATCCTCCAGCACCAAAGTACCCTTCTGTTCCTTTGTCCGATTGGAAAGCATGGGGATACTACGCATGGCCCAACGTTAATGGGGGGTTTGTCTGCAACCAATGTTTGTTTACAATTACCTTCCCTATCCTATTGATTTTTCTCATCAGTAGATGAACACAGCCCCAGCTCCCCAAATATCCGTGGAAATTGACCCGATAGAAATGTATAATGCGCTGCAAAGTCCAAGTAAGGATCTACATTCAGAGTTGTCAAGTTGCTCACGATACTTCTGAACAGAGGGTGGGCATCATCCCGAGCGATGGATCCCAGGTCAGCGACTTCCCGGACTCCCTCTTCGACCGACAAGATGGGAACGGCCCCAACGAGGTACACCACTTCCCTTTCCCTGGGAGTGCCAGCTCAATCCGTGGCTTATACACTCCAAGAATAGCGTTGCTCCTGTATTCTGGGACATCACTGCTAGTGTCGAAATAATGATGATGAATCTCGACAGTAGTGTCGTTATCCTTGGCAAGCCAGACAGAGCCCAACCCGCAACATGGCCCTTTGTCACACACCTTTTCATAAATGCGATCATGGTCAATGGCAAGTACTTGGATAACTGGCCCATTATGGTCATCAACTTGAACGGTGTTTGTTGTGACGATGTCTTTGTCGGGATATACGATACCTTTCAGCAGTACGTGTCTGGGGAGGAGTTCGATAGTTGGCCTGCAGAAGTGCAGACGGCGGCTGAAAGGATGCATCGAATCCGACGTGATAGAAATCTCGAGCACCACGAGGAAACGGCTCTGCGTCGATGTGACTATTTTGGACGCCATCACTTTTTCAATGGGCTGGAGCTCAATCCCGACAGGCAGGGGTGGATCTTACACTTGGTAGAGTCTCGCTTTGATACAATGTAGGCTGCCACAATTCTTCGAAGTCGTATGCTTGGTATTTCTCTTATGGTTTCATTATTTTTATGACCTCAATAGTCATCATTATGCTAGGTACAGTGAAAGTGTCTTGCTCTCTTCTCGTCATATCTCCTTCTCAGATTATACAGGCGCACTGCAGTGCGCGAGTAGTAGCTTCTAGAGGGAAGTTTTAGCGTCCGGGTTTCCATTCATAGCATAACTGTAATTACATTTGTGAAGTAGTATACCCCCCCAGTCCAATTTCTATTTAAGTTAAGAGTCACTCGGTGGCCGGTTAATCCCACCCTTACTTTCATACCGAAGAACAAAAGAGAAAAAAAAGATAAGTGTCTAGGATGTGAATATCCACCAACCAGCAAATGCCAAGCCGAAGATGATACCGAGAGCCCGAGCAACAATAACAACGACCAATGCCTTTCTGATAGCGGCATAGAACGTGCTTAATGCAGAACCCGACCAATTTATTCTAACGCGACGATAAGGTCAACTGACGACAAAATGTAAATGGAGCCCCTTACCTCCTGTCATTGTTATTACCGGATCGCACACTGGCCTCCCATCCACGAATAACTTCACGATAGCGTTTACCAAATAGCCTGGAAGAAGTCATAAGAACGCCGCTAGGGATACGATGCATACGACGCACCAAATCCAGAAATTGACGTCAGGATACGAAAATCGGGGAAACACGCTGGCAAGACTTGGGGCAACTACTTCCATGCGCATGCCAGGGACATCGCTTTGGTAAGGCAGATACATGACAGGGGAGAGTGGAGAAGAGCGACCTTTCTCAACATTTATTTCGGGGTCATGAATGCTCTTTGAGGAAGGCGTGGGGAGGATCATGTATGACATCAAATCGAGCGTCATACCGAGAGAGAGTCCCCAAAGTTTGAGAATATGAGGAGGATGGGGCGACGACGCCTGGCCCAAGACAATGGCTGGAAACTCCATGCTCCCAATTAAGACTCGAACAAGGAGACGGAGTGCTGTTGAATGCTTGGGGGCGAGGCGAGAAGCAGCATCGACAGTGACGGTGGACCACTTGGGCGGCGGATGAGCAGAAACAAGAGATGCTAGAGGTATCCAGTGGAGGGTCGTGGACGGGGCGGGGTCTGGAGAAGGAGAATGGGGGGAAACTTGAAGAAAGACAAAAGGAGAGAGAATCATTAACAACCGTTTTCCGAGCGAGGTCGTAATTTCACGGTCGTCCAATTGGCCGACGCAGATGTAGTCGCGTTCAGCGAGATCAATACCTATCTCTTCCCATGTTTGGCGAAGGGCTAAAGAGGGTCAGGTTTGCTGGGCGTTATGTGATGGCGTACGCACCGGTATAAGCACCACCCTCATCATCTGGCTCTGTTCTACCGCCGGGGAATGCGACATGAGCCTCTTTGGGAGGCACGGTTCCGTCGTCGTTAACAGGATTATCTCGTCGTAAAAAGAGGATTTCTGGTTGGGCGTTGGGGTCATTTACCCAGTCTAGCTGGAAGAACTCGGATAGCTGGGGAGGCGCAGTGGAGGTCGTCGGGGCACTGTAGTTTGGTGCAGGAACGACACGAATGACAATGGCAACTGCAGCGCGACGTGGCTCTACATAAAGTGAGCAACAGAGTGTAGTGACACATAAAAGACGTACGAGTAGGAGGCGAGGCGATAATTCTGGGCGGAGTCGAGCGAATGCGATGAAGGGCGCGAGAAAGCAGAGGAACGACGGAGACCGGTTTGTCTGGGAATGATGAGCAGTAGAACGACGATGGCGGCGACGAAGGAGCTTACCAGACATGACAGCAGAAAGGAAAGAACAGGTCTTGTTAACTCTTCCCCAACCGATCGTAAATTTTGTTGATGACGCAATTTCCCACACTCTTGTCTGGGTCAAGAATCCAATATCATTCACGGCCCGAGTACCACAGAGTAGATCAGGTCATTTCTTCTGTGCCCCCCCCCCCTCCCTTATGGTGCTCGACATTCCCCTCGAGCTCATTCTGCATGGTGGAACATTCGCTGGGCCGTTCTGGACTTGGCTTATCTTCACTTCGTTAAACTGTCTGGACTCTGTCTATCAAAAGTTGTATTCCTCAGATGCGGCACCGCGTGTTCTTCATGCCTTTGCGGCATGCTGGATCCGACCGTTTCTTCAAACATAACATATCTGCTCATCTTTCTAGCGTCGCATTGAGTTTAATGATGCATCTACGAGCACACTTACAAGTTGGTCCGGGCACATATGGCTAGGTCCTTATCTTACTTCTTTCTATTTCGCCTCCCAAGCAGGACAGTCAATGTCATGATGCAGACTCGGATGCGATACGGAGTTCCCACGAATATCGGGACTTGCTCTAGTCCTTCATACTGCTCTCGACAGTCTGTCACATTGTTAGTCATTTCCTCTTCTTGCGTAGTAAATGGGCTGACCCAGAATACTTGCTTTGCTCCTATGCTTTTAGCTCACTGCGACCAACAAGATTGAATTGCAATAATGGTACACAAATGTAGTCCATATTAATCCACGGTCCAACTCGGTTAATAATTATGCTAGCTTGTTTATTTAAAATTGCTCAAAGGTATAATGGGATAAAGGTTCGACGGTCAGTATTTGAACTCAGTCGTCGTTTTCAGCTCCTGGGCGTCGTCCACGTATGCTGAACCTTGATGGCGACGCTATTGACACTGTTCGATGCATCACGTTTTCCCGCGATCCCATGGACGACCTTCCTAGCGGATTTTGGGTCGGATCGTACTGCAGCCGTAGGCGCATAAGGCCCTGTCCTTCACGTAACTCCAAAAATACATCTGCAGCTGATGCTTCTTCTGGTTGTATATGTCGCCAGATCTAAGTGTTCGTCAGTCACAACATTTTACGTATAGAGGAGGTCAAACTTCACATCAATTTCGCCGTCACCAAGCAGCTTATCCTTTCCAAGTGTTTTATGATCGTATACCCAAACATAGATTTTGGAGATATAAGGACCAGCAGCAAAAGTAAACGTTTCGTCCCTGCAAAAATAAGAAAAAACCTGTACATGAAACAAAGTTCTAGCTTACCACTCAGGAGTTGCTGTCTTTCCAGAATGCTTCGTTTTGAATTCCTTGTCGCCCAAGCGGATAGTTGCATACGGTTTGCTGTCAGTACTTGACAAGTCCTTCGCATCCATCACGGTCACCCGCAGCGTACCTGGCTCGTGTGTTCCATCTAAAGACGTCTTGGACTTTGTGTCCGGAAGCGTGCGATTGCCAAGCGTGCCGAGAGTGTCTGTTTGCACGATGGGAACAGAGGCCTGTCCTGCTGGCAGCTCGGGAATTGCCGGTACTTCATCAGCCTCCTTGCTCTTGAACAGGCCAGTCACTCCTTGGATGACACCCTTGCCTGCGGATAAAGGAAGAACTCCAACTTGCGTCATTGCTCGACCAGCGGTGGAGAACGTAGACGTGTTCTTGCGAGATTTAGCGATGATCTCTGGCTGGAACATCAATCGAACATGCACACGTCCCTTTGAACCAAGCTTAGCCGAGGATAGAGAAAGCTCCAATTCAGAGGCTTCGAACGGCTCGAGATCCGCGAGATTGATCTTGGCTGATCCTAGACTCTTCGCTTGTTCTAGCTGATTCCAGTCGAATATTTCAACTTCGAAATCGGCAGCCACACGAGAAGGCTGCGAAACAGAAAGCAATCAGGTCCACCACACTAGTATTAGAGTACAATGTTTCGAACGTACCACAGAAACCTGGAAGTTTTCGTTCCATTCGGGACTAAGAGTCTTCTTCTTGGTCTGAGACTTGAAGACCCTTTGTTCATTGAGAGTGAAAACCGCATATGGATCAGATTTGCCTAATATCAGTCGTTAGAGATGAAGTCGGACGGGTAACTAGAACTTGCCTGATCTGTCTGCGGCAGGAATCTCACGAGCATCAATGAGATCGACACGTAGGACACCTTGATCTAAGGAAGATTTAGTCAAACTAGAACGAACGGGGTCACAATTAACAACATTTACGTACTGTTGATACTCTCCCGCGGTTCAAGTTTAACGGGGACCGGTACGTAGCGAGCCTCAACGGTTACAAGTGAAATGTCTTTGCCGGATTCGTCTCGAAGAGTGAAGGTTTGAGGACCGTTCTACAAAATGAGTGAGAGACAGTAAACATCACATATACTGAGCCTTACGAGGGTTGACTGAAGGAACGGTTTGGTGTCGCCCTTCCATTGCGCTATAATATCATCCTTATCTCCTTCATCGGCCTCATTCAATCTCAACCACACCTGACCAAAGTCGAGTTCTTTGAGGAAACCTTCTCCGACATAATCCCATTGAACCTTAGTGCTTCGTGCTCTTGTAGTAGTGAAGCAAGGCCAATACCCATCATCCAAGAGTACTTCGACTCGCGCTTTCTTGGCCAATTGTCCCGAGATGACGTTGAAGACAATGATACCGGACTCTGCAACAAAACATAAAATTAAGTTCCTCGGAAAAGACACTTAGAACGTACGATGCGTCATTAATTCGTCCATGGACATCTCGATGCCTTCTTCAACAGGAGGTGGGGTTTCAGAAGAAGCTGCGGTAGCACGGGTAGCAGTTGTAGCGGTCGTATCTGTAGACTTAGCAGCCCTTGTGTGCTTCTTGGGTGTACCCTTAATGGTGACACCATCTGGGACGGCTTGCGCTTCCTCGTCGGATGACGAAATCGACGACTCGCCATCGGTTACAACACCACTCTCCGAATCATCATCAGCAGCGGCAACAGCTTGATTTATCTCGTTTGAGTGACCTTCAAACTTGATACCCTTCAATTTCATGGCAGGGATGAACTCGGCGGTGTAATGCAGATTCCCTTTGAAAGCGTTGACTCCGTCCAGATGTAAGGGATCAGTGACAGTCTTGACGCCAGTAGATTGGAAGGGATACATCTTGTCTTCGGATTCTTTCACGAGCTCTGATACACGCAACTCGACGGACCCGAGCGACCGATCCTAATGATATCCAGCTTGATGTACACTGAATGAAGCCACGACTTACCCGAGTCAAGTGTTGATAATCCATGCATTCCAATAGCATAGTCTGAGATTATGATTATCAGGACAGGTCTCGTGCAATATGTAGTACGAACCTCCTTAAGTGAATGAACTGAAGATGTTCGATGAGGAGAGAATCAAAAAATATAATGAACTGCGAGGCTTACCGGTGATATAGATGATCTGGTCCCACACAGGATTCAGATCTGGAAAGCGAACTCAGACCAGGCCAGATTGCTGATGGAAAGTCACTCGCTGTTATTGACAACCTCCGTCCTGCCCATAGTGACATTGTTGACTTGTACCCGAGTATAAGGATCACTCTGTATGAACGGATCAGCGACATCTTCTTATGCGGCCAAGGCGAAGCTCACTTTGCCACCCAGCGTAGCCTCGACGTTCTTCACATCGGTGGCACGATCCAACCACAGCCTTACTACACCGATAGGAGGGCTGTAATGGTCAGTGCCATGGAGACTTCCTGCCATATTTAAGGGTTTCCATTCAGCAGATATCCTCAATTTGCCGCTTTCGCAGTTGCTGAGAGGGAACCAATCAACGTTTTCTTTCTTCGAGGCCAGCAAATCCTCCAGTTTGATGGACATGTATCCAACCACAGGGTCCTTGAGGAAATCGCGGTCATCAACAACCTTGACAGTGATAACGGATGTCGCCTTCTCGGCACATATGAACTCGTGGGACGACTCCCAGACAGGGTTGTTCGTATGCTTGAACGCCTTCGTAACATGAACAGGCGCTTTGGAACCGCTGAGGAAGACTTTTGCCAAAGGATTAAGATCTCCCGATAGAGACTTTTTGGCATCGAGTTCCTTGGCTTGATGTACAGTGAGACGAACAATGCCAACCGCTGGACAGAATGGTCAGAAAAATCCACAGACGCAACTCATAGTAGCTTACAGGTATCGCTAGTATCCTCGCCATCCTCAGGCATTAAGACAGGGAAGAATGAGACATCATATCTGAGCTCTCCTCTTTCCTTTCCATCCATCAGTAGCTGACTTGTTAAACCTTCCTGCGTCGCATCCTCTTGTAGCCGCGTGAGTTCGAACATGGAGGAGCCCAACAAGGTGTTCTTCCTATGATCATTGTAGTCGTAAAGGTTGAACACTAGCGACTCCGTGAGGCTATTGACCAAGATGAACTTTGTCTCCATCCATGTCGGGTTGTACCTATATCAGATATTATGTTTAATTTTAGACTTCTAAAAATAAGGCGAATAAACATACGTATTGTGCTTATATTTAGTGCGAGCCAGTTCGGCGCGGTTATTAATGGTAAAGGCCACAAAGGGGTCGGGGGTACCGCCGCCAATCTTGCTTCCTTTGATGCCGCGGGCCGAGTGGACTGTGACTTGCAACACGCCAATGGCTGAATCGAGGGGAGCACCAGAGAGAAGTTGTTCGAGATTGAGTGTGAAGACATTGGGATCGTACATCATCGGACCGAGTGTCGAATGTGTCATGTCACGAATGAAGGACGAAAGGCCGGGAATCTACGAGGCACAGAAGTCAAAAAACTTCCGACATAAGGATGTCACCCACATTTGCGATGTCAAAACCCAATGTTTCACCACCGACTGGCTTGAGGACGTAGTCGATGACAGGTTTCTCCATAAAACATATGTCAACGATCTGAACGTGCGGGAAGTTGGTCATCAACTTCATCCGAACCCGCATGTTGCCCTTGAAGGTGATATCCTCCAGAAGGATGGGCATTGCGGCAGTTGCAAGACCTTTTCCAACACGAACGGAAAGGACAATTTTGGGATTGACCTTGTTCGCGACTTGTTTGGCTGTCATCTCCGAAGTCTCGTTAGGAGTGAAGGAGATACCCCAGTCCATCATGATAATATCATCTGGGGTCTTTGGGAAGGTCCGGACATGATCGATTCGAGGCGCCTTTGTTCCTAGGGTAAATGTAGAGAGCCGCATAGAATCTAGGAAGGCCGGAGTACTCGAACTAAGGACCTGATCCACGGAACTAATAATAGTCGTGGATAGAACAGGTTCGTATATGAGCCAGAAACGATCAAGGAAGTTGTTGATCCAATCAGCTGACTCGGAATCGGAAGCCAGGCGCGTTTTGACCAGTTCCCTCTGAATGTCATCTCGCGCTCGCCGCCGAACTCGTTGCATGGAGGTGGTATAATACGTATTACATACGGCAAGGATGATGAACAGCCAACCCCATCCAAAATGGAAGCGGGTGAGAAAATGCGAAGCAAACACGGCCTACGGGATGATAAGCGTATAGCCAAACTTTGAAAAGAGACGAACGTACAAAAACAATGATACCGGCGTTGTGATACCAACTGCCGTAGTATTGGTCTGTGAAAAAGGTTTCCAAGACAGCCTTGTCCTTCTCTTCGCCCTCGCGAGGAGGTGGCTGATCTATACCGGATACTTGACGCCACCCGACACGATACCAGTCAGGAATGGAAGGCGCAGCAGCAGCTGGCAGTGCACCAGGGGGTACTATGGCATCTCCATCGACCTGCTCGACGCCCTCGATCGTAACTTCAGGTTTTTCAGAGACCGCGTCTGCATCGTGAACAGTAATTGTTGGAACAACGGTGGAGTTACCGCGGTCAATAGGAACTTCTGCAGCTTGGTGTCAGACTCGAGGAATAAAGGCGGCAGTCCCTCAACGCACCTTGCTCAGGAAGAGCCTTTTGGATGCCGAGCTCTTCACGAGCCTTGCCAGCGGCAGCACCCTTTGCCTCAGGAGAAGTATCTGGGTCAAATGAGTGAACCACAACGCGACCTTGGTCTGCGTCTTTCTGCAAATCAGGAGCGGCCTGACCATCTCCGTTAACGACGACGCCGTTAGTAGCCATGGGGCAGGAAAGAGAAGGGAGGGCGAGGGGGAAAAGATGAAGAAGGGAACGTGTACTTAATCGAAGGGCAAGGTGGATGTGCGCCTGTTTGACCCCAAGGTGTCTCTGATGTCGTCAGAGGTCACATTGTGTCACATTAGGTGCCGAAAACACGGAGCCTTCGATTCCCGAAGTTCCTGAAATACTCATTTCTCCGGGCCAAGAACCCCAATGGCTGGCCAAGGAGCAGATGCACGAGCTCTCAATTGCGATGCAAATATGAGCGCTGATATTCCTGTAAATTGAGCATACTTTTAAGTGGGTCTCCCAGTCGCATCATGCATAAGCTGCCCCGCATAGGACCACTTGCATTAGTCGAATCCAGACTTGCCAAAATCGGCATGCAGTTCATAATGATCGATCCCGATCTTATATTTGTGCATATTGTTCAAATGCTTCCCGGGAAGAACGCGGCACCGCCGACCCGACTTAACAAGTTTTGTCAGAGTACGCTCCCTCCACCAACGTCCAGCTCTGGCCGCGACTTTGTTCGACTTGCCCAATACGAAACATTCATGACATGAACCCACCGCCATCTCTCCGAGACCTCTACAACGGCTCTTCATCTGCTTGGTCCTTTGTTCCACCACCGTCGCCGCCCAATGTCAATACCTCTTCTTCGGCATCTTCGAGTTCTTCGTTTCAATGGTCGACGCGTCCGACACCAAACTCAATCTTCGATCTTTCACCAGATTTGAACGACGCTAGTGGTGTCAACGCAGTCGATCTCCTCAAGACCCTCGCTGCTTCTGCAGTGTTGCAGTACACGAGTAGCGCTATTGCCATGCCTTGGGAGGTCGGCAAGATGCTGCTCCAAGTGCAGTGGGTGCCTCGAGATTCACACAACTATCATGTAGATGTTGAGCCTGAGGACGATGACGATGTGGTTAGTGGTCCAGTCTTCGCCGGTCTTGGGCCGTTCTGAATTCATTCATAGCTGAGTGATTCTTCCAACGATAATGAATCCTATTTTGCAGACCCGGAAATCACACCGAGGATGCGTCACCCTGCCCAAGTGGACGAACATGGATATGTTATCCGTCGATCTGTTCTTGAAGAGGGTACACGTCCAGAGTACATCATTCCTGTTGGAAGTGCTAATGGGGTCTGGGGCATGATTAAACGCGTCGGCCGTTTCAGGGGGGAGGGCTGGTTGGCATTGTGGAAAGGTATAACTACCTATCTGAATGATCCGGTTGCCGATTCTCAAGTCTTCTAGGACTGCTTACTTCATGTTGCACGGAAGTTTTGTCTACGACTTTCCAGCCCCTCATTCACAATATTCTCCAGTCTCTTTTTCTTCCTACCACGCCTCTTTTCCAACAGCCTTACCTCTTACTCCCGATTGCTTCTCATATAATAACCGGGTTTCTACTCTCTCCATTGGACCTCGTCCGCACTCGACTGATTGTTCAATCGTACCTTCCTCGATATCGCAGCTACAGTGGACCCATTGACGCTCTTTCCCAAATACTCAGAGATGAAGGCGGTTTCCAAGGAGTCTACTTCCATCCCAATCTATTCATCCCAATGCTCATCGACACTGCGCTCCGGCCCGTCGTCTCATTGGCATTACCAGGTCTACTCGTGTCGTATCTTGGCGCCCACATTACTGAGGATAGCAGCCCTTTTGCCTGGGGTTTTGCCGAGTTGGCGGGTAGCTGTATTGGTCTTCTCATCACCCTGCCCTTTGAGACAATCAGACGGCGGTTACAAGTACAAGTCCGAGGAAGCGCAAAGCCAATTAAAGGTTGTGTTGAGCTTCGACCTGCCCCTTACAATGGTGTCGTGGATGCGTTGTGGCATATTATCACAGAGGAGCGATCGGATCTTCCTATAATTCGACGCACCAAGAAGAGACGAATGAGCAGAGATCTCGCTGAAACGAATGTCGAGACACAGGATGACTCAAGAGAAGAAGATAGCTGGTCACGCCATACTGGAATAGGCCAGCTATATCGGGGTATGGGAATGAGACTGGGGGCAAGCGTTATAGTATTTTTCCTCGCACTAATCACTGGCGGCGATAATTCGGACGGAGGTTGGGCGGAATTGTAATCATTGGACGTCTTTCAATTATACAGATCCAACTCTTTCGCCCTCGCATCAAGATGCACGCTGAAATCGTAGAATGAAAAGGTGTTCGGAACCAGCACGGCGGTAGAGCACAGTCTAGGTAATTTATTAGTAAAAATGCTCGAGATGTAAGATGGATTACAAACTTCGCTACCGAGTCCAAATTTATCCTGCATTCTTTGTTGGATGTTTGGAATGTTGTTTTGCTTGAGCGCAACCAAATAGAAGCGTCCACGTGGCGATAACAGTTCCTTTGTAGAAGTTAGAAGGATATTTCGACGTTCCTGCTTCCTAGACCTACGTTTACGACGTCAAGAAAACGGTCGGTAACATCCATGCCATCATGCCCCCCAGCCCAGGATCCTTCTATGCGTCTCTTACTTTGAGCATCTAGCGCCTCTTCTCGGTCGGTGGGAACGTACGGCGGATTGAACAGTATAACATCAATAGCATTCTTTAAGCGACGATGAAACGGTCCTGCAAATGCAGTATTCACTGGATCCAAAGAAATCTGAAGGGTAAAGACCACCTGTCAGCAGAGTAGAATGGCAGTGACACACTTCATTTTGCGATCCTGTCTTGAAGGTGCATATGCAGGCATGGGGGTTTATATCTGTACATAGATATACTGCAAAAGAAGCTTTAGTGATTGTAAAAGACATATCAGCATGACAAAACGTGCGCGCTGTGGACCCCAAGATACTGGCTAGAAAACTTGAGACGCAGCCAGAGCCCGACCTATCTGCGGTAAGCAATGAGAGGTCGAGGAATACGCGACAGACAGGACGTTACCCAACCTCCAGACATACAGCTCCATCCAATTCCCTCAAATATTCCGCATCCTGTTCCAAGGCGTCCAAGAGAAGATATGTGTCCTCTAGACGAAGTAAATCGACAGTTCAGAGCAGTCCAAGGGGCATACCAGCCGGTTCGTACACGCTCTCGTAGTCGGCAGAGGTGAGATGGGAGAGATCAGGCGTTGGGATCATGACCGTCAAAGAAAAGGGCGTCACGAAATATCAAATGTGACTGATCGCGTCTTCTACCACAAACCACCATCGTGCCCTCGTTGCTGCCTGCCCGTGATGGCATGGGTGCCTGCTTTTTCTTTTCCTCTGTGGGATGCGTGCAAGTTCCTTTTGTTACTTACCTCCATCTCTCATGGCTCCTGGTGCGCTGGTAAGGCCATTCCTCATCGAATGGTATCGTAGATTTGAACTTGTATACTTCTACCAGGTCCGCAAACTATGTCCGTGCTTTCTACCTGCCATCGAACAGAACTCTGAGCCACCTATGGACAATTCTGTCATTGGCGTGGCACGTGTAATAATCCAATCTGCTCATTTGAAGCATTCGAGCACCCTTCTGCTGCCGCCGAATCCATTTGTCGTCCTCACCACGCATGGGTCCAGAAATCCATCGTTCACATCACATAGACACTTTACGTAGGTTTTCATTGCTATTTTTTTTTCTCTGGAAATCCCTAAATTCCTATCTTCAGTTACGATCCTAACTGGATCATGCAGTCCCAAGAAATTCTTATCTTCTCGACGGACGCTGCCTTGTTCTTTGACGTATTTGATCATTCCAAATATTTCAAGAATTCGTTGATTGCATCTGCGTCAATTTCCATCGACAATCTAACCCTCATTTGCGAGCCCGTAGCCGAGCGACTGCCCCTATCCAAAAATGGAGGGTTGAAGGGAGAGCTTCTGGCCACCGTCTCATTTCATCCAATCTTGCCTTCAACCGCCGATTCAAGTACGTTATCTTTCTCATATATAATTGCATCTTTGCCTTACGAATCAGACGTGGGCGTTGTCCATCTAATTCTCGACGAGGCCAAGGACTTGAAGTCTCCCGTTTCCTCCAGAGAGGCCAATCCCCGAGCCACAATTTTGCTGGCTGTTGATGGAAAAGCTACACGGATACATTCTACGCCTCCGTGTAAGAGCACGAGCGAACCCAAATGGCATTCACATCACACATTCTTGTGCACGGACAAAGCATCGAGTATTATATTAGTTGACGTGTCTGACTGTGGGTTCAAGGAAACGAATTTGGGATACATGTATATTCCACTTCGTGACCTGTTAGATAGGGACGAAACTGTCCCGCGTTGGTGGGCGCTGAGCGGCTGCCAAGAAGGCCAGTTGAAGATGGGGGCGGAATGGAAGCCAGTGAAGGCAGACCTATTAGAGAATGTGTAGTTAATGCGCAAGCGCAAGGTATCTATACTTACACATACATATATAATAATGCGGATTCGATGAATCAGATATATATATTACTGTCAAACTGATGAAAATAAGCCTTGTGAAGTTCAGCTGTAAAATATTCTACTCACAAATATCAAGGGGAAGATAATAGCGGTGCCGCCTTGACCCACTGTGGCCTGCTAGCGCAAAGCTCCTTCATAACAAACGCAGCAAAACCCGCTCTTGACAGCGAAAATCCCGTCTTTCCATCCCCAACATAGCCAGCAACCACCTCCTTCTGATCCTTATTCGTCATCCTGGGAACCCTGACAATTGTCCAGTCCAAGTCAGCACCCCTGGAACGTATGGTCTTCCCGGTTTCAACGACATCTTTATAGCTCGTATGGGCGAGCGTAGCAACGCCACCAATCATGATGGACCAAGCCAAGCTAAATTTGTCGCGCGGGTCTGACATGGAGGGTGTTCCGAGGGCAATGAGGCGCTTAACGCCGTGGAAGTACATCAGGTCAATGATACGCTCATATGCTTTCGCGATAGGCGTATCTGGGTGATGAAACGGGTTTTCCTTCAGATTGGCGTTGTGACCTAGAGTAGATAACACTGCGTCGACACCTTCCATTGCCTTGGAGAGTTTGTCATGCTCGTGTAGCTCTCCCTGAATAGTTATCACGGATTGGTTGGAGGTGATGTCAGCGGGTAATTTGGATGGGTTACGAGCGTAGAGGATGATAGTGCATGATTGGAAGGCGTCGAGCGTTTCGCGGACGAGCAAAACGCCTGAGGGTCCTGTTGGGCCAAATATAAGGATTCGCATGTCAAAAAGGATATAGAGAACTGTTTGACGAAGAAATTTAGGATATTATGTCTGAAAAGTTTAGTTTCGAAGCGGTGACTGACCTCGCTTGAGTGTTCCTGTTCGAAAGCAAGATCGCCCGATCAACCGATCGGCGCTTATTAGTGTTCTTTCTCCGCTTCTCCGCTGCTTATCTGTAGACTTTGTTGAATTTGAGAAACGATGTCTATCTGTTTCACCGTGGACTGGTACAATGCATACAAGTACATAATTCAAAAAGAGGCAACACTTGTTCAGTACAAGATATGACATTCTGTGGGTATCATGTGGATCCACGATTTTGACATCGAATTTGAGGTTGGTAATAACCAAAAAAAACTTGACTAGTGCGATGTTCCTGACACGCTAGCTGATTACGATCTTCGGGGGTATCCAACCTATCGGGATCTCCATTCGTTCAGATAATCTTGCAGCAGCCCGAGAAACCCCGCCATGATAGAAGAGTATTGCGGTCAAGGTGCAGTAGCCAAATCAACGCGCGTCACGTATAGTGGAATTACAAGCCATTGAACGATCACATGATTACAAGAGTCAGTATTGTTAAGTACCGTCTGCGCCAACTTGGCTGAACATCAAAACCATTACGACGGGTAGTAAGCTACTTTTGAATTAGAGAACAAGAAATACACTCACGTCCTTGAAGTTACGAGGATATGGCAACAGTTTTATTGATCCATTCCACCAATAATGAGGAGACTTATAGTTGAGCCTATACAGGTCTAGGCCAAAGGGTCGATTTATCATAGGATACTTGACATTGCTGACTGGACCAATAAACTACAAAGGCGCCGGATTCCAGTCACCAGCGTCGCGTCCCACTTGTTCCATAGTTTTTATCTCGGTTATAATGGGACCATCGTCACTCAAATCCAGCGGCAGCATCTCGCGGTCGTACATTCTTCCAAAACGACTGACCAGGCCTGGAATCTCATCTTCCACCCTGATTTTCGTGTTAGTTGCCGACTCTATGCTCCCCGCCTTGACGCCATTGAGGCCACAGGCAACAACCTGATCGAACCAGGGTTCGGGCTCCCGTGTGATATTCATTGCAAAGCCGTGGGTTGTGAGACGATGTCGAACTTGGACGCCGATACTAGCGATTTTTGTGTGGGCGTCGAGGAACACGCCGGTATGGTCTGATGGGACGTGATCAAGACCGTGGGCCTCCTTGAGATGGATCTCGAGCGTTTTCTGCATGCGACAAATGTAGTCTCGAATGCCCATTGCGGGGGAGGTCCGCCCTAGATCAAGCAGAGGATACCCTACTATTTGCCCTGGCCCATGGAACGTATATTCGCCTCCCCGTGCCGTCGACACAAAGTCGGCACCAATATTGGTGAGCCGTCTGCGGTCGCCTTCGGTAATGTCTGCACGCTGGCGACGACCAGCGGTGTATACCGGCCGATGCTGCAGGAGAAGTAGCAGGTCTGGATGGTACGCATGGGACTTGGTACTGTTCCGCGCGGCGAGCTGCAACACGTGCAAAGCTTCCTGTAGCACAAGGGTCGTGGAATAAGGTAGTGGCGAGTGAAAATAATGGTAGAAAATGGGAGGCATAGTTGCGACAAGTTGCTGGCCGTGGCAGTCTGACAGAAGGGTCCAGGTCGTGTGGCTCGTGGGAGTTCTTCCCCGGTCCGTATTCCGACCAGCTACTATACTCTCTTTTGCACCATCATGCGCTGTCCAGATAGAGTTATAGTGCTATAGAATATGTGTACAGGATGCTGTAGTACCCTTACCCAACCACAGATTCCAGAATTCGAAACATGACGGTGCCGCGGCTAGGTTCCTCTTGGCGCCGAAGAAACGAAATTGGTCGGTAGAATGTACAACATCTGGATTGCCCAGGTCTGATCCGTGTCACATTATCTTATATATTCAAACTATTTAAATTCAAGACATGTTGCTCACTTGCCATACTTCTTAACTGTCAACTGCCGCTGCTGCTCTTGCCTTTCGTTCTCTTGTAATGTTGCGCGAGTTCTCACTCGTACAACGCGGTGCGTCTTTTTTGCTTGCTTGTTTGTTTCCTCTCCTTCTGACTTTCGATATAGATGGCGTAGTCGGTGTTAGCCAGTCAGTGGACTTGCAGAATAAAAATGATTGATGCCCATCATCATACAACAGATACGATCGCGGCGACCTCTCTTTTATTATTGTTGCGGGCGCCATGGTCGCCTTCATGGTCCCAGGACTCGGTTCGTTGTTCGTTCCCCGCAGTTCTCCACAAAAGCTCAAACGCCCTCAGCATTTCTTTACTCTGGCTTGGCTCGCCGAAAAAGTGCCTGTAAGTACAACGTCGCGCCCTTGATCAATACAATTCACACCCTTGCGCAGTGTCCTTGATTTGGGTAGTCTCTGCGGCCAATGCCATCACCATCTTCCAATGGTTTTTCTGGGGTTACTCATTAGCCTTTTCGCCGACGGCCACCAATGGTTACATTGGGAACCTCCACAATTTCGGCCTGCGAAAAGTCCTGGCCAATCCTTCCCCGGGATCACCTCTAATTCCCGACCTACTCTATAGTTTCTTCCAGATGGAATTCGCGTGCGTAACTGCCGGTATTCTCGTTGGAGGTGTTGCAGAGCGAGGGAGGGTATTTCCTGTAATCTTGTTCACTTTCATCTGGTTAACTCTGGTTTACTGTCCATTGGCTTGCTGGGCATGGAGTTCTAACGGGTGGGCATTCAAATGGGGCGTCCTCGATTTCGCAGGTTGGTTTATTGTCTAGCTTAGACTCCTTTGGGAACTGATCATTCCATTCCCACAGGCGGAGGACCGGTCGAAATCGGAAGCGGGGTCAGCGGACTCGCGTTTGCATGGATCTTGGGCCGCCGTCAGGAAAAAGAACTCATCAACTTCCGCCCGCACAATGTATCCTTAGTCAATCTGGGAACTTTTATTCTATTTTTCGGCTGGCTCGGATTCAATGGTGGTAGTGCGTTCGGTGCTAATCTCCGTGCCATAATGGCAATATGGAACTCCATGCTTTCCGCCGCCTTCGGAGGATTGATCTGGTGTCTCATGGATTATCGCATTGAACGTCGTTGGAGTATGGTGGGTTTCTGCTCTGGTACAATTGCTGGACTAGTTGCCGCGACTCCCTCGTCTGGCTATATCCACCCTTGGGCCGCACTAGTAGTTGGCGTGGTTTCCGCGGCCATCTGTAATCTTGCAACTAAAGGTCGGTATCCCCGATTAGTTTCATCAAGCTCACGACTTATCAACCCTTATGTACTTAGTAAAGTTCTTGCTGCGCATTGATGACGCATTGGATCTTTTTGCTGAGCACGCGGTTGGCGGAATGGTCGGCCTTATCCTTACTGCATTTTTCGGAGATTCGAAAGTGATAGCTCTGGATGGCATCAACACCGCCACGATGGGTGGCTGGATGGATCGCAATTGGAAGCAGCTCTACATTCAATTCGCCTATGTCTGTGCTACCACGGCTTACAGCTTCGTTGTTACCGCATTGATTGCAAAAGCAGTGGATATGATTCCAGGCTTGCAGCTGCGGAGTACTGCAGAGGGAGAACGACTAGGCATGGATGAAGTCGAGGTGAATATCTTTTTTTCTACTGCTGCTCGTCTACTTACTGAAGGGATTCAGATTGGCGAGTTTGCTAGCGACTACATCGAAATTCGTCGTGATTATACCGATTGGGTAACTCCCTTCGACTCATCACAATCTGCCGGACAAGCTGTAGCCGCTGGAGACAGACATGCGCAACCTGACCTCGACATGCATCGGCAATCGCAGGAAGTTGACGTCCATTCCGTCCACTCGCATGATATCGACGTCGATGTCGTGATATCAGAGCCCAAAGAAATGTCAGAGAAGAAGGATTCAGCCACTACAATCATTTGATATAGTATTGAAAAGTATCCAAGTAAATAGATTGCACCATCCGTCCGTTCTAACCTGTTGTATATAATTCTTAACCACGCAACAGTTACTTTACAACCAAATGTACATTATACTAGAATACAGATCAATCCCTAGCTTAACAATCCCAACCCAAAACAAAGTTGTCAGGATAGCGGGATGGGAAGTAGTATTCGCCTAGTGAGAGCTGTCTCTCTGATGATGCAGAGATTCTGGGTCCGCATATACTTGAACTGAACTCTTCATTCAGCATGAGGTCAACGACGTTTCGAGAAGCGATCGTCTCAGTTTCCATCGTTGAAATGAACCTGCTCGCCGGATCAGGTTAAGGAAGAACCTTGAATAATATGTACAGTACGTACGGTTCAAAGGCGTTGATGTAATAGAAACCGGCGTCTAATTTTACGGGGGGGAATGACGTTGTGGGTGGCAAGACAGGATAAGCGTCCCACTAGTAGATGATGGATGAACAATGGCATGACTACCGCAAAAATGACTAACCTCTTTGCGGTGTATCCAGCCGACCTGACCACGGAACACCCTCCGCAGCCACTCATCTGACTTTCTTCCTTGCGAAAAAATTTTGACGACCCATTCATCATCTGAGATTTTACCGTGATACGAAATGGAGTTAAATTCGGGCTCTTTGCCGCCGTTTCGTGCACCCTCGTGTGTGGTCAACAGCATAATTGGGGGAGTAGCCGTTGGGGGTAAATTAAGGTACTCGGGATCGACCGAGGGCGAGGTTGTCGACATTAGAGTAACGTGGAGACGAACGTAAGGTTGCTCAGGGACCTGAGAAGTCAGCGAAGGGGAAATAGCCATTCCAGTCGAATGGAAAGGCGCAGCAAGAATCACGGCCTTGTATGTCTTGCTTCCTTGGTCGCTGTGTACGGTCCACGCCTGCGAGGTGGATGCATACGGTTTCGATGTGATGGCATTGACCTATGTCTCATGCTTCAGCTACGAGACGTCCTGAAAAAGAAATAACTTGCAGTTGTATTGAGATAGACTGACGCGTTTGAAGCGCGTATAAACGCCTCAAATATCTGATAGTTTCCGCCCTGAATGGAGGCTGCACCGGTAGTAGCCATGGAGCACGCGCCCTCAAGAGCATGAATCGCATCAACATTCTGTTCCAACGTGAACCTCAGAGAAATAAGTGGGTAGAGTGGACGAACCTGTCCATAATTCACTCTGGTCGATGCTTCAACTATTTCGCGAACATAATTCTTTCTAATATGACGTGATTCCAAGAAATCTGCTGTGCTTCGAGACACAAGTTCAGTCCAGCCGAGGGAGGAGGTCAAATCCGTTATGTTGTCCCACCGAGGTGACTCTGCAGTGTAGAATTTGAGGAACTGTTTTACCATTTGTTCGACGCTATTGAAGAGAGAACGGTTTCATACATGGTAAAGAGGAAGATAGTAATATCTTACATGTTTTCGGTTCGCTTGGGAGACAGCACGCCGTACCTCCATACCAGTTTGATCGTATCCCACCAGCTTCCACCAACCTGAGCCACATCGGAAACGGAACAAAATAGGCTAAGCAGAAAGGCTCACAGAAACAAGTAGCTGTTCGCCATCCCACACACCCATACTTGCATCATCGTCCCCCCACTGCGTCCTTGTTAGGTTGAATTCCTCACTCGCTCTCCACAGATTCCTGTTGGCAGCAACGAAAATAGAGGCCCCAAGTTCGACAGGAGCATAACGGCTTGGGTCATTGTAGGGGTAGACGACCGTGCTGCCTACATAAGCACAAGATGAGGTGCAACGGAGTGAAACAGAAATTGCAACGCACGGCCGCCAATGTAGGACAAACTCTCGTACACATCGACTTCAAGGTCAAGTCCAAAACGTTCCTTTGCCTTGGAGATCCAGAAAGCAGCAGAACTTCCACCAGCGCCAGCACCGATGATTGCTATCCTTGGAGGAGCGGTGGCGTCATCGTCAAGTTTGTTTTTGAGAAAGGGAACCTTGAACGGGAACTGGAAGGCGAGCACCACTGCAGGCACGATGAGGAGACCTAGCAGCCGCATTTTTAGACGATGCCTTGTATATGCGCAACGGCGAAGTGGTTTTCAGAAACGAAGTTGCGAAACGGAACAGGGAAATCAGGCCTAGGTCCAGGTAACGGCCTAACCTTAACCTACACCATGTCGTCGCCTGCTACTCTCTTCGTTGTCCCGCCGGAAATTATCCAGCATATACTTGCCTTTTGCCATCCCTTAGATGTTTCTGCGTTCTCCAGGACATGTCGAGCAGCCCACGATGTCGTATATTCCTTTAATGATCAGTTTCTCTGGAGGGAACTTATCATACATCACTTCGACGATCCTCGCAAATCCTTGCGATGTGCAACATCCTCAATGCCCCTTCGCTATGGCTGGAAGGCGGAGCTGCAGCGACGCATGATGTCCGCGTCCATCGTATATACACGTGGTATCTCAGACGACCAGCTGAGATTTGCCCTGGAAACGTTCATATCTATCATAGACGATGCTTCTCCCATGTCACAAATCCATGATATGCAGGCAGTACCTTCAAAAGGTCTGCGTTGGCTTACTTGTCTCCTTCACCAGTCCCATATACTCTACCGGCAGCCCCCTCAACAGCTGCAACAGCTGGTCGCCCGGCTATCTGTGTATTTCCTTTTCTCAGATGTGGACGAAGATGAA
The DNA here is from genome assembly GCA_030407005.1 of Desarmillaria ectypa. Lineage (NCBI taxonomy): Eukaryota > Fungi > Basidiomycota > Agaricomycetes > Agaricales > Physalacriaceae > Desarmillaria > Desarmillaria ectypa. The sequence goes on along the minus strand of JAUDYN010000003.1, from coordinate 1,609,676 downwards.
GACTATGCGCTCATTACTTCGGGTCAACGTACCGAAAGCAGATGTTTCGCGTACGATCTTCGAAATTATAATATGGACAACAATTGGGGGCCGTATTTCGGAGACGGAAGCGTGAACTGGCTTCATGTCCAGCATCTCATGACCGTTATATGGGCCAATCTCGCTGATCTTCCAGATATATGGAAGAACGTGAGGCCTCCTGTTGGATTAGAGGCTACTCGGGCTTTCTCCGCTCCAGCTATCGCTAGTCAGCGGGACTGGGCTGGAGTTGAGGGTGCGTGTTTTCTACATGACCCTTCATCATTGACAGTGGCTATTTTCAGGTACTTGGAGACGTTACGTCTGTTTCATGGACTATCGGTTTGTCATCTCAGTATAACTATATATTGGGGCCTTACGAAATACTGCTAGCGATTTATTTTGTATGTAGCCTCCATTTCCTGGTTGCAGACTATCTCATCTATCGCCTTACCGCATAGCTTTTAACGTATGTATACGAAGCGCTGTTGAAATTCTTGACGCTCAGTCTCTTCTAGTTCTCCAATGTGTTCCGTGGACCTAGAAATAAAGCATACTTCACGGAAAACGTTCGCTTTCGAGAAGCAACTCGACTCTTAGAAGTGAAGCTGAAGGTCGTTGCCCGTGATACGCTGAAATTTAGCAACATGGATAACAACCCTACAATTCACAATGCACTATATCCACCGCTGTACTTTCGCGGAATTTCGTGTGGAGTGGACGGAAACAGATCTGACATGGAGGGGATGGTTAAAATGGGCAATGACGGCGTTGTCTGTTATAAATTTGTGAGCCCTTTCGTTTGGTTTCCTGTACACGGTTCTTATTTACAGTGTGAAAAGGTTTCCATCTATGACGGTACAACGCAGTGGAGGTTGATGCGTCTATTATTATTCTACCATCTCTTGTCACTCACTCTCAACGTAGCTCGGAAGGTGTTCAGGTTGGTAGTGTTGCAAGTGCTGTAGGAGTTGTCGGCGCATGGACAACGACTACCCACGACCAAGGTGCGTTCTGTTGCCTGTGACTGGGCTGTTGGGAATGACGTTTCACCAGGCGATCCCGTTGGTGAGACGAGTAGTCCTAGTCTTTTTTCGCTGCCACTTATGCAACCGGCCTTAGGTCCATTTTGGTTGTGGAAGGTCAGTGACGATTTTCCTACCGATGCTGTAGGCGATCACATTTGAGCCCGTATGTTATTCTTTCCCTCGTTGCTCGCGTAATAATCACCACAATGATCGTGTATGATACTACTATGTACATTTACACTTCTGAACTTTAGTTTCCTGCTTCAAACCAGAGTGCGTCGGAAGAAAGTAGAAAGTCTTCCGTACACATCTTCAAATCTGGACAAAATCTTGAGCACAGCTAATTTCAGTGATCCAAGACGAAATACGCTTACTCTTTCCTGTTATCTTCGTGTTTGAGATTGCTGCGAGCCGCGGCCCAACCGTGGAACCTGGGAAGAACATCAACCGAGTTCCCCGATGGGGAAATAGAACACGAACATATTGTCGTAATTCTTGGCATCGTTTTTGTCAGCGAATGACTTCTTGGAGATTATATCGACAATTTTATGGTACTAATGGGAAATAAGACACGAATGAAGCTTCAATGAGGCTAGCATACCTCGGCAACCGGTTCATCGCGAGAGACATAAATTGCAAGAGGTACAGTCAACTTCTCAGCATCTTCGGCAGAGAGCATCCTGCAGAAAACAAACAGATAAGACCTTGCGAATTTTTCAGGAAGATTGATTACGCGGGATGGAGGAGAGATACTGCATGGAAGGGAGTAGCTTCTCCACAAGAGGCAATAGCTACCTTACCACCTATCGCAAATGTGAACGCTAGAAATGAGGAAGGCTGAATGATACATACCCCAGCACATCCCATAGACACCGACCCGTTTAGCACCATTGCTCTTGAGCGCCTCACCAAAGGCCTTGAGTTTGGTTATGGCGGCAGAAGGACTGGCGGTGCTCCCGAAGAACGCCTGTACTGCCGCCTTGTCCTCATCAGTCTTTGGAGGAAATTTGGAGATGTCGAAAGCAGAATCAGGCTCAAAGAAGTCAGGCATATAGACTATAGTGTTCAAAGTGGATGCCAGGATGTCAGCACCCTGCTGGGTCTGGGGAAAGAATCTAGGCAAATATTAACACAAATTGCTTGGAGAACAGCATGAAGCTCACCCAAAGATATCAAAGATAGCCACGATAGCGTTCTCGCTGGTCGACGGGCCAGTGATATAGACTTTCTGGAAGCCACCATAAGGTTTGATAGCACCCTTGGGCTCATATTCAGAGAGAACGGGAGGAATGGTGCAGCAGGCCTCGTTCGTGTTGTGGACCGCGGTAGACATTTTTGCTCGGCTGGAGTGATTGAGGTGGGCAAGGATAGATCGGAGACGAGACAGCATAGCGGAACACCGGCACAGCCGGCCCGGCACATCGTACTTATTTCGTAACTAAAATTTCCCACGGTGCAAACTTTTTTCACCCAACCATCGCTCTGCAGCACTACAGAGTAACTCTCATTTCGCTGCATGGAACCAGGGTATGGCCATGGTATATGGGAAGAAGGACCCACTGGGCACAATTAAGCCGGAGCACATTCTATCCCGCCTTCGAACGGGAATGGGATGTGCTTGACTATGCGGCCCAAACAATTATATATCCTTTACATGTATGTATGGTGACTGAAGTATATCTCAATCTTCATCCTCTTTGGCTACCTGTACTTGTGCCATGTACACAGAGATTGCTTTCTTATGTGTACTTGATGCTAATCCTCGAGGCAAGTCCGAATCCATGCCTTCACCGCTTCCCTGTTTGAATGTCCATGAATCCACTGCGCTATTTCAATCCGCTAACTTGGAGATTCTGCTATCAAATAAGGACTGGTCTAACGAGATGCTGAGAAGTCGAAGTCCATTTCGTTTCACCGTCTGTCACAGCTCATTCAAAGTTTTGTTATGCATCTCCTTATAAGTCGCTCATTGTCGCTTCAATCAGGCGCACGGTCTGGTATCTGGTACTTACGGAATAGATCTGTAATCATTCGCCTTGAATAGACTATATCAGGGACAACGTCAAATTGAGGTTATGCAGTCTGTGGAGCTGCCATGCACCCCATCCGGTCTTATTCAATGATCCGTGAGAGTCTGTATTAGTCGTAGACGTTGTCATATATTCAATACAAGTAACTATGTACATGTACGTATCATCCTTGCAGTACAATGACCCGCTGTTAGATCGTAGCAATAATCGTAAAATGTGAAATACAGATGCGCGCGTTTCAGTGACGTGTTCTTCGGTGCAGCATGACAGCGGGTACGATGAAGAAAGCAGCCGCTACATACTCCACGATGAGGCCCATTACCAGATACGGCACCCAATCCCCAGTGATAGGATTGAATTTGGCCAATGTGGTATTTGAAGATAGCTGTCCACCAAAAACATCAGAAGCAGACCAAGCCGCTAAAATCTCGTAGGCGACTCGAACACCGATGAACAGAAATGCGAAAGTGACCCCGGAAAGAAGCTGAATGCAAAGCATTGATTAGTGTGAGAGAAATTCGAACATAAGATGCAATACTTGCCCGTCTGCGATAACTCTTCATAAAGTAGTGATGTGACCAGGAAACCATCGTAATAAAGCCAAGGAAGAGGTATAGCACCCCGTAAACACCAGCCTCGACGTGTCTGACAATCATACCAGCATTCGTGTCTGGATTGACATGTGTACCCAAGAGTCCTCCAGCAATGGCTAGTGCTAAAGCCACCGCCGCGATCAACCCAGCGAATCTGAGGAGACGGGTCACTCGAGGTTCTTGACTGTACGTATGTTGACCTCTGATTATACAGGTATGTATCAGTGCAAATGTGTAAAATACGAGTACGTACGCTAGACCCAGAAAACCAATTGCAGCAAGCATGAGGATAGCAAGGCCAACATGGAACAGGAGATAGGCAGCAATGAATAAGTCAACGTTGGGATTGGAGTCTACTGTGACTTCTCCGGCAACAATTAGGGCCCCTCCTGCAATACGCGCTAAAGAAAATATGCCAACTCAGAGCGATGAACGTCTCCCGAAGGCGAAATACTGACTGAGGGCAAATGTCAGCAGAAAAAGCCAACCAGCATCGCGTCGAAAGAGATATCGAATAAAATAAAAGAAGGATATGGCAGCGAGGGGAACATAAAATGCAAGCTGAGCTGCAGCAATCTGACCTCGGGTGTCGAGTGGAGCCATTGCTGCTTCAAAGGAAAGGTCCTTCTCCGACTGTGCCGACTGATTGCCTCAGAGAAGACGCGCCTAGTTCAACATTTGATGATCAGATCGTGATCCAGACCACGTGTTCGGTTGCTCCTTTGATAAGATAAGATTTTTTTTTTTCACTTTACCAACATGCAGCTACCCCGTCGCGTCCCTTGGACTTCGATCGCAGAACTGGACCAAGTTTGCGCTTGGATATACGAAGATGAGAATGATTTGAACTCAAAAATTCTCGCTGTCAACAAGGTATATCCCGCAGCCTGCAAAGATTTATTTAGCTTGAAATCTTGACTTCAGCTGACGGCGTGGAAAGTAATCACTGCTTTGCCTCATGCAATGGAGTCCACTCTTGCATTCTTAATCGTCTTTTTGGATGATTCTGGATCAAATAAGGCGACTTTCTCGTTGTCTCTGCGACAAAACTATGCGGCAGCTGTCATCCGCCTCGTCAATGGTTTGGTGGATCCTTTACAGCTCGGAGCTTACGCGAGATCTATAGCGTCAATATCCCACCAAATAGGCCTACCATTGTGGCTTGTTGAACTTCGGCACGCTTCTACACATGAAGATCTACCTTCTCTTGAATTGCTAAGAGAAGGCGCACGACAGGTACGCATTACATGTCCTTCTCTTATTTCACCCATCAGACATTTCCAACTAGTCCATGACGTGGCTCTTGCATAACTACTGGTTACCTACGATAAATCCGTATACTGCACCCGTACCGCAAACCACCCTGCGTTCTATAGTCCCGGCTTTGAAAGAGTATAAAATTTTACTCAAAGAAACAATACGCGACGAGTCGTTGAAGAATAGGAACAAACTTGCCATCTCAAACGTCCTGAAAGATGTCGAGAGATGGGTCGCTGAAGCCAAGGTAGCAGCGGATGTTTCCATTGGTGATTTAGGATGGGAGAATGTGTCCTCTGGTAACAAAGATGCCAAAGAACGGTTTGCGCTGGAGAAGCTATCCGATGAATTGTTGGCAAAAGGTATCCTGGTTCCTCTATCAAAAAAGTCTGTCTTTCTTGGCACAAATTCTACTCAAACTGAGATACTAAGTAGGAAGCGCACATTTCCTTCGGGCTCGTTTCTTCCACCTGATTTTTCTGTCCAGCTGTGGGCTCCCCTTTTAGTCCATCTACAGACGGCGCACCCCGATTTTGCGAGCGTCCTTGTCAATCGGATTCTGTCTTGTCTTTTGTACGAACAAGATGGGGCTTCCGCTAGCTTGACAAACTCCTCATTCCATGCGTGCCTCGCGCGTTGGGCAAAGTGGATAATTGATACCTGGGACCGCGATGATCCTGACATGGAAGTCAGTATGAGGAGAGAAGTAGCTGTCTCATTAATCACAATGCTCGGGCCCGGGACATCTTTCGCCCGAAAGAATGCGTAAAGGTTTTTCAGTATCTCAGCGTGATCACGTCCTGACGAAATTTAAGACCTTCTGAACTTTTGCAGGTTCTTTGTGATGGCAACGAGGATTTAGAGGCTGCAGTCAAATGGCTCCACTCCGATAGCACTTCGTCTTCATCTGTGAGTCCCTAGTTAACCTGAAACATGAGTGTATTTGCTAAATCAAAATGCAGCCTTGGAAGAATGAAGATATACTGGTCATGAACCACCGACTAGAGACCTTCCTTAGCGCCACTCACGAAGATGTGCAAAGGCCTGCACTGATGTCTGGTTCAGATTTAGTTGATAATCTTGATTTTTCTGCTCCAGGATGGCGATTATTGGATGAACGCTCCGGCTGGAAACCGTGCCCGATTGGAGTACATCGAGAAGCTTTGCTTTGACTTTCTGCATTTGATAAGCATATAAAGGTATCATTATCGTCAGGGTGTAGAACTACATTGTTCGTATCGTAATACTTCTCCAAACTAGAGAATCTACTCGTTAGACCACATTAAAGATAGACAACAAATGTCTGCGCCGTAATTGATACGGTATTGAAACAAACAATTAAGGTAACAAGTCAGTGATACCCACACCCTTATGAACCCGTAAAGAACCAATAGAAGCAGGGAGCCTACGGTGAAGCCTTCGAGGATGCTGTCTGTGGCTTCTTCGGTGCGCCGCTGGGTCGTCTAGGCTGGTTGAAGTAGTCTCGGGACGCTGTGCTCGGGGCAACTTCGCTACTGCCACTTGGCCCACCGCTTTGCACATCGTATGATGTTCTTGGGCCGTTCTCAGTATACCGGGGTGGTAGTTCCACAACCTCCGTCCCGTCTTCATGATAAACGGTGACGGGAGCTCTTCCTCCGTCATGATGCACCACGTATACCTGACCAGACTGAACGCGGGAGCCTCCGCTTCCGGCCTGTGATGGTGCCATGGATTCATGAGCAACAGAGGGTGCGTGGTTGTTCACATATTCGTTGATAGAAGTTGGCGATGTAGCCCCATGATGTGAGCGCACGTCTTCGCCAGGCATAGAGAATGGTTCTATTTGATAGCTGCTTCCACTCTGGCCTAATGGAGGGTGCTGCAATGAGGTCCCAGTATAGGTGGTGTCCGGCTGTAAAGAAAGCGGTGTAGACGGAACTAGTCGGTATTGTGCATTGAGAGACAAGGGCGGCGAGACTCCGGGGGGCATAAACTGCTCCTCCGCTTTCTTGCGTTGTCTTCGTTTGACGAAGCAGAGGGTAGTCACCAAGCCTGCAAGCAAACCGATCACGAGACCACCCACCCCGGCACCAATAGTTGCTGTAACAGGTACACTTTGTTGCCCGCTGGACAAATCGGTGTTGAGAGAAAGAAGCAAAAGGATACAAATGGACTTGCCTAGCGGTCGTAGCCCCTTCGGCTAGACAGGCAGTCGAACCTCCACCCCCGCTATGAAGAGGTCCATAAGACCAGAAATTGAATTCGGCGTCGACGACACTGATAAAGAATGGAGAAGCCCATGACAGATCTACCGTCCAATTGACCATTTGCGTATCATTAAAAGTGAGGTTGTATGGCGGATGCAATGCTGGTGCAACCTAGGTCCAATTGATAATAATTAAAGACGTAGCTACCAGCAATAGTGGAGACTCACCGTCAAAGTATATGGTGGCGTCCCATTTTTGGGCGTGACAGAAATATCACTACACTGTAATGTTTGTTAATCAAAGGTTTATCGGATACTAAGCGCTACTGGCCTGATCGATCCAACCGTATTGGGATAATGGACCATTTTCTACTTCCGCATCGATGTCCAGTGGCCCAAGGGGGAAAGTAACGTTCGAACAGGAAGGCGTATCAGATGTATTGGCTATCATCGAGTACGTGGCTTGGCATCCACCTGTGTACCCATTCTTGTCAAACTGAAAAAAGGTTTGAATAATCAAGACAATCTCCTGATCAATGAAATCCATACCATGCAAATCTGATACTGAATGAAACAGATGAATGTCCGAGTGCTTCGTGTGAGAGTAATTGTGAACTTACCAAGGACCCTGGAGCAAATGGAACTTGCCAATCCTATGACGCATTCAGTATGAGACAGATACAAGAAAGTTTAAACTTGGACCTACAAACGATAGGCCATCGCCCGCTGCCACGACAAATGGGAACACAAATGCACTAATGGCTAGGCGAGGAGAAATAATGTGCAAAAGATAACTACTCACGAAGTATAGATTTGGAGGTAGTACGGAGCTGTTGGACTGGGTCTGAATGAAATAGCGTGAGTGTCCAGAGGTGAGGCAGTGCGTGGCCACAAACCCAGTTGCAGCCGAGGTACGATCCCAGGTTATATGGATCATTTCGCACTGAGCTGTTCACGAATAAGTGCACATCCGCATGCCGATACAGTAGACTCACCTGTCACAGGGACAGTAATTGGCTCAGAAGACGGAGTATAGTCAAAGAAAAATGACTGACAATTATTTGTCAAGAAGGCGGACGATAAGAAAACAGGAGATACGAACCTGGTCCATGTACTTAGCCGAGACTTGCACTGAGAGAGAGGCAAACGACCAGAAAGTCGTCTTCCAGAGACATCTCGTGCGAGCGGCCATGCTATGTCTGCCGAACTTTTTAAGCGGAAGATGTAGGCTGCAATCTCTTCAGCGCCCCTGCCGCCCTCGTCCTACACGTGCTGGGGACGATGCCGAAAATGTCCCCTAAGAGCTCCTGAATGCCACTGCCATGCGATCTCCGACACAGTACGTGATGCGCTATTGATGCGCCCAAAGACAGCGCCATCCTAAACAGACAAGGGCGCAACTTGGGAATAATCGAAGATAATCGAGAAACAGGCCTGTACACTACTACGAACTAGATCAGATGTTCATATTTGATCTCAATACAAAATACAAGTACATACACAGGCAGCTACATTTGTGCCTATATCGACATAAGTAGGGAGGCAATAGTACATAGCTGAGATACATTATAGATAATACATGGTATCCTTCATGACAAGTCCCGAAACGCCATTATTCCACAGCTTCTGAGCTTCTTCCATAACAAGGCTGTCTGCATTGACATGATTTGGATTGACGCCGGTGATGCCCTGAAGTAATTTATGAATGTAGCATCTTCCGCGCTCGCAAGCCATGTCTGCATAATAGGCGGGAGACGCTAGACTGACGGCCTTCGTAGCGCGGGAATACAGATAGCTGATGTGGTTCGTTAGCGTCTGAAGCTCGTCCGCTTTAAATCCAATATCATCGTGAACGACATAATAGTGCGTTGGTCTCGTTGTCCCGTGGAGGCCAGCATGGGCTATGGCAAAACAAGTCAGCGAGCACTCATTGAAATAGAATTAACTGCTTACCCTGCAAGAAAAAGTCAAAATGGTATACTGCAGTCACACCACGATCCACAACAGTTCCCGGCTTTGGATTACCGTTGCTGTCGGCGCCAGCCGCATCTGTAGGATAGAAGCGCGTGTGATGTCGCTTCCCACAAACAACGATGGATAGTTTGGGAGCGTATTTCTGTTGGGGTGTGTCGAACTTTCGGAAAGCAGCTCGAATCGCAGGCATCTCCTCTTCAACGACGGTCATGAGCTGACCCTGACGGAAAAGGTCAGCCATATGATAAAGGATAAGGGTGAGTGACATGCCTCGGATACCCCGTCACGATACACTAATACGCGCTCAGGAAGTCTCCTGTTCCTAGAGCGGAACAGAGTTAACCGTTCAAGCATCATCGCCGCAAGATTCGTGACCATCTTAGACCCATGCATGAGCCCAAGACACTGATCAGATCGTATGAAAGGTTACCTCTTTCTTGGATTCTTGCAACTGCATGCTAGCGGGAAACTGCGCAAAGAAGGAATCGACGCTGGCCACAACTGCTGCAATTGAAGGTGTTCCTCTGACGCTGCCGGGGCCAGGGTGGGTCACATCGATACCAACCAGCATTGTCGGTGCCGCATGAAGCCACTTCATACCTTCCTTGTCCAAGGTGTGACTAGGCAAGATCGTAAGTTAACCAATATTGGTTGCTGATTGCAACACCTTACTTGGCGCCACCAGTTTTGATGTTGACCTTCAAAGCGACATTTGCAAAATATTGCATTTGACCTATTAGGATCTTCAATCACGGCCTTAAGAAGAAAAAACATATATACCTCTATCCTTCCGTATCTTCCCAGCGTGAACACATACTGTAGGAACATCCAAATGAGAGTCGCAGAGACGCTTCAGTCCAGCATAAACATGCTTGTCGCTGTTTGAGAGAATCACCAGAACGAAATTGGGTTTCTGGGAATAGGTGAGCAACGTAGCTCTTATCTTGTCTATCGCTTGAGCTCTTATTAAATCGTTACGATCCTTGGGGGGGAGAGCAGCGGATAAACATGTCATCGGAGGGTCAGCGGTCATGCCACTGTTCTTGCACATACTTATGAACCCATTGATTGTCTGTTTAAGCTCCGAGTCGTTCGGGCCGGAGAACTCTTCGCGGGAGTTCCCATCAGCGATGAGGAGAACGAGCCAACGAGCAAGCTTTCCGCCCTTCACGAACTTAACGTTCCTTAGGTTCCAGCTGGCTTTGTTGGCGTCGACGTCTGGCCGTCCGAAGCTGTAAGTGATACTTGGGGTCGGGAGAATCCGCCCTGGAACAACGGTCATTTCTGGCCCAATGCTGATACCAAAGGCACCCAAAGGTGCTGCACCCTGACGGAATCCAAGTTCATTGAGCCCTGCGTTCATGATCACCGTCGCATTTATATTTGGTGGCTTAGCAGCAGCCTTGATCATCGCCGCCGTATTTTCATCACTGAGCTTGCCTTTGAAAGGCTGATTGGGCAAAATTTCACAAACTTCGGGTGGAAGAAGGTTTGCTTTTTGGCCACCAACATCGATGAGCGGAAGCTGAGGATGTCGGATTGTGTAACGATACTCTGCAGGAAAAGATGCCGCACCCTTAGCAAAGGTAAGCGGCTGACTTATCGTCACGCACTCTGTTTAAAGTATTGTTCGACGTTGACCTTTCCGCCCAATTCTTCGCAGTCAAAAATATGCTGTTTGGGACACAGATTTGAAACGCCCTTGACCGTCTTTTTGTAACCAAGATGCGTTGTCTTCACTCGGACGCCTTTGACAAACGCAGTGTATCTAGCGCCGAAGCTAGCATTGCTGAATGCTATCATGGCATCCGCAAGGTTTCCAGGCACTTATAACTCATGAAATTGGTGGCACCAATGCAATGTGGAATTATGGCTTACCATAGAATGCAGTTGTACAGACTGAGAGTAGCTATTAGTTATTACAGCAATTTCTTGCAGTAGATGCTTACCATTGACATTGACCACTAACTGGCTGTGGCTAGGACGCACGGAGGAATAGAATCCCCTCCAAGCTTGAAGACCTCCGCCAAGAGGCATCGGGGGCGCAGCTGCTGCAAAGAAAAACCTATTTCTACCGACGAGGACACCGCCACCTTGCGAGGCCCGATTAGGATGTGCAGCTAAGACTATATTGAGGGCAGATATGATGGGAAGTATGTCGTAGCCACGATATTGTGGCTGTCCAGCCAAATAGCTTTGACATGAACTCGTCAGCGAGATGATGGCATTTTCGTTGATGGACTCACTTCAGCAAATGAGATGTATCAATATTCTGTATGAACGTTATTGTTAAGGTGTATTCTTTGCCATTAGGACCAGGGCGGATCTCGTCCTCGTCAGAATAGGGAACTCGAATCCCTATCGGCTGAGGGAGCTTCTTCGAGGCAATGAGTTTGGACGCGTGATCGTGAGCAACAGTTCCTTGTAGTTCGTATCTAGACCAGTCTGAGGTTTGCTCCGCGAGTTGGAAAATCCGTCGTTTGACCCGGCGGTTTGCGGATCCAGCAGCCGGTGAGATCGCGACGTCGTACTCGTACAAATGGGTCTTTGGAACTTTAACAGGAAAGAAGTTTGCGCGCAATTTGACTTGCTTTCCTTCCCTTCCAAAGCCAGGTCGAAGAGGTAAGTCATTTGAGTTTATTTTGAGAGAACGGAATGAATCGACGAGAGCCTGCTCGGAACCATCCGTCAAACGACGGTCAATGTTGGCTGGAGAGCCAGGAGAAAATATACTATAATCTAATGAGATAAAAAAAAAGACTGTATATTAGCAGCGTGACTCACCCTCCTTGGTCCCGTTGACCAGCTCCAGCATGGCCACCGCGGCCCCGGTCGAACGGGCCCCCACGTCCTGCAGGAGGTCCCCCGCGACCACGACCTCGTTCTACACCTCTATAGCTCATAGTTTGTCCAAGAGAATGAAGGATTCCTTGAAAACCACTAAGGATGATGGTTGCAGTTTGAAGTTGAGAAGGTTTGGCGCCGGGTCCGAATCATGACTGGTCTCAAAGAGGAAGCCGCCTTCATGAGGTCGTCACGTGGACATCGTCATGCAAATAACATCATCGGAAGACCTTGCGCTCTGCTTCGACTGCAGCGGATACTCTGCTCTCTCTCCCGTACCCCCATCTTCTCCCCTACTGCATCATCATTTTCCCTCAAATACATGAAGCTGAACAGGTTGGTCCGGAAATCCTGTGGATCGCGTCTCTTTAACTGTCTTGATAGTCCCGTACCACAATCACTGCCTAAAGAATGCGCTAAGGCTGCCAGCATATGTTCGTTTGTCTTCAGCCTGAGAAGAACACTGTTGTAACCGACACTTTACAGTCAAGGCTTTCGTGGACAGCGGAAACGATGGGCTTGATGGTGTCATTCCCCGTCGTGTCCTCGAAAACGCCAAAGGATTTGCCATCTTCACCATCTTCAAAGCTGGGTTTCTTTTTAGCGCGCGGGCAGGTAGCGGAATTGTCATTGCAAGGCTGGATGATGGAAGTATGCGTTATGATACCTTGGCTATATCATCACCTATCTTAACGTCCTCATAGCCTGGTCATGTCCCAGTGCCATAGGCACAGCCGGTGTTGGTTTTGGCGGTCAAGCAGGAGCTGAGATGACCGATTTTCTGATTGTTTTGAATTCACGATCGGTAAATAACCGAGCTTCCTTGTTAGCGCTGTTGTTTCATTACTAATGTGCGTTTTCAAGGCTCTTGTAAGTATAGTTCGTGTGTGCTGAACGGTATAGAATATTTGACCGTGCAATAGAAAACCTTTATGGCAGCAGGATCCTTAACTCTGGGTGGTAATATGAGGTTTGTCATAGATTCTTTCGGAAGTTCATCGTGATTTTCACTACTTCCTTCCAATACAGTCTTGCTGTCGGACCTCTGGGAAGGAATGGTGAAGCTGGTAAGATTCCTGTTATCATCTTGGGTCTACCTATTCAACTCATCGATCGGTCCAGTTGGTTCGTTGAACACCAGCGGAAAGGTTGCGGCCATGTACAGCTATTCCAAAACGCGAGGCCTATTTGGCGGCCTCTCTGTTGAAGGTGAGGAATCTCACAAACCTAAATTAGTGACTCCCCTAACGCAATGGTTTGCAAGGCTCGATAATCGTCGAACGGCAAGACGCTAACGTACAGGCATACAATAACCCAAATGTTACCGTCAAGCTTTTGCTCAGTGGTGCCATCTCCCATCCACCATGGACAGCTCCGTTGATTCAGACATTGGAAGCATGTACGGGTCTTCCGGGCAACAGACAATGGATCGAAGACGGCGGACAATCATCCGCCTATGCCTTCAGTGGAGTCGGCAGTGCGGGATCACAAACCCCGTCTTATCTGAAGAAGAAAAAGAAAGCCGACAAGTCTACGTTTCCTCCTGAATCCTGGGGTCAAGAGACGGCATCTGGGTCCTATTTTACAGAGTCTGATCCTCCAAGTAACCGATACAACTCAAGCAACCTTACTTCAACGCCAAATGATACTTGGCAAAGGGGCGGCAATACATCGGTGACGACTAGTTTCCCTACCCACTTCGATTCGGATTTCATGCGGGAGGACTCAAAGAGGCCGACTCATCGAAATAGTCAGTCACTGCCATACGCGCCCAAGACACAGGCCACAAACGATTGGTTTGACTCTCTGGATGAACCAAAGTGCTCTACATCGCCTGGTGGCATGTACCATGGCAGATCTGTGAGCTTGGCCTCATCGGCGAACTCTAGAATATCATATGACTCGTCGGCATCAATTTTCATATCACCGAAACCTGAGCTGAGCAAACCCTTGTTGGAAGGAGTCGCTCGCGCAATCGCTTTGTATAATTTTAACGCAGTTGAGGTGAGTATCTCAGCACTGACATCTAGACTAGGTAACTGATGTTATCTGCTCTTTTCTAGTCTGGGGATCTATCGTTTCACAAAGGCGACGTAATTGTGATTCTGCAAAAGAGTAATAGTTCGGATGATTGGTATGCTTCTTTTATCACCTTCGTTCGACCTTCTGATATTTCGACAGGTGGACAGGAAAGATCGGTGATCGGAAGGGTATATTCCCCGCCAACTTCGTCGAAGTTGTATAACACACCATGGGAATGAATGAATGATCTAACTGATGACGTGTATCCAATATCTCTGTATCTACGCTACAAGGCAAATAATGGTTAATAGAGCTGTATCGTATAGCTTCAGCAACAAGACAATATGAGCAGACAATAAATTATCAATATTCCATCGTATCCAATGACTCGTCAATCGTACGTTGTCCATGGTGCCACTCTATCACGCGAGGGTGTGCAAGGACCCTCAAAGCAAAGAACGTCAGAACTTGGATCATGCGGGACCTTAGGACTCACTTGGAGGGGTCGAAGTTGAGAACCTGTAGATGTTCCATTGTTGTCGCTCTTGACAAGGCTACGTACGCTGCGTGCATGGTCATTGGTGGTGGGATCTGCCGATGCCAAATAACATACCTTGACCCTTCTCAAAAATGCGCTTAAGGTCAACCCTGACACGTTCAATAGTCTGACCCTGCGACTTGTGAACACTCAGAGCCCAAGCTAGGATCAGCGGTACCTGACGTCAAGAATTAACCGATGGTGAATTCTTTTCAAAATTGGTCTTCTCACTTGATCTCTCTTTGCTTCGACATCTCCATTAGAGTTCTCCACGGTGAACTCCTGAGGAATGCACAAGATCCGCCTTCCATTGGTGAAACGTACAACAGGCCATGCTTGCTGTGCGGGGAGCTTCTCAAGGCGGGCAGCCCGTTCTTCATCTGTCTCGTCCTTACGCTCCACTTCTCCAATTTCGGTATCTTCGGAAGCGAGGGCTTGATGCTGTGTCTCAAAGTCTACCACGCTTCCGACAGAACCGTTGACTAAGTGTCCTTGTTCAAGATTCTAGGTTCGCTAATTCGAAGTCAACTCAAACAACTACAAGACTGCACCCACCTTGATCAGCATAACTTGAGTGCCAACCTGTTATGAAACGATAAGTGGCAGGCCATTTTTGGAGGGCTAACAAATTCACCTTCAATTGTATCTGCTTCGGTGCAACAAGACGTTCTAGAAGTCGATCCATTTGCTGCAACGAGACGACTTTCCTGTCAATATCGACGCCGGGGCGATCCCGAGATTCGTAGGTATGTGGGAAGCCATTAAGATTTCTCAAACGAGCGGTGTTCGCCCCATCCACCTCGCCTCTTAAGGCAAACCTAGAAAATAAAACACTAGGCGAAATGTGGCAAAGGACAAGACCGGAATAGCTACAGCTCTGTCGGCTCTATACCGTCATTGTAAGTGACACGTCGAGCGAGGGTACGAAAAATTTCTGTAGAAGCTGAGCTGAGCTGCCCAAAGCGCATGTCATTGAGGATATCCACAAAGGCTGAAGAAATTAGGGCTGGGTCATCACACTTCTTACAGAGCCACACCTTGGTCTTTTTGTCGGAATACGTGAGTCAGAGTCACTGGGGGTCCCACGCAGTTCTTCCAGCTCTCTGAGTCAAATGCGAACGTCACCGGCATTATTTTTCCATCCCTACGATCCGGAACTGGCGGTAATTGACAGAAATCTCCAGAAAGGACGAGCTGCACAAAACAAATATTGAAAGCATAACCCCGAATGACCAGCGTAGAGACACACTTGTATGCCACCAAAAGGTACATCCATGGCATTACGAACACGACGGCCAATGTATTCCTGAGGGAAGGTTTAGACGGAGGCATAGGAACTGAGAACATCACTGACAAGTTTGTCAAATAGTTTGCCATCAAGCATCGAAACTAGATATCCAAATGAATTGTATATTCGCTGATAGAAAACTAGCTTACTTTCGTCGATAATGAGGGTGTCTGTAGTGCGCCAGCGTTTCAAGGTAGACTTAAAGATATTTTGAAATACAAATTTGTCGGCATATTTCTTGGCTTCATCTTGACCAAGCCCGATACCGGCCCAGGAATGCAGTGTCGTCCCACCTATGTTGACAGACGCGATTCCTGTACTGGCAGTTATAGCCGTTACATGCCCAGGCTTCTCGCGGAGGGCCTTGATGATCTCACGAAGGAGAACAGACTTTCCGGTACCTGTGAAGTCACAGTTCATCTTCCTGTGTGCAACTACGTCCTGTGAAACCTAACCTGCGGAACCTGTGAAGAATACGCTCCGGCCTTCCTTGACTAGGTTCAGTACATGCTGTTGTTCCGGTGATAGACAAATAGTCGAAGACCCGTCGGAGGTTGAAGGTGCTGCCTTCGGTTTGGAAGGAGCTTTGGAGGACTTGTCGGAGAACGGTCCCTCTAGGAGCTGAATCTCGAGATCCGAATCATCGTCAAAACTTGGCTCAACATCGGGCCGCTTTCGTTTAGGTGCAGGTTTCTTTGTAGACGAAAATGGCTTCGGATTCTCTGCGATTTTAATGTCAGAATCAGAGTCAGAGTCGATGTATATGATTTCAGGTATGGCCTGCCGCGTTTTGGAACCCGACTGAGATGACGGTGCTCTGAGAAAAGGCGCTGCTCAAAGTCAATGTGCCCTAGCTGATCGTAGTAACAAAGACGAAACATACCAATGTATTCCTCGGCCAATACCCTGGTAGGAAAACCTTTCTGTTTCGCGCTTGGGTATCTGCTCACCTGTAGTGGCACACTTAGCGACTAATAAAGAATGCAATGTTGTTCCCCCCACATTTTTCTCGCACTAGAGATGTTCCAGGAAAAAATATCATAGCATAATAGAAAGTCGTCCTCACCTCTTCCCAAGACGTATAGATCTTTGGACCCTCTCTACCGACCCTAACTGCCCAGAACTTAGGTTTCACCATCGTTATCCAAGTTGAAGGATGTCGTCCCGAAACTGAAGCAAGAAGCTTTAAGAGTTCTGCGGAAGGACTATGACAAAAGATGTCAAGAACAAGTGCAACTAGCAAGAAGTCAGGTTTGGTTGAAGGCCAAATGTGTTCTGATTGTTGCTCGACCACGTGATGCATGTACGCGTCGGACGCGTTATAGTTTCACTTTATCCTCGCGGCATTCGAAACTATGAACAAACGTATCAAGATCGATCATCAGTTTAGCACAGTCTCTTAACGCAGCTGACCGACATTCATACTAGAGCAGGACCTCTGCGATATGTGAACTAAGAACTAATACGGCTACAAATTTGTTACATATACGATGAATGAACATGTCAGATATCAAAACATTACTATCCACACAAAGAACACCGAAAGAAGACCCAGTCCAGTCGAATATATCCGAAACAAAAACGAAACCATCATATCGCCGGCACATCACCCGATACGGGGTCGTCTGATGGGGTACCCGCGCTGGCTTGTATTGATTTCACGGATTTCGGATGCCCAGGGGAGGAGGGTGAGGATTCAAGCTCATCAGCTGACTCATCTGTTACATAGACGGTCGATGTAATGGAGGGTGAAGACGGTACGGCAACATTTACTTCTTCCGTATAAGTGGTGCTGTCTGACCGCTGAGGCATCGGAGGAATCTCTAGCCGATCCTTAGTTGGCGACGCTTGGCCTGCTCGGAGAGAGGGGTGAATACTACTGGTTGGACGAGGCGGTAGCGGGGGAGTGAAGTCCGCCGTCGATGAGAGGGATGATGGAGGTGCAAATTTAGTCAGTTTGGATCCATAAGAATATTGAGGTGTGGGTTCTCCTAGCGGAGTAGGAGGTAACGGAGGAGAGTGATGTGTACCCTGCTCATCGAACAGAACGCTGGCATTCGTAATCAAGTCCTCCATCAGAGAATCCTAAGAAGCAAAGTGAGGACCTAATCCTAAAGCCATAGGATATAGTATGATCTTACCTTCCAGGTTTGGACGGTCAACAAATCGACACCTTTGGGGATCTCGTCTTCGCCAAAAATGACGCTCCCGAAGACTATGGCTACGTTCTTTGCATCCATCTTGTTCTTATCACTCATTGCTACGATTCGGGCCAGATGCTCCACAATTGCTTTGAGAGTTGCTTGATGCACTGCAGGCAAACGGCGCATTTTCGACCTGAGCAACATGAAATTATTGGACTGATGTTCGGCTTTTGATGGAGATCAAGACACGAGCCGTCAGCTGAAAATAACAACAGACCTAATTCTTCTGAATGGTGGATACGATCTTGAAGGGAGAATCGAAAGACAGGCTCGGGAAGTTCACGGAGGTATAGCTATAGACACGGTTTTCAGGCTGGTACAATTTGCTTTGAACGATACTGACCTTGAGAAGGGATGCAACAGCGTAGATGTCATGATGCTGTTTGAATTCGAAGGCAGATTCATCCTTCTCAATATCTCGTTGCAGCTGACATCAGACATCAGACGATCAGTGCTTCACGCTTGTGACTCACGCACCGATTGGACAACAGCATGCCGACCAGAAACCTAAAAGATATTAATCAACATCCCAAGTAATGTCTGAATATTTACCCGATAGATCCCTTCCGCCTCTGACCCTCTGGAATCAATTTCTGCAACGCACATCCTGACTATCTTGGGAATGTCTCCATCGGGCAAATTTTTCGAAGTCGCATAACCAACCAAACTGAAACCAAAAATCAGATCCTTGCATTCTCCGACATGACCATGCTGATATAAGACGGGTTCGGGTATTGCCGAGGCTAACGAACGCGGAATATAAGCTGTGACGCGCGCGACATCCTTCTCCGGCGAGATCCTGTCTACAGCAGAACGTGCATGGGTCGATAGTTGTGTTTGAGTAGTGGTCGTGGCTCTTCAAGATAGTCAGTTCGTATGCATAGCACAGAAAATTTTTGGAACCAACATCATATTATCAGTGTACTTCTCAAGGGCCTTCTTCACTGCAGCTGACGACTCTTCGACAAATGTCGACAGGCTCTGGGAATCATGAAGATCAGAAAACTAGGCCCGAATTATACCAACGCACTTTGTATCCGCTTTCCAGTGTCTTTGTACGTCGTAGTCGAAGTGTCTCCAACCAATGGACACCCTTTCGATACTCCTTGTCTATATTGCATAGTCAGATGAAATGCCTTTGATTTTCGTAACGAAACAGACCAGCTTCTTCTAGCTCCCTCTTTGTTCGGACAACACGAAGTGCATGATTTTCCTTACCGCCCAGTGAATCCTTGACGGAGCCGCTCTTGTCTAGAAAGCCGATCAAGGTATTCAGTTGTCGCTTGCCTAGAAGGGGTCAAAAAATGTCGCAAGAGGGAAAGAGACTCCAGCATACCTTGATAAGCCAAATCCGAAAAGGCAGTGCCGGAAGACGGAGAACGATTGCGTCCAGGCGCACTACCTGATGGCCGACGGTCGATGGCTCTCAGAGGTTGAGGTGAAGTGACTGTCGGACGCGCTGTTCCCAAATGATTGGGCTTCACCGATGTAGTGGTGTGATGGGGATCGGAAGCCGGGGTCTGGGGAGAGGCTGGCGGTGACAAGGCCGCTTTCTTAGACTCCTGGGTAGGGTGTCACGCAGTCGGCCAATATCAAAGCACATGAGCACACCTCGACTTCGGCAAATTTCTTGATGTATTTTATCTTAAGTTTGGGCAATGTCACTTCAGCATATTCATTATATGCTGATCCGGATTCCTTGAGATCTTCCTTGATCCGCTTCCTTGTACGTTCTTGCGTTTCCTAAGCAGTGCGAATGACGAGAGTGTAATAGAGGATATGATACACTTACTTTGACAATGGTCAAGGGATTGAGGACATCGACGGTCAAGGTGGACAGAAAAGCTTGCCGAGCTTGGGCCTCTGAAAAAGGATCTCGCGATGAGATGGTCGGGAATCGCGACATGGTAGGGCTGCACACCTCTTTCAACATTATCCCTGATTTCTGCCCAGGCAGCCCTTGGGTTGCTGAGATCTGTCCGGTCATCAAGAAAGGAGTCAATACTTTTTATTTTCCGATGAAGCTTCAGGAGAGAATCAACGCTATAGCAGCCGGACCGTAAGCAAACGTCGTGACGACTTCGTCAAATGAGCTCACTATGACTCTTCAATACGTTTTCTGCGGAAAAATCAATGAGGCAAATAGCATGCGAAGATATGGAACAGACCTACCGTTCATTGAAAAAGCTGAGATATGAATCCGTTAAAAAGCGAAGGTGGGCATCAAAAAGTGGAATAGGACCATGAGCAGGCAGATGGGTATCCGACGCTGAGGGCCTCGATGAAGGTAAGGAAGAATCCATGAGATAGACTGCAGTCATAGGTGCGATACTTGTGCAACATTAACGAAGACCTCTGCCACTCCCGCCACGTAGATCACGTGCCACGCGAAATTGAAATTGATCTCGGAGGCTAATACTATTTTTGTCCGCGCAATCCACGTCGTCTCATGGGGCCTGTCAGCCCACGAAGGGATCGGTTTGATCCTGAGTTGTATTACTACAATCCTACGGGACGCGGAGCTCCAACAAATGATGCAAAAATGATGGTTTCGTTTGATTGTGAGGGTTCCGGAACGACTGTCGAGTCATCGCGTGTACTGAAGTTGCCTCGGGGCGGAACTCGTTTTAATGTTATATTGACTGCTCTGTGGTTCCTTTAAGACGTTAATCACGCACAATCAATGCTCTCAATTGTGAAACAGTGCACGATGGTAGATTCTGTAACCGGGTATCGATGAGCGCTTATCTACATCACCCCTAAATACAGATCTGTTCCACATGCTTACCTTCATTTACTGACTCTTAACTGGTACCAATCACATTTTCGCTTCCGAATTCCTGCATACAAAAGCGCCGTTCTCTCAAACTCCTACTGCGTCCTTACTGCGTTAGCCATGCCTTGGCACCTCGACGTCTTCGCGGCCAATGTTGCTTCGGGTTCTCAGGTAACCCTAAACAAGCCCGATCTTTGGTCATTGGTGTTGCACGGAGCAAGTCCAAAGGCGTAAGTTTCAAAATTTACATCTTTGCCCTGCAATTGACCGTACACAGTATTTACGCCGACAATTTGATAGTACCTGCCTATGTCGCCGCCGCGTCTGCTGTGCTTTTCATACTTCATATTCTGCTCACCTGGAGGCCGGTGAGACGTTTCATTTCGCGATTGCGAAAGAACAAAACATCTCTCGACAACAATCGGGAACCCCAGCTAACGAATCAGTCTCTTGGTATCCTCGCCGAAGTCAGAGAACATGTCGCTTTACATGGCGGGCCCACTATCTTTTTCTATATGGTCTTCAGACTTCTTACTTCCTTAGCTCTGTTGGGGCTTTCTTCTGCGTCTTTGGTGCTGGATGAACGAGGCAGGACCCCAGAAAACCTCGGTCTCTATGGTAAATGGGGCAAAAACCACAAGGGCAAGAAAGAACACTCCCGCGCCTTCACGAGCGAGGATTGGTTGGACGCTTCTTTATGCTTGACATTCGTTTGTATAATTATCTTCCGCATGCCGTATATGTTCTTACACCATCATTTGTTACAGTTATACACATCTTTCCTTGCTCTCATTGCGGTAACGTCAAAACCAAGGTGCAGTCGAGTGGTCGCGAGGCATTTCAATGTCGTGCTTCTGGCAACTTTCGGAGTCTACTTTTATCGCGACCTCTTTCCTTTATTGACGTACACTTTGTCAATGCAAGATCCGGAAAGCGGTATCTTGTGGGCAAAGATCGTTCTTCTTGGTGTCGTTGCTGTCCTTGTGCCGCTCATCATCCCACGTGCATACATCCCTGTCGATGCTAAGGTATTACGCATGGCCTGTTTTATTCAGAAGCAATGCCAGTATTGAATCCTAGTACTAGAATCCAATGCCGCTACCAAGCCCAGAACAGACAGCCCCTCTAATATCTATGATGCTCCACAGCTACATCGATCCTTTGGTGCTGAAGGCGTATCGGATTCCTCATCTGCCATTTGATCAGCTTCCGCCCCTTGCAGATTATGACACCTCTCAAGTCCTGAAAGCTCGAAGTTTTCCAGTTTGTCCCATTTCACATCTCTAATCTTTCTGTTTTTTCATGTCATAGCATACAGCATCTGGATGTTTTCTCAGGAGCTAAAAAGCGACACATCTTCTTCGGTTTGATGCGTGTGTTCCGGTGGGATTATACCGTCTTGGCTCTTATGATTTTGGTACATGTCTGTAGTACATTCGCCGGTCCCATTGGTATCAACAGATTACTTTAGTAGGTTACTGTTCACTATGTGTGCGCATCCACTAACTTCTGTATCTTACAGCTACATCGAACACAGAGATGACGGAGAGGCTTTTGTCCGTCCCATTGTCTGGATATTATGGCTATTCTTTGGGCCAGTGGTTGCCTCAATTGCCATTCAGTGGTATATTTTTACTGCAGTAAGCCAGCCGTGACTTTTTTTCTATACTTTCATTCAACATGCTCTCAGACGAGGATCACGGTACGAGCTGATGCCATCATGACCCAACTGGTATTTGAGCATTCGCTTCGTATCCGCGTGAAAGCTTCGATGGCAGATAGTCCCGGGAAAAGCACTGCTCCCACCCCTGATAATACATCTATCATGGAAGACGCACCATCTACAGAGTCAAGCGAGAGCACCACCTTACATGGAACTCCTGATGCAGCCTCCACCGAATCTAGAGACGAAAACTACAGCGCTAGCACAGCAAATCAAGCATCCTTTTTATCAAATGAAGCAACACAGGAGTCTGCATCAGGGCAAGACGCTTCGGCAGCTCTGGTGGCCCAGTCGGATACAAACAACCTAGTGGGCAAGATCAATAACTTGGTTACGACAGATCTGGGAAACATTACAGACGCGCGAGATTTCCTTCTTATTGGTGTCTATGTGCCTGTGCAGATCATGCTTTGCATCTGTTTCCTTTATATAGTCTTAGGCTGGAGGCATGGATCCTTCCTTGTGCTTATGTATCATGCTAACGGAGCATTTTGCAGTGCGTTTGTTGGTCTGGCATTCATCATAGTCATGCTCCCAATTCCTGGTTTCGTGGCCAAGTTTACTCAAACTGTCCAAGAGCAACGTCTGAAGAAAACAGACGGCAGAGTGCAAACGGTCACCGAAAGTAATGTCGTCACTGTTTGTTGGTGTCTGTCTGTCTCAACATTTTTGTTAGCCATGAACATGCTTCGCATGATCAAGCTCTTCGGATGGGAGACGAAGATGGATGACAAGATCGCTGAGAAGCGAGAGGAAGAGCTGATTTGGATCAAAAAGCGGAAGATATTGGATCTGTTAAATGGGACCATCAAGTGATTTCCTTTCTCTTTCTCTAAATTTTCCCTGATGTCGTTTCCTTCTAAGCTTCGTGATACCAGTTATTACAATGATCCTCACGTTGGCTTTCTAGTGAGTAGCACTTAGTCTTGGCATAATGCTCGTCTGACTAGTACGCAGTGTTCGTACCTTCTTCGTTTATCTGTCTAGAAGCCAGAAACTCATGTAGCTCAGACTGTCATTATGAAACAGAAATTAAGCGCGTCGAAAGTATTCTCCAGCATGTCGGTCTTTGACATGTTGAGAGATCAGCTTCACATGGTTTTCAATTCCATCACAGACACCATCACTGGTAAAGTCTCGCTTGACCGTATAACAGACTTCCTTCGGAATGTGCGTCCTATTGTCACGGGAAATTTCTCTGTTATTGACCGTTTTGTAGACGGAACTTCTCGATTCTTTCACGGAGAAAGAGGTTGCCATAGATATGCTTGCTGCAGACAATCATGAAGTAGATTCTTCGCAGATTGGCTTCCGGAATGCCTCATTTGTCTGGTCTAACAATGTCGATGGATCCCTCACGCCGTCGAAGAGGAAGTTCATGCTCAAGATCGATGATGATCTGATATTCCAACGCGGTCGCACAAATCTGGTTGTCGGACCTACGGGCTCGGGAAAGACGTCAATGCTTATGGCTTTGTTAGGTTCGTGGTTCACAATCAGTTGCTTCATCTTCCTGATTCTTTTCTAGGCGAGATGCACTTTATTCCAGCTTCGCCTGATGCATGGTTCAACCTTCCTCGGGATGGAGGCATTGCATACGCCGCACAAGAATCGTGGGTTCAAAATGAGACCATCAAAGTAGGTGACTTCAGTTGTCTGGCTGCTTATGCTAAGAGTTCTTGGTGAAGGCCAACATTCTCTTTGGATCACCTTATGACGAAGCAAGATACAAGAAAGTCATTTATCAGTGCGGACTTGAACGAGATATTTCCTTGTTCGAAGCAGGCGATCAAGCAGAGGTAGGTGAGAAAGGCTTGACTCTCAGTGGAGGTCAAAAAGCTCGTGTCACTCTTGCGCGCGCCATTTACTCTCAAGCGCAAATTATATTGTTGGATGATGTTCTTGCGGCTCTTGAGTAAGTTTGTTATGTATCATTGTTAGAATTGTTACTGATCATCACTAGTGTTCACACCGCTAAATGGATAGTAGACAAGTGCTTCACGGGCGATTTAACGAAAGGCCGAACAATCATACTAGTGGTAAGCGAATCCTCTGGTCTCGCTACCCATCATTCATCAACTACTCGTCAGACGCACAATGTTGCCGTAGTCCGCCCGATAGCCAATTTTGTTGTTTCCATCAAGAATGGTAGAGTTGCAAGTCAAGGCTCTATAAGCGACGTACTGGTGCACGACGCATTGTTGGCGGACGAAACAGATCAAGTTCAGGAAACAATGGACAAAGTAGAAGAAGAAATAGATTCTCAGCCTCCCCCCGAAGAAAATAAGTCCGATGGCAAATTAATAGTGGCCGAGGAAATCGAAGAGGGACATATTGGTCCACCTGCGCGTACGTTCCTCTCATCGCCAGGTCTCTGTTTCGAAGGAAGCTTAATGTGTACGACGGTAGTTAAATTCTTCTTTTCCTCTCTTGGAGGCGGCCATGTCTGGCTTTTCTTCACATCTTTCATCGGTGGACTTGCCATCACAGAGATATTGAATACTGCACAGACTTGGTGGTTGGGAAACTGGGCCTCACAATATGACGGTCGTGAAACGTATCAAGTCCCTGTGTTTTTGTCAGTGTTCCGATTGTCAGGGGGCCTTGCTTCGCAACTGATGTGCAATTTTTAGCTATATAAGCATCTACAGTCAGCAGAGCCCTCAATAATGGGAACAATAGTACTCATTGAAGTGTTTAGGTTCTTTTACTCTCGTCGCAGCATCAGTTTATGCTGCTGCATTCATGCTCTTTGTCGTCGCTTCTCTACGATCATCTAGAACTATACATAGGCAGCTCATTCAGTCGGTTTTAGGAACAACTTTAAGGTGACCAACTTTTCTTCATCTAACTGTCGCTACTCAAATCGGGTGCTCAGGTGGCTCGATACAACTCCTACTTCGCGAGTTATCACTAGGTGCACTCAAGATATCAGAGCACGTAGGTCCTCCCGCCTCCCCGCGTGTGCCCTTCCATGAATAATTACATATCCAGTTGACGGACCAATCACAATGTGGTTCATGTATGTGGTGGAGATCTCCGTGACCATGCTTGTCAAATTTGTGGCCGTTGTCATTGTAACTCCACTTTTCTTATTCCCGTCAGTAATCGTTGCTCTCGCTGGGGCTTGGTGCGGTCAGATGTACATAAAAGCACAACTATCAGTCAAGCGCGAGATGTCGAACGCCAAGTCGCCGGTTCTTTCGCAGTATGTATACATGCAGCAACTTTCTGTTTTTTTTAATACTGACAGTACGTACAGTTTCGGTGCAGCAATAGCTGGGTTAAGTAAGTATAGTAAGACACTCTGTCAAACTCAAGTAAAGCTAACTTGCATTCAGCATCCATCCGAGCATATGGCGTTCAAGAAGCTTTCGCACGGGAGTCTTTGTCTCGAATTAATCGTTATACGCGAACTGCACGAACATTCTATAACCTCAATCGCTGGGTATGCATTCGGATCGACGCTCTCGGAGGTCTCTTTGCAGCGGCCCTTGCGATATACCTAGTGTATTTCCAGGACCGCACGGCTTCAACCACTGGTTTCTCTTTGAACATGGCTAGTAAGTTCCTCCCACCTTCTGGCACGATATAATGTAAATCATGTCCGTCATTCAGTCGGTTTCAGTGGCTTAATCCTTTGGTGGGTAAGGACACTGAACGAGTTCGAAGTTCAAGGTACGTTCTAAAGCAGCTAATATGTCACTTCGAGTGTCTGTAATGAGTTTCACAGGAAACAGGTCAATATTTCTGCCGTTATTATCTTACCCATAGCTCCTGACACCTCTGGGTCGTTAGCTTGGAACGAATCCAAGGTTATGTTAATATAGAGCAAGAGCCCAAGCCCACTGCGGGAGGTGCCCCTCCTGCTTACTGGCCGACGTCTGGAAAACTCGTTGTTGAAAATCTAACTGCTAGGTATTCTCCTGACGGCCCTGCAGTGCTCCATAACATATCGTTTACCATCAATTCTGGCGAAAGAATCGGCGTTGGTAAGAAGTCCGTTCTCTTTATCCACTGCTGAAGTTCATTGATCTCCGCTTAGTCGGCAGGACAGGAAGCGGGAAGAGCTCCTTGACCTTATCGCTTCTTAGATGCATTTATACCGACGGGAACATCTATTACGATGGGTTACCTACCTCATCAGTCAATCTTGATGTATTGCGTTCAAGCATAACTATTATTCCGCAAATGGTCAGTGCACGTTTCATAGTAACATCTGTATAACTGAAAACATATAGCCCGAACTTCTAAGTGGAACCCTAAGACAAAATCTAGATCCTTTCGATCAATATGATGACACGACTTTGAACGACGCCCTGAAAGCGTCGGGTTTGTTCTCGCTGCAGGACGACGGCCACGAAGGGGCTCTAAATCTTGACAGCACTATTTCAAGTGGCGGTAGTAATCTTTCCGTCGGTCAACGCCAAATCATTGCTCTTGCGCGGGCGATCGTCCGGGGCAGCAAGCTCTTGATTCTTGATGAAGGTGATGCAATGCCTTGTATCCAAGGCCCATCGTTCTTAGCTGTCATCCACAGCAACATCTGCCATAGATTATAAAACGGATACCGTGATTCAGTCTTCCCTTAGGGGCGAATTGAAGGGTGACGTCACCTTAATCACTGTTGCCCATCGACTTCAAACGATCATGGATGCTGACAGAATTGTACGTATCAGTGCAACTGTCCCATAAATATCGACTTGGATTAATCGGCTTTACCCTTTGCAGCTCGTCCTCGATACTGGTAACATTGTAAGCCACCTTCTTCCGACTTTGACCACCAAGTTCAATATTCTGATATTCTGAAGGTCGAATACGACAGTCCCTCAGCATTATTGAAGAAGGAGAATGGGCGTCTACGAGCAATGGTGGATGAGTCGAACGATAGAGATACCCTGTATGCCATGGCAGAAGGCAAAAAGATTACGCTTTGAATGTCATTCGATATGAGTAGTTATACTTATATAAGGAGTTGAAAATAGAGTGTATATAGATAGACAAAGCAGTACACGAGCATTATACAATGCCAAGTCATCATGAAAACAGCGGGGAGTAATCAACCAAGCCTCAGCCGCGGCAACAAGCATTTCGAACAAGATTTTTATCTTCTGTAAACTTCGACAGCTTCGCGACTGCGAGGAGGATATTCCCTGCGAGGAGGTGGCCCAGGAGGTGTAGCCGGATAGTTACCGTCAGGTCCAGGAGCATACTCGTAGGCACCAGAAGAACGGCCAGCGGGACTTTCAGAACGACGCCTGTAACAGTATTAAGAAGAGACAAGAATGACGTAAGATGTATCCATACCTAAATCTGGTCTCGGGTGTTGCACCTCGAGGATAGTCAGCAAACCGGGGTGGTGTCATAGGACGACCACGGTAATCCGGATAGTCACTGAAAGATGTTGGAACCAGACCGACAAAACAAAAAAGGAGAGGTAAGCTCACCGAGGCATCCGATCAAAGTCTTCTCGATATCTGGGAGGGGTTCTGGGACGTCCACTTGGAGGGGGAGGATAGGAATACCGCTCCGCCTTTTTGTCATAGCGATCGTAGCCATAGGCAGGCGGAGGAATAGGTCCACGGTAAGCAGCCTCGGGAGGATAGCGGCCTCTGTCAAGATAGCGGTCGCGCTCCATCATTGGGGGAGGACGTCTGTAGTCATCATATCGACTAGGTGGAGGTGGATATTCACGATAGTCCCTAACAGGAGATGGGGGTCGCCGAAAGTCACGCGCAGGAGGCGGGTAGTCATAGCGTGTGTCGCGGGGAACAGGTGGAGCATGATCACGTTGGATACGCTCAATCAAGGGAGGTTCGTTGGGGCGACGAGGCGGAGGACTACAACACTATCAGTGTGAAGACGAGGCAGACTATGGACTATCACTTACGGCCCTGCAATCGGACATTCCCTTGATTTACAATACATCAGATACGTTCTCTATACGATCAATGGAAATCTCACCTCGCCCAATGACCCATCTGCCCACACCTGAAACAAGCTCCAGGATCACTTGAGTATTTAGCCGTCCTACCGCCGCCGTGAGACAGCTCAACGCGAATCTTGTTGCCCATGAAGTATCCTTCGTTGTACTTTGCAACACTTTCTTCAGCTGCTTCACGGCTGTCAAATTCCTGCATTGATTGAGCGGGAGACGTGCCATGTTCTGGGAAACCGTCATACCACAAAACCATAACCAATTCTGCAGTAAGTTGCCGTTAGATAAGAACGTGATGACCGAGATAAACGCGTACTTGAGCTCAATGTTAACTATGTTACCGATTTTCCCGAAACATCCTTGCAAATCCTCTTGACGCGTGTTTTCGGGAAGACCTCCGATATAGACTTTGTTCGGCTACACAGCAGAAAGTAAACACCCAGTAGAGATATAGTGGAGGAAAAGTGCAGAGGGGGGAACGTTGTCGAGCCCCGAGAAGAATAAGCCAAGAGCCTGCAATGAGAGTCAAGTAAAGCCAACTCAAGGTCACCCATTGAGCAAAGGAGAGACGCCAGGCTGCCAAACCAAACAGGGGGCCTTTTTCTTCTCATGTCTTCCTTCTTATTGGACTCTAACAAAGACGCACTGAAGCAATAGACAAGAAAGACCTAAGCACCTTCACTTGCTTTTCGCGGAACATAGGGTCGCCCTTTATGCTAGAACCGGAGACGACGGGGTCTGTGCTGGAACCCCGCTTGTAGTCTGCAGCCTCCGGTCCCTGACCAAGGTGATGATCATTGGGGAGAAGAGATCCACCGTTAGGTTCATCGCCGACTCTGGTAGGTACCAATGTCTTGTCGTCGGCAACACGCCAGTTTGCCTCAGCTTCGTCCACGACGGGAGAGGCCATGATGGTAGGAGACAAGAAATTTTTACCGCTTCCGAGACAAGACAGGAGACTTGCGGCGGCGGAGTCTGAATTAATGGGTCCGTGCGCGCTAACAACACATTGTATGTCGGTCTCCTTTCTCACGGTGCGAATAAAGTAAAATGCGTAATATAGACTTAAAACATTTGGTATACAGTCCGTTGTAGAATGCACTACGGTATCAAGTCCAGTAGTCGTTCGAAAGCCATGCTTTTTCCTTTGCTTCAAAGGAGAGTCCAAACACCGCTGACAACCCCAATAGCAACGAGACCAGAGACACTAAAGATGACGTTGCGGTCAAATTCAACCGCACCATTCGAGCTACTACCACTCGAGCCCGAAGGTCCGGAACTACCAGTGGGGGAGGAAGAACTGCCTCCATTGCTGCCGGCAAGAGTAGCAGGAGAAGAAGGAACGAAGGTTGCAGAGGGGTTAGACACGCAAGAGGTTGCTGCGCTTGTCGCTACAGCGTTCGATGCACCACTGTTGACAGTACCATTTCCAGAGAAGCTGCAGGCCTGCGCATCTCTGTTGTTGCGCTCGTAATATTCACTCATGACGTACGACAGTTTAATCGCTGCAAAACCAAAACAATAAATCAGAGCTGCGCAAAGTGAAAAAGCTGTGTCTTACTGGGATCACAGCCGGAAAGACGTCCGTATGTTCCATTCGCACCACTGCCGCCAATATCATCGCAAGACCCGCCCGAAGAGCCTAAGAGACTGCATGCTGTGTTGATCAATTCACCCACGATAGCAGTGTAGTTCGAAGTATGCGGTGTGAATTGACAGTCAAGTGATCGATACAAGCAATTACATGCACCCTCGTTAGGCGTGGGAGGCAAGGTGCTTGAAGCAGCAAAGGTATCATTCGTCGTGGGACACGCCGAATAGGTCGTGGTAGCAGACGACTGCGAAGGGCTGTTGGGAGGGCTGATCTGGCCATATTCTGTCTTCAGGCGAGCAAAATCATCACCGGTGGTGACACTACTTCCATCGGAAGAGATGTTGACCATGCCGAATTGACCTTGGACGCTCGTAGCAGGGAAATAGGAAAAGGCAATTCCTCCAGACCAGACGGTTGACATCTGGGAGCTGAATAACGCCTGGGTTTCCGTCCATAAACGTGGCCCGCCGGTTATGCAGCCAAATTCACTGAAATACGCCACGACGTTGTATCCTACATAATCCGCCTCGATATTGGCATAAGAGGCTTCAAAAGTAGAATCTCCACACCACGCACTTGAGCAAGGCCATCAGTGAATTGTTAGGGTTCAGATGGCTTTGACATACTATTCATTCAGTCCGTAGATGTCGATGGCCGTCGCACCCGAGTTGTCGCCTGAGGGATCACAAGAGAAAAAGTTTGCAAGAGGAAGGCGGAAACTCGTGTCACCGTCGATGGATGAATAACCAACCAGGGCGGACGACGACTTGGATTGCCTACGAGATTTGTTAACGAATGAGATATGAGAAAAAGAATGGTCAGCGCTTACAGGTAAGCCTTGATGTCGCGAGCCGCTGCTTTCACATAAGGGGCTACCGCTGTACCATTTGCTATGACAACCTCATTGCCGACATTGTAAGCGAGGACGTTGTCATATTGATCAAACACATCAATGGTCCGGAGGTATTGGTCCAGGATGTTGGTCGACCAAGAGGGGGAGGTACGGTCAATAGAACCATTCAAAGGGAGTGCGAGATCGATTCTGATGAGGGACATGGATGAACGATAGGTGAAGAACAAAAAGCGGTCTACTCACATCGTGTAAATGCCGGCGTCGCTGAACGTCTTCATGCAGGCATCATGATTCAGGCTGGAATTGACGCTGTACACGCGAATGGTATTCACGCCGAGCTCCCGAAGGTAGGGTAAGTCGCGGCTGCACGCAGAGCCAGAGCTGAGAGGATCAAT
This sequence comes from Desarmillaria ectypa, assembly GCA_030407005.1. Taxonomy (NCBI): domain Eukaryota; kingdom Fungi; phylum Basidiomycota; class Agaricomycetes; order Agaricales; family Physalacriaceae; genus Desarmillaria; species Desarmillaria ectypa. Next base: position 1,578,413 of record JAUDYN010000003.1, on the reverse strand, counting down.
GAAGGTCGAGGGCTCTCCAAAAGCGTTGTCGGTGCTCGCGACGACGGTGCCTAAATCGCCCTTGCTGTTATTACGTGCGTGAGAGTTTAACATGACATGTTGCTTACCCTGTTCCTGGTATGCTATACCCTTGATATAGAACCTGGTGCCTCCCTCTTCATAAAGGTATCTGCCCGACCGAGTAATTTTCGAAATTGCATAAACCGAGCTGACGAAAGAGGAGGCGACGGCGAAAAATGCAGTCAGTGTGCCTGCTTTGCTTAACATGACGACGTATCAACGCCGGAAAAACGCGTAGAACAGCAAGGAGGATAGGAAAGGAAAGAAAGGGTAACGAGAGAAAGGCTGTGAGTCAAGAAAATGCCGTTCTTATATTTCAGTCCCCGCCTGAAACTCGTCTGACACGCTCCTGAGACTCCTTCCATATAAGTCAGGTCGGTTTCATAAAGCTTAAAATTTATATACTATTAATAGAAGAGCCATTGAATGGGCCCGCCTAGCTCAATCGGATAGAGCGTCAGACTCTTAACATTTCTAGGTGGATCTGAAGGCTGCGAGTTCGACCCTCGCGGTGGGCTACTTCTTACATTTTTTTCTTTTTATAGCTTGTCAAACCGTCAGATACTGATCTTTCATTGACAGAAGGTTATTTTTTATAAGGCAATACATCCGTTGGTTAGAAGATTTCCGATGCATGTTAACGTTAACTGATGGCACTGCGGTGTAATGCTATCAAGTTACAGATCTTGCTGTTTCTCAGCTTCACAACACATACCGTAGTCGTGATTTTCGTTTATTTAATGCGTGACGTTGAACATAGCCTATGAAAGTGTCTTACCGCTGTATAAGATATCGGTCCGAACCCAGGTATTGCATCCGCTGCTTGACACCGTCACTCACCATCTTTGATGTCAGCCATAGTACCTGATGATGAAACGATCCTGTCAGCGATATCAATCATACATTCCGCTCTTCCAGGTTTTGGTACCACCAGACTGCACACCGCAGTCATCGATGCGCATCCAGAATGGAAGGGCGTGGTTGGTGAGAAACGGTTACGGCGTATGATAGCGAACTTTAAAAAGGACGAGGAGACAGAGGGTCCTATCAAGGACAACAGCGCCTCGACTACGAAACCAAAAACTAAAAAGAAGAAAAAGGCAAAGGCAAAGGCATCACCAGGAGAGACCTACCCAACCTCGTCTCTCCTTCCCGGTTCCGCACTGACGCTGCCGCTGACCGTCGCAGTGCGATACTTTGACAAGCAAAAGGGCAAGGGTCTTGTCGCCCTTAGACGCATTGAAGAAGGAGAAACGTTATGGAAGGAGGATCCGTGGATAATTGCGCCAGAGTGGGATATTTTTGACCTCCAGCAGCGTGCTGTCGCTTGTGCTCACTGTACAACACCGTTTTCCCAATCCTCTACCCTTGTGACCTCTTGTCAGCACTGCTCTGCAAGCTATTGCACTCGCCTTTGCCTCTTGCGGTCCGCATCTACCCATCCTCTTCTCTGCCCAGGCCAGAACACCGCCAGTGTCCCGTTGCTCAAGCAGGCCAGATCACTGGCATGGATGGCCCTGCATGCACTCTCGCGCGTCACTGCTCGGGTTTTGTTGGGTGGCGAGCAGGAGTGGGATGTCGTCAAGGCTATGGCGGAGCTTGGGATGGAGGAGCGGTTTCAAAAAATTCATGCGACGCCGGAGCGGGAGACATGGAAACAAGTGTGGGCACTGTATGTTAGCGCATTCCAATCTCCTCAAGCCTTGAAAATCGTCGCAAAGACGAAAAAGCCACTGGGAGAGCAAACGAAGACGGAATTGTTTAGCTATGAAGGTTTCTTGAGAGGACTGGGCAGAATGAGCTTAAGTACGCGCTCGCTATCTGTATCTCAGTTCTGCATTCTGATCACATAACATATAGACCTTGAATCGCATGGAGGGCTGTACCTCCTCCACTCTCACTTGAACCATTCTTGTGATCCTAACCTGTCTATCAGACATCTACAACAATCATCTGCACTTGCACGCATAACCGTGATAGCTAAACGTGCCATTTTACCAGAAGAGGAACTGACAATCACATATGTTGACCCGTCTTTGGGTGTGGCACAAAGACGACAAGCACTGGGAGAGTGGGGTTTTGGCGACTGTACATGTTCGCGATGCATTGGAGAAGCTGCAGCCGCAGTTGAAGATGAATCACAGGAGAAAAAGGGAGATGAGAGCAGTCTGGATATGGGGGATTTGGAGCGCGAGTTGAAGGAAGGTTTGGGGCTATGGGGATGAGCGCGTTCTCTCTTAGACTTTCTCCGCGGAAGCAAAAATACAGTTCGGATCAGTTCTTTGATGTATATACTCGAGACAACGTTGACATGGTAAATATATGAGTAAATACAATAGAACCCAGTCCATGGGCATAAGCTCAGATAAGTGGCTATACCTAGCGCCCATGACGATGGCCAGCAATCGTCGGTTATCCACGGTACGTGCAACACCTTGAAGACAGGTTAGAGGCATTTGATGAATACACGTGATGAACACACGTACGTTATCATGTAGGGTATTATGGAGACGAAAAGACAAGCGAACGCAGCCCAGAGCAAGTAGAGCACCGGGCCGACGGAAACATCGATGCCAACGAACACCGGATTGGAGGTGTCACCGATGAGCAAGTCGTTGATAGTAGCAGACTTGTTGATCATGGCCGTCCATATTGCAGCCCCACAAAGAATAAAGATGGTGCTTAGAGCCGCCAAGACAGTGGAAATGAAAAAGGTGAAAGCCTGCTTGATCACGCCACTAGAGCAGAAAGATTGATGAGTAGGAACAAAGGAAGGAAGAAAATACTGACGTGAGCAAGGCCACCGCCGTGGTGACTGTGCCAATGATGATCAAGTAATATGCAGATTTTGTGGGTTGGGCAAGATAATGTGAATTTTGGAAAGTGGTATCGCTGACAACAGCCTGGGTGATAGCACTGTAGTTGGCAGTCATGTCTTTCGTGATGATATCGTAAGGTCGGTATTCGTAGGCAGTAGAGTGGTTGGAGCAGATGCCCTCCTTGGTGGCAACATAACCGCAATGGGAATAAAGCCCGAATTGATAGTATTGGCGTAGGCCCCGGGATTCGAGGAGGGGTTCAGAGGCATTGTCGGTGTAAAGCCCGTGGATCGGGTCGAGCAGGGCGGTTTGAAGGGATTGCCTGATACGAGCTAAGTGAATAGGCAGGAGAACTGAAAACAATATACGTACCCGTACTGGGAGACATTGACTCTTGCCTGTAAACGCCATGTCAGACGACCGAGAAAGCGATTGATGTAGGACAAAGGGTATACCAAATATAATCCGCGAGGAACGGCAGACGTGTTGATCTGACCGGCCTAAGAAATGAGAAACACGGTATACAAAGGAAAGGCGAAGCACACATTGACAAAAATTAATAGAATCAGAGCAGCAAATCTGTAATGACAGAAGACAACAACATGTTGAGCATTGTACAATGCGGGAATATGAAATATACGCACGATAAAAGGCTAGCGAAGCCGACAAATATTTCGCCACGCATCGTTACAGAGAGAAGAAAAGAGAAAGAGAAAAGAGAAGAGTAACTCTCGCGTCGTAACGCTGCCTCGACTAACCAACGACGTCAGTGAACAAGAGCACGACCTGAACGTGTTGCGGCTTTTGCCGCGGTGCCGCATCTTGCCGAATTAACCTTTGCTTGTAAGCACTCGTCTCTCCCCCCGACGCCCACAGCCCCTTCTCGCTGTGTACCACGGCAATCTCAATGGACATGCTGCCAGCGCTGCAGCCCATTCTTCACGATCCTGGCGCTGCACCTGCCTTGAACACCTCACCAGAAGCCCTCGCCTTCGTAGACTCTCCTGTCGCAAACAAGGAGTCCAAGGACTCACCTAACAGTAGTCGCGTGAAGCGCCTTTCGTACGCTATGGAGAAGACTGTGGATAAACTTGGAAGGAGTCTTAGTGGCAAGTCGTCTACAAGTCCATCGCCGGGAGGCCATCGACGGCTATTTAGTATTAATCGCAAGGGAAAGGCGACTGACCCTTCGGATAGTAAGTCTCTGCCTTTTATATAGTTGTCATCTAATTCAACATCTTGATTACAGGCATACCGACCTCTTCCTCTATCACCACTCCGTCGAGCTCCAGACCAACTTCCCCCGTAAAGCCTGCGTGTGCGCAGCCTACACCGCCAATTAAAGACGACTCTCCTTTCATTACGCCTCCCTCCCCTCGCTTATCGCCTAGGCGGCCCAGCTTGACATCGTTTCCCGGAGATCGTTCCGTAAGCTTTTCCCTGAAATGATCACCTGGTCGGAAGACTCATATCATCTTACTGGATTAGATGCGTGCAGGTACACAGACTCTCATACAAGCCCTGCAGGCTCTCCCCTGGACGAAGGATCCTGATAACGATGATGACTTTGTGAACCACAGCAATTTGACACCTGCCACGGACTCTGACAGTGAAGACGACGACAAATCCAGCGAACGTAAGTTACATCCGTGCCGACTTCATCCGGCTTCAGCTTATTGCTCCCTAACCAGCTCCCGCCCACCTGGCCTCTTCAATACACACCATCTATCGCCCTCTGGCTCGCTTCCGCAAGTATAGCATTGGACCAAGCCGACTGCAACGTCGATCCACGCTTCCCGATCACTCTCCCTCCAGCGAAGAGGAGCCATCCTTGAGCGAGTCATCGGCCCCGTCGGATGAAGAAGGCGTCGACGAGGCTGACGATTTTGAGGAGGCAACACCGAGAATGCCTGACGTGGAAGAACCTGCGGCGCTGACTCCCATCATCTCAGCTTCTACAAGGCAAAGATCGACTGCTGAGAGCCTGGAACAGTTGGGCATGGCGCGTACCGGTAGCATGGCTACGGTTCGCTTCCAGAGAAGAGCCATGTTGGCGGAGAAATTGAGGGAGATCTTTGAACTTGATGGCATCGAGGAAGTCCGAGCTGGTATAAATGACAATCCTGAGTTCCCATGCGTTACTTACACTGGTCTTCAGAGATGCCTTGCTGGTTACTCCGATCTATCTGTAAGTTATCAGAATTGGCTGCACAGAAACGACATTGAATCTTTTTGAAAGTACTCCAAGGTTACATGTACTTGACAAACGCGTACCTTTGCTTCTTTGCACACATGCCCTCCAAAGAGGTGAGCTACTGAAGAGAATGTGCTGACTCCTATCTCATCCCGCGTCTCCGCATAGGATCAAGTTCTGAAATCGGGGTCGTTGACAAAGAAGGCACAGCGTACCAAACGTTGGATTAAGCATTGGTTTGTATTAAAGAATGACGCCCTCAGCTGGTATCAATCTTCATCTGTGAGGCTTTCAAGGATGATTCAACATTGACTCTAACTTCATGGGACAGGATCCTTATTTTCCTCACGGGATAGTGGATTTGCGTTATGCTATTTCCTGCGAGCCTGTTCGTGAGAAAGAATTCCGTGTACGAACAAATCAGAAGACCATTCTTCTGTATGCAGATTCCATTCCAAGCAGAGAAGAGTGGGTGAAGGCTATAAGGAAGGTCATCTTCAAGGCACAGAACATGGGTGATAGGGTTAAGGTATAGCTCTAACGACATCAACGTTAAAGTTCTCTTTTGACTATCCATCCCCAGATTGCCATTCCGTATTCTGCGATCCTTGATGTCGACGAATCATCTGCTATGGATTTCAGCGAAACAATCGAGATCAAAGTATTTGATAAAGACTCCCCGGAACTGCCTGTGGACTCCTATTTCTTCGCGTATTTTCAGGACCTGCCGTCCGCTTTGGGTCAAATCCGTGATGCGGCGCGTACGCACCGTGCACTTGAGGAGGGAAAGGCGCAGTCGCTGAAAGGCGTCCTAGATACAACAACCACCCGTCAGCCAGGTGCCCCAGTTGTGGACCGAGTCGCTAGTATGTCATCTGAGGGGAGCAAAGACAAGGTCACTGGATCCGGTTTCAGAATATCCTCGTTTTTACGCCCTTTCCAAGACTCTACATCGCGTTCTTCAACAACACCCCCTGAAGCGATACCGGACATAATGGAGGAGTTCACACATATTTCTCGCAGAACGAATTCATCTTCGTTTGTTCCCGTCACTTCCACGGGGTCACCTAGTAAACAACTAGATCCCTCGCGTATAGCTAATAACAGCCCGGAAGCTTCCACGGACCTGACGCCTACACCTTCAAATATCGGTATCAATCACACGTACCCACCTTCTACTTCGTTGTCCTCCTCTATTGAGCCTGATAATTCTTCGGTGATCCTTAGAGAGACCAACGGAAGCAGCAATGTGAGCACTTGGAGTGTTAGCGTCCCCGGTTGGTTGAAAGTTGGACGACCGAGTCGTTTCTTTGCATCTAATGAATCGTCATCCATGACCTCAGGACCTCCTGTAGCAGTAAAAGAAATGTACTCCTCGACAAGCAGTAGCATTCTGGGAAGCAGATGGAGTGGTGCTGGCGATTTGGCCTTTAGCATCCTCGACGCGCCTATCAGCAATATCGACAACGAAGTTGTTGAGAAATTCCGCACCTCTTTTGCCTATGATGAAAAAGAGACGTTGCTCGGATGTAAGCAGGTCTTTACCACTGGCACTTTCGACCCTTCTCATACATGCATAGATTTCCCGGGATATATATTCCGACTCTTGCCCGTTTTTGGACGGCTCTATATATCAACCAATTACTTCTGCTTCAAATCTACGGGTCCGCTGACTTCTCGTACCAGGGTGTGCACGTAACCCCTATTGGATCTCCATTTTCTTAACCAGTCTTCAGATGGCGCTTCCAATCAGAGACATCTTGTCAACAGAAAAGTCGAAAGCGACCAGGTTTGGCCATCATGGGCTTATAGTCATTGTAAGGGGACATGAAGAGCTCTTTTTTGAGTTTGGTGCCGAAGACAAGCGAGATGCTTTTGTAAAGCTGTTGGAACAGCAGATGGACGATGTTCGAAGACGTCTTGCGGCTGGCGAAACATCTGTTCCTACGTCGGGGAAACGAGACGCGCTTATACTAGAGGAATTTGAAGCCAGATCGTCTCGAAGCAGCCCTGAATCTGATCCAATGCCCACTGTAGAGAATCTGACTGATTCTTTACCGGCCGTCATGTTTACTTCCGCTTCTTCAACGTTCTTGTCATTCAAACCACAGAAAAGTCTGCACTTTACGTTCCTCACCATCGGGTCCCGAGGGGACGTTCAGCCTTATATCGCATTGGCTAAGGGCCTCAAAGCCGACGGACATCGGGTTCGCATAGCGACGCATCGCGAATTCAAGGAATGGATAGAGTCGGCGAGTGGTTTTATTTTATTTGTTAGTAGCGACGTTTCATCTGACTACGCTATAGCATGATATTGAGTTTGGCTACGTTGGGGGTGATCCTGCTGAGCTAATGCGAATCTGTGTGGAGAATGGCATGTTTACCTTGTCCTTCATGAAGGAGGGCTTACAAAAGGTTAGTATCTCCTTGTTATTTTTTTAAATCAATTGATCTTTCTGTAGTTCCGAGGATGGCTGGACGATCTATTGAAGACATCCTGGGAAGCCTGTCAAGGCACGGATGTCCTAATAGAGAGTCCGAGCGCTATGGGAGGCTTGCACATCGCTGAAGCACTTGCAATTCCTTACTTTAGGGCATTCACCATGACTTGGACCCGTACAAGGTTGTTGTTTATCCTTCTGTCTCAGCATCACGGACTAATTGGTCGATAGGGCATATCCTCATGCTTTTGCTGTGCCTGAAAGAAAGGTAAAGATTTGTTGGCCTTGCAATTATTATAATAATAATGAAATTACCCTGTGACAGATGGGAGGCAGTTACAATTATATGGTAATTCACTTTGTTTCCTTCGCACACCACTCGCATCTCATCGAAGAGCCATTAGTCCTATGTCATATTCGATCAGGTCTTCTGGCGGGCAACGTCCGGACAAATCAACCGATGGCGAAGAAACGTATTACATCTCAGTGGCACCAGTCTCGATAAGATGGAGCCTCATAAAATACCTTTCCTCTACAATTTTTCCCCACACGTAGTGCCGCCACCCCTCGACTGGCCGGAATGGATCCGCGTGACAGGTATGACGTATGGTAAATCAGCTTTCCTGGATACTGAGCTTGCTATAGGGTATTGGTTCCTCGATGACGCCGATGTTAGTGCCAAGAAATGGGCTCCTCCTGAAGACCTAGTTGTCTTCATTGACAACGCGCATAACCTTGGCAAGAAAGTTGTATACATTGGCTTCGGCAGCATTGTGGTATCCAACCCCAGGGCGCTGACCCGATATGTCATTGAAGCCGTTGTTCAAAGTGGAGTCTATGCCATCTTATCGAAGGGATGGTCGGACCGTTTGCACGTAAAGTCTGCGGACGCCTCTGAGCCCGAAGAGCCACTACCCAAGCAGATTTACTCCATTGCGTCGATTCCTCATGATTGGCTTTTCGAGCGCATAGATGCTGCATGTCATCATGGAGGTGCCGGCACAACTGGTGCAAGCCTTCGTGGTAAGATTGCACTTGATATACCACAATCTTCCCATTGCTGATCCACACCTAGCCGGTCTTCCAACAATTATCAAGCCCTTCTTTGGGGATCAATTTTTCTGGGCCGACCGCGTTGAAGCATTAGGAGTCGGATCAAGTGTCAGAAAACTGACAATAGAAACCTTAAAGGATGCCCTTCTCCTCGCCACGACAGATCAGAAACAGATAGATCGTGCTAGACTACTTGGAGAGCAAATCAAAGCGGTCAGTCCTTGAGCTCACTCTTGACTTGGTGGAAGACTCATCAGTACTACAGGAGGATGGTGTTGCCACAGCTGTAGAATCTATCTATCGTGATCTTGAATATGCCCGTTCGCTGATCAAGCGAAGTCCTCCCGACATCGATGAAGATGATGAAGAAATAGAACTTGAACACACCACCATTCGTCGTTGTCGCCGTAACTCTCCTCCTATGGATCCTTCATCTGGATACAGTTCAAGCGGATCCGTTCGAGGTGGTGCTCCTAGTGAAGACTGGAGCGTCATTTCAGAACAAGACGAGCGAAGATCTTCTTTTGGTTCTCGAATCAGCGATGGGAAATCGACTATCGAACGCTCTAATACTAAACGTAACAGTCTAGCGGCCGCCATGTTATCCGTTTTACCTGACTCATTGACCTCCTCTCCACGTCGTCGTACTATATCAGCTAGCTCTCGCACATAATGATCTATATATTGTAGCTATACACATTGTACTCTATCATGCATGAATATCCCCGCCCTGTTTGATTATAATAGGCTTTTGTTTTCATAGGATCTAGTGTGTACGTAGATTGGTTTTATTGTGAATGTAGAACGAGTGTTTCAATTGGAAACTTTGTCGTAATGTTCATTGAACACGCCTCTACTGAATCGACCAAATGTTACCGTCGGCAAGAGCAACTGACATGTGTCTGGCTGCATGAATAATGCGAAGGTCTGGATATTTTGCTGGGATCGGCGACCCCTAACAAAAGCTACTCAAGGATAGGACAAACCAGTGTGGAGTAGCACGCAATTTTCCGCCGGTAGCAATTTCCAGAACTTCTCCGGTTTGAAAAGCGATGCTATCTTCAGGAATCGATACTTTGGTCAGCTCTCCTCCTCGTGTACGTATATACAGCCCTGAGGATTTTGGGGGCGACTGAACTACGGTCGGTTCAGAAAAATCACCATCGCCTTCCGATAGATACATAGCCTGTTGATGCTTAAACGAAAATGAAGACGATTACATAAGGATTCACCCACAGAACACGAGTCTGTCAGAAGGGAATGATCAAGATGGAAACCGCACTAACTGTCCACAGGCTCATCTTCCGCTGGGAAAGAAATGGCCTGAGAGGGCGGAAAATAATGCAGTAAACGGGCCTTCGTAGTTTGCGAAGTGCTGATCAACTTCGGCAGTGACATCGAAATATCCGAAAATCGAGAGAGCGCTGGAAGCCATTTCTTTGACTGTCAAAAATAGACATACCAAATGGCTGGCATGCTACTGTTAGTGCGCAGTCAACATCTAAGACGAATTTTCAACAGGAAACATTGATCTGGCGAGGTAGTCGGGCTTGGGCCATATATTCCGTGCGTAATATTCAGGCCATTCCTTTCTATGCTGGAGCGATACAGATGGTCTATCAATGAGAGGATTTGTGTAATAAGACCCTTTCAGAAGGTCTATAATCGAAAGCTCGCATCGGGTCAAAAAGAAATTGTGGTATCAAAGAGGTCTGGTATACCTGGTTTTCCGTTCGTGATTTCCTAGAAGAAAGTGTGAGCTGCTAACGCAAGTGGGCGCTATGATCATAACGGACCTTTCCATGTGACCATCAAGAGCTATCGATCTGGAGCGCAGTGTTAATGCTTGCCTGTAACTGCTGGAAGCATCTGTATATTGCTCTCTGACATTCTCTTCTAGTTTGGCGAATTTATAGGCAAGGGTTAGAAGCTTCTGCCGATAAGCAGCGTATGACAGCGGTAGATCTCTAACGATGATTATGCCCAAACATTCTGGGTCGGATCCAAATGCGTGCTCTGGTTTTACGATTAATTAGTGTGAAGAGTTCAAATGCAAAACCTTCACACCTATTGATTCACACAGAGATTCTGGAGCGGACAAGAGGGTGGTATACGAAACTGATACGGCGCCCTCAGGCGTATAAGTGATCGGCTATGATAGCTGGCATGTCAGATTACCACCACGAGGATGAAGTGAAAAAATCTCGCCTGTTCCGTCGCCATGAGGAAAGACCAAGACCACTGTTTATTGAATAGGGTACGTAGTGTTTGACCGAAAGTCAGGAAAGTGACTGACCTTTGTATACTTATTTAGGCAGATAAGTATTGATGGCAAAGATAACAATCCGATTGCAAGATGGTTAACAATGAATATACAGGCCCACTACAAGCATACACATAAGTTACAATTTCCGACACGCAGTCCGTAAAAGTTAATGAGGTGACCCGTTCCCCACAATGCTATTCACATCTGGACCCCCCAAATTCGTTTGAGATAAGGCATTTTGTAGGGCAATTCCCGAATCGTCAATCGAATGGAGGAACCGGAGAAGTTCCCGACAAAGTTGCCAATCTTTCCCGTCTATAGCCGCTTTTAGCAGACGCACGGCATCCTCGTTGTCTTCGTCAAGCTGTTCGAGTGTGTGAAGGACCAAAAGATAAGAGCTCGCCGTTCTAAGCCGTTGCGACGAGAGGCACATCTAGTGAGAGGTTAGTACTGCAAGGACCCTAGGAGCGGAGGATTTACCTCGAATAAAGCCTTGGGGTTTCCAACGATACTGAAAAGTCTTCTCCACCTGATCATCTCCGTTTTCCTCGCGCACCGGACTACCACATCCAACGCTTCATCGAAATGATCCAGAAACTCGATCACAGTGGGCAGGATGGAAGCAGCGTTTTCTGCATCGCTAGAGGATTCGTCATCAAGACTAGCTTCAGACTCTACAACAGTGTGTAGAAGAATTTCCAGGGCATGTGCAAAATATACAAGACTTTGATAGTGAGATGCGAAAACGACAGCTTCTTGAACCTGCTGTGCTTCCAGATAGCAAAGCAGGACATGATGCAGAAACAGATGGGACTGAAAACATCTTAAATGCATTAGGGTTTTAAAAACATTCAGATGGACGTACACTCGTGGCATGCCTGAACATGACAAATGGAAGATTCGATCGTGTAGCTGCTTCATGTTCAGCACCTATTATGATGCCTTTATCCATGAGCACGGCTTAAGCTTAGAGTGAGAACCAGATCGCAGAAAGGCGAGGGCAGAAGTCGTACATAAGGGATAAAAATCCAAAGGAATGTTAACACTCTCTTTGACACTTTTCTGGAGCATATCACCCGGAGAGTCATGCGGTGGTGCCTCGATGGCCAGGGCATTGAGCCAAACCATCATACTCTGTCCATCATAGCCCCATAAAGAATTTTCAAGGGCACCGATTCCGCGTAAGTGTATCCAACAAAATTCAATTCGGTCAGCAAATATTTGCATGTCATATTGAACTTCTTGCTCTGCGGACTACATACAATGTTGATATTAGCCTGAGATCATGGATAGATGTCGGACTGAAATATCGCACCTTTCGTGGACGAAGCAAAACAAGTTGCCCGCCGACAACCATCAGTACAGTGGCAACCGCTAGATCTTCCACTGGATCACCGAGTTCTATGTCGAATATATGATTCCGTTGTAATTCTGTGAAAAAGAGCTCACTCACGTTTCTGCGCCGATGGTATCATCCAACTCAGCATCCTAACTGCCCCAGGAGCAGCAATGATGCCATTGAAAGTGATACTTCCACATAAATGCAGTTTAATGGTGTCTTCAGTAGGGACTATAAGGTAATGAAAGAGTGCATTGTCGGCGGTATACACCAGGAGAGAGTTATCCACCAGTGAGAGGATTATCACCGGAGTCGAAAGCGTTTCTCGGTGAAGAACATTCTGGTTACTGAGTTCAAGATCTCGTGAGTATAAACGAATCTACGCCGATGTGTTCGATTAGTGGTTTCCCTGGACGCAGTACGTACTCACCTGGTATATTTTATTCACTTCAACAGCCGCGATTAGGACATGATGAAACCATATCAGGCCTCCCCGTACAGCAAAGGCCTGCTCTTGCAGTTCATCGGTAAAGACTTTCCATCTGCCCGAAGACGAGCTGTAATGCACGAGTCCTCGTCGACCAGCAACCGCAATCAATCGGCCATCACTGCTCAGAGCAGAGTATCGTACTGGCCAGTTAGTTGATAGATAAGCCAACGGAATCTGTGAAACAACCCGTCAGAAAACCACTGTATATAAGAGAAAGCCGTTTACCTTTACATGCTGCCAGACATCAGACTCCGGATTGATCACACTCATGTCAGGCTGATCAGCACCACGATAAACAAGTGCCCTGTCATCCATCTGCAGAAAGGCATAACGAGTATTGTCCTGCAAATTTCTCAGCTCAAGAAAAGACAAAAGATATTGCCGTTAATCTCACCGGCGACTGTTGCCCTGTCGTAGCGCTCTTGGCAAAAGGGACGGTTAATAGCTGTCCATCGACGTCTGCCACGTTGCGTGAGTATGATGTATATCCTGAAAATGACACGACCTACCATGCGAGGCTCGTTGTGCCAACAAGACGAGCTCAAAGTTGCCTGGAGTCCAGAACTATGAAGATAACAAGGTTTAAAATAGAGCAAAAGGATTGTCCCATACTGACCAGGTCCAGGACGCCATGCATAAACGTATCTTGAAAGGTTTTTTCATCGACAGACCCTTCTTCACCTGTACCTAATCCACCGCTTGCGAGACATCGACCGCCGACACTGAATAACGCCCATCCATGCTTCCAGCCAACCGCAAGTACATATCCATCCGATGTCCACTCCAGAGCACATACAGGGCCTGTATCTTGGTTGTAGGGGTTCGGCACGGAGAGGGGTGTAGATGATGGAGGACTAGTTTGAAATGGAGATGTAGGGAATGATGTCAGGGCTATCTCTCCACTGAATGGCAAGTGGTTAATTCACATCTACCAAGTCGTAGGTACTCAGAACTTACCCCAACATCCCGACAGCAATGAGAGAAAATCTACTATTCAAGGCCACGCAAACAGCCTGTTTGGGTTCCACGTACGCCCTGCGATTACGTTCGTGTAGAGGTTCATTTGGGTCGATACGGCGTCGTTTTTGCACCCATCGAGGAGTCGGGAAGTCGTGTACACATGTCCCATGCCAATTACTTCCAGTAGGAGGGGCAGGGTGGAGGCGAGATGCGCCATCAAAGGAAGAGCGAGTATGAGGGCACTGAGAGTAAGCGGCATGAATAAAGATCTAAAAGGAATATACAGGCACGCGAAGACAACTCACACACCTGCTCATCTTCAACCAGTTCCGAAGTACTGCTCTCTTCCTCCGATTCAGATTCATGCAACTGGACAAAATAGGCACGGCCGTCAGAGGTTATCCAGGTCTCCACACCAGTTGTACGAGAGTACGATATATGCGCGATAGTAACTTCAACACGAGCGTGGATAAGCGAAAGTGGTTGTATGCGAATGAATAACAGCACATTACCATCCGATTCGACGAACCATTCAAACTCATGATCATTGAATATCCATGTGTCGTAGCTGCCAAACCGCTTGTTTCTGCGAGGTGCCTGGCCTTCATAGTCGCTTTGAGGTTCATCATCTTCGGAAGGCCAAGGAATTCTCTGAACTGCAGGTGGGTTCTTGGTGGAGAAAAGAATGTAATGCCGGCGAGGAGATGTGCTAGTTGAGATCGCTCAGTGTCTTGTAGGCGTCTTATCGAACGAGAGTACCTAATGAGAGTTCCCTCCACACGAATTACGCCCTCAAAGTGAAGACCAATGAGGTTCAAAGGAAGGCCTTCCCCTGGACCAGCGAGAAAGTTGCGTTGAGCGGCCGCGGTGAGTGCGGGAGGTTGATATACGGGATCCGAGACATCGTATGTGACTGTTATTAGGACAAGGTGCGAAAGGGAAGTCTAGAACGGCACCCTTAAGAGAGACACGAACTAGAAGCGCAGGCACTGACTTGAATGACAATTCGTGATCCATCCGGTGCCCAGTATGCTTTCACATTCTCGCCATGGTCAAAGATTGACGCCGGAGTTCGCGACAGGTGCGCGAGGACGGCGGTAGGCTATTCGTTATCAGGCTTAGGCTGTGTTTAGCGGAAAAATGTAGTTGACCTACGCGGACGCGCCAGATAGAAATACCGTTTCGAGTAAGCGTAGCAAAGAACGATTTGCGTGGACTCGGACAAAGGCCTACGACATGCTCAGGTGGGATGTTTGGAAGGGCTGGCACAGTCGATAATCGTCGTGCTGTTGAAGTCGGAAAGTACATCAAGGCTGACTGCCTTGTCTTCCGCTAGATCTGCTGTCAAAGTCAAGTTCGATGACAGAGAGCCAGAGATTTCGTCGCCTGCGATACTCAGCCTGGGGCCTAGAATTGCGAATTACGTGGCGACGGGGTTAGGGTTGGAGCTGGCTCGGGTTAGGGTTGACTACTGCCTTCGCGTGGGAGCGGCTCTTGCTTTCACTCCCTTCATGTGCCAATGAAGTTCTACACTCAATCCTTCGTTTACGAGTAAGCTGTCATACTGAGCTAATCTGCTGTCTTTTTACTCATCTTTTTACTTATCTTGTAGCGACCCGTGGCCCATCGTTTCCCTTGCATATTTCCTTCGCTACCCAAATCCCTATGCCTCCCACATCATCTCTTGCGATGTCATTTCTCGCACACAGACACCTTCGGGCACTCTTCTTACCACTCGTCTAATTTTAAAACGAGGTGCTTTGCCTCGCTGGGCTCCCAAGGGAATCATTTCCCGCTCAGAGTCTTGGGTTGTCGAAGAGAGCGAGGTGGATCCTATGGGCAGAACTGTTCGTTGCACCACCAAAAACCTGGAGTTCACAAAGGTCATGCAGGTGGAGGAGTCAGTACTTCTCAGTCAAAATGATGAGGGGTGCGTCTCAGCTCCGTCTCTTCATATCCGACATTCACCCGTCCTCCCAACAGTAAAACCGTGCAAACCAGTGAAGCTCGGATTCGCTCTCGTTTTGGTTGGGGCCTTACGAAACGAATCGAGACCTTCGGCATGAATCGATTCAAGACCCACGTACAACGGGCAAGTCGTCGGGTCTAGATTTTTTAATATCTTTCGCTGACTTATGTCTGCTTATGTAGTCGAGGGACGGCATTTCGCTAATTTTGGGAATACTGCGCCAATCCCGTCTTCAGACCTTGGGAGGGCCTGCACCATATTCTCCCATGTATTTTGCGCGTGAGGAACCACACGAGCCTGCTTCCGCTCACAAGGAAAGGGGTTCTTCAGGAATCGGACACCAAAGCACTGGCCCTTGGCGGAGGGTGATGGGATGGCTCTCGAAGGGTTGATTTCACCAAATAACAAATATCGCTGTATAATGATTTTCTGTGCCGGTCCATCGTTGTCTCGTCTCAATAGTTAGCCAGTTGTCGTCCTAAGGTATTTGTGATTCCCGTGTATCAGTAGTATAGTAGTATCAATTCACGAAAAGCACCTCTCTATTACTAGCTTGTAAGTTATCGTCGAATCCTCTACATGAAATATTTGTTAGATGGCTACCAAGGTAGCCATTGTCAGTACGCATTATCCCGAACTGTTTTCTGATCGATACCATTGTCCACCCATATTCGAAGACCATCGAATGCGGGTCGTATCCAAGTGACTGCGTTCTCCCCATCCTTCATGGTCATGTCCAGCGCCTGCTGCTCCATGTCGGTGATTTCATCCAACCATTGACCCGGCTGCTGAGCAAGCGACTTTCCAGAGCTAACCACTTCTGCGATCCTGACCCACTCTTCATGTGACACCTCATGCGAGAAGCCGGTGAGATACGTGCGAAGTGCTCCAACGCGCCGAGCTGTATCAACAGCAGATACTACGCCAAAATGAGACGTGTGGGGCCGTAAATGCAGGCAGTCAAGAATGAAGAGGGGTAGAGCGGCTCGCAATCGTAAGTCATCTGTTGGCGAAGAGAGTATAGTGTCCATTGCATCATCCGGAATATAGGACGTATCAGAAAGATATACAATATCTTCCTGAACCTTGAAGCCGAAACAATAGTAAGGTTGAATAGCATCCTTGCCATTCAGTGATCTTCTTGAGGGAGAAACCGTACCACTGGAGAGTTTGTCAAGGGAGTCCTTAAGAGTCAGTTGGCTCATCTGGGACGTGGTGGGCGTCGAAGGTATCGTCGCCGGCGTAGACATAGTAGAAGGGCATGGAGGGGTAGAGAATACTCGTCCGTGATGTACAGAAAAAGGCGTAACCATTATTCCGGTATCTTCAATTTCAAAAGGGACTTTATCGTCGATTATATGCCATTTAAATTCAGGGACCTAACAAGGAGTAGTCGAAAGAAGAGAACGATGGATTGGATTATTACTTACATCTCCACCTCCAGATGCAAATTCCTTGGACACAAGGTATGGGAAACATCTCTGGACTTCGGTGAATGTGTTTTGCGAAACATAAACGTCAATATGTTCTTGAATACGCTTGCCCAGTGTCCACCCTGAAATCAAGAATAAGAGGAAGGACTCGTGTCAAAGAAATGCTTTACCTCGTAGATCATCCAGACCATTCATCGCTAGAATGACACAATGAGTAACTTGACCCACGTTCACGATAAATCTTACCATCGGCATGCGGATGTGTGATGAGTAAAGCGTCGATTTTCCGTAGTCCATACTTTGGAAACCATTCAACCGCAGCTGCTTGAAATGTCTTTCCGGCGTCAATGATGATCGTTCTATCAGATATATAAGCACGAATGAAGGGAGAAAGGTCGGCCCGACGAGAAGAAAAGAGCCTTACACGTCTCGTCCGTCTTTTGGTGCAGCCATACGGATTACAGCACTGGTATTCCGCCTTATATTTCTCTTCCCTTCAGGCGACAGCGTAGATAAACATGTCCTACACCGTCTTCCATCGGGGGGATTGGTAAGGCAGTCGACGTGGGGGATACTCGATGAGGTTCCTGTGCCGAGGAAAATGAGCTCGACTGAACGAGACATATGGGCAGAGGGTGACATGGTGGTTACGAGTTAAGAAAATTGGCGACACCTTATGTGTTATAAAGGTCCAGTTCGCAATATCTCCCAAGAATATGCTTCTGGGGCTGACGGGATTTTTTGAACGCTTAGATCACGAAAGAAAGGGCAGTCCTGGCTTGGACTGACGGAATCTATGTCATGCAATAATATGTGTTTCACGTGCTGTCATTATTAGGCGCGGATGCACTCATTTGATTTGATGCCATAAAGATTGGAAGGGAATGATACATAACAGGCGGCGTATGTAGGGTGTATATTGTACAACAAGACGTAAACATACAAGAAGCGTTAGCACAGGGCGGCTGCCTTCAAGTTCAAATTATACAAACAAGAACTGCAACCTATAAGTTACTTGCAGCGCGTCCGCAAGTACCGGTCTTCGAGGATCCAATTAATTTGTCAATTCAGAACGTCCGCAAAATGCCGATCGGGCAGGGGCGCCGAGCCCATAACTGGAAAGACTCTTTCCCTATTCGGTCCCTCAATCAATCTCTGGCACCGGCGGCTCCTATCACAAAGGCGTTGGAAAACATTCGATACATTGATGCATGGATTCTATAACCGCTATTCTTATTACTTCGTGAAAACTGCGGCATATGTTATTCACCACAAGTAGTAGCGAACAAAATGGTCACGCACTGGAAACGACATCTTCATCTTGCACCGGGTGCGTAATGCTGACCTTCTGCGCGTGGGGATTGAATTTGCTAGACTTACCCTGTGATATTCGATTAGCCCGGATACTACAGGACAAAGACGACGGTCATACCCTTAGTAACTCATCATCAGCCGGATTTACGCTCTGAAGGGAGAAACTCACCAAACCAACGCGTATCGGAAATTTGGTGCAAGTGACCTATGAACGCCATTACAAACATTCTATTGACACCTGGGATCAATACTATTCATGTCACCCTCGAACAGGTCTGTGTACCTCGATCGTGGATCCCTTCCGTAAACAAATGGGGTCATTGAGATCTGGATGGTCGCCACGTTTTTTGGTGTATATTTTCACCATCCCAAGCTCATCCCAAATTTTTTCGACCAGGAATGTCAAGCTAGACCAAAGTGAGTAGGAGACGGAGGAAGGATGAAGGCATTTACTTGAGATTCATCTCACAACTGATGACAACCGTGTGAGGCGTTCGTGCAAGCTTGTCGACTTGTTCTAGGCTGATGGAGTCGATTTTGTTATAGACATCTTCAAAAGACGGTGATCAGACGGGTATCACCGCATACCCTTGTACGACCTACACAGGCATGGAATATACTTGCGTGTCCCTGCGATGTTAGGTAAACTTACTAGAAAACTACTAAAAAAAATTGCGAACCAATGAGAACGTCAATGAATTCGTCGGTTGTTATCTATGAAACAGTCAGCTATGCCAAGCTGGTCGACATGGCGAAGTGTCATGCATACATCTTCTCTGATCATAACATCACAATTGTGAAGTTTATCTGAACAAAAATGTCGCAATGAGTAGGATCGGAAACCTTGAAAGACACATACATCCCGCAAGAATAGTTCGGATGGTCTTCTCGTCAGTTTTTGTCAGTTTAACGGTCGACGTGAACTATAATCGTATTGAGACCGCGTTCCGCCCAGAGACGGTCATGCCGCACCGTAATCTGTAGCGAGAATTTAGGGATCTATTCTGAGCGAATTGACGTAGTGCATACTCCGCCTGTTGTACGTTTCTTGAATACGACATCTGGCTTCTTCTTATTGAGTCTTATTCCTACGGCGTCCAACTCGATTTCTAAGAGTCTTCGCTGCTCCTCTGACTTGGTCGCGTCGAGCATGACCAAAATGAGGTCCGCGGTTTTTGCGGCTGAGAATTTGTCAGACGTTACAGCGAAAGACATTCATGACACGTACTTGACACAACCTGTCGACCACGTCCTCTACCTGTTCACGTGAAGTCTATCGCAGAGGTAAGAGGCGAAATTACCAACCTTGACTAGCGCCTTCAACAATTCCAGGAAGATCAAGAAGCTGTATACGCGCGCCCTTGTACTCAATTACGCCAGGTATAGCCTATTCGAAGATGAGAGCTATAGATTGCCTAGATAAAAACATGAACAGACCGTCAAGGTTGTAAATTCATATGCTGCTGCTTCTGATGCCGTATGCGTAAGTTTACTCAGTAGTGTGGACTGAAAGTGCATGAGGGAGAGAGAGTAGCGTTTCGAGACTTCGCGCACCTTTCCCACTGATGGGAAACCGATCAAAGCAACTCGAGCATCCCCAGACTTTTGAACGTCAAATCCTGTACCAGCAGGCCCAGATTTCGAAGTAGGTTCTAGTAACTGTGCACGATAGCGAGCAAGTTTGGCTTTCAGCAAGCCCAGATGATACTCTGTGGCCTACTTCGGTGTGTCGAGAGGTCAGGCGATGCAAAGGAAGATATTGACAGATTCACCTTATTCTTCTGGGCTAAATAACAGATTAAACAATGCTCGAGCTCGATTCCAGAGCAAAAGAACATAACTTACTTCTTGCCATCTCATCTGGACCATGATGAGTACGAAAGAGGTGGATCAGTTGGATTACTTACCCTCAATTTCTTTTATCTGAAGCAAAAATGCAGTCAGAACCTGCCACAGAAGAAAATAACGAGAAGTTGACCTTTTCAACGATACCCATGGTGACTGTATTTGAGCAAAAGGGAGAATCAAGTGATAAGATAATACCGGCAGCCATTGCCACGCGCTGTCTCGCCTGTACTACCACTGCCGATGCCGATGCGACGGCATACGCCAACGCTCTATTCTCATCCAGAGGACGATGTCGGCGACGGCGACGATGAGGCTGCGTGGGGTCCTCTACCCTCCGATTCACTGTATTCACCTTCTTTCACATCATCCAACTCCTCCGGCCGGCTTAGATCTCATACCTCCTTGCCAGCCCCTCTCCAACGCTCTCATTCTTCCCTCAGCTCTGTGCCATCTGCAACCAAATATCCAGATTTGTATTCACAGTTCCAACGTCGATACCGAAACACAGAGCCCGTAGACCCCCGAGACGATCCAGATAGCCACTACAACTACTTTCAAAAAGACGTTGATAGTGATGATGAAGATGCGCCTAGGTTGTTGGGTGCAGATGGTCGAGATAGGAAGCAGCTGCTGGGAGAGAACGATCCACAGATTCAGGCTTCGTCTGCAGAGGAGCAAGCCCGCCTCGAATGGCAGGTTCTTTTTGCCTCCGTTCTCGCTGGTGATGTCTTGAAATCGGAGAAGACTCGAATCCAGCGGGTGCTGGAGAGTTCCAGTGATAAACGCAACAACATCAAGCTCAACATATGGCTAGGGCTTCGCTCTAGCTTCCACGGCACCACATTGGAGGAGGAACGGAAAGCGGTGGAGGAAAGAAGGCTACGGATAGTAGACCCAATCATCGACGAGGTTGTCAAGTTTCGGTACGGCCCTCATGATGATGACTCGGCGCTGAAGCAGGTTAATGACCTGCTTGCGCGTCTCGATATTGCTCAGTCTCTATATCCCAATCTGAAGCATTTCTACAACGACAAACCTATCACCAAAGAAGCTACTTTTCAAGAGCGGTGGGACGCCCTGAACACCTATTCCACCATCCTGACACGTCTCCGCGATCAGATATCACTCCTCCAGCGCTGGACAGGAAGCGAAAATCTCGATGTTACCCAACCCAATACCTCAGCTGAACAACCTATCGGTACTAACGTCAAATCCTCCTCTGGAGCTACAGAAATCGCCGATAGTTCCAGTTTCGTGGAAAGGGTGCTGAAGGAGGAGTCAATGCAGACTACGTTTGAAAAAGGCTTCCTTGGAAGCGTTCACGAATTCATCGGCGGTGTACGAAGTGCACAAGTTACTTTTGCCTCCTCCTTCGAAATCATGAACCTTCCGACCTTCGAGACGGAGGTTAGGCCTTTGATTGCATTTCCAACAAAGCTTGCCCAAGCCTGCTTGCATCTTCGCATGGAATACGCACAAAGCCCAAGGAATCCAGAGGTTATGATTATCGATCAGATGACAGAGGATCTTCGCCTTAGTATTGGTCTTGCTTGTACGCTAAAGCGGCAGTACGAAGCGTTTCTCGCACCGGATCCTAGTGGGAGTTGGAACCTATCTCAGTGTATCAGTGGAGATTATGACGACAGCATCTTACAAGCTGTCACGCAGTTCTTTAGACTGATACATATGAAGCTGAAGAGTGGGACGAAAGGAATCAACGAGACAGATATTCTGGAGGCTCAGTGGCCTACGATGATTGACGTCAGCCTGACCGTCACCGGTGGCTCTGCCCGAGTTGCTGAGCAACTATGGTGTGTACTCAAAGACCTGGATGTCTGTATGCTGATACAACAAACTTCCATAGCTCTACTACTAACCGTCTTATGGTGCGAATGATTAACTACTTCGATACACAAGTGCGCGTCCCCACGGGAGAGAATACACAAGAACATCGCCACAAGCATTCAGAGTATATGCTCAATCCAGCTGATTTGAATGTATCCACCAAGTCCAGAGATCATAGTCCTGGTCACTCAGACACATTCAGAGTCTCATCCGATGAACAAAAGGTTAACTGGTATAACAAACTCCTAGAAAGCGTTCGACTGCGATATCGCAAACTACAACGTTATGCACGGTAGGTTCATCCTACCTGGGTTTTTCAGTGTAGACTAATGATACGAACAGAATGCTTAACCAGCGTTTTACCAACGCTGCTGAATACAGTCTCGAGGACATCATTATTGACGACTTCTTTAACTTTCTTTCATCCACTGGATTTGTCCTTGTCTATACGTATCAATTCGAAGAAGAAGGATTCTATGTCATCGCATCCCCAAACCTCATACATAATGAGGCAGCGATAGCTCGTATTATGCAAGATGCTTATAATCCCTCTGAGATTCTCAGTGAGGATAGGCATGTGGTTTATGGAGACGAGGAAGAGATAGTAGGGAAGGATAAGAGAAAGGGCGACAAAGACTTTCCCGCTCAATATCTGCTTGTTCTTTCACCCCGTGCATCGTTTGTGTGGCGCGGCCAAATTGTCAAAGTGCCTGATATTCCCAAGATGGACCTCGCGCTTGAAGATAACAGGATGCGACTTATTGCAGATGGAGGTCTTCGACGGCTTACTCTCGCGAAAGAAGCGTTTGCCCAGACGTTTGCGCTGGACGAAACAGAGGAAATGATTGAGCATCCCGTCATACCCGTGAAATGCGTCGCAGACTGGCAAGCCCATTATTCCGGCGTAGATCGAGAGCTCCAGAGAATGAATAGGTCTACGATGCGGCTGGCAGAGT
This sequence comes from Desarmillaria ectypa, assembly GCA_030407005.1. NCBI lineage: Eukaryota > Fungi > Basidiomycota > Agaricomycetes > Agaricales > Physalacriaceae > Desarmillaria > Desarmillaria ectypa. The sequence goes on along the minus strand of JAUDYN010000003.1, from coordinate 1,555,426 downwards.
CCATTGTCGACTCAGTTCACCACGTTCGCAGCACCATGACGATATCCATGGGTTGCCACGAGCTAATGGAGAGTTGGTATCTCTTCGCTGCGGAACATGGTCAACACGCACAAAGACACCTCGAAAAGTCCTCGTCTACCGGTTTCAATCGGTTGATGATCAAGCTTGCCATATCTTGGCTGAACTTCATATGTAACGATTGTAACCCTGACGATCAGAAGACCTTCCGATGGGCAGTGAATGCCCTTGAATTCACCTTCCAATCCACCGTCCGGAACATCCTGAACCTTCCAGATAAGCAGTTTCAGGTTCTTCGCAGTGGCGTCGCAAGGTGCATGATGCTGCTCACAGGGCACTTTGACATCCTCGGTGCTAGGTCTAACATTCTGGAGAAGGAGAAGCAGGAGCAGCTGGCCAAGCAGAAGACAGCTGTAACGCCTCTTGACGACTTCCACAAGGTCTTTTCTCAGGACAATGGGCTTGGCACTATTGACATGAGTGCTCGCAAGTACTGGGAGAAGGCCGTTCGCTCGCTGCAACGTGTCGACGAAGAGCGTGAACGTATAGGGGCGGGATTCCACACCATCGGCCGCGTTTTGGACGATCAAAAACCCGAAGATCGTTCACTTGTATATTTGGCCAATTCCAGTTCAAACATCGCGATACGCTGGCAACAAGGCAAGTTTATTGGGGCTGGCGCGTTTGGCTCAGTTTACCTTGCTGTCAACTTGGATTCGGGCTCTTTGATGGCTGTGAAGGAGATTAAAAACCAAGAAGTTGGCGTACGCGATCTCTACGCTGAGATCAAAGACGAGCTGAGCGTGATGGAGATGTTGCAGCACCCAAACATCGTCGAGTACTATGGTATAGAGGTACATCGAGACAAGGTTTATATCTTCGAGGAGTATTGTCAAGGGGGTAGCCTTGCTGCATGGCTGGAGCACGGTAGGATCGAAGACGAACTTCTCATTCAGGTGTATACTATACAAATGCTAGATGGCCTTGCCTATCTTCATTCTCAAGGCATAGTTCATCGGGATATCAAACCTGATAGTAAGTCGAAATCTTTTCCTAATACGTGCTTGTTCAAGTCTTCTCTTGCAGACATTCTCCTCGACCATATGGGCGTAATCAAGTTCGTCGACTTTGGTGCTGCAAAGATCGTTGCCAAGAAAAGTGCTACGCGACGCTCGTCGGAGCACCTAAATGCTGCGGTACCAGACGGCGCAGGGAAGTTCAACAACAGCCTTACGGGTACTCCCATGTACATGTCACCCGAAATCATTAAGAATGATAAACGTGGTCGACATGGTGCCATGGATATATGGTCTCTCGGGTGTGTCGTGCTCGAATTTGCTACGGGAAAGAAACCATGGAGTAATCTGGATAACGAATGGTATGTTCAGGCCTACACGATCAAAATCACCGCTGACAGCGTTCGCGCTAGGGCAATCATGTTCCACATCGGAGTAGCAACTCAGCACCCGCCGCTACCGGAGCCTGGCCAACTCAGCGAGCTGGGTATCGATTTTATCAAGCAGTGTCTGACTATTGATGCAATGAAGCGGCCGACCGCCCTGGAGCTGAGGGAGCATCCTTGGATGCTTGACTTCCGGAACTCCCTCCTTCATGAGCAGGAACTCGAAGTGTCACCCGATGAGAATGGGGCAGTGGCACGACAAGCATTGCTGATGCAAGAGAAGCAGGCGGAAATTATGAAGATGGCGTCGCCTGAGGCAACGCCAGAGTCGATCCTGAGTGTACCGGGTATACTCACGCCAGTTGACTCGGAGTCAGAGGTGGACTCGGAGTCATCGGGATGAAGAACGTTGTTTCGCCGTATTTATTACTCTTCTGCCCTACTCTTCTTACCCACCTACATTCTGCTGTCATATGTAGCATTCACTTCTATACATATTCTGTTTTGCTTTCGTTGTTTATCAATTTGTACGTCATGGATACCGGGGAATAGAGGAATGCATTGCAAGCAAGCAAAAATCAAAAGAATACGTGTAAGTATCAAAACGAAAGCAGATCAACTGAAAAAACCAAAGACTGGATGCACATCTATCTACTCTATTTCCCACCGCCTTCCCCGCACGTTACGGGAAGAATCCTCGCTGCCATAATGTGAATGGTCACCCTGCAGAGAAAGAGTGTAGTAATAGCTATCCACCGAGGTGCCAAAAATTTTCCCGCTAGAATGACTGCCGCTTCGTCCAAGGTCGATACCAGAATCGAACGATGCCGCCCGGGTCACAACTGGTGAAGGTACAGTGACGACAGACTGGTTGCTCGGAGTCTCAAATGGTTGTGCCGAACGATTGAAGAACCTGGGGCCGATTCGCGACGGGAACATCAATCTGGGTGGGGGGACTTCACTACCAGATCCAAATGATGCCGAAAATGTCGGGATGGGCTTCTCGTTGGACGGGAAGTGCACCTTTTCTATGTCTGAACTGTACACTGTCGTAAAGTCATCCCCAGGCAAGGGTTCCTGTGCATCCACTGCAGAAAATTTCAGTCAATTTAGATGCAAATAGATGTCACTTGACCAGCTCACAATAGCGGGACAGGCCCTTGCCAAAGTTGAATCGACACATGATCCCAAGGATAAATGTCGTAACAGTTAAAAGCACAGAGGCTGTGGCCATAACACTGAAGAAGCGCCATGTCACGAATGACCACCGAAAAGTCGTAGACAAGAACATGAGGCTCCATCCTCCTAGATATAGAATGCAAAGGACGAGGAATATGAACATCGAAAGCCTCGACTCTTTGCGTACAGCGACCCAGCCCTAAAATAAAACTTGAGACGGAGAGTAAAATTACGGTAGGTGTGATCTTACAGTCATGATCCATGGGATTAGGAACTGTGATGGACAGATCAATATTATGATATTCTCACAGTTGAATAGAGACGTACAATTTCCGTTACGAAAGAGATGGCCTTATAGAATGCCACATACCATGCCACTTGAGCAGCAACCCCGTTGAATAGGTTATCTATCCACAGAGATATGGTGGCACCCATGAAGAAGAATGACAGCTGGAGCATAATCGACAAGAGTAAGACAAGCTTGTAGATGCGATTCATTGTCATAGAAGCGCCGACTCGTTTGAATGTTTGCCAGCCGAACAACTGAACCAGGTACTACATCAGTAACGACTCAACGGATAACATGATACAAACCTACCTTGATCAAGTGCCATGTCAGGACCGCAGAAACCAACAGGGCAACAACATTCAGGGCCAACGTAGGATACTCCGCCCTGGCACGTTCATCCCAGTATTTAGGTAACAAAGAAACTCCGCACGTGCCATTGGTGATAACACGGTTGAAGTTTGAACGAAAGTTTGCAGTGTGGATGATCTGGAAGATAGACCAGGCAGTAGCCAATGCGTGTGTAGCCAACGATGCAATGATGTGGGGGATAGACTCGTTTAGAAGCGCCACGATGGACATGCCCAGCACCCACTATAGTGATGTCTATGAGTCCTGGTAGTAGGATAGTTCAAGCGACTCACGATCTGGAAAGCGATAAATATTATGTCCTCCCGTTTGGTGTTGTCAAGTCTAAAGAGACGAGTTGCCATAAGAGAAACAAAGGACGATATATTCTACTACTTACGTTAGTACAGGCCAGTTGAGGGACCAGAGACAGCTTTCTGAGAGATCGGTCAGAAGATCGGATACCAGAGTTGAAGCATCGGCTGAGCGGCGACTGTTGGGCACACTGAATTGAAGGCGCTTATGAAGATCCTGTTCCTCGTAGTTAAATAGAATGGTTGCATAAGAGAGCTGAATCGCATACACTGTTGTCTCCGTCTTCGTCGTCGTCATTGCTGAAGTGGTTCTCTTCAATGTCCACATTGTTAGCAACGGATGACGTGGCTACTGAGGTAGCCACAACAAAGACGGTGGTCGTGGACTCCAAAGCCCTGGAGCTAGCAGCTTCGACAACGGATTTGGTAGAAAATGCGGACGGAACCGAAGAACCAGCAGAAGACTCCGAGGACATTGACGTGGATGTCGACTGCTCCATAGACGTTGATTCTTTGGCAGAAATCGAGCTCTCCAACGATGCATTGGCTGGAATAGCAGCTACAGTGGCATTCCAAACAACTTGACAGAAAGAATTTGCGTCGAAAGGAACATCGTTACACAGGCGAAGATAACCAGGCTGCAAGTCAGGGACTGCGCGGGAGCTATTCAAGCTGGTGGAATTGGCTTGATAGGCAAGGCTCCAGAGAGAGGCAGCAGCATCTGCATTAATGGTGAAGACCCTGACCTGAAGAGCCACCTGTATGATGCAATGGCATAGTGAGAAGAGGAAATATGTGGTCGTGAGGCGAGAGAATGTAAGGCGATCCCACTAGCTGCCATGTCAACCTGTAAACGAATTCACCAACGGTGTAGTATACGCACAAGGAGCTTGATCTTTGCAGGAAGTGGGATGAGCTCCCAGATCTGCTTGACACGCATTGCACAGGAATCTATAAATGCCTTGAACTTGCGCCTTGATACCAATAAATAGCCCATACGAACCTAAAGAATGGAAACTGCCTCTAGGGCGTTGGCGAGCTTGCGCGACGGCGATAAAAGCGGACCTGCCGTGAAGAAAGGCAAGGAAGTAAGGGTAAGAAAGAAAGAGAGGTAAAAGAAGTAGGAGTCAAGCGTGAAGCCCTGGTGATGGCTCGAGCCAAAGAAGCCATTACTTATCGACTGCCCTTGGCACGTGCAAGTTGCCATGTCGTCCACGAAATTGTCTCTGTCTTTGTGTGCCACTTTGTCCAGCAGAGCGAAAGGAGGCAAATATTCGCAATGTACATGTTCATTCCCTATGAAATCCAAGGTATAGTGCCAATATTAGGGCTTCTTCATGCTTTGAAGATAGACCGAAAATCTGGCAATGGCCATCTCGGGTTGATCAGATGCTGTGTGTGGCGACAATCATCCGACTGTAGAGTACATACAAATCCAAAATAGCCAAAATACAATGATAGTCACAGAATGAGATACTCAATACGAATTTGCTGGATGGAGAATATTAGGGACATGATCTTGCAATCATTCATCGCGTATCCATCTGCATTGAGTTCTCCAGGTCCTCCCGAACGCCATGGGTGATCTCAATTGCTTGCCTCAGCTGCTCCGCTTGGCCAATCTCAGCCGCCTGCTCAGTCATTCCTTCTACTTCTCTCCCTCCTTCCCGCGTTTTAGTTCGAGACAACAGCTGAGCAACAGCCCAGTTCAAATAACCCGACTTGCACGTTTCCCACTGTCGTTTGCCAGATTCTGTCTCTTGGAATTGTGCAACCGCCACCATGGTCTCCTGATCCATTGGCGGTAGATTCGACACGGCAGAATGCATCGCCATCAGTTTACGCGGCAGGGCAGCAGATACATCCAGCGCCGGCGTGTCAAGGAACGAAAGCCGCTCCAGGCGTTTCGCTGACCGCCATTGTCGGTTCGTTATTGCGTGAAGTGCCTTAATCTGCATTCGTTTCAGGTGCTTTTGCTACGAATGACGCGTCAGTACCAAATCAGTAGCGACTTCAAGGCATGCCGCACCTCACTCAGCCGCCGCCGTAGTCCAGCATTCTCATCCATCAGCTCCTGTTCCCTTTCCGGACGAAGCGTAAGATCCAACTCTTCTTGATGGGGCAGGACAAGGGGAAGATCTGGAGGCACAGCAAAGATATTTCGGAGCGACCAAGCCTCGAAAAAGTCAAAGGCAAGGTCGGTATGATGTTCCAGGAGAGTCTGAAACGAGACAAGTCCCTGTTCTACCTCCTGCGTGTTGTCCCATTCATTTCCAAGTCGGTCTGCGCGTTCCTCAGCCCATTTCTGTAGGTAACTTTCCATGCCACTGACGCCGTCGAGGAGAGCGCTGTTGGCGATGTTGATAATATCATCGAGGAGTAGCTGTGGAGAGAATCCAAGGGCCTCAGGTAGTAGAAGAGGTGGCACTGCGCGCTCTGCTGGCGGTGTATGTGATGGCTCGGCCTGCGTCATGTCTTCTACTAAGTATAGATGGGAGCAACAAAACGGTGCTGATGTCCCGGTGACATCGGACCGGTACCAGGCTAAACTTTGGGCAGATTTTTAGGAAAAAATAACTGCATCTAAATTCTTTCCTTTGCTTCCATCTTCGACGCGATGATGAGCGTAAGAACGGTCGAACCATTCGACAACACTCATCAGTGCGATACTTCACCCCAAGAAATACGAATAACCAATCATGGCAAGATGCACACCTGGGTTGCTTTTGCCCTTGAGCATTTACAGGTCCGTGTCCTCGAGCTATGCCTGACCGGGGGGCACCAGATCTTTTGTTTACATTCATTCAGAAAGACGGATCCGAACCTATCGTCCTGCACACACTTCCTGCCCTTCAGAGCCCCCAGGGATCTAAGCCAACAAAGGGCTCTCCCTCGAATGCGACAACCACCATTCCGCGGCTCATCTCTGTCGTCGAAATCATAAAAAGAGAGTACATAAAGATTTTGGAGTTGAAGCATCTGCCGAGGCTTCTTGGTCTGCATCAATACAATGAGATCGGTTGCCTCGAAGACATAGGACTTGGCGAGGAGGGTACCACGCCCGAAGACAAAGAGGAGAAGCGAGCCGCCTCGATAATAATGGCTTTAGAGGGAAAAAACTAGTATGTTCCGTTATTTCACCGTCGTACTACCTTCCTCATACAGAACCTCAGTCCGAAGCAAATACAAACGCCTTTCATGAAGATCACTCTCAGTCATCGCGAGTTACCTGAGCTTGTGGCAAAGGGCGCAACGTCAGTCATATTATTCGCATCTCCAAGCATACCTTGACTACCAACAGATATCAGCCCCCATTGCGGAGAAAGCTCTCAAAATCTGCCAAAGCTAGGGCAAAGAAACGAGAGAAAAAGGCCCAAGAAACTGCGCTGGCTGATAGTGAGGATATGCAACCCAAATGATAATTTGCTGAGTGAAAACTACACTAATAATTTCATAATGAACTTTGCAGAACTAAGAGTTAAGTACGTCTAAACCTGTGGATGAGGGTTATAGTATACAATTGGGTTTCAAATCATTTTTGTTTGCTATTCACATGTCAGATACCTCTCACATGAAAGAGCCGCAGCACTCACAAAATTTTTTAAAAAAAGCTTTATTGCTTGGGATGCGATCAGAGACGATACCACTTCTTCGACTGGTTTAAGAAGTAGAACACTTCCTTCTCCTCTCCCTCGTCTAGCACAGGAACCATTTGACTGCTAATCGAGGTCTTGATAATTTCATCTTCCAATAGATACTGAAGGATGTCATAGACTTCTTGTCTGTCATAAACCCCTCGAAGCCGCCAGCGGAGTTCGGCCTAGAAAGACCAAAGTTAGATACATTTTCCTTTCAATACCAATACCGCCTACCTGGGATATACCAGGTCGGAAGACAATCACTCCTATAGCGGCTCTCAGAGCTGCTTCCCAAACCTCCACCAACTTAACGCCAGAAACGTCAATCCACCGGCGAGGGAAAATGTTCAAAAGGATCTCAGAGAGTAACGTCACCGTCCACGTCTTGATGTGCGCTGCAGATACCAAGTATACAGAAGAGTAGCCGACCCAATATAGCAACGGTAATGGGCATTCTGCTAGTCGCTGGATAACCGGCAACAACGCACCCATACTGGTTTTGGTACTTTCCTTAAATACCGGCGTTGATGTCAGCTGTGGTTTACCAAGAATGGCGACAGACACCTACTGCCAGAGCGATCTTAGAAGCTGCTTGACCCCCAGCTTGACCAACGATACTTAGGACCGAATGTGCTATGGCCATCTCCCCGGCACTGAATGTCGGGCTGATACTGGCCCACTGCTCATCCAAACACCCGGTACAATCAACTACGCCATTATCGGTTGCTCGTCTACAGCACGCGGCTGATCCATCCACTGCTTGTCCATGAACTGCATCGGAGGTGTCCAACCCTTTACTTCCTAAAGGATCAATGTCCATGGGCTGGACGATCGGCGTCACCTGTGAACTTGACGACCGCAACGATATATTGTGGAATTGAACATGAAGTGATGGTTCGATCTGATCATCATCTAGGAGGTCAACCTTTAGCGAAGAGCTGTTTAATTGTCGCGAAGAACTTTATCGCACCTGCTTTCTTACTATTCCAGTCAAGCATGGGTCGTGCTGCTTGAGCATTAGTCGTGTCGATCTTAAAATCGACCTAATCATCATAACACGTATCAGTGTGCTGAGCTGAGGGATGAGACAAAGAGGAATGTGATGTCCCACCTTGTTATCTGACACAAGCTGGATTAGAGCTGCTGAATCTCCGTCAGTTGCTGTTAAAGGCCATTCTCTCCATGTATCACTTTCTCCAGCTGCGAGGTCTTCTTCGAGCCCTGCAGCATCCTGGAATAGATCGCTACTGATGGATCCTCCCAAAGCTGCTAGATTCCTGTCATCAGGTCAGCACGGATATAATGATTTGAAATGGAATAGGCCTACGCGTCAGAAATCTTCAGCTGTCTTCCCGGTTTTTGTCTATGATGATCTCGGACGAGCTTGGACAGGACGCCACGACTGACAAGACCTTTCGTGGCAGAAGTGACGATATGTTCTTCTGCGGCGCTTCGCAGAAGAGTTGACGCTCCTTCAGCATCATAGTGTTCCAGAGGCGTACCGAGTGCCATCTTGGGTACATTTAATAGCGATCAAAAAAATAACAACTATTGTTCTTGCCTTCAATGCAGATTCTGCTATCACAAGTGCATCATCAACTGGCGTTTCACCCAGATCGCCAAGTGTATCAAGGAACGGCTGTGACATTAAGCGCTTTTCCCGACCCTCTTCGACAACACCATTCCACATGAAGTCCCATGTTGGGCTAGTCGTTGCGGTTTCAATGACATCGAAGCCATCAAAAAGATCATCCATGGTACCGGGTATGATCAACTCGGCATTTGAATTTTCTTGCGTTTGGGCATAACCGACTCGCCTATCACTAGCGTTAGTAGGCCTCACGGAAGAAAAATGATGCACTCGCAAAGCATTCTTGTCGATATGACTCCGCAGGAACTCGAGATGACGAATTAGGTTGAAGTTTGTCGCACTATTGAGATCATCATCAGGCAGGATAGCTGTGCCGCGATGCTTCATCCAGAGATCATACCACCGGTCCTCCAGACGAGTGAGATATGCCTCATTTCCGGGCGATTCTCGAATGTGCGCTAGACGCTGACGTACACTATTCCTTGGGACCGCCGGAAATACTTGCTCAAACGCTCCCCAATCGAGTCGCACACCGTTTCGGCATCTGGCTCTAATGATAACCGATGCATCCCGAGCAAGCTCTTCGTAGTCCCTATTCCACTGGAAGCGATGTCTGCGAGTAATGGGTTTAACTTTAGGTTCCGGCGGTTGCTCTACAATTTCAACTGAGAGGTGGGAATCTCAACTTAAAAGATGGCGCATACCTTCTGCCCCAGCTTCTTCTAATTGCCGCTTGCGTTTTCGTTTTGAGTCAGTGCGGGGAGGCAGAATGATGGGCGGACCTTGCTCGGCAATCAGAGTGTAAATTGATTTTTCTACCGGATTTGTTGTGATTGGAATAGGCACAGAGGAGACTACGGGTGCAGTGGAGGATGAAGTCGACGGTATTGGTTGAATCGAAGTCGTTGAAGAAGCCGCTCGGGGTGGACGAGACCTAGTTTTATGTACTGGAGGAGCCTGGGACGTTTTTAAAACTTGGGCTGATGCAAGGTCAGCTTCCCGGAAAGCCTGTTCTACTTCACTTGCCCACTTGTCCGTCTCCTTCCCTACAGACTGGAGAAACTGAGCCTGGATTTTTCGCAAACGGATGGCCGCGTATGGCGATGGTTCTGGATGAACTTTCATAACCAGATCGTCCCACTCATGCTCTCGATGTAAACGTGCATCTGCCGCCCTCTTCGCAAGAGCTGCTTTGGCGTCGGCGGCCTCTTTTGCCCTGGTTTCGGAACTTTCGCGTTTCCGTCGACGCTCCATTTTCTCTAGGTCTTTCACCATCTTCTCGTGAGCAGTCGCATAGTGCTCTCGCACCGCGTCTGGAGGCGCACTGACGGTATCAGAGATTCTGGCTATCTCCGCAGTGCCTCCGTTTTCCAGGTCAAGAGGCGTCTTTCCTGTGTCAATATTCACGAAACGTCGAAGGTATTGGGTTTGGTGCCAAGTGAAAACATAGTTGGGATTCCAAGACACTGAACGACGAAGCGACCGGGAAACCTTGGAAGAGACTGTGGGGATGGGTGGAAGAGTCTGACCGTCGGTGATCGCAGGTAAAATGCTGCTGTTCAAACATGCTTCTCTGAGTAGCTCCCAATACTTGGAAGTTTCGTCTACAGTATGGACGCTAACATTCTGCAGGAATGGAGGGAACAACTCTGATGATGCCCAATGATACAGAGGGGCAGATGTCTTGAATTGCCAGTAAGTTGGCGCAGTAGTTGGAGTGCTAGCTGTCCAACCTTCCAACGAAGCCTGTTCATAACCCTTCGGATGATCCCCCAATGAGTTGCACTGCAGCCACGGAGATGCCGACTTTGATGGCGTCAGTGGGACGACAAGACCTAGGTGTCTTAAAAGCTCAAGGATATCAAGGAATCGAGACCTCGCCCGTGATTTCCCGATTTGAAGGATTGATTGCAAACCCTGAGGCAAATCTCGTACTAACGTTTGACGACATTCTGAGTTCGCTAAAAACTGTGTGAGCTGTTCATGGTGGAAAAGCGGGGACAGTAACGAGCAGTAGAGTCCAAGTGGGAGGTCATAGCAAAAGAACGATAAGTTCAATACTCGGTGCTCATGTGACGCAATCTGGGAGGATGGGTTTGTGTTTTCGAAGGCTTTCATAGCAGCAACATGCAGTTCCCGGGACCGCAAACCCTTTGCAACGATGTTTCCATACATCTGACCCAGCGTAGTCCGCTCCGCCAGCAGTACCTCCTTAATCACTGTGTCATCATGGCTGAAAAGCTTATTGGCACGGGCAGTATTCTTCTTCCACCTTTCGGCCTGGTCGTGTCCTGAAGAATTCTCCATCTGCAGCAACTGCAGTGGAAGGCCTTCACGAGCTATCAGAGCAGGATCTGGTCCGTACTCCACAGGATCATTGATCTTACGAGCAATAACTGGCTGGGGAGGAATGGGGTTAGAGCCTTTCGCGAGTTCTGCCAAGAACGCCGCCAACTTCTCCTCTGGTGTGTGGAGCAAATATACGATTACCGTTGGCCGGCTGACACCTGCAGGTCCAGGAACGGAAGTTTTTATTTGTTTGATTCTGCCGCGACTTTCCAAACTGTTAAACGTGGCAGTGGCCGTACGTTTGTCGGTCCGTGTACCGGCAGGAGAACTGGTGGGCTCTCCGGCCAGTGAAAGGGTTTCCAAAAGGCTCGAATGAGCATCATATACATCCTTCGTCTGGGTGTTGACGATCCCTCCTAACAACTCGATGACCCGGTAAAATTCGTTCTCTCGGCGAAGATGAGAAACATTGACTCTCCCCTTGGGCGTGTTCAGCTGCTGGTCTGCTTCTATTGCCTGCGAAGTTATTGTATAACCAGATAAGAATAGAATATCACGAAGAGATCTTTACACGCACGGTTTCTCCCGCGTTCCGCGTAGAATCTCCCATCAGCAATGCTGGGTCAATAGGGATATCTGAAGTCTTGGTAATAGGAAGGACCGGCTGAGTTTCTTCAGAGACAACTACAGCGTGCGGAGTTGGTGTTGTAGCCATAGCTATATCCGTGGGTTCGACCGGGGGAGGAGGGATATGTACATCAACTCTTGCTTTCAACGGTGCTACTGTTTCAGTAAGGGCATCTTGCGATTCTACGGTAGGCTCTGCTATGCCCGCATGGTCGGATGGACCTGGTATGGGCAGTCCGAACATCTGTGGTTTGACAGAGGCTGAACGATAAGGTCGCTTTGTTGGTGGCTCTTCGATGTCAGAAATGTTGTTCACAACAGTGTCTTGGTCCTCAAGCTGAATGTCACCGTTTCCTTTCCTCTTCCTACATCTCCGGGTCACCAATCGAGCAGGATGTGGTGCTTGAACATCCTCATCCTTGGCCCTGACTTTCTGTGGTCGCTCAAGCTTCTTTGGAACAGCTAGACAACAGAAGGTGAGCATGACGCATCACAGAACTGGAGGTGCATTACCTTGGACAGAGTTGTCAGCATCGCCACTACCATTCCGTGCAGTTTTTCGCCTCTTCGTAGACGGACCTGCGGAATCGGGTTCTGCATCAGCCTCTTGATCTTCATCAGTTTTACGCTTGCGCTTTTTGGCCTGGCGCCGAGATGTTTCCGCCTGGACAGGAGTTCCGTCTTCACTGTCCTGCGATTTCTTTGGACGACCCAGCTTGACAGATCCGTCCGGCAAGACAGGATTTCTCGGTGCCATCTTCTTAGCCTTGGATTTCTTGGTCAGTTCCTCCCTGCCGGCATCCTGGTGTTTGGTCAGAGCTTTTGTATCACGGTAGAAGCTCTTTGAATCCACAGGCATGAACCCACATGAGTCTCCAAAGTCCACTTCCGCAAGCCTCGCAGATGACGTATCTAAATTTTCCTGGGATACCAGAGAATGATATGCGGACACGGTGTAGTATCTGTGCCGTCGCTCCCGCCCAAAAGTTTCCATAAGACCAGAAATACCGAGATCACTTAAATGTGAAGGCGGTTGAACCTTCTCAGCGCGAGTGAGAAGAAGTTCTATTGTCCTTTTGTCGAAATGGTGCAAGGCAGCAGAAAGTTCCTGAAAAGACGCATTAGTCATATACGACAATAACCAGACCCGAGTCTACATTGAGTGTCATCCCCTTAGTTCCCGACTCCTCCAAGAGATCGATGATTTGCTTGTGTATCGTCGTATTAGTTTTGACGCCGGCTTGTTCTGTGGCGCAAATGAATTTCTCGGCGAGAGAAAGGCATTGACAACCTTACCAGTTTCATTATCATCATCATCATCATCCAGCACAGCAACTGGACCTTGCGCTCTCGATTGGACTTCCTCAACTAGTCGAAAACAAGTCACAGACGATGCCGAATTCTTCTTCCTGTTAGGGACGACCACCTTCTCGATGATGCCTTCTTGGATCATTTCGCGGATACGACTTTGGAAAAATCTTCGATCGGTCTTCGTAGGGTGCTTAAATCCCTGTTAAAGTTTTGGTATATAAGGTACAGGAGATATGAGTGTCAACTTGAGGATACGCACAATAGTTATAATCAAATTATTAGCAGGATGTATCTGATTTTTTGATACTTTGAGTAGATTAAGGACGCGGGCCCGGATAAGCGGTAGGCTAGAGAGATGACGTGCATCAATGGGTGTGAAGTTGAGGGCCCGAACTTCAGGAGAGATATTGTCCTCGTCTGCAGCATCGGCGTCGCCGGGAGGGAATTCTGACTTCAGGGGTGCTGCTGCATTGCTTTCTTCGTCGCGTATCGCCTTCCAGGACGGACTGCGATCGAAAAAGTACCGATGTATACAGAAATGGGTACCGACCCCTCCCCTTCGAACCTTGACACTGACGAGAAGAGGTAAGCCCTTGCTGTCCTTAGAAAAAAACTGACATACACCAAATCAAGCTCTGTTAACTGCCTCACGAGATAGAAGCATGTTTTTTGGTCGTACTTAGATCGTTGTCCGAGTTCCACGACTGAGACACCGTTATCTCTGCCACGAGTGATTATTTGAAGCGCTGTATAGACCATGGGGCTCATTTTTGGAAACTGAGGATTTATAGTGAGAAACTGAGGATTCAACAAATAGCGCCATGCTTACCCGAATGTGCGAGCCAGTTACTGCAGCATATATTGAGTCCGGATCGACTGCAATACGCAGGTCATCTCCGTACTCGTTGATCAGGTCCTCTAGAGAGTGTGACTTGGCGTCTGCGATAATTTCAAGTTGTGCAGGACGAGTTTCGACAAAAGACTCTCCCTTAGCGCTCGCCTTTCGCTTAGCACTTGTCTGCGGCGCTATCCAGACTTCAGAGTTGACCCCAGTTGGCTTAGTACCGACAAGGACATTTGGCTGTTGTACGACGAGCGACCACACGAAAGCGCAAAAGGAATCGTCGGTATTCTGTGCGGCAGACGAAGAGTTGTGGGAGTAAAAATCGACGATAAAATCTTTCAAACGCGAGGGGTTTGAGCCTAAAAGAAGAGAAATTCACTTCAAATCCATAGAACGAAGAGGTAGATGCGAAGAGTGGGGTTCGAACCCAGCCATCCTCGGAATTGAAGGTCATATGATGGGAAAGCTCACCAAGGTCTCCGTCAAATGAAAGCTCTCGCAGACAGTGGTGCAGGAGCTCATCCATCGTACTACCCTATCCTGCGACGGATAGAGCGATCCACAGGAGAAAAGTGGGACAAGACGGTACTTTTAAAAGTGCACGTCGTTCTCTTCAAAGTCGCAAAATGCCCCAGGAGTTTCAGCTGCTTGACGCGCTTTGACTTGGAAGGAACTCTGAAAGAAGCAGCGGAAGGGAACAGCAGGACGGAACCGCCCCGACCACTGGGTCATTGTATCGGATATCGATTGTGACAACCACATCACATCACGCAAGTCACACAGTCACATAGACATCAATTTTACGAATTTTACAGGGAGGCTACACAGCGAATGGTTCGCGCACACATAAAGCGGGGTATGCAGGTGTAGGGAAGGTTTTGAACTATTTATGCCAAGGCATAACAATTATCTCTAGAGAATCCTGATGCAATGTTAACAAGCAAACGAAGTGGAGTGAAGACACGACCCAGATAGCACCTCTACACAGACTGTAACTGCTGTCGCTCTTCCCACAGCCTCCGTAGCACGTCCGTGAATCCAAGCTTTCCCAAATGTGCGTTTTGCTCGAACCGCTGAACTAACCATCTCTCCAGCCCATCCGCGGCACTACGCCACAACCCTAACCGTGCTTGAATCTCTGCCGTCTGCGTAAATGTCGTGCGATCGTGGGATGCAGGTAAATATTCTATTTGCTCTACGCATGTGGCGAATTGTGATAGTGACATATTGACCGAAGATATGGAAGCGCGTTGATTCCTGGGGTCGACAAAAGATATTTCACGCACAAAGGCGTCTTCAGAGCCACCAAAGAGCTGTGAAGGGAAAGATGAGTCGGGCCACAAAACCAGAAGAGCTCGCTCTTACCTTTACGATCCAGCCTGGAGCTTTTTGCTTACACCCCAGTACCCGCTCCGTTCTGATTATCCCCGTCTTTGGGTCCACGGAGCGATCCAGCACATCAATGCTAATGACATGCGAGCATTTTGGGTTCGGGTATTTGTGCCACATCCCAATGACGACGTGAGACCATGGGTGACTACCAAGGAGATTAGACAGAGCCGCATACAGCGAGAAGAATAGCTTACTCGTAGTTGTAAGCTTGGTTGAAGAAATGCATGTTCGTGAGTAAAAATTAGGCGAGAAATGTAGGAGTAAAAGTAAGGAAAAGTCTAGGAGTCGCAGGACGCTCGTGTGAGAAGGGACCTGGGGATGGATGTGACCAATCCCGTTCCTATATGTCTCCGGCAGGAGCCGGGTCGGGTGTACCGGCACGTGAAATTCAGGGGCTTCAAAGGTTACCCCACGAAATCCACCAATCACCAAAGAGCAGCCAGTATCACGACTTTTGACATGACAATATGTGTTTCAGCGCCTGAAAGATTTGAATTATTGGATAGCGTTGGACAGTAATAGCAGTCGTCGCACTGGCGAAGACTGACGAGCGGTCCCGTCACTTCCTGTCCAATGATGACCATTATAGATTCTCGTCATACAGCAAGAGCCGCCGGCAGCATATACATCCGCGTTACCCCATTATCCATACGGGGAAAAGTTATACATGATTAAGATTGCCGAGAAAATACCGAAGGCTTGCGTACGAGGACGAAATTGGGATGACAATTAGTTCAAACCATTCAATTGATACCGTTGAGGCCGTCTCATCAACCGATCACGGATACACCAACTATGATCCGCTCTTTCGAAGGTACTAACGGCACAAATAGTACATGCAAGCCGCTGACAAAATATTACACCAGCTCTTCGTAATCCACGCCTTTCAGCTCTACCAACCTGGCTTTCATCTTCGGCCTGTGAAGGAAATATGGGTTCGATGATCCAAAAAGGAGAACTACAACTTACACTTCAAGTAACTTCGTCTCCAGTGCTTGTTTCTCCGTCTGGAAAGCCAATCGTCTGTCTGCATCGAGCTTGGTACTATATAGTGCACAGAGTTTGAGAAAGCAGTCGGCACAGTGAATGAATGCTTACAATATGTACCCACCCTGACCGTCGTAGTGCAAAATCATAGCATGGTACTTCCACAACGACGGTCTGTGAGACACCGTCAAGAGCGTAATCCCAAGTTTGGCAGCATATTCCATCATCATTCCCTCCATGTCTGGCGGCACTAGTGATGTTGCCTCATCTAAGATTGCATACTAGAGTTATAACACCCGTCAGATCTTTCATCGGACTGGCCGCGAAACGGGAGCAATACCTTGGGATTATGATAAAACAACCTCGCCCAGGCAATCTTCTGCTGGTCACCACCACTTAGAGCGTCTCTCCATTCCCGGGAGGCATTCCATCCACCTTCTCTCTCAACGACGCCTTCCATTTGGACAATGGATAAAATATTCAAGAGATCGTCATCCGTAATGCCACCTAAGATATTCGTTATTTTTTCGATCAGTTTATTACGATGTCGAAGTAGACCTACGGGCTTCCATATTTTCTCGCGAATGGGGGTAAATAACCTGATCTCGGAGCGTTCCAAGGGAAAGGTACGGCCGTTGTGGGATCAAGATAAACTCGGAAGCGACAGGCTTTCGAACGACGCCACCATAAACAGGCCAAAGTCCCCCCAGGATACGGAAAAGCGAGGATTTTCCGCACCCTACATAAGTTGATCTGAGCTATCGGAAGAGACAAAGATAAACGCATCATTCGCACCATTAGGCCCTACGATGAGCAGGTTTTGCTGGAAACATTGTGAATAAATAAACAGTCAAGTACTCGAAGCGTTACGCACTCCATGTTTGATATGAAAGCTTAAACTTTTAACTAGGACATCACCATTTGGCGTAACGATGGGAACATTCTCAAACTGGATGTCTTCTGAAATGCTGATTTGCCCCCTACCCCGGAGAACTGCACTTTGATCAGTGAGAGACCTGCTAATAAGGTGTAAGACATACTTTTGGCATTTTCTCCTGTTGTCGCACTGCTAATGAGTGCTTTCTCAAATTTTCCCTTTTTGATATCTTTCATTGTATCAAGCAACAGAGAAACGCGAGCTGTATAACCAGCTAGCTCCGACAGGTCTTTGTAAGAGTACATCACTCGACCAATGGCATCTCAGACTACAAGTTAACTTTCGGGTAATACTTGAGATGAAACCAATGCTTTACCTGAAGATGACAGCAATAGTCTTCGGTTGGTTACGAATCCTGCGGGGGTGTGGGCATAAATATCGCTGGAGGAACAATGGAAGTACCTTCTGTACGTCCGCCGAGGTCCACGCTTGATATGCCGGGAAGTTTGATAAAGATAGGAATACCGCATATAATCATCTGGAAGTTGGTTGGTTTCGCCAAAATCTTAAATAGTTATAAATAACTTACTCCGAAACCTCCCCATAGCCACTTGATGATGCCTTCCTCAATGCATCCAAACCACCAGCGCTTGTTTAGGACTTTGTTTTCATGTTTTATCACGGTCGCGTACTCTCTTTCGACGAGCATCTTCTCAGTCTCTTCTCCGCCAAGAAACGCCACCTCTTCAGAAAATTCGGCCAGTCGGGAATGAGTGTGGCGCAATTCGCCAGCTAGCTGCGCCGACAGTGCCGTATACATTCCGAGAGGTGGTGTCAGATAGCGTACTGCGCAAAATGTTAGTACGGAGTTGGTGCACTGATATCCAACTCACGTAGGGCGGCCGTGGACTGAACCAAAATAGTAAGTAGTAATAAACCTTCAGCCCCCACATTTTGAGACAGCTGGTAATTATATAGTATCACGTCGAGCGTCGGTTTGGCAAGATTAGCGTATATGGCAGCTAGGTGTATCGAGAACTTGTGGATGTCGTGAGTGATCATCTGGTCTGGATTCTTTATCCTGTCGTCCAAATTGGCTACAAAAATCTCTGAAAATGAGATATGACTGGAGAGAAATAGCACGAGCTCACATAGTTTGTAGTAGACCTTGCCATGCGCTCCTTCATCTTCATCACCCAGATACTGTTGCATGATGACATTTGTAAGGCGCGTCCGATAGGCAATAGTGAGCTTGTTCTGAACGTAGCTAAGCCAGCTATTGGTCCATGTCGCAGGTATCGCAACACATAGCCAGCGTAGAATGTTGAAGAAAAATTGAAGAGGCTGGGCACGTACAAGGCTCGCGACAATCCTACAGTAACCATATAAATGCAGACGCAAAACAAGAAACAGACTACTAACCTTCCATCCAATGCGGCGACATAAAGAGATATTGCCGTCCGTAGCACCAACAAACTTGAGTGCGTGACCAGAAGTAAAGCCTCCTTCGATCTTATACTTGGTATGACGATCCTGAGAATGGTACCCAACCGCTGGTAAAATACAGAGTCGACCTATTGCAGTATCAGCCGACATATAATATCAAAGTCTGACTGTGCAGCATACCGCAACCCTTGTCGACTTCTTGTCATCATCATCCCTCCCGCCCTTGGAACCTTTGTCTTTCCTCGATTTGGTCGACCTGGAGGATCCGCCCTTTCCAGACAAGCCACGAAATGTCGAGCCAAGAACGTAGACGATGAAAGCAACGTTGATCGTACGCTGAACGAGAGGTCGATGGGCAGAATACCAGCGGCCAAATTGGACATAGTGGTTACGAAAATCCTGGGTGCGCAAGGCAAAGAGCAGCTCTGACGCCATGGCTCGAAGGTCCCAGTGCGGTTGGACCCCAAAAGATTGAAAAGAAAATCGAGTTACTTTTGTTACTCGGTGGAGAGAATAAGCCACACCTGGCAACCATACTCCTTGTGATGTGTTCAATCAAGGAGTAATCGTAATGGCATGTGATTGTGAGCACATCGGCCCGGCAAGCCGGAAGACTCAGATGCGAACTTGCCAAGAACAGACTCGTCCCCCAGCTGTCGCTTCAGCATACTTATGAGGGAACGCTTATACAAATCGACGTACACCTTGCAAATTTTAGGAAATATGAAATACGAAACGGTTTGCTTTCTAGCAGAGAATCCTCTTACATCTTCTCTCTACTGCAGGGTATCCATGTGCACCTTGACCCATCTGACCACCTCTGACCAGTCTTTCACCCTTTCAAGGGGAGCACCTTCTGGTATATCCACAATTTCCTATGGCACAGCGTCAGTACAAATGAACGAATGATCAAGACTGAAGTGGACCGACTTCCTTCCAAAATTCTTTTCCTCCATGAGATTTTAAACGTATGTCGAAACTCATATCATCAGAGGCATCTTCAGGTCCTGATATTCTCTTATTCCATTCATAGTCTCCGAATAGCAGAACACACGTTGCAACAGGCATCGCTGTGGCACATTGAAGCGCATTCTCCGATGAATCATCAATTAAAACTCGAGCATTTAAATCAGCGCAGACCTGTTCAACATAATCAGAATACTGGGCATATGGAACGTGGATCAGACATACTTGGGCCTTGCTGAGCTTGGTGACGATCTCATGGCCAGTTTTATGAGGGTCCTTGAACTGACCAGTACAGATGATACTGTCGAATACGCCTGTAAAAGTGGTTTTTAGATGACATGATCTCAGATGGAGTGGACTTTCCTGGAAAATGTTGATTTACCCATGTCCAGCTTTCGTCAGCCGTGTCAGGCGCGCGGGCGGTCACGATAATCAACTTGAATCCCATATCCTTAAGAGACAGAGTGCCCTCTCGAGCACCTGGTACTGGATTGGCCTGAAAGATCCTAGGAGTCTGATAAAATTCCTTTATTTTATCGAATGTCTGCTTGGGCGTGCCCCAAAATGGATTCTAAGCATAAAATTTCAGTAATGCAGAGCAGGCCAGAAGAGAGGTCGCTATACGCACCTTCCAGTAGTAATAGTCTTCGGATCAGACGAAAATTAATACATCGAAGATTGACCGTGAAGAGAGCGACATTTACAGTAAAAATGGGAAATATCCATTCTAGTCCCGTAAACCTCATTGTGCCCTGAGGGGAAACATGTGCATCAACGCGAATCGACGCGCCTGGGTATTCTTAACTTACAGTCTGCAACAATATGGTTCGTCTGTGCCAGGACATCGTCCAAATCTACAGCTATGACAGGCACAGGGGAAGATGGCGAGATGTTCGTAAGCTGCTCAAGAACCTGCCGTTCAAAAGCTTCAGAGCCATTGCCCACCAGACCTGTAGCAGGCTGCTCTAAATCATGTTGCGTTCCAGCTACTGACATAGCTATAACCCCACCGATGGCCTGAGGAGGAGCCGGTCGTTCGCAAAAGTGGACTCGAATAATTTGAAATGCCGTGACTCACGACAAGATACAGATATGATGTCATCGATTGCTTTGCTATCGACCATACACTTTCCGCCTCTCATCGGCTTGGTGCATTCAAAAAAAAATCTACAGTCTGTACGAGAGTAAGATTATATAGCAATATATTTACAGCTACACTACTTGCACAGCCTACGCCAGTTTTGAGAATTCTAGGAAGCTAGTACGTAGAAAAGGTGCGTACCTCGCCTGTCTCCACATAATGGATCCAGCCCGTGATTTTAGTGCCCTTTAAAACCAAAGGATTTTCTTTCAGAAAACTGACATCGTCCCGAACTGACTGCTCAAGGTCATCAAACTCCAAAAAGTCAATCTTGTTGGCCTGATAGGTGACTTGAAGATTGTCGGGGTCTGCATCACTCAACATCCTTCGCAGCTTTGGGCTGGTGAATGTGACCATGCCACAGCCCGTGTGGTGATACTTATAGACTAATCTCAGAACTTTGAATGTGTTGAATGTAAGAGATGCTCACGACAGCTATCTCCCGAGTTCCCAAAAGCCGCTGCGATATAATTATACTTCGCAGCGCATCTTTACTGTTGAAAAACCCTTCGTGAGCGTAAATTCGACCCAGATGATGATGCACGTCTCATACGCCATTCCACCAGCGTTTCGTATGATATGGGCATCTCCTTCTTCAAGACCGAGTTGTGTGAATGGGCTAGAATGGTAGTAGTGGATTGATAACGAAGCAGCGAAACAAGACGCGCACTTTATACGAGCATCCATACAAGTAACTTGGGTTTGGTTGAGACACCAACATACATCGTTAGGGACACACGGTACCTATAGCAAGACGTTTTTTTGGCGGTAGCGCAATCGGTTTTTCTGAAGAAGACCCAGGCTGTTTCTAGGAATTTCAGACCACAAAAGATTCATTGAAGCGTAGCAAGCATACCATCTCTATTTTCGAATAGTATCTGTTCAGAAAAAGCGTTGGGGTGACGTTGCAAAAGACACGACGCGTCGAGCTAGCAATACGAAGGGAAAACATGATGAGTCGATATGAATGTCCTGGTCAGTCGATAAGCGGCATGGTGCAAAAACCTAATCAGGAGTCAGTACTACCATATTCGGGTCGGGAGTCACCGGCATGGTACAGATAACTGGAGGGAAAGGAGATGAAAGAAAGAAAATCAAGGCGAGGAGGTCAGTTGCGGACGTGAACGGCGTGTCTCTTTATTCGGATTTATTCTTCCTTTTCAGTGATCATGATGTCGCGAGATTCTCCAAGTCCAGACCCAGGAAATCTCGGCGCCCGTCGGCATACATGTCAAAATACCGGCATTCATCAAGACACCGGTGCCCATCTCCACGTCTCTCCATCCATGTCCTCCCAGGAAATTCAGTCGCTGCTCGCCCCCGTAGACACACAACAAGCATACTCCAAGGCATCCATATATCTCAACTCGAAATTTCGCTCGCTTGAAGAACTTGGCTGCCTTGAGAAGGATGTTGTCCAAGCTCAACAGCACCGCGACGAGCTGGAAGCTAGGGTGCGTCGCATTGATACAGAGAATCCTCTTCACGCTCAATGTCTACACGCTAGCTCAGCTAGCTCTTTCCCAGTCAAGAATCAACATTCTCGTAGCAGAAACACAAGTGGCCGTGGAATCGCACCGTCGCTCTGCACAAGAACTGTCTCTAGAGAGGCACTTGCTCACCGATGAGCTTGCCAATCTATCCCAAGATCTCGTATCTTTGCTATCAGATATAAATCAGTCGCCGACCCTTTTGGAAGATATCGAGACATTGCATCGTAACTTAAAGGAATTGAAGAGCGTCAAGGAATATGTGCAAATAATAGAATACGCCTTGAATCTTAGGTCCGTCCCCTGAATATCACGCTTGATTTGATTCTTAGTTATGCTACATAGCGAATTAGCAGTTCAGCAAATATCAACCTCGTCCTCTATATCCAACGACTCTGTGAATCAATTTAGGACCCTGTGGGCATTTGTCACAGATGTTTCCGATGCGTGTTCGGGCGTCAGGAGTGAAAACAATGGAGGTAGACTGGGACTTGTAGCATTTTTAGAGAGACTGCGGGAAACAACTTGGTCTCGCATGAAGGCCGTTCTATCAAAGTGTGTTCCCTTATTTCCAGCTGAAACTCTCACTGAGAATATACCAAACAGTGAGCTGTTATCTGCTGCTGAGAAACTGGAATGGCCCACGACAATTAAGTATCCCTCTGTACCGTTAGAAGACCGAGTCGTGTTCGAAAAATCTTTCTGCAATCTCTTGGAACTCCAAAATATGTGCGCCACAACGTTATGTATCAACTGCGAGTGCTTATCTCTTCTCTCTTTGCAGTGGACAGAGTTTCTCAAATAACGATGCAAAGTCAATGTCAGAAAAGGATGGTCTATATCCTTTAGAAACTCTCGTGCAGCCACTTTCACTTCGATTTAAATATCATTTTGAAGGCGATCGACAGACAAACCAGTTGCACAGGGTAAGCTGGCGTTCAATGTTTGTTCACTTCCATTCTGAAGATGCATGTCCACAAGCCGGAGTGGTATTTTACTCATGTTTTGAACGCTGTAAATGACCACCAGAATTTCATGGAAAGTGTTGTTCAACGACTCCTTTCGTCAACCAAATACAAATCTTTCAATGCTTGGGTAAGTCCACCTGATATTAAACTCTGATATCTCTGCTACAGTTATGTTTCAGCACGAATTTACACTTTTATTGTTCCCGCTTTTGTCCCGGAAACTCAGGCGTACCGTCCCATCAATGCTTTCACATCCATCGCTGCTCGCTCATACCATATACCAAGCTCTTTCCTTTGATGCGGCATTGATGGAGGAAGGTTTTACGATAACCGACACTTCTGCCCGGGATGCCTTCGAGTCTAGTCAATGGCCCGGGGTCGCAGACATTATCCTTGGAAAGAAGGAGTGGTTTGATGCCTGGATAGATGGCGAAAAGAAATGTACGTGCGTCTCACTTTTATGCTACACTGGATCCTTAGACCACGTCAGTCGCAGAAGATCAGTATCATGAGATCATATCTAATCCGGACGCTTGGAAAATTGCTGAAGATGAAGTCGAAAAGCAGGCAAGTGAGATACGGACGACGAATTCGGCTCGCAGAATCTCGGCACTTGTCGAACAAGTTACAGGCATGTTACACACGCTCCAGCACCAACGACATTGTTGACACTGTTATTACTAGATCGATATTCTCCGCTACCAAATTTCACTCAGCGTACGCGATTCCTTGTTTCCGTTCAGCTTCCAATATTGGAGTTATATCATGGTCGTATATTATCCTCCTTGGATGCCTTTGAGACGTTGTCTTCTGCACTTGTCCGTGCAGTCCCAGGAGCCCTTGGTGTCAATCTCGGAGGCAAAGAGGATACCAGCGTAAATGTTGATACAGGGTCACTGACGAGCGGCGTATCTGGTGTACAAAGGCTTTGTAAGGCTCTGTTGAGCGCGAACTATATGGAAATCTCCATGGAAGCGTGGGGCGAAGAAGTGGTAAGTAAATAATGCCTGTCTGATCGTGATTTTATCTTATACCGCCAGTTCTTCTTGGAATTATGGACTGAAATAAACAGACGCGCCTCTTTGCGAGCTCGTGCCCAAGCTGATCCTTTACTTCCCAATCCGAAAGTCGAAGAAGACCAGCTCGGTCAAGAAATAATATTCGGAGAGCTAATCGCACATTACCGGAAGCTGTCCGTTCGCGCACAGGATATGATAGTCCAACAGGTTTGCGCGGAAGTTGAAGGAAACCTCAGACCTCATCTCACAGCCACAACATCGTCAGCATTTCATTGCAATCCTTACATCGTTCAAGGTGCTAATGTATTTTTGCAGTCCGAATCCGCGAACGGATACAGAGCAGGATGAAGTTGACATATCACAAACGCTGTTGGCGCCTATTGCCCTGTTATCGACCCACCTTAGCCACATCCGCATGACTCTAACTCAATCGACAGTCACTCTGCTTTATCGGCGAATTGCGTCGCGTCTTTCCGAGCATATCATGCAAAGACAAATTCTGTATCGTGGAAATGTTGCCGTTCGAGAAGCGAGAGAAGTACAGGCGGAATGTGAGCTGTGGGTAGAGACTAGCCAAGGAGGACTAGCCGGGGCCCTTGGTGGTGGACGTAATCGTGTTGAAGCGCCTTGGTCGAAGCTCTTGGAGGCAGGAAGACTAATCGCAGCCGAAGGTCCAGCCTGGGACAAGGCAGTGGACTTTACTTTCGGGGCCAAGAGCGAGGATCAATGGGATGCTGCAATGGTGGAAATCACTGGATTCAGTGAATTGAGCCGTGAGGAAGTCGGACGCATCTTGCGGCGGCGAAAGACCGAATGATCAATTCTAGACGGGTCATTTTGTATAGTTATACAACAGTACATCACAGAAACCGAAAACATAAAAACAGCGTAAAATACATAATGCGAATCCGTGGAAATATAGATCAAAGCTTGTAGACAATCCCTTCGCTAAGCATCAGCTCTTCTGCATCTGTCATGATTTGACATGCTTCTGTGGCCTCGACTGTACCAAATAACATATCCGTGGACAAACCCTCGTTGACCATCTCGAGTAGATCTTTTAGGAAGACTGACTCATCGTCGCACAGTTTTGAGCCGAATAATTTGGATACCCGGGAGCGGAAAAAGTCGTATCTGCAGGATATAAGTGCAATTCGCAATTTGAAGACCGTCCGTGTTCACCTTTCGGGGCCCATCTTTCCACTTGCAGCAGCTGACCCAGACGAGGACACTACCATTGTCACGTCTTGACTTTCATCGCCCCAGACAGGGTCCTGGACGGCCGTTGTTCCCGTCGTCTTGGGAGACGCAGGGGGCATACTCATCCTCTCGGGGGCAGGTTCATCGTCTCCGGTCTCTTCACCACCAGATTCTTCATCGCTCCCTTCATCGTCATCTACGCCTTTCCGAACGGCTGCACCGTTGTTGAGCTTTCTCTTCTTGCGGCGCTGACGTTTGGGAACTTCCTTGAAGAGGGCAAACCGCATGATTTCTTCAGCTTGTTTCGCATCTTGATGCTCCACTTTGACGGACAGGCGGGCCTTGGCGTGCGCCGTGGCCAGACGGATCAGTGTCTCCAATGTACGAGCAGTCAGCGGGGAAGTCTAGCCAAAACTGTCGTTAGTGATCAATTTTTGGTGTGTGGCTTCTTAAGAGGCGTACTCTTTTGTTGTTCCCTTCCATGATCTCATTTCGGAGGGTGGCGTATACCTGAACGATGTGGTCCGCCGCACCCTTCGTCAAAACCGGCGGTGCTTTGCTTTTTGCGTACTGTATATATTTCTTCACAAAGGATAGCTTGAGAACCTGGGTCTGGGCTGCCTGGGCCGCTGTTTGACTACGCGTCTTTCGGCCGGCATTAGAAGCTGCGACACCGATGTGCAATAATGGATCAAATTTCTCGTAAGGACTGCTGTCGGCCTCGCTGTCAGCGGGAGCATTGGACGGTCCATCTACGGATAGAAGTTGAGATAGATTGTCTTGAGCCGGAGTGCCTTCTTCGACACCAGGAGGTAGATACCGATGTATGCGCAGAACGTGGTCGGCAATTTGTCGGTCGCGTTTTTCATCGACATCGTCTGTCACAATGAAGAGCAGATCGAAACGGGAGAGGAGAGAATCAGGGAGAGCGATGTTTTTATGAGGATCTTTGTGGATATCGTACTGCATGAATGATGAGTTTATAAAATAAACAAACGTCTGTCATAATTATACTTACCTGGCCATAGATGGGGTTGGCAGCGGCTACAACACTACATCTAGCATTCAGACTCGTATGGATACCGGCTTTGGCAATAGTAACCGTCTGTTGCTCCATGACTTCATGAATGGCTACCCTGTCGACGTCCGACATCTTGTCAAATTCATCAATACACACCACACCACGGTCAGCGAGAACCATGGCACCAGCTTCTAGACGTCGTTCTCCTGTATCTCGATCTGTGGTCACAGCCGCGGTCAGACCAACTCCAGAGCTCCCTCTACCTGTGGTTGCAATAGCAAGAGGTGCCGTACCGAGCACGAACCTCAAGATCTGCGATTTAGCAGTAGAGGGATCGCCGACCATCAGCAAATTGATGTCGCCACGGATATGTGTGCCATTAGGCAGATTTTTTTCTGCACCGCCCAACAGTAGAAGAAGGATGGCCCTCTTTATATATTCATGACCGCAAATGGATGGTGCAAGAGATTCTGAGAGTTCCTTGAAGATATTCGACTTTTTAGCCAGCTGATTAATCTGGCGGATGTCTGTATCAGTGAGAGGGGTTTGCGCGATGCCGCCGCCAACTTTGGAAGATAAAAGATTGATGTTGTTGGCCAAGATCAAGGACCTACATTCGAATATGCTATCAGTTCTTATTGTTAGATGCAAAAGAAACGTTACACACTTGAATGCCCCACTGGACCCACCACCAATACTACGATACACCCCGACCAATTGGATTCGATCACCCGGCTTGCATTTGTCGACTAGATCGTCGTCCAGTATTATATCAGTACTGCGGGGTAATTGGCCTGCAGGCGCGCGCTCAGGCATCTCTTGGATGCTGATGCGCTGGTGGTCGCGGAAGACGCAAAGGCCATATTCGGTCTGAAGGAGGTGTCCATCGTCATCGGTCTGTGGAGTAACAGATGATGTGGGTGGAAGGTTTGAGCTGGAGGATGTCGCGTCGCGGTATTCTCGCGAGTGGAAAAGGTGTGTTTCGGGGCAGTAGTGCACCGACTTCAGCATCTTGGGGCGCACGAGAGAACAGCGGGTTATGATTCCTTCTAAGGATATCATCGTTCCAAGATGGGCGGCATGTAGAGTCCTGGGGGTGACGTGGTGGTCACCGAAGGAACCGCTGAATCCTATACGGTAGCTCTTGTTCTGAATCTCGTGCTTTTCGGGATCATGAACACGGGAAACAATAGCAGAAAGCGCGTCATCAAATGCTGGTAGGTAGTCTACTGGATGCTTGAGCAGACCGTCTGCGAATTCACGTCTGTAGTCTCGGAGGTCATCGATATTGACGATAAGACGGGTCTGGTCCATCCGAAGCATTCGGTAGATATCATCTTTGTAGTTGTAAATGTCGGATTCAGAGTCAAGAAACTCTTCGAAAATACGGCTTCTGTCGCGATGCTGGTCATCGGGGATGAGTGTATCGTCGAGCATGGTGGGAGATGAGAACAGAGGGACGCGTCAAAAGCTCAGGTTACCCACGCCACTGTCGTTCCGATCCCAGGATCACGTGGGACTTTTCCACTGCGTTCAATAGCGTGACAATCTCTCGAAATAAGGACTTCAAATGTGTCGGGTACTTTCTGGTTCAATGATAATGAGAGATACATGATTAACTATGATAGTTTGCTGTGTAAAAATACAATGCAAGAGGTATAAAGTGATCATATGGATATATACAAGAAAGATACTAGTGGGAAATAAAGTTAGCACAATTGACGCGATACAGTCAAGGCAGAAACGCACAGAGTACGTTTAGATAGATATAGTCAGCTGGTTATGAATGAGATCCAGCTCACCCAGCAGAAGCGATAAAACATCCTGGTCACTCTTGACAGTGTCGAGCTCCATCTCCGCAGATTCCTTGACAGATGTCCAATGCATGGCGGCTACACGAGCCGAAGACGCGCGACCCCATTTCAGCCTTTCGGAGTGAAGCATCTTGTCTTGTAGATCCTGCACGGGAGCCTGCACCTTCGAGATGGTATTATGCCCACCCGATGAGTGGACCTTCTTCAGTTGACTCTCCAAGCTAGCAATGTATAATGCCTGCTCAGCTGCAGAACGCTCACGAACTTCCAAACTGTTACGAAGCTGGTCCTCCAAATGTTTGATCTGCTGTGCGAGTTGCTCTACGTCACGGACATGAGCATCTTTCACATGGTGAAGTTCCTCCTCCAAAGACTGCAGCTGGATACGGCGTTCCTTCGCGATATGCTCTGAAGATTCTAGTTGCAGCCGAAGCAGTGTCACAATAGCCCCGTCAATGGCAGGGACTTCCGGCGGTACACGGCTTTGACGACGAGTATGTATAGCAGGAGAAGGCGTGACCTCAGGCAGTAAAACTTGTGAAATGGATCCATAACCACCAGGTGAGTTCATGGCACTGAGGCACGGGCTCTCGGGTAACGTTAAATGTACAGTCGACAGCACGGGAGATGCTGTTGCTGACCTGAATGGAGCAGGAACATCAGATATCATATTCTGGATCTCGTCTTCACCGAGAGTACGCGACGCTTCGTCGGCAAGTTGTTCCCATGAAAGAATGGATCCCCTAGGGGCACCTCTTGAAATTGGCTGAGGACGAAGAGAGGCTGGACTGTCATTACTTAGTGGCTTGGGGGAGGCGTACGAAAAATCTGAACGGGATGGTAAAAATGTGGAACGGGATGGTGTCTCTGGGGTCTGTCGCCGGCGAGAAGTAAGTATACGCGGCATAGCAGGCGTTGGAGCGTCAATGACAGCAACAGGAGCGAGAAGTAATTCTACATCCTCCTCATCTCCGTCATCACTGCCACCTTCAGATATATGGGACATATTGCCAGCATGAGGCGGCGTGGGAGCGTTAGTTTTTGAGATCTGTCGTGAATGGCGTGCGAGTGGCGACTCATTGAGGGAACGATGAGAATTTCTGGAAGAGCTTTCACGAGCTTTGTCTGTGGAAGAGGGTTTTGAGCTAGATGGTTTGGGAGTTTTGGGAGTTCGTGGAACGAATGAGTTGGTAGATGATGAAGATGAAGAAGGTGCAGCCGCAGGCGCAACCTTGACGATCTTATTGGGGCGAGTGGATGTCTTCAAAGGAGGGGTTGGTCTGAGTTTCATGGGACTAGCAGGTGGTGTTACATTGGCCGCCCTCGACATATTGGCCTTCAGGGCGGCTCTGTGGGGCAATGGACTGATGGGTCTAGAAGCCTTCTGAGCGACCTTTTTAGCGTCGTCAGAGGTTGTGAAGTCTTCCTCTTTGTCTGAAGTGCTGGGACGCTTCCGGGACGGGTTCACAGGGGAGGGCGCTTTCTTTGCGACGACATCCTGGGTGACAGACTTGGGCCGATATTTTGGAAGGCCAGACGAAGTCACGGGGCGAGGACGAAGGGATGTCGAGCGAGTCACGGCAGTCGACTGTGGCATCGAGGCGTCGCTCGGTTTCTGAAAGGCAGAGGCTACCGATGCTCTACGTCGGGTAATGATCTTTGAGTCTGGTGTGCCGGGCACCTTTGGCCCCGGCGACGAGGAGTTGGCAGTACGAGAGGAAGAGACAGCCATGTTGACTGCGCTCAGGCGACGGGATTCCTTTAGTGACTTCTTCGCATTTTTATCTCCATCCTTTCCCTCTTTATTGATCACATCTGCCAGGGCCTTACCGACGGACGCAAAACCTAAAGAATGTCGTATGCTCCTGGTGGTCGGCTTAGCCTTTTGGTTCCCTGGCGCTGTTATAACGGCAGACATGACGACAGAAACCTCGTGGATGTAAGAATATACGTGTCGGGTCGTGAAATCGTTGCGGTATCGCGTGAAGAATGTCAAGCCACTGCAGCTCGTCGGTGAAAGTGAAGAAGCTTGGCCCCCACCCCAACCTTGCCTTTTCCGGATGACCACGTGCCTGGTTCAAACTTAGAAGACAGGAGGTGGCATTCCGATTTCACCACATAAATCGACCTACGCCGTCTCTTGGCAGATATAAAAACACAAACATGGTCACAGCATTTATCGCAGTGTACCAGCCTCCTTCTAGTGCCATCCCCCACAAAGGTATATCCGCAACCTGTGATCGAAGTAATATGTACGGAATGAGAAAATAGCGTGGTTCTAACAGAGGCGTAGGTATGAGCGTGAGCAGTGCGAACACCGGAAGGATCAAGGTCTGAAGAAGGGTTTGGTCGCGACCTGTGCCGTCTAGTCAGATGCTCACGTGGCGTTGCAAGGAAGACAGATACATACCAACACGCAAAAACCACGCCCATCCGCAAGCAATGTAAACTGGAATGAGTATGTACGGTACTGCGGGGTGTAGCATATAAATTCGACGCCAGACATAGAAAGTGTAATGGCGGTTATCAGAGAGTAGGAATGGGTGATGAATTCTGTATATGCATCATTGAATATGAGAACAGATGATGATTTCTACCCAGCACCCACGTGTATTTATGCACAGTGGCAGCCATAATAATTGACGTTATGAGCGTTCCGAAAGAACGACTGATCGTACAGTGTCAGGGAGTCATGAAAGAGGTATGAAGAAAATACGCACCTCTTACTTCCAAACATGCGGTTTCGTAAGTCTCCGATTAGTCCAACGACACCCCGGTCCCCAGAAATGAGGATAGGCCAACCAAATGCAGTCGCAAAAGCAACAAAGTAATACATTTGAGGAATGTGAACTACGGGTACATGGTTTGACTTGTCCCCTGATCGGTTGAACGTAAGTAAGTTGGCCGGGGACGTGAGAAGTTGAAACGTAGCTCACCCATCACAATACCCCCATTCCATGTGACGAAAACAACACAGAGTCCAAGAAGGAGCATGTACGGAACAAATGATCGAAGAAGTTCAGGAAGGACAGCAGGAGCACTTTTCAGGATCTGTATAAGATCGCCTATGCATGTGTGAGGTTGAGTGTATTCTCCGGACAGTGAAACTTACTGGGCACCGCAACTAATGCTGGAGGATCATAGAGTTTTCTTCCCTGCGAAGAGCCTGAAGTGGGACGACGGAAGCGCATATCCATTAGCTTGCGCGTGGCAAAGGCGTAAATAACCCAGATAATATTGGTTTGACGGAATGTACAGCTGATGAGACCTAGCTATCATTGTTGTCGCGTTAAGCTGACTCATATAAGCATAAATAAGTGTGACATACCAGCGCGGCTAACCAGTGACGTTCCTCCGCCGCAGCAACGACTGTCAACACTACACAAACCAAGCTGGGGACTTCGGTGTAGTAGAGAAACCCGAAGAACCATGCTATAGGGAACGAAGCCAAAATAAGGGATTCAAAGGTAGGCGAAAGGATAGAAGAAGGAGGTCGAACACGCTGATGAAAGCACAATAGTCGCGTCAACACGGGAGGCAAGGCCAGCAAGATCAGTGTTGTAGTGAGCCGAAGCATTGGAACAGTGCATTTGAACAGGAATGCGATTTTCAGTATTAGGGTCATTGTATATCTAGGGAATGATTATGATTCATGACCATCGTGAGCAGAAAGACACGCACAGGCCAGGGGGTGTAGTAATTTTGGGATCCCAGGTGGTGAACTCTCCGCGGCAATAGGCTTGCACTTGAGGAATATGAAAGGGTTCATCCTGAATATTTCCGAGTGTCAGTGCACGGTGACACGCTGAAATAATACTAGGAATGCACCATGTACGGTTCTAACACAACCGAATTGAGTTCCTTGAGCACGGTGATGCAAATACTGCAATACAGCAAATAAGCAGCCGACATGTCTTTTGTCCTCCCAGGCACGACCAATGGTTTCAAGATGGATACTGCTGCAGTGAAGCTGCGTAAAAGCTCTACGTGGATATGAACGATATTTTCCCCAGCACGTGGAAAGTAGACGCCTCCCGGGCCGGCTCCAACCGTTTCAAGGTTTGACGTTCAATGGCATTCACACTCTGCTTACATGAAGTATAGACCCTCTTTGTCAACTTCGCCTCAAATTTACCTATACAGCTTTGGGATAACACTGGGATTTGTAAGGATACATATAGTAAGACGTGGTACACAAGCTCAATTTTTCTTTTCCATGCATTTACGAACTGAGATCCAGTCCTTCCCAGGCCGGAACAGGGCGCTCTGCCTGAGGGGTGATACGAACACCATGGCGAGTTTCCTTCGAGTCAGCATAGTCCACGATGGCAGACTATATTGTGCATTAGTAACCCTCCATTTACGCTAGATGAATAATTTACATACATGGGCAGTTACACGATTATCCCAGAGTGCAATAGTATAGGGAGACCATTTGAGGCGTGCCTGGATGTCCCCACCCTTGTCAATATGATCGTAGAGGAAGCGCAAGATGGTTTCTGAGGCGGAGGTAAGGAGACATTACGGTGTGGTGGAAGTGGGTTTGTTTACCTGATTCCTCCCGCTTTAGACCAACGATACGACGTGTAAATTGTCTGTTCACGTATAGAGCTTCCTCACCAGTCACGGGATGGCGGCGAACGATGGGATGGACATTTTCCACGGGTTCTCTACGAACTATACCACCCCTCTTTCCAGCACGAGAGTGGCTTGCTTGCTCAACACCTGAATGCACAGCCTTCAATGTGCGAAGGAAGCCGACAAATTGTGGAGACAGTTTCTTCAAAGCAGAGACTTGTGACGTGAACAATGTATCGCCGCCTGTCTCCGGCGACGACAGCAAGAAAAGGCCGGTCAAGCCAGGGGGCTGGAGCTCGTATGAGACATCCGAGTGCCATAGAGTCGACGTAACGCTATCACTTTGCTCAAAGTTGAAAGTAGTGTTTGCGCTCCTACGAGGATCTTATGTCAACGAGGGTGTATAGTAAAAGTCAGTGAGGACATACTTGTAGACAAGATGTAGTTCAGGATAGCCCTCGGGATGACCAGAACATGGATGAATATGAAGTCTTCAAGATCACTGAGACAGTGGAAGATACGCAGTTTCACGAGGTGCCTACCGGCCGAAGTGCCTTCCAAACTGCAGGTAAAAATCTGGGCCACGGTCAATAAAGTCCTGTTGGTCTCTGAACACCAAAACACCCCTTTTAGCGACCTATATAGCGGTGAGGGAAAAGTAGGAGCTGGATGAAGGTAACACTTGCTTCGAGAGCCAGTTGGTCTCTTCCATCCGAATCAAGTGTAGCGAGATTGACACCACGGATCTCTGTACCAAGATATGGGGTCAAGTTAACAATACTCGTAGCACCGTCAAGGAAAGTTCTGGGATTGAGGTGGGTGAGAGCCCGGTGACCGGGATCGACATGATCGAAAGGCGTCAAAGGAGGATACTGGTTATTGACGAAGACAGGAAGGAGATGAGCATATTTATAGGTCTCCTGTAACTCTTCCGACTTGCCGTTTGGCGAGCGAAGCTTCAAAGAAGGTGAAGACTGGGAGATTTCGGTGGTCATCGTGGTACTTGACATGCTCACAAATGCTGAGCAAGCCAGTAATTGAAAAACCACGTCAAAAGAGCCACTTGACGCAATTTTGGCTTCGAAAAACGCCATCTCTGAGTCTGGGAATATCATGCTTTCTTGCCCAGGCAATACCCGCAATTCCGGTGGCGTATGGTGTGAACGTTACGATATTGGGTCAACAGATTAGATAACAGAACCTAATAGAAGGATCCACTAAAGCAAAGATTAGATACGATAGCGACGGAAGATGGCTATCTGGCAACCTTTCGGACAGTATACAAATTGAGTTGTCGAGGTAGAGATACAACTCTTGCCGTTTACTCGGAGGTCCAGCCCCCAACCATACCGCGAAAGTCCTGATTGTCATGGGGCTGGGGCGTGTCTCTAGTATTTGCCAGGATTATTTTGACCCTGAACGGCGAATCACAAGTTGTCATTTTCGGTGGGAGATGGTTCTCCGACTAGTGATAATGAAAACTATACTACACACGAAGATGACGCCCTATCGATCAATGAAAATATAAATACTGTAGGTATATCTATCAGTCACTGTAATGCATAATGCATAAAGTCCCTAGACAGTTTACAGCGCAGACCCAAGAACCTTCATTGCCAATGCACGCAGAATCTAATGACCAAAAAGAAAAGAAGGTTAACACACCCAATATAACAGATCATGGTATAAGCGAGGTATTACCTCGGCCTTCTGGCTTCCACCAAGCTCACTGAACACAGCAGCTACGCTCTTTCCCTTGGCATCTCTGATAGCCCCCAACTTGTTCCCTGCAAACGCTCCAAGCATCAAACCAGGAATATTCGCGACTATGAATCCGATACCAGCACCGGAAGCCGCTCCAAGATATGACCACCAAGGGACGTGACGTTCTACTTCAGGTCTAAGTAACTAAGAAGAAGTTATGAATTTAAGGCACCGAGGATAGAGAATAGATATATGCCTCTTCAAAAACATCGGCGAAAACACCTTCAGCATCTGGCTGTTGGCGAGGGACACCTCCGCCGCCGAACATAGCACTGAACTGAGAGAAAAAGTTTGGAGACGAGTTAGGGTCCGTCGTGGAGCTTTTGGATGCACGGGAGGCATAGAGAGTGTCATATTCCTTTCGTCGAGTCGGATCGGAAAGTACGAAGTATGCATCAGCAACGGCCTAGAGGGTACAATGAGTGTGATTAAGACCGCAACCAAGCCGACTTGCTTGAAACTTCTCGGTGGCTAGTTTCTTCTCCGAAGGGTTAGTGTTGACAAGTCTATCTGGGTGCGTCCTAGTAACAGTAGAACGTCAGCATAATGTACAACGGGCGTGAACATTGAACAAGTACCTAAGAGATTCTCGCTTATAGGCCTGACGAGGGAGACGTCGAGGTGTCAAGTGGAGGTCAACAAAATAATAAGCACCTGCCGAATTTCATCTTGCGATGCAGACTGAGAGACATTCAAGAGCTGGTAGTAGTCGGGAAACTGGGACATGATAGCAGCAAAGCAAGTATCCGCGTGACGTCATAGTGAAGTCCTAAAATATTTGGAAAATACAAATACAAATTTGTTGCTAATATTTATCGTAGTTCTACGACACGCGTCCTGACTTTATGTCAGTCTTTCTGTACCACTCGATGGCTCCGAGAGAATGGGCGGTGCCTGCCGCGGTCGTTCATATGCGTCGGGCTCTTCCACTCCTTCCGTTGGCTTGGGACCGCTGATTAAAAGCCGATAACCGACAGACCGCCCCAATATAGGTATTGGCCTACGTGGCCCAATAGGCGGGTTTCGCGAAACATATGGAGTAGTAAGCATTGTACTCGAGAGTGACGATGATGTCGCATTTCCCAATAGAAACGGTCGTAGTGCCGCAGTTTGTCGCGCGGAGACTGGATTAAGTGAAGAAGAATTCTCCCTTGAAGGTAGAGAGGCCAACGACGGCATCGCTGAATTCAGCAGGAGTGGTCGCATAGACCTGTTTGTCCCTGTAACTATAGTAGGACTTTCATCCATTGATTCAACATCGCTCAAGTCTGTCCCTTTGAAGATAATCGAGGGCTGCTGGCTATCTGACGGATGGGTCAAACCTGAAAATGCCTTTAGATACAGATAAATCGAGTGCTCTGATGGATTGAAACTCACCGCCAATGAAAGACGTTACGTCATATTGAGTTCCAGCTGAATCAAACCGTCTGGTATCTAGTTCATTAGGCGAAGTAGGTATTGAAGGAACTTCATCGATAGTAGGTGACAGAATGTCAAACGAGACATTTTCTGGTCTAGGCCGAATTATCATGTTCCGTCCCGCGATTGAAGCAACAGGAGTGTCCGGAAGGCCAGAACCATCCATTGGAGGTTCAGGAAAGATGCTCAAGGAAAATTCACTCGGAACTGAAGAAGAATCCGCTTTAGTCCCGATATATGAGTTGGTACCCGTACTCGCTGTGGGGGCCATTGATGACGATTTCTTTGGCGCGCCTGGGGCAGCTAAATCCTTTGTATCCGAAAAGGTTGCGGTTGATACCTCGGGAGAGAATAGGCGAAGCGCAGCGATGCTTTGATCGAGCTCGCTTTGCTGGCGCAGGAGTTCGTCAAAAGATGTTGTACTGCGAGAATTCAGCGATTCGTTTTTGGTTCTGGTTGACGAGTTGTCTCCTATAGCCCTGATGGTACCATTCAGCCCATATATCGGGGAAGCAGGGCCAGGGCGAGAGACTTCCGAAACAAAAGTGGGTTGTGGGGTGGGTAAAGATGAACTATGAACTTCCAGATAATGTGAAGATAAAGAGACACCCGTCTTGGGTCGCAGAGGAGGCAAGGCCTCGTCTTTACTTGTCGGAGTGAGCTCTTCATGAGGCACGGGCAGGGGAAGTGGCGCGTCTTCGGTATCCGACTGGATTTGCAGCGACTGTGGGCTCATCCGCATATCAGAAGCGGGATAGACAATCTCCATGGTAGAACTGCGTCGCCGGCCAGCAGAACTACCTAGCTCTGGGTCGTTCCTATCCCACAAAAATAAGGGGGCATGTCCGTTGGAACTAGGTCCCGATAATACGGCTGGCTCTTCGGTGGTTCGTGTAGATTTATGGATGTCGCTGTGATCAATTGTCCCAGCGCTGAGAGTCTGCCTGGGTAGAATCTCGGAGCTTCTGAATCCACCCAGACCATTAAATGAAGAGGCCGGTGCCTTCCGTACCTGATGTCGGCGGATTTCTGGGGTTATGTAGAAAGTATCCATCAGGAGGAATACAATCAAGATGTATAACTCTATAGCTTGAAGAAATCGACCAAGAGTGGTTTCCGAGAAAGCGACTACAAACGCAATGAGTGACGATGACTAGAATGGCACTGATCAGAGAACGCACAAAGTACTAATTGTCCGATACCTATCCCGAAACTTATCAACAGAGCGGTAATGGGACCCAGGTAAGAAAGGAACCGTAGCCACCAGGGACTGACGGGGGAGAGAAAGATGTTGAGGAATAATTTGAGAATGAATAACGAAGAGGCCACGATCTCCATGGTGGATTCCACCGTGTATATCAGCCCAAATTGACGCTGAATGATTCTCCAGATGATCTGCATGATAAGGATGGCCACCGTGAGTGCCAAAAGGCCCCACTTGAGAAAGAAACCAAGATACCCCCAACGCTGCCAGCTGGCGCTGTGGGCATGATATCGAGGTTCATACTCAGCCTTACAATCCTCTTGAAGAATGGGGGGTGGTTCACCACGAGGACGCTGAGCGACGAACGTCCAAAAGAACATGAAACGAAGACCAACTGACAGAGCAAGACTGACTTCTCTAGTATTGATAAGACCTCGGACTGAGTCTGTATCATAGCCTCGGACGACGTTATAGCTGCCCCTCACGAGAAGTTGGCTTAAATCGAAGATAGAAGCTGTAAAGGCCGACAGAGCCGATAGATAAAGGTATAGTGAAGGTCTAAATAGAATCGAGCATGAGCAAGTGATACATGTGATTATTCTGAGGACCTACAAATTCACTTGTTTCATTACAAGAAAAAAAGTCGAAATACCAAACGCCAGAATTCCTACGCAGAAGAATGGGATGTCTGCCAAAACTGACTCCACCTATGAAACATCCGAGTCGGCTCAGCGTAGCACCTAAGAAAGCATGACTTACTGCAGTGTCATCACTCAGAGAGAGATATGCAACAGTTGTTGTTGGCATTCTGATCCATATAGCGTTCTGAGAAGTTGTACAGATCCGCAACGCCGGTAGGGATATAGAAGTTGACAATGTGAAGAAGAAATGCTTGATCACAATCAAGCGGTCGTCCGGACAAAAAAGGTCGAATGGCTTTATGAATTCCAGCTTGGACGAAGGGTTTTTGAAGCAAGCCTAACCCGAGGCCTCAAGTCAGAAGAAAGGAAAGGGAAAGAAGGCGAAAGGAATGACGGCCAGGACCAGCAGCTACGATCTCTCGCAGTAAAAGAAAGGTCCGTGTGACAGAAAACGAGCAAAAGGTGCCCTTGAAACCCCCCCTCTGCGCCTTTGAAGGAGCGAACAGATGATGGGGATTGATAAAGAAATGGGCAATCATTCCAGCTCATCGGTCTCAGCGAAATGTTTGCATGACAACGGTTGAAATGCTGTGTTGACTGTTGGACATTTTGTAAGTGCCTTACTTTGGAATATAATATATTATAACGTCGACTCTCCTGTAGTAAGGCTATTTAATGCTATATAAGGCATTATACGGCATTATACGGCCTCATAAGGTCAAAGATACGACACGTGACGTTATATTCTACATTAACAAAATTTTAAACTACAGGACCTATCAAGATATTTTTGATGGGAGATAAGTGAGCACATTCATAAAATAATTCTGACAAAATATTAGGATTCTCAGACTACACTAATACTTTATAATTTGCGATAAGAATATATTAGAAAAGAGTGACATAATAAGGCTAAATCAGGCACATGCAGGATCTCCAATAGGGTCATGATGGTGTGCGAAATCGCCTGGTGCAGCAATAGCCAATTGTTCGGCATGCAACGGCATTTATACCGTTTTGATGCCGCCACCGCCGCTCTCCCTATTGGTCAATGCGTCCACTCTTCATTGAAGCTTGAAATTTTGTGCAAGCTGACGCAGTTTCCAGGCATGCTTCAACACCATTATCACGACGAGCCTTATCCGTTTCTTATTAATTCGATTCTGATTGAATACCCATCCTTTTTATCGGATCGTGCTCCCATGTCATTAGGCTTCCTGTAATCGCTTCCGCTTCCATATTGATTTTTTTTTTTGGCGCGAACATGTCTGTCCTGAGTTTCAAGTCGTAAACGGTAATGACGCATGTGTCACTAAGAGGGTAGTCAACGTGGTGTGGTCTTCTACATTCATCCATGTCTTGACGGTCATGGCGCCCAAGTCTTCCAGCCACGGGAAGGATAAATTGATTGGAGCTGAAGACGACGTTCTTCAGGCTGTAGTTCTTGCGGACAGTTTTAACAAACGGTTCAAGCCGTTAACGACTCGAGTATTTCTTCGTCTTTTTTTCCGTCTTAGTGATGGACTGATTTTCTTCCTCGAGTTGCACCAAGACTCTTCACTATGTAGGACTTTTTTTATGTATCTGTTATGTATCTGTTCTTTATCTTACCATATTTTAATGGTAGAATGAGCCTAAAACAATCAACCCACGAAAAGGATACAACCTGCCTCTGTACAAAGGGAAAGAATCCGCCAACTACTGGGTCGTTTGATCGTTTCGCATGTCTGTTGTAGTACTGTTCTATATTGCGTTATCTTACAGACAATTCCATAATTACAGTATGGGATACATGATAGCGGTACAACTAGATACGGGAAAAGTATGTACAAGTGATGGTTCATGCATATGGACAGCCTGCAGTACCACCATGGCACTGGCAACAGATCAAAGATAATAAATAGGCTGAAAGACATGGAAAACGACAACAAGAAATGAACAATATTTGCGAGATATTAGAGTAGACGCAACAGCAGAAGGTCAAATCAAAAGAGGTGCGGGAAACCAGCTACCTTTATCCGAAGACATCGACAAGCTTTCTTCTTTTGAAAGGTGGAGATGGGTCCCTAGAGTTGTTTTCTGCCGGGGACTGACTGACCGCGATGAGTACCTCCTCCACTTCGGCTTCATCGTCATCCTCTCCATGCGAAGGATCGCCGAGAAATGTGAAAGGTTCTAACAAACCTATTCCTAGGCCTGAATGGTGAGGAAGTGTTCGACTTCTTAATATTGGGCTCTCGCTGGTGAACTCAATTGATGTCTTCGCTGGCGGCTCAAGCGTTGACATCAGTGAGTCTTCGAACCTCGGAAACCAGTCCTCACTGGGGGCAGTTAAGTTATGATGTTGCGTTAGCTGGACGCTCAATGAAAAAGGCGAATTTGGGTGGAACGGGGGACGCCAGGATGTCGCTGAACCAGGCAATGGAGAATTTAGCCCCTTCAGAGAGGAAGGGGAAGATAACGGCAAAGAAGGACATGAGATGATTTCAGAATCCAAGGCCTGAGACACAAGGGGACCAAATTTGCGTAGCAATGCTTCCGGTGTACCAGTCTTAGGACTGGCACCACTCTGAATGCCTTTCTTGGCAATTGGAGAGCGTAGATCGCTCAGGGATATTTCGCATTGACGCGAATACAGAGGATGGCTAGGACTGGGATATCTCCAAGGGTGTTCGGAGGGAGGGCTAGGGGAGCAATGACGGAATGAGGGTGTCAGGGAAGGATCATAAGGAGACGACGGAAAAGGTGCAGGACAAGGCGATAAGCAATTTGTTTCCAACGCATCGGACGATGGCAATGGGGGAGGTGTCAACGGTGGTGAACGAGAGGGCCGCGAGGTAGAGGCGTTATCAGCGGATAATGAGAGAGCTGGCACATCCCCCTGGCTGCGCG
Source organism: Desarmillaria ectypa (assembly GCA_030407005.1). Taxonomy (NCBI): domain Eukaryota; kingdom Fungi; phylum Basidiomycota; class Agaricomycetes; order Agaricales; family Physalacriaceae; genus Desarmillaria; species Desarmillaria ectypa. The sequence continues at coordinate 1,514,760 of JAUDYN010000003.1, read as the reverse complement.
ACACAGGTAACAGAGAATGGAATTTAGACTTATGCGTGGTATTGCGCGTACTGGTCTGAGGAGCGACTTCCATACCAATGACGCTATCGAGAGTCTGTTCTTTAAGGGTTCCTGGCTGCCTGTTTTCCTCTATGAATTGCTATGAGATACCAGAAAGAAAGCGGTGATAGAAACATACTAGTAGAGCCCCGTCCACGGGGGCGCTCGCACCCTTCACGACGATTTGACATGGCGACTTTGTGCTTTTCAAAAACATGCCTCCTCCACATACTCTTGGCGTTTACGCCGGCATAGTGTCGCCTGCAGAAAGTGCAACGAAGACGTGGCTCTTCGCCTTCAGCCCAACCATCAGGTCCTTTGTCCTTCAAGTCTCTCTTCTTGGCTGGACACCACCCTCGAGGTGGCTCCAAGTATGGAGGATAAGGAATAGCATCTGGTTTGAAAGAGGGTCCCTCTAGAGGCAGGTAGTCCTTGGGGTCAAGGAACCAGTCGGGATGGTCAGCCATCAAAGTATAAGTGAGGCCCTCTGGAAATGTATCTGCACCTGGGAAGGAGTCGAAAGGCGGGCGGATAAATACAGCATCAGGGTCTTTCTCGGAGACATCAAGAGTGAGAGGGGGTGAAGTAGCGGCGGCGCGGTTTTGCTGACGCGTACTGTGTAAGTACCGATTGCGAGATCCAGTAAGATTGGAATTTGACAGGTTGGCGGGAGTATAAGGGTGTGGTTTGAAGGTTGCCGCTGCAGGAGCGAGGAAGTCGAGGTCTGACGTTAAGTGCCGTTTCAGTGGTCTTGGGACTGACGCGGTCGACGAAGACCCTGAAAACGACAAGGATGGCGCGAAAGAAGGATTGGCCTTCACTGCCGTAGTTTGTGTAGTGGACATTGAGTCCATACTGGCTGCGAGAAGAGTCTTAATGAGGCCACATAGATACCAAGGTAACAGGGTTGACGCGTACTTAAAATACTATAAAAGACGCTGCCCTCCGAGGCGATGGTTGGAATAGCTAGATAACAAGAGGAGAGCGGAAGCGCGGGTTGCAGTATCCAAAAAGTGAAAGAGGGGGAGGAGGAAGGTGGAGGTCAAGGTGCAAATTTCGTTGTTTACAGCAGTGTCACTGTGACAAGTGACAGCGGAGTTTCACGACGCGTAAGTCATGTGATCCATTCACGCGCCTCTAAATTTAAATTACCCAAGTTTGCTGTAGAAGAATAAGTATGGCTAAACGACATTCTGAAGGTCCAGGCACACTTTAATCGGCACTTTGATTTGGTCTGCTGTGCATTCTTTGCATTCTTTGGCTTCAATAAAAGCAATGTGGTACGAAGTACCATGATTTCAAGAATCATCAGGAACCTCGACAACGAAAATGCATGAGTCTAAGCCGCCATTTTATGTAGAAAGACCAACATCCGACACTCGAGGCAACCCTAGAGCGACAGTCATTCAAACATATAAGAACAGACGCGTTCCCGTGATTGAAAAAGCCAATGCCCGAAGCTTAACTTACACGTACTACCGAGACAACCAAAAAGTGAAGCTGTAAGGATATACCATTCTGTAGGAAACAAAATGAGAAATGCAGTCACAACGACCAGCATACAAGTTTATGAGATGTATCAAATAGCAAGGGAGAGATACCTGTATATTCCTCTCATCAGAACCAGAATAACGTACATATTCAACTCAAAAACTTACCCTGCAATGAGAACAACTCCACCTAGTGGCGTCACAGGACCCAAAGGCTTCAATTTGCTGTTCAGGGTCAAGGCGAATATTGATCCTGAAAACAGAAGTCCTCCTGCGGCGATGGCAGGTCCGGCAAAGGGATGGAATGCAAATCGAGGATGCATAGACACCAATAACAGTGCCAGGCCGTTGAAAATCTTAAGCGAAAGATTACAACCGCTTTCTATGTGACGACAGTGAACAGTACAACTCACAGCATATTGGGACGCAGTCTTGAAAGCAGCAACCTTGTCGGGGGTCATACCAGGTCTACCCTGCAAGCTATGCGCTCCAAAAGCACCGGAAATGATGCCCGCCGTAGCTGGATGGTATACATGTCAGCCCGAACTCGTAGACTCAGAATCGTAGAGTATAGCAAAGAGACCGACCGAAGACAGCACCAGTCCTCCACAACAGTCCGGGACCAGGAAAAGTTCTTATATTTCGCCTTGGCAAGAATGGCTCTGATTGTGGCATGCAACGGGGCTTGAAGCTTGAAGGCAAAGGGCCTATAAGAAAGTTGCGTTGCTTACTTATTGCGCCGTGTTTGCTTTCGGAGTTATCGGGCCGAACGCCATCTTTTTTCTTGTCTACTTACTCTTCGTACCATGGGGAAGGCTCAGAAGAAAACGGGGAAGGGTCGCTTGGACAAGTACTACAAACTTGCAAAGTAAGCATTTTTTTCTCCACTTGTTGTCGTATCCACAACTATCTTCTAAAGAGAGCAGGGATACCGCGCACGTTCGGCCTTCAAACTTATTCAACTCAACAAAAAGTATGCATTTTTAGAGTCAGCGAGATGCTGTATCGATCTTTGTGCTGCACCTGGAGGATGGCTTCAAGTTGCCAGTAAATATATGCCCATCAACAGCGTTATTGTTGGCGAGTATCTCGAATTTATTTGCTCAGCTGGAGACGCCTAACTTGAATCCAGGTGTCGACCTTGTGCCAATCAAGCCAATTCCTCGAGTGGTAACATTCGCTTCGGATATCACTACATGTCAATGTCGAAACCTCCTTCGAGGGGAACTGAAGGACTGGAAAGCCGATATCGTTCTTCATGATGGTGCCCCCAATGTCGGAACTGCATGGATTCAAGATGCCTACAGTCAATCCGAACTCGTTTTAATGAGTCTGAAACTAGCAGTGGAGTTCTTGATAAAAGGTGGAACATTTGTGACCAAGGTTTTCCGCAGTGCGGATTACAACAACCTCATTTGGGTGTTCAATCAGTTGTTTAGAAAGGTAGAAGCGACGAAACCTCCTTCGTCCAGGTACGTCGCAGCCTTCGTCATCATTATACACGCAGTTGAAGGGACATACCAGGAACGTTTCAGCAGAAATTTTCGTCGTATGCAGGGATTTCTATGCGCCTAAACACATTGACCCCAAATTCCTCGACCCCAAGCATGTCTTCAAGGATCTGGCTGCTTCGGTATCTGAAGGTACCGACAAAGGTGTTCTTAATAGTCATGCCCAAGCCAACGTCTTCCAACCGGAAAAGAAGCGACGGAAACGAGATGGTTATGCTGATGGAGATTATACTTTATTCAAAGCATGTCCTGTCTCGGAATTCGTGAATAGTTCAGATCCTATTTCCGTACTCGGATCCGTGAACAGAATTATATTCGATACTGAGGAAGAGAAAACGTAAGTTGCGCTTTCTCTATGGCAACGTGGTATTGACCTCCTCTTTTCCTAGGTGGTTGGACTTGCTCATTACTACCGCGGATGTCAAAGTGAATCTAGACGACTTAAAGGTTTTAGGCAGGGGTGATTTCAAGGCTTTGTTAAAATGGAGATCAGCTCTGCGAGAAGAAGTGAGTTGCATTGCCTGGACTTTATCTTTCTTTGTCTCACGTTCTAGTAGCTTGGTATAGATGTAAAGACTGAGGAAACCAAGGAAATAACAGAAGCCATAGAAGTAACAGAGGAGGTCGATGAGGAGCAGCAAATCCAGGACGAGGAAAGTTGACACATTTTATGGTGATGGCGTGGAACTAATCATGCACCATAGTTGGAGCGGCTCAATGCAGAGGCTGCCGCACGAAGCAAGCGAGAACGAAGACGAGCTAATGAAATACGCACTCGAACTCTACAACGTATGCAGCTTCAAATGACAGCTCCGCTAGACATTGGTTTGGACCAGCAAGACGCCTCCCTTGGCGTTGGCCAAGACGATATCTTCAATTTGGAAACCACTGAAAATCATCTTCGGCGGCGAGGGATTCTTACAAAATTTGTTAACGGTGAAGGAAGCGATGATGACGACATCGAAGCCGGACAGAATACTAGCGATGACGACGACGCCTTGAATTCCGATGAGGAGAGGGAGAGAAAACTGCTAGGCTTAGAGACGGAATTGGATGGACTATACGATGCTTACCGGAATCGCCTCCGTGAACACGATGCAAAATTCAAAGTCAAGGAAGCGAGGGAGAAGAACGCGCATAGAGAAGAATGGGGAGGGATCAAAGGGTCCGAAGACGGAAATAGTGACGAAGAATCAGGATTTGAAGACGGTGGCTACGATATGCTGCAGCAGGCCAAGGACAATGATGACGATGAGAGCTCTGACGACGAGAGCGATATCGACTATGCTCTATCGAAGAAGCGCCGACGCGCTGATGAGGCTCCTGACGGTTCCAAAAAGACCCGTTTAGTCACGAAGCTGCGGGAGCCTGGTAGTCAAGCGGCCAGTGCCTGGTTCAGCCGAGATGTGTTTGCAAACATGGGCAACCTAGACGATATTTCTGATGGAGATGAATCTGATGGTGTTGAGGAGGACTTCCAGGTATGTTTTAAATGCTCTTTCAGCAAGTTCTGGAATATCATTGTCTTTAGACATTAGAATCACAGCATGAAGACGACGGCGACGACGACGACTTCGAAATCGTTCCTGTACAGGAAAATGATGATATAGATATGTGGGATGTTGAAGGCGAAAACTCGGACGAGGCGAAGCAAGCTAAAATCAAAGGTTAGCTTGGAAAAAAATCTTCCTGGCATGCGTCTTTCCTAACAGAATCTTAGCATTGGGACTGGCAACACCCGAAGCTGTCACACTTGCTCAGCAGCTGGTCAACCGCGAAAAGACACGGACACAGCTGATCAATGACGGTTTTAATCGTTATTCTCTTAACTCCAAGGATGGTCTTCCCTCGTGGTTTTTGGACGACGAATCAAAACACTACAAACCAAATTTGCCAGTCACAAAGGAAGCTGTTGCTGCCCTTCGGTCCAAACAACGGGCTTTGGATGCCCGTCCTATCAAGAAGATAGCCGAAGCTAAAGGTCGAAAGAAGTTCAGAGCGGCACAGAGACTGGAGAAGGCGATGAGAAAGGCTGAGGGCGTTAACGACACTGCTGACATGACAGAGAGAGAGAAAGCGCAGCAAATTGAGAAGCTTATGCGGAAAGGGATGTCTTCTGGAGGGAAGACCAAGAAGGAGATAAAAGTCGTTGTCGCAAAAGGGGACCACAAAGGAGTCAAGGGTCGACCGAAAGGCGTCAAGGGTCGATATACTATGGTGGACTCCAGAATGAAGAAAGAGGTAATTAACCGCCTTATAGTCTAGAGACGTACTGAATGTGATCACTATAGCTCCGAGCAAAGAAGCGTATTGAGAAGGCCAACAAAAAGCGGAAGCACACTTAGACAGATCTTGTTCGCTAATAGTACTCTTACAGTCTGTGTATCCATTGACATATGGGGTGTCTATTAAAATATCTATACATATAATCAAAATCTTGCAGTCTTGATATCTTCAATTGACTCTTCTAATGGCGAAGTAGGAGGGGTGACCCGAGAAGAGAGAGTCGAGAGATGATCGCAGGTCTTCATGAACGACCTCCAACTGGCATCGTTGAACACACTTTGGCAAACGACCTGAATGAATATCAGTTTAGAGGATACCTTGGATCAAAGCACCGTTTAATCACCTTGCACACACTAGATTTCTGATCGCTTTCGAGATCCAATTCGTTTTCACTCATAAAATCAGACTGGAAATCAACCCCCGGGATAGTATCGTTGTGTTCTCGTACACTGGAACTGAAATTAAGCACATATGTTTCGTCCCCATGACGAAGTGTCAATGGCGTCTCTGGCTGAGGGACACTATCATCAGAACCCAGAATACTATAACAAAATCAGTGGCAGAATGAAGGCGACAAGACATCTACGAACAAGGATTGCAGTGCCTCGAAATATCCCTTCAGTTCCGAAGGCCATTCACTCATGGTCAGACTACGCGTATCTGATACGGAAAATTGGACATCCGTCGGACTGCATCAGTGAGGTGAGGTTAGTCACGTAAACAACGTCATTTAAAGTTGCCCACCGGTCAGGTAACATCAAGTCAAAGAATTCTTCAGATCCAATGGAGGCCGAAGGTGAGAAAGAACTTTAACCCGAATTATAATTCATATCATTGCCTTAATGCGTTATGTACTGACCTTCCATTTTGACTCTCCTCCTGGGAGGCATTCAACGCCATCTCGAACCTAATTGTTCTTGTCGAGCCTTGATTTTTCCGTGGATCAGATGGAGAGACTTGTCGATAGATAAGACGATGTAGTGTGCGTTGTTTAGACGGCGTCAAATCAAGTACTGCTGCTGGTACGCTGCAAAATCGTTAACTGTACAAGCGAACAGATTGCAATACATGGGCGAACCTGGGTGAGAATGTCCGGGGAACGGTGTGCTCTCTCATCCACTTAAGAATGTCCGCTAAAGGCCAATTTCCTTTCAGGGGAGGTGCAAGTGTCGTCTTCGCTGAAGGGGTAGTGTTCAGAAGTATATGCCCAAAGCTGAAGAGAAATGCTTTAGCATTATCTGATAGAGTAAAGCAAAACTCACGAAGCTGTCACGATTTTGGTTTCATCGAGGCCAACCACATTCTTGAGCATTTGTCTGATATCCTCTTTTTCTCTACTAGATGTAAGTTATCTGGAGGAAAAACAAACAAACAAAGCTCACGTACTCTTCCTTCGTTAAAATGGTTCCTCTGCCCATAACTAGCCCTCCAGATTTTAGCAAATCTTCTCTAGAACTGATACCAAGCCATTCGCCGACTCGTCGAATTCGGAATGATCCACCGCCGTTAGAAGTCCACGGCACAGAACGAGGAGACAAGAAGGGATACAAGGAATACGTGTGAGGAAACATTGAGAGGGGGACTGGGGTGGAACTTGGTATTCCAGGTGGTATATGTACCAACACACTTCGTTCAGGATTTGACAGTGACTAATAAGTAGATACTCAGTAACAGGCTGCAGTCAAGGATAGATGATACTAGCCTCACACGAAGCCCGTGTAGCCAACCGCTTTGCGTGGACCAATGCTTGAGGTTGATCTACTTTGTAACTTATCCGTATCTACATGCCTTTGTTCAATTCGGCCTCAACGTTAATTGGGGGTGGGTTCACTAACCATCCCATTTTCGATATTCTCTGTGAAAGCTCCTGCCAAGCGTGATACGCGTTGTAACAGATCAGCTCGGATGGGCAATTTGGTCGGAAGCTGATAGATTTCGTCATGTATACTCTTGCGCGCATTCACATTAGCATCCAATAGACAAGAAGGAAGAGTTGGCAGTACCTCCTTGAAACGCAGTATATGTTCACTCAATTGGTTCAGGTGCACTCTTAAACCTGACACTTTTAGGGACAATGGATTGGATGAAAATGACATCTGGACTTTGTATTTGGTGGAGAGGGCAAGGAGATCGGCTCCATCTATGCAACATGAGTCGTATATACAAGGATGTACTGAAATGAACGGACCATTTCCAAGGATTAAAAACGATTGGCGTCGATCCAGTGGATATGCTAGAAACGAAATGATAATATGTACAAAGTTCCGAAAAAAAAGACGTACTTCGGGATCCTGTTTCAGTACGCTCCTTTTTGTCCTTCTTTATCTGGGAAAGAGATGGTAGGTTCCAAGCTTCCTCCAAGATTATCGTAGCCAAAGAGTTTTTGTCGCGTGATAGCGGTAGGTTGGAACCAGAAAGGCGTATAAACTGGACGAGTTGTTTGTTGGTGAAAGAGCGCAGTAAAAGGTTGTGAAGTTCTGAATACTGTTCTTCGTATTGTGGAGACTCAGGATGGGCGAGACCAGAAGGCTTGTGTCGCTCAAGCTCATCGAGGGTCAGGACACCTTTTGTAGCCCGCAGGGATGCAAGGTGGGAATGCACCCTGCTCTCTTCCAGCACTGTTTTTCGAGGAAGTACATCCTGTTTCTTTTTCTTCGTGGGTTTTCGTTTTGAAGCTTTCGGCGGTGAAGGCCCGAATGAAAGCTCGGCGTGGTCTTTACTCGCGGTTGTCGGGGAAGGCTGCACGGCAGCAGCGGTATACAGGCGATGGAGCCGAGAAAGAATGCAGGCAAAACAAAGAGGCCGTTGCAGAGCGCGCCCGACGCGGTAAATCGACATCCAAAGGGACGGTAGTCGTCGTTTTCTGACTTCAAAATAGAAACTGACGGCCGACCCTAGAGGCTCAAACGTGCACAAACAACCATTTTTTGCTTGTCAAATCAGGACGCTCGACGACCACCTCAAAATGCCAGGAATTGTTGACAATGTCGACGACATTGACTGCTCCGACATTGAAGCAAAGTATGGACTTCCATTTTCGAAAGGTCCAAGTGTGTTCTGACTGGGTCCTCATAGATACCGCGTTGAATACGATGATAGCCTTGACAATACAATAGTCGTAGACGGTATCCCCGTCATCGACAAATCAAAACTGGAAAAACTGCTCGCGAAAATCTCCAAGGAATTCTCCAGGAAAGGCTGCCCAATAAAGCCGGATGATATATTCGTACCATGGGATGACAGTACGGGAAAAGGCAAAGGGTGTGTTGGCTGTATTTGCAAAAAAGACTTCTAACAACATCCTTTAGGTATATCTTCATTGACTTCCGTTCTCCGGAAGATGCCAATATGGCCCTCGTGACGATGCATAACCATCCTTTCGATGCCAAACATCAGTTCAAAGTCAATAAATTCACCGACATCGAGAAATACGCCGATTTGGACGAAACCTATGTTGAACCAGAAACAGAGGAGTACACGCCCAGGGTGAATAATATAAATCAATTGGATCTTATTCCGCAACTCTCCTGATTCTTTGTTCTAAGGAACACTTGCGTGCATGGTTGGCGGATCTACAAGGTCGCGACCAATATGTCACCTATCGCGGTGAAGATGTTGAGATCTATTGGCATGGAAAGCCTTCACAGTGTGAACTCGCTTATAAACCTGTCAGGACCTCCAGTTCTTTTTTAACAGCTTCTGACAATGCTTTAGGATTGGAAGGATTTCCTATACGTTGCCTGGTCACCCTTGGGCACCTACATCTCGACCCTCCATCGACAAGGTGTACGATTATGGGGAGGCCCTTCCTGGAAACCTCAGCAGCGTTTCGCTCATCCACTGGTGAAGCTCATCGACTTTTCGCCATGCGAACAATACCTTGTTACTTGGTCAAATGAGTCAATTGTTGTTCCCGAAGGTGCTACGCAAGGCCCACAATATTTCTCTCCCGACGATGAAGGAAATAATCTTGCCGTCTGGGACATTAAATCCGGCTATCTTCTCCGAACATTTTCCACCGTCACGGAGGGGGACAGTCTTCAAGCCAAAAAACAAATGCAGTGGCCTGCGTTGAAATGGAGTCCTGATGACAAGTTTGTTGCCCGTGTCACTCCCGGTCAGATGATTAGTGTCCACGAGCTTCCCAGCATGTTCTTGCACGGAAAGAAGAGTCTCAAAATCGAAGGTGTCGTCGACTTTGAATGGTGCCCTCAAGGAGACAAAGACAAAGAAGATGCGGATAAAGATGCTTCTGCCACAACAAACGGTAAGACGAAGGCGCGTGAAAATATGTTGGTGTATTGGACGCCAGAGGTAGTCAACCAGCCTGCTCGCGTTACACTGCTCAGTTTTCCAAGTCGTACCATATTACGGCAAAAAAATTTGTTCAACGTAACGGAGGTTCGATTTTTTCCATCTTCATTTGTTGCATACGGCTCACCATGATGATATTTAGTGCAAACTGTTCTGGCAAAATCAAGGCGACTTCCTCTGTGTAAAAGTTGACCGTCACACCAAGACGAAAAAGTCTATCTTCTGTAATCTCGAAATTTTCAGAGTTCGTGAAAAAGATTATCCTGTCGAAGTCGTGGAACTGAAAGGTAAAATTTTGCCTTTTTATTTGTGATGGCATCTCATTTGTTCCGTGGCTTCATTTCTCAGACACTGTAACCGACTTCTCATGGGAACCTAAAGGAGAACGATTTGCTATTGTGTCCAGCAACGATCCGAATCTGGGAAATCCAGGTCCTGGCATCACAATCAAGACAGATGTCAGCTTCTACCAACTCGAACGCGGCAAAAACGACTTCAAACTGTTGCGTGAGTCGTCTCTCTTTATTTGATGATATCGTTAGTTCCTAATAAAAGTCTAGGAACGCTCCCCAACCGAACCAGCAATGCTATCCGATGGTCTCCGCGTGGGCGACATGTCGTGCTTGCAACAGTTGGGTCCTCTTCGAAGTCGGAGCTGGAATTTTGGGATCTAGATTTCAATGTTGAAGATGTCACTCGACGAGAAGGTCAGACATCCAAGGATGATTGGGGCAGCGGCATTCAGCTGTTAGGCACCGCAGACCATTACGGTGTCACGGATGTTGAGTGGGATCCAAGCGGTCGATATCTTGCTACCAGTGCTAGCGCCTGGACTCATACGGTGAGCTTACGTCCTGGGCTTCTGGTTGGTTTCTAGACCATTGGCTGATATTGCTGTACTAGCTCGAAAATGGCTACGCGATTTGGGATTTCAAAGGACAGGAACTCATGAAGCAGATACAAGATCGTTTCAAGCAGTTTATTTGGAGACCTCGGCCTCGTACCTTGCTTACGAAAGAACAGCAACGCCAGGTACGAAAGAACTTGCGGGAGTATAGCCGTGTCTTCGACGATGAGGACGCCAAAGAGCATCTCACTGTCAATGCCGAATTGATTGCCCATCGGAAAAGACTCGTCGATGAATGGAACGCCTGGCGAGCAAGATCCAAAAAAGAATTTGCTGAGAGCCGTGGTCAAAGTTCCTTGGCGGACCAGGGTGGCGATGGTGACAAGGAGGAAATTGAGGTCTGGGTCGAAGAGGTGATTGAGCAGATAGAGGAGGAGGTCATTGATTAATATGTAAGAATCTTCGACTTACATCCCTTGTCACATGGTGTGTCCCTATGAGACGATATACATTGACCGATGTTACTGGTGCACTGCTTTCCCTCCGCATTCTAGACACATTCAACGTGAGTTTTTCGGGTATTCATAGCCGCACCTTACGATTAAGTCCGAAAGCCGAATGGTATTATTCGGAGTCCGATAGTCCGATTATAGCCGAGATAACCTACGATCTTATCAGATAAGAGTAGCCTGATTCCGTTCCCCCATGTTCCGCATCTAAATCTTGCGCTCGACTATATTCGACATCGGATAGCTCGCTGTTTATCGTCGTAAATATCTTTACACTGAATGTCTGCTGTAGTATCTTCGACAAATCCGGCCTTGTGGGCGACGGGTAGGACCTCTTCGCAGATACCCGTAACAGCGACTGACTTCTATCTTAGCTTCTAAAGAATGGGTCATTCAACCCAAGCCCAAGCCTGGTCGTAAACCCAAGAAGGATCCTGCATCATCCAATACCGACCCGGATGTACGTCTTACTTTGTAGCCGCAGTATTTGCCACGTCGTCTAAACTATCACCAGGTGGATGGTAAAGGTCGGCGCGTTCAGAACAGGTATATTCTCTGGTGGCAACCTTTCTTGCATATACTTATTATTGTGTAGAGCTGCACAGCGTGCATTCCGAGAGAGAAAACAGTCTCAACTCGCGGAATTGCAGGCTCGCGTGCAGTCTTTTGAGCAGGGAGAAATAGAGCGTAACGTGGCGCTCCAGAACATCGCTAAACGTCTCAAAGAGGAGAATGAAATCCTACGGACGCAGAACAAGGCTCTTCAGGAGAAGGTTTCCAAGGCGGAGTCGGAACGTGATGCTGCACTCGCAAATAACAACAAGCGGCCAAGGGATGAATCTCCCGCTTCTACTTCATCTACGCTGTCGTCGAGAAAGAAAAGCAGGATCATCTCAGATTCACAGGCTTCACAGTCCCCGGCGCCTCCTTATAATGTATCCACCGCGTCGTCGCCGGAGTCTAATGAAGCGCCGGAGACGCCTCAATCACCCATTGACCATGACCCCTCGTTCTCGACCCCCAATCTAGCCAACTTGATTGATTTTTCGACCGCTTCCAAGCCGCCATTCGACACACCATTCCCGCCGTTCGGATGCGGCTTTTGCAGTGAAGATACTCCTTGCGTTTGCCGTGAGGTCGTGATCCAATCAACGGCGCCACCCTCTCCTTTCAAACTAGAGAGATTTGATGACCCCGATCCAATTTTGCGTATGGGCTCACCTTCTCCGACTGCTCCCTCCATACTGGACAATCTCCCTGCCTATCAGCCAGCCGTTCCATTACGTCGCAGACCTCTCAGTACGAACGTCGGAGAGATATTTCCCGTCTCACCTCTGCGTCCAAAACCACCACTCTATTCTGATACCGTTGCAAGCTGTTCAGGTGATCCTGACAACTGCTTGGCTTGCGCCGGCGACACTTTTGGGAAGGCATTTTGTGCTGCCATCAGTCAGTCAGTAGCTTCGCAGGAGCCTTGTGTTGACTGCCCTTGTGCGCAGAATGACGCATTGGGTAGACCGGAACCACGATCTGCCAAGTCAGATCAGGAGACTATCCCAACGAATGACGCATGGCAGCAGTTGAAATCCCATCCTAATGTTGCATTTTCCGACCTCAGCCTTCTCGCCGACGTAGTTGCTAGAAGGTCAAAGTGTACAGGGCCTCGTGTGGTCATATCTCCTGCCCCCGGGTCTATCACTCCGGAGCGTTCAATATCTCCCCAGCCTGTAGATGGAGGTACGAGACCCGAGCGCAAGGCCCTCAGAATTTCGGGGCGGGCATCACCGCCACAGTTGGTACCAGAAGAAGAATTGCTGAGATGCGGTCAACGAAGAGTGCGTGAGGTTCAAGCAGCTGGTGTTCGTGACGCTCTTCGCCTTCTCGACGCCAAGTTTTCTTAAGGACCTTGCATGATGCCTTTATTGTATCCATTTTTGCATCAGATTAAAGTAATTATCCATTCCATTCATGTATAGACCGCCCGAAATTCCGCCGAGTGACTATTGAGAATATGTCTAATTGACGTCAATGTTCGGTGCAACTCGTCCTCCCGCAGCTTTCCACGGATATTTTTCCTCTCCAGTTGTCGAAATTCTACCGCTATCTCTCGTAAAGAAGCTTCCTGTAAATGGGTCGGGAACGGTTCGATGTGATGCCAAAGGCTAATAAGAGTCTGTCGAGCTGCTTTGTAGGCTCCAACGGCAAAAAATGCGCTTGCAACCGCGTCGATGGAGGGAACATCGGGACGTATACCGGAAGTAATCATCTGGGTGAACACTTCCATTGACTGCTCTGGGTTCCCCTCCCGAGCGTACCCGACAATGAGGATAGTGAACATTAGTGCATTAGGCTTCAAGCCGGCCTTGATTGCCGTGTCAAGAAGATTCTCCGCAGATCCAAGGTCGCCGGAACGCGTGTATCCTTCCATTAATGCGCTATAATGATATTCATTGGGCATGAATCCTCTTCGCAGCAAGGTGTCAAAAACAGCCTGGGAGCTAGAAAACTCCAGCCTGGTGGCGTCCCGTTTTAGACGTAGTGCAAGGGCTGCAGAATCGCTTCTAGTATTCCTCGAGGCGAGAGAATCTAAGAGGGAACGAAGGTGCTTGTTGTATGACGGATTCCGGGGAGGGGAAATACCGGCCACGGGATCGAAATCCTCGGCCACGCCAGTAAGAACGTCTTCCTGCGGAAATGGTAGTTCCTGATAAGACCTGCTGGGGGAAAATCTAGCTGCTGTTCTGTTCCAACCGGCGCCATATAGAAGATAACGTTCGTGCCGGATAATAGAACTGAAAACCACGTGCAGATGGCGCAGATTGGGATGAATGTGACTGGTAACGAAGGTCTGTATCACGCGTGAAACCATATGAGGAGGCGTACGCTCGACGGCGACCAGATGTGAAATTAAGATTTCGAGCGTGCTGGAATTGGGACGGACCCTGTGCATGTACATTATCTGGAGAATAGGGATGGCACCATTCAGACCATGCAAAGGAAGGATTCCTTTTAGAAGGGCATTGAAAATCTCAGCGTCCGGTTGAATCCCTTGAGGATCGAGAGGCAATGGGTCATGTGAAGGGGAGACCATGAGGGCCTTGAAGAAAGACGCAGACTCGGGTTTGCACACAGCCGCCACCAAGCGTATCGCCGTGGTATGATCGTTCGCTACGAATAAGACATGAAGCATGGCGGTGATGGTCTCTGAGCGTGGGGAGAGACCGACGGATACCATTCCATGTAATACATGCATTGCAGCCGGTATGTCACGACGAGATGCCATGTAGTTGATAGACGTCGCATAAGTAGCCGCATCTGGCATTATGGACGACAGCAAGAACGGGCTTTCTGCGGTTGGGTCTATTCTCGTGACGACGGTGATGACAGGGAGAATATGATGAAATGAGAACTGTGCGAGTACTGAGATGATACCGTCTGTGTCGTTGGACTCCATACGCATGCGTAAAAGGCAGTTGAGGATGGAGGTTGAAGTAGTCATGGGAATGTCCTCCAAAGACGCAACAGCGACGTCTTGAACTTGAGAGTTGGGACCGAGGGTACGATAATAGATGGCGAGTAGAGTGTAAGTGAAAGCGTCGGGACGGATTCCATTGGACTCCATTTTGTGGAGTATGTCCTTGGAGCGTGGTAGGTCGCCATTTTGAAGGTAGCCGGAAAGGATAAGATGGTAAGTCCTCCTGTTGGGCTTTACGGCATACTTTACGAATTCGTCCAAGACATTTTCGAGAGAGGCGTAGTCCTTGACTTCTAGCAATGCACGCACACGCCAATTCAGCAAACGTGTAGTTACCTGTACACGCTGCGTGGCTACAAGGACAACAGCTAGAAGGATGTCCCACTTCTTCTCCATAGCTAGATGGTACGAAGTGCACTCGTATACATTGACATGCACAAGAAAACCCAAAACCAGGGCCAGATGTATTACTGACGGCGCATGACGAGGAGTATGTTGGGCGACTTGTTCGGAAAGGAGGCGAATGTCTTTTGAGTGGGAGAAGAAGGCGCTGAGAACGGGTGATTGACGTACTCTGCAGGCAAGGAGATGGAGAGTGGGGGTGTTGGAAATAAGATGAGAGAGCAGTACGGCAGCAGAGCTGTGGGACAGGATAGACGCTCTGGAGAAATACCGGCTGGGAACGGGTACCATGAACTGAGAAAGACCTGGACCTGAGTTGAATTCCTGGTCTGCACGTCGGACAGTGGCTGCAGTCGGAAGGAACCGAAGACATGAGGGGCAAGGACGGGGATGTTTTGACGCAGCTAAGAAATGATACGTCTGATCAAAATTTGGCCTCGGAAAAAGACCTGTCCTCTTGAGCATGGACTCCGATACCGTCCAACTACTTCCGCACCATTCCTAGGTAAATGTAACAGAACTTTTCAATTTAGAGCCATTTTGCACTTACAATAAGAGGAGTAGAAAGGCCTTTGCATTGTGATGGAATCAGCTCAACTTTTCACTCATCACGTGCCAGAACCTCAGTCCAGACTCAAACATCTAGCCACGTACTCCAAGGCTGAATTTCAACCCCTCGACGGGCAAAAAGTCCGAGTTATCATTTTCTATCTATATAACGCCGCAGAAACAATCATTAACGTAGACGTCGAGCACAGCAAAATGACCCTTTGAAATGAATCCGTCAACAGGACGACCTGATCGTCATTATGGAATTAATCGTTCCTAGCCCTGGCACTCAACGTTCTACAGAAAGTATCATTGCGCAGCGAGACGCAAACGCAGAACGGTCCACCGGAAAAAAAAAAAAAATTCCGATGACTCAATCACCTCGAACAAATGTTGAACAAGCGCAGGTCGACCTGCCGCGCCGAACGCTCCGAATAAGCACCACAGCCTTTACACGGTCTACTACAGATGTACGGGTAAGAAAGGCCTCAATCGGAGCAAAAAGGCCTGAAAAACAAAACGTTTTCGAAGGTCGCAGTCTCGCTAAGACCGGTATGCTTCACGCGACCCTCGACTCCAGGAACGGAGCGTTCGCCGCCAGATTACGCTAGATTTGCAGCCGTTAGCATCCGTTACAGAAAGTACGGAACCAAGGGTTCAGACTGCCATCTATCCCCTACAGAACCATGTGGGGAACGATAGTGAGTCAATTAATTTCTACACAAATTATTCGATATCAACGGGACGTACACAGTCTGACCCTGACTCAAGCAAGAATGATGGATGGGTAGGGCAGTGTCAGAATGAGCGATGTCACGTGTATGACCTTGGACGCGTTCAACTCATTCCGTCGAGAACGCACACCGATGGATGATTTTTGATCCAGAGATCAGTTTCTATACTGTAACACTTGATGCTTTGATGATTTATTATCATTCGGACCCATGCGTATCTGTTCCGTCCTATTTTTTTTTTAGCGGGTGCCTGCTCTAAATGGGTCTTCGCTCACATTGCCTTTGCCGAGTCGTTCCTCCTTGGATCTCTCTTCACGGTGTTTTTACCTGCCGCGATACAGATCTTGCGCGTTGACGCCCTTTCCGGTGTTCTTGTATTACAAATGACACTGTCATCTCCCTCTGAGCTTACTTTCCACCGGGCGCGTTATCCATTTTCAGCTCATGTACCTGTGTTTCAAATGGCGAGGCTATTCAAACTTGTCCTATCCTAACAACCGAGTCCGTTCACCTAATTGGGCTCAGCATTCCGTATCCGAGTCAGCCTCCCTTTGGCTGTAGATCTTCCCGCAGGTTATAAAGGTCGGCAGATTTCATTCAACCGTATTCCTCATCCAGTCTAACCCGGCTTTCCATGTCTAGTACTCATCTCTCTGTCCTCGAAGCTAGTGCATCGAGGTTCTCCTCGCGCCCAGTATTCCGCACTCCTCGAGTTGACCCCACTACGAGCCGCATAATTGAGTGGCAGACCATCACATATCGTCAATTTCTTCTCGATGTCGAAAGCTTCGCTAGGCATTGGTCGATGACGTTAGGTCGTGACGGGATTCCCCAGCGATCCGTCATTGGATTGTGGTCAGTTCCCCATCTTACAGTACAGTTAATACGTAATAGCTAACATTGCTCTCAGGATTGGTGGATTCACTTACATCGACGTCCTACACATATACGGTATCTCAAGAGCTGGCTACATCCCTCAGATGTTCAGTCTACGCCTTCCCAACCCAGACGTAATCTTTGAATTACTCCACCGCGCCAATGCTAAGGCTCTTATCTTCGATTCCTCCTTTCAAGACGTCTTGGGGGATGCTTCCCTTCCTATATATCCCGCCCTTAATACAGTGGAAGCAGCCATTACGGCAGGACCATTACCAACCCTGCCCCAGTGCGCACCCGATGATATCGCCTTGATGTTCCACACTAGCGGCTCCACATCCGGCAGTCCAAAGCTTGTTCCTTGCACGTACAGATGGATGAACACTACCGTCCATAAATCGAGCCAGATATCCAAACCATTCCGTCCAGATCGTCAAGACGTTACCACTTGGATGTAAGTTTGTTCAACTTTAGCTGATACAAGATGAATCTCATTCGTTATATCTTTCAGGGGAAGCATGTGTCATATTGGCCAATCATTCAGTGCGTTCATCTTCCAAGTATTCATCATACATCTGTTGACGCGTATTTTAGTGTTAATTGGCACCCTACAACATGGTTCATGCGTTATTCAGCCGACAGTGATAGCCTTTTCCCCTGAAGAGCTGGTAGACATGATCCATCGGTGTCATCTTAACCGGCTGCGACAATTTGCTGCCTTCCTAGCCATGAACCTTCGTGCCTCTCGACATAACACCAAGCTCTTGTCATTCCTCGTTGGTCTCGACGAAGTTTTGTACACGGGAATGGCCCTGCCGCGAGAAGAAGAAGAATGGGCTTATCACAATGGTCTCCCCATCCGGGTGAGTGTTCAATTGTTCCTTCCTCACACGCCTTGTTCTAAAGCAACATCTTTAGAACTTGTTCGGAAGCACCGAGTGCGGAGCGACGCTCATCTCAGTCGGTGGATGCGATCCCAGTACACCCCTTCTTCGCCCACTTGAAGGGGTGTCGTACAGTTTCGTGCCTATACACCCCCAACAAAATGAAGCCGGCCATCAGTCCACCGCAAGAATGTTGGAATTCATAATTCGGGCAGAATCCGGGGATTGCCCCCATCCTTCACTTCGGAGCGCCGATGGTCACTTCCACACCGGTGATCTATTCCAAGAAGCTGCCCCCGGCTCGTATGTCTTCCGTGGTAGGAATGATGACTGGATAAAGTCGGAGAATAGCTTACGATGCGATACCAAGTAAGCCTCTGCCTTAGTCGCCGACGTAAACCTGATTTCTAACGCTTCGTTTTTGCTTACAGAGCTATCGAAGATAATGTTCGGGCTACTTGTGCAGGCCTTGTCTCTGACTGCATCGTCGTCGGGACCGGTCGGCCATCACCCGTCCTGTTTGTTGAACCAGCTGGTGACATCGACCCTTCCAGACTGAAGAAGGAAATCATTCGCAAGACGAGGCACTTCCATTCTCGCCGATACCTGCATGAGCGGATTAGCTCCCCGAATATGATTATCATCGTACCTCGGCAAACACTACCCCGAACGGCGACCAAGGGTAATATTAGACGTCAAGAAGTCGAGACACGCTACAAAGCAGAACTTGATCAAGTGTACGGTCTTGTGCGATAGGCCATGCCGTACTGACACTCATTTCCTGAACCTTACGCCGTCTTATAATTATCCTATAACTTCTAGTGCACGTTTTATTACATCTAAAGTACCCTAATTTCTTTTTTATCACTGTAGTGCTATTTATTTACCAGCATCCATCGTGCGCAATACCGTATACTGTATCATTATCATTTTTTGCATATCAAACCCACGGCCCGATTGTTCAAGATAGTGCGGACGAATCTATCGACAAGTGTACATCCGAGGAACGAAAACAATAGAGCACTGTCAAGGTTGACGGCAATTTAGATTCCCATCTGTCTCACGGGGGCGCCGAGGCATCGCTAGCTGCACTAATAAAGGCAACACTACATACTACGGCGGCGTGAGTCAAAAAGATTCATTCAAATTTGCTAACCATCAGTGGCCCCTCTACACAGCCATGGAAGTTTTCACCAAGTTCATTAATCATATGCATTCTCACGATGCGAACGCTCACCCAAGATGCCCGCCGACAATGTATCAGGCTGGTATTGAGTCAGCAGCGTCGGACAAGCGTATTTAGAGTTCTAAGCGAAGATCGCTTAACAATGTCAAGAAATCAGCAGTCTGAGATAAGCTGCTTGAGAGTATCAACAGATTCATATCAACAATACGTCCTCTGATGTGACTTTGATTCTGAAACGACGTTGGTCCCTGTCCATGAAGCGACATATACATTCGATTTCTGCAAAACTTTTTGTTTGCTGATCTGTAGAGAGTGGATCTGTTTGGCGGTGTCGGGCGGGAGTAAGGGTAATTTGGGCGGTCAGGGATAATGGTGATGTCAAAGGAGATTTCGATGAAAATTTTGCCATCGAGGGTCCAACTTCTGTGGTAAAATTCGAAGGAAAAGGATACAAGTGTTGTTTATAGAATGGTGATGATGTGGAAGTGGCCATTGACTCCAAGTTAAGGCCCCAGTTCGTCAAGATGATGATAGGGTTATGGGAAATGCGGAACCGTTCCAGTACGGTAGCAATATTATGAAGGGGATAGATGGACGAACTAGGTTCAGACAGATTCATGGAAGACTGGAGGTGTTCGACGGCAAAACGGTCCGGCCAGTAAAAAGTGCTCATTGAGTCGACTGCCACTAGACCAATTTCAGAGGCAGATAGAGAGGTCGTGTGATATGAAGGAAGATTCGCGAGACTCGCAGCAAGTTGCATGGATGACCCCGGATGAAAGATATGAAAATTGGACATAGCTGCCTGGATCAAAGGGCCGATAGAAACTGCGGGTACGCCAAGCTTGGCCAGGTGAGATAATAGGATCGTTCTAAAGCGACAGCCGTCGAATGTACTGTCGGTGTCGAATAAGACCGCAGCCTTGGCCCGTCCATCAAGACGAATTGCATCATGAAAGGTAGGTAGTATACATCGTATGATGATGTACCATAGGAAATGTGATTTCCCAGAGGCAGAGGGGCCTTGCAGCTCGACGACATCTCCAGGCTTGAAAAGGGATTCTACAGCAGATGATTCAGTATATGGTGCTTGGGAAAGAATGAATATCGACAGATGGAATGATTTGACAGAGTGCTCACAGGATCGAATGGAGGAAAGTAGCTAATAATTAGTATTGAGTTAGTTAACCGACGGCAACGGTCATAAAGTGGGACTTGCCGCCTGAAGTGTTTCGCAAGGAACTTGGTCGAGGATTGTAGATGCCATTATTGACTGAGACTCCGAGTCGGTCCAGGATGAGGCAGCGTCGGACCACGTGGCAGCATCAACCTTTGCCTCAGCGACGACACCCAGGCGTATGCAGTTCCTGGCCAGCCTTCAAGCCATCATCCACGTCCTGAGGCCGCCGTCTTACCCATCATGACCACTGCAGCGTCTTCTAGAGCCACCCATGCTGCTGCTCGCCGCGTTTCATCGTCCTCGTCTCCTTCACCGCCTCCACCACCTTCAATTGCAAGGGGTGCCACAGCACGTTCGGCTGTGTCTCCTCGTGTCTCGTCGAACTTAAAACCAGCTCCAGCTCGTCGTGGGTCTATCAGAGGTCCATCAACCTATCCAGCCTCTGACGGAAGGGAAGAGTCTCTGTCAGAGTCGCTCAAGCATGAAACGGAGCAAAAAGAGCAGGTACCAATCCTGGTCTACCTATGACGTGTCTCGATGTCATTGACGCTCTGTTCTTCAGCTGCTCGTCCAACTTCAAGACAAAGAGCAGACCATAACGACCTTGGGGTCCGAGAATCACCAACTCACGACCGCATTAAGCGCTGCAGAAGCTAGACTCAATGAACTCTACGCAGAGCAGAGTCGTTCGGAAATAGAACTGGCACAACGGATAGATATTTCTGAGAAACTTAGAGATCAGGTACGCGAATTAGAGAAGGAGAGGAGAGATATCCAGAGGCGATACAATGAGCAGGTTTGTTGTCACAGCCGTTGCTGCTTCCTGTCTGACGTGCATTCTAGACAGCGACATTCGACGCTGAGCGTCAAGCTTTTTACGACAACGAACAGCACCTTAAATCGCGTATTCAATCCCTGTCGCAAGCCAGGAAACGGCCGGCCCCTGCTGTTACCTATCCTGATATTGGATCCGACGCAGAAACTGACTACGAAGAGGAACCCGTTGCATCTCGCAGGCCCGAGACACCTAAGCAGGATTTAAATGATCCAGAACAGGAGCCTGCGGAGATGACATCTCTTCGGTTGGAACTATCCACGCTATCCACGTCCCATTCTTCCCTGCAGAGCACGTTAGTTCTCCTGCAAACACAGCTTCTTGACCTGAAACGTGTTAATCACGAATTACAAGAAGAGAATGAGAGCTACATGATCTTGCTCAGAGAGAAGACTCTCAGTGGACAATTTGATGTCATGAAGCAAATGGCCAGTGCTAGTCAAGATGACGACGACGATATCGATGCTGACGGCACAGACGTTGGCAGTCTTCGTAGCATCGGGAGGAGCACACTCGAGCGGGTTGACGAAGAGGAAGTTTCCCAAGTCACTTTCGAACAGGAGCTCGAGAGAAGCTTAGAACCTCGGGATACCGATTCCGTTTCGTCGCACAATGGCAGAACCACCAAACATGGACGTAGCCGTGGCGCATCCCATTCCCCGAGCAGCGGTCCTCGGGGCGAGTCCCTGGCGGACCTTCCCATTACCGGTCCGGGGCTTGATTTGGCGGCCGAGCTTGGGAGGGCTGAAAACAAAGATATTCTTTCTGGCAACACTATCGATGACCGCGATCGTTCAGTCTTGAACAACAGGAATAAGCGGCCAAAGAAAGATTCGGATAGTAGAAATGTTTCAATGTCGGATGACAACGACGTGTCTAGCAATGACCTCGATGCCCTTCGCACCGAGGTCAAAGTGCTCAAAGATGCTAATAAAGCGCTGTCGCTTTATGCTTCCAAGATCATTGATCGTATTATCTCCCAAGAAGGTTTCGAACACGTCTTAGCTGT
The DNA here is from genome assembly GCA_030407005.1 of Desarmillaria ectypa. NCBI lineage: Eukaryota > Fungi > Basidiomycota > Agaricomycetes > Agaricales > Physalacriaceae > Desarmillaria > Desarmillaria ectypa. The sequence continues at coordinate 1,492,634 of JAUDYN010000003.1, read as the reverse complement.
GGATTACGATAAAGAGCCGCCTACTCCCTCTACAGCCGTACCTAAATCTAATAATGCATCCAAGCCAAGACCCCAATCTGCCATTATTGGACGTTCATCATCGAACCCCGAGGCTTCACGCCTTAGTTCACCTTCTGTATCTGCAACACCTAAACTCTCTTCACCGCCGATGCCTAAAGTGCAACGCCGGTCTCTTTCATTTGATTGGAAGAGTTTCTCGATCTTCAATCAACCGGACAAGAAGCCCGAGGCAAATTTACGACCTTTAACACTCACGCCTGGTTCAAACCCTGTTACAGGCGCCAGGAAATTAGAAACTCAGGAAGACGAGGAGGACCGCAAAGAAAGGGAGAGGATGAATGCCACCTTGAAGCTGATGGGTATTCAACCTCAGTCGCCTGCGCTTATACAGAAGTCTTTCTCGTCTCCCACTCCCTCGCATACCCCTCTGTCGCCTCCTACCTCCACCTCCACAGCTGCCACTACATCCAAACGGTTTTCGTGGTTTAATTCCCGGTCTACAACCGCGGACAACTCAGAAACTTCGTCTCTTAACTCCAGCCCTTCCTTGGGTAGTAGTGACAACGCTGGAATTGGTTCGGGTCTAACTCAAGAAGCATTAGAACAAGCTGAAGCACAAAACTCTATCGCTGCTTTGGACGCTCATGAGCGATCGCTGAGTGCAGAGATTGCCCGTGGATCTGGAAGTGGATTCACTGAGATATCGCCTCGGAGTGGCCGACGGAGTAGAAGAAGTGCAGGAGGCAGTGGTAGTGGAAGCACAGTATGGAGCGCCGGTATAGGCGAAGAAGGAGATGATTAAAGTTCATCTTACTGAGTTTTGCTCTCACTTACGATGCATTGGTTCGTTGTTTTTTAAACTCTTTACAGTTACCCCATACATTCGTTAATATGTAATCTGGTATGGGACAAGCACATATATATACCCTTCTGCTCCTCGGACTACTCAGCATTCGTGATGGGAAAGCTATGCACAGGTATGCCTCGAATAGGTAGAATTCAACTGGGCGGTACATCGAGGGTTCAATATCAGGAAGGCGCGGCACGCTGCAACAGCGTATTTTGAGCGTGCGTTCGAATAGTTTCGAAGGGGTTCGTGGCAAATTTGGAATTAGCGAGTATGAGGGGATGCCGTAGTTGCTCCAGTTTTCTAAGGGCTTGTTAAACTAAGAAAGAATTGAACAGATAACGGACGTACAATGCCCGTTTCCGCTGAGTACTGGTATAGGTTGAGCTCTTTCCTTTGCCTATCTGACCTCCTCGCGTTTTTTCTTGAGGGTATTGATCGTCTTTGCTGTTCACCGCGTCGCTACCAGTCTCATCCTCATCCAGAGAAGGAAGAGCATCCTGAATTTCTGTCATACCATTAGCAACTTGCTCTTTGGCTTTTCTTTTCAGACGCCTGGCGTGTGACTTGGAATAGGGCTGATGAGATAGCTCGAGGCCTGGATGTAAGCACTGTCCGTCAGATTAATTGGAGTGACAAGACATGCACGGACGTTGTATAAAGGTTTCGTGTTTCGACTGCTGCTTGTCTCTCTTTTTTAGTCTAGTCTCTGGTAGTACCGTAGAGTTAACCTGATAGAATGGTCATGAAATGTACTATCCTTCGCCAAGGAGAGCAGTTTGACGCACCGAGCTATCCTGTACAGGTACACTTTCATCCTGCGACTGGCGCTTGGCAGATGAAATGTGTGCTACCGTTCGTTTTCTGTGATCTTTTGGCTGTGAAGGAAATGTTACAACGGACACACAGCAACAGTATATGCCGTACCATCTAACGCAAACGAGAGATTTCTGCAAGGAGGTGATGTCCCGAAAAGGAAAGTCGGCTCGAGTGCGCAGTAAGCGAATCTTGACCTGATCTTGCACCATCACACTGACCTGTCTGGCGATGGAACAGCCCCCATCTCCCCAGCTGTTGGTCCGTTCGAGGAGCCGGTCGAGGTCGCAGGGAAAACTCACTTCAAAGGAAAGCCCATCGAGCAACAAGGATTATACTACAGGAATAGCGCTGCTCCTCGTCGTGGTCTTGCTATGGACGTTCTCGAATTTCATTACACAGGTACCTGCGCTACCGTGTATTCATGCTAATTTCACTCATAAACGTGGTTAGGATATGTTCGAGGGTGGATATGAGAAGCCATTTCTGTCAGTCTTCCTGCTCTTGCAATCATCTCAACTCGCTAATCACTTAGCTTATGCAGAGTAACATATCTCAATACGAGCTCCTTTTCTCTTTACCTCCTTCCATTTCTGTTCAAACGGGCATGGAGCTGCTTCCAGGACACAAAACAGCGTAATATACACCCAGGTATGCTCAAGTTGATGTTATCTACATTTACGTTAAAACTTTGTCAGCCCCAGGATACGAGTCGCTCCCCGGAGAAGCCGGAGTGGATTCCGAGGTATTATCATACGCTTGATGTTGTTCTTTGACCTCGAACTATGTACAGGCTATAGATCCGGGCCTTGATGTAATAATGCCGTCACTCGACATGCGTCCTCTTACTACCCAAGAAACGGCAAAACTAGCTTCTTTGTTCTGCTCACTCTGGTATTTTTTTAAAAACCATCGTTGATTGAATTCTGCATGGAAGGAGCTCATGAATGTCAGGTTCATCGCGAATTGGGCTGTCAATGCATCGTTAGATTACACTAGCGTCGCTAGTGCAACCATCTTATCCAGTATGAGCGGTACGTCTTCCTGTCCTCTTCATCGAGCAGTATCTAATTAACGACAAGGGTTCTTCACTTTGGGTATCGGCCGGATGTTCAACGTGGAGACGCTTACTTTTAAGAAAGTCTGCGCCGTTCTAACGAGGTATGCTTTCCTTCCCTTCTCGGATCAGGTTTTGTTCATCACGGAGAAACACCAGTTTTTCAGGAGTGCTTCTTGTTTCAGTTTCGGATTCGTCACAATCAGTTGCAAGTGATGAGATCGCACCGCATGCCATCCTGGGGGACACCTTGGCACTCATCTCTGCCGTGTTTTACGCGCTCTATGTCATTTTGCTCAAAGTAAGAATAAAGTCGGAGTCTCGAATCGACATGCAACTCTTCTTTGGGTTTGTGGGTCTTTTCAATATACTTGCTTACTGGCCTATCGGAATGTTGCTCCACGTTGCGGGCGTGGAAAACTTAGAATGGCCAAGTAGCAGCAGAGAAGTCACGATTTTACTCATTAATGTACGTCTCAACCTAAATTCGATCTATAGCTACTTACACGTCATTTCAGATGGCGATAACTTGGTCAAGCGATTACTTATATGTGCTTGCAATGCTAAAGACGACCCCGTTGGTTGTTACCATTGGTCTCAGCCTTACGATCCCGCTTGCGGTCATTGGAGACCTATTCCTGGGCAATTTGATACACGCCAAAGTTGTGGTTGGAGCTATCATGGTCTTCGTTGGTTTCCTCATAGTTGGCATGGACAAGAACAACACTGATGGGGAACACATCCTCTTAGAAGAGACTACAGATGGGGAATAGTCATTGCATGTAGACATAGGTAGAATATAATTATATCCCGCGTCGGCCAGGTTCATGGTGCTTTGTCGCTAAGACATACTTCTTTACAGTGTATTTCTACGAGTACAAACTAGGTGAGAATGATGGTAGATATATTGACGGGTGAGACTCTTTTTGGTATGTGAAGTCCGCGTGAATGTGATTGAGAAGAAGAGGAAGGAACGGAGTCGAAGATGTGATACAACTGTTAAATAGAATAAATAGCGAAGCAAAAGGTACCTCGACCGAGTAGACGCAGAAATTGGAGGAAAATGGGCAGCCATACGGATACAGAATGAATACAAAACGTATATAGCGATAGGGATGTATGGACCGTCATAAGCGTCATGAATAACCTGTGACGGGGGGGTGATATTTGACTTTTTCAAATATTCGGAAGAGGCTTATCACCAAATTGCTGCAGTACATCAGGAGGCCAACTCCTACAAGGCATATTAAAGCAAGTTGGCTGTCGCAAAGGGTATCACCAAGGGTGCCTTCAAAAGTAGGAAGGTTGCTAGCCGGACGAGGAAGTTCGTTGTACCAGGAGGTATCGGATGGTGAGGCACATGGAACTAGGGAAGTGAAGAAATTGTCGAAGCAGAGGGAGAAGGCAGCCGACCAAGCACATATAAAAAGCACTTCTAATAGTGTATGCGCCAGTTTCCCCGAAGTGCGCCACAAGCCTAGAGGACGGCCGAAGTATTCGAGCTAAGGAGGGTCATAAGGCGCTTGGCAACATGCACACCAAGAACACGTACGTATACTGCTGTCAAAACGTGTACTAGCGTTAACGGTGCGAAGATTATAACGAGTGTGCTGAAGGCCATCGTAAGCAGTGATTGCAGAAGCAAGACGATCAGAAGAACATACGGGGAGCTTCCAAGAGCACCCATGATGCCATATTCGCGTTCTCGCTGTCGTACTCTTATAGCGACACCGAGAGCAGCGGTTGTGAAAGTGAGGTTGATGAAACGAAAAAGCTGTAGACAAAACATGATTAAAGTGGTAGGAGGGAAGGGGAAATGGTAATACCAGAGGAACATAAGTATTGGACAGAATGAATGCTCTAAAACGTTTTTTCCGACGCTGCCAGACGGTGATATCCCGACTGCTCGTCGATGAGGAAGCGTGCTCTATATCTTCAAAGCCGTAGGCATCATCTCTTTCTTCAGAGCGCGATGGACCTTGGGCAGTAGGTCGCGCAGTCCAAGGCGTCTCCCAGCCAGGGGTAGCGTTGTGGGTAAGAGTAAACGGGTTGGCAACGGGAGTGGGAAGAGTAATTGACAGGTTCCAGTCACGGCGATGACGCTGAGTATGTTCTGGAGAATCTGGCCCTTTTTCACTACGGCGGACAAAGGACGAACCCTCCCGAAAGGCAGCAGCAGAAGACGGAAGCCATGCCATGGAACGATCCTTGAAAGAATTTTGGGGCTTCTTCTCTGACTTTGAGGGGTCATCCGGATGACTTGTAGCACCAGAATGGGTCGGCCAAGGATGGGTGAACGTCCACCATCGACTCGGGGAAGCGACAGATTGGAATGAACCGATGTCGGAGGGACGGGACTCGGAAACATAATGAAAGTCAGGGATAGATGGCTGCTCCTCTGGCGATGGAGGCTCGTCCTTTGCCCAGGCTAGACAACGACGAATCAGTGGAGTACTACATAAGAAAGCAAAAATGGTATTACGAGGAACGGTGACGACAGTGGAGATGGTAGGAACGGGTCGATTGCTGCGAATGCTAGTATGCTTGTTCATGCTCGTCGTCGTCGACGATGACGGAGGACGAGCTGACGATGAACTCATTTGAACATAACACAGATGGTCGACGTTTGAGATAAGTCCGTGATTAATCCGGGTAAATACTGCCCTAAAATAGCAACACCTAGATCAAATAAATATCCAGCAAATGCTGACCAAACTTGGTTACGTCCATCCATCATGGAGGAAGCTATTCCCTCCCTCTCCTCTGGCGTAATTGGCTCGCGTTTCGTCTCTCAGGACGACATCGAATCAGCAAAATCAAAGCGTGAAGAACAGTGGAAGGCTGCCTATGCCAGGTATTTCGCTCTCATTCGACCTGGAACGATGTCTAACACGGCCGAGATTGGGACAGGAACCGCCTCCGCAACAAGTCGAGGACTCATATGACGGGCGCAGTCTGGCTGAAGTGTGCATTTTCCTACTTTCTGGCCAAATTTCGTATTGACTCTCCCTTTGATGACCTGGTTGTGATGCCTAGAAACTCGCCGCCAATAAAGTACGTCACACTCTTTTTCCTGCTTTCTCTCTGTTCATGTTCGCTATCCTAGATTGCAAAGCAAGAAGAATACGAGGAAAAGACCAAACTAGGTTGCTCTCTTATCAGTACACTTAGATGCTCATTCTGACACTCGAATGATCAGCCAATCAGTTTCGCGCCCTAGAGGAAGATGAAATAATGTTTCTAGACTCTATACGCGAAAAGGAGCTGGAGGAAGAAAGACAACGAAAGCAACTGGACGGAGAAGAAGTGAAGAACTTCAAGGAGTACGTCGCTCCTTTTAGTCCATTGATCCAACTATAATCTTGCTTGCAATAGAGCCGTAGCAGCAAGAACAAGCGCATCTAATCCTCCGCCTATCAATATCAAACCCGCGGCTACTCCACCCATTTTACAGACAACGGCTACAAAGAAGGATATCAAAAAAGGCCTTAAGGGTGTTATTGTCAAAAAGAGGGGCAAGCCAGCGCCTGTCGCGAAAACATCGCCAGTCAAAAAAGTCCAAGCAAACGATAAGAAGCGCGAACCGTCCACTGGTGAGGACGTATCACAGCACAGTCAGGAACCTCAAAGTAAACGGCAGAGAGTGTCGGAAAGTTAGCTGTATGATACTGGGTCGGATACAAATATAATAATATTCATTATCGTCGTACTCCACTGCTTGGTGTAGGTGTCCATCGTACTTTACTCATGTCCTTCTGTTCGGCACTCCATCCTGCCACTTTTTCCATTGCCTCAGCTCGTCTGGATGCTACCGTTCCCATTGTCGTTCGGTTCAATAGTCGCTTCGCTGCTGGTGTTAAATTACCTGCAGCTTCCGACCTGCGTGGCGTCCAAGATGGTGGCAGCATTGTACCCTTCTTACCCATCGGGGTTCGTGAAGGACCACCGGGTGTTCGACTAAGGCCCAACAATCCTGCTTTGGCACGAAGGCTTTTGGAAGCATCATTTGACAGCTTCTGAGATATCCGCTCTCTTATTGAGGGAGCAGGAAGGTGGAATGGTGTAGTGGGAGGTGGAAGATCTGCAGGATCATCGCTCTGAGATATGATCCTTGGTGTAGCGCTGAGTGTCCCCCAGGTCATGAGTTCTTTGACGGCTGCTGGTCCCAACTCAGATGGTGTCGGTGAAGGAAAGTTGGGCACCAGCGAGAAATTGTTATTGGTCGGAGAACGAGGATGATCTAAAAAACCCATGTCAGAAAAGGTTTCATTTTTTGATGTGCTAGAACTTGCGTACACGGTGTGCCTTTAATAGCGGCATCGATGCGACTGCGAGTAGGACTCGGTGGCGCGGATAGACCCCTAGACGCAGATGAGGTGTCTTCTTGCAGCCGAGTGCTTGAGTAAACGACAACTTTGGGGTCCTCCGTAGATTTAATATCGGCTTGCGCCAGTTTATGATACGGCGATTCGTCTGCGTCCGGTGAAAACATTAAGGAATTTCGAGCCTAATAGCCAAGTGAGTAATGCGTAAATGCAGCAGGGAAAATTGTCACCTTAAAATTCCATCCATCGACACCTGCAGATCGAGTATCCTTCCTAGGAGCCATCACATCGGTGACCGAAACTTGTTGGTCATCAGAAGACTCCCGCACAGCCAATTCCTTCCCTTTCTCTTTCTTATCTGAGGTCTGCTTGTCTTCATCTTCGTCACCGTTGGTTATTAGACCTGCAGGAGGCTTCGCAGGTTCAATCATCACCTTCTCCCGCATCACCTTCTCCCGCACACCAGGCCGTGAGCTGCTCTCTGCTGGCCCTTCCAACAGCATCTGTTCCCTTGCTGCCTCTACTCTGAGCTTGTGCCCTTCTACTCTTTTCTGAGCGTCCCATGCCCACCCCCATCTCTCTTTCCGCGCCTGGTTCTCACTGTCTAATATCTGAGTAAAACTAGAGTTGTCCTCGGAGGTATAGCGCGCCTGGAATGTATCTAGGCTGACTGAGGCGTCATAACGAGGGCGCTTCTGGGGCGGTTCACCACGGACAGCAGAACTAGACGACGTGCGAAGGGGTGTATCGAATGGGGCGGTGCTAAAGCCGTACGGAGTCTGAGATGGAGTCCAATTTGGCGCTACCTGCTGGCGACATGCAGGCGCAGGAGTGGCATTTAGCTCTTCAATTCGCCGAACAGATGCGGTAATGAGATGTGGGTCGCGCGTGTCGAGGGCGTCCAAGTATTCGTTCGTTGCATCAAGATGAGCGAGTGACGGAAAGAAATCCCGTGCAATGATATGAGATAGGGCTGCCGTGTATTCGTCTTCCTCGAGAACGACCTGATGGTTCAATGACCGTTCTGGCTGGGACCCGGACATGACGGTAACGGATAAAGGTAGACCACGTGTTACGATCGAGTCAGAACAAATATCGTCCTCCCCGAATAAAAGGAAATAATAATGATACTCATTGCCATCAAATTACACCCATTAGACGACTCGTATTACTTCCTCTATGATTGGCAGAAAGGAAATGTCGCTTCCAGCACTTCACCATGAAAGATAAGTAGAGGTACTGTATTACGATACATAATGAATGTGACGGTGATCAAGTGCCTAACGCAAAATATCCGGTAGTAATTAAAAGGATGACAGAAAACAAGGCAACATAAGTAAATATGGGAGGAAATACAAGGCGCCATCAGTAAACAGCGAACACGAAGAGATAATCTGACCTAAGATACACTTTTCCCAAACTTCGTAGAGGCGCTGCCTGCTCTAGGACGAAGATCGCTTGCTCGAAGTGCTTCCGCCGAGTCACGCCGAGTACCCCCACCTCCACTCGGGCGGCCAATTCGACTCTGCGACAGTGTAGATGAAGTCGAAGACGAAGGCAGCTTGGTTTGACGCACTGTAACATTCGCAGAGACGCCGGAAGGAAGCTGAGGGAGGGCTTTCCCAGTCTCATATGTCGAGTTCCTCGATCCGGAGTTCATGGGGGTGCTAGAGACCGGGCGTGACTTATCTCGGGGTGCAGGAGGCGGCATCACGGAGGTACTCGATCCTAAGGAAGAGCGCTTTGTCTGTAATTGCGGGTGACCCGCAGGGCCAGTTGACCGCTTGAGACCCAGCCCAGAAGAGTGGCCATTCATGCCTCCTGCTGGAATGGGAAGAAAAGTAGGAGTAGATGGACGGGAGGACGGGGTATGGACAGTACTGGATGTCGTGGCTGAACTTCCGATAGACAGTCTTGATTGCGGTCGCCTAATACCACCCGCTGTCGTGCTTTGTGATAACGCTGCTTTATTCATCCTCAATGTGGGAGAAGCGGGCAATGCAGATGACGCAGATGTATTGGGGCGGAAAGATGTAGTTCGGGATGGGCTGGATAGCCGCCGTCGCTCCCTATCCATATCTCTGCGCGGAGGAGGTGAGTCCTCCATAATGAGAACCCATCCAGACGAATCTCCCGGACTGTCTTTCTTCATCTTTTCGTTGTTTGTGTCAACGCTGCGTCTAGATTCTGAGCTGCGCCGGCCCAATGGGTTTTCCCAACTAGTTCTCCCTATGATAGATTTGCTGGGCCCAGACGAAGAGGTACCGTTGCTGCTAGGATTTGGTGCGTTGGCACTTGTCCGATTCGTGACGCTTCCCATCCGGAGTCGAGGCACACGAGAATGAATCTTCTGTTCCAGTGTTCTAACTCTAGCCCGCATTTCAGACACCATTTGAACACCTTTGCTCCTGGATGTGGTGCTAGTTGTTGAAGTGGTACTGGCAGTTGAAGCTTTGCGTGCTATGGGTGATGGGTTGCTTGCTGCTCGTGACGACGAGTATGGCGATGGTATTGATGTCGAACGTGGTATCCCGGTCGACCTCGGAGGAGTCGATGTGCTCGAAGTCATAGGCTGGAAGCCGGCGCGATTCAATAGCACAGATTGTCCTGCCTGTCGAGATGCGCTTCGCTTTTTCGGCGTGACTTCGTTGTCGAATAACAAGCTATCAGAGCTTCGGTCTAGCTCAGATAGCTGTAGATCGGCGGGAGGGGGGGTATTAAAGAGGTCGTCACTGGAGGAGTCGCGAAGGACGGGACCTGAGGATGGGGATGATATAGATTCTCGTGATGAGTTAACTTGAGCAGTTAATTGATCCTTCAAGACTGAAACTTCAATATTCGCATCTGAAATACTTGAGCGCGATAATACTTGGGGACGACGTAAGTGAAACTCACCTCGCAGTTCGTCTTTGAGCCGCTGGCACTGCTCTTCGAGATCAGCTTTGTCAAGGAGTTCATGTTCTAGAAGTATTTTCTCCTCGAGAGCTCGGGAATACTTCACTTCAACGTCAGCCAAGCTTGACGAGACCGCGCGCTCCGTCCGTTCCAAATCATCATTTCCCATTTCAAGTTCGCGAAGTTGGACTTTAATTTGCTGGTAGTCTTGACACAACTTGTCGAGTTCGCGCTGTAGAGACGTTGTCGTTGTGTTGTAGTTGGTCTGCAGGGTCATAAATTTGGACTGCGATGGAGGTCAAGTCAGTTGCTACAGCTCAAGACACGACTGGACGCACCTTCCATTCATCCCGCTCTATTTCTGCCCTTGCCACCTTCACCTTCAAGTCCTGTTGGGCCTTTTCTGTCCTCTGCAGCTCGTTCTCTAACTCGGTTTCAAGCTCCTTGCTGGCAAAATGAAAGTCGTCTAGTTCCGCACGGGTTTCTGCCAGCATGTCTGCCACCTTGTAAAGGGCTTTCAAGATGTTGCGATAATACGGGTGGAAGAGCGCTCACCTCATTGTACTTAGCTCGCCAGTCGGTTAACGACGAGTAGCTGAGCATGCGTTAAGCCGACGTTGTACACATGACATGAAGAGAGCGTACCCAAGCTGAGCATCATCCATTGACATGACCCTTTCTCTCCTCAGAACGTCCTTGGCCGACAGCACGGTAGTCATTGGACGACAGTGGATGACGACGGAAACTTGACGAACGAGGAGAGGCGGTTAGTAAATGCCACGGTTACCAAGCGGTCCTGTTGAGGTCCATTTGCCTCTTTTGGAATTTTCCCCCGCAGATTTTACAACATTACATTTTTCAAGTAATCAAATATATTCAAGACGGCTACAGTCCTTCGGGTTTAGCACACTTTCGCTTTTCAATCTTCCCCGTCCTCGTACATCGCATAGAGACCCAAGAGACAGGTTCCATAGTCGCTCCTGAAATGCGCATAAGCTTGTACCATTTCAAGTATTTAGGGTTACATACCTGCCTCGCTTGTAGCGAATATAACACCGAGATCATTTCTAGCAGTCGAAATAAAGTAACTTCGGGCATCTCCTAGAGAAATCTAACTTTTGTGGTGAGCTCTGACCAACGTATACGATAGAAGACGAACGACTTGTCCTCGAACGACGTCCCCTCCTCGAAAACAGTCGCTTATTTTGACCTTGTCCTTTTCCGTGGCTCGGACATCTTGGGAACGAATGACGCCCGTGAACTCTTCACCAGGAGGTAATGGAATGCCGTCGACGACTGATATTGACAGCAATGCCTGCACTGGAGACAACCGTGTTACGGAACCAAGAATGAGAGAATTCGGGGCTGGAGGGTGGGGCTTAACCCTGTATATCATCAAAGTCTACAGGAACAGTTCCAGATATCGAGCAGTGAAGGGAGGATAAAACCAACAGATCCATCATAATGGGGCGCGCCAACGAGACTGGCGCGAACTTGGTCGTCTTTTGTGTAAATTCCGCGCCCCAGACAGGGAACGGGGCCGCGGGGGAGTGGTATAGGTTGACCTGGAAGGACTAAATCAGACGTCATTCGAGTTGGACGGCAAAAAACCAAAGTCCGAAATCTCGGTCAAAAAGCGTGCAAGTTTGTGCCTAAATTATGCCAGAAATTTGTCATTGGGGTAACGCTACCCATTTTGGGCAAGGACCCAGGCGCAGCAAAATATTTCCTGGTGTGCCAGCTACCTACTTACCGTCATCTTCCGTCTCTCCATGGCCACCTCGGTTGCTCGCATTTTTGCGCGTCGTATGTGCATATATCTCGTTTTGTAGCTTGTTCTCACCATTCTTTAGGCTTCCATGTCTCCACCCGGAGACACGCGCTGTCGCCTTTCAACATGCCTGCAATGAGTCCTACTATGTCAGAAGGAGGAATTGCGTCGTGGAAGAAGAAGGAAGGTGAATCGTTTTCCTCAGGTGATGTTCTATTGGAGGTGGTGAGTTGTGTCAGGTTCGTATCGTTGGAAAGTAATGACACGGTTCACTTCAGGAAACGGACAAGGCCACAATTGACGTTGAAGCCCAGGAAGATGGTATTCTTGCAAAGATCATGGTACGTATTGGCTTGAACAATTTGTTTTCAACTCTCAAACTGAGTGCGCCAGGTTCAAGATGGCATGAAAGGCGTTCAAGTGGGTACTCCCATCGCAATCATCGGAGAAGAAGGAGATGACCTGTCTGGCGCTGCCGACGCTGCAGCGAAAGCCACCTCATCTTCAAAACCCAAGGAGAAGCCGAATGAACCGCTCAAGTCCGAAACTACTCCGAAGACTGAATCTTCACCGAAACCCAAGGAGGAAGTCAAAGCTGAACTTCCTTCCGGAGATCGAATTTTTGCTTCTCCTATCGCTAAGAAAATTGCCCTCGAACGCGGTATCCCACTGTCAAAGGTTAAAGGAACCGGTCCATCTGGTCGCATCATTCGCGACGACGTCGAAAGCTATAAGCCATCCACCACCACTCCAGCAGTTAGTCAACTTCCAGCAGCTGCCGTCCCAGACTATGTCGATACACCCGTCTCGAATATGCGCCGCACCATTGGCACTCGTCTGACACAGTCCAAGCAGGAGCTTCCTCATTATTATGTTACGGTTGATATCAAGATGGATAAGGTTCTTAAGCTGCGCGAAGTCTTCAACAAGACCCTGGCAGACAAAGGTGCCAAGTTGAGCGTCAATGACTTTGTTGTCAAGGCAGTCGCTTGTGCCTTGGCCGATGTTCCAGAGGCGAACACCGCCTTCCTCGGCGAAGTCATAAGGACGTGAGTTTGGTGTATAATCTCTCGCAACGCGCTCAAACCTCTGCTCAGATACAAGAAGGCGGATATTTCTGTTGCTGTTGCCACCCCTTCTGGTCTTATCACGCCCATTATCAGAGATGTAGGCGCCAAAGGCTTGGCTACTATCTCTACTGAGGCCAAAGGCCTTGCAAAGAAGGCACGCGATGGAAAACTGGCACCATTAGACTACCAGGTCAGCCTTTTCAAAGCCTGCTATACTCCTTTTTATTGATACGGTACCCAATCTTCAGGGCGGTACATTCACGGTTTCTAACCTCGGCATGTATGATGTCTCCCATTTCACGGCCATTATCAATCCTCCTCAATCATGCATTCTTGCCGTCGGTTCTACACAAGCAACCATCGTCCCCGCGCCCGAGGAAGAGCGCGGCTTCAAGACTGCACAGATCATGAAGGCAACGTTGAGCTCTGACCATCGGACAGTTGATGGAGTGACTGCAGCTAGATGGATGTCGGCCTTTAAGGGATATCTCGAAAACCCCTTGACATTCATGCTGTAAATCGGGTTGTCGTGTCGAGAGCCCTATTATTCTACACCGTCTTCATTTATTTTAGACTTTTCTGACCTCGTATCACTCTGTTTTAAACTCGCTTTGTTCATCTTTTTGCGCTGTGCTGCATAAGCTCGTAGAACTACAGGTCACGCGCACGCGTCCACCCTGAGAAATATGTCATTGTCAAGGAAGCAATTCAACCAATCTCTCACACAAACACGACTCGATATCTTGCTAAAAACGCGTCATTTTATACATGGCTACCGTGGCTGATTCCGATTGGAACGCCAGAAGAAATGCATTCTTAAATTCGGTGCTCGAGCAACTTCTTGAAGCCCGTTTCGAAATTGAGGCTCTCGGGAAACGCGTCGCCTCCGCTGAAAAAGAGGTTAGTAGACACTGTCCACCAGCCCAATAACCTGTGCTAATTATATGCTTCCCTGTAGCGCGTTGAATGTCGCTGTCAGCGCGTCGATCCAACCATTGGCCTGCCAGACCTACCCGAAATACAGCCAATGCCTCATGAATGGCAGACAGATTTAGCCGTTAGATTACGAACCGCTGAAATAGGCTTCGACAAAGCGAAAGAGGAATACAACAAAGTGAAGGAATCAGTGCGTCTTATCTCGTTGAAAACATCCAGGCACTTACGAGGTTATGTCCACTTTTGTCTATAGCTTATTGCTGCAAATACAGAAGTCGCGTTCATCAAGTCGCGTAACCAGCAGTTAGAATATGACCTTTTTGAAGTTCGAACTCAACGTGACCAGCTTCTTGAAGAACAAGCGCACCTGTCCGCTGTCCTGAAGAACGATTACGCTGCTCAAGCCTTTCCGGATAATGTGAGCGGTCGTGGTCTGCCTTGTGTATATAGTATTCATCTGTCTTACAGACCACTGAATCAGAGATAGACAGTAATGAGTATTGGTCACTCGCTAGAGGATCGGTACCCGAACTCCTTGATACAATTCAGGCTCGGGACGCGGAGGTATGAAAAATCAAATTGAATCCAGTCAATAAGTAGCTAATCTCCTTTTCAGATAAAGAATTTACAAGAAACAGTCAACAAAGAGCACTCCGCGAACGATCAGTTGAAGCAACATCTTGCGACCGTCGTCTCTGAGATGCAAAGCGCGGGTAAAACTGTTTTGGAGACCATTAGCACCAGATTGCATGCGACGGTAAGACCTAAATGCGCATAATTTATATCATGAAATTTACATTCTGATTTCGAAGGCATCCACACGCACGCGAAGTGAAAATGAGCCAAATCCAAGTCGCAATGCTGGAGTAGAAAAGGAAACTACTCTTCCCATTGATCGCCAACCTTCCACTTCCACGCTACGGCCAACCAGATCTGTGGCTCCCAGGAAATCACGGCTGGCAATATCGAACAATACCACCTCATATGTCGCCAATATACCAGAAGAACGAATGAAAACCTTACGAAACTTTGACACAGCCATTTCTCCTACTTCGAGTACTGTAGCCAGCACCAACGCCCCGTACACGCGGGATTTTTTGAAGATAAACATTGGTGGTAGTATCCAGCCTCTCATCGTTAGGTCTGTTGGTTTTCGACTCTTGAATCTCATAGTTGCCGAACGTATAGTCTTTCTAGAGTTACGCACAGTCAAACGGCACTCGCTCAAAAGCATGGAATAGATTGTTATCTGTGCCCCAACTTGGAGCATAATCCTTGGTGTCCTACCATTCCAGGACAACATGGATATATCTTCGTAGGCCTTGGAATGGACAAAGATGCTTTTGTAGGAAAGGAGGAATTCTATACGGTTTTTGTTGGTATCAAGGAAGGCTCCTCAAGGCGCTTCCGTTATCTCGGGCAGTACACTGCTACACATGTAGCACCTTTGACGGTTGCGGAATGGAATACTCTCGCTCCATCTGTAAGACACCCCATGAATAACTAGGAATTTCCATTAACAAACTCAATAGGTTCAAGCAACTTACTCCGAAACGACGAAGAAAAAGACAAAAGACACCAGACCAACAGAGAAGATAAAGACTCTGTATGACGAAGGAGTTCTTAGCGTTCCTTGCGTCCTTCTCAAATGTGTGGACATTGACCACGAACTTTCAAGCAGTTTGGAGTCGGCCCTCCGTAACGGCCCGTCGCAGAAAACTGGGTCCGTCTCTCCTTCAAAGAGGCGACGTGAAATTCAAGACGAAGGGAAAAATGTCAGTCATAAACCATACCGGAAGGACTGCAACTAGCCTGAGTGGAATTACAGCTTCGAGTGCTGGTCGGTTGTGATAATAGGATGAGCATGTATACTTATCAAACATATAGGACATTTCTTGGCGAAAAAAAATAGTATCACGCATATATACATCCCTATAATACCCCTACCTAATTCGACAGTTGTACCTAACTTTGCTTTCGGAGAAATTATATTTTGGCTACTGAGTGAAGTTAACTGGTATATAGGTTTCCTTTTTGGATCTTTGAAGCCGCCCTGATCTAATCAGGTACTTTGCTTTATTGCACTTATGCCGGGGCGGACGAAAAGGATATCGCCACTGAAGGCGCCAGGTACAGATTTTAACAGACACGCTGCAACATAAATATGCTCATGTCGCAGCAGATCGTCCCTATCTTGCACTCGGACTGGAAGGGTCAGCCAACAAGCTAGGCGCTGGGATAATCAAGCACGCTGAAGATGGGTCGACCACAATCTTGTCGAACATTCGACATACATATATCACGCCTCCAGGGGAAGGGTTCCAGCCTCGGGATACCGCGCTTCATCATCGCGAATGGGCTCTCAAAGTCATCGAAGACTGTTTGAAGCAGGCCAATGTATCAATGCATGATATGGACTGCATATGCTTTACCAAAGGTATTTCTCATCTTTAGAGTAATTCCTAGTTGTTCTGAAAGTGACCTACGCTTTTCAGGACCGGGAATGGGGGCACCATTGCAGTCAGTAGCTCTGGTTGCGCGAACACTTTCCCTTCTTTACGACAAGCCACTGGTCGGCGTGAACCATTGCGTTGGCCGTAAGTACTCAACCATTAACCATATCGCATACCTACCTCTTAACAGACATCGAGATGGGACGCGAAATCACCGGCGCCCAAAACCCCGTTGTCTTGTACGTTTCCGGAGGAAATACGCAAGTCATTGCATATTCTCGTCAATGCTACCGTATATTTGGAGAAACACTCGACATCGCTGTCGGAAACTGCCTCGACCGGTTTGCACGAGTGATCAATTTGAGCAACGACCCGAGTCCCGGGTATAATATCGAGCAAGAGGCAAAGAAGTCCGTTATTTCCGCTGCATCTCCCAGTACAATACTGAATTATGGGCAGGGGTAAACGACTTTTGCCGATACCGTATGCGACCAAGGGGATGGATATTAGTCTTTCGGGAATCTTAACCTCTATTGAAGCCTATACCTTCGACAAGCGATATCAACCTGAGGGGGCGGCCGACAACTCGGAAGATGACATTATCACCCCTGCAGACCTGTGTTTCTCCTTGCAGGAGACTGTTTTTGCGATGCTAGTGGAGATTACCGAACGTGCCATGGCACATATCGGCAGTAAAGAGGTCCTTATTGTCGGTGGTGTCGGATGTACGTTGTTAATGCATTTGCATGATGTAGAATCATTTACCCCCTTCTAACAGGCAATGAACGACTCCAGGAGATGATGGGAATAATGGCCGCCGAACGCCACGGGAAAATCTTTGCCACCGACGAGAGGTGTGTTTGGGAATTATGCTGCATGTCAATTTAACCGGACTCGTCATCAGATTCTGCATAGACAACGGAATTATGATCGCTCAAGCGGGCCTTCTCGGCTTTAGGATGGGCTACAGAACATCTTTGACTAATAGCACCTGTACTCAAAGGTATGTGGGTACAGCCTGTAACCCTTACAATGCCTGACATGAATTCAGATTTCGTACTGACCAGGTGCACGTTGGTTGGAGGGCGTAGCTATCTTTGCCAGCTTAGAAACTTTTAGGGTATTATAATGTACATATGTGCACCGATAATAAATCAGACGGTGTACGGTGGTGGTCTAATTCTAAATCTGCTTCTGCAGGCATCACTTGGCTGCGACTTTAGCTGAAACCAACCCCCAGCCTTCAGGATCTACTGCTCGCAGCTCCTCACCCAATTTCTCAAAATGTGCCCACCACCACCGGTTAGTTTCATCGAAGGGACTACCAGTACCTTCGTCTGGTACCCTCGCCTTCCAAGGTTTATCAGGAAGAATATAATGGAGGCATCGAACTTCTTCGTCACGCCAGATCTTCGGATGCACAACCTGTAACGTCCGAAGAGCGTTGTAGTACCAAGGAAGAGGCTTCCACATCCCTTTGAAATGTTCAATCATGAGATCTTGGTCTGCGAACGTGAAGTTTTCAACTTCTGCGGATGTCATAAGTCGTTCAATGATAGCGTTTGCGACAGCCATCGAGGGATTGAGAACTACAACCCCAGAATTGAGCTGACTGTAGGGGCGAGGTTTTCCTTCAGACCACTGAGGAGGCGGAGCATTTGGACCGGACACGGCACTATGAGCGCAATTCTCGGGAATCCTATAATAACATAAGCTACAGAAAAGGATTGCGTTATTGTGCAGGGTTACTAACCAATCGGCAGGATAATGAGGGAGCTTCCGAGGGTTGCAAGCGCAGACATGGGCAGCGGCGATCTGATCTTTGGGCAGGTCGAGATCCATGAGCTCATCCATGTTTCTCAGGATTATCACATCGGCATCCAGAAGAACCACTCGCTTGAGAAACCGGATATTAAGTCAGCATCATCACCCCTAATCCAAAGGAAGACATACATCGTAATCCACCATCTCAAAAGTACTAAGAGATAATGTTATCGGATGAGCACCCGAGCAGATTGACAGAGATACTTACCGAACTTTAGACCAAGTGTCGGCAAACCTAGCATCGTGAATGTCGAATCTTTGACGACTTGCCTCTGGGGCTACTACGCCCACATCGACACTGATCAGACCCCGATTTTTAAGGACATTACGAGCATCTTGAGGTATATCCGGCGTGACCATCACTATCAGCGGGTATTTCGATTTTGCAGCCTTCAGACCATAGTCTACGACGAGAAGACCTGGCAAATAAGCTGTCTTGGATAGGAGGGAAACCCACGCGGCTTTGGGAGACATGGCAGTATGGTAGAAAGGCAGGCGATGACCAATGATCGCGTATTTCGATCCCCTACGCTGCGATTTTTTTTTTACCTTGGTGGACCACTCGATTATCGATCAGAGCGAAGAGTCCGGTCGATGATATCAGATTGCTGTTCGTTGTCAGAGGCTGCCGCCTCTAGTTATTCAACGCCTTTCAGTACGGATCTTCTCATCAATGTTTTTTTTTTACCACCGATTCTGTACAGGACCATGTTGACATTTTCCGATTCATTAAATCCCAGTTTTGCCCCTGAACGGGACGCTCGTACTCGGAAGCCTACCTCGGATCACTCCAAGTTGATCAGCTGGACCTACAGATAGGCTTGATAGAATTACATGATGGTAACGTAGTAAACTATACAGGACCATACACGTTAGCGTAGATCGGCACCCCAATGTTCCGGCAACGAGGTAGCAACGTGACGTTTCGCTCTATTCTCAGCTCCCTTCCCTCGCAATATGTTCTCAATGTAATATTCACCGGCCTATCAGGAGATAAATAGATACCCAACGGAATAGGCGTCGAGACGCTGACCTTGTAACTGCTGCGAACCAATGGTCCACTAGCAACGTACAGGAAACCCATATCTTCGGCGACCTGCTTCAATCGCTCAAATTCTGCCGGTTCAACGTAACGGTCTACTTTCATATGTCGTTTGGTCGGACGCATGTACTGGCCAAAAGTTACAACGTCTACGGAGACTTTGCGAAGCTCTGAGGACAGTTAGACATGCGCAAAGCATTGTACAGGCAAAGGAACTGACCTCGCAATGCATCTACGATCTGTTCACTTGTTTCGCCAACACCAAGCATGATACTCGTTTTCGTTATTCGAACGCCCTCTTGTTTGGCGTGTTCTAGAACTTTCAGACTCTGTCGGAACGTCGCCCGTCTATCCCGGACATACGGCGTCAGAGCTTCAACTGTTTCAATGTTATGGGCATATACATCGAGCCCAGATTTCGCTACAAGGGACACATGAGGTAGGGAACCGGCGAAATCTCCGGTCAATGCTTCAACCAAGATATGGGAAGCTCTGAAACGAGGTCAGAGTTGGAATGAGATACAGAGAACATAGACACACTTTTGTTTAATCTTCCGTATAGTTTCTGCAAAATGATGGGCGCCACCGTCAGCGAGATCTAGCATGTATGAGTCACAGAGTCAAAATATAGGACGATATGAAATGTACCATCTCTATCGACACTCGTAAGAACGATGTAGCCCAAACCCCATCGACTGATGGCCTCGGCAGTATTCTCCGGTTCATGTGGATCCAAAGGCGGCGGTGCGCGAGACGTCTTTACAGAGCAGAATCTGCAGCCACGAGTACATGTATCACCCATGAGCTATTCTTATGAGCCGTTATACTCTTGTTTAGAGCCTAGGTCCTCACCATTATGGTGGCAGTAGCTGCACTTCGGCCCTCTGCCTCCGTAGCGCCTTCTTTACCACCCCAGCAATCACCAATATTGGGACAACGAGCCTCTTCGCACACAGTATGAAGACCCAATCCTCTCAGGTCTTTCTTGATCTTAGTGAACGAGGCTCCTGAGGGAATAGAAGTTTTAAGGTATGACGGAAGACGTGGGCTGACGAGGGGTTAGTTCTAGAAAGATAATGTCATTCAAAGGCATACCCTCGAGCATTTCCGAGCAAAACACGTTCATGAGCCTCTCCCGATATGAACTCATCTAGCGAAGGTCCCGATGTCAATGCTTCCCTAAAACTTTGTTTGGTAGGGGACGACGGTGTTGCGAGGAACCGGACTTGAGGAAGAGAACATAGTCGAGTTGGTCTAACAAGAGAATACATTGCTGATACTGCACCAGAAGAGATTATGGTGCAGGGATTAGTAAGCTGGTCGAATGACAGCAAAGAAGGATTCAAATTACATCATCAAAGTTGGTCGGTGAATGTTTCGGATTCGGCCGACATCGTCCCGGCTTGGTACTCAACGCTGATGAACGCACTCTCTCGTCGGGAAGAGGATAGCTTGCTAAAGGCTACCAAAGCCTATGCGCTCAAACAATGCGATCCTGTAGTCAAAGGTGCGTCTCTACCTCGTCTTCCTACTATTGTTCTTACAGATGTGAAGCAGAATTTGCGGATTGCATGTCCGGGCGTCTAATTTCGGTGGCTTGGGCCTGCAAAGACAAGTTGAGGGTAGTCGAAAAGTGCATGATTCAATAGTCGGTACTTTTTCTTTGGCGCCGTTCTTCTAGTAATGACTGTCCCACAGTACCGGACCAGAGTCCATGGACATTGTTCGTGGGGAGTATCTCAAATTACGAAACCAGCGGCAAGAAGAAAAACGCCAACTTTTTGACCAATCCCAGACATCGTAGCAAAAATCATGTCCTTTCACACTTGTATCTCTTATACGATTATCTTAATTTATACAATATACAGGGCGGTCACAGATCACTTCTTGCTATTGACGGAATTCCACTGTTTTCTAGCTGCCATCAACGAAGTAATCAGCCTACGATACGAGTTTTTAGTGACGGTGGTGGTTATACGTGGCATGGAAACTCACCCAAAGATACCCAATACACCATCATTAAGATTCGTCAGGCCCAGTCCGGTCGCAGGAATCCAAACATCGAGCGAGTCGAGGGTAAGCTGATGCAGGGTAGTCGCGCGTGAACTTGTATACAGCAAAATTGAGATTAATGTGCTTTTATCAAGAACGATAGACGTACGTTTTCAGAGCTACAGCCTTTGCAGAGCAGTCGGCTTCACTACCGAGGTCATTGTCGCTGATAGACTTGACTTTCAACGCTGACAACTCTTTGTGTATACGAAGCATCTAGGTAATTTACCACTTCAGTGAGAACCAGAACCATAATGAAACCGTTACAACTGACTTTGATGATCCCATTAAGCAGACCAAAAACAATTCCAGTAAACCAAAATCTGTTTGAAAGTCTCTGTATCTTCTGAGCGGTTTCAGACTTGAACTGGACAAATTTTATGGAGTTGGCCTGAGAGAAATCAGATGGTATGAATCAACTAACGGTAGATAAAGCTCACCCAGACCAACCCGTCGAGGGACAAGTACCCAAAGTATGCTAATTGCCGAGCAATAGTGGTTATTTGTTCGGGTGCCGAAGAAGAGGAGAGGACAGCACGAAGGGCTACTTGTAAGTGCTCCATAGGTTTCCCCAGCCGAAGGACTGAATTCGATAAGTAAAGAATCACAGCTCATTGACGAGACGGGGACAAACGTTTGCGAGCGGTCCCAAGATGGATTTTAAGGGCATTCCAAGGAACTGCAGAATCTTTTTCGCCACGAGAAAGAAGGTACCATGTGTAGAACCTGGCGAAATATTGGATGGCGCGGTAGGTCTTGTGCGGTTAGTATGGTAGACGGCCGCGAGGGGGCTAGAGAAATACCTTGTCCCTTCCAAGAGTTGTGGTACCAAATTTGAGGGAGTGAGATACAACCGGATGGAATATGAGCTGGGACGCGATGGTGGACATGGTTGGCTGTGTGAGGAGTCGGGACTGACCTTGGGGGTATTTGAATGCGTGACCGGGGAACTATACAATTCACGTGTTTCCCCACCAGAGCGGCGGACCGGTCCGAACCCTCAATCGAACAGCAGTGACGTATGTTCCGCCAAAGAGACTCAGACGTCGAAGAGTACCAGATAATCCGAGTTAAAGTCAAAAAAAACTTCATTTATGCATGCCAGCAAACGACACCCTCTCATGCCGGACTGACGTTGATGCAGCGCTATGTCGCTCTTGCAGCTCCGTGTTGACATACGCAATTCAGCGGAAAAACTCGGACGGAAACCGCCGTTTCCATCTCTGTGCCGGATTGTCAAGTTCTTCCAGGTTCTTCCTCCTTTCTCCCGCTTGTTTCTCTCCTTTCTCGTGCTTTCGCCAGCCTAAATCACACGCACAATGTCGATGACAATCTACTCAAAGGTCACACGGCTTACAATCACAAGGCTTCTTCACTCACGTGATCCCATACAGTTGAATCTTAGAACCCCTCAGGGCCTGGCCAGATCTCTGCGACTCTTCTCAAGTTCCTCCGCTATCATGGTTAGCCTTTTCACCCTCTTTCAACCTACCCAAGCTCACTCAGATCCAGTCCGATTCCACTTTCCGCGTCGAGAAAGATACCTTTGGTGAACTTCAGGTTCCCGCGGACCGGTACTGGGGCGCACAGACACAACGGTGGGAGCTCAATGCATTGTCTACCGTCGTCGATACATCACTAATTTGCCTTGCAGATCATTACAGAACTTTGACATCGGTGGTCCTACGGAACGTCTCCCCCCTCCTCTTATTAAAGCGTTCGGTGTCCTCAAGAAAGCTGCTTCCATTGTCAATGTCGGTTATGGCATGGACCCAAAAGTCGGTGATGCCATTCAGAAGGCAGCTGATGATGTCTGTAGCCTCAGTATCGAATGCCCTTCCTTCACTCACGTTCCGATCAGGTGATTTCTGGGGAACTCATTGACCATTTCCCTCTTGTTGTATTCCAAACGGGTAGTGGTACCCAGAGTAATATGAACGTCAACGAAGTTGGTCGCGTTTTTGTATTCAATATTCAGTGGTTAAAGTCGATAGTAGGTGATCTCCAACAGAGCCATCGAGCTCCTTGGCGGCGAACTTGGGTCAAAGAAACCAGTACATCCGAATGACCACGTTAACATGAGTCAAAGCAGCAACGATACGTTAGGACCATGTTACCACTATGCGAGTCCAGTTATTTGACACAAAATACAGGTTTCCCACTGCTATGCACGTTGCCGCCGTCACGGAACTCAGCCGCAACCTTCTCCCGGCTTTGACTGGACTCCATGATGCTCTCTACGCAAAGTCGGTAGCCTTTGATAGCATCATCAAAATTGGTCGTACCCATCTTCAGGCAAGTTCACAGTAAGCATGGTTGTGAATATAGCTTATATAATTACAACAGGATGCAACTCCTCTCACTTTAGGCCAGGAATTCAGTGGCTACGTTCAACAGGTCTCCAACGGCATAGATCGTATCAATGATGTTCTCCCACGATTGAGCTTTCTTGCGCAAGGTGGAACCGCTGTTGGCACTGTATGTCTTCTGAAAGAGAATATGACGGCTACGAGACTGACCATCTACATAACAGGGTCTTAATACCAAGAAGGGTTTCGATGTCAAAGTCGCAGCAGAGATTAGCAAGATAACTGGATTAGAATTCAAAACTGCTCCGAACAAGGTTATTCACTTGGTTTAATGCAACTTGTCTTAGCTGAATTTTGGGCTGCAGTTCGAAGCACTTGCAGCACATGATGCTCTAGTCGAGGCACATGGGGCCTTGAACGTCATTGCATGTTCCTTGATGAAAATCGCCAATGATATCCGCTACCTAGGGTCTGGACCTCGTTGTGGTCTGGGTGAACTCAGTCTACCAGAAAATGAGCCCGGTAGCAGTATCATGCCAGGCAAGGTCAATCCTACACAATGCGAGGCTTTGACGATGGTTGCTGCCCAAGTCATGGGAAATCAAACTGCCGTCAGTGTAGCTGGTGCTAGTGGGCAATTCGAGGTAGGGAACCGCACAGAATTCGGATCTTCATTGACGCAATTTCCTCAAACAGCTTAATGTCTTTAAACCGGTCATTATCAAAAACGTTTTACAAAGTATCCGTTTATTGGCTGATGGTGAGTTTGATTCCCATCGGAACTACCTAGACAAACAATCTCATCGCTACCAAAGGATCGCGCTCATTCACCAAGAACTGCGTCGTTGGTATTCAGGCGAATGAGAAACGAATTAACACGTTGCTTAACGAGTCCCTCATGCTCGCTACAATTTTAAACCGTCATCTTGGCTATGATAGTACGTGGTTACCCATGGAAGGCACTGACTTTTGTTGATAAGTTACCATGACAGATGTCGCGAAATGTGCAAAGAAGGCTCACAAGGAAGGGACAACATTGAAAGAAGCCACCGTCGCACTGGGATTCCTGACACCGGAAGATTTTGACCAGAAAGTTCGCCCAGAACTGATGTTACATCCGGACCCAGAGAACTGATATTGATTGGACGATGTAATGAAATGGCCGTGGTGTTTCAACGGAGATGATGCGATCGAAGGGAGGACCCCGAAAAGGCAGCAGGAGCTGGACTCAGATCAAGTTCAGATGAGGGACCGAATGATGACTGACTGAAAGCTTGGAAAAAGTCAAGTTGGAACAGAAATTTACTTGAAAGTTATCAGCAAAAGTGAGAATGAGCATTAGAACTCTTGAAACTGAGCTGTGGCAAGGATTGAGCCAGAATGTCAGCTAGAACATCCTTTTTGGTCGGAATGACAAGAGTGAGCGTTCCCAAAAAGGTAAGACAACACGCAATGGCAAAATTCGAATGCCAGGCCTCAGTTTTAGTCCACTCTCCCACCCTGCTCATCAGTCCCCAATTTTGCCCGTCGTTTCAACTTCAAACTTGTTTTCATCCCTGTCGTCGTCGTCGAGTCCGACGACGTTGACGACATATTCGTTTACCATCGGGTCCTGTATCCGGGGTCGAAGCTCCTTCACCTTTGGCTCTGCTCCCACGAGGCTCTTTCCGTCGTGGCAGGCGCTATTTTCCTGTTTTCCTTTTCCTATCATTTTACACCTGTAATTTTACCAGTGGACCTCCCCATTATTGGCCATGTCGCTCAGCCGGATTCTCAACGACGAACCCTCGCCTGCCCTTTCCGCTAGGTCAGCTTTCAACACACCTTCGCGCAGTATGCCAATCGACGCTGTGCAAAGAGATATACCATCTCCGTCCTCCTTTCCTAATGCATCTCCTCGGTCCCAGTCCCGAATGTCTGATTCCTATCGCAATGCGCCTCCTCTTCCACGAGTTCACGGTCGTTCACTAGCCAGCCATGACCAAGCAGACCATTGGGATCCATACCTAGTACCGCACCCACGGAACAGCATGGCTGTTGGTTCCAGTTCTGTGCGTTCCGAACTTGTCGACCGTGAACGCGACATCAACCGATCCGCGTCTCCAGACGGCCAAGTTCCCCTTTCGGGTAGTGGGGTGGAGAGAGATTCTGTGCCCAGGAAGCGCCATAAGGGTGATGACGACGATAGCGAGTATCGAGTTGCCGACGAACGACGCGTGAGTCCTTACTCTGTATGTCTGGAAGTTTTACGTACCTTTTATTTTCAGCATCAGCTATTTAACTCAGCAAACCGGCCCCAGGATATGCACCCGGATACACTGCCGAACCAAAGTTCCCCCGCTCGGCGTCTCAACGATGATGTCAAACCTCAACCATCAAAACACATGAATGAAGAGGATAGGCTTGCATCTTCTGATCTTTCAGATTGTGAAGAAGTTTGGATTGCAGAGCTCAGCGATTACATCTTGGAGACGCAAAAGCGCTTCAAGCAAGTCGAGCAGTGGTTCAACGAAAGCACTAGAGTGAGCTAGCAACACTTTTCATTTACGTTCTGTTGCTCAACCACCTGTAGGATCGGACCGCCAAAACGGCCGAAGACATGTCCCATTATTATTCACGAAAAATTGCCAAGATCCCGATGCCTCCACCTTCGCCTCCACCCATGCTAGCTCCTCCAGATAGTCCGCGTTTCAATGGCTACGAATATCCGGATGTCCCCATTCAGGACACACCAGACCGAGACAACTTGTATATGTCTCCAGGTCCTGATATGAACAACAACACACCGGAGCCTCATTCGTCAGTAAGACAGGGCAAAGGGAAGGAGCGTGCTAAAAGGCATGCGTCGGGGGCTATGTCTGATGAAAGTAGCGAGTTATTTGCTCTCACATCACGAGAACGGGGTCATGCTAGCAAAAAGAGGAAGCTGGAGGCGTCGGCGATTGATATTCCGGATGCTGCAGTGGAATCGTCAGTTATTGACGAGACCAATTCGTCAGCAATCCTCTCAAAAACTTCTGCAAAGAGCAAAGGGAAGGCAAAGCAACAAGCACAACCCCCCCAAATAGAGACCAGTGAGAGTGCTTCCGCCAACGTCAAGCCTCCACGCAAAAGGCCGGGCCCCAGGAAGAAAGCACCTTTTACCGCAGACTTGGAGTTGGAGTTGGCATCCCATCCTCCTTCCATCGCTGGAGATGCTACGCCCTCCGTATCCTATTCAAGACCTTCTTCGCCAGCGCCTACGAATTCAACTGTTATCTTTGAACTTGACGAGGAGATCCCTCCTCTGAAGAAAGCGAGAAGATTGGATGATGGTGCTATGGTTAAACGAGTCAAAGCTCTCGAAGATGCGCAACGTAAAGTATGGACGAACATTGCTAGACGAGATGTCGCCAAGGTTTGGACAAGTGCTTCATTTACATCCATTGCCACTTACATACACAATCCAGGTGTATAAATATCATGCGCTGGGCTATCAAGCTCGAGTGTCTCAGTCGGAAAGAATAGCTAAACTGGCCTCTATTCAAGCGCGCAAACCATTCACGAAGACCCCCAAAGGCATCAAGGACACACAAGCCAAGGCGAAACGACTGATGCGTGAGATGCAGGTTTTCTGGAAAAAGAATGAACGCGAGGAGCGAGATGTCCGGAAGCGTGAACATAAGGAAGCGATGGACCGACTGAAGATGGAGGAAGAGAAACGAGAGGCTGCACGACAAGCGCGAAAACTTGAGTTTTTGATTAGTCAGACAGAACTCTACAGCCATTTCGTTGGGAACAAGTTGAAGAGTATGATTCCATCGTTCTTAGCGTGATTGCCCTATCTAACATGTTTTGTAGCATCCGAGATGGAAGGGGAATCAAGTAGTGAGCCTCCTCCTGCCGGAGCCGATCTTGAGGACATAAATCCTGAGACTTTTGGAGACATCAACTTTGACGACGGTGAGTGCTAAATTCATCTAATTCGTACCCTTGGCTCACGAACCCTGCCAGACGATCAGTCTAATATGTATAGACATGCAAGACACAATGCTCAAGAGGCTATTGCTCTCGCCAAGCAGAAAGCACAAGAATTTGATGCCCATGCTGCTCGGGAGCGCAAAAACAACGAGGCGAATCAGCTTGTGAAAAGCCAGTCACAAGATCAGGCTGACGGTGAAGCTGAAGTCGACGGGGAAATAGGGACGTCCAGTGCCCCGCTTCTAGATCGTACGTCCTTTCGACCTGTTGGTTTCCGGATGCTCATATGCCTGCTGTGACCAGTTGACTCTGACGAACTCAATTTCCAAAACCCTACATCTCTCAGCGGGCAGCTTACTATCGGCCAACCGAAGATGTTAATGGCTCAACTGAAGGAGTATCAGCTCAAGGGCTTGAATTGGTTAGCGACGTTGTACGAGCAAGGCATCAACGGCATTCTTGCTGATGAGATGGGTCTCGGAAAGGTAATCGTTGCATCGGTTATGTGGAATACGCCTAACCGTTGAATTTTAATAGACTGTTCAGTCTATTTCTCTGCTTTCATATTTGGCCGAAACCCATGACATATGGGGGCCGTTCCTTGTGGTGGCACCTGCTTCAACTCTGCACAACTGGCAGCAGGAAATCACTCGTTTTGTCCCTCGATTAAAGGCGTTGCCTTACTGGGGAAATGTCAAGGACCGCGCCACTCTTCGGAAGTTCTGGAGCAAGAAAGAGATAAGCTACAATCAGGATGCGCCGTTTCATGTTCTCATTACGAGTTACCAACTGGCAAGTTTTGACCGAATCGTCCAAATCATCCTAGAAGTATTGACCTTTGCATGTTCCCCTCTTAGGTTACTCAAGATCAGCAGTACTTTCAACGTGTTAAGTGGCAATACATGATATTGGACGAGGCGCAGAATATCAAGAACTCTTCCAGTGTTCGGTGGAAAACTTTACTAGGCTTTCAATGTCGAAATCGACTCTTGCTCACAGGAACTCCGATACAGAATTCTATGCAAGGTACGGTCTTAATAAGTTGTGGTCACATATTCTGACGAGCGTTTAGAGTTGTGGGCTCTTCTGCACTTTATCATGCCGAGCTTATTCGATTCTCACGATGAGTTCAATGAATGGTTTTCCAAGGACATCGAAAATGCCGCAGAAAACAAGGGAAGCAAACTGAATGAGCATCAGCTGCGACGATTGCACATGATCTTGAAACCTTTCATGTTACGCCGAGTGAAGAAGCACGTCCAAAACGAATTGAGTGAGAAGGTTAGTGATTTCTTCTCTCTTTTGCCGCGTCGTTCTCAAATTACATTGCCAGATCGAAGAGGATATATATGTATCCTTGAGCGCGAGGCAACGTTCGTTATATAAAGCCTTACTTGCCAAAGTGTCTGTGGCCGACCTCATCGCAAAGGCGGCCAACATCGGGGATGCAGATTCTGCGCGAACTTTGATGAACCTCGTCATGCAGTTCCGCAAGGTCCGTCAAATTCATTTCTAGCTGTTGACTCTTTATTAACTCGATGCCAGGTTTGTAACCACCCAGAACTGTTTGAAAGGGCCGACGTAGTTGTACCTTTCTCCTTTTCAAGGTTCGGACGATCCGGACCCCTTTCACGAGATGGCGACTTCATCAATTTGCCATACTCGACTCACAATCCAATTGAGTACGCAGTACCAGAGCTTTTGTATCGACATGGAGGCGTGCTGGATGTGCCCTCGGATGCCTCGTATCCTGTGTCCCAGAGTAGTTGCTTGACCAAACTGATGAACATTTGGTCCACCGATTGGATTCATCGCTCCATATACGGTGGTAAAGGTAGGTTGGGGTTTGATAGTGTCCGAACGACAAACTTAAGTCCTATAGTATCATCATCTTTTGCATTCCTATCATTGTTGGCCATGTCACCGCAAGAAGCCCACACCTTGCATGTTTCTCCTCTTCTTCGCCGAAGACTATTAGCCCTACAATTTGAGCACGAATGGTTGGAAGAAGGACCCTTTTACTTGTGCGTTCCGTTTGTTTGCGGAGCTTTGCGCATACTCATTTTGATTAGGGATTCCTTCTTTGCCGCACACTCTCCCCGTCCTTCGCTGGAGATGGGTATCTACCCTTCGTTGCAACGACTGGATCGCGCTGAAGGCCTACCTGATCTATTCTACATTTCCCGATCAGCTTGGTCCGAGACCTGTTTATCTCGCTCGGAGATGAAATGGTACGTGCCTGCAGCCACGGCGCCGCCCATATCGTTATACTGTACGAATCGAACCTTCGTGGACCGCCATTCGCACATATTGGACGGTCCCTTGGAGTCACTCGGATTGTATGGCGCTCCGTCATCACTACGTGACTCGATGGACACCTGCACCACTTTCGATACACACTTCCCAGGTATATCATGCACGGGTCTACTTGCGATGTCGCCTTCAGACCAGGTTCCATTGTCAACGATGCAAGTTCCCGAGGCCAAGCGACTCATCTATGATTCTGCCAAGCTTGCCCGTTTGGACACTCTCCTCCAAGAACTAAAAGCAGGAGACCATCGCGTCTTGGTTTACTTCCAAATGACTCGCATGATGGACTTGATGGAAGAATATTTGATATATAGGCAGTACAAGTATCTCCGTCTTGATGGATCCTCTAAGCTCGAAGATAGAAGAGATATGGTTATTGATTGGCAAACAAAGT
The DNA here is from genome assembly GCA_030407005.1 of Desarmillaria ectypa. Lineage (NCBI taxonomy): Eukaryota > Fungi > Basidiomycota > Agaricomycetes > Agaricales > Physalacriaceae > Desarmillaria > Desarmillaria ectypa. The sequence goes on along the minus strand of JAUDYN010000003.1, from coordinate 1,462,552 downwards.
TAGTCATTTCTTAAAGTGTAGACCGCTGTCCCTCATCCGACTTCCGACTTTTGTCAGGCCAGACATCTTCATTTTCCTGCTGAGCACACGAGCCGGTGGTCTAGGGATCAACCTTACCGCTGCGGACACTGTGATTTTTTATGACCACGACTGGAATCCTTCCAACGATGCTCAAGCCATGGATCGGGCACATCGCTTAGGGCAAACTCGCCAAGTGACTGTATACCGTCTCATAACTAAAGGAACCATAGACGAACGGATCATTCAACTCGCTCGGGTGAAAAAAGACGTGAGCACTCTTCATTTCTGTTCCTTGAATAGCTAACTTCAGTTGTCCATGCAATTTAGGTTCAAGACATTGTCGTTGGTAACAAAAACCTCACGGATGTCGCTAAGCCTAGCGAAATTGTTCAGCTTTTATTGAATGATGAACAGTTTGCTGGTCTGGATACTTCTGCTACGGCAGACCTCTCTTCGGAAATACCTGCCAATGGTTCTACTGAACCTATCCGTGATCTCTGGGATGAAGAAGGGGATGATGACTTTTTTGGTCATTCTAACTCTGCCGCTAATGGCCAGGTCGATGCACCTCAGGAGGAGAATGGTGATCCCATGCCAAGCAGCGGCCGCGGTAGGAAACGCAAGCCTGGTAATCGAGGTGGCCGTAGAGGCGGCAAGAGAAAAGCGGGCATCGATCATGCCAGCACGCCTGTTTTAGATTACTACTGATGCCATCAGGCATTGGATAACATGCGTACTATGTCGTACATTGGTCCTACTGTTCTCTCTTATCTTCATCTTCGTATCCATTGTAGACTATCTCGGCACTTTCTAGTTTATCTTTACTGTATAATAGAGGAACGTCTTTAATTGACCGGCGACGGAGAAAAAATGATTCCGAAGCGGAGTTTCCGGGAGTGTGACTGGTGGTGACTCTTACACCACTGACCTGCACGTAAATGCTCAAGGACAATCTTGATAATTCTCATGCTTATCCGAATTTCGTTGCAACTCATCTCGACTTCTGTGGAATATAGGACACCCAACACTCTCTCTTTTACGCGTAGGACGTTCCCGACAGGCACATCTGCGTTCACCTACTCACGATAATCCGGGTCGCAACGGGAACGACCTCTAATAACCACTATTTCCCCCCTTTTTTGGTCTATCCGGGATGGCCAAGAAGAAAAAGACGCAGGTGAAGCCCGTCGTCCGGGGTTTTACGACGACCTCCGTCCCCAAGAAGGTCGAGAAAGTCGTCGAATCAGAGGAAGTTGTAGACAGTCCACCTGCCAAAGAATTACCTCCAGAACAGCCGGAAGCACTGGACCTTGTCAGGAAGGGAGGGTCCGAGAAGGAACCAACGGACGAGTTCGACCCAGAGAAGGTGGAAGAACAGTCGCTTCAGAACCTTGTTGATAGACTCCAAGAAAAAACAGAAAGAGATATGGTTAGGTTCGTCTCTTTGTTCAAATGTTCCCTATAGTTGTATTTACCATCCCCAATTTCAGAACTTTGAAGGTATTCCGGCACTCAGCATACAAATAGCGGACTTGCCTCATTTCGTCATCGCAGGCCGTAGAACAGGAGAGACGTTATTCCAAAACTCTTCCCAGCTTAGAGCTGAATCCCGTTCTCGTTGAACGTATTCTTGATCTCGCTCTGGATTCTAGGTCTTCAGAAGGTAGAAAGACACTTTTCCAGGGCAGCGTGATACTCATAACAATCAGGGAAACGACAAATAGATGAACCGGAAGACAAGGTAGTTGCCAAACTTGCTATTACTTACGGTGTTCTTCGTCGTCTCGGTTTTTCTGAGGAAAGGGTTATCGAATGTCTCGAAGCCATACCAGGGTTTGAACTAGAAGAGGCTTACGACTGGGTGAGCTTCCTGTTTATATGCAGAAATTTGGCCTCAACTATTGTAGCTCTATTTGCATTGCTCTGAGGACGAGCTAGCTGAGAAAAGTGCGGTTTACAGAATCTTCCTGGAGGATTGTTCGAAGACTCACTACTCTATAGGTTCTGACAATTTCGTGGAGCTTCGCGGTCCCCAGACGCCAAAGAAAGGGAAATCTTCAAGGACCCCCCAAACTCCACGAACACCTCGGACACCTGCGGAATTTCAAGCAACCCCTCCTACTATCTCGCCACCCACCCAATCTTCCAAGCTCGATGTGAATGCGCCCATATTTGTTCCGTCCAACGGCCCACGCGCTTCTGTCGGCTATGAGAATCGGGACAACGACACTGCTCGTCGAGCTTCCTTGGTAGACGGACAGGGTGATGTGTATTTCGATAATGAAGACGCCAACGCAGAATATGTCCGTCTGAAGTTACGGCTCGACGCTTTGAATCCTTGTAGCCGGGACGCCGTCGAAATAAGCAAGATCAAGCGTCGCCTGACTGCTTTGAAGAGCAACTATTTCTTCGACGAAATGACCGCCGTCGTTGAATATCACATCGAGCGAGACAAGGTCACCATGAGCACTCTTGATGCACGTCTCCGCGGCGAAATCTCTTCACCTCTCCAAGCTGAGAAGAAATTTCCTCCAAGTCTCCAGACGCCTGTTGCTGTTGCGTCCGATGTATTTGACGAAGATGACGGAGACACGGGTGTGGGTATACTTGGCCTTCTCGAAGAGATTCCGACATCAGAGACGACCACCAAAGGAACCACTGTCACTGTTAGAGCTATGCCTCTACCCAGGCATTGGTCGGGCCGTACTCCGAAATCCTTGCTCTCAGATACTGTCACCAAAGTTGACCGTTATGCCGTCATCACGTTCAGCATCATTTCTGGTGCCAGTCGCGCTAAGAGGGCAGCCGTCAATATTCGATGGCAGGGCAAAAAAACTGACGAGTGGTCAATGGAGTCAGTCGCTTGTCACGATGAATGCCAAGCGGAGCAATATGTCTCCACCCTGGCCCTCCACGCTATCACCTTCCCTCCCGCCGATGGCTTTGCCTCAGGAACTTCTGCTGTTGCTGGTCAAACCCTCTTTCGCTTGCTACCCGCAGTATTCCGAGATCTTTGGGATGAACTCGAGACGGCCAGAAAGGATGAGGAAGATTCCATTAATCGGCGTATTTGGAGCAAACTAAGAACTATAGTCGAACCAAAATTGCAAGCACCAAGCAAGGTTTGCCCTTACGTTCTACATTGGTGCTACTGCCCCTGATCTCAGCCATTAACACCAGATCGCTAGTAAGGCGGTAAGACCTTTGATAGACAATACGGACCCTCTACATTCTTCCGGACGCGAGCGAGCTAGTCCTGGTGTCAGTGAGCAGCTCAAATCAAGCTTCAACCAACGTAGATCCAGCCCATCATATCAAGAAATGCTGGTGGCGTATTCTTCCAGCTGCTTCCCTCAATGCATCCTAATGGTCTCCTAGGTTCAACGGAATGCACTCCCTATCGCTGGGTTTCGCGAGGATATTATCGCGGCTCTGGATCGATCTCAAGTCCTCGTTCTCAGTGGTGAGACCGGATGGTGCGTTCTCACTTACAAGTCTTACCTTCTATAACTAAAGACTTCAACCAGCGGCAAATCCACTCAGGTTCCTGCATTCATCTTGGAGGATCAGCTTTCACGAGGTACTCCATGCAAAATATACTGCACGGAGCCGAGACGTATATCAGCTATATCGCTTGCTCAACGTACGAAGCTTAGCTCAAATACTCTGCCAGTGTTCACTAACAACCTGTTCAGGCGTTTCTAGGGAATTAGGAGATCTACCCGGTGCTGTGGGCACCTTGAATTCTCTTGTGGGATACTCTATCCGTCTCGAAAGCAACACCACTAGAAACACCCGCCTCGCGTTTGTTACTAACGGAATCGCTTTGCGAATGCTTGAAGGCGGTACCGGACAAGGCGGACAGGGCACAGCTTTTGACGAACTAACGGTGAGAATCATCTTTCTTTTAGCCTCTGATGGTGCTCTTACAAGAACAAACTCTAGCACATCATTATCGATGAGGTAGCTCTTCCTTTCTTTTTTGCCACCTGAAATACCAACAATTTGCTACAGGTTCACGAACGTACAATCGAATCTGACTTCCTGCTCATTGTCCTTAAGTCGCTACTGCAACAACGATCCGACCTCCGGTAATATTTGCTTTGTGGTTTGCGCGTAAAGTCTGATGGGCTTGTCACAGAGTTGTATTGATGTCTGCCACTGTTGACGCTATGAAGTTATCACAATTCTTTGGAGGATGTCCAACACTTCATGTTCCAGGGCGTACGTTTCCCGTTGAGGTCAACTATCTTGAGGATGCGGTTGAGTTCACCAAATGGTCAATATCTGAGAATTCTCCGTACGCACGACGTTGTAAGTCAATTTCTGTCTTCCATTTTTTGTGATGCTTATTCTCACAGTGCATGATACTTTTTACCGTGGCAAGAATCGTGTCGACTGGTCAGAAGATTTGGCTGGAGACGATGATAACGATTCTGATGCTGTTCATGAAAACGTAAAACTTGGCAAGAAGTACTCTTCAAGCACTGCGAACACTATCAACCTTCTAGACGAGCGTCTTATTCCTTATGATCTCATTCTTTGTCTTCTCGAGCGGATATGCTTTCATGAGGCTGCTTACATGTCTTACTCGTCTGCTGTCTTGATTTTCATGCCCGGGATTGGAGAGATTCGTCGCCTCAACGACTTACTGACAGAACATCCTTACTTCGGCAGTGATGACTTCCGGATCTATCCCTTGCATTCAACGCTTTCCAGTGAAAACCAGGGCGCGGTCTTTGATATTCCCCCGTCGGGCGTCCGGAAAATTGTCATTGGTGAGCATCCACTCCTTTCCTGAGAATGTAAATCATCATTTTTCAGCCACTAACATCGCGGAAACTGGCATTACAATCCCCGACATAACGTGTGTCATAGACACCGGGAAGCACAGAGAGATGAGGTATTACCATTGTTATTCATCCTAAGCAAGTCCTTACATAAACATCAGATTCGATGAAAAGCGTCAGATTAGTAGGCTTGTGGAAACCTTCATCGCCAGGAGCAATGCATCACAACGGCGTGGTCGGGCAGGCCGCGTGCAAAGTGGATTGTGCTTCCACCTCTTCACCAAAGTTCGTCATGATACTCAGGTAAAGACTTGATCCTATTCTTTGTCTCCTTCCCTTTGCCCAGGTTTTCAACTAGATGGTCGATCATCCTCTTCCAGAGATGATGAGACTAAGTTTGTCGGACTTGGCCCTTCGGATAAAGATCATGAAGGTGAATCTCGGGACTTCGATTGAAGACGTTCTCTCTCGAGCATTGGATCCCCCTGCGTCTATCAACGTTCAACGCGCCATCTCAATGCTCGTGGAGGTCAGTTACCACTTAGTTTTTCTCGTGGTCTTTGAAAACGAATTCGCTTAGGTACGCGCGTTGACGACCTCAGAGGAAATTACGCCCATGGGCCGGTTGTTGAGCAAGCTGCCGACGGATGTCCACCTTGGGAAATTTTTACTATTAGCAACTCTTCTGCATTGCCTAGATCCTGCCCTCACCATTGCGGCGGCTCTGAACTCCAAATCTCCTTTTATTACGCCGATGGGACTTGAGCAAGAGGCTGATCGCGCGAAAGCTACCTTCAAAGTTGGTACGTAGGAGTGGCCTGTTTAGAGTTCTTCCTTCTCACGCTCTCTTTAGACAATTCTGATTTCCTAACCATACATAACGCATTCTCAAGTTGGCGGAGAGCTTGTGGGAACCCAGGAGTGGCGAGAAATTTCTGTCGAGTCAATTTCTTGAGCCATCAAGTGCGTCCTCCTGGGTTAACATTGACAACACGGTGCTGATTGTTACCTAGAATTTACAGCAGATCGAGGAGCTCCGTCAGCAGTTTCTAGGGTCAGTCATTCCTTCTTTGCTCATAGCGCGCGCAGAAATCATGAACATCATGCAGGTATCTGATTGACTCTTCCTTCATCCAAGTCGACAGGAACTTCGTTCGAGAACTTAGCCGGTATATAATTCTCATATATTACGTTACCCATTCATCCTTATCCTGTATAGGGTGCGTTATAGTCGAAATCGGACGCGTTTCATCACGATTCCGCCTGAACTTGACAGTAATTCCAACAATACAGCACTCTTCAATGCTGCTCTGGTCGCTGGCCTCTATCCAAAAATATTGGCGGTCGATTCCACTACGAATGAGATGCGAACGATATCAAATAATCAGCTAGCCGCTTTCCATCCTTCTTCTGTCAATTTCGGTCGGAAGCCTGGCGATCTAGGAGCTAACCATCTTGCTTATTTTACGCTAATGTATGTGCTACATCTCTTCATTTCAGCTGTCGCTCATGGTTTGGTCAGGCATTCAAAGAAGCTGTACGCATGGGAGACTACACCCGTCGATGACCTGGCTATTTTATTGTTATGCGGAGAATCTGAAGCAAAGGTGATGAATCCAGACATGTCAACAGATGTTAGGGCTGACTAATTCTCCCACACAGCTCATATCAGATACATTCTCTATCGATCGAAAAATCAAGCTCCGTGTCGCACCGAAGACAAATATTGCTTTGAAGCATCTGCGGACTCAATTGGCTGCCATTTTGTCACAACAGCTGCGAGGCAAGGTGCTCAATGAGAGCCAGATTCTTTGGAACGAGATGGCACTGTCGGTACTGGGTAAAGTCAAAGTAGAAGACGAGAATGAACTCTCCATCTCTATGGTTGTGTAATTTATTAGCCTTTTCTTTTGATCAGTTATTATTATACTCGAAGTCTGAATATCTAGCACTTTATATGTTTTATTGATGGAAGACAAAGCGTGGTAGGTGGCGTAGGTGGCTACCAGGCAGACAGAAATGCAATGAAGGGTTCCAGTGTCTACTCCTCATCCTCCTCATCGTCTCCAGTGCTGAAGAAGCGTAAGTCGATGGCAACGACGAATGAAAAATAGAACATACTGGATGTTGTAGAAGCGCAGTTGGTAGTTGTCCTTCGACGATGCGACAACGCTAGAGACTGTGGTTAGAAAGGAAGAATAGGCTGACAAACGGACTTACCGAATCCAATCTCTCAAGCTGTTCTTCTTCAAGAACTTCTTAGTAAGGTATTTGAGGTACCGTTTTGAGAATGGGATGTTGGAGGTCACAGTGATTTTGGTGTTACCTATATAGCAAAATTTAGCGGGGAGACGGCGACGGAGTTGCATACTCACTATCTCTGGTGATCTTAACGTTTTCACCGAGCTGACCAGCCTTGCCCTCGACCTTGATACGGTCGTGCAGGAACTTTTCGAAATCGGCACCGTCGAAAACTCCATCAGCCGCAGGCTTGGAGTAGTCGACAACGAATTTGTGCTTGGTGGCGACTTTTCCGGGGGCGGCCTTGGGCTATACAGAGAGAAAAGCAAGGTGTGAGCCTACTGAGAAGATAACTCAGCAAAGCGGTACCAAGCTATACTGACCATTTTTGCGAGTCGTGTCTTGGTGGTCGTTGGCGAACTTGTGAGCTTCCTGTATGCAAAATTGTCGACTGTACAGGTGGACAAATAAAGTTTGTTTTTGCGGCTATTTCCGTGCCGAAAGTGCCTGCCGAAATTTTTTGGAACCGGACCGTTGTTTGGGCTTGGTCGTCGTATTGAACGTCGTACTCAACACCTTACTTGCCCTCTACACCGGCTATGTCGCCTTCTTTGACCCGTGAGCAAGTGTCTTCTGCTCAGGTTGATGGCAACTATTCCATTAAGCCCGAAAATACGCCAAAGCTCGACACTTCTCAATGGCCTTTACTTTTAAAAAACTACGACAAGCTGCTTGTGCGCTCTGGACACTTTACGCCAATCCCTGCAGGATGCGTCCCGCTCAAACGAGACATCACCTCTTATATAAAGTCAGTGTGGCTGTCGTATGGAATGATCTGAACGTTAAACGCGATACTTAGATCTGGCGTAATCAACCTCGACAAGCCATCGAACCCTTCCTCCCATGAAGTAGTCGCTTGGATTCGAAGAATTCTCCGTGTTGAAAAGACTGGCCATAGTGGTACACTTGACCCCAAAGTCACCGGATGTTTGATCGTCTGTATAGACCGTGCAACGAGATTAGTCAAGTCCCAGCAGGGTGCTGGTAAGTTTCGCTTCTTCTTTTTTACCTTTTCTTCATCTGGTCATATGTATTAGGAAAGGAGTATGTCTGCGTGCTTCGTCTACACGCTAACCTTCCAGATCCCACTGCCCTCCCTCGTTCCCTCCAAACATTATCTGGTGCACTCTTCCAGAGGCCTCCTCTTATATCCGCAGTCAAGCGTCAACTCCGGATTCGCACCATCTACGAGTCCAAACTCCTTGAATTTGATGATAAACGGAATTTGGCAGTTTTCTGGGTATCATGTGAAGCTGGGACTTACATACGAACCCTTTGCGTGCATCTGGGTTTGATCTTGGGCGTAGGTGGGCATATGCAGGAGCTTCGTCGTGTCAGGAGCGGTGCCATGTCTGAAAATGATGACATGGTCACCATGCACGACGTTTTGGACGCGCAGTGGATGTATGACAATACCCGAGATGGTGTGTGTATCGCTCTTTTTCCATCCTTTGCATTAATCCTTGCTTCCAAAGAGTCCTACCTACGCCGAGTCATCCGACCATTGGAATGCTTGATGGTTGGTTATAAGCGCATTGTCGTCAAGGACAGTGCTGTGAACGCCGTATGCTACGGTGCAAAACTCATGATCCCCGGTCTCCTGAGATACGAGGCTGATATATCCTTGAATGAGGAAGTCGTCTTAATGACTACAAAAGGTGCAGTTGCCATATCATATACTGCCGAAGAGTATTCTCAATTTTGGGTCGCTAGGTGAGGCAATAGCTCTGGGTATTGCCCAGATGTCCACTGTCGAGTTAGCCACGTGCGACCATGGTGTTGTTGCGAAGGTAAAGCGGTGTATCATGGAGCGTGACACGTACCCTCGGCGCTGGGGTCTTGGGCCCGTCGCGTTGAAGAAGAAGAAGATGGTCAAGGACGGCACGTTGGGCAAACATGGCGAAAAACTTGAAGGTGTCACCCCTACTGACTGGACCAAGGATTATGTTGACTACACCCGCGATGAGGTATGTTTGTCCAATCTACAACCTTGTTCTATGGTCATTAAATATCGGAATACAGAAACCGCAGGCGGGACCATCGACAGTGTCAACGGCACTAGCACCTGAATCGGAAGACATAGTGAAGACAGAGCCCAAAGAGAAGGAGAAAAAACGGAAGAGAAAGTCGGAAGTGCCACCTCCTGATGAAGAAGTGAAGGTTGTGGATGAAGATGCCGAGCGTGCTGAGCGCAAACGTCGGAAGAAAGAGAAAAAAGCTGCAAAGGAAGCTGAAGGTGCTGAAGAGGACGAAGATGCCCGTCGCGAACGGAAACGGCTGAAGAAAGAGAAGAAGGCAAAGGAGGCCGGCGGCGAGTGATGTGTTGGTATCTTGTATCATAGTTTTTTATTATCTTATAATGCTATCCTTGGTTTTTCTGTGCTGAAAAACAGCACCTAATTAATTTCCAGAATTTTGGTATCAACATCTAGTAGGTACCCAAGATAAAATCGACGTCGACGAATGTAGAGAAGGTCCGCTCTGGTATACTGTGAAAGAATGTCCTTCGACCATGTGCATTAAGCGCAAGACGTTCAAAAGAAGGGAGGAAGGGAATAGTCATGTCAATGTAAAAAAAACTCCGTATTAGCTCAAACAAAGAATGCAACAAAGGCAGCGACTACTGTGAGCATGGCACCGTTCACGCCGACGGAGAGAGCGCCACTAGCTGGCGCACTGGTCTGGGACTCTCCCGCAGCACTGCTACTACTTGAACTCGTAGACACTGTGCCGTTGAGCTGCTTAGCAAGGTTCTGGAACGCGCTAAAGTTTCGCGCCGACTGTTCGTTTGAATTGATCGCGCTGAATGAGTAGATGTTGAATCATCTTATCATCAGGAAGAGGGAAACCATCGGACGCACAAAACCATTCCAGCCCCACAGTGGCTCGTGGGAGTCTTCTGACGGCACTAGGAAGAAAGCCGACTTTTAGAACATGTAAATATCAGACGAGAGATAAACCCACGTAAACCCAGATAGGTGCTGTGTCGTTCACCGTGATATTGAATGTCGGAAGATTTGTACTGCCAGCGACGTTGTGGCTAGGAGCGTCTTAAATGTAAGGGCTATTGAGAGAGGAGACGGAACACTTACAAACCCGAATCGAATCCGATCGTTCCATTGGCATTGAGTTGGCGACAAGGGTCACTAACGAGACGATGGATGAATGATCATTATAGATGAATGGATGAATGGATGACTCACTCGAAGGAAGACTGAGTCACAGTGTGATTTTTTGACTGGCTACATAGACAATTGAAGCCGCAGAAACAACTCAGAAATGATGGAACTTACAATTCGAACGTGATAATATCGCGAGGTTGAGCAGAAATTCTCGGAGGATCGAACACCAACTGGTTAGATCCACCAACAGCCACCTGCAGGTCTGTTAGCTCTGCTACATAGAGCACATAAGTTGTTTTACCTTGATAACATTGCCCTCCGGAGAAGCGGGAGTGGCTGCAGGCGCACCCGGATACGACGAGTACGTTGTTGTCCATATCGATGACTGCAAGGTGATAGTTTCGGTCACCAACGTCGGTTCGGCTGCAGGGGGGATGGTGACACTGCCATATGCGGCGGCTCCGGAAGAAGCCGCTGTAGAGGAAGCCGCTGCCGCACTCAGACTAGCACCAACGCCTAATGCAGCATTCTTGAAATTGGAAAAAGAGTTGGGGGCACCATCAAGACCACAATTAACAGCGAAGACCATCCCCTGGCCACAATGACTCGCAGGTGTCTTTGATCCTTGCTTGCAGTACACCCATATAGGTTGAGTCTAGGATCAGGAATCAATGGCGTAGAAATGGGTCCATTATTGTACTGTACGTACATCATTCACAGTCATTGTCCACGTCGGAAGACTGTCAGTGGTATTGGCAGCGACTGGCATACTAACAGTAGTTCAGGAAATGAAAAGCAACAGGGCCAGTGAAGAACGTACAAACCAGAATCAAGACCGCCTTCCTTAGGACCACAAGGATCGCTGTGTGGTATATATAATAAGACTACTGTGATTTGAAAAGAGGGCGGCACTTACGCAAATGATGACTGGGTGACTGTATGATTCTTTGGGTTAAAATGAAACACGACTTGGTCGCCTGGTTGGGCGGACTGTAACAAAGACTTTGAGCTGAAGTCTTCATTAAGATAGATAGGCGTACGATGGCTTCCGGGACATAAACCAACTTTCCGTCAGCTCCGCCGACCTGAACATCATACACAGTAGCAGAAACGGATAGAGAATGCACCAGTGCTAAGCCTAAAGAAAGGAAGAACATCGCTAGCGACTGTTCAAAGGATCAAAGCGAAAGAGGGATAGGGAGATGAATGTGAAAGAATGTGGGGGAAAGGTAGAAACAAAAACAAGAAAGACGGCTTATATACTAGGTCCTGGGAATTGAGCCATTTTCATCGTAGTGGACCCAAAAAGGCGGAAACTGATATTTGATGGCATGAATGGCTACCCGATTGTGTATATAGTGCCTCGTTTGAGGACTGAAAAATTCTCACTCCTGTCGAACAACCACGCGGAGTGGAGGTGATGGCATTAATGTCGCACCCTAAGATAGTACCAGGCAACTGGATCGCAGAGGGATTATCATATCCCAACGGAATACCCCTGTAATTGTGAGGGGCTTTCAGGCTGAAAACACGCACCATGCGTCCCTGGATTTGCAATGGGCATACGAGTAAAAAAAGGTGAATACATCATCCAGCGCGGCTATCTCGGAGACAACTTTGGAAATTTTGATGTGAAAAATTTCTGAAGCAAGGCGTGTACGTGTTCTAGTAAAAGTCGCACTGATCAAGCCACTATCCACACCCTTCGTCAGTTCTTGATTTAATAGAAACCAGAATGGGTACGAACTTTTAATTTTGTTGTACCGTTGTGTGCAAGGAGGAATCCCCAGTTTGTCTCAGTGTCCTCCCCAGATCAGTGCAATGCAATGCCGCCATGGACTCTACCAAGTCGTGAAGACCAATCAGCTAGTCTCCCCTTCATAGGCAGAAAGACAACACAGATTTGAAATAACCAATCAGCAAGCGGGATCACTTCGGCCACCAAAATAAACACGCACAATCACCTCTTGCCGCGCGATGCTCTAATAATAATACAAACTTCAAAGCGCTCTCCATGATGCGGTTGTGAAAATAAGATGCTGTAACTTGATCATCTAAGCTCTCGAGCATTACTACGAGGCGGCCCTCCGTTCCTGTTTACTGCAACCCAGCATTTCCACTAGGAAACGACAGTGCAGTGTATCAAAGGGCATCGATGAAACAGCCGTGGCCAGTAAATGTAACCGTAGTACAGATGGCAATCTGTGATGTCTCCGGGTCCACCGCCTATGCTATCCTTATTCGTCAGTATCAATGGCCGTATGCCCGTTAAAGGTAGCGCGCGCCTGATGACAACTTGACTCGTCGTCCCATTGTGGTCACACCGCCGGTTTCTACCCGTATTTACCCTCAGTACAACCCATCATCAATCATAGGAATGGTGATGCACTCAACATACTTATATGGTGGCAATTATTACCCTTGAATAATACTGGTATTCACCTTCTTTCCCATTCTCTAGCTTTCCCTCGTCTATTTTTCTCATTCCCTTCACCACGGCTGGATCCTGGTGTTACAATGTCCTCTCGCAAAGCTCATAAACCCCTTCCTAAATTCGAAATTGGTGAGCATGATCTCAGTTGATGGCAAGCGCCTTCGTCATCATCATTCAGGCGATGATTACCAGCTTCTCCATGCTATCGGGGAAGGAGCGTATGGTACTGTGGCCTCAGCTCTTCACAAGCCTACAGGCCGGCAGGTTGCGATCAAGAAGATTTTACCTTTCGATCATACCTTGTTTTGTCTTCGCACTCTCCGTGAACTAAAGCTACTAAAGTTCTTCACCGAAACATGTCTCAATGAAAATGTAAGCACCCGTTGTTGGTAATTCTTCCCGGCTGATAGTATTTACAGATCATATCGGTCATCGACGTCATCAAACCTACCTCCCTGGATTCCTTCAAAGAAATATATTGTTTGTGTATTTCATCACGCTCACTTCATCCTATTCATTTCCTCCAGTCATTCAGGAATTGATGCAAACGGATCTCCATAGGGTTATTCGAACCCAACATCTTACAGATGATCATTGCCAGGTATGTGATCGAAATACTTTAAAATGGAATCGGATTTATTACTGTCATCCTCTAGTACTTCGTATATCAAACGCTAAGAGCCCTCAAATCTATTCACAGCGCTGACATCGTTCACCGTGACCTGAAACCAGCGAACCTACTTCTGAACGCAAACTGCGATCTGAAAGTTTGTGACTTTGGACTGGCCAGAAGCGTCAAAACCAGCGTTACCGGGGGGAAGGAACAAGGCCTAATGACGGAATATGTAGCAACTCGATGGTACAGGGCGCCAGAGATCATGCTGTCATTCAAGATGTACACGAAGGTGAATATACAGTCCAATCGTCTGAGATGCTGACAACGAACTTTTGTTTCAAGGCAATTGATATCTGGGCTATTGGGTGTATTCTAGCAGAGTTATTGACTGGCCGACCACTTTTCCCCGGCCGAGACTATAGTCATCAACTTGATCTCATCTTGGACGTGATCGGTATGCCTATCCATCTGTCCGACACGTTTCGTTAATATATTAGTCGCAGGTACACCCAGTTTAGATGAATTCTATGCCATAACATCTCGTCGTTCACGAGATTATATCCGCGCTTTGCCTATCCGAAAACGGAGGCCATTTCCGACTTTGTTTCCTCACGCATCCAAAGAGGCCATCGATTTCTTGTCCAAGACCTTGGTGAGAAGAACCCTGCAATAGCAATGGGCATTTTTTGACACCTTTTCAAGACCTTTGATCCGAAGAGGCGGTTGACTGTTGATGAAGCACTGGAACATCCCTATCTTGCTTCATATGTACAACTGCTCTCCTTCATCATTTAGTTGAGATCCTGACAGTTGTTCCCAAGCATGATCCTGATGACGAACCGGTAGTTACGCCACTGAGTCCTTCATACTTTGCCTTTGATCGTGAGTATAGATTCCTAATCTGAACTTTCACTTATCTGTCTGTCCAGTGCACAAGGAGGATCTGACAAAAGATCAACTAAAAGAGCTACTTTACCAAGAGGTCATATCCTTTGTACCTTCTATTTAGACCATCGCAAAGAATTAGACGGCGAAATCAATGAATACCGCTACTGATGATGCTTCCACTAGATGACTATTTAAATACCTGACTTTACAACAATTCAAGAAGATATGTACACACCAGAGCACAATTAATATACTCCGGAGATGCGCGTCCCACAAATAGCCACATCATGGCATATGTACTTAAAGCTGTAATAGCACGTGTACGTTTATCCGAATTTCGGCGGGGCCCAAAAACCACCACTCGCAACACCCTCTAAACCAAAATCACCAAATCGGGTATCGGTCTCCAATTCAGTCCCATACATAGTGCGCTTTGCAGTCGGACTCTCGTCGTCGTCGTCATGATCAACATCAAAGGGCTCAGGTGGGCTATCATCCTGCTCGGTGTCGGGGCCAAGGGCCGTCTGGTTAAGGAACGCACCTAACCCAGCAGAACCTTCGCGAGATTGTACTGGGTTGGATACGCCTTGAAGTCTAGAACGCGGTCGTATTGGAGGCGGAAGTCCCAGTGACTGGAACATATTTGAATGTCCCTGGATATTAATTTGTCCGTGGCCGGCAGGCGTCGGTGATTGGGGGGGATCAGGATACGCGAAAGGCATTGAAAACGTCGGGTTTGGAGTCGGAGGAACAGGCACAGAAAATGTGAAGTTGAATGGGTGTTGGTTCTCCGGAGGATTCTCTGCACTGCCTTGTCTTGGTGAAGGGGAAGGGGCATAGAATGCAGGTAAGTGATTTGTTGGGGGTGGAGGGTCAACATATTCTTCGGGCGCCTCAGGTCCATTAAAATGAAAACCCAGACTACCAGACTGCGTTTGTCTGTTGTTGGGAGGGGTTTTTGGTTCACTGACTTCCGGCTCCGACGACTCCTCGCGTTCCGCATCTGCCTGCGATATCATGCGGGCCCGTTTTCTATTCGGCCTGGTGACCTGTCGTGCTAGGATTGAGTCAGAGAAATTGTCTTCGTCTCCCTCTTCAATTACTCCTGTGATGTCGCTCAGGGTCGAGTCCCGATGCCGTTTCCCAAGGAGGCTTGGAGCTATTCCCGGGTGAGGTAAAGATGATGTGCTATCTGATAAAGGACGGTCGTTGGAAGATACTGGTTGTCGACTGGTAACATATCAACATACAAAGGTCATGGTTATTTGACAATGCTTACCTGGTGTTGTTGAGATTTGATTTGACCTGTGCGGAGGACATATTGGTCACGGTATTCTTCATCTCCAATACATCAGCACTAAGGCCCTCGGTCGCGGCACTGCGACTTCGTAAATCATTTACTTCGACGGTCAAGGAGTCAACCTTCGATTGCAAAGGCGATATGGTGGCTACTTGGGCCTTTAATTGCGCTACTTCGGCTTTGAGAGCATTCATTTGATCGAGCTCCTTCCTCATTGCCTGAACTTGCCGTAACAGAGGATTAATCTAGGGCGCCGCTGAGAATGACAAAAATAAGAAGCTTGCTCAGTCACTCACTGCGTCTGCCACACGTTGGTCAAAGGTCATGCCTGTCGGTTGCCATGAATCTTCTTGGTCGAAACTGGAAGCTCGGGGTTGAGATGGTCCCGCAGCTGGTTGTTCATTGTCTGCTACATGGGTGTTCTTCGTTAATACAGAAGATATATACTGCTGACGGAGATGATCATCATTGAGAGGCCGCTGTTCTGTTGGCTCGGGTTCTGACATTCATGGATTAGAAGAATAGAGTGGCAATGAAAGAATGCACACCTTCGTGTATTGTGGCCTGGGGTTTCACGCTCCTGCTTTTCCCTCGCTTTCCATTGACGATGTTCACGGATTTTGTGACAGCTCGCGCACCGCTTCCCCCAGCAGCCACGGGCCTCCCTACCCCTAACTTCGATTGAGTTTCTTTGGCTTTGCGAGTTCGTGGAGGAGGAGGCAGCTGAACAGGAGCAACCGGTTCAGTTTCTGCCTGTTTCCAGCTATTCCTTGCCCCGGTTTCGGAAGTCTCTCGCCCATCCTCGTCTTGTTCAGTGTGATCATGAATAATGACTGAACTGAGGCGTTCCGTAGTGCGGTTTGACTGTCTGGTAGATACGGTCCGTTGGGCCGGGTTGGCGGTCCGAATATTGGGCTTTCTAAGAACAGCTGAGCAGGCCAGAGAGCCGGTAAAGTAATCCTACGCACCTAGTTTCAAGGAGGAGATCAATAATTTCTTCAGACTTGAGATTCGCCCGCACGCCGTATTCCTGATGGCAATGAGTCCTTGCACGCCACAAGTGAAAGGAATAGGGATTCGCACCTTGCACAATTTCTGAAGGTCAGCACGTTTCATGCTTTCCAAGACTGGTCGATCGGGCAGCACTTGAACTAGAGATGCCATGTCAGAACTTGAGGAGGGCAAAGCGAGTGCGGCCACCAAGTGGTCAGAGTCTTTGGAAAAGCAACATCACGCGCCACTACACGTGATGTATCCCGGATACTCGGCCCGATCGTCGAACACCTTGAGTTTTTGATGCGGATATCCCTTGTTCCTCAACGCTTATCATGGGCTTTACCCTCCAACAGGTCGCAGAACACAACACAGCTAGGTTTGTCCTTCAACTTTGTGTAGAGTAACTCTGTTGGCTATTTTTTTCAGTTCCTGTTGGGTTATCATAAAGGACAGCGTCTACGATGTCACGGATTTCCTTTCGGTCAGATAAGTCCAATTTTACCCCTCGAATTGATGTCGACGTAGCTTTCAGGAACATCCGGGAGGTGCCCAAATCGTACTAAAGTATGCTGGAAAGGATGCTACACTGGCCTACGAGCCGATCCACCCACCCGATGCACTGGAAAGGAATCTCCCACCGTCCAAGCATCTGGGGCCCCTGAATAATGATGTAGCTCTTCATATGGAGGAACTGCGCGCTAATAGGAAGAAGACAAAAGACGAGCTGAGAGTAGAACAGGCTCTTAGGGAAAGACCCCCACTCAACCGTATATTAAGCTTGTTGGATATGGAGGTGAACATAACGTTGTTCAGTTATGAATTCAGATCAGCTGAGCTTGTACAGGATGTCGCACGACATATTTTATCATTAAAAGCTGTATCATACTATTCTTCGGCTGCCGATGACAGCATATGTACGTCTTTACATGTCAGAATGACGCTTATAATTGCTCATCTTTGTAGCTTGTGAAGAAAACGCTCTCGCATTCAGAAGGTTCTTCTTCAATGCTCGGGTTATGCGGCCTGTGCTTCATTGCAACCCCTCTACTACCATCCTAGGCTACAAGTCATCTATTCCTGTGTTCGTATCCGGAGCTGCTCTGGCCAGGCTTGGACATCCCCTTGGTAAGAACGGATATCAATTAGAGCATACGACTGATAAATATTAATTTATTTCTAGGTGAGATAAACATAACAAGAGCTGCACATAAAGCATCTATCATACAGATGGTGTCTTCAAACGCATCACTTTCGTACGCAGAGATAGCTGCTGCCGCAGGCCCTTCGCAACCCTTATTCTTCCAGTTCTATAAATCCAATGATGATGCCACAGCAGAACAACGGGTTCGCGAAGTTGAAAGACTTGGTTATAAGTCCATTTGGCTGACCGTAGATGCTATCGTTGCTAGTAAAAGAGAAATAGATATCAAGAGTCCTTGGGAGTTGGAAACTATGGAGAACGGCAAGCCAACATACCACTCTGACCTTGACACTCTGGAGCTCGTCGATGAAACGGGTACTGCCGGCGCTTTGGTTAGCAAAGATGACCAAAATATGACATGGGAAAAGGTCGTTATTCTTATCAAGTTATACTCGACTGGTGTTGACAATGCCATTAGACAATCCCTTGGCTACGGAGCCTGACAAAGTTGCCGATTGTCATCAAAGGCAAGTATTTGTTAGAATGACCTTCCTTTTCACTCATTTGTCAAAAAATGGCTAGGGATACAATGTGTTGAGGTAGCCCTGGCTTTTCCTTCAAAGAGTATCTGACCATCGGTCTTTTACAGGACGCTATATTGGCGGCGGATGCCGGTGTGGACGGTATTCTTTTATCGAATCATGGTGGTATGAATAACTTTCATCCTACTCTCATCCTATATCTCGATCGTCTTCTGGGTTAGGCAGACAATTGGACTAGTACGGCTATCAGTACTGGTATGCTCAGAAAGCTAATTGCTTGCTAGTTCGATGCCACCGCTAGAAGTTTTACACAGACTTCGGCAACGTAGACCCGATGTTTTTGACAGGTTGGAAGGTGAGGCAAATTTTTCGAGCACAGAACGTCGACGACTAACTTTAGCCATTTTACTCAAGTCTATATTGATGGTGATTATTACCTTTCTAAGACTGTAAGTACGCTGACACGGAATTGATCCAGGTGGCATCCGACGTGGTACCGGTAGGGGTCTCATTTCTAGACGTTTGTTAAACATTAAATCTTCTTCCAGACGTGGTAAAGGCCCTTTGCCTTGGTGCGAAGGCTGTCGGTTTGGGACGACCGTTTCTCTATGCTCAGAGTGTAAGCGACTGTTCGACGACCTTTGGCATTCCGTCAATTTCACGCATTCTAGGCCTATGGTGAGATTGGCGTCTTGAAGATTCTAAAAATTCTAGAGAAAGAGATCGTGACCGCGATGAAGCTTGTTGGTGCAGCCAATGTCAAAGATCTGACGCCTGATTTGGTGAGTATCTTGGCTTGTGAAATCAGATGATAATTCAACGAAAGATAGGTCGAGAGAGTTGACTGGCAGCCCCTCGTTCGCTCGAGGCTATAATGGGATTACCGTCGCACTCCTACATGTATTTTGTTCAGTGCAGATTGCTGAGATACGAGATAATGCGTCACCTACTAACTCTAAAATGAGCGATCTCAAGTAAGTCGGAGAGGCAGCAGAGGTGATCCCACATGTCCACTCTTGGCACCCTTCAACAGCCCATTTCCACTTCTGTGAAGAAATTTTAGTACATTATACGACGTCTGTAAGTAAGATGTTTCTACAACATATTGAACCAACTTTTTGTCGCTTGGTATGACGGCCTTCCATTCCTGCGACGAGGGATCCTCATACGCCGTACAAAATATGCGATAGGAATCAAGTGCGTAGCGCCCTGCCCCGGGTAAGTGTGATATCGAAGTTGGAGGATATTTTTTACGTTTCGCGGGGGATCCTTGACTACTCGCAAGTGATGTAGAAGATGACAAGGGCGGAGGTTTAGACGGTCTAACGTCGTAAGGAGAAGGTGGGTCGCGAAGGTAAGATTTCGACATTTCAATGAGTCTTTTCGCGCGGACCGTTTGGGTCCCCAAAGGATGGATAAGACCTGCTAATTCCTCATTGCTAGCTTCGGCGAGATATTCAGCCGATACAATCCTTTTACGAGAGTGGAAACTCGGAACCTTGAGAGAGGGACAGTGGTGTAGGCCATTGATTTACAAGCTCCCAGAATACGGGTATCGCGAGTTTTCCCGATGTTTTATTGAGAAGAGTGACTGCAACGATCAGTTTCCAAGGATCGTGAGCAACAAGTTCTGTGAAGTCGAGCTCGTAGTAAGATGATTAGGATGACGGATTTGCTCCAATGAGTACCTTGGATGAGAATGGGTTTCAGAGGTATCAATTTGTCGCATAGTAGGCGAACCTCAAGAGAAGTGCGGCATGATACGTCAAGGTCATTTGCTGCTTCCCTTGGAACCGTCGGCTTCCTAGGGGAAGAGAAATAGGGAGACTGTACGTATTTGGAGGGACCCTTGTTAAACTCTAAAGAGAAGTAAGGAGACGTAACAGAGGGAGAGACTCGTCTTTTGGGTGAAGGTGACTGAGGCATTTCGGGAGTGCGGCCCGGAATTCGCCTGCAATTTGGATATAAATGGAATTCTTCACGTGGTCGCGATGTTGAACTGATGCCCGCAATGCAGCTGCTTTGTTTCTCTCTCTCTTGGCCCTCTCCTTACATTAACTCTCGTCACTTTCAGCACGTTTACTGATTATTCATTTTTTTAAATTTAGAAAATGGGATTTTGTCGCCGTTGTGGAGATATTGTCGCCGGAACACGCTGTAAGTGTGGTGGCACGGCTGTTGGTACGTGCTTTGTGGTTTATGCTTTCTTTCAACCTGACGTGCCGTATAAGCTCCTGCTGTAGCATGGAACCCAAGCAGTATGAAGGAGGGTCTTCAGGATCGCTGGTCGAATACATATGTCACCAAAGATAGACCGCCGCCTGGACCGCTTTCTCCAAACGTGACTGGGTCGTCCTCGAAGCAAGCATCTACCTTGAACGACGGTAAACGTTTCCCATGGCCTACAAGCTCTACCCCCATATCTTCTACTTCCGCACTTACAACTCGTATTTCTGAGCATATAGCATCTACTACTTCCCAACTCGGCCGCCCATCGTCACCACTCAAGCAGTCAGTTGCGGCTCCTGAAGCTGACATTCTTCCCTCACCAATGCCCTTCGATAATTCTCTCTCCAAGGTCTACGGATCAGTCCTCCAGCCCAAGGAGACTCTCAACACTCATTCGTGTTCCATCTGCTCTTCCATATTCCCTCCTGACGCCACTATATATCCTGATCCTTCAAAGTCAGATGAAGCTTCCCCAAGTTTCCTTTGCCGTTCATGTTACACTACCAACGGGGGGTCCAAAGGCATTTGCCCTACATGCTCTCGACCGGTACTTGCACTCAAGTCTGAAGGCGGGTATATTTATGCCGATGATAAATATTGGCATAAGCGGTCATGCTTCATCTGCCAAGGATGCTTCAAAAATGTCGGGCATGCACCCATGGTCGACTTGTTAGGCCGACCAACTTGTGCAGAGTGCTTTGAGAATTGCCTCAAACGCGACCGCACGCCAAAGAAAAGTCGCGACAGCATAGGCAGCAGCCCCATGAGTAATCTTGGTGGCATGAATGTCAACTCCAAGAACAGGAGTCGAGAAGGAAGCCCAGCAATCGAGGAATTAGAGCAACGTCTAGGCATAAGAAGTAGAGAGGCGAGTCCATCAATGGAGGATTCGTTTGGTCGATCAGGCTTGGTTGGAAGTTCACCAAGTCCCAGACCCCGACCTTCTAGTAGCGTGTCGGGGTCACCGTCCTTTCATTCTCTGTCCCCTCTTGATAGGCGTTCGCCTGACCGCTCTTTGGGACGTCACAGTATCGGAGCAGAGGGGAGCCCCAGTCCCAGCCCTCGGGGAAAATATGACCGCTTCAAGAGCGCCAAGCTGGATTCCCGTCGCAGCATAGACCTCTCGCCTTCATTCCGTCCCATTACTTCAGAACATAGTCCGTCAAGATTGGCGAGCCCCAATCCTGATGCTGTACAGGAGGTGAAGAACCGATTTACGAGTTCGGATAGCAGTCCCAAGCTGTCGTCTCCTTCACCATCCTTGAAACCTGTTCGTTCCTCCGGCTCCTTCTCCAGTCTCCCCAACTTTAGTCCCAAAACTCTCGGAAGCTTCGAACTCCCTTCCACACCAGACTTGCTTTCTGATGTCTCTGACGCAGGAACCTTTTCATCCTCAGGCCCGGATTCTCCCCCAAGAACCGACCTGTCCGACCTTTCTGACCGAGGTCTATCCGGCAATCGTCGCATGCATAAATATGCTTCAAGATATTCAAGAGCTGATGTCATGGAACCCGATGACGCCATACCGGAAGAGACCAGTAGTCAGCTAGGATCGCCTGCGCGAACTTCGTTATCCCCAAAATCAACGCCTACATCAACTCCATCGAAAATTCCTGTACCCCATCGACTTTCTACGTCGCATTCTCCGAAACCTTTGAACGTCACTACTAATCAAATTTCTCAGAGCGCAGTGTGTGCCAAATGCTCATATTCATTGTTTTCCGTTCATGGTGGCGGCCGATTCGTCACTGTGCCCAACGCCGATGATGGGACTTCGCAGACCTTTCATGCAGATTGTTTCACCTGTGTTATTTGCGATTTACCTTTCCGAGAGGCGAGTCAAGGACAAGCCGTGTTTGTTAAAACCGATAACGGTGCTTGTCACGTTGAGGTACCTATTTCTTTGTGTTCTACAGATCGTAACTAATTCGAGTTTTAGTGCGCGCCTACAAAGATAATAACTCGGACAATATCTACTTCTTCGCCCTCACGTTTAACAACGATGAAATCAACTTCATCGTCGTCCAGTCCTCGACATCAGTCATCAACATCTTCTAGTCCTAGGCAGCAGGCATCAGTGTCTTCTAGTCCCAAACCACAATCAAGTACCGCCACATACGGATCATCAAGTAGATACGAGCGCCCTCCATTGACAGCGCCTGCAACGTCGCTTCCAGCTTCCTTCCCTCGTTTTGGCAGTTCGACATCCTGCCCTGGATGCCGAAAGTCTGTTTCTCCCATGGAGCGAGGTGTGGTTCCCGGACCCCAGGGTACCCGATGGCATGCACCGTGTTTAGTTTGTGGCGGTAAGAAGGAGACCAAGGGTTATGCAAGATTCAGAGATGAGAAGAAGAAAGACGAACCTGGTTGCGGCAAGCGTTTGGACAGTGCTGCTAAAACTGACGGCGAAGGCGGTGTTTGGTGTCGCGAATGTCTCGTAAGTCTGATACGGCGTTAATTGCAAAATCTCAATGCTTTCCTTCTAGTTATTACTTTCCAACGAGCCACGAGCTTCACCTCACGGGTCACCCACGCATCCACTTTCAATGTCCTCCTTCGGAGATGGTCCGTTGAAGCTTCTGCCTCAGAACACAGGAACAACAACGATAGCGAGACAGTTCACGGGATTAGGCGCTGGTGGTCCTAATGATGGGTCTTTGCGCAGACAGCTAACAGGAGGGGCATTAGGTCCCACCAGAAGTCTCAGTCCAACGAAACAGGTTGGTATGGGTATGAGGCCTCGTCCGAAAAGCGTCATTGGTATGAGAAGTTCGAAGAGTGTGGATGAAGGACGTGGTATGTTTCTCGTCAGGCAGATGACAGGTTCTGGTGCCTGCTGATTGTGGTTGGATATTTTCTCCCCTGCTTTGACACTCACGCGATGGACCGAAAGTAATGTGAACCATGTATTTGATCTTGTAAGACACTCTGTTATATGATTGCTTTCGTTGTACATCTTCTGTAATTGACAGCACTCGAAGGACTATTATTTACAGCGGATAGATAGATTCAGTGTCCCTCCCGGGACCCTTTTCTGGTTCTGTTATTACCGTTCTTGTAGGACTTGTGCTTCTGCTATCAAAGTTATCTTAACAGCTACTTGTTACGCTTTCATTTTTTGGTTCAATAACAATCCCTGAGTCGCCCGAGTTGTTGCGCCACATTTTCGATCACATGATGAACCAAACACGGACGGTTTATAAGATGCGTATGTGACATTTATTGAACGCGTCCAAGTTTCCCACTTACCAACACGAACGTCAGCGTGCCCTTCCATTTATTTTCATTGCTCTCTTCCCGCCTAGGCGATAGTCGCGATATCTCTCTCTTCGGCCATACACTTCAAAGCACGTCGCGTTTCCTCCATTTTATGCCTGCCCAAATTCTCCAGCTCGCGTTGCGTGCCATCGTCTTTTTCTCTCTGTCCAACATCTTCGCCCCTCATATTCATGTTCTTGCCTCGCCCTATCCTATGCCTCTAGCGCTCATGACCTATGCTCGTTCTGGTGCTCGATCCTTGACTTCCTTTTCTGGGAGGAACGACACTCATCTCGCCTATCGTAACACTACTGGTGGTGCCGTTCTCATCGCTGACGACGATTCTTCTCGTCTTGACCACTGCGACAATCTGCTGGAAGAATTGATCGTGAAGGTGTTTGCATTCAGTAAGGACCTCCGAAAATTATCATCGAACCATTCATGATCTCTACGTTTTCAGGAGAGCTTGTGAATAAGCCACCTTCGGAGCAAGATAAGTTGGGCGACTATCAACATAACTGTGTGACGAGTCTGGCTAGCTGCAAGGACGTTCTCGCTGAACTCAACGACTCTCTCGCCCCGCTGCGCGCAGACAAGGGCCTCGGCAACTACGACCGCAATGACCGCCTCGAGACTTTACTCAAAGATCTCGTCAATGCCACCAAAGAGATGTTGAACTACACAGTGACCCTCACGAAAAACATTCCTATTATTGGTCCCGCCCTAGTACCTCGTGAGTAATTCGGATGTGCTCTTCGTAGTTCAGCGATATACGACACTAACTCCGTGTTGCCTAGTCGTTTCTGACATCAAATGCCTTATTGACACGATACTCGATGCCCTCGAAGACATCACTGATGGGCTCCTCAATGACCTCAAGCCACTTGTAGCTATCTGGGACGATGCCATGTGTAAAGGCCCACTGGGAGTGAAGATTCTTAACATTTGTCTTTGATTTCTTCTTTCTTTTCGTTTTCAATTGTAGTAACACTTCATAGGACCTTCATAGACACCTGTATCCACTATCTGTCCACTATTGTCGTTTTGTACTTGCCTCTATTAACTTCTAACTTCCAGTGTTATGCGTTACCGGTATTCTATCCATTGGTAAAGAAACAATATACATGATTATAAAAATTATGATGACCATCAAGTCCGGAGGCTGAAGTAGCTATTCGTCCGCTAACCAATCTTCTGCAATTTGACCGATAGTGGGCAGATGGTACCTAACGAGACCGTTGCGTGAGGCGTCGCGAAAAGCCCGGACACTAAACAGAGGATTGAGATATCTTCCAGTTACAAAAGCAGAGACGTACGCCATGTACAACTGCACTCCTGCGATTACCAGGGTGAATAAAGTCCGCATCCATTGGGGAAATTGCAACAAAGACATTAGAATTCGGAGAACCACCAATGGTGTAGTCAACAGAGCCGACTGGTAGGCTGATAGCAGCCGTGAATTACGGTTCAATGTGAGCGAGATCTGTCGTACTCACCATGGAACCGAACAAAGTCATTATGTGTCTCTATAATCAGGAGAAGAAAAGCTGTGCATGAAATCAGCAAGAAGTACATGAAATACAATACTGCACTCGCCAGATATTGGTCCAAGTAGATACGCTAGTGCAGCCAGCACGTCGACACGATGCCCGTACCGCGTTTCCCACTGATTCTGCTGACCTTCAACCTCTTCAGAAGAACCTAAGCCACTTGATGCAGTGGTACCAAACGAAGGTACTCCTCCCGACTGATAGGAAGTCTCGGCATGGGGTGGAAACCACGCTCGAGTTGCAGCGCGCGATGAAAAGGTATAAGAAGGGTCATCAGGAGGAGGTGCCTGATTGTGTGGTCGGTAGACAGAGGCAACGATGACGGATAACCACTCACGTATACTGCAAATGACGCAAACTTGGACGACTCGGAAGAACTCATAGCAGAATTGCTTAGTCAGCAGGAGAATTAGTGGCTGTCCTATGAGTAAGATATACAGTAGCCTTTCCCAGGTCAATAATGATGCTTGGTAGTAGAGAAAATATTCTTCAGAATTGAACAGGAGGTCTCGAAAAGGGTGGGCGGGCGAGACAGAGGCAGCGCATGGAGGAGGTAGCAGGTGGTGGTTCACTTCTAGAAGGATTACGTGACCGGAGTTTGCCGGACAGCTGTACAGTTGGTCCCACTCAGCCACACATTTTGCTCTGAACTACATCCATCGGCATCGGCCTCGACGTCTTCAAGAACACGGTGCGTATATTTCCTCCAAAACTCTGTCTGTCGAGGTCCTCAATCGTGCTCTTAGAATCGGACATCGCGTCGTTAAAAATGGTGAGTCCCGTCCCCAAAGCTGACTGGAGGATGGTCCTGTGTATACGTGCTCACCGTGTTTACTAGGCCGACAACTCCGCACCTGTCACTCTGCGTACTCGCAAGTTCATCACAAACCGCCTCTTGGCACGCCGCCAGTTCGTGCTGGACGTCCTACACCCCTCCCGTGCCAACGTTCCCAAGGACGAGCTCAATGAGAAGCTCGCCGCCCTCTACAAAACGAAAAAGGAGCGAGTCGTCACTTTTGGTTTCCGGACACACTTTGGTGGAGGCCGGAGCACTGGTTTTGCTCTCATCTACGATGATGAGGCATCCCAAAAAAAGTTTGAGCCCAAGTACAGGCTAGTACGGGTGAGTAGGCCGATCGTGTTTTGGCGTGGACTGGGTTGCTTAATTACTTATAGTCAGGATTGGAGACCAAGGTGGATAAGGCGTCTCGCAAGCTGCGGAAGGAGCGCAAGAACAGGGCGAAGAAGGTACATATCTTATCCTTACCTGCACCTCTGAGTGACTCACATCTCTCTCCAGCTCCGTGGGACCAAGAAGGTCAAGGCTGCCGAGCCCCCCAAGAAGGGCAAGTAATCGTCTAGGGTTTTTGCATTTGCTCTTTCTTTTAGTCTGGAGATGCATGGCTGTCAGCGAAGCGTCGGGTGCTCGTATGAATCTATTTGTATGCCCCATATCTTTAATCTCCATGAATCCATGCATATGACAGACGAAGGAACTATGATGTGGTCTAAAATTACGGTTCATACATGGGTATGGGTGTGCAAGTACACTACGTCCGAGTCAAGGTCAGCCATGAATCCCATTAGAAAACTGATTTTTTATGAATGATCTCCGGGTCTTCTTGGTATTCCTCAGCTGATACCCACATCTGTGAGGCGTAACGACTGTCAATGACAGCTGTCGCGTGAAAAAAGGGTCGCCATACCTTCTTGAAAGTGCTTAGTCCAGCCAAAATAGATCCCCCAATCCAGGTTGAATACTTTCGCTCCGGAGGAGCATAGATTTTGATCTTGATATCCTTCAGAGCAAGTTTCTTCACTTCATTTAGCAGACGATCACCGAAACCTAGTATAAATGTCAAGAGTAGAAAAATTATGAAATAAACCCGATACAAACCTTTGCAAAGTGTACTCCCCCCACTGAGTACAATGTTGGAGAAAAGACTCTTGCGCAAGTCCAAGTCCACTCGGTTAATTGAATCGACGACCACTTGATGTACACCAGCATATTCTTCACCAATCAATTCGGGATTGAACAATATTTCAGGCGCTCGGAAGCGTTCAGAGCCCAGCTGGGGGACAGATATGGGTTTTGAAAATGCATAGCGAAAATGCAAAAACACACACTTGTATCACGTTTCCGTCCGGCAGTTTGAACTCTTCAGTACGTCCCATCGAGTCCTTTTCCTCTTTTGCTGGAAGCAGGGCGATGTAACAACACTTTTCCTTGATCGTCCGTACTACTTCCCGCTCAGCTGTCGTATGAAGATGGTGACCAGATTTCCGTAGAAGGAGCTGGAGATTATCTGTCACGTCTCTGTACAACTATGTGAGCCCCGTCCGTTCACAAATGAGATAAGTGAGATCACACCGGCCGGCGATATCTACTCGTCGAATGGCATGATGCATCGAGAAGCCTTCGAACACAGGAACTGCATGCGTGACGCCATCTCCAGAGTCAAGAACGATGCCCGTTGTCCGCCCGGATGAATATCTGAGGAGTTTTCTGAGGAAAGAAGTAGGAAACACATAGAAAGGCATACAACGACAGGACAGCTTGGACGGAGGTGAATAGTGCTGGAACATTGAAGGTATCAAAGAGTGTTTGGGCTGCCATATCACGATTGGTCCGTGGATTCAGCGGCGCTTCAGTCAAAAGCACAGGATGCTATCCAGAGGGAAGGTATGAGAAAAGAATGAATAATGACAGATAGTATTTGCGCACCTCTTCACTTAGCGTGCCCAGTTCCTCTGTATAAACCCACTGCCATATTCGTTCCATGTCATCCCAGTCTTTCACAATTCCATGTTCAATGGGATACTTGATTTTGAGCAATCCACGAAGTTCTTGAGCACGCCGACCAATAAACGTCTCGCCTTCGAGACTACCCGCCATGACGCGTACGTGTTTTGGCCGGCCAACACTGTAGCAAATGTTTGAACCGTTGGGGAATGATGCTTGGAGATAAGCCTAACCGTGGAGACGCACAAGGACGGAAAGAAGCATTTTGGGTGGTCTTGACCAGCGAATCCGGCTTTTATGGTACCAGAGCCCTAGAAAGAGGCTATTAGAATAGATAGGAGCGGCAAGGCGAGACGGTTATCATACGTTGTCGATAACGACTGGCTGATTTGTGAGGACGTCGTCGAATTCTGCAGACATACTGCGTGACAGATTCAAAAGGAAGATGATGGGAGAAAGTGAAAGAGGGTGTAAGCGCGTCGGTTGATGCCCAAATTAAGCGCGACATGGCTTTGCCTCTCACCCTAGTCACTCTCCTTCTGCTGTCATGTTTTGTGAGCAAGTCCTCTTTACGAACTTTCATTATCTTACTAGGAGTATTCCAGGGCTCCGTTAACGCTATTCTCAATAAGTGGGAGGCTACCAGTTTTTGCAAATGTGCGTCTGGGTAATGGACTACCTACAAGTTTCACTGAGTGTTGTTTTTACAGGCATCTGCTTCCAGTCAAATTACTCTATCCTCCATCTGGATTTCCCGGACAATCCGTCCCAGCCTTGTCTGTCGTGTACGAAGCAATGGTGTCTGAACCAGAATCTCCCTATCTGCGCTGGTGCTTCCCTCGGAGATACTGACCCAGACACGGCGACTGGAAAAGAAGGTGATGTGGAAGCGAGATGTTTTCGTACGCAATGTAGCCTTCTCAATAGCAATGCTCGTCACTGACAGCTACCCCACAGAGCGTGATTCACCACGAGACCAGCTGGTAGTGACACTATTCCTGTTGACGGTGTTTGGACTTTTGCTTGGTGCAGGAATAAAGAGCCGTATGATCAAGGCTGGCATTGACGCTGGTGTCCCGTGGAATGCAGGCCGAAGGTGGTGGGAGGTTAGATTGTCGGCTTCTGCTACTGTGAGTGTGATTGACGCTCATTTATTTCTAGGACTGGACACCTCGACGGCAATTCCAAGAACTGGGATTTTCTCGCTTTGGAACAGCTGGACGGCCACGATACCAGGGCGAGGAATACATGCGAGTGAATGATGGGGATAGTTAGATACTGGATCTAATTAGCAGTAAATTGCCAAGGATATTCTTACTTCCTTACCACGATGGGCTCAATATGCTCAAAATCAGATGCTTATTCCGGTGGACATACAGTACTGGGTCCTGCCTCTACTACCGCAGCCTCAGCTTCTCGAACCCCAAATCCTAACGACGCCCGTGCCACTCGCGCAGAAGCTGCGGAACAGAGACTGAAGGCTGTCAGTTGATATTTTGCCTTTTCCCTTTGCCTGCTCTCATTTCGGATGATGACTACCAGGCTCAAGCTAGAGGCACCCATTCTTCTAATCCAAACAAAGGGAAGCTTGCTTCGCAGGCTGGGAAGCCAGTCAAGGTTACGCCCGAAGGGAAGCAGGACGAAAGACTCGTGGTACGTCCTTGCTGGTCAGAGCTCGTAGTTGGTCGTTGACGGAATATTATAATACTGACAGTGGGATTGATGATCTACTTCTCATCTTGCAACATATGCAATGCTATTCTCACCCTGGCTGAACGCCACTACCGGGAGATTACATTCTCCCTCCCATGATTCCCTCCCATTCAATTACTGAATGCTGCCTATTTATTCTACTAATAGTTCCGGCTTCGCTGAAGAGAATTGTGAAATGGATGGGACATTGTAGCGCACCGTCCTAAGAATCTACGTTATGTTAGTTTCACAGCTTAAACTCAGCGGCAGTGAGTCGGCAACCGCCGGCGATCAATTCACCTTCCTTCCTTTCAACACACATGAATGTCAGACTACAATGACAAGATTCTCTGGAAAAGACGGCAGCATTCCGACTCGTATATCTCTCCTGGTTCCTTCCTTTCCTCACTGAGAAAAAATCGTAAGATTATCTACGAAATACTCTTCATACATAAAATCATACAAGCTCCTCATCCAGCGAATTTTCATCCATATACCTACTGGCACCTCGTATCACTCTCACTTTCTATCACACAACACCTTGCAATGATCTTCATATTTATTTCCGTCTTTGTGCGATTAAAGGAACGTACTCTGGACCCGAGACTCCTCGTTTGGATTGCTTCTACATGTTTCATCGTGGGTTATGTTACTTGGGAAGTGCTCGACTACCTCAGCAAAAGGCCGAGACATGAGCATGCCGACCGTTCGTTCAACAACTGCTTGAACCATTTATCCAGTCCCTGACGGCAGATGTTACAGGTGCTAAGAATGTAAAGTCATCAATCCTGATATTCCTCTCGTTGATGTCTTTGTCGCCCGTGCTGAGGACCCTAACGGCCGCCACGTCTTCCGACTCAATATGGGCACTATCTGCCTCACTTTTCATCCTCAATGCCGTTCTAGCTGATTACAGCAGTTTAGTCACTCTCGACGGTCCGGTAAACGAGAGGTAGCATGATGTCCATCCTCTTATCACACTATTGATCCAATTTTTCCCTAGGTTGACGTCGGTGCTGTCTATGAATGCTGCGATATCTTCATCCGTCGTATTGGCATCGCGTTTGCCGGATGATCTTGCTGTATTTGCGCTGATTCTTTTCTCGGTTCAGGCATTTGCCTTGTTTCCGATTTTACGTCGCCGTTTCCAGGTATCTACTATTTCTTGGTGGATGTTTTAGACCCCTCTGTCTCATGTATTTGTTAACAGACATGTCCTGTTGCTTTTCGCGCGGCCCTCACATCGTGTTTATCGCTGACGGCGATCATCTTAACAATGTCATTGTCCCAAAGTGTCACTTGGCTGTACACGCTGGTATTATTTTTCGTATCTTTAGCGGCTCCCGCAGTGCTGGTCTGGGCGCAAAAATATAAGAAGTCAGATTTCTTTTCATTTTTTTTTTATCGCCGACAGCGCTAATCATCCCGGTCGTTTAGTGAAATCAGAGGCCCATGGGACATTGCCGTTCCCCGAGTCAACGAGAGCTAGATCTTGTGTCTAGCTCTCTGGGGATGTCGTAATTTCCGCAGCATGGCTGGTGCAGCTTCCGCTTACCAAGGGCGTGTCGTTGTCTTTTTTCTTCACGTCACTTTTCATCAGAAGGCTCGGTGAATGAGGGCGCTGTTTCTCGTGGTTGGCGCATGCGTTACCTCGTACCGTTTGTGCCGGTCAAATTCACAGCCGTCGTTGTGTTATACCCATTCCTCATACCTCGATGCTACATTTGATCAATCTTACGGAGCTAACCGCATATGTCCTTTTGCAAGAAAGTGGCCTGAAGGAGATCAGAATACCTCCTCTTATTTCATATTTCTCGAGTTCCCCGCCAATCCCAATTCTCCTCCTTGTTCCTGTTTCCCTAATTTGTTGTTTGTTCCGCGGATCGTGCGATCGGAACGTCGACCCTGGCCTTGCCATGAACATCGTGGCGAATGGAAAATTTGATTAAATGAATCCGGCTTAGACTGTCGTCAGAACAGTGTCAATAATTCGGCGGTCCCGCCAAAAGGTGACCGGTCGCGAAGGCAAAACAGAGAATGTTATCCAAATGTCTAGTTATTCAAGAGCAAAGGAAAGCCTATATGTACAAAGCAGAAAACAGCAAGACCGTATGTTACAGTTATTCACAATACAAGTATAGAGCAAAGCGTCGACGAGATATATAAGTGCGGTGGATGAGTGAGACGTCTACAGTGTCGGTTCAAGATTATAAAGAACGGTGAATATCAATACACACAAGTCCCTCCGTGGAATATACCGGTCATGATGGTCATGAATCCAAGTCAAGGTCATCACTAAGCCGTGGCCGTTTAGAAGGCGTCGGAACCCCCATTCCAAGGCCGCGAGCTTCAAGAACGTCTATGGCGACTTTTGCCGCCCCATCAGATGGCTTTTTGGTGCGTGTACGGGTTCTACGCAGCGCACCAAAGGCCTGTGCCTTTATAACAGCGAGAGTTCCCGATAGCGGTTGAGCCACTCCAGGCGACGGGGAACGAGAGCTCCGTGGGGGAGGCACACCCCGACGCAAGCGTAGCCGGCTCGAGGGATAGGAACCAGAGTCCCCGTCACTTCCTTCGTGTGGGGAGCCATTGTCACTAGCAGAAAGAGGGGGAAGTATGGGAAGGAGTGGGCGGTCAGCACCAGAGTGCGTTCGTTTTGTGCCTAGCCTGTAGCGAACAGCATCGCTGGCGGGACCAGCAAGAGAGATATCAGCTGTGCCCCCATGCAGCATAACTTCACCCTGCCGGCGATAATCAAAGTCTGCACGATCGGACGAGGCGCCGTTTTCCGGAAAATTGAACTGAAACGGGGGGTTCAAAGTCGCCGACGATGATGAAGGGGGTGTCGAACTGGATGGTGAAATGGAACGGCTAGCAGGAAAAACATAAGGATTCGTTTCAAGCGTGTTCAAGGGAGCCTTTTGGTCCTCAACAGGGTACCGCCCGACATATGACATTTCGGAAGATGTGATTGTGGGCGATCCAGCAAAGTGCGGCGAACCTGACGAGTGGCTGGTATTGGGCGGTAGCCCTTGTTCTCCCGGCGAAGTTTGGCCCATACCCTGGGGCCAAGAACCGTCGCGAGGAGAGGACGTGACGGGATTAAAATAGGAATTGTACTTTGCAACGCGCGAGGCCAGCGGCTGAGAACCGTCCGGAGAAACTTCGTTCTCGACATAGGCGAGGGCTGGTGGATTCGGTGCTGTATACTGACTGCCGCACATCGTAGGATCCTCACTAGGACGATACGACATACTGTCTGAGCCGTAATGCGACAGCTGTGAAGATCCCAAATGGCCATTGATAGCAGGATGTGGGTAAGACAGCGGCGGCGGCGGCGGCGGGTCATCAGTGTCGGGACCGTGTCCCGATTTGCGAGGCCACATTGCTCGCCAGAGATTCTCGCGTTCGCGAAAAGCGTGTCGTAAACGGGCATTATCTTGTCGTAGCTCCTGGGCCTCAGCACGGGCCTCACGACATGAATCCTGAAGCTGCAACACGACCGACTCGAGGTTGGTGACTGCCAGACTCTCAGAAAACGGGAAAAAAAATTGAAGAAAAAAATGGTACACACCTGTTTCCTCGAGGGTGGAAATATAATTCGCCCGCCTTGCTCTGAAAGCAGCCTGAGCATCTGCATTTTTCTTTTTCCTGAGGGCGACGTCGGACATGCGAGGAGAATTGTCGTTCTTGGTATCGTTGGGGGTATGAGAGGCGGAGGCAAGCCTGGGCATTTACTGGAGCAGAGGCGGCTTGAAGGATTAAAATGGCATGGAAAAAGAATTCGAATCTTGGGCACGAGGGAAACAAAGAGAGTCCGCGGCCCTTAAAAGACTTGCAGTCCGACTCCAGTCCGACCAAGTTAGCCGATGATTTGTACAATTACAGAAACACCGCCTCGAGTTTTGTAAGTATACCAGAAGCAATCTATTCGCTGAATCCTACTGGGATCGTCTAATATTTCTCCCTACAGAAGCTTGTATTGCCTCGCGCCAGAATCGAGCACCCACCTTTTCCTTTTACCTTCCACAGAATCGCGACTATACCCTTCTACCGGCCATGCTATCGCCCTTTATTCCCCGTTCGCTCTTTAATTTTCAAGTCACCGTGCTAGATGCAGATTCATTCGTCAGCCATGGAGATCTCTACATTCTCTTCTCCTTCTGTATCCTCGCCTTCCAGGTCAATAACCTCCATCGTCATCCTTTTCCCGCCAATAACGCATGCAACCCTCCGTCCTGTCCTTCCGTTCACCGCAAGAGCCACCTCCCCTGCCTGACATCCAGCCAATCGACGGCACCGCTTGATCGGAATCCGTACCGATCCCATCTGCAACGAGGCCTAGAAAATCAGATTCCCCGCCGGAAATGTGCTGTACCCTTACCTGACCCGTCCTCCACCGCGAGACTGCCTCGTCCATTAAATTTTCACGCAGATGCGTTCTTACGTACTCTGCATCAGACGCCAGCCCTTGATACCCCAAATCATTGTAACCAACTGTTGCGATAAACGTTCCCCCTGAAGTTTTCGATCAAGATCACTATGAATGTGGATACAAACAAGCCTAAGCTTACCGTCTTCGCCCCGAAGCCGGTAAACAATTACGACACATTCATCGTCAAAAAATTCCGCTTCCAGTACCTCCAATTCTTCCTTCGAGCCGTCTTCGTTCTCGATACAGCACTCGAGAAGGCACGCCTCGACTAGGGTATCCGGTGGCTCCTCGCTACCATATTGGACTCGTGCCAAACATACTGTACATGGTCAGTATCTAATCAGAAAGTGTAGCTTCATATCATAATTTAAACTCACAAAAATTTGGGCCTTCCGAGCTTAGTGAAAGTATCGCCAAATGCTGCAAGAAGTGTACGTTCTACAACGAATATCTGAATTAGTTTGGCTGCAGGTACCGGCACGGAGCTAACAATCACCCCATTATTGTCCTTTATTGACGTGCGCTCCCGGATTTTGAGATTCCCCCGTGTGTTTACCACCCGCTCATCGAAAGCCTCAGGGCCGACCGTAATTCGGGCCGACCGTCCTGTAGCTCCGGCAGCCCTTGAGAACACACGCTGGCACTGTGAAACTAACTCTTGAATTAACGAGACTATGTTCCGGTCAATATGGTTCAGATCCCTTTGCTTAACATTCTGTGACATCCCATCAGTAATATTAGCCGGTAAACAGAACAGCACATACAGGACGCCATGCCATTTGCTTCGTATTATCTAAAAGATCGCGTGTACGTTTAAGAACATCCGACAGAGACGAATCAGACCCATTATTGATCCCCAGGTCTCGCGGATTGAAATGGGGAATGGGTCCCATAAACCATTTGTCGATAGGGCTCACGATGAGACCAGACATGAAATATTTGTTCACCTCCAAGATATCGTGACGAATGACTGGAGAAGGAACGTCGTTGTTCGGGTTTGCGCTCAGAATTTCTGGCGGAGGTGAGACAGATGAAAAAAAATATGAATGTCGATAACGTTACCAAAACGAAGCCATGACATGAATTCTCTGAAACGAGTAAATTCGCGACGAGCAGTGGCTGCAAGCGAAGCAGCCAGAATGATCGCGCGATTGCAGTGCTCGATACAGGTAGCGAGGTCGTCGCTCTGCAGTTCAAATAGGCCGTATTCAGATCTGCCAAATACAAAGATAGTAAGTCATGAGACAACCATTGCGAAAGTCACTCACAACTTCGACCAGCCTTGCACCTCCTCCAGGACGAGATGTATCCGCTGACAGGCAGGAGCGAGACGTTTCTCGGAAAAGTCACGCAACTTCATAAGAGAATCCACGACTGTAGTTTCCCATTTATGCAAGCCCTGTACGCAGGTAAATAGGTTGCAAGACACGACAGTAGCACAACTTACCCTTTCGCTCATTGACTCGCCATTGCTTCCCAGATAATCAGCGAGCTGATCGGACGCACGGCCGGTCAGAAGAAGAGTAGTAATATCCAGAATAGGATCATAATCGCTCACTGCAGTCTCTCAATGCATGTTCAACAAAACAGTTAAGCACGTACCGCCGAATACCGGACGTCTCGCTTTCAGCCCCTGGATCCACTTAGCCCCCATATCTCTTGCGGCCTGCACGGTGTCGGATCCAAACCATGAGACGTACATTTCTTTACTGATACGCATGATATACCAAGATAGCTGTCTAACGATAGTCGATAACTTTGCCATATCGCGAATCTGCCGTTGTTGCAACAAAGGTACGTTGATCGTCACCGTTTCCAGAGCCGTCGAAGTGATGGGGGTTGAAGTCTGACAGGGATATGCATAGAACGTTGGCCGTTTGGGGTGTTTGTACAGTGACGGCATGCTCAGACTGCCGCCCACATTCGCCGCCCCGAGCGGATAGCTACCATCAAGGAAGCAATGCATACGGCCCATACTATCAACAGCCACAAGAATGCTATTCACATTGGCGTCGTCAGCGTCGTCGGACACTTCCCCGCTTGCAGAATCCATATGAAGAGCGGGATTAGCTGAACCCATGGACGCTGACATTAGATCAAGCTCTAACGTTGGCCAAGTTCTGATAACTTCGGGGGTATCTGTTTGAGACTCCACGCCAGTCTGGGAGCCTTGGAAAGCGAAGAGGTCGATTACACTGAGGTGAACAGTCAACGTGATGAGCAAGAGCTCGAAACTGAACGTACCTGGCCCTCGGTGCATCATCTTGAATGTTATCCAGTAGCGGCAGTGCTTGAAGGATGGAACGCGCAGACCCTGTCTTGAGCGACGTTCACTTAAAGTTCTAGAATGCGTAGCCAACTCATACCACAACATCATCTCTTTGGAAAATATCTGGTATTGAAGTGTTCCTGACGGGCTTTTCTTGACTGTGCCACCACACACTGCTGATGGAAATCGGTCCGTCCGAAGGGAGTACTGACAGGATACGTTCCGCACGTCCATCTTGAAGGGAATGTATCGTCACATAATGATCATGCGTGACAGCGATACTCCTCCCTACAACGAGATGAAGCATACGCAGCATGAGCAACACGATGCCTACCGTCTGGACTCCAGGCCACATCAATGATGCTGTCGCTGGCACCAACTTCCCAGACCTTGACCCCGTTGTTCTTGTATAGGTTGAGTCCCTCTGAAAGACCTACCTGGGTCACCAGGAGGACTAAATCCTTGTCCGGACAGCATCCAGATGCCAATAAGCGGCTTGGTGACGACAGATGCGCAACTGAAATGGATGCAAATGCATTTGTCTGCATGCTTCATCCAATTCGCCAAAGAATAAGGCCGCTTCAGTGATGTTATCAGGGAACAGACGATATGTGAAGGTGTATCATCTGTCGAAGCAGAAAAACGCGTCCGTCACGTTGCCCACGATCAGTCACAGGGTGACTACCGTGACATTCATGCATTCGTAAATCAAGTTTGCCAGTGTACAGGCGAACTAAAAACTATTTTCCTTTACGCTTGGGTCCCTTCCTACCAGTCCCAACCGACACACCTTTCTTCGACCTTGCGCCTTCATGCGCCCTTTGGCCCAGATCGCTATCAAAAGCTCCGACGAAACGTGGCGCCTTTTTCGGTGTCTTCTTGCCCTTAACCTTCGACGCCTTCGACAGTCGTCGTTCTGGAACCCCAATTTTAGCTGGCCGTGCCGATTTCTTTGCTGATCGGATGGCCGCTTGCAACGAGCGGCTGTCTCCCATCTCAGTATCGTCTTCCATTGCTAATTTCCGTCTCTTTGCTTTCCTTGACAGCCCAGAGAGCTTGCTCCGATTGGGCTGTGTCAACAGCATTAGCTTCAATACTTAGATCACACGAGGCAGCTCACCTTGTCCTGTTCATCTTTAGCTTTTTCTGCCGGCTTGGTTCGACCTCCAGAAGTAAAACCCGCTTCGTATTGTTGCTTGCTGATGGCTGAGGTTAAGGGAATAAGCGCAAGACCTAGAGAGTATTAAAAGGCGTTGATTACCTTCCATATGCTGTTTTTTCTTGTTCGTCTGGAACCACGTTCTGGCTGGCCGCGAGAATATCTCTGCTCTATGCTCGATTATGTTTTGGCCTTTTTTCAGTTCCATCTCAGCTTGCCGAAACTTCAAAGGGTGACTCAGAAATGGGTACTATGTGATCGAATCGACATACCTGCTTCTCCTCCTTTTCCTCTCGCATTACTTCCGCGACTTCCGCCTTGATGTTCTCCAATTTTTCCGCCCACTTGGCCACGGCTTCTGGTGGAACGACTCTGTGGCGAACTTGATCGGCACCCGCCCCATGCTTGATTGCGGCCTTCAGCATTTTGCGATCCGCTTCACCAACCAGCGTTACAGACCTAGAAGTTTCTGGATCAGAAGAGTATCAAGCAAGTAACCGAAGACCAAGGCGTACCGTCCCTTCTTTCCCGCACGAGCTGTTCTACCAACCCGATGTAGGTATTGGGCTAATTGACCGGGCATATCATAGTTGATTACAGTTTCTATCCCCTTGATGTCCAAACCACGAGAAGCAAGGTCCGTGGCCATCAAGAAATCGGCGACACCATCACGGAACTGTTGCAAAGCTTTGAGTCGCTGCATCTGGTGTCAGAAAGGTCTCTTTACTTGAGAAAGTCGAGACTAACTTGTTCTTGGCTGAGATCTCCATGAAGCTCCTCACATTTCATACCAAGCAGAGAAAACACTATTCTTAACTGATGCGCCAGCTTCTTGCTACGCAGGAAGATGATGGTTTTCTCGCGGAACGTTCGCTTGCATAGCGTGATCAATAAGGCAGAACGTTCGCTCTCTTTACCGGCCCGCACTCGGACGAACTCTTGCACCAGGTTTTTCGAGGTACCCCGCTGAGAATCTACGAACAGTCGTACGGGTTTTTGCAACGACATCTTAACCAGCTCATCTACTGAGTCCGTCATGGTCGCTGAAAATAACATCGTTTGTCGAGAGGTCGGACAGGATTTGATAATCTCCGACAGTTCGTCAGCAAATCCATCGGAAAGCATGCGATCGGCTTCATCCAGAACAAGAATGTCCAAATTATCCAGATTGAAAGAAGGAGAATTGCGTATATGGTCAATGAGACGACCGGGCGTAGCAATGACGACGTCTGGACGGTTGCGTAAAGCGGCCTCTTGTGTTTTGAGGGACAGTCCACCTGTTTCGTTTCGTCAGCAATTGAAAAGATCGTCGTTAAGGACAAAGATCTACGAACCTACGATCAAGCAAAACTGTATGTCTGTGTGAGTCGCGAGTTTGGTGCCTACTTCATAACATTGGACCGCCAATTCTCGAGTGGGAACAAGCACCAAGCACCTGGTGGCCGCAGCTTTTTTACCCTTCTCCCGGTAAAGCAGCCGCTCCAGCATTGGTATTGTGAATGCAGCTGTTTTTCCGGAACCAGTTACTGCTCCTCCGACAATGTCTTTTCCTAATAGAGCCACAGGGATGGCTACAGCCTGGATGGGAGTTGGCTTCTGGAACCCTATTGTCGTTAAGGCTTTGACAATGGGCCGGGAAAGATTCATGGTTAAGAATGAAGAATGTTCTTCCGAAGAAGGGGCTATTTCCGAATCAAAGAAAGCCGCTTTTCGTGCTTTCTCTGCTGCAGTTTCGACTTCAGAATCATCAGAGGAAGATGAGTCCGAGAAATTCCCATCATCTTCATGCTCGGAAGATTGAGAATCGTGTTCGTCCGGTTCTTCTTCGTCAGAAGTCGCCAAAGGATCGTCCTCATCCTCATCTTCTTCGTCTAGGCCAGCAGAGTCCTCCTCTTCTTCTTCATCTTCCCCAACATCTCCACCGGTAGCATCTGTTTCTTTGTCGAAAGATTCTTCTTCTATTGGTCGTTTTCTTTTATTAGAGAGTCGCAGGCGTTGAATTATATCGTCTACAGATATGGGTTCCTGGGAAAACGATGTCACAAGTTCGAGCGAAGAGACAAGGAGGACCATACCGGTCGAGTACCCTTTCTGACGTGGTCGTGCACGGTGGTGGCGGGGTCATCCAAAAAATCTGTGTAAGGGTCTCCAGACAGATCGAAAGTAAAGTCGGGATTCAACGCCTCGTCTTTGGCAGGATTAATAGCCAAATCTGGTGAGTCTTCCGCATCAGAGTATATGGTCATAACATAGTCGGCCATCTCAGAGGTTCTCGGCTCCTGGACTGCGTCAAGTTGGAAGAGGGTAAAATGAGTCTACTTTCATCTCATAGTGAGCGAGATTTTTTGCTGTCACGTGAAGGTTAATCTCGGAATTGCGGACCGGATATAGGGGACTTCCAAGAAAAGTATTGCCTTTGAGGCCACGGAACGTAAGCAGGAAGTCTACACTTTCTTTGTTATCCAAACGTATTCAAGTGGACGATATGGCAGGTCCATGTATACCTCCTTTATTTTTAGCAATAATCTGATAGTTTTACAATGTGATTCTGAGAGCTGATAACCTGGGAGTTCCTGACACGGTCTCTACTACTTAGTTTGTACTCAACTGTGCATAAAAATGGCTACTTTTATACTTGCAAGATGTTCGCTCTAAGAAAGATCATGATCACCTCTGACCTTAGGAAAGCCCGCTATTTCACAGTCCGATTGCACGTTTCCACCATTTCTTTCCGTTGACGAAAGTAAATTGCAGAATCGTATTATACAGCAGAAAAATCAGCAACCGACAACTATATGCATGCATGGTATCCTAAAAGACATGATATGGACAAGTATAAACATAACAAGGCGTGACATGATGTAAAGCAAAAAGTTCTGCTTGAAATAGATGAAGATGACTAGGAAAAGATCACCAGAAAAGAAGTCGTCGCAGGATAGCCACGTCCTTTGGCTGTTGTGGAGGATCACGCAAGGGACGAGGCGGAGCAGGTCGGTATTCATCAAAGTCCACATCGGGAGGCGCTATGCGGGACTTCTGCATCTGTTTATCGGGGTTTCATAAGCGAATTGTATGACTAGCAGGAGAGAACGGACCTCTTCATCCATCAGAAAATTACACTGAAGCATAGTCGTTATATTTTGTCGCTCGACGAAGTTGTAATCCGTCGTCGACAAACACTGCGCTTGGCATTGCGTGGTATTGGTTATGAATCTACCCATCATATTGAATTTTCCCCAATGAACTTTGGTCGCATCATCAGAATGGAAGTCATCGTTCCCCTCATGAGAACGAATGAGATCAGATATGTGGACTTCCCTAAAGGACGATGAGGGAATGCAGACACCGAATTCAGAGAAATGTACTTACAGAGCGGGTATACATGCGCCCTTGGTATTCCTCAAGGCAAGCCGGTAGGCGCGATGTGAACGAATATGCTGCAAAAGAACGTCCCACGACTGTAAGTTCTTAGCTTGATCGGGCGCCTTCGTTTTAAATTGTTCCATCGTCTGATCGCCTGGGAAAGTTGCATTGTTGATTCCTGCGACAAAAGCCCGCAATGCAGAGTAATTGTTGAGGGTGCGAAGCTTCTGAGCAATATCGACAAATTTCTCGATTTGTTTTGCGCGCGCTCTGGCTTTGTCGTGGCAAAGAATCAAGGATACCACCCTGGAAGTACAATTAGACCATCCATTACAATAGCTTAGACAATTTGACTAACCAGTCCGCGAGATGATTAGAAACGCTGTTAAAACGAGCAATGGCATCAACTTCTGGGTCTTTCTTCCCGGAGACAAATGTATAATTCAACCAATGACGAGGCTTATAACGGGATCGAATGAGTAAATAATAAGAACCTATGACTAGAAACATACCCGTATTTGAAGGAATAACTTGCTTTCCAACCGGGTAATTTCTTGGGCAATCTCTTCTGGATCTGTCGCATTGACCTCTTGAGCGAGGCGTTGAAGCATCTTCAACTGCTCCTTGGGTGTAGGGTCCTCACTAACATGATTAATTTGGGGAAGCAGGGCTCTCGCAGACAAAGGCAGACTGCCTTTGCGCTCCCGGAATCCTGTCGCAGGCTTCCCTTTCATCGTAGAAGAAGACGCGTTCAAGTTGGACGTTGAATCCACTTCTGATTTGGACGCACTTTCATCATCATCATCTAGAAGGCTGTAAGAGTCATCGCTTTCATCCGCCAAATCTTCGACTTTGAGGGCCCACGCGGCGTCTACATCGACGAGGTTTGGCAGTACCTCTAGGAACGGCAGGAAATCAGATCCATAGTGAAGGAGGTAGGTCTTGGAGATGATGGATTTGATGAGCGCCGAAAGGGCTCCGGCAGTACCCCGAACTGCGAAGTCATAGGGATAGTCTCTAATCCAAAGCTCAAGAAGGTGGCAGATTCTGCGGTCAATCATAGTCAGTACACACGGTCGTCCAGAACGCACGAGATATACCTCATCTGGGCGTAGCACGCAAACATTGGATCACCAGACGGACTGTCTAACTGTCGCATCCGTTTTTGCATCGCCAATAAAAGACTTCTAGGACTCGCGAAGCGCCGATAGGTCAGCAGGAAATGTGTGATGTACGTTGGATCTGTGCGAAATGAACTCAGTTTGAGCGCTGCAAGAACGTCGACTAGCTCACCATCTCCGCTGACTCCAAGGAATAGAAGCTTATCTAGAAGTTCGTCAAGAGTGGCCCATTGGGCCGGACGCCTATGTTAGGTGAACAGGTCAGCTTAGAAGGCATGTTTGGGTAATATTAGGTGAGAGACTGACGAGTCCTTGATTTTGCTTGCTTTCTTTTCCTCAGAAACTTCCTTGGGCACATCTGCAGAAACCACATGCCCGTTCGATGAATCAGCGCTAGTATTACTCTCCTCATGGCCGGCCATTGATGGATTCGAAGTTTCAGAGTCATCGACGCCATGTGAATCTTGTGAATGTAATTTCTCTTGTGCTGATAAAAGATCACTCGTTGACCGCGCTCGCGTGGGGGGATTTGGCGTTGTTGTGCGAGAGGCCGGGATGGAAGGCAGTGGCGCAGGGTATTGGGGTAGGGGGATATGAGTCGCTGGTGCTTGAACAGAACCGTGTGTAGATGTAGATGAAGCCACGGTGGGCGTTACGGTCCTTGATGATTCCCACTTCTCCCACGGGGGTAATACGAGAATATCTGGAGAAGCGGGATTTCGATAGTCCTCAAATTCGCTTCTCGAAGACCCTGCATGTCGGATGACCAGTTTAGGCATGAGCTTGATAACAATGGAATGGACATACGTCGATCGCGGAGAACTGCCTTTAAGAGCCAGTCAAATGACCGTCGCATCTTCTCTTTTCCTACATCGTCGGCGTTATGGACTTCAACGAGGCCAACATCATACTGCTGGAGGATATCCAGAGCTGCCTGAGGGTCGATGCGGCGTGACAAGTCCGATTTGCATGCCAACACAACCGTCGGAAGCTGTAGTGCGCGGTATCCACCTGTGGTGCTTCGCTGTCAGGGATAGATACGAGGGAAAAAAGGATAGATTAGCCACTCACGGAGAAGGGCTTCTACGGGCCTAAAGGACTGCTCATCTGAAGCATCGTAACATATTAACACACCATCGACTCGGGGGGCCTCGGGTAGAAAATTGACTGTTGATACAGATGTATCCGGAATGGACAGAGGTATATCGACTTCAATTATGTTCAAGGGGCATTCCCGGGTGTTGTCAGTCCGAGGGAGCTTTCCAACTCGTCGAGTATCTGCAGACAAGGTCAAGAGATGTAAGGGGCAATGCATGTGGTTGTACTCACACCGAGACGCGAGCTGTGATCCCAGAAGAGGCACACTGGGATCTGAAAGACCATAGCCTCTGAGTCCTTTGCGAATGACCATGGACTTGCCACATCCCGCCACTCCCACCACAACCAAAGTTACAGCGAGATTCTGGTTGATAGTCTCGGACTACATGTTGTCAGTC